>CM062249.1:5318758-6700290 GCA_031216285.1 Syzygium syzygioides
AACAAAAGGAATGATATCGAGGTATAGAGAGAGCATTTACCTCGCAACCTAATCATCAACCTTGCAATTGAAAAGGAGGATTCAATTATATACAGGAGCAGCGGCATGATGTACATGGGTACCTTTGAAGCCCCAGCACTGCATAAACTACGCTTTAAGATACGAGGCTTATCTTCTCAATGCCTATAATCGACTGCAGCCTCGGTCCTCTATGCATTGTGTATAGCCATCAATCTAAAGAATTCTTCACAAGAGGAGCATTGCTGGACATTAGGCCATGATATTGTCCTTTGCAGCTTGAGGGTACGGATCAGTCCAACATTCATCTTCCTTGACAGCTTTCTTCCATCTTTTTCTGAATATTGCAAGTTCGATAAATGACTGCCTCCTCACCTGCCGACACATTAAGAACACGATTAGTATCACCAGTAGTGTGTCTAGGCCCCAAGCACTCTAAAACCTCATTCACTAGCCCATGAGAAGATGAATAGTATCACCATACTAATAGGCATCCATTTATATGATAAGCGCTGAACTTATCTATCGCATAAGCTAGGAAGTTCTATCAGCCAACATATCACTGAATATAGTGTGACATTCGATAAGTGATACCTACATCTCAAACCCAATATGAAATAGCACTTCATTCTATATCCTCTCTCAATTAGTTGTTTGAATAGACATCTCAGTTCATAAAAATAAACATCATGCTTTGAAAGTCAAATGACGGGAAAAAAACTTTTAGAATGCGTCATTTGCTTCTTCTTCATTGTAAGACAGTAAGGAAATTGTCGCAAATGAGGGGAAACTTACTTCAACTCTAGGATCATGTTTATGAGACCTTGACTGTGCCTGCACAAGAAGGATGGCAATATACAATTTCCAGTCATGCAGATATTTGCCAGAAGTTTGCGATAATCAATGAAGGTAAAAAAATCAGACAATACCTCTGATTCCACTTTTTCAGTCTCAGAAGTATCATTATGCGACTGTGAGTCCAACTGCAAGTACGAGTTGTAAAGATGAAGAAAACAATAAAAAATAACCTTAACAACCCAATTACCAACAGAAAATCCTCATGATAATTTCAACACTGAACTATTTCACCCGTAAATGATGTCCCTTTTTTTTTTTGGTTGGGACCCGTAAATGATGTCTGCATAGCATGCAAACCTTACGATTATGATAACTATTTCTATATTATGCTGATTCAGCATTCAAGATGCTGCACCTTGAGAGAATGATAACCGTAATAGTCCAAACCTTGTTTTCAATGCCACCGCCAAGTGTCGGCCGATTATAATGCACTATATACTCAGCATCCACAATGCCTACATTCTTGATTCGATCACCCTGTCAAGACAAACTGAAGTAAATAATCTCCAACTTGAAGATGTTTAAGAAGGAAAGCAGGTTGAGTCTACATCGATGGCTGAGTAGAGAAAGTTAAACTGACTTGAGCACAGTAACCAAGTTGTGTGTCTAGGCCCCAAGCATGGATCAAATCATTCTGTTAAGAAAGTTAAGAATGCACACAGTGGTGAGTAACTCATCTGCCTCTGTAAAAGGTTAGGCCGAACTGGGTCACCCTATACCATCCATGAGTTTAAAATGTAGTGACTATAATTATCATTCTATTATACACATGTAGATTATCAAATGCAGCAGTTTCCAACTTTATTATTCTAGTCCAAATCAGACAGAAAGCGTGCAATTCAAAGTCAGATTTAAACTCATACAATAAAGATATCATCCTGCACATCTTAATGGCTACCTATCTAACCTAGACATCTCTTCCAATTGACATGGCCACAATAACAAGCAGACCCTTTTGATGTCCTAGAAAAAGACGTAAACCAGACACAATAAAATGGAACACCTGAATCATATACCACACACAGCGCCAGGCAGCTCTAGAGAAAACCGGAGCCATCATCTCTATCCACCTGTAACAGATTATATCCACTTAGTTTCTACAAAAGACCATACTAGACGATCAGCAGAAGGAAAAAGAAGTAAATTATCTCAAATAGAAAAGACCGAAAAGAATAGCCTGCAAAAAACAGACAATCCAGTGCATATAAAGTACACCCAACAGATACAAAGCACTTTCTATAGTATATAGTGCAGTGCACCTACCCAGTGCATGGAGGAGCTGTACTGTTCAAACCACAGCCTTTACCAGGACCACCAGGCTTGAAAGTCCTCCTATTGACAAAAGAAGAAAGATAGTACTTCAATCCACAAATCAATACCGCTCTATAGTTGCTTACTTTCAACCTAATATTGTCATTCAGTAAACAGATTGACATTTCCGCAAGTTGTCCTTTGGTGAACACATTAACATTTCAGATGATGCTACGTGACTGATTGTAGCCATCCTTACAAATCTATGTTAACTGTCGAGTTATTTAAGTAAAAAAAGCAATCACTGCATGGAAATCCCGCAGATAAAGTGCTACTGTAGGACAAAGAAAATTTGTTTTGGATGGTTGCATCGCACCAATTTGTTGGTTCCACGGTTATGGCAATTTTCTTAGGCGAGATCCTGAGGAGGCACGACATTGCTAAAGCCTGGCATGTCTGGATGTTGGGTAATAAATTCATTTTACCTCCCCTAGTTCCACGTTCATGTTTGAGACCATCCATCACTAGACAGAGGTTCGCACAATCCAACAAGCAGCAATGACTTAAAAACAACAATAAATGTAGTAAGAGGCATGTATGAGATCAACCAAATTTTGGAGTCAAACTTTGGCAAAAGATAATAGGACATACCTGTGTACAACCGATCTCCTCCCACGTGCAGTGATTTGATGATGCACCTCTGATTTGGTTGGATCAAGGGCTGGTTGTGATATCTCAAGCCCTTCAGTCTTGATAATAGAGATATACCTACAAGAATTTGGTGTTTTGGAGGAGGGAAGAGCCAGATATCTTTTCAAAGGCATGTTGAAGTTGGACCATACAATAATCACCATTTCAAGTATCGCACACAATCATTGAAACAATAAGGTATGGCACTGAATCATTGCCAACAAGTTAACTAGAAGTTTGCAATGAAACATGAAGCTGAGTACATCATTGCGCTATTAGTGTTCTGATCAAGAAACTGATTATCTGAATGAGTGTAGATTTAACAGATATTTGATGAAGCATCGCATATTAACAAAGTGGAACACTGATACTCTCACGTCTTACACTCCCCATAAGGTAGCAAAGAAAATTGAATTGCTTATGAGGTAAAGCACACATACTTGTCGGGGTGAAAATCTTCAACTCCTAGGTCCTCATCCCACAGAAAAATATATTTGTATTCAGCAACTATATCTGGATGAAGGAAACGTTTGGCGAACCACCTAGACATGTAGAACAAGATTGAAGATCCATTAGGATACTGTCAATGATCATTACCAGGGTTTAAAGGAAAAGACCACTTGCCATTTAGTTTGGTTAAATGCAGATACATGTATAACGCGATAACTCCATTCTAAGTCTTTCCACTCATCAACAACACCATCATAGTGGAAAAGCATCACCGCAAAATCATTTGACAGAAACTGCAAAGTGCAAAGTGAAAATTGACATAGTTAGCCTGGATAAAAGCTCAAGAAAAAGGGGCTAAGAGTCTCCACACCTTTGTAACCATTTTATTCACAAGATCCTTTTGCTTGATTCCAACAGCCATTGCAAACAAGTTAGACGAAGAACTAAGAGAGCCCTGTCCAAAGATCAAGCAAGTTAATGGATGTTCAGAACTATGATGTTATATCTTCTACAATGAAAACTATTGTCATTTCAGGCTGCTTTTTTACCTCTGCAGAATCCCATAACGGCCTCATTTCCAAATCAGAAGAACTGGCAACAATACCTTCTGGTAAGGCCTCACTTCCGCGTGGTCTGCGACGATTCTGAAATGAAAACACAAAGAAGCTATTAAGCAACAAGTGAGACATCTGGCATGGCACAAATGAATTGAAAGTGACGAGGTCCAAAATTGCCATTCTCTAATAACAAGCACTGGATGAAAGGATGACAAACTGCACAAGTGCTGGTGTTAGAGCTCTGTGATTTATCAATTATCCTCCAATCCCATCCTGAGAATTTCTGCAAAACATTTTCAATTTCATTCATGACATTCAGCATATAAACTACCGGGACCGAGTTACAGTGAAAAAACATGATTATCTGTAGAACTAAAAAGAGTAGGTATACACCTCTCTGTAATCTGATGCCAACAGCGCACTCCCGATGAAGAGTCCTAGACAAAACAAAGATGCTGCAGGAAAGAAGTTACAGAAACTAGATTTTCTACACTTTTGATCTGCAAACAGGGAAGCCTGAAGGAAAAAGAAAAACAGAATAATGTCAGAAGAAATGAAGGTTTCCAGTGTCCTTCCCCACAAGGAAATCAATGTACTCACTCACTGAAGTGAATAAAAGGAATGCATATCATATGTACATCTCATTAAACATCTTGAATCTATTTTTCGAAACTCATCAAGCTCTCAATTGCGCGGTAAAAACAGTATATGCATCAAATACATTGCAAAAAAATGGTCAAGGACACCACTTTTAGAATCGAAAGAAAAACCGCTCCCAGCTACTGTAATTTCTTGGCTCATAAAATCTCATTTGTGTAGCTCAAGGTTTGCCCATAAACTAGTAATCTCAAACCTAACAAGTAATTAGTGCAAAAGAAAGCTTAATTATCGCATGTAATTAGCAGATGACGGGATTGAAATGACAAAGTCTGAACATGCATAGAACTCTCCAACTACGTATATGCAGCATAGCCCATAATCAGCAGTTCATTGAAATGATAGACGTATTTCATGGCTGATGTTTGCAATTTACAACTTAGCCGTGGTCAGTTCACACCAAAATCAGCTTGACCCTCAACATGAATTTAATTCCACCATCCAAAGACAGAGAAACAAAACAGGATTGATCTGAAAGAATAAGCTTCCTCTGAAGTCATACGCAATGTAAACTCTAAGAAGCCTCACAAGCAATTGGCAAATTCCCCCATCCGATACTGTGGCATATTTGCCTTCAGAAGCAGCATATTCAACAAAACTTGAGCACATTGCAAAAAGTAGTCACTCATGGAGAAAACAATGAAAGGAAGATGCAAATTAATCAAAACTACAAAAAGCAAGAGCGAGAATCTTGTGTTCCCATTGCACTCATTAAAGTGTGCTTTCGCAGGGAATCAAATGCACAGCCGTCCGAACATGGCAAGTTAAGATAAAGTACGATTAACCCATCAGGGCGCAAAAACCAAATGCTAAAGTCACTTTGTGAAACTTTTAGCTGACCCAGAGAATTTAATTAACTGAGACACCCTCAGCGGTTAACTTTCTGCACTAAAATTCTAAAATTTTGCTTTGTGTCATCGACTCGCTACCATGCCCACCGACACGCTCAGTTTAACTTCGAAAAGGAATGATCTTTATCATCGGATTGCATCGAACAAGAAACAGGGGACAAGCACAACAACAATCATCCACGTAGAAGGGCATAATGAACAAAAGGGATGGGGGGGAACTCACAGCGTTTGGAGGATTGATATCCATGGAAGTCACCCAGCATGCAGAGAGAGAGAGAGAGAGAGAGAGAGAGAGGCAACAAACGACAAGTCTCTGCTATCTTATTTCCCGGGCAAGTGGGATCGATGAAAAGCTTTCAAGGACAAAGACTGATCCTTTTGGCTTTTGGGTATTCTCAAACAACAGCCACAAGCTTTCAAGACGGAAAAACTTGGCCAAAAACCGAAACTTTTCTTCTGGGTTAAACCAGAACTGACGAATTAAAAAGTTCAAGATTGGAATTTCAGGGCGGCTCATGCAAAGTGTGTTCTTTCTGTTCTGGGGGGAAAGGAGGGGGAGGTGGAAGACGACCCAAGCATCACGGTAGATGATGCTGGAGAGATAGACGTCGGGGGAGCAACGTTGCCACGATCTTCAACGTCGTACGGGGATATCATTTAAGAATTGGACCGCGCGATACCCGGGTTTGCTTTCGACCTCCAATAATTAAACAAAGATTTGAACACCCCCGCGAACGAGGTTGCCTCTTTCTCTTCTTGTCTAGTGTAGGTAAGAAGCAGAGGAGGTAAAAACGTGGGGACAATCTCCAACGTGGGCAAAGATCCCATGTTTTTATGATCAATTAAGGACTAGCAGATCTTCTGTTTTGCAGATGTAATTCTTTTGGATGTTTTGGTAATAGATTTCTAAACAATACAATCGATATATTTTCACGTATTCTCATCCATAATTGTCTCGTATAAATTACGCATATTTAGGTAATAAATATTTGCAAACGATTCTTTATTTTTTTTTTTGGTAATTCAGAGAGCCGGAAAGTAAACCCTGGGGGCGACACGTGCTAGCCATCACACACGTGTCACTGGTTAAGTCACCCTATGGCGCCTGGAATTCGAACACTCAACCTTTTGCGAGAGAAAGAGTGCGCGCTCCAACAACACCACCCATGCAAACGATTCTTTATGTATATATAGATTCTAATTCTGAAATGAGCGTATGCCATATAGTTCAAATAGCTGTTTATGATGAAATATTGAAAGAGTTTAACGATATCAGACATTTATATCTTATCTTACCCATATTTAACTAATGATATATTAAATGATTAATCTCAAATCGGGCTCATATTTGACAAATCAATGGTATTAAAATCGTAGTTGAGAAATAATATAAAAGTATGCTCGCGTGAAGTTGTAACACTTGGCACATTCAAACACGAGCTTTACCGATCAATTTACTTTTTATGGTCACTTTAGCTAACCTTAATTTAGCAAATCTCTGATTTTGCATTTCTATTTCTTCTGCATTTTGGGTGATATATTTCTAATTATGAAATTGGCGACAAATCTCTAACTCATATAATTCTCTAGTACAACTATGAATATTTTGGTAATGAATGTTTTAAATGAGTTTAATAATGTAGGGACACCTATCTCAAACTTACCAAGTAACGTGTGTTGAAAGGTTAATCTCATATCGTGCTCATATTCAACAAATGAATCTATTAAAACCATATTCAAGAAATAATGTTATGAAAATGATCAATCTCAATTTGGATCGAGACAAAACTTTGGCCAAAATATGCGTGTATGTGGCTTTTGAAGTGGCAAATGGACGCATACACGACAAGACGACCTGGTGTCGAAATACTTCTCTCTTTCGATAGGAGGGAAGAATCACTTCAAATGAGCCCCTCTTGGCATGATACCCAACTGTGGGTTGATCTTGCCTCCCCCAATGTGCTGCAGACCCCGCCTGAAGCAAGGGGTGCAATGCGCGCGCAAACGGTCGCCCCTAAATACTCTTTGAATGCAAGTTAAAAGCGTGTTTTACATTTGACTCCGTGGGCGCATCTTTCATGCAGAGGCTTTGTTTGATGAGCCACTACGTTGGACTGGCCATGGTTGCCAAAGCCCAATGGTTACGTGACGGATTCATGCGCTTGATCTAATGGTTATCTTGGTCTTTCACTTGGCACCCGTTTTTGCGCAGTTGCTGCTTTTGAGCGTCTGCTATCCCGCCTTTCGAATTTCAGTACAGGGAAGGGTAGATCCGATCCCCTTTCTTCTTCTTCTTAAAACCCGCCCTTTCGTTTTGATGCTTCTGCCCATTCAATTCTCCTTTCAAGCCTAAGCTTTTTCCTTTCCACGATTGCCGTTCCAAGTGAAATTCATTTTCGTGACCTTACCACGTGTCTTCATTCTTCTTTCCTGTCTCTGACTCGTACCATATTACTCAGCAGCATCACAAGGTAAAGCGGGACAGATACGGCCTGTCTTCAGCATATCAGAGGTGAACTTGAGTTTTCCGGTTCCGCACGAACCGAGCCCTGCTTTAGGTCCATGTTTAGTTTCCGAGTCCTCTCAAGCGAAATCCTTCCTCAGAGTTTAATTAAACTACAGCGACATCCTTTGCATTTTCAAAAACTCTAATGACTGCCGTGTCAAGCCACGTTTGTAATAGGAAAAACCACAAGCTCATGTGGAAAATGTCTAATACTTTAAATCAACTGGAGAGGTAATGTGGCAGTTTTTCTGCCAACTTGGGTCTTACTCTCATTTGCAAGTGCTTCTAGAGTTTGCTTGGGAGCCCCATATGGAGGATCTCGAGCCACACTAGCATCTGGCCAACAAGTCAGATGGTCATGCACCTTCACATCTGGTGATAAAGAAAATTTTGATGCTGCACATTGCAAGGATTTGGGATCTTCTCAATTACATTGAGCCAAAAAGAAGATTGATCTCGTGTGTTTTAAAGTATTAAATGTGCCTCGTGCAGCCAAAGCAAGAAAGAGGACAGGAAGAACATGGGTATTGTGGTGGGCCTACGATGAGGTGGCTGAGGTGGCGGTTTATCGGGGAGATGGCGATTTATCGGGTGGACCTATTGATTGAACCATAAATGCAAACCCGATTGACCGTTGTCTAAGAGAAGAGTTGTAGTCCTATCGAAAAAGGACAAGGGGAAATATCACAACTAACAAAACAGTCCTGTTTCATGTCCTTCGATTGCTACTTTGAGCACATAAAGTTACAAAAAGATAAGAGAATCCCTCAGGATATAAAATCCAGTATCATCAGGGAAAAAGATACGAACACTGCCTGCAGGCCAGAGATAGAATAGAAAGAATTCCAAATATTTCAGCAACGATACCAACATGAAGTACCAATTCATCGTTACATCATTAATTTCACTGTCGTTCATTCAGATCTTACCCAATCCTCCATGAACCTACCTTACCGATGTACAGTATGAGCACAGGCAGTTTGAGCTGCCACGCATAGGATATCTGGCGTTTTGACAGGACATATTGCATCAAGGAAAATCAAAATGATAAACCATTTTACTGACCACTTATATGTCCAAGAAGCCTGATTCATAATATGGCCGGCTAACGAGTATGTGTGCAAAGAAATCATGGCAGGCAATGCTTCACAACGCTGAAACATGGGAAAACAAAAATGCTGTAACCCTAAATCTGCCGCCCATATGAAAACAGACTGCAAATTGTACCTCGGAGAGGGCAAAGAGAAACAAATCAAAAAGCTCCATCAGATTCTGGCTATATAGTATGCCCTATCTTGGATTACATGAGGTGCTCGATGCCATCATTAAATAGCCACATATATTCAAAGCATATCTGCGTTATCCTCGACTTTTAAGGGACAGTAGGAAGACTGCCTAGAAGGCTACAACAAAAATCCTTGATAAACCCTTTCAATATAAAATCAAACAAACTCCATTTAAAGGCAAAGGGTCACTACCTGTCGCTCAGGAACTTGCAAAAAGAATGTAGATGCAGTTAACTTCCAACTTCATTAATATAACCTTCCTTGCGACCTTCAAACCCTGGTCGGAGAAGCTTCTTCTCTCTTTTAGCAATCCGCCGCATCTTTTTGTCATGAGCCCTCCCAGCAATGTTCTCCGACCTTTTCTGCTGCTTCTGCACTTTCATTTTCTCCGTGGTTTCAATCCTCTCCTTCCATTTTCCAGCGTTCTTCTGGCGCTGCTTCTTCTCCTTCTTTATGCTCTTTTTCAACAATTTGGGATCATCATGAATCTTAAGACCAGCTGCCCTACCGGTTGCAGCTTTCCAGGAAACCCTCTCCCCTTTATCCGGGTCCTTTTTTGCTTCTTCTAGTCTTTTTGCCTTTTCCAGCTCCTTAAGCTTTGAAACCTTCCTCTTCTTTTTCCTGTTGTCCCCATCATTCCCAAGCTTCACATAAGTGAGGGCAAGTTCCTTTGCCGCCTCCGATGCATCTTCCTCTATCTTCTCTGATGAATCACCATTTGTGGGCTTATCTTCCTCCAATGCAGAGTCTCTCTTGCGTTTCTGTTGTCTATCTTGCTTTTTCTCTCTTTGCTTTGGCCTATCAGGATTCCTAGTATTCCTGTTCCCTCGGAGTTCTTGAATTTTGCGAAGAAGCCGTTGCCGGAGTTCTTCGTACGTCGCCGACCGTTCTTCACCTTCCATAGCAGACTGCGTAGGCCTAGGTTCCATTACTTCTTCTTCCTTAGACTCGTTGCTCAATTTTTCCTTCTCCAAGCTCTCCTTCAATAAGTCGAGGGTTGTTCTAGAAGATCTCTCAGGGTCTAATCGCTCTCTTCGAGCTTTCTTTATGTTTTCCTTCGATTCCTTCTTGGCCGAAGCCTTTGCGCCTTTGCTGAGACCCTGAAACCACGGCTTGTCCTTGTCATCACTGGGCAGGTAGAATTTCGCAGGGATGAGCTCGATTAACTTGTCAAAGAACACCGAATGCTGGTGAATCAGAGACTTCAGATCAAGACCCGCATCGGAATCAGGGGCGGTAGAACCAACGGCAGATTTCTGCTTCTTCTTCTTCATCTGGGAAGGATACAAGAACCAAAAGAAAAGGGGGAGGTCAAAACGAGAAACCGGAGATCGTAAAGCAAAATGCCTTATAAATTCTTCCGTGCCAAGATTTGCTATGGCTTTACTCGCAGAGCAACCTCTCAGATTTACAGCATACATGAGTAGTCTCAATCGAATCTCTTTCCCATCAAACAAATCAAATTCAAAACACAAAACTAGTATTTTGGACCCTAGTAACTACACTGTAAAACCAGTACTTAGGCGAAAGTTCTCTCCTTTTTCCTCGAGAATCGCCCTACAAAACAATCCTATCACAGCAACTATATGGTCCTTAATTTCTCAATCCTAGAATCACCTACATCTTTCTAGAATCGCATCCCGGTGTTATCAAACAGCATCGCTCATGGCAAACGTTATTGCGCCGCTTGACCAGAATAAGAAATCAAGAATTTAATCGCGAGAGATGGAGATGTCGGTACCGAAAGAGAGAGAGAGAGAGAGAGAGGGGCGGCGGGACTGGGTTGCCGCCCCGGCCGCGGCGGCGGCGGCGGCGACCGCTGCTGTGCGAGCGAGCGAGCGAGCGAGCGATAGGAAAGAGAGAGAGAGCGAGGGCGAGCGCCGAGATTAGAAGAAAGAGGAGGAAGATATGTCAGGTTAGGGTTTCGCTTCCCCTCTCTCTCTCTCTCTCTCCGTACCGAAGTGGAAGGTCAGGGTGCGCATGGAACGCGTTCCGAAATAAAAATTCTATTTCGAAATGCTTTTCGAAACAAACATTTGTTAAAGAATTTTCGAAATATATTCTGAAGCGATTTTTACATTTTAAATAAAAATATATTTATTAAAAATACTTATATCCATAATACATTTTTTATTATAGAATAAGTTTTTTGCAAGTTAAAGATAAGCTACTTTTTGTAGCTTCTTGATTTCGGAATGTATTCTTCTTATTTTTTCATTTTTTTTTCAGAAAATACATAAAAATTGAAGAATTCTAGAAAAATTCATAAAAATTTCCAAAAAATAAAAAAAAGTCAGATTTCAAAAAAATATGAAATTTGGTGATTTTTTTAAAATCAAAAAAATCAAAAATTTCAAAATTTCACAGAATAACTTAAAACACATGTGGCCACCCACTTTGAGTGAAATTTAAATTTTTTGAGGTGCCAAAAAAAATCAAAAATTTTAAAACTTCACAAAATGGCTTAAAATACCTGTGGTCATCTACTTTGAGTAAAATTTAAATTTTTTGAGATGCCAAAAAAAGAAAAATAATAAAAATTTTCAAAAATTCACAAAATGGCTTAAAATATATGTGGTTACCCACTTTGAGTGAAATATAAATTTTTTGAGGTGCCCAAAAAAATAAAAAAAAATAAAAAAATTTCAAAACTTCACAGAATGACTTAGAATACATGTAGCCACCCACTTTGAGTAAAATTTAAATTTTTGATGTGCTCAAAAAAATAAAAAAATTTAAAACTTCACAAAATGGCTTAGAATATCTATGGCCACCCACTTTGAGTGAAATTTAAATTTTTTTAGGTTCCTAAAAATATTAAAAAAATCAAAATTTTCAAAATTTTACACAATGGCTTATAATACCTGTGGCTACCTACTTTGAGTAAAATTTAAATTTTTTTAGGTGCAAAAAAAATCAACAAATCAAAACAGATTTTTATTCCAGAAATCAATTTCTGGAGCAGAATTTAGTCATGTTTTACTAAACAGATTTCTCCTCCAGAAATCAATTTCTGTCAAGAATTCCAGAAATTAATTTCTGACAAGAATTTGATTTTTGGAGCAGAATGGTTACCATTCGCACATTCACTCTATTCGACAATGGCACCCTGCAATTTCTTATTTATTTTAGGGTAGGGTTGAGCATGATTTGGATTTGGCCAATCCTGCACCTAACTCTAGAGCTAATCTACACTGTATTGATCCTCAATTTTTGAGATCGAGGATCGACCCTATTGAGCCTAGTACCGAACACTGGACCGACCCTATGGGTCTGGTCCCATTCTAGGGTCAACCCAAGACAAACCGATTATTTTTTTGTATTTCTTGAAAGTACAAACATACTTTTCAAACTCGATATCCATCAACAATGTGACATTAAGCAACAAAGCTATGAACACCGATACATATCAAACATAAATCTAAGATAAGATAAGAACAAAAATCTTCATTTGCTAAAAGCAACAAATCATAAAAAATGAATATGTGAAAGCGAGACTAAGGCGAGCGAAGTGCAACGCAAGCGAATAGAGCTACGAGCGAGGTGAGTGGCGTGAGGCAAGGAATAGGGTTTCCTAGGCGAGTAGTGTGAGTCAAGGAATTGGGTTTCCTAGGCAAGCGGCGAGCGAAGAAAGTGAGGCAACAGGTGAGGAAGATGAGGGTTTCTAATTTTTTTTGGTCAAATCAGGTATGGGTTACCCGATTAAGTGGGTTTCTTTTGACTAAAAAAAAAAGTGAGCTTCTACTTTCTAATTTACGATTCTACACGGTAGAATCGCATAAAAAATAGAAATAAGTGAGGCACGGTTGCTAGGGTCGAGTTTAAAGTAAACCAAAATATATAATACATTATATGATAAATGATAATTATATGTGATATATACATGATTGGTTCGGGTTAGACCAACTTTAATATGACATTCCGAATTTTGACCCATTTTTGGGATTTATAAAACGTGTAATTCGTCGGGCGAGAACTGATCACTCTCAGGTTCTTGTTTTTAAAATAGAGATTTTGCTAGAATCTCACTCGATCGAATTTGGCCGTTATTTAGACCCCAAACTTGGCAGTTGATTTTCAGGAGTTTCGGGATGAAATAAATTGGACAATGTCGATATTATTGTAACCAGCGTCAAGATTGCCAGGAATAGTGAGAAAATGAATTTTTGACCGGGTGTGGATTTGGACTAGTAGACCTTTCTCGTAGTGTGTTTTGAGTTATTTTATTTTGGCTTTTTGTTTTATATTATTATTTGGGATTTTTCGTGAACTGTTAGATCTTTTTCCAAATTTGAATCGTGATCGTTAAATCGATTTTTTAGTTTAAACCGTATCTGTTGGATAGCGCTCGACGACTAAATTTAGCTTTTTCTTTTTCTCTCTCTCTCCTCTCTCCTCTGTGCCGCGCCATCCACTTCCATGCGATGTCCCGTTTGCCCCGTCTACCTCTCTCTCTCTCTCTCCCTCTCTCTTTTTTTCCCTCTCTTTCCCCCTCTGCCACGAACGTCTCCCCCATGCAACGTCCCCTCAGCCCACACCCATGCAGACTACCCGTCTCTCTCTCCTCCTTTTTCTTCTTTTCTTCTTTCTTCTTTTTTTCTTTCTCTTCTTCCCTTCTTTCTTCTTCGCCCGCGTCTGCTCTGGTCTCTGCATCTGCTTCTGCTCCTTCTTCCTACTTGCCCACCCAACGTCGCCTGAGCCCGCCTGACCGCCGAGCGCCGCTGCCGTCGCCAGCCAGCTCGGCCGCCGTCACGCCATCCATCAATCGTCGCCCCGACCGACTGTTCTCTCCCCCCCTTTGCCCGAGCCGCAGCTCGGCACTGCGTCTGCCGCGGTCAAACCTCGCCAGCTGCCGGCCAGATCGTCCAGCCAGCTCCCCAACGTAGCCCCAATGCTTGAGGGTCCCTGTCACCGCTGTCGAGCGCCCCCCCGGCCGCACCACTCGCCTCAGCCAACTCCCTCTCCTTCCCGTTGGCTTTCCGCCGTTCGCCGCCGCCGCCACCGTCGTCAGCTTGCCACCCATCGGTTCAGCCAGCGTACCCATCGCCGCCGCGAGGTCGCCACACCTCCCCGTCGCCGCCGATTTGCGGTCTCTCCCTCAGCCCTCTCTCTCTCTCTCTCTCTCTCTCTCTCTCTCTCTCTCTCTCTCTCTCTCTCCCCCACCCTCACCTTAGCTGATCTCTCCCTCTTCAGCTCGCCGCCGCTACGCCATCGTCGCCGTTGCCACTGGTCGCCGCACCCGCGCCCGTGCCCTTGCTCGCACCTGCGCCCTCGCCCGCGCCCGTGCCCTTGCTCGCGCCCACACCCGCGCCCGTGCCCCTTGCTCGTGCCCATGCCCGCGCATGTGCCTAGTCCGCACTGTTCACCCGGGCCATATTAGGCCCGAGCCGACTTTTCCCGGGCCAAACTTAAATAAGTGACTTCCTAAACCCTACCTAGTATTTTAGGTATTTTATTAACTTGTCTCGGGTTTAGAACGGCTTGGGCATGTTTTAATTTAATTATATTATGTTATAATTGTGCTATTTGAGTGGGATTAAATATTATGCTTGATTGGATAATTGTGCGTGGCCGACTTGAATGTCGGATTTGTGGATTGAGGTGGCGAAGTGTGAATTGGATTGAGTTGTGAACATGGGTTGTTTGATGTAATTGGCGTGAAACTGATTAAATTGAATGGCGTGTGCTTGTCTGTTGGTTTTAAGCCCGGATTGATCGGAGGGCTACGGACTTGGGACGTGTTGACGGCAGTCCGTGTGAAGGCATGAATAGCCGATGTGCCAATTGGATGCGGGCTTGAGATGTGTTGGCGGTAGCCCGTTAAAGGTGTGTTGGACTGGGACGTGTTTACGTCGGTCATTGGAATTGATTGAATAGTGTGGCTTGGGACGTGTTGAAGGCGACCACTGGAATTGATTGAATAGTGTGGCTTGGGACGTGTTGACGGTGTCTACTGAAATTTGATTGAATGGTATGGCTTGGGACGTGTTGACGGTGGCCATTGGAATTGATTGAATTGTGAGACTTGTGTGCCTGTGAGACCGGACTTGAGACGTATTAACGGTGGTCCATGAGAGGAAAGTTGGTTGGACACATATGGGCGATGTGATTGATTTGGATTGGTTAAATGTACGTGTGGTTGCTTGGTTGGATTGGTTGAACGTGAGTGAGAATGCGTGTGCTGGGTGACTGTGATATGGTGATGAGCTATTCTTGCATTGTCATGTTTGGACTAATATGCAGGGTTGGCTCGTGATTAGAGGCGAGGTAAGTTTGTCGTGTGAAATTGATTACGTCGTCTCGTGATTCGCATATTAGACTTGTCTGGGTACGCATTAACCTAGGTGGGGTATAGGGTGTTGCTTATTGAGACTTGTTCTCATAGTTATTATATAACCATTTTCAGATCCTCGCCCTTTATCATGGCGCCACCTAGTCGTTTTGGGGTCCCCATGCATATGGTGCATGAGGACAATAAGTACCCGGGTCTGAATCCGGGCGAGGCATATATTAAGCATCGCACTTATGTTTGTGTAGATGTGGGACGAGATGAGCTGGAGCGCCATGACTACTTGGCTTGGACCTATAGGGTTGGGTTGGAGAACTCTGGCCCAATCCGAGGTTTTGAAGGGTTGCGACACATCAATGGGAATGCAGTCAATTGGGAGCCCTAGGACAAGTTCGCTCCCGACGGTGAGGTGTCGGATCCCAACAGTCCTCCGGTGGACCCCAGTCCAGTACCGACACCTGTCCCTGAGCCTGAAACGGAGCTAGCACTGGAACCCGAGCCCGAATTCGAAGAGGAACCCGAGCCTGAGCCCGAGGAGGAGCCCATGGCAGTCGAGCAGGGAGAGGAAGAGGAGAACCCGATCGAAATTGATTCGGACTCAAGGTCAGAATCCTCAGGATCCGGCTCAGATTGGATATCGTAGGGATGTTTAGAAGTAGGGTCAGGAAATCTTTTGGTAGAGTCTCGTTTTGTGTTGTCAGTAGTTTACTCAACCACATGTTCCCTTTTTGATGACGAAGGTAGATTTAACCCTAGCGGCCTAATGTATGAATGTTGTGAATTCAAGTTAATGTTATGTGTTTATTAAATTACGTTTGTTCTATTCCTTTGTCATATTTTATTGTCTGGATTGTTCTATTTCGCTTCCGCTTGCGTAGTTCGTTGGGGTCGGCGATGCGTCCTGGAACGCCGCATTCATTACAACCGTTGAAGGGGGTGTCGCGAGCCCGTTGGGGTTCGGGGTGTGACACTTAAAGTCTTAGGATCAAGGACCAAACTGCACAATAAAGGGTCTAAAGGTCCCAAGACCAAGGACCAGCCCAATCTCCTTGGGAACCGGACCACGACCAGCCGCGTTGGGCCGGTCCAAGGTCAGTCTAGGGTTAACCCTGGACTGATGCTCACCCTTATTTTAGGGCATTGGAAAAGTTCTATTTGATAAAAAAATGGTTAATACCATGAAAAATCCTAAATTGTTATATCTGTGATAAATTTATCCCAAACTAATTTTTTGATCACGAAAAATCCTAAATTGGTACATTTGTGACAATTTTACTCTTTGTTAGTTTCTAAGTTGGATGATACGTAGCAGTTGATGGATATATCGATTTGGGGTTTTACACTCCGTTTTTTATAGGTGTACCATTTTGTGATTTTTCGTGATATTAATCCAATTTAACAGAGGGTAAATTTGTCAAAAATATACTAATTTTGGATTTTTGGTGATCAAAAAATTAGTTTAGGGTAAATCTGTCACAGGGTAAATTTGGAGGTTTTTTATGATTAAAAAATAGTTTTTGGTAAATTTTTCACATGTGTATTAATTTAGGGTTTTTTTGGTATTAACCCGACAAAAAAAAATTTTAAATCTTATTACGAAAGTATAATTGAGTCTTAAAGCTTTTAAAAAATGGCAATTAAGTCGTAATTCCCAAAAATTTTAAAGAAAATGCAATTAAATCCTAAAATTTGTCAAATTAGTTCAATCAAGTCCTTCCGTTGATTACATTATTTAAAAGTTTTATAACTCAATTACATTAACCTAACAAGTTTTAGGACTTGATTACACTTTCGCGATAAGTTTTAGAACTTGATTGTACTTTTTAAAAGTTTTAGAACTCAATTGTACTTTCATGACAAGTTTTAGAACTTAATTGTACTTTTTGAAAGTTGTAGGACTTAATTGCACTTTTGTAAAAAGTTTTATGACTTTCAGTGTACTTATCCCTTATTTTATTTAGGGTACTTTGTTTCGCAAAAAACAAATGATTTGAAAAATATTTTTTAAAAAAAGATCATCTGAATTACTTACAATAAAATAAATGAACGAAAATTTTTTTCATCTTTGACAAAAATGTTTAGGCATAAACTATTATCCATGATAAAAACATTTTTTATTGATTGATTATTTTAGGCGATACAAGCAATCATTTTTTTCATTTTCCACTAAACAAACGAAACCTTAGTTGGTATTAGGCTTTTAACTTGCAAGAGGCCTACACGTTTCATGGGTTTAAGACTGTAATTTTTTTTCTGTATTATCTGAAGGTTGGTTGACGTGAATTTTCGCAAGAAAAAAGCATGTAAAAAATTAAAACAAAGTAAATATTCACATCAATATGGGTTGATCGTTTCACAAAAGGAAAACACAAGACATAAAATTTTGGCCTAATATCACGAGAAGCCCCAAACTGATATATCCGTGATAAATTTATCTTGAATTAATTTTTTTATTACCAAAAACTCCAAACTGGTACGCCCGCGATAAATTTACACTTAGTTAGTTTCTGGGAATAGATTTTTAAAAATAACCTATCAAATGAATTTATATTCCGAGAACGAAAATTTTGTACTGTTATCAAATGCTACTTTTTGCTCAGAAACTCGTCCAACGAGGAGAAACAAAGTTTTTTTATTTTTAGCCAGAAATAGGGCCGGGGAAGAGAAATGTTGTTATTGTATAAATCTAGATTGGATTTTGTGATGTTCCGGATCAAAGCATTGAAAGAGTACATTCTAATTTCTGAAATTAGTTAGTTGCAAGTATGGACATCACCCCAATCTGATTTTGATTAAGTTTGCAATTCAACTCTCCCTAAAATTTCTTTTCTAGTGCGAATTCTGTATATGAACTCGGGAATATTTGGGCATAAAAATCACCATTAAGGAATTTGTGACGTTACATAATTCACAAGTTAATCGCCACAAATTTTCTCATTGCTCTTGCATTGATCCTCCATTTCCTCTCTGCAAATGCTTCTTCTCTAACATTTGGATATTGGTCGGCTTTTATATAACCTCTAAAGCAGCATAATAGGCTATCAGCAGTGGAAGGGATGCCAATGTGCCAAACACCACCCTGCAATATACAAGAGCAGAAGCCTTCTTTAGACCACAATGAAAGTTGATTTGGGTGAACATTGTGCATGTGAATGAATTCAGACAACTTACGCGGTGCTTAGAACACTTGCATGTAAGCCGTATTCTTTCGCGAAGATGAAAGTTGTAATCGCCTGTGGCAGTGCTGCCTGCAAACGAGGAGAAAGGCAAGTCGCTCTTCTGGATCCATAGAAGTAGGACACAAGTGACAGAAGTAGAGCTATAGCTTTGAAAGTTCTATCACTAGGCTTACTTAGACCAGTTAAATGGGTGGATCAGGTCAGGTTGAGTTCGGTTTTGAGTCGGGTCGGGTCATAAAATGATACATCTTAACTTGACCCATTTAACCCGTTTATGACCCCATTTATCGCAAGACAAGTTTCTCAACCCATACCTGACCCGACCTATTTAACTAAATCTAGGAAAGCTTTTTGTTGATAATTATTTTTAAAAATTGTATTGCTAAAACATCTTCATGCAATACAAATCTTTAAAAAAAAATTGAGGCTTCGTTTGTTTTGCGGAAAATATGACATTTCTGGATAATTTTTTCAGGAAAATGATAATATTTTTCGATATTTAGCTGAAACTTAGAAATAAATTAGAAAATATTTTTCGTCATCTGGTATGAAAAATCATATTTTCCTTTGTACACTCATTTTAATATATTTTTTTATTTTAAAAAAAATCATATTTTCATTATTTTTCTTTTCTTTTTTCTTATTCCCCTGGCCACTGGCGGGGAAGAAAAAGAAAAAATAAAAAAAGAAAAGGAAAAAGGAAAAAGGAAAAGGAAAAAGGAAAAAGGAAAAGAAAAAAAAAGAATATAATTTTTTTAAAAATTTTTAATATTTAAAAAATTGAAAATGACATGTTTATTATTTACTTACCCATTTAAGACCCATTAATTTAATAAGCAACCCATTAATAACCTATTTAATTCAATTTTTAAAACTAAAGCCAATTCATTATAACACGCAATCGTTGAATATGGTTTAATATATGCGTTCTTGACCCATTTACCACCTCTAGGCTTACCTAAGCAATACTAGCTTGCGTTGGCGGGTTTAAAATATGGGCTATCGATCGCTTGAGTTTATAAGAGGAATGAATCTAATAGCATCTGGGGGTCGAATCTTGGCAATGGACTTTAGTTTCATTACCTGCATGATAGCGATTCTAAGAACATCGCCGCGCAGTCCCATGACAAGGGAACTCACGGTCATTAGAGCTGGTCCAGCAATAAACCTCAAGACCATTCCCAAACATGCCATTTTCATGCCACAAGCTATCACCTTTCTCTGCATTGCGATGAATATACCTGCACACATATCAGACGAGAGCAAATATGAAATCCTACTCTTGTAAGTGAAAGTAAACAGGTGTAATTCCTTTAGGCCAAACCTTTTTTTATAACATGCCGACACATTAACTCTTTACTTACCAATGTTGAACATAGCAGTTCCTAACCCAGCTCTTGATAGAATCTGTATGGATTCTTTGACGATGGCTGGCATTTTCACTTTGAACCTTACAAAAGAAATGGTTATGTAAGTTGATGGATATTCAGCGACAATCCGACATTTCTCGCTAAAGCAAAAGGCATCTCTTGCATTGCAAACCTGTGTGCTATTACTGCCCAAGCGACGCCGAGAACGCAAGCGTAGATGTTAGGATTAAAAGCCAGTTTCAGACCCACAATTTTCATGGCGGTCCACAATCTTGGTCTTGTGTTATTGGTTCTCACAGCCTCGGCCGTTCCCTCCATATCTTTCTCGCGCGGCACCGATTCATCAGTCGTCTCGCTCGTTGGAGAAAAGTCTATCTCCATCTTCCGAAACTCGAGAAAACACAACAGAAGTGGAAACCACAGAATGGCCTGCACAACCATTAATTGAACAAGAAGATCCACACCCACCTGACCATACATTGCTCTCAGTAGTGGTAACCCGACGACCAGGAGATTAGCCAAAGTGAGCAAGTTAAAGGTGGTGATGCACCAGCTATAGTCCACTTTGCTGCTGCACTTGGCACACAAGGCGAGCATCAGGACAGCGAGGGACTTCGAGATGACATCTGCCGCTATGACGGAGTAATTCATCTCGAACAGATTGGCGTGCGCAGCTGTGAACTCGAAGCCAAAAAGAGGGATGATGAAGTAGCAGACCATGCGGTTTATGCCGTCGCACTGCTCGGACGTGAACATGCGCCACCACCTCACGGAGCCATACCCGAGCATCAGGGCTACGTAGAGAGGCACCATGGCTGTGAGCACCTTGTATACATCTTCCAATCCAATCATGGTTCCTCTCTATAGAGAGCTCAGCTGGTAATTGCAGCAGCTAATGTGGCCTCACATCTAGAGTCCTTAGTTCAGTTTTCCAAGACTACTTATAGGATGTATAGTTCGAAAGAGGGGCTTCTATGGTAAGGTGACTTCACCTCACCACAAGGTGAGGTTGTTTATTTCATGCAACGGGACAAAAGTTTTATTTATGACAAATCGTATTAATGAAAAGTAAAAATAGATCTCTTTTTTAGTAGGTCTTCATCTTGCAAAGAAAATGAAAATTCTTGTATAGTAAAGTATATCAACTTCGTTAAGAGTAAAGTCAGTGTATTTGTAAGTAAACTTTACTTGTTCATCCTTACCAAAAAAAAAAAAACTTTACTTGTTCATGGTAAATCTTCTCATTTTAAGTAAGAACAACTAGTAGTAAACATTATTTGTTCGTGGTATTTATTTTTAGTAAAATTTTTCATTTCACTTAACATTATTCATAACATAGTTGCAATTAGATTATTCTTATTAAAAAAATTGGAGAGAGAGAGAGAGACAGGTGGCCTGGAAGTGGCTCAATTGCTTTGGCAGGGGGTTGCGCGATCCTTGCCGGCCACCATCAAGGGTGTTAATGAACCCTTATTGTATAGTAGATAGACTTATTAAGTATAATTTTTTATCAACAAAAATCTTATGTAATTATTACAAATAATATGTTTTACTATGAATGAGTGTTTTTACTACATATGAAATATTTTACCACAAATGTGAATCATCTATCGCATGGCAAAATAAATGTACTCAGACTCCGTTCGTTTCACGAAAAATGTGATATTTCTGGAAAATATTTTCCAGGAAGTCATTTTACAGGAAAATGATAATATTTTTCGGTGTTCGGCTGAAAGCTTGAAACCTAAAAATGAATTGGAAAATATTTTTTGCAATTCAATGTACGATTTGATTTTCTAGGGAAATTACCAAAAATTTCGAAAATTTTAATATTTTTTTAATAAACTTTCTTTTTTTCCTTTTCTTTCTCTTTTTTTTCCTTCTTTCTTAGCTGGTCGCCACCACGGGGGTGGCCGGCAATCGGCCATAGGCAAGCTCGAGCCTCGCCACAAGCTAGCAAGGTTCGAGCTAGCCAAGTCCCGACGAGGTCAAGCCTCGCTAGCCTATGGCAAGGCTCGAGCTCCCCCAGCCTGAGGTTGCCAAACGTTAGCAAGGCTTTAGCGACCTCGGGTGAGACTTGAAAAATATTTTTCTGGAAATTATTTTTCGTTAAACGAACAGGGTCTAAGCATGAGTAGCTTTTGCTGAGAATGGTGCCCAACTTGATTCTCAAGTTAAAAAATTGGTTGGTCAAGATCAATCGTAATATTTTTCGGAAGCTCGGGATCTAACCTTCTGATTAGGTCAGTCCACTATAAAAATCCCGAGAGAACGTGATGAGTGGGCATTCTAGGGAATACACTATGCTATAACTTAGTGCTTTGCAAAGAGAAAGCAAAGTCAATCTTTTCGAAAGGAGCTCGCGTCAGTTCAGAAGTGACTCGTTAGTGGTGCTGGATAGGATGCCATGTTCATCGAATGATTCTCTCTGTGTGCATCGAGTTCTCCAGTTCGTTCCCTCCCTCCCTACGGTAGAAAATGGTGCTTTTGATTTGCCACTTTTATTCTCCACAGCGGTCATCAGGGATATGCCTTGGTGTTCCACTCAGATCGTTAAGAGTTGAATCGGTCTCCAAACTTTGACACAACATCTAGAGATTACCCACAAATCAATCCTTTTCGAATTATAACTTTTGCGGTACCCTATCGAACGATACTACACGCTATCGAGACCTACCCTCGACACGTTAGCCCCGATCCGACGCGGATGGAGAGCCATCGACGGGACAAGAGAGGCTCGATTGGTGCTTCGGTGTTATATTTTCCTCCCACTTGTGTTGAGCAGGATAAATTACCCGATCTGACGTGATTTGTACTCGTGAATTCGATTCGCGATACGCAACGTGGTTGGTCATTAATGTGTTGGGGACCCGGACATGCAGGTCAGTGGGAAGTATGGACATTGCCCTAAATGTCCAATGCGTGCGCTTCTAAAGAATTCAAGCTAACCATTATTATTCTCTGTTAGCTAATGGAATAAAGAAAATGTCTACAAATGTTCGATGCCAGTCGGTCGCTTCTTTGCACTTTGGAGAATGATTCGACCCTAATGGGGTGCATAGGAAAAGTAGAATAACTTTGCATTTGGATCAAATTCCGTCTTGTATGTCCCCCATGTTAGCATATAATAATCTATCTAGTGCTTTCATTAAAAGTCTATGGTGAATAAATCGTCACTTGGCCGTAGGACCGATAAGCTCATGAATCGATTATGTCCAGCCCTTTCAACATGCGTAGATGTCTTGAGTCCGGAAAAATTCGTAAGGGGAAATGTCCTGGTGGCTAACGTCCAATCGTGGCTCTCAAGCGATCGATTCGTGACGATATAATTGATGCCTTTCGAACAAAAGGATGTCTCTTAATCCCAATTTCTGCCTCGAGAAATTAGGGTTAATATTCCGAAAAAACTTAAATTGGTACATCTGTGACAAATTTGCCCAAATTAATTTTTTGACCATCAAAAATCCCAAACTGATATACCCGTGATAAATTTATCCCAAACTAATTTTTTGACTACCAAAAACTCAAAACTGATATATTTATAACAAATTTAACCTTGTTAAATTGGATTGATATCACGAAAAATCACAAAATAGTACATCTATGACAAACGGAGGTTAAAATCTCAAAATGGTACATCCGTCAACTGTAACATGTTATTCATCTCAAAAATGTGATGGTAAAACTTAACAAAAACTAAGAAAGGGTAAAATTGTTCACTACAAAAAAAACGCATTTTTGCCACGAAAATTTTCCAACGAAAAATTTTCGTAGCAAATTTGCGACAAATTTTCCAACGAAAAATAAAATTCGTTGGAAATTTCCAACGAAAAATTTTTCGTTGGACAATTCGTTGGAACTTTCCAACGAAAAAAATTCGTTGCAAAATTCATTGAAAATTTCCAACGAAAAAATTTTAGTCGCAAAATTCATTGGAAATTTCCAACGAAAAATGTTTCGTTGGAAATATCCAACGAATTTTGCAACGAATTAAAAAAAACCCGGTATTGTTCGGCAATTTTTTATATTCGTGGGAAAATTCGTTGGATATTTCCAACGAATTTTCCAACGAATTTCAATTTTCGGGCAATTATTTATTGTGTACAAATTTCGTTGGAAAATTCGTTGGCAATTTCCAACGAATTTTTGTTCGTTGGAAATTTCCAACTAATTTTCCAACGAATTTCAATTTTTCGGGAATTATTTTAGTGTGTACAATTTTCGTTGGAATATTTGTTGGAAATTTCCAACGAAATTTCCAACGAATTTCAATTTTCGGGTAATTATTTTTAGTATACGATTTTCGTTGGAAAATTCGTTGGAATTTTCCAACGAAAAATAATTCGTTGGAAATTTCCAACGAAATTTCCAACGAATTTCAATTTTCGGGTAATTATTTTTATTGTGTACAATTTTCGTTGGAAATTTCCAACGAATTTTCCAACGAATTTCAATTTTCGGGTAATTATTTTTAGTGTGTACAATTTTCGTTGGAAATTTCGTTGGAAATTTCCAACGAAATTTCCAACGAATTTCAATTTTCGGGCAATTATTTCTTGTGTACGATTTTTCAACGAAATTCAATTTTCGGGTAATTATTTTTAGTGTATACAATTTTCGTTGGAAATTTCGTTGGAAATTTCCAATGAAAAATAATTCGTTGGAAATTTCCAACGAATTTTCCAACGAATTTCAATTTTCGGGTAATTATTTTTAGTGTGTACAATTTTCGTTGGAAAATTCGTTGGAAATTTCCAACGAATTCTTTTTCGTTGGAAATTTCCAACGAATTTTCCAACGAATTAAAAAAAACCTGGTATTATTCAACTTTTTTTATATTCGTGGGAAAATTTGTTGGAAATTTCCAACGAATTTCAATTTTTCGGCTTATTATTTTATTGTGCACAATTTTCGTTGGAAAATTCGTTGGAAATTTCCAACGAAAAAAATTTCGTTGGAAATTTCCAACGAATTTTCCAACAAATTTAATTTTTCAGGCAATTATTTTAGTCCGTACAATTTTCGTTGCAAAATTTGTGGGAAATTTCCCACGAATTTTGCAACGAAAACCTAACTTATGCCTTATTCAAATTTTCGCGCTCATTATTCCCACGTTTTAAAATTTTCATATTTCTCTCTCTCTCTCTCTCTCTCTCTCTCTCTCTCTCTCTCTCTCTCTCTCTCTCCTCTGTCCTGCCCGACGCCCCTTCACCTTCTCCTTCACCTTCATATTTCGCTCCATCTCCCCCTTCACCTTCTCCTCCGGCTCCGGCCCGACGTCAGCTCCCTCCCCACGGCGCCGCCGCGGCCAACCAGGGCCGCCCCCGAGGCCACCTGGGCCGCCCCCGACGCCCCCCCGACGCCCCCGACGTCCCCCCGACGCCCCCGACGCCGCCCCCGACGTCGCCCCCCGACGCCGCCCCCGACGTCGCCCCCCGACGCCGCCCCCGACGTCCCCCGACGCCCCCGACTCCCCCGACGTCCCCGAGGCCACCTGGGCCACCCCCGACGTCCCCCCCAACGCCCCCGACGCCCCCGAGGTCACCATGGGCCGCCCCCGACGCCACCAAGCCTCGTCGCCGGCGAGGGGCGAGCTCGCCCAGATCTGGGCGAGCTCGAGCTCGTCGCCGGCGAGGGGCGAGCTCGCCCAGATCTGGGCGAGCTCGAGCCTCGTCGCCGGCGAGGGGCGAGCTCGCCCAGATCTGGGCGAGCTCGAGCTCGTCGCCGGCGAGGGGCGAGCTCGCCCAGATCTGGGCCAGCCTCGTCGCCGGCGACGAGGCTGGCCCTCGCCGGCCATGGCGAGGGCCGAGCTCGCCATGGCCGGCGAGCTCGAGCTCGGCCCTCGCCGGCGGCGAGGGCGATTTTAAAAAAAAAAAATTTCGTGGAAAAAAATTTCCACGATTTCCAACCAAAAAAAAATTATAATTTTTCCAACGAAAATTTTTTCGTTGGAAAAAAAATTTTAATGATTTTTCGACCAAAAAAATTGTAATTTTTCCAACGAAAAATTTTTCGTTGGAAAAAAAATTTTAACGATTTTTCGACCAAAAAAAAATTGTAATTTTTCCAACGAAAAATTTTTCGTTAGAAAAAAAAATTCCATGATTTTTTGACCAAAAAAAAATTTAAAATTTTTCAATTTTCCAACGAATTTTCCAACAAAATAAAATTCGTCGCAAAATTTCCAACGAAAATTGAAATTTTTCGTTGGAAAAATTTCCAACGAGCTATTACCAACGAATTTTTTTCGTTGGAAAATTCGTTGGAAATTCCCTTTCCAACGAATTTTCCAGAATTCTTCGTTGGTAATTTTGTCGGAAAAAAAGCGTTTTTTTGTAGTGGTTATCGATATACTAGTTTAAGGTTTTTTGTGTTCGAAAAATTAGTTTTGAGTAAATTTATCATAAGTGTACTAATTTGAAATTTTCGTCGTATTAACTCGAGAAATTATATACAAGTTGACACGACACAGCTTTGGCTTATGGGTGAAAGAGTAGCAGCATGAACAAACTACTCAAAGCTCAAGAGAATCTGCGGCAGCAACTTGAATTCTAATGCAATAACTAGTAAATTTGGTTATCATGAATGATATTCTCAAGTTGTTTTAACCTATACTGGATGTTGATTTGAAGGAAATGTAGAAAACGATCCTTCAGCTCAACGTAGATAAGATGAAAATGTCTTCTCAAAATGACTTTCAATGCAATTTGGACGTTCCCAGAGTATAAGGTCTCAAGTAGATTTTTATTTGGCGTAACCTCTTCGAGTGGCCAAAAAACACTAACAGTGTCGTAATCTTCATATAACATTGATTTTAATGATATAACTTTTCGATTAACCACTTAAATGCCATAATTTTTTAAAAAAGATTACTTCAATGACATCAGTGAGTTCCCTAACTGCAAATCCCACTTGACATTAAGATAATACAAAATTGTCCGGCATGACTTATCGAGGAAACAATATTATTAAAAGCGTATGGACGACGTCATTTGATCCATTTCCTTGCTCCAAATTGACAATTTGGGACTAAATTAGGTCTCAATTGAAAACCCTAACCCCATTTTCATTTGCAAATCAAAAAAATTACATATCATTTGACCGGCGACGCCATGGGCAAAAAATAACATAGAATAGTAGAGAATGACGGCAAGAATTGAGAAGGGCAAATTTTGAGGCAAGCCCTGAAAAGGAATTAGACCGGGAGAAGAAGTTGGGGAGGCGTTTGAGGGGCGTACCTTGTTCTCGCGGAGCACGGATTGCACCGCATCATCATTGAGCTTCTAGAGAAGGTCGGAGGAATGAAGGAGGAGCTCCCCCGTCATTGTGACTGAGGATGGCGGCGATCTCTTTTGCTTCGTCGGAGATATGTTGCTAGAGTTACTCAAGCGAAACGGTTTTCAATAGTTTTGGCACCTAAGCCATCGGATGAAAAATTATGACACCATAGTGAATGCCGTATAAAAATTACGCTAATGGTATGCGTCTTTTCCCCCTCCTTGAGAAATGGTCACGAGGGAGTGGCTCGTCAATCTCCAAACGCCGACGTGAATTATCTATAATTCACAAGACTAAGAAGTCGGACTTAATAAGTTCATATGGTTCATAAAATCAAATTAGGTGTAAGGTAACAATAAAATAAACATTCTACAACTAAGATGGCTCAATCAGGCCCAACTCGTTTTGGTAAGATAAGACTCTCTTGGTCATTATGCTAGATACGGGTTACCATTAAGTGGCATTGCTCAGCACCTTTGATGGAGTCATTGGACCATACTGACATCATCTGTCTCTTTCACTTGTTGGTATAAAAATCTCCTTTATTTATAAACTTGACCTCATAAATCTTTTGCTTTTCGGACCAAAAGGAAAAAATAAAATATTTTGCTCTGACCCGCTAAAGTAGATGAATTTATTGCATATGTCATTGGTACTTCCCACTACATGATTGACCAATTGAAATTAGAATTCAGTGTAGATTTGATCATAAATGTAACCTAAGTTTAGTGATCCCTACTGTGAATTACCCTAATTTTGTGTGCTATGTAGCGGTTCCTTAGTCCTTTGATCCCCACTTACATCATTTTATATTATTTATTGATATCAAGATTTCCTTAATTGATCAATTGACCCTCTTAATTTGCTCTTTTTGTTGTTTGGACTCACGAAGTTTCAATTACATCAATTTTGCCAACTCTCAAATTAGAAACCGAATTACAAAGCATCTTAATTTGGAGCTTCAGAAAAAGGACTTTGAAAAAAAATGGGGAAAATTGTTAAAAAAGTCCTAAACCTATTGCACTTTTGCCAATTCAGTTTTAAACGCTTTAATTGTGCCAATTTAGTCCTAACATTTTCACATTTTATCAATTGAGTCCTACACCTTTTCATATTTTGTCAATTGAGTTCATCTGGTCAATTTTGACTGGAAATCGCTGACGTGGACGCTAGCCTTCTTACGAGGCATAATCAACACTATTGTGGATAATTTTTAATAATTTTTCAATTTTTTATTTTTTTATTTTTTTCTTTTCTCCGCTTTTCCATCTTCAGTTTTTTTTTTCCTTTTCTCTTCTTTTCTTTTTTCCTTCTGCCGGCCATTGCGGGCCTCATGGATGGTTGATGACCTCCGCCAGCCTCAGGCGAGGGCAGCCCTCACCAAGGGCCAGCAAGGGCAATGTGACATTAAGTTAATACAAAATTGTTCGGCATGGCTTTTCATGGAAATGATATCATTAAAAGCATATGAACGACGACTTTTGAGCCATTTCCTTGCTCCAAATTGACAATTTGGGGCTAAAGTAGGTCTCAATCGAAAACCCTAACCCCATTTTCATTCGCAAATCAAAAAATTTATAAGTCATTCGATCGGTGACATCGTAGGCAAAAGAAAAACATAGAATAGTAGATAATGACGGCAAGAATCGAGAAGGGCAAATTATGAGGCAGGCCTTAGAAACGAATCACACCGGCGAAAGAAGTTGAGGAGGCGTTTGGGGGTGGAGGATGGTGGCGATCTCTCCTGCTTGGTTCAAGCTAAAGAAATTGAAAAAAATTGTCATTCAGGGCCACGATGGCTTAACTCCACTTTGGACTTCTCTCTTTTTAAAAAATAGGTTGGATATGTTTTCACTAAAATAAATTCATGTAGGATTCGTCGGAGATATGTTGCTAGAGTTACTCAAGTGAAGCGTTTTTCGATAATTTTAGCATATAAGTCATCAAACGAAAAATTTATGACACTACAGTGAATGTCATACGAAAGTTATGACAATGGTTTGTGTGTTTTTTTCCCTCTTCGAGCATTGGTCATGGGGGAGTGGCTCCTCAATCTCCAAACCCCGACGTGGGTTATCTATTTTTCATGAGACTAAGAAGTCAGACTTAGTAAGATAGAGTCTCTTTGCCATTATGCTAAATACGGGTCACCTCGATGTGGCATTGCTCAGCAGTCAGCACCTTGGATGGGGTCATTTGACCATACTAACATCATTTTTCCTTTTTCACTTGTTGGTATAAAAATCTTCTTTATTCATAATCTTGACCTCATTGAATCCTTGCTTTTCAGACCAAAAGAAAAAATAAAATATTTTTCTTTGACCCATTAAAGTAGATGAATTTATTGCATATGTTATTGGAACTTCTCACTAAATGTTGACCAATTGAAATTAGAATTCAGTTGAGATTCGATCATAAATGTAACCTAAGTTTAGTGACCCCAAATGTGAATTGCCCTAAATACGTGTGCTAAGAAGCGGTTCCTTAGTACTTTGACCACCACTCACATCAATTTCTATGATTTATTGATACCAAAGTTTCCTTAATTGCTTTACCAAAAAAAAAAGTTTCCTTAATTGATCAATTGACCCTTTTGACTTCTTTTTTTGTTTGGACCCACGAAATTTCAATTACATCAAATTGACCAACTCTCAACTAAGAAACCTAATAACAAAGCATCTTAATTTGGAGCTTAAGAAAAGGAGACTCAAGGAAAAAAAATTACATGTATGGCCACTTGAAGTCGTGAAATAATTGAATGTTGTAATGCCGTCCATCACCCTTAGACTAGTAGATGACCTAAGACTACAAAATGCAAGTATATAATGCTATAGAAAACTAAGATGGAGGGATGTTACTTGGATATCTTCTCAAATCATGTAAACTTTTGTGAGATCATCACTGCACTCAAGTAGGTGAGAGCGCAATATTTATATAATAAGGTCGGTTTGTAAATGCTTAAACACATTTTTATCTAGATTCATACATAAGAAATCCATTTCTAACGCGTGTTGCGCAAGAAATATCACGTAAATTGTTGGATGAAACGGATGTGTGCTTGAATTGGATAAATTTATGATATATCCAATGACTTTGACAAGAGAATTTGGGTACTTCTAGAGTACCCCGCAGCAATTTTATCCAACTCCAGCCACCAATTTGTTATTAATTTCCTTATTCTCCCTCGAAGAAGAATATTAACCTTTGCTCGAGGTGATTAGCCGGATGAATGATCGACTATATGCTTTGAAGACATCTAAAAGCCTCTCGAATCTGGCGTGACAAGATCTTAACGGTCTTTGCAGTCAAAGTTATTTGAATTCCAAGATAATACACTGCGTATATCACGAGATTAGTCCAAAACCTCAAACTTTCTCTCTTTAGTAAGAAACATCATATAAGGAAACATAAAACCAGCCCCACCATCTTAATTACACTTCCACATTGGTATAGGCATCATATAGTTGACTAATGAGAAAATCTTTAACTTCCTCAATTGCTCCAATAATTCTAGGATAATGAGAAAATCTTTAACTTCCTCAATTGCTCCAACCATTCTAGTAAAGAACTTACCCTATTCCAATTGTAAAAAGAATCTCTTCTGCACCTCCTCAATAAACTCGAAAAAGACCAAAAGAAAGAAAAGAGAAAGCAACCCATATTTATATGATGATTCTGCTATGGATCTCACGTAGTGTCTTTGGTTTATCTTTTTACTTTTGAGTGTCAATGAAGCGTGTTGAAAAGATGGGTGCAAGTCCTGATTCCTGAACACATTCTTGCCCTCGTAATGACCCCCATCAGATCATTGTATGGACAGCGACCGTTTTCATATGATCTGTTCTCGCAAGTCAGATGTGTCCAAACTCTTTAACTGCTCTTGCAAAAGCAGCAGCTCCATACGAGGAAAGTCAGTAGTGGGCATGATCTTGTTGCCCTATTTAATTGCCTCACCTTAAACTCACCCTCTCCAAACCTTCCTTAAAACACAAGCACGAGCGATAAGAACGAAAGACTTATGGACGGATAGAGGATTTGAAGAGTGCAATGGCGATGTCTTACGGCGTCACACACTGTGTGATCTTCCCTACTCTTCTTCTACTTCTCCTCCTCTTCTTTCTGTACCTGTCTCCTGCGAATCAATCTGTTTCCACATACTTTAGCCCGGTACAAAACACCAACCGCCACTCGACGCAAGTCTTGCCTTCGATCTCTTTGGAAACCCTCAAATCTTCCCTCCATGTTTCTCCCCATCAGACCAATTCTAGTTCTATCCAAATTAACAAGGTGAGGAAATACTGTTCTTATCTTTTCGGTTCATCTTTACGATTTGATATATAGATGCGTGTGCAGATAAATGTGCGTTTATGATGGTTTTTGGGTTTTTGATTACTGCAAAAAAAATCCAGGTGCAGAAGAAGATCAGTAGTTCACGGGGAGTAGAAAAGGATTTAGCTAGAGCACGAGCGGCAATTCGCGATGCGGTTCGTGCCCGGAACTATACGTCAGACAAAGAGGAGACATTTGTCCCCCGGGGATCCATCTACCGGAATGCTTATGCTTTTCATCAGTTGAGTTTGAGCCCATTCCCTTCCTTTGTCTGTTTCACACAACCATAATCTCATCCAAGCATAATTAGATGCATGAAATGTGTATGTTTCCGTCATCTATATCCAATGGTATTTCTGCAAATCATCTTCTACGAACTGAATCTTTAACTGGACCTGATAAAACTTCTCCTTTTTTTTTTTGAGACACATAACATGCTGGTTGAAAGAGTGTAGACTATAGCTGACTATTTTTGGTCTAAAGTATGGACAATAATGGCTGATTGCAATGTCCATTCTCGTGTTTAATTGCATTAACTGATGGGAACACCCATCTCACGAAGTTAGGCATGAAGAGTTTGAGGTTTTCCTCGAGGACAAGTACAATTAATGGGAAGTCTGTATTGTGTTGTTTGTCTACGTAATTGACCAAATTCTAATGTCGAGAATTCTGATTGCTGAAATACGTGTAGATTACATCATCAACAAGGAAAAATCATTCAGTAGTTCATCAATGATACTAACTAGTTTGGCTCGCTCGAGCCATTGTTATTTGTCTTCGCAATGGGAAGTTTTAAGTAGAATGGACGTGAGCGTCCCGAATTCTTGCTCGTTACTGTATGAATAAGAACTTTGCATTTTCAAAACTGATGCAAAAGTGACGGGTCTGATGCATTGACATGACATAGTAATAGAAAAATTATAGTTGCTTCACAAAATTGCCATCCCTTGTCACTACACCGGACTTGTTCATAATTATGACACAATCCGCTGAATGATGATGATCAGGAGTCATATCGAGATGGTGAAGAGATTCAAGATATGGAGCTACAGGGAAGGAGAGCTGCCCTTGGTGCATCAAGGACCAGTGAGCGACATATACAGTATCGAGGGCCAGTTCATCGACGAGCTGGAGAGCGGGCTCAGCCCCTTCTTGGCCCGCCGTCCCGACCAGGCCCACGCCTTCTTCTTGCCAATGAGCATTGCCAATATCATAACCTACATCTACATGCCCCTCACCACCTATGCCCGAGACCAACTCATTCGCACCTTCACTGATTACGTCGATGTGGTGGCTCATAAGTACCCTTTTTGGAACAGAAGCCTCGGTGCCGACCATTTCATGGTCTCTTGCCATGATTGGGTACGTGTCTGTGCGTGTCTTGATCAACTTGTTCAATTCTTCTCAATTTGCTTCTTGTACTCTTCAAATCACTAGTGGAAATGGGCATTTCAGGCACCAGAGGTCACACGAGCAGACCCAAACAAGTTCAAGAACTTCATAAGAGTGCTTTGCAATGCGAACACTTCCGAGGGATTCAACCCCACGAGAGATGCCTCACTCCCCGAGTTCAAATTGCCTCTTTACAAGATCACCATACCCCGTCTTGGGCTGCCACCGAGCAAGCGCAGCATCTTTGCCTTCTTTGCCGGAGGCCCTCATGGGGACATCCGGAAGATCCTGCTTCACCATTGGAAGGACAAGGACAGTGAAGTCCAAGTCCACGAGTACCTCCCAAGCGGCCAAAACTACATGCAATACATGGGACAGAGCAAGTTCTGCCTTTGCCCGAGCGGCTTTGAGGTCGCAAGCCCTAGGCTGGTCGAGTCGATCCACTCGGGGTGCGTCCCGGTGATCATTTCGGCCCACTACCCCCTGCCGTTCGGCGACGTCCTCGATTGGAGCAAGTTCTCAATAACAGTACCTGTCGAGAAGATTGTGGAGATGAAGGCCATACTGAAGCGGGTCTCAGAAGCCGAGTACTTGAAGTTGCAAAGGAGAGGGACCCAGGTCCGGCGACATTTCGAGCTGAATCGGCCGGCGAAACCCTTCGACGTGCTACACATGGTGCTGCATTCAGTTTGGCTTAGGAGGCTTAACGTTCGCTTGGCAGGGTAGTTCAGCGCAAAGCGCACGCATCAGTGCCCTCTTCCGTGTGAAGTTTCCTGGTGCGATTGTTTGAATGTGATGAGGTGCTAAATTTGTAAATTTATCAGAAAATGTACATCTTTTTTTGTTTTGGTCGACATCAGACAATATAAATCTAAGATAATTGGTGTGTTGCGCGTGGATAGATCGTATTGCAATTTTTTTATGAATTTTTTTTAGTGTGAAAGGAAATATTGGTGTTAATTTTTGGATCCTTATTTTTTGCCAACTTAAATGTCATTGGTTACAATTAAATAATTGGTTTTTCCGTTTCTAAAAATGTAAAATATTATTTTAATAAATCAGCATTCCAATGGCTATTGGTAGAGTTAGTTGTTTAAACCAAAAAAAAGCTAATACATTCCTTTCTTTTGACGATAAATATATATTCTTAATTAACTAACATGTCTTTAAATTAATATCATTGGAGGAAATTTTGGTGTCAATAGAGTGCATGTCTCCTCTATTTTCAAATTTCATACGTTTCTGAACGTCAAAATTTTTGCTTATCTTTAGTCAACAATACTGGCCATATCCCACATTTTAAAAAAAAAAATCTTGCCATCAAAGTTAATTAAAAAATAAATTCGTTACTTTTATTAGTCTAATATGTCTATTTTGCTTGCATAATTTACACGTGAAAGGCAAAATAATGGCTTATTAAAGAGACAGACAACTAAACTAGCTTAAAAAATCAAGGTGCATAAATCGCGACATTTAAATTGAATAACAAATAACAAGGGAAAAAGCCTAAAAAAATCTCAAATTATGCCAATTATGACGTAATTATGCTTAACTTTTTTTTTGTATCATTAAAAATCCCAAATTATGCCCACCCTAAATTTTTTCTTGTAACATAAAAAAATCTAAAACTTATACTTATATGACATATTTATCCTCTTTTGACATTTTATTAGATGATTTTTCAATTAAAATAAAGTTTTTATCTCACTTAAGTTATGTGGGCGTCATGTTGGCATTATTTGCTTTCTAGCATCCATGTTTGTAAATTTTTAACGGCTCTCATTGATTTTGATAGAGAGTAAATGTATTAAGCAAGTACAAGTTCGAGATTTTTAGTGTCACAGAAAAAAGGTCAGGATAAATATATCGTAGTTCGCATAATCGAGGATTCTTGGTGGCTTTTGCCCAAATTAAATGTACAAGTTACTTTTTTTTTTTTGGATTGATAAAGTTCTTTGCTATGCTAATGTATAAAAATCATTTGAGATTCGATGTTGCAAGACGCTGCTATAGTGCTATAGCCCAAGAAGAAACACTCGAAAGACAGAGAAGTGAAGTTAACCGATTCTCGTCATTCTACAAACAAGACGAAGAAAACTAAATGAATCCCATATCGCGCCTTATCAAAAAGAAGTTGAACCGGTCTCGGTTCGGGGACTGACTTCCCGGTTCAAACCTTCCCGGTCCGAATTTGCAGAAGACAACATTCGAACTTTAGTGACAGCAACAGAAGTGAGAGAGAGAGAGTAGGCATAAAGGGGGAAGCTTTATGCTTTGCAATGGCGATTTTCTAACGCTCGAAGGGAAGAGCATCCAAAGGCTAAAGAAAAACGGAACGCCTGTTCACCTCTCCGCGATTTTCACCTACCCATCAGGCAGCTCCAACCCATGAACCCTCCATTTTCGTGAGTAAAAAGCCTTCTTCTTCCTTCGCCTCTCAGCACCTCCCCGCCACCGTTTCCTGCTCAAAGCTGCTCTCTTTAGGCTCGTGGTTCGCAATGGAGGCGAATTCGTCTCGACCCGCGAAGTTATACGAGTTGCTGCTGCTCCTGCTGCTTGTGTTCTCGGTGCTTCTGCTGAGCTTAAACCCTTGCGAGTCGCTGGACATTGACCCACAAGACAAGGCGTCGCTGTTGCTGTTCAGGTCTGGCGTGCAAGACCCAAGCAAGAGCTTGTCCGCTTGGTCGGGGTCCAACTGCACGAACTGGACGGGCATCACCTGCTCCAGTGACAGTAGCAAGGTAATCTCAGTGAACCTGACCAGTATGAACTTGTCTGGGGACATTCACCCCAGCTTGTGCAATCTGTCTTCTCTCGAGTCTTTAGCTTTGGCACGGAATAGTTTCGCGGGAACGATTCCTCCGTGTTTCGGCTCCCTTAATAGTCTCAAGACCCTTGACCTCAGTCACAATAGGTTTGGTGGAGCTTTGCCTGACACGATCAGTAGGCTTGGTAATTTGAGGGAGCTCATTTTGTCTTGGAACCAAGATTTGGGGGGCCTCATGCCGCCGTGGATCGGCAATTTCTCCAACAAGTTGGAAAAGCTTGATGCCGGTTTCAACTCCTTCCATGGGGAAATTCCGGAGAGTTTGTTGTACTTGAACTCCTTGAGGTACCTGAACTTGGAGAACAATAATATCGGTGGTAGCCTAAGGGATTTTCAGCAGTCTTTAGAAATTCTAGATCTTGGATCGAATTCTTTATCGGGTACTCTGCCATGTTTTTCTGCCTGTTCTGGATCTCTTAGTGTTCTGAATTTAGCAGATAATTATATAGTGGGAGGAATTCCTACGTGTATCGCTTCACTCGAGGCCTTGACACATCTAAACTTGTCACATAACCAATTGAGCTACAAGATCTCTCCTAGACTTGTGTTCTCAGAGAAGATTCTCGTATTGGACCTTAGCTTCAATGATTTGGCCGGTCCTCTTCCGAGTAAGATTGCTGAGGTGACGGAGAAAGGGCTCATACTCCTTGACCTGTCGCACAATCAGTTATCTGGTGAAATCCCGTCAAAGCTTACAGAGTTAAAGAGCTTGCAGGCATTGTTTCTTTCGCACAATCTTCTTACTGGTGAGATACCGTCAAGGATTGGAAATTTGACCTACCTCCAAGTGATCGATCTCTCGAACAATGTGTTGTCCGGTGCCATTCCATTGAACATTGTTGGTTGTTTTCAGCTTCTTGCTCTGATACTTAATAACAACAATCTTACGGGTGTGATTCAACCAGAGCTTGATGCTTTAAGTGGTTTAAAGATTCTGGATATCAGCAACAACAAAATCTCTGGTGAAATCCCACAAACTTTGGCTGGGTGGAAATCTCTGGAGATAGTTGATTTAAGCTCCAACAACCTCTCCGGGACATTGAACGATGCGATAACCAAATGGTCAAACCTTAAGTATCTGTCCTTGGCTCGAAATAAGTTTAGTGGAAATCTCCCGAGCTGGGTATTCACATTCCAAGCAATTCGGATGATGGATTTCTCAGGAAACAACTTATCGGGCATCATACCAGACAGTAACTTCAACTTAAGTTTGTATTACAACAACAGAGATTTTGCTAGACAGCCAGGTAATATCTCATTGGTTTCCATGGCAACGGTTGGGATCAAAGTGCACGTAGTTGTTGCTGGTACCAATGAAGTGAGGCTCAACTATGATATTGTTGCAGCTGTTGGGATTGATCTGTCTGGTAATATGCTCCATGGGGAAATTCCATCTGGACTATTTGGGCTGGAAGGCTTGGAGTACTTGAACTTGTCATACAATATTCTGACTGGTCGTCTTCCAGATTTAGAGAAAATGCGCAGTTTAAAGGCCTTGGATTTGTCGCATAATTCTCTATCAGGTCAGATATCGGAAAATGTCTCTGGACTTGAAGATCTAACGGTGCTGGACTTATCGTACAACAGCTTCTCTGGATATATATCTAAGAAACAGGGCTTCTTGAGATTCCCAGGAGCATTTGCTGGAAATCCGAACTTGTGCGTGGAGTCTTCATCTGGAGTTTGTGGCCAGGAAAGTGTGCCAGTCATGCCCGGTAAGACATTTCAGGAAGAGATGGTCGAAGGACCAATTTCCCTGTCGGTGTTCTTGCTAAGTGCCGCCATCACTTTCTACATCAGCATCGTCTCTCTGTTTTGTTCGGCTCGTGCTAGAAGATACATTCTCGAAACCAAGCTTTAATCCGGTCTAAGAGAATGAACCTCAGAGTGTATATTCTTGCTGCTTTAGTGACAGATCGGCCTGAGTTTTCTCCTTGGAACTCTTTGCTCGAAATATTGCTGTCAACCCTCATGGAATACCAGTGGTTTGGATGTGGAAACTTAGAATTCGATCAATGTAGAGTAAGCATTTGATGGCTTGTACTTGGGCTGCAGAATTTGAACTGGAAGAGGGATTTGGTAGCTTTTAGTTTTGGCTGCTGAACTCTTGTCTGCATCTTCACCTCTCATTTAGAGTTCGCTCTCAGTCGGAAATGCAGCATTGTCTCGTTCCGAAATTTCCATGAGGAATGATGGCTAATCGTAGTATGGTTTGCTAGTTGATTTAGATAGATTATGTCCAGGCTAGTTCAATTAACCATCTCCAGTTACAAATGAAGAGGCCACACTAACACCATCAGTTTTTGACATGAAAACATTATTTGGGGTAAATGTGATATGAACATATTATGTTGGGATTTTTTTTGTAATATGAAAATTAGTTTGAGATAAATGTGTATCAAGTTGGGATTTTGTGATGCGAAAATTAGTTTGCGGTAAATGTGGCTCGAGAGTACTGATTTGAAATTTTTTATGACTCGAAAATTTGTTTAAGGTAAATGTGGCATGATCATATCAGTTTTGAATTTTTAATGATATTAATCCTATATTGTTCGGAACTTAAATCCAACTCCAAACCCGCATTTACGAGCGGGAACTCTATTACAATATTATCACTTTGCATGGAGGATGTGTCAATCTAATTTAGTTGTTATAGTTAATCGATTCCTTCAAGATTCTTAATTTGGAGGATTTGAGGCAATAAATATAGTTGTTGTCTTTACCAAAAAAAAATATAGTTGTTGCAATTATTAACAAGAAAAATATTATTATTAGGGATATGTGAGCTAAAAGTCTTTAGATTTGTCATGAAAGTACAATCGAGTCGTAAAACTAATAAAAAGTGTAATTAAGTCCTGAAACTTGTTAAATTAGTGCAATCAGGTTCTTCCGATAACTCCATCCGATTTGATCAACAAAAAAAATATTGATGTGCACTTTCGGGACAAGTCTTAGGACTTCCCATGCATATATCCCGTATTATTATTAGGGGTTAATATCACGAAAAACTTCAAACTGTAACACTTGTGAAAATTTTATCCCAAAACTAATCTTTTGACAACCAAAAACCCCAAACTGATACACTTATAATAAATTTACCCAAAATTATTTTTTTCTCAGTAAAAACTTCACCCAAAATTCGTATGCTTGTGATAAATTTACCTTTGTTAGTTTTCTTTAAATTGAATAAATAGTACACTCATGATAAACGGAGGATTAAAACCTCAAATCGATACACCCGTCAATTGCTACGTATCATCGAACTCGGTATTTCGACGGTAAAATTTAACGGAAACTAATTAAGGGTAAATTCGTCGCAGATGTACCGATTTTAAATAAATTCATCGCAAGTGTACTGGTTTATGCTTTGTTGTGATATTAAAAAAAGAAAAGAAGAAACCGTCCGACCCGATTCGCTCTTGCCGGAGCCTGGCGCCACTGGACCGGACCGAACGACACGAGCCATAGCCGTTCTTGGCCGTTCTTGAACCCTCTTCCCAATCCGCAACGGTCCACAAACCCAAAGAAACGATTCCATCGAGGACGAGACAGAGCTCCACCGTATAAAACGGAAAGCGAACAACGTAGCCCAAGTGACGTGTCTCGGGCAAATGGCTGTTTCGTTGAGGCCGTCTTCCCTTCCTTTCCCTCTCTCTCTCTCCCCAAGAACCGCGAGAATGGCTTCCGCCGCCCTCCGCAGCGGCAACCGCAAGTCGGCTTCTTTCGCTCCTCCGAGCTCGCCCCGCGCCGAACGGGGGCGACCCATCTTGCTCTTCGACGTCATGGACACAATCGTGCGCGACCCTTTTTACCAGGACGTCCCTGCCTTCTTCGGGTACTTTTCTTTTTGCCATTCCATTATGTCTGCCCGGCGATGAAACCGTGTTGATGTCGAAAAGATGTGGTCTTTCTTGGTGACAAAGTGGAGGCTTGATGGGTTTTGCTGCGCGGGCGGATTCAGTTCTGTGTGTGTGTGTGTGTGTTTTTTTTTTTTCTTTTGTTGACTTTCTGTTTTAGATGATCAGATTGAGCTTTTTCTGATTAGAATGCCTTTGAAGGAACTGATAGAATGCAAGAAACCAACTGCGTGGATTGAGTTCGAAGAGGGATTAATCGACGAGGTACCCCACGAAAAATGGTCTTCGAAGTTCTATGTTTCCCTTTCATTTCGAGTGGTTGAGTTTCAGCTGTTGAATTGGTTTGTTTTTTGGCTGCAAGTCTAGCTTGTCATGGAGGTCTTTGGAGTGACAGAGTTATGAGTTGAGATCAGTTAGGATAAGGCTTCATGAGATTTTGCAGAAGCTTCCCACAGTTACTGCAGACTGTCTATAATTTGTTTTATGTTTTTAGACAACCTGAATTACCTTCTCTTCGATGTTGCTGCCATTACCCGTTTTGCAATTTCTCTTTTACTTCATCATTTCCCTTAAGTTTGCTATTATGCTTGCACAGGTGGAACTGGCCAGAAAATTCTTCAAAGATGGAAGGCCTTTTGATTTGGAAGGTTGGTGACTAACCTCATTAGTCATTAGCATCTTTATTGTGGCATTGGATAGTGGGTTTGTTAATGATGCCTGCAAAAGTATGGGAGTCTATAAAATAGTGTCTCATGTAAAATTTTACAGTGGATTAGAAAAGAGTCTGCCTCTGATACTGTTTTATTCGTTTTTCGTAATATCAGTTCTGTGTTTTCGGCCTTAAATACAAAGAAGAAGAAAATGGATTATTTACTTTCTCTTTCCTAGACATGTTCAGTACCAATAATGAGATTCCTATAGATTATAAATCACTCATATATTGTCCTTTTGTGCTTAAAAAAATCTTATTGCAAAGAAAAGCAAGAGTGATCAAGCAATTCAACAGACAAAGCGGAATGCGGCAATTCTTTCCTGCTTGTTTATTGTCATTTGTCATAGGCTCACATCAACGAATATTTCAATGTAGATACATTGCATCTGCCCCTCTTGTGATCAATTTTAAATTGGATCACTGTAATAAGTAGAACAGGTTTCTGTCAATTTCTTTGCTTTAATTTGGTTCTGAATGTTCTCTTGTCAATCATTGAGAACCTGCTAATCCCACTCGCTCTTTTTGTAGGCCTTAAAACATGCATGAGAAAGGGATATTCCTATCTTGAAGGGATCGAGGAACTTCTTCAGGAATTAAAAGAAAATGGCTATGAGATGCATGCTTTCACAAACTACCCTATCTGGTAAGATGAGATATGCATGCATTTGTCAGTTCATAACGGGGTTCATCTATATCTCAATTGTTTTTGCAGGTACAAAATGATTGAGGAGAAGTTGAAAATATCGAGATACTTATGCTGGACATTTTGTTCATGCATAAATGGTACGCGGGGACTTTTCATTGAGGAGATTTGATGATGGCGATTCAAGTCATTATTTTCCAGGAGAGTCCATACTAAACTTGATAGATCATTCTTTTCTCTTTCAGGAAAAAGGAAGCCTGATCGTGATTTCTATTTGGATGCTCTGCGACACCTGAAAGTTGATCCACCTAGCTGTGTCTTCATTGACGACAGGTTATTGGCTTTCCTTGCTCTTATTATTTGTCCGTATCTTGTATGAGTTCTGGTCAGTACTGAAAATGGTAAATGCATTCCTAAGATGGGGATCGGTTTTTTTCTTTCTTTAGTTCTAGCTCTTCCTTTACGTTGATTTCTAATCTGCGCAGTGGTTCTGTTCTGCTCATATATGTTCAGTGTGTGCTTGGGGAGTGCATGCATGAAAGTTTGCATGAATGCATGCGAGAGAGAGAGAGAGAGAGAGAGAGAGAGAGAGAGAGAGAGAGAGAGAGATCTGACTTATTGGTGCAATTCCTACTTATTACCCTTGTGGTTGCTATGATTGCACAGGCTAAGGAATGTGGAGGCTGCATTGGAAGTTGGCATTTTTGGTATACGGTTTAAGAGTGCAGATCTGTTGCGCCATGATCTCTCTGAAATTGGGATTGATTTTTCAGCAAATAAGTATTATAGTAGTCAGAACGACCTTAAGCTTACAAAAGACCAGGCATCCTGATCAAACATACTTGGTGAAGTCGCATCAAGAACCGATTCTTGTTTACTCTTTGTATAAAGTATTCTTTGCAGCCTTTTCTTTCGGCCAAACAAAATTGTTTAGTGATGTTGGCTTCAAGGTACTGGAATGCATTATAAAGTTTCTCCTCAATCTAAATAAGATGAATTCCATGTCTCCATTTATAATATATGTTAACAAGTTTTCCAGATATGCAATTTTGGAACCTCCATAGTATGCCAAACAGGTAAATTGAACAGGATCACATTCTGATCCATTTCTTAGCCTAAGTCGGTCAATTTAGGTCTTCTAGAGTGTTATTGTCAAAGTCCCTAGTGTGACATTCCAAAGTGTTCCGCCGTGGCCAAAACCTAATAATCTATGGGAAATTAGAATTGCAGGTACGGGTCATGTGAATTAGCAGAAAAAGAAAAATAGTACTTATCAATAAATCTGAAGTTCCACCTGACACGTATATTGACTATTCTCCTCTATTGGCTTTCTACGTATTTTACATTTGACATCTAATAACCTAAAAAAATGTAGATGCAATTCACATAAGCTGCTGCTTGGTCTCATGAATTTGCAAACAAGAGTGCAAGATTGAATTCCAGGCTAAAGCTCTCCCTCACGGACTACTCAAGCCACAAAATAGAGAAACTTGCTGCATCAGTGATACAAAAAAATTCAGATTTTACTGTAGATCAGGCAGCGGTTGCCAACAGAATTGAACAGAACACCCAGCATTCTCATTGAAATGGCCAGCTGGCTCACCGGAGGAGACAGCCTTGAATCATGCATAATAGAGCCCGCTGGACTGTTCAGCTCATTATGTAGCGTCATCTCCTGTGACGTGTCATTTATCCACCCTCGATCATTTTTCAGGAGTATGACCAAGGGGATGTCTTGAATCAGATTTTAATACATGCACATTGTCAACTTTTGTCTCTTGACATTGCAGATGAGGGTTCTGTCGCTAGATCACGGAGCATAGAATGGGTGGCAACTAACTTTTCCCTCAACATGGCATTGTACTCGTACAAAAGCATAATATTCTTCTGTACATCAGTCATATCCATGCCAGAACCAGCCTTAAGTTCTGAAAAGAAAATAAGGAAACTTGAAAAAAGCATCACAAGAGAAATCTCACTGAGTTGAGCAGTGATAAGAACAGAAATCGACAAGGCAAAACAGAACTTATGGTCCATACATTTGAGAAACAATTATACATCTTCATACGATAGACAGTAATAAAGCACAACCAATCAAATGAACCTCTCACGAGACCAAACAGTCGAGAAACAAAATCAAATAGCAAAAGAGAAATCAGAACTTCTTCTTACCTAGTGCCGGCAAAGGTGGAATGAGTCGATCATCAGTAAGAGAGAGAACCGATGCTGAAGAGGTACTTTTCTCCTGTACTTCAATGGATTGCTGCTTCTTATCAGCTGCGGAACAGAGCTCGTGCTTCTGTGGCTGGTTATCAATAAAAATGCCGAGTCAATGAAAGTGTAAGAAAATGCAACTGCATAACTTTGTTGCCTTTTAATCATTTGCAGAAGAATGTTTAGCCACGTCAAGTTATGGCACTCAAAAATCAAGAACCAACTCATTCGTTATTCAGCACAAGTCTAGAATTGACACTGTTTCTGGGAGCACTTGCAGTAACTTTAACGACCTTGCTGAGGACGACATCACATATGGAGATATCGACTTGCCAAACCTCAATGAACTTTGACAATCCATAAGGTCGTGCCCACATAATAATGCCCTTCTGCTGAATTGAAGACATAAATACATCTTCAAAATTTGTTGTCAAAATCACCTTGAGTGAACATTTTGCTTTATTTTATCAAACATCTTTTGAACTTCATCTGTGAAGCTGCCTGACTGAACTCCACATAATTCGAACCACTAGTATAGATTGCTAATAGCCACAGCCACCTAGGCCCCCATATGATGAGAGCCTGTGTTTGGGGGTAATCTTTTTTATGTAGCTGGAAACGCTATCAACACCTGTCATGTTGCACTTTTGAGCCAATTGATTGGTGATTATTATCAAATCAGTCTAACTAAATACAACAGCTGAAGAGACAAAGTATGAACTGCATCCAAATGTCACCATAAGCCTCCTTTTCAGATTACTAAGACTTCCTAATAATTTAACATGAGAGACATGATTTGCCTAGTGATAGACCATCTTTACTAAGATCCTGGAGGTCTTAAGTCTGATTCCTAAAAATCAGCCGCCCCATCTAACCTATACAAAGCCAAAACCTTGGATCTAAGCACTAGCATTCAGTAGAGCTAAATGATAGAAAAGGCAACCATGAAAAGGTATATCGTGCACGCTGCTTCGTGTGGTCGTATAAGAATCACTCAAGAAAACTAGCTCCAATAGGGTGTAGTGTTATTGTCTTCATATTAACAAATTCTCCCTCTTCCAGGAAACAAAATACATACAGTGTCACATCTTGATTCCGACATTCTGTCCTGGATTCCCGCTCCTGCTAAATGAACGCTTACCTCCTGCAACTGGGTAAACTCTGGGGCAGCATTCTGCATACAAAAAGGATGCGAGCAACCTTTAGTTTAAAGAGTTTAACTGCATCCAACAATTGATTGTTGTACCTTTTTGCTGGGTAAGCTAAGTTTCTTGCTCATATTAATAGTCTCCGCTCTATCTGATTGCTTCCTTGATGATCTGCTGGTATGATGGAAGCCACTCCTTCGAACTAAATGCATCATACAATTGCTTAAATGTGGTTCAGTAGTGCTATTTGTATAGTTCGCTTCCAGTGCTTTGCAATCCCAGGTGTACATTACATATTTCCGCAACTGTTCAATAAGAAGCATGAAAATCTGTTAATTCTTTTTAAAGGCATGAAACCAAAGGGAAATTTGATTCACTCAACGTATACGAGAAGTTGCTTCAAAACTATAAAAGGAATTACTTTATCCCAGCGTTGTTGAGCTTTTAGCCGATGTCTAATTTGCCGCAGAACAGCATCTTCATTACGTAGTCTCTTAACTCTGAATTCACACTGCAGAAAAAACAGAAAAAGGAAAAGGGGCATGTTAACAACTGATTGACAATTTACTACTTTAGAAATGGGAACGAGGCATGAATGCTGAAGCAACCCTTAGGGTAAAGGACACCTGCACAAGCAACCATCATTCTAAGCGATAGATGAATAAGGTTAACTAAGAAGAAGCTTTGAGTCTGATTTAGATATGAGGACCGAGTTCAAGACCTTATTTTTCTTTTTATAATCAATAACTCAATCATCACAACCCCAAACTTGCAGGAAAGAATGCATGAAAAAAGGACATGAATAGCACCTGCACCAAGAAGTAGTAGAATATGCCAATACTGATGCAATAAAGGCCACCTAGGTCCGCAAGGAAACTTACTGCAAAAAAAAAAAATAATAATAATACTACAATGTCATATTCAGGAAACAAAATGAGAAAGTGTAAAAGAAAAAGGGTTAATACCACGAGAAACCCTAAACTGGTACACCTATGATAATTTTACCCCAAACTAATATTTTGACTACCAAAAACCCCAAACCGGTACATTTGTGACAAATTTACCCTCCGTTAAATTGAATTAATATCACGAAAAACCATAAATCGGTACACTTGTGACAAACGGAGGGTAAAATCCCAAACTGGTATACCCATCAATTGTCAAGTGTCATTCACCTGATAAATTTGACGAAAACTAACGGAGGGTAAAATTTTCATAAGTGTACTGATTTGGGGTTTTTGGTGATCAAAAAATTAGTTTGGGGTAAATTTGTCACAAGTATACCAGTTTGGGGTTTTTCATGGTATTAACCCAAAGAAAAAAAGGATAAAGATATTTACTGTAAACCTTTAACAGGGAGATGATTTTCTAATGGATAGGGAAATTATTTTATAGGGCAAGCATTAGGGACTCAGGTTATGCTAGTCTCTGCTGATCACAAATAAAATACAGCTTGTACAAAAAAAGAAAAAAGGGCACAAGCTATCTGTTCGTTAGAGCAATGGTGTTTCAAGTCACTTATCCATGACCATCTTAAGCAGTAAAAGGTAAGCCTAAGAGAGGTTCAAGGTAGTCTAACAAGTGAAGTTAACCACACCACATCAAATGATGAATCCGGCATTGGCCTTATCATGGACAAGAGACTTAATTATTTTAAAGCTATTTAAAGGTGATTTTCGATTCATGACATGGCTGTGAACCATAAACTAAACATACAGCATGGATTAACAGTGACTCAAAGATAAAGAAGAAGCATGATTTACGTAGTAGCAGATAGCTAAGTGGCCACAAGTTCCTATCTAGTTGTAGGCAAGCAACCGGAAACCCAACAACACGTCCTCTGCTGTCTATGCGCAACAAAGCCAAATCCAAACTTCCAGAACGATAGAAGGCCATATGGACTCAGTAAACACAATCACAAAAGCAAGCATAATCTTCCATGCAGAGTATCTCGAGCTCTATCAAATCACCTTAGGCTGGTGTCCAAATAATGATATATAATCAATAAATCAAAAAATACACCTCATCTAACTGTGCAGCAAGAACCTTCCATTGGCTTTTAGTAATGTAAAGTTTCCATGTCTACACTGCAATCAAGTTACTTACCAGGGCCCATAATACTCTGATTGTCAATCTCGACGATATATGCAGACAGAAAGTTGACATATAATGTGGTGTTGATGATCCCATTAGAACTTTCCAGGGAGGCTTGGAGCTGAGAAGCATCCTGAAAAACTGATCCAGGAAGAAATTCATGGAATAGTGGTTGGATGAGCCTGAGATTGCGTAAATTATGGTATATCCTTGGGAACAAATTAAATTTCAGCAAATTTGTATCATTGCCTCTGAAGGTAACTGGCCTATCATCAACTGTGCTCCCATTCCTCAGGGTACCACTTACAAAGCTCAAATGTTTTTTATCACCATGTGCCTTCGAGGTAAGATTGAATCGGAAACCAACAGCAGTTGCAGGATTATTTGGTAGATCAACAAACTGCCACGAAAAGTAATAATTGTCTTGAGACAGCTGACAATTGCTGCACCTGAGTGTTACAGTTGGCCCTTCACTGGTATTTTGACAAGAGAAATTTGCAAAGCTTGACAGAGGAGCAACCTTATAGTCTACCAAGCTAGGACTCCCCATAACTAAGGTGCCCATACTCCGCAAGTTCGAACAGCTCATGCTAGAAACAGTAGTAATAATAAATTCCATGTCATTGTTGAAGGCAGCGAGATCAGGTCCGTTTGTTGCCTTTACATTATGAATCTCGATTGTTCTCTTCCAGATAATTTGGTAGAGCAGCCTGAGAAAAAACTGAGAACCCAATTAACAATATCTTCCAAATATGACCAAATCACCTAGGAAGAAAACCAATATCTTTTGAAATGCTAATTAGTTAAAAAATGGTCCACAAAGTTAAAGAAACGACATACTATGACACACTTACGCAGCAAACAACCCAGTAAAGAGTATCCAACTTGCAATGGAAAGTGTGCCACCAAGCTCTGTTTTCCGTTTCTTAACAACTCCTCGATCCTCCTACATAAAATTATAGCTGAATGAAGCACTGACCGTTATGGATGTGTGTCAGATGATACTCAAACAGATAACTGCAAATGGAGAAAGGGAATAAGAGAAAAGAAACAGATCAAGGAAAATATAAGGACTAAAAAATGAGTCTGAGAAGCATTGCTGCATCCATCGGATTCGCCAAATTTCATGTAAAACTGAAGAACAGATATTTTCTGCTTGATTATGATGTTTGCCGCAGTACACTGGAAGACTCTAAAAATTCCATTTGATAAACCATAAGTGATTGAGCAACATGACCTATGGTTAGTGCACATGGAACCACAAGAAAGAAAGGTCTTTCACACTGGAAAAGTTGAAGAGGCAGCATGTTAGCCGGTAACATAGCATCTCCAGAAGGAAAGTGAAAATTTCATTAATCTTGCATTTCTCTTGAAAATCATTGAGAGAAAAGTCTTTAAAGCTGTTAAGAATGACGCTTAAAGATTTTTTAACTGCAGCTGGTTGAGTAAAAATCAGAAGGACCCATGAGAAACTACATCAATTGCTGCTGACATATGCAGGGCAGGATATGCAAGTCCTCCACTGCTATCAAACAAGAATATCAAGCTCATCCAGGCATTTCCCCGGGCGTCAAAATAGAAAGAACATATCATTGGAAAGATTAATGTGCTTGACAGCACGTGCCCTATGCTACTTGGGTGAGTTGAAACAATCAGTTGACAGAATAAAGTAACCCCAAAAGAACAGTCCGGTTAACAAATTGTAGACGTGATTCTACGATAGGTAGGTCAAAATTTCGTCCCATTGACGGTCTTAATCTTCAAGAGCAGGTTGGCCGATGAAGTGGAAGAGATATGTGGATATCACTTACTACTGGGTGCCAGTAACTTCAACTAACAAATAGATCACACTAGCTGGTTGTGTCATAGCCCCTTTCCTCTCGGATGGCAACAGAGGAAGCAGATGGAGGCAGTGGCCGATTGGTATTTAAATACCACAACAACAGGTGCAACCTTTGAAGAAGAAGGGAAGGTCTACTTAACAACAGCCAGATTAGAACATCTTCATCTTTTCCAACCAAAGTTTGACTTTGCCGCATTTTACCTAGAGTATCTCTAGGAGAAAACTTAAGACCTACCGCTACCAGCAAACAGACTAAACAGATGATCCTACACAGGCCAACCCCTAGAGGGGGTCAAAGGTCCAAAATCAGCTAAAATCACTCACTTCCAATGGAATCAACCACGCTCTGCAAAGAGGCAGAGTAAAAAGTCTAAAAAATAGTCGAGAGTTAGAGTAGGATAGAAAAGAAAAAAACCTATCGGCAACAAAACGAGCGAAGCCAAACCAGGGGTATTGCACAATTAACATCTTGATTCAGCTCCAAGTTGCTATTTAATTGAAATTTGAGCATACAAAATAGCCACATCACGATTGTTAACTGGACATAGCTGATTATTCTTTGAAAAAAAGGAAAGAAAAGAAAAGCTCAGGGTACAGAGAATTTTTTGTGAGCAAAAGAAAGGAGGCACATTACCAGCCAATGCCTGGTGGCGAAGCAAACGTCCAAACGACTAATCCACCACCGCATCTGGAACCACGCATTCCTACCATCCCCGAGCTTCATGAACCTCAAGAAAATACAAAACGCGAGCCAAGACAGCAGCAGGATCGCCGTGGCCTCCAAGAACACGGCCTGCGACTGCGTGAACTTCTTGATCGAATCGAACGAGAATATCGTCTCAGGGAAGCTCACGGCATAGTAATCCACGCCGCTGTCGACGGAGATGGTGGTGTTGGCCGTGAACAGAGCGCAGGCGTCGGCGGTAGCATTCAAGAGGCGCCCGGGCGGGCACGCGCAGAGGGTGTTGTTGTAGCGAATCGAGCCCGATGGGCACGCCATGGAAGAGCCTTTTTTGACAGGGACCCAGATCAGGGAGGAGGAGCTTGAAGGTGAAGAGAGTGTAAAGTTTCGGAACTTTGGAACAGGGGACACGGATCGGAGTTTAAAAAACCGGACTTTGCGGTTGGTTTTGAATGAATGAATGAGCACACGAGTTAAAACGAAGGAATATCGAATTGGGTTGAATGAAACTTCGGAAGAAGGTGGTGGGTCGGCAGAAATTTATGAAATGGCCGCGTAGAGAAGGGTGAGGAAGCAAGGAATTTTCTCCGTGTGCACGTCACAAAGAGAGACAGACAGACAGACAGTCTTTTCTCTATATTGTTGGCTACGTTGAAATGGAGAAGCTGGCAATTGGCAAGAAGTGGACCATGTGTAGAGCTTCTTGGACGACGGAGCAGTCGCAGACCGAGTGAAAAACAGTAAACAGAAGGGGACAAAACTTCGGTTCCAACAACCATCGACGGAAGAGTCCTGTGCAGACTCGAAAACTGGTTCGACCCCACTCATTGACAGCATCGTTCACATCTAGTAACTAATTAAAATATGCCGAAGAGCCGCGTCACCACGGGAATCTAAAGCGTGTTCGTGATACATTAACATAAATAGATGTCCACACTTCGCAAAGTAAGCGGCTTTTTTTTTTCTCTTTGTCCTTTCAGAAGCTGGGTTAAGGAAAGGAAAACGTGAGAAATAGTCCTTGAATTTAATTTGCAATAAAATTCATGAACTTTTAATTCAGTTAATACGATCATTGAACTTTAATCTAATATATAATATCGTTCTTGAACTTTTAATTTGTTCAATATGGTACCTATAGAGTCCCTTAACAAAAAATAATGAGAGAATAACACTGGATATTTTCATATAATTTAGTAACTAAATTGAATATGTACTAAAAGTTCATGTATTATATTAAATAAATTATAAATTCATGGATGACATTGCACATTGAGTTAAAGTTCATAGACTGTATTTAACGAATTAAAGGTTCAGAGATCTTATTGTTTATTGAGTCAGAGTTTATGAATAATTTGTATCGTTATTCCGAAATAAAACAACGGGTCACTTGTCCTTTTCATTTCGTTTCTTTAATTCCTGGAAATGATAACTTTATAGTTATCTTTTGAAGCGGTGCAAGGCCAAGAAAAAATAAAGTTGATTACCTCCAAGTTAAATATTAATAAAAGCACCTAGATTGCTTTATGTAACCACTAAAACGAGGGAAAAGGGAGTTCTTTCTGTTCAATGCGATCTGCCATTGACAGGAAAAAAAAAAGCCAATCAATCCACGTGGAGAACCTGACTACACTAGCAAGATCCAGAACCTCCCCTCATATACACTCATTTGGCACTTTATTTCATTGCCCTTTGTAAATTGTTATTGCTAATATATCAAAAGTTGTTGGGTTCTGAGTAATTTCATCACTCATGAACACTCACACAGTCTTATCATCTGTCTCTTTCCTTCTCAAGTTTTACGATCTTGCGCCCTTTCTTGGTCCATCTATCATCTGACAGCAAACTCATCAGACATAAGTAAAAAAGGGCAAAAGACAGCAAGAATCACAGATCAGATGAGTCAGATTAAGAAAGAAATGGAGCGATCTGCCGACAGCGTAATACTTTGGATCTCTTCCATACAGGACTAACTGTAAAGGGGGTTCCTTTACTTTAGTTTGAGGTTCATGAGAGCGCACGTTACTATTAACTTGAATTACTTATCCCTAGATTTATTAGTGAACTATCTGTTGAGGGATTGTGAAAAACGTTCAAAACATTTTTGTTATTGCAACTTGCCTAAGGGATTTGAGGAGCATGTGGGTTCAACACAGTCGCTTTTATCCGCCTCTCATGGCATTAGATTGACATCACTTGGTATGGTCTCGGTTGAACTATAGCTGCTCTCCATGATGGATCGTGCTGTAAAGTGTTGCGACGTTTGTATTCGGTAATATATGGTTTGACCTTGCAACATGTTAAGATTAAGCGAGTCAGCTTTTCGATAGCTATTGTGACTTTAGGCTGCGTTTGGTCGTTCGGATTTCTAGCCAAGATAAGATTGGATAGGATATGATATAAAATCCAAGGGATTTGTTATATTCTATCTATTGTTTGTTGAATCGCAGTAATAAAGTTGGATATTTTCACATATTACTATATTTATTATTTGCTATAAACGTTATATCAGTGTAAATGAACCTAAAAATTGCACAAACCATGATGATAAAAATTTTTCATGACACCCTTACTTATTTCATTTTTATTTATTATTCTTCCCTCTCTTTTTTAATTAGTTTCTTTTTTATTTCTGCCCCTTCCAACCTTCTCTAATAAAATTTTATTAAATAGGAAACTATACATATATGCCTAAAATATGTAATAAATATAAATACTAAACGTGTATATATATATATATATATATATATATATGAAATCTACATCATAAGATAGAAAGAAAATTGAATATATAAATATAAATAAGAATAAATATCTCTTTTCACATATATAAATAAAAATAAATATCATAAGATAGATTACCAAACGTAGCCTTAGAGTCGTTGCGGTTGTCTAGCGTTTCAAATATATGCGATAGAAACTACAATATCTCTTTTCACATGGAAACTGTTACCACGAAGTTGTAGCAAACAAGACCTTTGTACAATCTAGTACAAAAATCATTTTATTCCTTAACAAAACGGAAAATCTATCAATGATTGACAAATTGCTGTAAAGATTGGCAATTTTCCAAAATTGTTAGTAAAAAATTTTAACTGGTAAATTGTTTGTGACTTAATAAGTTGCAATCTCTTATATAAAATTACCACCTTTTATTTGATTATTTCACTTTACAAACTGTTATAAGAATTTAACCAATCTTTATTTACATAACCTATTCATTTTTCAAAGAAACTAATTTATATAAATTACCAATTTTAATTTAGATGACTTACCAATTTTTATTTATTTCATTCACCAACTACTTCTAAGTTAAAAGCTCCCACTTAAGTGACCTTTCAGCATATATTATTTTATTTTTAAATTACCAATTTTCATTTGCTTGTTTCTAAACTACGTGACCACCGCAGCTAGTGGTGGTTGCTCTTCATAGGCCATCGACCATTATAAGTTGATTGTGCTAGCGGCCTGGACGATGGTGGCCACCGCGTGGTGGTTTTAGCTACCCCAACCGACGATGACCGCAGTGTGCTTGTTGCCTTCAATCTAATTCTATATCGTTTGCTTCCCTTACGACTGGACTAGGATAAACCTTGGCTTTATTCATTGGCATTGAACTACTTACTCTGACAGTTGTGATTCCGCTTTCATGTCTTGAATCGAGCTTTCACCCTGGTCTTTCCCCATGGACAGGAAGTTGCTTGTCCGATTCTATACCATTTGATAGCATTGTAGCCAAGGATTTCGATCACGCCTAGCTAGCAACTGGCTCTCACTTCGGGACCTGCGCATACGTGCTCCTTTATTGCCTACACCTACGCTCACGAAAGACAAAGCCACTCGCGAATCCATTTTCTTGCTCTTGCTCTGGACCTTACTTACTATTGTGTTATCTTATCCTAATAGATTCCTCATGTTGATTGGCAACTATTGTATTGCATAGGTTCACTTTTCATTTCTTTAATTCCACTTAGATCTTTCTGCAATGCCTTTAAGTAGCACCTTTCGAAGCAAAAGCTTACGTTTGATTTAGTACAATACAAGTAAGAATACACCAAAGTGGAAGTGGAAGGGCCACTAGAAGTTAGAAGTAGCCTATAGTAGTAGGCCTAACGAAAAATGTTGTCGATATTGATTGAGTTGGAGGGACGAGGGTTTGCTTTATCCATCCATATGGAACACGGGTAATCTATGTTTAGGAGGAGTCTAATCATTCTCATGAAGGGGGATTACTGATTAAATTAAAGGGGGAGGTCCTTTATTAATCTTTCTTGATGATGATGTGTTAGAGGGAACTCAATACCACTCACATTGATTCGCCTTTTATGAGTTCCACGCCGATATGAAGGTGCCAGGAGCCCAATTTATGCCGATTACATTCCTTCGTCGACTGTCTTGCATTTTTTAAAAGACTGAAACCAACGCAGGACCTTACTCCTTGGCCACCAGCCCCAAGCTTTGCAAGGCTTAGGGCCACGGCTACCATTCCCGTTCACATTTTGCTTCTTCTTGACACGCTCCATTTCGGACCGATCCAACGTATGCCTTCAGGCGGAGGTTGGCATCAAGACCTCGAAGACTCTCTCTCACACACATGAATTGGAAAATTTGAGATTTGAGCACCGCAATCACCACTCGTAAAGTTTGCCATGCGACCAAATTAAATTATGCTTGCTTTCATAGTAAGCCACTCAACCCCCCTTTCCCTCTTTTTTTTTTAATAATGTTGGGATAATTCCATTTTAACTTACGTAAATTGTGCAATCAATTGTTGTGCTCGTGCAATGAAACCCTATAACTTTAGTTCATGATCCGTGTGGTTCTCCGGTTATTACAAATAAAAAATTCCTATCAAATTGATGCTGTCTTATTGTTCCTTGGTTTTCATGACTTGTTGCTTTACCAACTTACTTTAGATTTCAATATCAAACAGCTATTTACATTTTTCTAATTGAGTATACATCATTACTTACCATTGTCTTAGTAAGATGGCATACGTCCAATCATCACTTTGATCAAAATTTCCAATCTCCAGTTGCTAGAGAACAATATTGAATAATATATTAAAGTTATAGGACTTAATTGCACAAATTAAGAGTTGTAGGACTTAATTGTACAATTCACTGGGTTATATGATCAAAAATGGAATTATCCTTTAATTTGTTACGGTTGTTGATGTAGTATCAACTAGGCATCACATCAGCCCATCATTGCCATTTGTGCAAATAAATATCTGACACATATTTTTAGACTATGTGGCATAACCGATCATGTGGTATAGCGTTACGTAGAATGACAAGCATAAAAAAACAATTTTACCCAGCTGAGGATTCTTGCTAATTATGGGAAGACTTATAATGAACCTTTTCAATTAGTACTTGTACCATCTTGAATCAAGAATGTAAACACTAAACAGGTTTGAGTTTCCATCAAGAGAAGGATCATGGTGGCATGTAGTTCAACCAAAAAAAAAAAAGGAAACATGAATTATAATATCTGTGATGAAAAGTACAAGCAAAAAGAGAGGAACAACAAAAAAAAATGGAAATGGTATTGACCATAGACAAATTGAGGGCCAATGCATGGGACATGCAACAGGTGGCTCCTCCACCATTTGCCTGCAAGATTGTCAGGGAACCCCATCCCACCGCGTGTCCTCTGCAAAGTCCCTGCATCAAATTTTATCTTCTTCTTCTTCTTCCTCTTCCTTAGCTAGCCAACGGTTTTATGCTATCACCACCCTTCGTTTTGAACCCTTCGTTCGCTCTGCTTCGAGAAATTCTGTTTCAATGGGATCTACCCTGTCAAATTAGCAGCATTCACACAGCTGCTTGACTACCCAGGTAAACCCATAGAGGCTTTCTATGCTATCTCCTAGTGTCAGAAATAATAAGCCCTTTTTAGGTCACATCAAATGTTGTCTTGGTTCAGCATAGCTGTTTGTTTGCACAAGATATTGCTTATCATGCCTATAGTTAGTTGTGTATTCGTCTTGGCCAGAACTCCAGAACTCGATATTTTTTGTGTGCCGCAAAATGGGGAGACGTGAGAAGATAGTGGCTAAATTAGTTCGAACTGATTAGGTCAACTATAATTCGAGGAATAGGAGTACTAGAGTACCACGTCGCTCGAACATCGAAGATGGAAATGTATGTATGCTGTCTAAATCTGTGCCATTAAGACTTCGGATTGATAACCCTTCTCTGATAATGTCTTGTTTGACCTGATTACCTAACATGGAATTTGCGGTTATCAGCCTTGCACGAGGAGTGCAAGATATATCAATTACACCGTTGTTTGCCAGTTCGCATGTGACAGGAGATGTCAGAGGTTTCGCTTTAACACAAAAACGGGATTAGAATTGAGCTAATATAAATGGCCCCCTCACCGCCTAAATGATATATATTTCAGGCTTTTGCGTCGGAAACTTTTAACTGGGAAGACCTCCCATGGGACAAGTTCCTTTTAATAGCGATTTGTTCTAGATATGTTTATCCCATCGGTTACTGTTTTCCTGGTTGCATCTGTCTCTGCATAAACCCATAGATAGCAACATCTGTAGCCTAACTTTTGTTGCTTATGTTATTTATGGGATAATTAGATGCAGAGGGACTAGGAGATCCTTCGAGGTAACACACCCATGATATTTTTGAAGCATTTGTTCCCATTTCTTTGAGGTGACATTGTTTTGGCAGGATGGACGAACTGAGCATGGATTGGGATATCGAGGAATACTCCTCTGAAGTGGACAACAGCAAAGTTAGTTGGTTATGGAATAAGGGAGTAGCAATCGGAAGGAAGGTTCTAGTCACAGGCATGGTGATCTCCTCAGCCCCAGTTGTTCTTCCTCCTCTTGTGGTAGTCTCTGCACTAGGGATTGCTGTCTCCGTTCCTTATGGGCTCTTCTTTGCAAGTTATGCTTTCTCTGAGAAGCTCATGAGTACATTGCTTCCAAATCCTTATGAGGAAGGAATTGGGGTGGAGGAGGAGGACGAAGAGGTTGGATTTGGAGGAGATATTTATATGGAGAAGGAGGAAGTCGAGCAAACTGAGGACATTAAAGAACAACTGAAGATGAGGTTTGAATCGGTTGAAGGAAATGAAGAAGAGAAGACCATGGTTGGGGATAGTTATGATAACAGAGGTATGGTGGAGGACTTAAGTTCGGAGGTTCGCGAGATAATGGATAAAGATGATGACATAATAGAAGGAAGTTTGTCTAAGCAGCCAAGGGATGAGATGCGGGGCATTTTACTTAATTACACTAGAAGTGGATGAGACTGATGACAGTAAGTTTGACCAAATTGGGGCACCCCTTGAAGTAACAAATGTGGTTGTATTGGAGCGGGGGTCCGCAAAACATTGGAGAAGATGAATTGGTGAGAGAGACTAGGGGGTTGATAGAAACATTTTCTGACAAGGGAAAACCTCATAATCCAGTGGAGGAAGAGAAGATGCAACCGGAAGAAATACATGGAGCTGCTGCTGAAATAGATATGCTAATTGAAGCTAAAAATCATGGGAAAAAGGGCAAAAGTAAAGGTAGAAAAAAGGGGAATGCTGAAGAAAAGAGAATCGAGAAGCTCCCCAGGGAAACAGATGTGCATAATACAAAGCAAAGTGGGAATGCTCACCCTGATCAGGATAATAAAGTGGCTAGTCTTGTTGTAGAAGAGAAGAAACCAATCAAGGAAGAAAGCGAAAAGATGATTACTGACTATGGGAAGGAGAAAACTAGCACTGAGGTGGATGCCGGAAGACTCAAACAAGGAACTTCTAAAGGTAGCGGTTGAGGATGCCAGTAGCTTCTATTAGTTAGCATTTGTTAATTTTGCCATAAGAAACACTCAGAGAATGATTTCAGTAATCCATCATGCAGGAAATGTTCAGGAAAACAGTTTGGGTATTGGAGATGCAAAGATTCCTATTTCTGTTGCTTCCTCTGGGTTAAATGATGGGAGAGGCCTCCAAATTTTGGCTGGGACAGGCATTTCTCCATCTTTCGTAGAGGTTAGTCATCATTTGTCTTCCTAACTTGCATAAAGCTCATTGCTCAATACTGGAAGCAATTAAACTGGCTTGCGTCATTGGTGTTGGCAATCATTGAGTTAAGAGCTCTTACGTTTATTTGGTCAGAACAAATTACCAATTTGCACTGTGTATTGTTGTCCTTTAAATTTTACCGAGCTAATGAATTTCTTAAGCAAGAAAGTGTTGTATAGAAAGTCTGGTTGGTTGGTGCTATGCACCTCAGATACAGCGATTGTCTCAAGAAATAAACTGACCAAGTATGCTTGTAATTATGTGCATGTGGTGTGTTACGCTTTGCCACACTATTGGACTTATTAAATCAGGCGGAAATATGATTTGACTGTCATTTGTGAATGTTAGAGCATAATATGATGAAAATTTGACAGTTATTCAATGCCACCAATATGTCAGCTTCATTTTTTAGTTCAATGGGATTAGTAGTCATAGGATCAAATTTCTGAAGTTCCAGAGTGATTGTTCAAAGATGTACCTGCTCATTGGTTCACTTTAGTCGTTAAAATCCTCTGCAGTTTGGACAATCAAAATGAAATTCTGTTGCTGTGAGATATTTTGCATTTCAAAGAATCTCCATCATCTACATCTTGATCCAGCTATGATTTTCATTTTCCCGAATGTCTTCAACAAAAATGTAGATCTGTTGGTGGATTTAAATAGCAAACCACATCTTTGTTTATAGGTTTTTAAAACAATTGGCAGTGGTCCTTTAAAATCTTCCCTGGTACTAAACTCCTGATCGTAAGTTCAAATCTTTCTAAGCCCCTATTTGTCTCTCTTCTCACATGTTTTCATGATTTAGTTTAAGGATAAAGTCTTGCCTATGCATGAGAGAAATGTTGAAGAATTCAAATATTAAAACATGCTTTTATTAAAGAGCTTAAGTTTATATAACAATCGGTAATGGTCCTACAAAGTTACAGTTAGTTTACTGGGAGATGTCAAAGAGTTTTCTTTTGTTTTTTTGGTTGAAGGAGATGTCAAAGAGTTATACTATGGAAATCCATGCTTGTGAATGGGCAGGCCCAAATGGGCTGGAAGTTGGTGATCGTTTTTGTTTTCTGTATATCATATTCGAATTAATAAAGCACTTTTAAGGCTGGGATCATTAGATGCTCACATGTTCACCATTTTCTGCAGGACCAGGAGATATATGCAGAGGAAAAGATATGGCAACAGATCAAGGCGATGCGTAAGATAGTTGGATACAAGGCCAAACTGCAGGCGTCATGCATCGAGGAACTGAAAGCTCTCTATATCTTTACCGGTGTCGAACCACCTGCCTCGTTCAAGGATACTTCGGACCTCGTGGAAGTGAGCAACAAGCTTTGGTTTCTCATGTCGGTAGTTGGAGTCAAATAGATAGAGTGTCCCACTGGGTTCCCAAAAGAATCAACTTGTAGTTGTTTTATTACTGTTTTTGTGCTGTGAGCACTAGATGTGAGAAGATGGCAAAGAAGCACAGATTGTTAAAAGACTATCCCAAGTGGGTGATTTTCAGACTTTTGGATGGTTTTACATAGTTTGTTTCCCTTAAAAAGTTTTGAGGGCTTGAGCATTCGACCATTCTATATCACAAAATGCTTGACATGATATGGGAAGAAATAGGTGATTGGTCCCGTCGGCGATTTGTTGATGAGCATTCGACCATTATCGGTTCTTTGTAGCTGTTATCGAAGCTGTCGTTTGCGAAGCCAGTTCTCTGCCAACGTCAATTTGGATGCATTCATAAGTAGTTTTACCGCATCAGGCAACAGAAAGTTCGATCTTGGTCGTTTTAATAAGCGTTTCATGCCTGATACAAGACAGGAAATGTTGAAACCTTGTTTCACTTTGCTGTGGCTATTGTTGTTTCAGAATCCATGCTCTGCTGTGTTGTCATATGGCTACAGAAAACAGTCAAAAGACTATGAAGTGTAGTAATGTTTGGTTTTGCATTATACAATGTTTAGATTTAGGTCTTCCCGTGTGATCATGAGTAAGACAGATGAAAATAACTATGAATTTCAACTTTGTGAAATTTTACGAAGAATACCTCGATCAAATCCTTAATTCTACCCTTACCAAAAAAAAAAATCCTTAATTCTACTCTTAAAACACCCAATTCAATCACCTCTCTTTTGAAGTGGGTGGTGTCATAAAAAAGAAGGAAAAGAATTTGTGGGGTAGGTCACAGAAAGCCTAGAAGCTCTGTCCCTAGATCTTGCAAATGTCTCTAAGAATATCGTAACGACAGAACAGGGCATGCGTCGGTCAAAAACCAAACGTCCAGGCCTACAATACCGGGTCACATTCCAGATGCATCGTGTTGGCATCAGCTCAGCTATCGAAAAACGCTCTCTATCCTTTGCTGGAACAACAGAGTGGACTCCTGCTTGCTCCTTATATACTCGTTACTCCGGTTGAGGTGAGAGCAATCAGATCATTACTCACGCTTCTCTGTTTGCAATTCCTAGCAGTGAAGCTCATCTGCACCAAACCAAAAGAAAGGCTGATAAGAAAAGATGGCAAGTTACATGGTCCTCCATGCCGCAAAGAATCCCAAGTTGGCTCAGTTTGGGGCTAACTTGGCCAAGAGCAGCATTTTGGTTCCTAAGGTCATTTCCAGGTCCATTGAGGTAAATGTGGAAATCCCTCATCCTCTTGAAGGACCGCCTAGCATTGAACTCTGTTGTGTTTTTCTTTAGAGCAGAAACACCCACAGAACTCGCAAATATTCATGAAAGGATTCATATCGCTCCTAATCTTTGTAATAGCAATTCTTTTTCCGATGTCATTAGCATGGTTATTTATTGGTGATAACTTATGCCGGTGTTTAGTTTGTTCAATCATTTTAATGTTTATAGTCTTAATACTAGGTTGGTTTACACACCTGTTACAATAAAAATGTTTAACCTTTAATTAGTTTTCGGGACATGATTACCCTTTTATTGCTGGTGAGTCAGGGACAATCTCATACTATATATTTTGTATCCTAGACTGAAGGGGGTCCAACTGCGACCGACTCTTCAATACCAGGAGCTACATCGCAATCCAGTGAGAACATTTCAAACCCAGCTGCATCATCAATGCCGACAGATAATGTACTTATCCTCCTAGCTTGGTTAATATATTTCATAAATTGTAAACCGACACACACTTGAATTCCCGGAATCAAATTTTGAAAGATTTGTGCAGGTGACACAAGCTTCAAACTACTCAACTGGCCCTAGATCTGCAACTGAAGACTTGACTGGGAGAGCAAAACAAAAGCTGCAGGATGCTTGGAATAATGCTCGAGACACGGTTGTTGATAAGACTAGAGAGACCAAGGAATCCCTCAAAGAGACTGCTTCCGAAGTTGAGGAGTCAATGAATACTAAAAACGATGTTTGAGTAATGATAAGTTTTTTCTTGTTCGAGAAGTCAACTGGAACCCACGCTATTTGATCAGTTTACTTCTTCTGTGATTGGATTTTCCCTTTTCATTCTCCACTCAGATGAAATTTGAGTTCTTATGTTCTGTCAAATTGATGTAAGCTGTTCTTGATCTTTGTAATAGCACATCAGTTTGATTCTTCAAAGTTAATAAAGCTTTAAGCTTTTGTTCAAACACCATCCAAATGCTATTGTTACATCATGAATGTTCCAAATCTCTCGTGTTAGATCAGGTGTGCAGAATGTTCATGTCGATGACCGGTTTAGCATTCATATAACGAGAAGGTAAATGACATTGGTCAGGCCAATGCACGACAGTCAAAGCATCAACAACTCAACCGGCCAATGACCATGTTAAGGGTGCTAATCAGCAGTGACGTTTGATATTATTGACTGATAAAGTGCACGACATTCAAGGATATAGAGTATACGCCCAAGACAACTATCCTTTTCCCTTTGATTGCAGATTAGTTTTGAACATAGGCACTGCCAAGTTTGCAAACGGATTTCCTTTCCATGCATTGCATAAGTAGATGATTAGACAAGTAAAATGCGGTCTCCTGTCCTATTTGGTGGAAATTCCAACAGCCCGACATTGGAAGGGTTGGTGATCAATGGTCGCAGTCGTTGACAACTTGATCATTTGACATGATGGTAGAAGTACAATTGGTTTACCAAAGGCTATGCTTCTAATGATGGATGAAGAAACTAAACAGCCTAAAAATACCGTTTGGCACGTATGGAGTATATAGAACAGAAATAGACACAACATTATATTGTAATAACACAAACCGCATATATCTCTGTTGAAGAAATATGTTGTATGACAGTAGCTATCATCAATACAAATTAATTCTTAGCGCACGAGCATGTAGGACCGACCAACTTAAATTTTGGATTGCGTTTAGCAGCAAACACCAGATATCCTGAAAACCCTTCTAGATTTATCCTGATTGCCAGACGGATATTTTCTGCCTATATCGCAATAATCAACTTGGGAAATTTGAAAAGTTTTAATGCAATGCTGAATTGTTCGTCATTTATTGCAAATACGTAAATGCGTCAAGAAAAATCTAGTTCAATATCTACTAAAGTAGATCGCCGATATGGTTCTTTATTACAAATACGTAAAGCCGTTAAAAAAAAATCTAGTCCCGTATCCACCATAAATGAGAGAAATCATTTCCCGTTGACGAGCTTTCTGTACTTTCCGTAACTTCCGTAATACGGAAAGCAATGGAAAAGGTACTTCTTGAGAGTTTTCCGTCAATCTTCTATATGGAATTTATTCTTAATGTGACGGCATTACAGATGAATTACGAGTAACATGATATGAACAGAAGTTGCTCAGTTGCCAAATCACGTTAAGTGGCTGTTGATGAATTCCATTTAGGTTTTTTGGGTTTGGTACAGCTACTGAATTTTCATATGGCCTTATAAGTCTACCAGCTAAGTCACCTTTACTTACTGTAAACTGTTCTTACCAAAATCAGGTGCTAGCTGCTCCCATCTTGTATCTCTTCTGATGAATTATGGTATGCATTATGTCGTTACCATCTAATAATCTTTCCACTGGGAGAGGTTCATTGACCAAATATCTAGGGAAACTTCAGAAAAGGGAAAATTCCATGCTAACTAAGGCAATCACACGATTTTTTTTTCCTCAATATTACCAAACTTGGCCGGCTGCAAATTTTCTCCACCAAAAAGAGCCTAGAAACCTTAGATATGTTTGAGATGGATGGCTCTGATGGTGCCACGTCAGATTCATTTGACACTTTTCTGAAAATTTCATGTATTCATGACCCTTCCCATCCTTATAACGTAGTGCAGATTGTGGATCATTTATGGAGAAAATCCAAATTGGGATGCAAAAGAAAAGGTTGTATATATAGGCCTTCATTTTAGACTAGATCAATCTGCTTGAGAATCTTGGTCGGTCCCTTTGGTGTGGCTAAGAGAACAAATTGTGAGGTATGTAGTCCACCATTTTCAGCTAAGCTTGAGAGTCTATCCTTCATAGTTCATATCAATACGCCTTCAGATATCTGTGATCCCTTGCTTGGTCAGTTAGCTTGAGTCGTCTCTTCATTTGTTCTTTCTCGACCAATTTGGTACAGTAATATCGAAACATGTTTAGGCTCAAGTTATCGAGCAAAAGCATAGTTCTTTTGATAAGTTCATTTGATCTGTTACTTTTGTGCTTGTGAGGATGGAGAATGAATTTCAAAAATGACTTTCATGCCAAGTACTTGAAGGGTTCGATAGGATGACTATCTACCACCATAAATCCATCTGTTATCTGTCATAGCGAATGTGTTGAAGTCCTGCTTCTTCTTTTTTTCACCACTGATTAAACAAGTCTACATACTATTATGGATTCATAAAACCTTGCAAGCACCAGCATTTCTTAACTATTCCTGCTGAGTAGTATCTAATGAGGGGACATGTGAACGATTTTGCAGAGAAAAGATATGGGAAAAGAATAATTGCTCATTCAATTGCGCTTTTTTCTTGTCCAATGTATCTATCAACAGCCATTTCTGTAGCATGGATCCACTTTTTTTTTCAGAAGAAGTTTACTTTCTGATATATGGGGTTTGTTCTCTTTCAGGAAATTGCGAATGTCGACCGAAGAAGTTGATTCACAAGATGCTTTGCACAGGCGTAAAATGCGAAGGGTAGGGTGACTATCTCTAATCTCTCTCATGCATAAGTTGTTGCAGTGATATTTCATAAGCAAGACTTTTATGAAGTTATAATCGTTTGCATAGGAAAAATCCCGCAAAAAATGGGCATTTAATTTTAAAAAGTGCTTCTCCATTCAAGTGAGAGAAGTTATACATCTTAGGGAAAATTTCAAATAAGAGTTTAAAGTGACGCTATTTTTTCAAAAAAATGGCCTAGAGTTGACCGGTTGGGGAGATTGGGGCATTATTTGAGACTAAGTTGGCCATTTCCGAGCCTTATTTAAAACAACGTTCACTCTGGGCGTTCTTTTGAGAAAACGGCCCCACTTCAAATCATTATTTAAAATTTCCCCAACGTTCTATTGCGTCAATAGATTAGATAATAATTCCACGATTAAATATACTCCTTTTTATCACATTTGAGATACATATGACATAGCTATCGTATCTGAAATTTAATGCAAAGACACAACCATCAATGATTATGCACGAATTTGACATATCTTTTCCGGTTATATCTCTATATAATAGATGAGATTTATTCAGAGGTTTTCATTCTCACGAGTTTGATTGTGAATGTGCTCATTAGAGGGCAAAATAGCCCAAAACCTATATGTTCTACATCACTTGGGACAAGAGGTAAAAAAATGTAAAATTAAGTGGTAATACTTTGTGCTTGGTGTGCAATCAAGTGTAGCTTCGCCTTCTTATGAATCTTTTACCAGGTGGAGGAGCCTGTGGAGAAGAAAGGAAATTCACCATCCTCTTCCTCTTCGGATGCACATAACGAGCCTCATGAGGATATCGGTGATCATGATGATCATACCAATGAGCATGATGCTCAATCTGACTGCGATGATCAATCTGAAGGAACCATGCTCAAAAGGTACATGATGTGTATCACTAAACGATCCTGTGGTACAAAAATTTCATTAGGAAGTGACAAAGTCCTTTGGTCTTGCATAATTTCTCAGCTTAAGTTCATTTACGAACTTTTTCCTTCGGCTTTCTTATAGTCGTGGCTAACCCATGATTTGAATTGTCTAGAAATCAACTGATTGACAACGTGAGCGTGGATTCTACTCTGGTGGCGCGTACTCCTGAATTGCAGAAAGCAGACCTGATTCCTGCATCAGAGGAGGAGACTACGGAGGCCTTCTCTCCTGCTCCGGTAACGCTCATCTTTTACGACTCTGTTACTTGCCTCTCAAGTTATTTGTTCACAATGTCGATGGTTATACCAATCGTTAATTTTCATATCATATTGCAAAGCGAATAAAACTCTTGCCAATTACAAGCAGGTAGAGGTGTCAACCATAAGTGGAGGTTCCCAGACCTTCCATACCGACCAAGATACTCATTTGACCCCACAAGACCAGCTTCAGGTCCCTGTGCAAGGCAACTTGAGCCCTGACCAATCGATTTTGTATGTTTTTTTTTCTTTCAATTTGAATCTTAATAATTATTATTAACATCAAACTTCATAATTGTTATTCATAGAATCTGTTTCAACGAACTAAAATCACTCTTCCCATGTAAACTGAAAAATCTAGGCCTCCAGCCAGGGGGATGCAATCTCAGCTGCCTCCATCAAACTTGCCTGTTGATCAACCGGTAAGAAGCTTTATCGGCTTCCATGGGACTGGGGTCAACGTGAATAATTTCCACAACTACATCAATCTGCCCAACCCAAACTTGCCTCCAGAGCTTCACTTGCCATCATCCGTAAGATTTCCTGGGTCCCAACTGAACCCATCGCACTCACAAGTTTTGGTGAGAAATGGCATTTGATTTTTGTAGCTTCTGCGTCCTTCTTTTGCATAATTTGTTCCCTCTTCTAGCTTCTATCATTGTGTATTAGTTTCCTGTACATCTTCAAATTGTCATTAGTTTGCAATTCTTGGTTAATTCACAGAGCCAGGTAGGAAATGGAATTGCCATCAGGACACAGTGGGCGAACTCTCATCCCCAGCAACAGATCAACATGTTTGAACCCTCAATAACATCGAGGTCATGCTTGCCTCTGTTTTATAGCTTTCGTTTTTTGGGTGGTAACCGTATAACTGTGATGCAAAACAAAATGCTTCCAACAAGACATATCTTGCATGCTATCTTACACTCCAATTAAGCCTTAGAAATGAACTTGCGAACAAAATGACTCATTTAGAAGACGCTAGTGCAGGCAGCAAGACATTCAGTTCCAGAGACTGCTTCCTCATGTGTCTCTGCCTCCAAATCATAGCATTTATCAAAGTGGAGGGTCTCCTTTCCTTCAGCTTCCTAGCAATCCAACTCAGCCGGTACATATGCATGACATAATTTAGACTACTTTTCCTTTTCTTCTGTAAATTTATCTCCTGCATTCTACTGCCAACAGGGAATGGGTGCCTACAATATGGGACCGTTTCTTCCTCTTCATATGGAAGAATTGCCAGAGATAGGCGACATAAACCATGGGGTACATACATCCTATGTATGACATTGGAACTGTATTCTTGTTTAAAGTTAGTTGCTGGCAAATGATCCAGCAGATCCTTGAACTATTTTTCATTTCAATGTGAGCAGCTAGGACTAGGAGTACAAGGACCCTTTCTGAGCGGGAGCCATATTGGTATGGGAGAGTCATCACCAAGACAACCTTCAAGACCTCCCCTGGTAATCACCCGAGGCCTTGCCGCACGAGTGTGCTAAACCTCATCTAGTTCTTCTTTTTTCTTCCCCTAAAATTTTTGATTAACATGATATAATGAAATAAGAAATGGAATCAATGATATTTAGGTGAACATGGCTTGGTCCGACATTGTTCATCCAACCCGTGCTTCTGAGCTAACCAATAGGGTCACTCAAATTCAAGGTGCTCAGGGTCAGGTTCCCAACAATAGGTACTCCTCTTACTGATGGAAACTTCAGTTTCAGTTTTCCTGTTGATATTTCTTTTATTACTCATTTGATAAGTAATTATTGTGAAGAGAAAAATAATGAACCTTTATCCTCATGCATGTCAGGCCTATATTCAACTCAGTCTATGATCCAATGTATGAAGCAATGGGACTGCCCATTGACCCCCATCTGAGAATGTTCCTTGCCAGCAAGCGTGACCGTGATTCAGGTAGCACTCCAATCTGCCTTCTGGAAATCCATAGTTATAGAGAGTAGCATGCACACTCATGGAGTAAACTTGCTCTTTAACATTCTTGTTTTGCAGGAAAGTGAGAGAAGGTATGAACCAAAGGACCAGTGAAGCTGCCATCATTTACTTCTTTTAGTTCGTGTACCCCATCAATGCCGAGCATTATCATTTCGGACATTCTGTCTCTAAGTTTAATTAGTTTTGGTTTATCTTGGCTCCCTAGACTGTTTATGGTCTAGAACATTGTTGCTGTTTAACCTCTGCCCGAGAGAGACTAATATTTCAGCATAATTTGAACATAATAAGCTGATATTTCTGGGTTATCTTTTATTCCTTCATCATTGAAATATGACTTGCTGATTGATGCATTAGGCAATGCCAAAACTTTATATTTGTTGCCAAGGTTGCATTTGTTATTTTACTGTGTGATATGAGATTTGATTACTGGATGGATGTTTCAAAGGAAACCACCAGGTTGATTGAGGTTGGACGGACTCAGATCAACACCACATGACGTCTTCGTCGCCTCTGCTATTGTTTTCCTATCACCACCACCACCACCACCACCACAAAATCACCATTTCTCCCCACCAACACCAACTTTCATTTCTCCACCGCCAGCATCACCTCACAACCACCACCACTACCAATCGCCCATCATGACCACCACCTCCCTCCTCCGTCACTGCCGTCACTGTCCTACCACCTCCACAGCCATCCAAAAACCACCACCATCTCTGGCATTGCACTAGCACCACGCTGCCATGGGTTGAGGTGGGGACGAAAGGTGGGGGGTTTAAAGCCCCAGCCAAACAGGGAAGAGAAAGAAAATCCAAAACATGCCTGTTTGTAGCTAGACATGAAAGCGATCACAGGTCCGCAACCTTAAGCGTGAGGATATTCACGTTCTGATTATTTTCATACTGCGGAGTGTCCGCTAAATCTAAATCCCGTGATCAAACTACTGTCTTGGATTGATTAGCGACAATTTTGTGGCAAGTGTCAAAGTAGGAACATGGCCCATATTATTAGCTGACAGGCTTGGACTGGACCCAGAAGCTGGGCCTATGTATTGACTTTTTCTTCCTCGTAGCATAAATCTCTTTAAACATATGTTACGTAATGGATTCTCCCGGTTCCCTCGCAGAGGAGCTAATGGTAGGAGTTGCTTATACTCATGAGACCTCCCAATGATTCTGGCCTTGAATAGTTAACCAATGTGGCCTACATTGGGTCACGGGAGCATAGTTGAAGCACTCTTTACAGTGACACTGAACCAAGATCTAAAATTCCCAGACGGGCAAGCATAATATTTCCTTGAAGAGTTTCACCTCGACAGAGAAAATAGTGTATGCCCTCTCCATGGATTCCCGTTTTGGTAACGCACTTGTAGCACTAGCTTTGGTAGTTTTTTTAGGATTGTCAATACGTCTGTACACTCTGCTTGTGTTGAAGCCACAAAGGCTTAGAACCCTGCTCGGAAGGCAGGGCATCAGAGGACCGCCTGTATCATTCTTACTTGGAAACATCAGTGAGATCAAGAAATCACAGCTGACCACCGAAAAGCCTGTCAGAGGTGATTCTTCAGCCTCTCATGACTGTGCAGCTTCGCTCTTCCCTTCATTTGAGCAATGGAGAGCTCAATATGGTAACTATTGCTGTCAATACTAAATCATTGAACTTTATCAGCCAAGGAACAGAGAATTGTGCAGGAAGCTTCTCAACCATATTTTCTTGTGTTTTATTTAGGCGAAGTGTTCGTGTTTGCAGTGGGTAACATACAGATACTCTGTGTGAATCAACCTGATGTGGTGAGAGAGATAACCACATGCACCTCTTTGGACTTGGGAAAACCCTCCTACCAGCATAGAGAGAGAGGTCCTCTTCTTGGTCGGGGCATTCTGACTTCTAATGGCCGTGCATGGGCCCATCAGAGGAAGATCATTGCACCCGAGCTGTTCATGGACAAGGTCAAGGTATAATTTATCATGTCCAAGACTTGTATTTACTGTTTTAGCTGCTAAGTAATTATGGCCTTTTCTAACTGTCAACGTATCTTGAGCACAGCCCTCGTTGCATCAAATGGGCCATCTTCCGTATCTATAACTGGTCAGATTGGTAGATTAAGACTTAGACCCCAAAAAAGTTGAGAGACTGTCGATCGGCTAGTATCTAAAGCAGGGGGAGAAACACCCTCATGATATGATCTGACTTGATCTGATTTTACTGTGGAACCTGGGAGCAACGCGCTGATGAACAGAAGTGTGAGCTGGGCTGATGGACACTAGGATAATCTCTATATAATTACTCAGAGAAATTCCCATTCCCTATCATGTGAATGTAGGTTGAATCGATTGAATGACATAAACTTTCGTTCTTCTCATTTGCTGTTGTTTCATGGATATTCTGATGGAAACTAGTATGCTTCAAACTCTGGAAGGGCATGATACCATTGATTACTGAATCCACGGTGACATTGTTGGAATGCTGGAAAAGAAGAATTGAAACTGAGGGTGGAACTGCAGATATCAAAATCGACCACCATGTGAGGAGCTTCTCTGCAGATGTGATCTCAAGAGCCTGTTTTGGAAGCAACTTCAGTAGAGGGAAAGACATTTCCCATAAGCTAAGGCAGCTCCAAGAGTTGATGGCCAAGAAATACTTGGGTACAGGGATTCCTGGCATGAGGTTTTCCTTTTTCTCTGCCTATTTTATCATTGACAATTATTGGCTAAAATGAGGAGTTTGATAATTAATAGTTGCTAGTACAGATATATTCCCACCAAGAGCAACAGAGTGGCTTGGGCTTTAGAGAAAGAGGTTAGAAGCTTGATACTCCAATTAGTGAAGGGGCGAAAAGTGGCAACCCGCGAGAAGGATCTATTGCAGAGGGTTCTTGATGGCGCCAAAAACGGTGGTCTGAGCCCGCACGCAACCGATAGCTTCATTGTTGATAATTGCAAGAACATTTACCTTGCGGGCTACGAGACTACTGCAGTTTCAGCCACATGGTGCCTCATGCTCTTGGCTTCAAACCCCGAGTGGCAAGCTCGGGTTCGCACAGAGGTCCTGCAGATTTGTGGGAATCGCTTCCCTGATGCAGATATGCTGCGTAGAATGAAACAGGTAGTACTGCTTCCGCTCACATGTAATACTAGCTTTTAAATCCGTTTCAAAAGGACAGAAACATGCTAAGTGGCATGATGACTCACGCTAGGCCAGTGCACATTTTAATTTGCAGCTGTCAATGGTAATTCAAGAATCGCTGCGTCTATATCCCCCGGTAGCCGTGGTATTGAGGGAGGCTCTCGAGGACATGAAACTCGGAGATATACAAGTACCAAGAGGTGTAAATGTTTGGATCATGGTGACTACGTTGCATACCGACCCTGAAATATGGGGAACCGATGCATACATATTCAACCCGCAACGATTCGAAAATGGGATCGCAGGAGCCTGCAAGCTTCCACATCTGTACATGCCATTTGGGGTCGGTCCAAGGGTGTGCCTGGGTCAGAACTTGGCCATGGTTGAGCTCAAGATACTGATCTCACTTGTTCTTTGCAATTTCGATTTTTGCCTCTCCACCAAGTATACTCATTCACCCGCTCTTAGGCTGGTTATAGAACCAGAGCATGGAGTAGATCTCCAGGTGAGAATTGGAGGCCATGCCCTTCTAACTGAATCGTTTGTGTAACACAAGAATGGATGCAATTCCATCTAATTACTAGCGACAATCTGTGTATGTCTTGCATTTGATTGTTCAGCTCCAAGTGCAAATTCATAAACCATTCAATTGAGCATGAGTCTGCGAAACTGAATGTCCTCCTCTGATATTTGAACTGTCGACACAAGGAGCGGTTCTTAATAGCTTCTAGGATAGCCAAGGGGTCGGGAATAGACTGGACCACATTGAATAGGGAGAGGTACGAGTCAATACTATCGAGGATATTATTTCTTTAAGTGGGGGAGTTTGTGATATCTCAAGTCCCACGTCGATCGAGGAAGGCCTTACGTGATTACTTCGAGTGCTCCTTCTGAGACGTGCTAATTGATAGAGATTATTCGAGCAAGTCGTAACAACTAAAATCGTTCGAGCGAAAGAGTTCAAGCAACAAGTCTTGCTACGGATCAAATTTCGACATCCTCCATTTTCCTACTACTCTTAACACTATGCGGAAGCGAGCCCTAGAACATGTAAACGACACAATACTCGACTTGCTAATCCAAGGCACGATGAAGAGAACGACGAAAGACGGCTCGGAAGGTCGCGGCTCGGACCGGTCGGGGGCTGAACGCTCCCCTGACCAGATCCGGAAAACCAGTCGGTCGAAGGGGGCACTCGGCCTCGATGCGTGGCCGAGTTTTGGCTCCTCCCGAGCCGAGGTCAAAGGCAAATGCACGAGAAAGCGACCAAAGCGTGACCCGTACCGAACCAAGTGCTGTTACCTGCACGTTATGCGAAATTCATTAGAATCCAAGAGCACTCTAACTTCGAAGCATGGTTATCTAACGGTAAAAGTGTCAGAAAAGTACTAAAGTTTTTATATTGATGTCAATTTAGTCATAAATATTTTTTTAGTATAAATTCAGTCTTAAATTTTTTTGTCTTTGTGTCAGTTTAGTTCTTTTGGTTAATTTTAATCAAATTTTGCTGACGTTGACGTCGGCTGACCTAAATGGCACTGCCGGCGATGATGTAGATAAATTTTAATAATATTTTAATATTTTTCGATTTTTTATATTTTCCTTTCTTCTTCCTCTAGTCAGTCGCCACTATGAGGCCTTTGGCGAGCCCCGCTGGCATCGGCGAGCCTCGCCCAGGCTAGCGCGAGGCTCGAGCCCTCTCCGGGGCTTGCCCTCGTGCAAGTGGGGGTCGGCCTCGCCTTGGCTAGATCTAGCAAGGCTGACCCTTGCGCAGGCTAGGGCGGCCTCACCGGATGTCACCCGTGCCAAGGCGACGCCAGGCGAGGCTGCCGTGGCTTACACGAGGGCCAGCCTCGCCAGATCTGGCGAGAGGAGCCTTCACTGGGGCTTGCCCAGGCCTTGCTTGGGCTAGTCGAGTGATGGCAACCCTCGCCCAGGCGAGGGCAGCCCACCTGGCTATCGCCGGTGGCCAGTCATCGACAAAGGGAGGACGGGAGGAAGAAAGAAAAAAACAGAAAAAAATCAGAAAAAAATCAGAAAAAAAAATTGAAAAAAAATCAAAATATTATTAAAAATTATCTACGTCGGTATCGGTGGTGCCACATAAGGGGAATGGAGTCAACGTCAGCAAAATCCAACCAAAATTAGTCAGAAGGACTGAGTTGGCATTAATTCAAAAAGTTTATGACTAAATTGACACAAAATGAATTTGGCCATGGGCCGAGCATCGACGATGCGGGGCAGTCCCTGGCAAAGCCTCGGAGCTCTCTCTCGAGAGCACTTGACCCCTGTCTTGTTCCGTCCGCTCCTCGACTTTGCTTAACTTTAGGCTCGAGGGACGAGATCCGCCCCGGGGGACGGCGAAGGTCCGATTTCGATATGAGAGTCCGAGAGATCCGAGAGTTCCGGCGGCGGCGACGTTCGCGTCGTCGGCAGCTCATCCCCGGTGTGGACTCCCCTAAATTCTAAATGCGAGAAAATTGCAGCGAGAAATTGCAGGATGCCGGAACACACACGCAATAACAAGAACGCTCTGTATAGTGACTCAAGCTCCGACCGTAACCATCGATCTCATTCCCTCATTTTTCCCGAAACGCGAACAGGTAAAACCTCCTCCGAGGCGAAAATTTTAGGTGCCAAAACGGTCCAAGATAACCTTCATGGGGGGGGCCCCGAATGTCGACAAGGGCAGATGACGACCCAAAAAAAAGTTAAGAAGAGAGGCGTTACGTTGGCACGTCGCATCTACGGGCCACCCCCGTTTGCAAAAAACAATCAAAGGCACGCGTGCAACGCCCGTGATCCGAGCTCTGCCGTAACGAGAAATCCCTCCATCCGTTTGCTGGAAACGTGGTTACCTCTCTTTCACGTGCAGCCAGCGTTGCTCCACCGTTTTCGACCCCAATTGCGAAAGCAAGCATCCAAGGATAGCTTGCAGAAATCCGTGAATGTGACACCGATGGTGACCTTACATTCGATGGACGGACGGGCTAATATCACGGAAAAAAAATCCCTAAATCGATATATCTGTGACAGTTTTATCTCAAGTTAATTTCTTGACTACAAAAAAAAAATCTTAAATTGGTATGCCCGTGACAAATTTGCTTCATATTAATTTTTTTACCATCAAAAATCCTGAACTGATACATTTGTGCTAAATTTACCTTAGGTTAAATTAGATCGATGTTACGAAAAATCACGAATCGGTACACTTATGACAAACGAAGGGTAAAACGCCAAACTGGTACATTCGTCAATTGCGAAGTGTCATCCAACGAATAAATTTGACGGTAAAATTTGTGGAAAACCAACGGAAGGTAAATTTGTTATGAGTGTACTAATTTGGGATTTTTTGTGGTCAAAAAATTAATTTTGGATAAATTTATAATAAATATACCAGTTTAGAGATTTTCGTGATAAACAACAAGTGGTTCTTAATAAGTTCTCTTTGGGATTTAGTAATTCTTGATTAGGAAAAAGTAATTGCTAGTTTACGTCATTAAAAAGAATGCGGCTATGTAAAGAAATCAAATTTAGGAACGGATATTATAGAATATGTGTAGACCATGTAAATCAAGCACATCTCGACTATTATGAATCATGCGGTAGCATCTTTACATTTAGTCTCTGGTCATCGCGAAAGTAGTGAACACTCATCGCAAAAGGAGCCGATCGAGCATGGTTAGGCAATCCGTCTAAATGCGATAGATCATGTGTTCAGATCAGACCATTTTTTCTTTTTGCTAAAAGCCGACATATGGATGGGATAATTTATATCCATTCATCGGAATTAATAGAGTCGAAATTTTTTTTCTATTACTCTCGATTTATTGAACACAAAAAAGGAGTGATGACACCAGGCTTCGTCTGTTTCACGGAAAATGAACGATTTGAAAAACATTTTTCGAAAAATGACGGCTTGTACCGCTCGAAATAATCACTCAATGAAAAATATTTTCATTGTCGACAATAATTTATATCTAGATATTTTTATAGACAATGAAAATATTTTGCATTCAATCGTTCTAGTAAGAATTACAAACCATTATTTTTTGAAAAATATTTTTTAGATTATTTATTTTCGGCCAAACAAAACAGAATCTCATACTTGTTGCGTTCGGAGATTCCGACGTTTGGCTGTTAGCGGTTGATTACCGCCATTGTCGGTTGCATTATCTGTCTCTCTCTAAACACTCGAGGACTCTCATTTCTTAGCACTACGTACGCTTCCACCCACTCACTGAAGGAGAGCTTCTTTGTACGGCTTCAATGGCCGCCAATCTCCTCCTCCTCCCCTCCTCATCCTCCATTGCTACTCTGTCCAATCTCCAAACGAAGCTCCACACCGCCCGGTTCAGACAACCCGCTCCTGCTAAACTGGAGGGTGTGTGCGTGTTGTGTGCGCGTGTCTGTGTCCTCTGAATTCTTGAAAAAGAAGAGGAAGAGGGTCTTTACGATGATTGCCGAAAATGGGTTCTTCCCCTTTTTTGAGGACGCCTTGTTTTGCTCGTTTTGCAGGTGACTACAGATGGGCGACGACGATCACCTGTGCTTCTTCGAACGGCAGGGAGCCCGGGTCTGTGGACAGCGGGGTGAAGAGCGTGGAGCGGTTGGTCGAGGAAAAACGGCGTGCCGAGCTGTCTGCTCGGATTGCTTCCGGCGAATTCACCGTTGAGCGATCCGGGTGAGTGAAAGTTCTCATTCGATTGCGGCTTGTTGGAATTTGGCAAAGGAAAGCAAGGATCTTGATGGATTTAGCTTGTTCCCCATGGAAATTGTTCGTCTGGGTGTGTTCAGTGAGAGATATATTTCCTGCATTGGCTGATATTATGCAAATTGTGACAGTCTAGGTTTCCACTTGACATAAAAGTTTTTGCCAGCTAATCTGGGTCATCTTCAGTTTTTCTCCAGAAAAATGCGTGTTCGATTTCTAGTAGTCTTGTTCATGTACGGGAGATGTATATTGTGCTAAACGGAGAAGATATAGAACATGTGATTAGCCCAGTTTCAGGACATCTAAAGGTTGCATCTAAGCAAAATAGACAGTAGAGATGTTTGTTCTTTTTTCCAGAGTAAAGGAATAACTCATCCACTTAAGAAGGAGGCCAATCCAGTGTCGCGCCAAACTCTTGGTACTTAAAGGGTGTCGAGCATTGACAGTTTCATTTTTACTGGGAAGAGGATAAGAAACAGATTATAAACACTACGATTGTTCTGAGAGTAGCTTAAGAATTGGTTTTATTTACAAGCACACAATATATCTTTGCTGATTATGACTTTTCTTCCCCCCTCGCCCTGGGTCGCCCTCTGGAAAAAGTTTTCCATCTCAGGTGAGGAATGGCTTGTCGAAATTGGGTGTTTCTCCTGAAGTTTTGGATTTTTTCTTCCAATGGTTTGATTCCAGTGAAGACCATCCGAAAATTCCAGAGGCAAAAGGTGCAATCAATGCCATTCGGAATGAGGCCTTCTTCATCCCCTTATACGAACTTTATCTCACATATGGTGGAATTTTCAGGTTGACCATTGGTCCCAAGGTTTGCTCCTTCTACATGTGCATATAAGCACTTATTGTTTTGTTGTCTTTCTTATATAATGTATAAGAATTGTCCCACTCCCAGTTATGCACGAATTCTTAGTACTCTAGCCAGTCATTTGTTGATTTCTGGATGCAGTCGTTTTTAATAGTTTCTGACCCATCAATTGCAAAGCATATATTGAAGGACAACTCAAAAGCTTATTCAAAGGTATATGATGGTTGACTTAATTGTTGTCCTTCAATTTTACTATGGTGTTTCATGAGTTTCTGGAGGTAAGTTTAGCGTGTCTTCAAATTTAAATCTGAACTTTGTGACGAACAGGGTATTCTGGCAGAAATTCTAGAGTTTGTCATGGGAAAGGGACTTATACCAGCAGATGGGGAAGTATGGCGAGTACGTAGACGTGCTATAGTCCCCGCTTTACATCAGAAGGTAATGCAATTTCAGATTGTTCACTTTTATAATTCCCATTTCTAATTCAATAGAAGTTAAATCTCTCTCTTTTCTCATATTTTCTCTTGTTCATTGAAGTCCTTAATTTGTTTGGTAGTATGTAGCAGCTATGATTAACTTGTTCGGAAAAGCTTCCCAAAGACTTTGCGATAAGCTTGATGTTGCTGCTTCTGAAAGGGAAGATGTAGAGATGGAATCACTCTTCTCCCGCTTGACATTGGACATCATTGGAAAGGCAGTTTTTAACTATGATTTTGATTCATTGACAAATGATACTGGAATAGTTGAGGTAATGTGCCATTTGTGGTTTGTAAATTTCGTATCTGCGCATGCCTATTTAACTTCTTTCAAAATCTTTGCGATGGTTAATTTATTTCCATGATCTCTTTCTTGATGAGAGCAGGCTGTTTATACTGTGCTGCGGGAAGCAGAGGATCGAAGTGTTTCACCTATCCCATTCTGGGAAATTCCTATATGGAAAGATATCTCACCAAAGCAAAAGAAGGTCAATGAAGCTTTGAAGTTGGTCAATGAAACCCTTAACAATTTGATAGCGACATGCAAGGTGACTTTTTTCGCCCTGCTCTGCCTAGGTGTCGAATTTATTTTTCCTTATATTAATGCATCTATGTGACATTGACGTAGCTATAGTTTCTTCCCATGACATGCTATTTTTCCATGTAGTTAGCCTTCTATTATTTTTCATTTGTTGAGGCACCAATGAATATGCTCCATCTTTGCTTAATGCGGTGATAAAGACTTTGTCAGAGACTACTTTAGCTGTATCTGACTAGTTGCTTAGCTCATTGATAGGTGATAGATTTGCAGAGACAATTAAAGTTTTTGACTTTGTATTTGCAGAGGATGGTAGATGAGGAGGACTTGCAGTTTCATGAGGAATACATGAACGAAGAGGACCCTAGTATCCTTCACTTTCTCTTGGCATCGGAAGACGATGTATGGTGCCCTGCTTTTCTAATTTTTGTTAATCGTCTACGCAGATTGCTGAAGAAATCTTGCACCTTTTTGTAGTTTTCAAGTAAGCAACTCAGAGATGACCTGATGACGATGCTGATAGCTGGACATGAAACATCTGCTGCCGTGCTAACTTGGACCTTTTATCTTCTGTCGAAGGTACTTGGAGTGTATTTCAAAGGAAAAACATGTGATGGAAACGACGATGCTTTACTATGACTAGAATGCCTATACAATGGACTAGATCATTGATAAGTTTGTACTTTGATTTGACAATTTGGAGATAAAGGCAAACTACAAGAATAGCTTCTCCACTTGCCTAATGCATTTTTCACTTACACAATTGCAGGAGCCTAGCGTCATGTCCAAGCTGCAAAACGAGGTAAGGTGTTGGTTTTTTATATTAGATATATGGCTCGATGCATGCGGTATCATTCCCAGCTCCCAATAAAATGTAAAAGAAATAGCAGTAAAGTTTGTTGCATCAATTAGTTCTCTTTCTAGACCTTGAAAATGCATTTCCTTGCAGTATACCCTGATTTGCAACATGAGTAAACTTTGTTATTTGGTATCTGCCAACTGTATATCCTGATTACTAATTTCATTTTTTCAATGGATGTTTAAAGTTAAATCACATGATTCTCTGATCTTATCACCCTTTTAGGTTGATTCTGTTCTTGGTGACCGAATACCAACCATCGAGGACATGAAAAAACTAAAATATACAACTCGCGTTATCAATGAAGTAAGATTTCCTTTTCTCTTTAACTAAGTCAAGGTGCAAAATTCCAGTTTCTTGCGCACAGGATTGACATCTTCTCTCTCCTTTTTTCCAGTCATTGAGGCTCTACCCACAACCACCTGTCTTGATTCGTCGATCTCTTGAGAGCGATTTCCTTGGGAAGTACCCAATAAAAAGGTGATTATATTAAAAGTTTCTTGACCTCATGAGGACAATATGCTCAGGAAGTACCTCTTATCTCTAGCCGTCTAGTTTAATCATGGGGAAAATCTCAAGTCGTTAAAATTTTCTTGATTGGTTGTCAACTTGACTGCTTGAGAAAGATTTCCTTGAGGAATGTTCTAATCTTGGTATGATTGATTTCGTGGGAGGAAAGCTTCAGTCGATATGATTTTCTATTCTTGTCTCCGTGGTTGGTTTGTTATGGAAAGTAGCTCTATACTGAGTTATTAACGGGAAAACATCAGCATTCTAGGATATCGTTGATCTCCAGTCAATTTCTATCAAATTGTGTCTTAAAAACATGTGTTATCCTTCTCTGCACATCTTTGAGGATTATATCCATTGTAATCTTCATATAATTGTGCATTTTCCATATTATTGTCCAGAATAATACTTCTACCCTGAGCTAAATAATTAGTGCTCCTCTAATTTTTAATTTGTACATCTACTACATACAGATGTTCAAGTAGGTGTATCAACTTGACTTTATAATGATGTATCTAGTTGACTGACAGGAGTGAAGATATCTTTATTTCGGTCTGGAACCTCCATCGAAGTCCAAATCACTGGACTGATGCAGACAAGTTCAATCCTGAAAGATGGCCGTTAGATGGACCTAATCCAAATGAAACCAATCAAAATTTCAGGTTTGTTAGATGTCAAAGTATTCCTGCTGTAACTTAGAAATGCATTCTTCATCAATGCTTGTGAAATTTTTTTGGTTTATCCACTTGTCGTTAGTAATATTTGATTGTTTGTTGATATCCCTCAATTTTCTCACTCAGTTACTTGCCCTTCGGTGGAGGACCTAGGAAATGTGTAGGGGACATGTTCGCATCATTCGAGGTATTGTTTTGAATCACTCCTTTATCTATACTCATTTACAGCACCTCATTTAGTAGGTTGTGAGCATATTATTTATCTACTATATTGTAAGTTTCTCCTGTTTCCGCATTCATCTTACGGTAAGGATCTATGTATCACTGAATGTGTTTTTTTCCTGCAAATGAACTGCTTCGTTTATTGTTGCAGACAGTAGTGGCAGTGGCAATGCTTGTCCGGCGATTTAACTTTCAAATGGCTGTTGGAGCACCCGCAGTGAGTGAATTTATTATGTGCTCCTTCTGTAAATTGCTAGATGGATTTGAAAAACTGGTGGCCGCTTATATCATTTTAATTTTCACAAAACTTATGAACGCTGAGCTTTCCATCCTTTTGATTTGTAAAAGGAGTCGGAACTGTGATAGAAACAGCAATAGAGCAAATTCTTAACCCAGAACCTGTATCCAGGTAAACATGACCACAGGAGCAACAATCCACACAACCAAAGGGTTGAATATGACGGTTACACGAAGGCTACAACCCCCAATTGTCCCTACAATAGAGATGCCACTGCTTAAAGTGGAGGCTTCCACAAGTAGTTCTCAAGGGGATTCGGTGTTGAGTAAGAAAGAAGAAGTTACATCTGCCCATTCTTGAACTTCTTGGGCATTTTGCCACATCATTCATGGTGATTTATATTTGGGAAATGCCTTCCCTTTTAGTGTAATATATTTTTCCCCTAGTCAGCTTTTCGGGGAACATGCATATGTACAATGAGAACAGTTGCAGTCTCTGAGAAGTAAATTGGATCGTGTATTCGATTTATGCATCTCTATTTATTTGGCCCTATGTTATATGCTGAGGACAGCATTTGCAAATATGAGGTGAGTTCCAATGGTTTAGAGCATCCTGGAGGAACCAGCTGTAATAAATGGAACAATCAAAAGCAGAAGCCATAAACTCTTGGAAACTTTGCATCTCACCTCCAGAAATTGGGTAAAACTGCCTTGCTGAGTCACAAAGCAAATTAGACTGCAAATGAAGGAGCTTGTTTAGCGCATCTTGTTCAGTCTTGCCAAAATTGACTTGGACTTGGTGGTCGTGTGTTAAAAGTCTCTTGTTCGCTTGACCTTACATGTTGTCATCACTCTATCACGAACGGTTTTAGCTCAGTTGAAAGGGTACCAGCGTGGGTTTGGGTATAGGCAACATGATCTTGGCTAGTTATACTTGAACTAGCGCATTGGTAGCAGATTTAAAAAGTCTAAACCTTTATTAGGCCGAGTGGGATTGCCCATATTATCTCTTTAGACAATTAAGTTCCAGTTTGTATCAACTATGAAGTTTTAAGTAAGATCTTAGTGCTTTAGATCTTTTTGTATCATCTCTTTCCAAGTCATTTTAGGTTTTCCTTTACCCCTTTTAATGCAAGTCTCTGTTTCATGGTCACATCTCCTCACTGGAGCATCCAGAGATGTCAATTTCACATGTCCAATCCATTTCAATCCCATCTGCACAATGCTATTGCTAAACTGCAGATGTGTGCGCTGATTCCTGTATTATGCATTTAGAAGTCATTGAAAGTACATTGCCCTTTAAAAACCAATAAGGAATGACGTTAGGGAGATAGGGAACATGGCTTCGACTTAGGAATAGTAACAGCTTCGGAATACAGATAATGAATAGAACTTGGCAATTATTCATCTTCCTTGTTTTATTTGTACATGAATCTCATATTTGCCAGAATTAAAGATAGCTGGACAGTTGATGAATACAGTGAACTTCAGAAATCAACTGATACTGTACAACGAATTATTTCAATGAAGTGTATGTTCTTGCCTCGTCACATTTTAAGGATGCATGTTGCACAACAAATCTAACAATTGGAGGTGATTACATAAAATGGGAGCAATGAATCGACTTGCGAGTTCACGAGCAGCCAAAGCATCGTCTTATCGAGAGAAAGCTAGATGGACCAGGCAATGGTTCACATTCTGAACCCGAGTTTCTGCGAGGAAAATGCTTATAGAAGGAATTCACCATTCTACCCACTCCGTCATCATTTTCCATCGCTGCAGCAAGGTCCATTGCACGCTCTTTCACCTGTTGTAAGATAGTCAGGGACTAATTGATTCAGAAACGTGAGGCAAGATGCAATAGTACCTTAGGATCCAGCATAAACCGTATGGCATCAATTAACTTCTCAAGAGAGAAATCATCAACTGGAATGGGTGCAGGACCTACTCCTCTGGCATATACTTGTTCACCCCAGAAGGTCTGGTCTCCAAAGAAAGGTATAATGGTTGTGGGACACTGTTCCATTGGAAAAGCGGGGAATCCACATAAGCTTAAAGGCCAATTGGCATCCACAGAAAGACACATATACAATTACAGTTCATGGCCGATCAAAAAACTTACAGCGGCTCTAAGACCAGCCGCAGTTGTACCAGCACCCCCATGATGTACCTGGTAATAGGGGCTCACATATCAGTTACCAGCCGTGGTATTCCTAGATCAAATGCAAGAAAAGAAACTTGAAAGTTGACTTCCGAACAGATGTCCAATTAATTTTTGGTGGCGTCAAAAGAATAAAGAATTGCTTAGTCAGACAATGTGTAGTGCGTTCAATGTATACGTAGTTTGGCAAATACGTTGAATATTCAGTAGCATAAAGATCTTGTATGACTAGAGCTGCTTAATCCTCGATTCAATGGTTCATCTACCAGAAGAACACTGAAGGTTCTCCTTTTGGTGTAGCAGAACTAGTCAATAGACGCAGGTATGAACGGAGGTTTGATATTGATAAGCGATGCCCTGAAAAGAGGTTCAAGGGTCCTTCAGCCACCCCAACTAAGATGTCCATATATTAGGTAATAGTTCACATACAGCAGTTGCTTTAATAAAACTAAAGAGTTCTTCCTCAATTTACTGACGTGAAAGCTTATCACTTTTATGAACTTGATGATCATTGTATGTTGCTCTGCAATCAGACAAAGTGACTTGCCAAATAAGTTAACTTCACATGAAAGAAACTCGAGTTTTACCACTGCACTACATCTTGCAAAAAGCCAGTCATGGGGACAATTGTCAAGAAGGTACACATACTCCGTCGGTTCTGCCACTGCGGAACAGAAGGGCAAGAGAGCATCAAATAATAAGTACAAGCTGTCCATACAAAATTTAAGAAATGGAAAGCTCGCTCCAGAATTAGTAGAAATCATTTGCGCAATTATGCAATCTTCAATCAGCAGTGAAAGGATCTAGAACATACAGTTTCCAAGACCACCCCATCCTTTACTAATGATGCCCCTTTGTCCAGTTGTTTCAAGAGCTTTGATTACGATGTCTGTCATTCTCCGTGGTTCTTGAACTGGCTACTTAAACCAACACAAATAGAAAACTGATCAGAGAAGAAAAGGGAAACAAATCCAATAATCAGTGCAGAGATGCTGACAAGAAGGAACTCACAAGGCTACCAAAACCAATATAGATGGGCCTTTCACCTTCTTCTAGCCATTTCACCAGAGAATCTGGTGGCTCGTAAGTTGATGCAAGGTCAAGAAAACAAAAGCCAACAACATCAATCTTGGGGCCCCAATCTGCAGAGCGAAGAAAGCTGGGCAACATCATGAAAGGCGTCCTTTAAAAGTACACAGATAACAAAAAGCGTAGGTAATTCAAGTTCATTATGTCATTAAAGAAACCAACAGTTTGGAAATTAAGGTTTCATAACTTGGAATATTGATTCAAGTGAGAAAGCTATCAGTAAATTTGTATCGAACTTAACTCTACCTTTAGGTTTAGGGACAAGGTGAGGACTCCACATATAACCAATAGGCACATCAGGAGGAGGGCTATTGGATCCACATAAATATGTGACAGGTCTAAGCTTCAACTTTTTCTTTCTAAACTCATTAATCATGTCTCGTATCGCAAGCCAAATTAATGCATCAATAATGTGATACGACAGCTGTAAATATGTTAAAAAGCATTAAGGATATGATAAAGAAGACAGCTACGAGACAAACAAAAAAATCCTGACAGACTTACTTTATACCCAGCTGGTACCTTCACACGGGATAAAGGATGCGGAAATTCACCAGTAGGGCTGAGGTAAATATTTTATTATCAGTGTGCATAGGACCAATGTGTACTGCATGCATCTCCATTAGTACATGCAGCATGTAACAAAGAGAATAACTAGGTTGAATGACCAAATAGAAGTTTATTTGTGAAACATATGATTATTGCTGTAATGGAAGGGAAATAAAGAAGGTAGGTAGAGCTGCAATCAGATTAGAAAACTTACGTCCATGGCATTGTGAAAAATATATGAAGTGGTACTTTTAGTGCCTCAGCAACATGAATATGCCCTAAAAGAAATTTCGCACTGTTAGCTGCAGTCCATTATTTCATTGAAGCAATGATTAAAGTAGTCTGTGGTGCCACAACCACTAGATCAGTGACAAAATAAAGAAGGTTAATCATTGTACTAAACCTGCATTTTCCACTTAGAATCTATGATACTAGAAATCAAAAACCTTCCTTTCACCTTAAGGATAATGCTTTAAGCTTTAACAAAAACAAAGAAGAAGAAGAAAAAGGATACAGAAAGAAAGAGGTAATGAAGTCTCACCACATGCTGGAGGATTAGCGATTATTGCATCTGCTTCAAATGGCATGTTAGAATGAGGATCGGGATCCATACATGCAGGAAGTAAAGAGAGAATAATATCCTTCAATTCATTTCTCTGAATTTGAATTTCTGAAGGTCGAGAAGGTAAGATGCCTTTGTTCTTCACCATGTCTGCAGGAAAAGAATGAATCAATTGAATGTCAGCAGAGGAGAAACATCTTGAGGGTTCATATTCCTACAATACCTCATTTTTACCATCTAGTTTTGCAAAAAGGTAAAAGAACCAAGACAAGAATGAGAAACCAACACCAAGCAAGAACTTTCGGATCTCCACCCAGAGGATAAAATTCTAATCCAGCAGTCAAGACAAACTCTCTGAAGTTTGAATGAGTTGCTAGTCTAACCCGGTGGCCATGTTCCTGCAGTGGGATTCCTATAATTGTCAGTTCAGAAAGCAGCAATTTGATCACAGCTATTATAATCTTTATATTGTTTGAAAGGCATAAGATGAGTGAGATGTGCCTAAAGTAGACTATGCAGTGAATATAGGCGAGCTGCGAGCATAGGTGGATTAACATATGTAGCATCTTTCCATACATCATTTTCAGAGTTTTGACATGAGCTGAATCAAATGTTGATCAGTCAAGAGAAAAGATCCAGAACAAGGAAGAAGGAAAATTTGAAAGTTCATGCTTGGAAATGGAAACTCTAGAGTTGTATTAATTGCCAGCAATTTGAATTCCATCAAGACCTGGATGAAACCACAATGCCTGCTGCATATCCCCTCTCTCTTTGCTTTCTTCATGAAGTCGTGCATTATGTTATTTGAGTACCATAGCACTTTAATTTCTTTTAAGGACTATGCTGGAGAAATAGTCATTTAATATTGTGCAATGGCACAAATTGATGATTATCATCCCTCTATTGGAATAAAAGCCCAGTCAATTTCCAAAGCGAGAATATGAAAACAAAATCATAGTTCGCCATAACCTGAAATCGTTTTCCAATAGCAACAAATGGCTGTACGTCTCCTCGTGTTCCAACAATGAGCATTACTATTTGCAGTGGAGGTAAATCTCCAATGTCTGCCATACCAGGGTCTTCATCTGTTGGTCCAATTGATGGGAATTCAGACTCAAAATCAAGGTTCTGAGGCTTGATGTCAAGTGGAACTTCGAGCTGTACAGTTCCATCAGTTTTAACAGTAGCAACTTGATTGAGCCACTGGAGCTGCAAAATTTGGTAATAAACTGAATCAAGCCATAAATCAAAATCGTGTTACATAGATCCAATCAACCAAGATGCACCTAAGTTGCGAATCAGTCATGCTGCCAAAGGGAGTGGTGATGCCATACGCAAAAAGGAAGAGACTCTAGAATGGCGGAGGCAAATATCTACCTTTTTTGACACAGAAATTTTCTCATCAAAGAAGTTTGCTGCAAATAGACCTATAGTTTTTTCATGCTTGAAATTCTCACTTTTCCTAAGTTGGCAGGAATTTCTCTCTGATTTTCCAGGAGTTGATGCTTCGCCAGTAGTGTTCTGGACAGTTGAAATCCCATCGATAAGCCCTGAAAAAATCGGATTTTCATGAAGTAGCACATTAATACCTCAAGCAAGAGAGAAGGTTCAAATGCACCAAGCCATAGGCATACCAATAGGAAAGTATGGAGGAGCTTCCAATTGCAATCTTGCTCAGAAACGTTAAGGTAAAACAAGGATCTCATACATAACTATCCTAAGACTGGAGGTATGAAGCAGATGGTTGCTTTTATAGTGTGAGATGGCGTGTCAAGTATGCATATGACATAATGCTCCAACATATCTATCCCGAATCAATTGCAGATGCATTCGAGAAATTTTGGAGCCACTAGGGTCGAGTGCCACTAGAATTAAAGCCATCCATGGAAAAGGATACAATATGTGAGCATCAGAACTAAGTTAAAAAAGAAAAGTGAACTTTCAAGATTGTTGGGTGTGTAATTGCTGCTACCTTGCAACGCATAACTAAATAACAGATCAAACAAGGTCAACCTCATGGAAGGTCAAAGGGGCATGTCACAATCACTAATGAATTTGCGTCCAATGAAACAACCGTTACCTTCACGCAATCACACTCAGCTAGTTAACACAGCATATCAAAAGGATCACTAGGTTCAAACTTCCAAAGAGATCAAAGATTTGGTTTTCTTTCTCAAAAACAATGGAACCACTGGAGATACCTCGATAATTATTTGTCTACTTTGTACCCCGTGCCGCGCTGTACACCAGACGCGAGGCGCACGAACACTCAGAATTTATGAGTGGCAAGGGAAGCCAGAATAAGCGGAAGCCAAAATGAAATTGCCAGCTTAAAGCAAACCAACCTGAAGATTCACCATCGTCTTCCCGTTCTTCCGTGTCCAAAGGAACCCTCAGAGGAGCTGTCCACATGATTTCCAGAAGATGTCAATCCCTTCACCAAGAGAGAGGAGCAAGTGAAAGATGGTGAACGTTTCAAAGGAACTAAAGTCCCACAACAATGAAAACGAAATGGGGGGTTGCTGGTGCCTAATTGTATAACACAAGATAGGAACAAGTCGGACTAACAGGAAAAAACAAATTAAAAGAAAGGGGGGAAATGACCGACAGAAGAATCTACCTGTGTCTAGGCATTTACTTTTGTGCTGTCAGCTTGGAAAGTATCAGATGATGTTTTTCTTGTTGGCGGGGAAGACTCAAGCCCAGGATTGCCTGTCTATTCATCCAACAACAACGAGCACCCAAAGACTCTCCTCTGTTCAGTCGTCATTTAGTCATACTTTTATAATAAACGGAGGACAGGGAGATGAAACAGAACAGGACACTGACATTCTGAGGCATTTTCCATGCCACTTGCACAAGGGTGGTCGAGGACTCCCTATTCAGGTCACTCTTTGGTCCTTTTTGTTCCTTGGTTATTTCAAACGCCAGTGAACAAGAAAAGGGCAAAAACAGAGGAATCGACAGAAATGAGACGAGAGTAACAGAGGAAAAGAAGAACAGTTTGGCCCCATAAGGTCATAACTAACCTTCTTCTCATACCTGCCCTTATCTTCGGAACTACCCCTGATTCCTGATCCTGCCGAAGGGGCTCCCCACAAGTTCTCCGAACCGCCAAACAGATACAAAAGTGCGATTTCGTAAGGTGAGATAGTTTCCATCCGGATCCATGTATTCCTTTGCAATATACAAAGTTTAATCTTTGCAGGGTGAAAGTGCAAGATTGGTGTTGACAAAAAGTCAACCTTTTTTTCCCAGTCTGAGCATGCTATCTTAATTCCACAACCATCATGAGAAAGGTTAGCGCGAATGAATATCATCCTCGACTTACTTAGTACTGTTGGTTGAGCTAAATATGTTCGGAAACCAATCCTCCAACAAAAGAGAAGACAAGAGAACAAAATCATAGAATAAAATAGTTAGCTTGGTGGCCCTAAAAAACTTTAAAAAATGATAGACACATCTTCGAAAATTATCTAAGATTACCTTCTTAGCTAATTAAAAAAATTCACTATTTGTATACCTTTTTCGGAAAGCTTGATATGCCAAAATCAAGTCTAAGTCCTTTTTTCTCCTATGCTCTCAAAAGTAGGTGAACTTCCTCCATTAGAATGCATCAAACTTCTATTCCAAACAATCCCCTTCCATTTGAACGAGGCAATCACTCTTTCAAGTTGTCCCCAAAGAAACCAGAACAAAAGAAGTCCACCTCATTGCATGCCACTGGACTCAGCACCGCGTATATCTTCAGAGCCCAACTGGAGCCATGTTGGACTTGGGCCCGAAATGTGTCTCTCTCTCCCTCTCTCGATCAAAGTTCCCACGTGCCATGGTGAGTGGGCCCACCCCGACAGTGATGACGTGGCATTCCGTAGCTCCGTCTCGACCATGCATCGCACGCTTACCTCTCCGTAGTGCGTGTCGTGTGTCTGTGCGTTTGTGGGGGCCACCCTCGGAAAGCCTGTTTACGCTGAGATGACAATTGAATTGACGTCGGAAACTGGGAAACGAAACGTTTTTGATTTATACCACTGTTCAATGCTCGCTCTCTCTCTCTTTGTCTGTTGCACCAGCAAACCCCGGGCAATAAAGCTCACGCTTTAACACAGTAGAGAGAGAAAAGTTTCAAACTTGCTGGCACCCACATAGAGATAGAGAGAGAAACAAAAAGTTTCGAGCTACCCCTTGGTTCGTGGTCCTCTCCGGCGGGTATAGAGGTATGATCATAACGAGTCGTTCCTTGCTGTCAGCGGCTTTCAGTTTAGTTGTCTTTGGCTATTGAGTTTTCTATGCTTGCTTATTTGTTGATTTCAAGCAGAGGTAGTGAAGGGTATGGTGGTGTGGTGAGTTCGTCTTCTCTTGGTTGCTGAGACTTTTTGGGAATATTGCTGAGAATGTGAAGCAAAATGTTGAAATTTTGGGTTTTAATTTACTGTTTCAGCTGAAGTTTGGTTATGTTTGATGAAATGTGTTTTTTACTAAATGCTGTGTAATGTGTATAGAGGACATAAGCAAGTGTAAAATGGAGCTTCCATTTAATTTGTTCTCTGTGGAATGTTGATTTTATGGATTTCTTTCACTTATTTAACACTTGAAGGTTGGGAATGACTTCTTATAGGAGTGCAAAGCTCAAAGATAGGTCCTTTATGGCCCGGTATATTTAGCTTCAGGGTGCAATTGCTTTCAGTATTATTATGGTTTGTCTTTGTCAATCCCTGTTATGTTGGATTCCTCTGTTTGCACTAAACTAACTACTGGAGGCTGTCCCTCCCAATGGTATTACAAGGTCTGACTTAAGTATCTAGAATGTTTTCGGCCTCTCTATTTTCTTAGTCACCTTTAATTCGGGATATCTTTATATTGGTGCAGACACTTGATGGTATGACTCTCCAGTCTGACCTCCTTTGCTTCTCTTCTCTCGGTGTGTATAGTTGCTGGGCATCATTTTAGTGTTCATATGTCGCTAGACATTACTTTGTAAGTATAGAACTTATTGGAAGGAGAAATGTCCGGCAAAAGAGTGCTTCTAACATACAGGAGGAAACGGCCATCATCAACAATATGTCTTGTTCAAGAACCAGGACAAAATGATTCAGCTTTAGAAGGATTAGCACTCACGCCACGTGCAAAAGAAGAATGTGAAAACAATTTTTGGGAAAATCAGGGAACAAATATGCTGGTATGATGTGCAAAACTTTTGGCTAGAATTTCTATGCTGCTTTGATGCATTCATGCATGCTCAGAGTCTGTCAAATTTAGCTGTAAATGATAATCCTATGGTTTTTCATCTGCTATTTAATAAGCCTGTCAACAAGGGAAACCTCCATTTGAGGTTAGAGCTTCATCGAAATACTTCATAATTCATATGGAGCAATCTGCTGTCTTTGTTGGTTTATGACATTTGACACTGGTAAAGATATGCAGAGATTCTTATAGGCTATTCGATTGCAAAATGTCTCGTCATTTTACATTTTTTCTCCACTCAAAATGTATTCTTTCCTGGGATTCAATAAACTGAGTGGAGCACCGGGTAAGACTGGTGAATCGAAAAGTAGTAGAAGGTGAATAGGATCCCTATCATATTCAGTAGAAATGAGGCAATGGAATCTATTTATTCTGACTTTAAAGCTTAGATAATAGGTTGATGGTACATCTGTAAAGGAAAAATAATTCGTTCTGTGATACAGACTAGCCTGTATCAATAGGAAGAACCACAAATGCGACATTTTCATGGTCTTAGAGGTTGGGCAAGGTTCAGGTATCAGGATATCAAGTTGCTACTTGCTAGAGATTATGCAGACTAGCTAGTGAGTTATACTCATTACCCTCCATTGTGCTTATAGTTTATAATGGCATTTTTTCACAACTAGAAAAACAGTTTGGAATTGAGACTGAGAGAGCTGAACTGCATGTGCAAGTGCGAAGTGGTGATCCCAGGATATTATCTCCAGTGTTGGCAGTGAGTCATGACAGATCTATCTTGCTTCAAGAAGAGATTTTACCGTCAAATGACTGCTATCAGCTGTATTATCTTCTATGGCATTGTCTGCATGAATTGTATCGATTTCGCAAAGCACTTATGCTGTGGTTCCTGCTGTCCTCACCTGATATTAATTTTTTCCTACTTTAAAGCATGTTCATGACAAAAGCCCAAGCCACAGCTGTCTCACAGAACAAGATCCTTTGGCATCTTCGCCCACTGGTACTTCTTGGAGGCTTAAGGAGGATGACAGCACTAATGAACCTGATGCACTTGTATTGGCTGTTCATGCATCTAAATCACCTTTATCGCATAATCCTTCAACAGATGCATCTGTTCAGAACTTCAATGAATTGTCTTCAGCATATACAAAGTCAAAAGGTCTGAAAAATGGTGACCATTCAGAGTCCTATCCAATATATCCGTCGGTATCCAAATCTGATGATGGCTGCTCAGTCTGTTGTACCGATACCCTGTTATTGGCTGTCGATGCTGAAAAGGAAGACCATTATAGCTTAAATTCAACATTTCAGGAAAAGTGTGGCCTTCCAGATGGCAAAGTTTTATCTGTAAACTCGGAGGACAATGGTTCACTCATCAAGAAGAATTCAGCTTCTGTATCTGGCGAGTTGCATGAGAAAATGAAATCACCCACTCCATTGATTACATTCAAGAGAAGGCACATAAGGAGAAAGTGTGTAGGCACTGATGTAGAAAGCAAATTGCTACCCAAGAAGAAATTTCGTAAGGAGCTTCAACAAGGGACCAACTTCATTCATGACATACAGTGTCTGTCTGCTGCAACATGTCAGTGCCACCCTGAAGATGAGAGAACAGTGTCAAAAATGCCTGCTGATTTACATAGAATCCACATAACTGATCAAGTGTGTCTTCATTCCATTTCACACTTTGCCATTTGTTTTGTCGGCTTTCTGGTATTTCATCTTTTTCCTATCTTTAGTTTGCAGCATGTGTAGCTTGTGGGGGTTGTCTCAGTAACTTTTTACTAGGTTACTGTTGCTAATCTGTGTATCAAAACATAGTAGGGCAGGATCACATACTGATGTTTCAGTTAAATTCCACTCAAGAACATGAATTGAATTTCTCATTCATCTTATCAGTAATCATATTTGTGTTATCCAGCACAAGAAGAGTTCTGTCAATAATAATCACTTACACTTGTACTTAAACATATGGATGCCATCATTCTCTTAAGAGGTCTAGTGAGCCACTCAGGAGATGCCGACAGCATGGCTGTTTATGCGTTGTGATCCCTTGGCCTAGTTTTAGTATTTTTCAATTTGATATTTTTGAAAAATCATGGTTCCACAATCATCATAGAATAGAATTTCCCTTTGACTCTGCAGTTTACGTCTGGCACGATCACAATTGTGATCATTTGACCCTTACTGTCTTGAACTTTGCCACTGTTTGAAAAGGTTCATCATTTTTGACAAAATAATCACATGTCAGTATGGGTAAGCTGGCCTCTAATGACTCTAATCTGAGGGATGAATTGGGATGGAATCGGGTTCAATTTGAGTTGAACACGGAGGCAAATATTACTCTACAACCAATTTGGATTATCGATTTGGTTTGTTTTAGTACCAAATCGGGTCTAGATGATGGTTAACAGTTCTACCACCCCTGGTAATGTCCATGGAAGTGAAACTTAATTGCTGGACAACTATCGATCTTCAAGCAAACACTTAGTGATTACTGATGTGTCTTACATCTTTGATGGACACTGAAATCTATTAAAGCAAATCTTTACTAGTGTGCTAACACTTAAATCTTTTTTTTTTCTTTTTCAGATAGAAGACGTTAATTCAATATCAACTCATTCCGGATCTTTTCCTGGAAAAAAGATGTATGTTGCTATACTCACTTGATGCTTATTTTGATGTAAATTAGTTCTTTGTTTATGAGCTTATGTGTTCATTTCATTTCTTGTTATGTTCATTAAAACAGTGTGACTGAGGGGAAACAAGTGCAAACGAAGTCTAATGGATCCTTGCCTAGTGTTGCTGATGTTCACTCTGATAATACTTTGAATGTCAAGGGAGACTTTCTTCTCAAGTCCTCCGAATCTATTGTGGTTGACAACTCCACTGCTGATGCCACAGGTAGTGGCAAACAAACTGAAGATCCTAAATGCCAACTGCAATTTGATGAGGAATCTCAAATATGTTCAGTTGATGGTAGCAAGATTACATCTAAACCAGACTCTGGGAGAAGAGAATTACTTAGTCCTTGTTTAAATCTGTGTATTGCACCCCCTGGTATGTCTTTCCTTTGATCCTTCTGTAGTTCAGATGCATTATGGAGACATGAACTTAGAGCATTTACAGTGTTGGATATGTTTCTGTTGCAATATTATCATAGATGCAGTCATCTTAATGGAATTATATATCAAGTTACTTTTGCTCTCCTTCAGGTTTCGTGAATGTCACAAAAGAGGCGGTGGGAGAATCTCCATCCCTCAACCAAAGACAAGTGCATCCTGATCCATATATTGATGAGGAACTCCATGCCAAATGCAATAATGATTTGACTTCCATGGGTTTGACGATGGAAGATTCACCAAAGATCAAATGCATGCAGGTAAGTAGTTTCTCCTATTGCATATCCGCCTTGTTGACATGCTTTTATTTGTTAGTGTGCTTTTATTTCTGAGAGTGGTAGCTTTTTTAAGCATGAATTGAACTGCCAGCAGACGAAACACGATCTGTCACTTATACCATATTTTTTGGTCCTTTGTTATTCATTTACATTGCTTTAAGATATTGGTGTGTGGTAAAATTATTGTTTGCTTGTTGTCAATTGTTCTTGGAATCATTTTGGTTTACATTGGATATGATCGGTGCCTCATCCTCTAATTTCAGCTTCTTGTGGATGGTCAAACTGAAAAATCATTGCGCTCGCCAATTAAATCCCCAGAAATGGCTACTTTCCATGTTGCCAATGCAAGAGAAGATCTCCAATTAGGACTTGATACTCATTGCATGGATCAAACTTTTAGCAGATCTCAGTTTGCGGGTTCATATTTGCCAACCGAAACTAGGATTGGTGGATGTGCCTATGTAAACAGCTCCACTTCATTGCCTTGGAGTGATAGAGAATTCATGCTGCATGCATTTCCCCAAGTTTTGTTGAGCCAGAGATCAGTGCTTCACAGACACAAACAGATGCTTGATAACATTATGAATCGAGCTAAAGCTTTGGCTGGAAAAGAAAATATGCGAGACAAGCTTAAGCCATATGTTGAAATGTGGTCAGAAGAGGAGTTGGATGTTCTCTGGATAGGCGTGAGAAGATACGGAAAGAATAACTGGGATGCCATGCTGAGGGATCCAAGATTACACTTCTCACCTTGCAGGGTGGCAAGGGACCTTGCTGATCGATGGGAGGTGGAGCAGATTAAACTTTTGAGTGGTCATTGGTCACCGCAATTCAGAACCTCAAGTTCGCAGGATCAGCTGTTTAGTAGTTATCTCTTTAATCCTGGGACTCTACGAGGAAATTTGATGGATGAGACCCGACTCTCACTAGGGAATATATATGCTCATAGAAAGAATAAGAGACGCCGCCTGAATTGTCCAGATCTTGTCAACTATGGCATTCAGCAGCTCCAGAGTGATTATCCAAGAAGGAATCTATATGCAGATTTACTTGAGAAGAACTGTGATAAAATGTCTTTTGAGTATATGGAAAGAGATGCGACGGCAAGGCTTAGCGGGGGCTTTTTTAGGGGGGTTCGAGGAGTGGAAGGTAATTTGCCCCATTGGTTGAGGGAAGTTGTTAATACGCCTCCACCAAGGTTGACAGAGCGAACTCAGTCCTCGTGTCTTTCTTCCATTTCTCCTTCCGACAATATACAGATAATTCGATGTTATTCAGATTCTAGTGAACCACACTTGGGATCTACTAACAGTGTAGGTGGTGTCTCCGATGCATCGAGGCCAGGTAATATCCAGCCGTCTGGTAGTTCTGCTTTTGAAGGCAACTTCTCATTGCAAATGGGGCATGAAGCAGCTGAATTTTGCAAGGCTTCTGAGCATCACGTTGGTAAACAAGATGATTTGATTGTCATCAACAGTGATGCATCTTCTGAAGAGACCATATCTGATGACAACTGTGTTAGGCTGTGACATTGCAGATGTTTTAGTATGAACTTGTAAATAATTCTATGGTACTTATGCTATGCATTTTGTCATGGAGCAATTTGGAAATGCAGAAGGTGCGACTTTGAGGCTATGTCCGGCCGACCCATAAACAATGTTATGGAACTTGGAAAGAAAGGCTCATTGTAGGTGAATGCGCCAGTTCAGTGCCGATATTACCTGAAGGATTAGAGATATAGGGAACTGAGTAGCTTCAACATCTTTGGTAGATATTTTCCGCCATGACATTCAGAAAGTTGATGTCTGCAAATGAGAATCGTTCGTAGGAATCGATGTTATGGTATGTGATAGGAGTGGTGTGAATCATGACCTCTGTTCTCTCTCTAAACACCCAAACCACCATTCACTAATGATTGGAACAAAGAGAACCGAAATCATTTACTTAATGCAGAGAAATATCAACCATGAAAGACGTACACAACTTGATGGGTATCTTTTGATACTTTCGACGACAGCATGATATCTGTGTAATCTACAGGGCTGTCCGGGATATACATTAATGGACTAATCTCAGAACTAGGGGTGAGCGGTTCCCGGTCCGGTCCGGTTTCAAGACGGAACCGGGAACCGGACCGAGAGAACCGGTTCTCAATTTTGAGAACCGCGGACCGGACCGATTGGTTTTAGGACCGGGAACCGGACCGGACCGTCGGTCCGGTCCGGTTTCGGTTCCGGTCCAATGGAACAGGTTACTTAGAGTTTGGAGTTTTTTTTTTTGTCAAATACTTAAAGTTTGGTTTACATTTTACTAATTTTTTTCAATAAATTTATGTCAATGAAGTTCACTTAGGGTTTAATTTACATTTTACTAATTTTTATCAATGAATTTATGATAATGAAGTTTACTTAGAATTTAGTTTACATTTTGTTAATTTTTTTAAAGAAAAAAATAAAGAAAATATATATTAAATAGTCGGTCCGGTCCGGTCCGGTTCTCCCTTGGAACTGGGAACCGGACCGCCCGGAAACCGGTTCCGCTTTTAGGAACCGGGAACCGGACTGATAGTCCCGAGAACCGGAACAAACTCGTCGGTCCGGTCCGGTCCGGTCCGGTCCCGGTTTGGGCGGTCCAAGTTGCTCACCCCTACTCAGAACGAGTACCACCCAGCGACTCTTCACTGGCCTCCCTGGGTAGTCCATCTACGGATAGAAACTATGAGCTTTCCTAATTCCTTAAAGCTCCATAATAACTTCTTTGCCAAACGGCTGTCCCTTGTTAGCAAGACAAAGCTGGCAACTCGATGTCCGCCTTCATCGTCCCCTTAAGATGTTGGTAATCTGCCCAGTAAGTAACATAACTAACAGATATCGGAAACTGTACTCGTCACTTTACCTGCGAATCGACTGGATTGGAAGTGCTTAAATGTGCCTTGCACGACCGTTGTTGGGTGGGTTTTGTTATATAGAACTGGCCTTGAAGTACGAAAACTTCACGGACTTCTGCGTTGTATTTGTCTTGCCGATGACTCTGCTGTGATAGGGTGCTGTTGGGGATATGAACTCATACCCCAGTAAAGGAAGCTTGGTGTCCTAACAGCGACCTTTCGATTTCACAATGTTCCGATGATTAAACTATGATAGGACAACGACCTCATTGACGAATTGCCTGATTTGGGCTCTGTCAATGGTCTTCGACTTTTTCACAGCAACTATGTTACCATCAGGTAGCATCTATAAATGTTGAGAAAGTTGGGTAGAACGGAGTTTTGTGGTACAGCCACGTCATCACAAAAGCTCCATTCCCTCCCATTTTCCTGAACATTAATGGGACACATCACTTGATATTAATTAACCATCTCATCTGGTCTGATATAATGTTTCTAGAGTAATATATCAAGATCTATCCGCTTTACTTCATAATTTAAATGTAATTCAATTTAAAAGTCAATAAATCTAAACTTACCAATTAAGAAGTATATTTTGCTTCTCTCTCATATATTATTGGCGTATGATCTCTCTATTAAATATTAAATAACAATATCTGGAGATGTTTTAATGAGGGTCTGTCCATTTTTCACACATTTACGAACAATGAAGATTACTCCACTTTTCATATCTACAATATTAACTTAATGAATCGGGAAAAGAACTGGAATAGATACTGCTCCATTGCACAACAAGCATGAGCGTCCATTCATTTTCATGAAACTTTTCTCTAAAGAAATTGAAGAGACAAGACTCTTTAATTTACCAAATCAGGTCCAGGTCAAGGTCAAGGGACAATGCTTTTCAGATCAACAGATAAAGTTGTTCCACATCAAAGCTCTCCTCTCATCAACCACAACAAAGCTCCTCTTTCATTTCCTCCCAGAGGAGAACTTTTGTTGCTACAACAATCCTCCATTTTGTTTGAACCTTCTGTCCTTGATAATTCTCTCTCTTTTTCTCTTTAGATATCTTCTTAACCAATTAGCTGAAAAGGAGAAGACCCAAGCAGCCAGGACCAATGCCAGCACCTAAAGGAAAAATATGAAAGAAGAAAATTATAAGCAAACTTTCTTGCAATTCGTTCTCTGTCATCTGTTCATAAATAAATGGCCTGACATGACCATATTATTGCAGTCGTTCTACTTAAAGAGCCAAGTACACCGAAAGAGTTTATCAAATCTAGCGAAATGGTATCACCAGGAGAGAGTTTGTTACCCATCATGAGAACCAGCTTCCTGGGGATCGTGTTACAATTATTTATGCATCCGAGGCCTCCTTCACTTCCGCCTCCAATGTATCCATTGGGACAGTAGCAGAAACCCTTGCCTTGCTATTTAGGGGAACAAGAATAAGAGAAAACGGGGCTACAACATAGTTGGCGGGCAACATAATGTTTGCCTCCTGTGTGCTTTTGTGTGCTGCAGCCATGTCTTTACGCAAGGATGTGATCCCCCCAGCAGTCTGATTAGTATGTGGGCATGCGTATTTTAGCAGAATCAGTAGCTTTCCATCTAGTGTAGAATTACCATTATCCTTGTAGCTATGGTCAGCTATTGCCTGGCAAGAGGCCAGGCCTTGGAAAGTAAGATTGGCAATTGATGAATATGTGTAGCTGCTGGCCACAATATAAGAGACCAGTTGCAAGTAGACACCTCCGCAGCAATTGCATGAAACTGGATAAATGACCAAGCTTTCCGGGGGGTATCTTGTTGGTGATGCATGGAATGTTGTTGACGGCCCTATGACGGAAGAGTCCAAGCCGTGGAACAAACAGATGGTGAGAGGCGAGTCTTATCCCGGGGTTGCTCAAAAAGTCATGAAGGACTGGCACGAGGCTGGAGGGCCATTGCAGAGGTGTGTGCTCAGTGTGGAAGCAGAGGAGCGGCAAATTTCCTGCCCAATGCCAACACACGGTTGTTGACAGTGGGAATTCAGTTACACGGAGAGGAAAGGAAGGTTATTCTGAGAACTAAGGACAGCTTCATGGTATTTGTTAAAAGCATCTGTTCTGGCACCCATCGTGTTCATATAAACCAAGGAAAACTAGGTAACAAGTGCACTTACTTGGCCCGTGTGGGATGTGGTTAAGAAACGTAAGCTAACTAAGAAGCACTGCTTTTGGATTCACCTACTCCACAAAGAATCATTTTTCCGGTCATTGTATTTTGACTTTGCTCTTTTTAGTCTTTCAATTTATTGCACAAGAAACGCGCTGGATAATTTTGCCAATCATTCTTGTTATCTGCTCTTTCAGTCTTTCAGTTATCCCAGAAGAATACACCGGTGTCAAACAGCAAAGCGGAAAAAATGGTTTTTTTATCAACAACATGGAAAACCACGAAAATCCATAAAAGATATTAATGTTGCCAAACTGCATGTAACTGCTAATGTATGCTACACATGCTATCTTCGAACCAGTCTGGGATAAACAAAAATTGAAGAATGAATGCCAACTGCTCTAGCTTGATGTCAATATAGAGATTGATTCAATTTCAATTGACATGGATGTGATATTTATCGAGTCTTCAATGATATCACCGGGTAGTCCATCTTCAAATACGTAAGGACTCTGGCTGGTCTGAGAGAAACTCTGAGATTTTCTAAGTCCTTCAAGCTCCAAGGCAACCTCTCTCATAGTAGGTCTCTTTCTCCCATTTAATCTCAAGCACCTCACGGCTAGCATTGCCACTGCTAGAACATCCTCCGCCTTTGCTTCATTAGCCACAACAGGATCTAGGATCTCTGACAAAACGTTTTCCTTCATTAGCAGGATAAAGCTAGCAACTAGATTTCTCCCTTCGTCGTCTCCTGATAAAGATGTTGGCTTCCGCCCTGTAAGTAACTCAACTAGCACTACTCCAAAACTGTACACGTCACTTTTATCTGAGAACTGACTGGATTGGAAGTATTCCGGGTCCAAATATCCGAAGGTACCTTGCACGGCCGTTGTCAGGTGAGTTTCTTCAAATGGAACCAGCCTTGAGGTACCAAAATCAGAGACTTTTGCGGTGTACTTGTCATCTAACAGAATGTTCGAAGGCTTTATGTCTCGGTGATAAATGGGAATTGAAGCTGCAGAATGCATGTATGCTACGGCTCCAGCAACTTCACATGCGATTCGATACCGATCTTCCCATGAAAGAGAACTATCTTTGTCACACTGATGAATATGCTGGAACAGGGTACCATTAGGTATGAACTCATACACTAGTAAAGGAAGCTTAGTCTCCAAACAACATCCTATCAATTTTACAATGTTCCGATGATTAACCTGCGATAGAACAAGCACTTCATTAATAAACTGCTCGATTTGGCCTCTCTCGATGGTCTTTGACTTCTTCACCGCAACTATGGTACCATCTCGTAGCATTCCTTTGTAAACCGTGCCGAACCCTCCTTGACCAAGAAACCGGCTCTGGCTGTAGTTATCTGTTGCTCTTTGCAGATCTTCTTCAGAGAATATTGCTGCTATTCCATCTCTTCCATAAGGTGAGAACTTTTGTTGCAACAGCAAACCGCCATTTTGCTCAAACAGTTTTTCCTTGACAATTCTGTCTCTTCGCTTCCTTAGACGTCTGTATAGCCAATAGCTGAAAAGCGAAAGACACAAGAATCCCATACCAATGCTGGCACCTAAAGCAAACAATAAGTCTATAAGGAAACTGAGAGATAACACATTCTAGTTTCATCTATTCAAATTCGCCTAGTAATTTGGCTGATATGACTAATACAATTTTACAATTCCTAAGTGTGGAACATGTCGCAATACTAACTTGCATGCTCTCCTAAAGCCAGCCTATGTTTTGGCTATTGCAGTAGATAATAGAACTCTTTTCTTCATTTCTTTTCTCTGGAAGTAAATTTGCAAAGAAGCCATAAAATTTGCTGCCTGCAATTTCTTGGTTACTTTGCCAATCCTAACGGTGTACTGTCATGATCACTGTAGCATCCCTAGTCGTGACATCGTTCAATCACAAAACATAGCTTAGGAGAGAATAAACCATTTACTTAAAATGTATTTTTACAAATAAAGAAGAAGAAAATGATGATTATTTGCATGAAAATACCAATAGACAGCCAACAAGATTTCTGCGTTGCATTTCAATCTATAAGCAAGGAAGAATCATCAGAGAGATCAAGTGCGTCGAATGGAGGAAGGTGCCTAATAGATAAGATGCGGAGAGCAAAAAGGCTTAGTTTACATGAGTGTAAAAGAAGTGCTACGGTCCAAACTGTATAGTATGCAAAATGGCGTGTAAGAAATTGGAATAATTTCACCCTCGAGTTTTTATTTTCTTTTTGGGTATTGTATGCATTATTTTGCATTATCGAATGTAACATTCGTTGTTATAGTCAGAGACTTTCTAACTGCCATGATCAGAGCCAGAAATAGTACACGAAGAGGGTAACCTCTTGCAACAGGCATGAAGTGTTGCTGGACAGAATTAGCAGAGAGCTGAGGATTACCTATCACGAGAACCAGCTTGAAAGGAAACTTCTTCTGGTCAGGCATGCAATTGAGGCCATTTCTGTACACTCCTTCGGCATATCCATTAGGACAATAGCAGAAGGAACTCTTGGAATTCTTTGCACAATTAAGGGGAATAAGGATGGTAGTTAAAGGGTATATTACCGAGGCATCCGTCATCATATTTGCCTCCATAACGCTTTGCGCACTGATGCCATATCTTTCTGCGACTGAATATACAGAATCGCCTTGTGTTACCAAATATGTAAGCAATGATTTAACCCCAGTAGTTGTCTCCTTAGTACTTGGGCATGCACATCTTAGTGGAACCCGCAGCTGTGCATCTACAGCAAGAGCATCGCTACCGTAGTAGTTCTGATTAATTAGAGCCGAGCAAGACGAAAGGCCTTGGAATGTAATACTGGATAAGTTGAAATAGTTATCACCCATGGCCACAGTGTAAGCGGCCTGATGCGAGTAAATAGTTCCAGTGCAGTAGCAAGGAACTGGAACTATGACCAAGTCATCATAAGGTATCTTTTCGCCGGTGGATTTGATGTTGTTGATGGTGGCTATGTCCAACGCGTCTGAGCCGAGCAGCGAAGCAATGGCGAGCGGTGAGTTGTATAGCAAGGTAGATCGAAAGGTCAGGAAGGACTGGCATTCCGTTTGAGGGCCATTGCAGAGGTAACCTTTCAGTTGAGGTAATGTGGATGAGCAGTTAAGCTGCTGCTCGATGTCAACATATGGCTGTTGACAGTAGGATATGTGATTAAACAGAGGTAAGAGAAATAGGATCGGTGTTAAGATCGAGAGGGGTGACAGATCCATGGTTTTGGAACGACAGAGATTCGGCACGCACATTGCAGCAACTTTTGTATGCAAAGAACCAACCCCTGTTCTCGATGCAAACACCAATTGCAAAGTTGCCGTGGCTGGCACGCCGCAGAAAATCACCTTGCGTATTTTGACCAAGTAACTAGCCAAAGAGTGAAAAAACCACAGAGAAAAGGAAAATTTTGACTAGCCAACAAAAGGAAGACGCCGGACGTTCAGCTATTAAAAAGGGGAAAGCGCACGCAGGAATAGAAAGAAAAACAATGGAAAGAAAGGGAAAGAAGAATAAAGGGAAAGGAAAAAGGGGAGAGGCAACACGCTACGGGGCCTCGCGAAGCCTGATTTAGTTCGTTTCGCAACGCCTGCTAAAGATTTAAGTTCTTCTTTATTCATTTAATCGAGTCTTAAGTAAAACTTGAAATGCGAGATCTGATTTTGGAGTTGTTAAGATGTGGAATTACGTTGAAATCATAAATTAGGAAGTTGTGGAGCCTTGAGATTTGATTGGAATCGATTTGACGTAAAGTTCTAGTCAGAACGAAATTTTAAAATTTCACGCGCGAGCTCCGCATTGCAGATAATTTTGAATATTTGCTTTGGGTAAGCGATTTGTTGACGCGTACGAGTCATTTCGTCAACGATTAAGCATAATTTAGTCGATCCATAATTGAGATAATGTTTTACTGGATTTTGATGTTATTTCTCACTTAATTAATAGGATTGCAAGTTTGTTGGTTTGAGTAATCTTTTTTTTTTGGTCTTAAACAATTCAAGGTAGGTGGTGCTATCTCTTATTTAAGTTTCGAAAGTAATATGAATTAGGTATAATATGAATTATGAAATAGCATTTCGGTTACATAAAAGTCTGGATCAAGTATTTATACTCTTTTGCAAATCTGGTTTATGAAATGAATTCTACATTGATTTGAGAAAATGTTTTCCCAAAGGTAATTTGAATGAGTTGCAAAAAGATATATGTTTTGATTGTGAAATGTCTTTTAGGTTTATGAGATGGCTTTTGAATTTGATTTTTGGTATTTGAGGATGATGGTTTGATGCTCATTGTCATTGTAAACTTGCTTTTAGGTCTCTGGATATGCATATTGATTATAGGATATTTTATACGGGGAGACGTTGCCAAGGAGAAAACTTGGTCGCCTTGTTACCAAGCGTTGTCACGACCATAGTAGGATGTGAACAATAGATTTTACAATAGAATGGACCATTGATATGTGTATTTGATAGAAATTGATCAATGGACTCGATCATTGATAGAAGAGTGGCTGTGTCATTTCCTCATTTTTGTTGGATTTGGGGTGTGACACTATCAATTGTAGAAGAGATAATGACACAAATAATCTTTAAATTTTGGCTAATATAGTTCGACGTGGTCCTCTGGACTTTTGCAAAATCTAAGCACTTCAAAGACTAAGAGTTCCCATCAGGTCCAGAAGCCACCCGTCCAGTGGTACACGTAGCGGTAGACTTGCGGTGCTGACCATTGACGGTGACGGTTCCTTTTTGAACGAAATAGCAAACGTGAAGAATTGTCAAAATTTTGCTCTGGAACAGGTTTTTCATGTGATGATTAATTTGTTATGTTGCTCTGCCGGGTTTATGCCTCCTTCGCTGAAGTGCCAACTTCCTTCGCTTATGTTATATCCGTGAAATGCTCATTTAAGATCCAAAGAGACGATACAGAAAACGGCACTAGGCCCTTTCATTTCCAGCACAAAACGAAAACAATTACTTCACGGATTAGAAGAAATAAGGAGAAATTGTGGGGATAGTTCATACTCTTTATTAAGGGTGATAGGTTCTCGGATAGTCCAGTTCCCGATTTCGGACAGTGCCCCCAGAACCGGTCGGTCCGGTCAGGTTCGGTGGGCCAATGAAACCGGTGGCATATTCTTTTTTCTTTTTTTTTTGATTTGTTATTAATGTTTAAGATGAAATTAAAGATGTTCTTGATAATCAACTGTACCAAACTGAGGTTGGTCTAATTTCCTCTCAAATCATGTCATTACTCTCTAGCCCCTAGATTCAATCATCTTCAGTTGACTCGGTCTTAACTCGAGAATGCAAAATTTCTCGTTCCAAACGCGGCAAGCAGCAGCCAAGTTTCACAGGGATTCTGAGGATCATGTCAGTAAACAGGACAACTTGATCATTATCGAACAGTGATGCATCTTCTGAAGAAACCATATCTGATGATAGCTGTGTTAGGCCGTAAAAGTGCTGGTGTTTTTTAGTATGAATTTGTGAATAATTCTATCCTACTTATGCTATGGATTTTGTCAAGAAGCAATTCGGAAATGCGGAAGCTGCAACTTGAGGCTAAGTCTGGATAACCCATAGGCCATAAACAATGTTGTGGAACTTGATAGATAGAAGCACTAGGCTTCAATACCAACATCACTTGAAGGATTACTCAAAAGGAGATTGAGGAAAGTGAGCAGCTTCAACGTATCCGCTAGATATTTTCCAGCAAGTTTCTAGCAAAGTTGATGTGTGCATATGACAAGTCTATAGGAGGAATCAGAAAAACTAGTTTATGACGTAGCCAGTTTGAAAAATATCCAAAGCCCCATGCATCAGTGATTGGGAAAGAGAGAACTATATCAATCGCCTAATGCAAAGAGAGTCAACCATTAATATTGATCCGTGAAAATGAGCTCTCCCACCTTAATTTGCAGCAAATCTTTAGAATGAAGCTTGGATAGGTATTCGACGCTTAAGAAAAACATCAAGCTGCAGTAAAGTAAAAAAGAATCGTTTAACTGGAAGGTATCTTCTGGTAACTGCATGCTACATATGCTATCTCCAAAGCTGTTTAGGATAAACAAACATTAAGTTCAGTATGAACGCCGAATATTGTAGCTCGATATCTATACTGAGATTGATACAGCTTCAAGTGATATGTAAGTGCTATCTAATGATTCTTCACTGGCTTCACCAGGTAGTCCATCTTCAAATGCATAAGGATTTTGGCTGGTCTGAGAGAAACTTTGAGATTTCCCAACTCCTTCAAGCTCCATGGCGACCTCTCTCATTGTAGGTCTCTTTCTCCCACTCAATCTCAAACACCTCGTGGCAAGCCTTGCTACTGCAAGAACCTCCTCTGCCTTTGCTTCATTGGCCACAACAGGATCTAGGATCTCTGACAAACGGCATTCCTTCATTAGCAAGATAAAGCTAGCAACTAGATGTCTCCCTTCATCATCTCCTGAGAAGGATGCTGGCTTATGCCCTGTGAGTAACTCAACTAGCACAACTCCAAAACTGTACACATCACTTTTATCTGTGAACTGACTAGATTGGAAGTACTCCGGGTCCAAGTACCCAAAGGTGCCTTGCACGGCTGTCGTCAGGTGAGTTTTGTCAAATGGAACCGGCCTTGAGGTACCAAAATCAGAGACTTTTGCAATGTACTTGTCATCCAGCAGAATGTTAGACGGCTTTATGTCTCGATGATAAATGGGAATTGAAGCTGCAGAATGCATGTATGCTACTGCTCCGGCGACTTCGCATGCAATTCGATACCGGTATTCCCATGAAAGGGAGCAATCTCTATCTTGCGGATGAATATGCTGTGACAAGGTGCCATTAGGGATGAACTCATACACTAGTAAAGGAAACTTAGTCTCCAAACAACATCCTATCAATTTTACAATGTTCCGATGATTAACCTGCGATAGAACAACCACTTCATTAATAAAATGCTCAATTTGACCCCTGTTGATGGTCTTCGACTTCTTCACGGCAACTATGGTACCATCTGGTAGCATCCCTTTGTAAACCGTGCCGAACCCTCCTTGACCAAGAAACCGGCTCTGGCTGTAGTTAGCTGTTGCGCTTTGCAGATCTTCTTCAGAGAATATTGCTGCTCTTCCATCTCTTCCATAAAATGCTAACTTTTGTTGCAACAGCAAACCACCATTTTGCTCGAACAGTTTCTCCTTGACAATTCTGTCTCTTTGCTTCCTTAGATATCTGCATAGGCAATAGCTGAAAAGCGAAAGACACAGGAATCCAATACCAATGCTGGCACCTAAAGAAAACAGTAAGTCTATAAGGAAACTGTGGCATAACACATTCTAGTTCTGTCTATTCAAAATGCTCCTATTAATTCGCCTGAGATGACCAATTCGATTTTGCTAATCCTAAGTGGGGAGCATGTATGCTCTCCTAAGTCAGCCTATGTATAGGTCGTTGAAGTAGACAATAGAACTCCCTTCTACATCACTTTTCTCTAAAAGCAAATTCACAAAAAAGCCATCTAAAATATTCAAATTGCTGCCTGCAATTTCTTTGGTACTCTGCCAAATTGAAAGGAGTACTGTCACGTCACTGCAACATCCCTAGTGGTGACAGCGTTCAATCACAAAACATAGCTTAGGAGAGAATAGACCATGAGCTTGAAATGTCATGTTACAAATGAAGAAGTAAATGATGAATATTTGCATGAAGCCACGATACAAATACACAGCAAATGATATTCACGTGTTGTATTTAATCTATAAGCAAGGAAGAATCATCACAGAGATCAAGTGCGTCAACTGGAGCATTTGAGCAAGACCGGAAGGTGCCAAATAGATAAGATGCGGAGAGAAAAAAAGCTTAGTGTAAAAGACTGTAAAGAAAGTGCAAGGGTCCCGAGTGTAGTATGCAAAATGGCGTGCATAAGAAAATGGAATAATTTCAAACTCGAGCTTTCGTCTCAAGTATTGGATGCATAATTTTGCGTTATTGAATTTATCTCCTTGCAATACTCAGACTTTCTAACTGCCATCATCAGAGCCAATAATAGTACAGGAAAAGGGTAACCTCTTCCAATCAGGCATGCAGTGTTGCTGGACAGAATTAGCAGAGAGATTCAATGGCTACCTATCACGAGAACCAGCTTGAAAGGAAACTTCTTCCGGTCAGGCATGCAATTGAGGCCATTTCGGAGCCCTCCTTCGGCATATCCATTGGGACAATAGCAGAAGGAACTCTTGGAATTGTTTGCACAATAAAGGGGAATGAGGATGGAATTAAAAGGGTATATAGTAGAGTTGTCCGTCAGCATATTTGCCTCCAAAACGCTTTGCACAGTGACACCGAATCTTTCCGCAATTGAAGTCACAGTATCACCCCACGTCACCAAATATGCAAGCGAGGATTTAACCCCGTTAGCTGTCTCATTGGTACTTGGGCATGCGCATCTTAGTGGAACCAGCAGCTGTGCACCTACAGCAAGATCCACACTTGTATAGTAGTTCCGATCAGCTAGAGCCTTGCAAGAGGACAGGCCTTGGAATGTATCATTGGCTATGGTGAAATAGGTTTCACCGCTGGCCACAGTGTAAGCGACCTGGTGCGCATAAATAGTTCCAGCGCAATTGCAAGGAACCGGAACTATGACCAAGTTATCGTAAGGTATCTCTTCGGCAGTGGAATTGACTTTGTTGACGGTGGTTATGTCCAATGCATCTGAGCCGAGCAGCGAAGCGATGGTGAGCGGTGAGTTGTATAGGGAGGTAGATCGAAAGGTAAGGAAGGATTGGCATTGAGTTTGAGGGCCATTGCAGAGGTAACCTTTCAATTTAGACAATGGGGATGAGCAGTCAAGCTGCTTATTATCAACATATGGTTGTTGACAGTAGGATCTGTGATTAAACAGAGATAAGAGCAATAGGATCGGTGTTAAGATTGAGAAGGAGGACAGATCCATGTTTTTTGGAATAACTGATATTTGGCACGCACTTCGTTGCAACTTTCGAATGCAAAGAACCAACCACTATGTTGACGAAAACAACAAGTGCAACGTTGCCGTGGTTGACTCAGACTCACCGTAGAAAATCACCTTCAAGACCATCAATTGCGGAATCTCCCTCAAAGACTACAAGAGTTCCATCAGGTCTAGAAGCCGCTCATCCAAACTTTTGATGGTGACAGTTGGTGCCATTTTCAACGAAATTAGCAAACCTGAAGAACTGTCCATCATTGCTCTAAGACAGGTTTTAGTGGTTATTAATTAATTTATTATGTGCTCTTCTGTGTTTATGCTTCCTTATCTGGGGGGCAAGGGGTTCTCAGAAAACGGCACCAGGCCCTTTCATTTCCAACATAAGACGAAAATTAGAAGAAAACCAGGAACATTTCAAGTAGAAATGAGCAGAGTTTTCATGGTTGAACTTTATTGGTAGATAAAAATCGCCATCGAGACAGTCACTGGCTTTGACTCTGCTTTTCCAAGTCTTTCTTTTATCCCAGGAGAGACGCGCCGCCAGCAGCGAATACCTCAGAAAATGGAGAAAATTGTCCGGTAAGTCCTAAATATATTATGCTTTTACTAATTCAGTATTAAACCTTTCAATTTTACCGATTGAGCTTTAAATATTTTCACGTTTTTTCAATTGAATCCATTCGGTCAATTTTATCCAGAAATCGCTGACATGGACGAAGACAACATCACTCGCGGCTAGTGAGGCCATGGCCACCTTCGCCCGTGGCCAGCAAGGCAGCCTCGCGCACGCCTTGCCCAAACCATCGCGAGGCGCGGCCTCTGGAAATGCTGACAACCGAGCGCATAAACCGTAGTCTTCTCGGTTCGATGAAAGTGGAAGCAGAGACTTCGCGGGGTTTTTCTTTGTAGAGGCAAGTCGGCCTGGGGGTTTTTGTTCGTCCAGTGCCCATAACCCACATAAAAAATTAAGTTCGGATGTACCAAAGTAAGCTGGTCTAATTTCCTCTCAAATCACATCATTAATAAGCAGAGTTTTCGTGGATGAACTTAACCGGCAGATAAAAATCGCCTTCGAGACTGAGCCCCCACATTCAATCATCTTCAGTCGACTCGGTCTTAACTCGAGAATGCAAAATTTCTCATTGCAAACGCGGCATGAAGCACCCAAGTTTGATAGGGATTCTGAGGACACTTCGAGTCTACACTGTGTAATATTATTTGCTTTTGGTCCACTGACCCTCCCGACTTTAAAACACGTTATACAGATATAGAACCCTAAGTTTTATAAGTCAATCTAGGATTTCCCCCTGGCAATGAGGGACAAGAGAGGCTCCCTTTCCCTTTTCTGCACATGTCCGAGGACTGAGGCGGACGCACCGCCATCCCTCCTCCTTGCACACCGCCATCCCTCGTCCTTGCACACCGCCGCCGGGGCCATCACACTTTCCACCTCTTACAGGCACAATGCCCTCGTTTTGGCGTGTCGAGAGTCGGCTCTGATACCACCTATAACACTCCGGATTTGCACTGTGTAATATTATCCACTTTGGACTCATTGACCCTCACGACTTTAAAACAAGGAATGTGAGTCATTTTGAATATTTGCTTTGGATAAGCGATTTGTTGACGCATATGAGTCATTTTGTCAACGATTAAGCATAATTTAGTCAATTCATAATTGAGATAATGTTTTACTCGATTTTGATGTTATTTCTCACTTAATTAATAGGATTGCAAATTTGTCGGTTTGAGTAATCTTTGTTTTTTGATCTTAAACAATTCCAGGTAGATGGTGATATATCTTCTTTAAGTTTCAAAAGTAATATGAATTAGATATAATATGAATTATGAAATAGCATTTTGGTTGCATAAAAGTCTAGATCAAATATTTATACTCCTTTGCAAATCTGGTTTATGAAATGAATTATGCACTGATTTGAGAAAATGTTTTACGAAAGGTAATTTGAGTTGAGTTGCAAAAATATATATGTTTTGGTTGTGAAATGTCATTTGGGTTTATGAGATGGCTTTTGAATTTGATTTTTGGTATTTGAGGATGATGGTTTGATGCTCATTATCACTGTGAACCTGCTTTTAGGTCTCTGGATATGCATACTAATTATAGGATATTCTATATGTGAAGACGTTGCCAAGGGGGAAACTTGGTTGCTTTGTTACCAAGTGTTATGTCATGACCATAGTAGGATATGAATAATAGATTTTACAATGGAATTGACCATTAATATGTGTGTTTGATAGATATTGATCAATGGAATTGACCATTGATAGAAGAATGACTCGGTCATTCCCTCATTTTTTTTGGATTTGGGGTGTGACACTATCAATTGTAGAAGAAATAATGACACAAATAGTCTTTAAACTTTGACTCAATGTGTAATATAGTTTAATGTGGTCCTCTAGACTTTTGGTACATGTTTAACTTAGTCCTTGAACTATATGAAAATGTCTAATGGTGTACCTTCATTAATTCAAGTTTAGGCAAAACAATAAACATTTTCATATAATTCGGAGACTGAATTGAACATATATCGAAAATTTAGAAATCACATTAAATAAATTCAAAATTGAGAAATGATATTACATATTAAATCAAAGTCCAAGAACTATTTGTGTCATTTTCTAGTTGCAAAATCTAACCACTTCAAAAGCCACCCGTCCAGTGGTACACGTAGCGGTAGACTTGCGGTGTTGACTGTTGACGGTGACGGTTCCTTTTTCAACGAAATAGCAAACGTGAAGAAATGTCAAACATTGCCCTGGAACAGGTTTTTCATGTGATAATTAATTTGTGGGTTAATACCACGAAATATCCTAAACTTGTATATTTATGATATATTTATCATAAATTATTTTTTTGACCATAAAAAATTCTAAACCGGTACACCTGTGATAATTTTACCCTGAACTATTTTTTTGACCATCAAAAATCCTAAACTGGTACATCTGTGATAATTTTATCCTGAACTTACCATAAAAAATTCCAAACTGGTACATATGTGATAATTTTACCCTGAATTAAAATTTTAATATTTTTTATTTTTATTTTTTTCGAATTTTTATTTATTTATTTATTTATTTTTCATCTTCAACCTATGGCTGGTCGTCGGTCTGGCGACCGGCCAGAGGCGAAAGCCGGCAAGGGCCACCCTCGCCTGATCTAGCGAGGGCGACCCTCGCCCGATTCGGCGAGGGCGACCCTCGCCCGATTCGGCGACGGCGAGGGCGACCCTCGCCGAATCTAGCGAGGGCGGCCCTCGCCGGCGTCGAGCGAGGGCTATCCTCGCTCGACGCAGGCAAGCGTCGCCCTCGTCGGATCGGGCGAGGGCGACCCTCGCCTACATCGGGCGACCCTCACCTGCGTTGGGCTAGGGCCGCCCTCACCAGATTCAGCGAGGGCGATCCTCGCCTCATTGAGCGAGGGCCACCCGACGCAGGCGAGGGTCGTCCTCGCTAGATCCAGCAAGGGCGACCCTCGCCGGCATTGAGCGAGGGTCGCCCGACACCAGCAAGGGCTGCCCTCGCCCGACGCCAGCGAGGGCCGCTCACGCCAGCTTCCGCCTTTGGCTGGTCGCCGGACCGGCAACCGACCAAAGATTAAAGATAAAGAAAAAAAAAAAGAAAAGAAAAAAATATTAAAAATAAAAAAATAATATTAAAAATTAGTCATGGGTAAAATTGTCATATGTGTACCAGTTTGGGATTTTTTGTGGTATGTTCGAGATAAAATTGTCACAGGTATACCAGCTTGGAGTTTTTTATGTTCAAAAAAATAGTTTGGGGTAAATATATTACAAATGTACTAGTTTAGGATTTTTTGTGGTGTTAATCCTTAATTTGTTAAGTTGCTCTTCCGTGTTTATGCTTCCTTTGCTGAAGTACCAACTTCCTTCGCTTATGTTATATCCGTGAAATGCTCATTTAAGATCCAAAGAGATGATACAGAAAACGGCACCGGGCCCTTTCATTTCCAACACAAAACGAAAACAATTACTTCACGAATTAGAAGAAATAAGGAGAAATTATTGGGGTACAGTTCATACTCTTTAGTAGGGGTGATAGGTTCCCAATTTCGGGCGGTGCCCCCAGAACCGGTTAGTCCAGTCGGGTTCGATGGGCCAATGAAACCGGTGGCATATTCAATTTTTTTTTGATTTGTTGTTAATGTTTAAGATGAAATTGAAGATGTTCTTGATAATCAAGACATTTCTATAATGGGTAAGTTACGTGTAACATTGTAGATTTCGTAGATATTTTTCCAATTTGTGGCAAAATTTCGTTGAAATAAGCAATTACTATTGAGTTTTGATTTGTTCTTGTCATCTTTCTCACGTGCATAAGTAAACATAATCGCTCCAGCCTTGAAGGGCCTTCCTTAGTGAAATGAGAGATAGATTAGGATTTTCTCTTACAGATTTTTAAAAAGTTTTAAAAATTAAGAAAATCAATCCGGTTTCCACACCTGGAACCAGGAACCAGACAGAAATGCACTGGCTCTAATTTTATGAAACTAGACCGGTGCCCCCAGGAACCGCCCAAAACTGACCAGTCCGATTCGGTTTGGGCAGTTTTTTTTGCTCACTCCTGCTTCCCATCGATAAAAAGGGAAGTGCGAATAGCTATTGAGTGGCCTAGGGCTTTCATGGCCACTTGGATTTTCTTGTGTCACTTATATATGATCTCTTCCTCTTGTAATTGAGAATTTTAATAGAAAGGTGGAAGATTCAAATTATAGTGGAATTCTCTATTGGATATAATTCTACTTTAAGAGTAAACTAGGATAAAACCTTATGTCTCGACCTCTTTTTCTCGCATTTACTATTTATATGGTTGTGTTTGTGCACATAATCCTAACAAAAATAAACAAAGTTTTCATGGTTGACCTTAGACTGGCAGATAAAAATCGCCTTCAAGGCAGTCCCACCAATCCTTCAAGATAAGTCACCTGCATTTGTTATGACTCTGCTACAACATTCTTCAGTTCAACTAATTGACTAGAAATTATACTGGCCAGTCATCCTTGGCTTTAGCTCTGCTTTTCTAAGTCTTTCATTTAGACCCAGCGCGGGCACCAGCGGGCGTACCGCACAGATTGCATCCAAATATGTTCTTGAAACCCACATAAGGATTCCAACTCTTCCATGAGAACAAATGAATGGAGTTTACCTGGGTTGTGCCAATGACAGTTTGTGGCTGTGCTGAAATGTCAACCCCAATCGTCGCCGTTCTTCCTCATGAAGTTGCGTGGATCCAATTAACAATCCATTGTTTGGACACGGAACAAGTTTGAAGTTTCAAATTGAGTATGTAGCAGCTGCCGAAACTGGAAAAAGAAAATCGGTTAACCTTGAATAATCCGCCAAATGATCTCGAACAGCTCACGAGGACTAGAATGTCTACAGCTTTTTCAGTAAAACACAGAAACGAAACGTTCATGCGCATATTAAATTAGGCATCGGGCGCTCGCTCGCCGGATCGAAAACCATTTGCTTCACGACATATGCATTCCCCACTTGAGATTGAAGTAGACATAGATCATGAGCACGCTTTCCAGACTCTGTAGAAAGCTACTAAAAATTGACAAAGGCACATTGAAAGAACAACGACAGAAAAAGAGAGAGAAAGCTATTCATCAAGGGACAGTACATGCAAAGTTGCTCCCGCCCTGCATCATAAAGGCACTACCATTTCCCATCCTTGGGCCTGATTTCTATCCCTTCCACAACCAACCCAGCTTCCCAGTTTCCGCCATTCGTCTCCATCACACTCATTTCAACCTCCCCATCTTCTCCTTCCATTGTCGAGAACTCGCGCAGCTCTATCTCTGACCGGCCATCTTGTCTCTCTTTAGGACAGTTCCCATTCCCCTCGGCAGGTAAAGGTGTCGGCGACCCCCCATCACAATCGTTGTCGACCAATTCAAAACGCACTGGTAAAATATGGAAGCCAATGCGCCTAAATCTCAACCGGGACTGCTTCATCACCAGCAAATCCAGCTCCAACCTCGACGGCCTGGAATTGGAATTCATATGCCGTCGGGGTGGATTTGAATACCAAGTAAGGCAGGAGACTCGTCAGTGTATTTCGATTTCAATATAAAAATTAAGTTCAAATGTACCAAACTGAGCTTGGTCTAATTTCCTCTCAAATCATGTCATTACTCTCGAGCCCCTAGATTCAATCATCTTCAGTTGACTCGGTCTTAACTCGAGAATGAAAAATTTCTCGTTGCAAACGCAGCATGAAGCAGCCAAGTTTCACAGGGATTCTGAGGACCATGCCAGTAAACAGGACAACTTGATCGTTATTGAACAGTGACGCATCTTCTGAAGAAACCATATCCGATGATAGCTGTGTTAGGCTGTAAAAGTGCTGATGTTATTTTAGTATGAACTTGTGAATAATTATATCCTACTTATGCTATGGATTTTGTCAAGAAGCAATTCGGAAATGCGGAAGCTGCAACTCGAGGCTAAGTCTGGATAACCCATAGGCCATAAACAATGTTGTGGAACTTGATAGATAGTAGCACTAGGCTTCAATACCAGCATCACTTGAAGGATTACTCAAAAGGAGATTGAGGAAAGTGAGCACCTTCAACGTATTCGCTAGATATTTTCCAGCAAGTTCCTAGCAAAGTTGATGTGTGCATATGACGAGTCTATAGGAGGAATCAGAAACAATAGTTTATGATGTAGCCAGTTTGAAAAATATCCAAAGCACCATGCATCAGTGATTGGGAAAGAGAGAACTATATCAATCACCTAATGCAAAGAGAGTCAACCATTAATATTGATCCATGAAAATGAGCTCTCCCACCTTAATTTACAGCAAATCTTTGAAACAAAGTTTGGTTAGGTATTCGGTGCTTAAGAAAAACATCAAGCTGAAGTAAAGTAAAAACGAATCATTTAATTGAAAGGTATCTTCTGGTGATTCTGATAATTGCTGCTGCTAACTGCATGCTACATATGCTATCTCCAAAGCTGTCTAGAATAAATAAACATTAAGTTCAGTATGAACACCGAATGTTCTAGCTCAATGTCTATACTGAGATTGATACAACTTCAAGTGACATGGATGTGCTATCTATTGATTCTTCATTTGCGTCATCGGGTTGTCCATCTTCAAATGCATAAAGATTTTGGCTGGTCTGAGAGAACCTTTGAAATTTCCTGAAGTCCTTCAAGCTCCATGGCGACCTCTCTCATGGTAGGCCTCTTTCTCCCATTCAATCTCAAACACCTCATGGCAAGCATTGCTACTGCAAGAATCTCCTCCGCCTTCGCTTCATTGGTCACAACAGGATCTAGGATCTTTGACAAACGGTTTTCCTTCATTAGCAAGATAAAGCTAGCAACTAGATGTCTCCCTTCCTCATCTCCTGAGAAGGATGTCAGCTTATGCCCCATAAGTTACTCGACTAGCACAACTCCGAAACTGTACACGTCACTTTTATCTGTGAACTGACTAGATTGGAAGTACTCCGGGTCCAAGTATCTGAATGTGCCTTGCACGGCCGTTGTCAGCTGAGTTTTGTCAAATGGAACCAGCCTCAAGGTACCAAAATCAGAGACTTTTGCAGTGTACTTGTCATCCAGCAGAATGTTAGACGGCTTTATGTCTCGATGATAAATGGGAATTGAAGCTGCAGAATGCATGTATGCTACTGCTCCGGCAATTTCGTATTCGATTCGATACCGGTCTTCCCATGAAAGGGAGCAATCTTTATCCTGCTGATGAATATGGTGTGACAGGGTGCCATTAGGGACGAACTCATACACTAGTAAAGGAAACTTAGTCTCCAAACAACATCCTATCAATTTTACAATGTTCCGATGATTAACCTGCGATAGAACAACCACTTCATTAATAAAGTGCTCGATTTGACCACTGTCGATCGTCTTTGACTTCTTCACGGCAATTATGGCACCAAGGTGCGAACTTTTGTTGCAACAGCAAACCACCATTTTTGTATAAAGTCACAATACAAATAGACAGCAAATGAGATTCACGTGTTGTATTTCAATCTATAAGCGATAAAGAATCATCAGAGAGATCAAGTGCATCGAATGGAGCATTTGAGCAAACAGGCAGGTGCCAAACAGATAAGATGCGGAGTGCAAAAAGGCTTAGGGTGCATTCGTTTCGCGGAAAATGAATAATTTGAAAAATATTTTCCGAAAAATAATTGCTTGTATCATTTGCAAACATAAATGAATAGAAAATTTTTCATCATCCATGAAAATAGTTAGGTATAGATTACTTTTGATTAAGAAAACATTTTCCGTGAACTAATTTTTCTAAACAAAATAAGAATCATTTTTTGGAAAATATTGACCAAATCATTCATTTTCCGCAAAACAAACGCACCCTTAGTGTACATAAGTGTATAGAAAGTGCAACAGTACTAAGTGTGGTGTGCAACATGGCATGTGTAAGAAAATGAAATAATTTCTCACTCGAGTTTTTTCTTTAGTATTGGATGCATTATTTTGCATTATCGAATGTCACTCTCTCTCGTTGCAGTAGTCACAGACTTTCTGATTGCCATCATCAGAGCCAATAATGGGAAACGAATTAAGCAACCTCTTCCAATCAGGCATGAAGTGTTGCTGGACAGATTTAGCGGAGAGATTTGATGACTACCTATCACGAGAATCAGCTTGAAAGGAAACTACTTCCGGTCAGGCATGCAATTGAGGTCATTTGCAGGCCCACCTTCAGCATATCTATTGGGACAATAGCAGAAGTTACTCTTGGAATCTTTTGCACAAGTAAGGGGAATGAGAATGCTTGTTAAAGGGTATATTAGAGAGGGGTCCGTCATCATATTTGCCTCCATAACACTTTGCACAGTGACGCCAAAGCTTTCGATAATTGAATCCACAGAATCTCCCCACGTCACCAAATATGTAAGCAAGGATTTAACCCCATTAGCTGTCTCGTGGGTACTTGGGCATGCGCATCTCAGTGGAACCATCAGCTTTGCAGCTACAACAAGATCCTCACCTGTATTAAAGTTTTGATCAAGTCGAGCCTGGCAAGATGACAGGCCTTGGAATGTATCATTGGCTATGGTGAAATAGGCGTCCCCCTCGGCCACAGTGTAAGAGGCCTGGTGCAAAGTAAATACTTCCAGTGCAATAGCGAGAAACTGGAACTACGACCAAGTTGCCATAACTTATCTTCTCGGCAGTGGATTTAATGTTGTGGATTGTGGCTATCTCCAAGGGGTCTGAGCCAAGTAGCGGAGCAATGGCAAGCGGTGAGTTGTACAGTGAGCCAGATTAAAAGGTCACGAAAGGACCGGTATCTAGTTTGAGGGACATTGTAGTGGTAACCTTCCGGTTCAGATAATGTGGATGAGCAGTTAAGCTGCTTATCGTCAACATATGGATGTTGACTGTAGAATATGTGAATAAACAGAGGTAAGAGAATAGGATCGGTATCGAGATTAAGAGGGAGCACAGATCCATGATTTTGGAATAACTGAGGTATGGCATGCGCAAAGTTGCCACTCTTGGTTGCAAAGAACCAACCACTATGTTGATGAAAACAACAAGTGCAAAGTTGCCGTGGTTGATTTGAAAACTACAAGAGTTCCATCAAATCTAGAAGCCACTCATCCAGCGGTAAAGGTGGCGATAAACTTGCGGCATTGACTGTCGACAGTGGCAGTGGTGCCATTTTCAACGTAATAGCAGACCTGAAGAAATGTCCAGCATTGCTCCGGAACAGGTTTCCGTGTGATTATTGATTTCTTATGTGCCGAAGTACGACTTGCTTCCATTTTGTTAGTATACGTGAAATGCTCATTAAGATCCAAAGAGAGTAATTTCTCCCTTAATTCTTTGGAAAGTTTACGTTATTGGCGGGGCCACGAATGGATTAAGTATGGTTGTCTCAGATTTGAGCACACTCCACCTTCATGAAGAAAACCAGGTTTTTCTGTTTTTTGGTTCAGACAACGGCACTAGGCCCTTTCGTTCCCAACAAAAAGCATTAACTACAAGACACTAGGAACTTTACAAGAAGTAAGCAGAGTTTTCATGGTTGAACTTGACTAGCAGATGAAAATCGCTTCCAAGATAGTTCCTGCAAGGTAAGGCACCTACAGTTTTTATGGGTGTGTTACAACGTGCTTTCATTCGGCTAATCAACAAGAAATTACTTTAACCCAGTCATTTGCCTTTGACTCTGCTTTTTTAAGTCTTGCTTTTATCCCGGAAGAGACACGCAGGCACCAGCACACAACACAAACGAATTGCATTCATATAATTTCAAAGGAGTCATAAATTCCCGTCGGCAACAGCAGAGGTGGTTGGAGTGGGAAGACGAGGAACCATTTTGCAGATGTTGTGAAAGGAACCAATCGCAGCATTTGAGTGTGTCTGAGCAAGTTCGTGGAAGTCTACATCTTAAGTTCCAACATTTCCACATAAGGCATCGCTCCATGACAATATTCTGCTTTCCCCACTTACATTAAAGTCGGATATAGATCACAAGCGCGCTTTCTGATTTGGGTAGAAAGCTACTAAAAAAACGACAAAAGAACATTGAAGAGAAAAAGCTATTAAACAAGGGACGGACGGTACATACAAACTTACTGATGCCCTGCATAAAGGGCACTCTTATATCCCCTCTTTGGGCCTAATTTCGATCCCTTCCACAATCAGCCCTTTCTTCCACTTACCCCCCTTCGTCTCCATGACACTCATTTGGACCTTCCCATCTTCTCCTTCCTTTGTCAAGAACTCGCCCAACTCTATCTCTGACCACCCATCTCGTCTCTCTTTAGGATAGTTCCCATTACCCTCAGCAGGTGCATACGTTGGCGGCATCGACCTGAGTCTACGCCTGGTCTGCCGTCTGCCCGTGTTGCTCTCTCCAGATAAGTAAACTAAACGCTCACGCTTGCCCGCTTCATCACCAGCAAATCCAGCTCCAACCTCAACAGACTGGAATTCAAATCCATAAGACGATATGGCAAATTTGAATACCAAGTACGCTGCATAACGGGTTCCAGGCGACAGCATGCAAGAACTAATCGTGCCTTTGATTTCGAGCCAGCATACATCGATGAGCTCAGCCACTTCTGCAAACCTGTTCATTCACAAGGACATGATCATCACCTTGAGGACAAACAACAGAGTTCATTTTGGGACAAACAAATTAATGCCACGCCCATTTTCTTCATGAAGGTGAGAGAGAGTGGAGGAAATAACATATTACCTGGAGTTGGGCATGCAAGTCCATGACCAGTAAATCGGAGTATCACCCCATATTATAGACAGAGCCCTCGCTGAAAGCATGATACATTTCTTCCCACTGTGCCTGTCCAGCGAAAAGCTCTGCAGAGCATGTTAGATTTACATAAGCAACAAGAAGCCGGACTGAGGTTGTTTTGACCAAAAAAAAATACTGTTCCAGCAAATATAGTATGCGCAAAGCAATAAAGCTTAGCACTTATTCCACCATCTGCTGCCCCCTATGCACTTACCAACTATGCAGACAGAAAAACTAATCACTACGACAAAAACCAAAATCAAGAGGAAATATCTACATTATCCAAGTTTTGTGGCTACTATTCGATGGTGCCAAAGTTAATGGGGGTAATGTCTAACTTTTAAAAGTTCAGGGGCCAATGTACAATGTTGACAGAGTTCAGGAGGGATTCCAGCAATTAACAGAAAACAAATGTAGCCACACTCCGAACTGCGAACACAGATTAAAAGGTAGCAGGCAGTCCAAAAACAGTATATACAGATCACCCCTAAACATACGATGAATTGATGGTCACCAAGCTACCATATCATTTGGGGTGATATTTGTATATTGAGTGATTCAATATATATCTATCCACTCTTTGCTCCACCCACCACATGAATCTTGTCAATTTCAGATGAAAGAGCCTTTCTTTCTTCTTTATCCATCATTTATTGTAACGATGTGAGTCTCACTCGCAAGATAAATATTGTCCGCTTTGGATACTAAGTCCTCACGGTTTTGTTCCTCCGACGACAGCCCATACTACCTCCAGAAAAGGCTTTTTACAAGTTAAGGCTTCCCAAACCTTTTATAAGTTGCCCAGGACTCCCCCTCAGGCGATGTGGGACAAGAGAGACGTGCCCCCTTCTAGCCATCCTAGAAGCCTGCCAGGAGCTGCCCCTTGTCCAGGTTCTCGGACCCCAACAACCACTCCCCGCCCTCGTCGGACCGGGTTATCACATTTATGACCCTTTTATTTTGTGGATGTAAACCATGAGTTGGGTTCATAAGATTCAATCGACCTTTCCCATTCGGATCGTGGGTGTGTGCAAAAGAAGGAATGCCCAATGTACAGCCGCTGCACAATCATTATGTAAGCCATGAGTTGGGGTTCAGGCAGGAAGAAGAGGCCAAGAAACATGTAGCCGATGAAACCGTCCGTCCTTCAGTTCAGCTATTCGGACAAAGAAAGAACCAAATTTTTTGCCGGACAAACTCGGCGGTGTTTCGAAACGTGCAGGCGACAGCACATCACACGAATCGCATAACGAACGGTCGTCGCACATCACCAGAAAAAGAATAAGACAGAGGCGGTGGGAGAGAGAGAGAGTTACCATCTTGCCGTCGCCGGCGACGACCGGGTCGTCGCAGAGGCTGAAGTAGAGCTCCTTCAGCGACCGAGCGCTCCGGTGGACCATCGAGCGGTACTCCGGCGGCAAGAACGAGGCCCAGACCGCGTCGGAGTCGCACGCCGACCTGAAGACCGACGAGACGGACGCGAGCCTGCACGCGTCGGGCGGGCTCGTGAAGGAGACGGCGCTCGCGATGCACCCTTCGGGCAGCGCCGAGAAGTCGGGACCGCCTCGACCCTCCGTCGCTCCGGCCACCGCCATGTGAAGGGAACTCCAGGAAATGGGTGTCGCGGAAAAGGCCTAAAGGCGACAACTTTCGGCGAGACGACAGTGACTCTCAGCGTGATTCGTTGTGTGTATATAGAGGGAGAGAGATAAGAGGGCGTGGGTAGGTGACAACGCATAGTGACAACTTCGAGGTTAGGGCTTGTGAATACAATGGAAAAGACAGAGGAAATAGGAATAAAATTTTATAAAATGGATAGACTTCAAATGTATATACTTGTAAATAGAGGTTAACCCAAGATTATATTATGTTGCTGAGAATAATCATTTCTTGTCAGAGAAGTCAAATGCAAAGGGTGGCTTCACGCTTCAACGGGCTTATAGAACGAATGGAATTCTTGGGTCCTGTTAACGAGTGTCCAAAGATACTGATTAACTTGATAATGGGATATTTTGATTTTTTTCGATACTTAATTACACGTTCCTCGAGAGGTGGAGTAGTGCAAAATTGCAATCTTTCCTTAAAAGGGTTTTTTTTACTAGTGCCCTCTATTAACAATTTTCTTTTACTGACGATAAAAATGTTAAATTGATTTCTGAAATGCCATGGAAATATCAAAAACACGCCCTCACTTTTACACAGCCATACCCTCAGCTTTTAAGATCTGCAATTTGCATCTCTGGACAAAAACCTAAGATCAAGTGGCCACGTGCAAGTAAATCCTTGCGGTGCAACAGCGAGGAACTGGAACTATGACCAAGTTGTCATAAGGTACTTCTTCGGCAGTGGATTTGATGTTGTTTTATGGTGGCTATGTCCAACGCATCTGAGCCGAGCAGTATGGGGAGGTAGATCAAAAGGTCAAGAAAGACTAGCATTGAGTTTGAGGGACAATGCAGAGGTCCCTTTCGCTTTAGACACTGTGGTTGAGCAGTCAAGCTGCTTATTGTCAATATTTGGATGTTGACAGTAAGATATGTGATTAAACAGATATAAGAGTAATAGGATTGGTGTTAAGATTGATAGGAAGGACAGATCCATGATTTTGGAATAACTAAGATTCGGCACGCATATAGTTGCAACTTTTGTAACGCAAAAGGCCAACCGCTATGTGTTTTTTTGGTCAAAAACCGCTGTGTTGATAAAAGCACTAGTGCTTTTAGAATCCCAGCAACTTTTGCACTTAGGCTGCGTTTGGTCGACCGGATAAAAGCCATATCCTGTCCTGTGTTTGGTGGTGATCCAAGATAGGACAAGGTCAGATATAAACCGTATATAACCCGGATAAAAAAATCCTGGGGAGGGGGTGGGATAGACCCGGATAGGATTTCTAATGCCTATTTTTTCGGAAACCCTACACTCCACTTACCGTCATCTTCATTTCCACACCTTGTGCGCTTTCACCAAAAAAATTTCTCGACTTTTTTTCCTTCACTAACTCCTCCAAACCTATGAATAGCAAAAAAAAATGAACATAAAAATTATCCTATCCGACTTTAAATCCGTAGTCCATCAAACAGTAGACAGGATATGAAGAAATTCTAGGATTTCTTATCCTATCCTATCCAGTCCTATCCTGTTTAGAAATCCGGACGACCAAACGCAACCTTAGTGCTTTTAGAACCACAACGTTGATGAAAACACCACGTGGAAAGTTGCCGTAGTTTTTTTTTGTCTTTTGTGTCTATCATATAACTCTCTCCTCTTTCTCTCAAAGCGTGAAAATCGGATCTCATATTTAAAATTAAATGTCCTCACTCCACTAATTCCCTTACCACGGCGTGCCCGATGGGTGAAAGTTGTCGTGGTTGACTCGTAGTAGACTAACACCTTTTAAGACCATTAATTGCAGAAATCCAGACCCTTCAAAGCTACTCGTCCAGCGGTAAACGTAGTGGATGAATCGCGGTGTTGTCCGTTGAGGGTAACCTTTGGTGCCGTTTTCCACGAAATAGCAAACCTGAAGAACTTTCCAAGCATTGCCGTGGAGCAGGTTTTCATGTGATTGTTAATTTATCATGCGCTCCTGTCTTTTTGCTTTGCTTTGCTGAAGTACAACTTCCTTCCCCTTCTTTAGTATACTTGAAATGCTTAGAGAGAGGTGGTTGGAGTGGGAAGATGAGGAATCGTTCTGCAGATGTTCTAAAAGCAACTAATCACAGTGTTCGAGCGTCTCTGTGAGGTCGCGGAACCATACATCTAAGTTTCATCATTTCTGCAGTGGGCATCGAGCGTTCGCTCACCAGATCAAAGAACCATTCGCTGCTTTCCCCACTTACATTAAGTCAATATAGATCACAAGTTCTGATCGGTGGAAAGCTACCAAATATTGATAAAGGAACATGGAAAGAACAATAGCAAAAACAGAGAAAAAAAAAGCCATTATTCAAGGGACGGACGGCACTAGAAATGAGCGGTTCCACGTTCTTTATAGATTCCACCTAAAATCCAAAAACTACTCGTCGGAAGAGGTTTTTTATGTTTTGGAGCATGGAGCCTACTCTACTTATTCTGGAACCTACCTTGTCACAGATTTCGGAATCAGTTCCAAGATTTATTCAGGTTCCACCTATATTAATAATTAAACGATTGCAATGAATCATCACATTTAATAACTACCATTTACGACTGTAGTTCACTCACTACAACTTATATTTAGACACATGAATAATATAAAATATTAGCAAAGCAAAAGTCTCAATCATTGATATCACCGAAAATAAAAGTTCAAACTAGTAGTTCCAGATTACACACTTATTATCGGATGCCATGGAATATTAAGACATTGAACAAGAAAAACACAAAAACTTATTCTAGATTCAAGTTCCAGGTTCCTAGAACCTTCCCATCGGAACTAGATTTCCATTTTTTGGGATATGAAACTTATCATGCCTACCTTAAATCTAGAACTGGACTAGTTTTTCCCGATTCAAATCTTTGATTCTCGGTTTTACGTGAAATCATATTCATCCCGGATGGCACATACAAACTTACTGATGCCCCGCGTAAAGGCACTTTCATATCCCCTCTTTGGGCCTAATTTCGATCCTTTCCACAATCAGCCCGGTCTTCCAGTTACCCCCCCTTCGTCTCAATGACAGTCACTTCAACCTCCCCATCTTCTCCTTCCTTCGTCAAGAACTCACCCAAATAACTCTAACCCTGACCACCCATCTCGTCTCTCTTTTGGATAGTTCCCATTCCCCTTGGCAAGTGTACGCATCGGCACCGTCACAATCGCCGTCAAACAATTCAAAATGCACTAGTAAGATATGGAAACCAATGCGCCTAAATCTCAGTCTGGACTACCATCCGCGCGTGTTGTGCTCTCTGGAAAAACAAGATGGATAATTGTTCAAAACCACCTCATCTTCGGAACCACTGCGTAATGACCACTGAAAAATTTTGTGAAGTTACTAATTACCTACTAAACTTTGATTTTTTGTTGCAATTGCTAGTTATTCTATCTATATAGGCGTTAAATGTTACATGAAAATACACTTCCTTATTATTATTTTTTTAATACCAAAAGATCTCTATAAAATGTTAACAAAGTTGACAAAATAGAGAAGATACATGGTTTTGGAATAACTGAGGTACGGTATGCACAAAGTCGCCAGTCTTGTATGAAAAGAACCAACCACTATGTCGATGAAAACACCGAGTGCAAAGTTGCCACGGTTGATTCGAAGACTACAAGAGTTCCATCAAATCCAGAAGCTACTCATCCATCGGTAAACTTGCGGTGTTGGCTGTCAGACAGTGGCAATGCTGCCGTTTTCAACGGAATAGCGAACCTGAAGAATTGTACGGCATTGCTCCGGAACAGGTTTCGATGTGATTATTGATACATTATGTGCTCCTGTGTTTTTGCATCCTTTGCTGAAGTACGACTTCCTTCCGTTGTGTTGGTACACGCGGAATGCTCATTAAGATCCAAAGATAACTATTTCTGCATTAATCCTTTGGTAGGTTTACATTATTGGCGGGGCCATGAATGGATTAAGTATGGTTGTCTCAGATTTGAACACGCTCCACCCTCATGGAGAAAACCGGGTTTTTTTCTTTTTAATTCAGAAGACAGGCACTAGGCCCTTCCGTTTCCAAAATAAAACGAAAACTAGAAGAAAACTAGGAATTTAACAAGGAGAAGCAAGAACAGGCAGATGAAAATCGCTTCCAAGACAGTTCACCAATCCTGCAAAGTAAGGCTCCGACAGTTTCTAGTAGTGTTCTACAACGTGGTTTCATTCAGCTAGTCAACAAGAAATTATTTTAGCCCCAGTCATTTGGCTTTGGCTTTGCTTTTCGAAGGATCAGTTTGGTTTAACTTTGCAAATGAGCCTTGGGAGAATGCAAATACTTTTAGATTAAAGCATCTTGGGAAAATACAAATGGCGTTTGATAAAAAAATCATTTGTGAAGCTACTTTGGCCCAAATAGTATTTAACAAATTTTTTTTTGCAAAGAGCTTTGGGAATTTTCCTTTTTATTTTTAAAAAAAAAGCTTACTCTACCCTTCGCCGAAGCCAGCAAAGGGCTAAGGTCGCCGGCAAGCTAGATCTAGCACCAACGGTTGTTGCCAACCCCCAGCAACCTTCACCCAAGGTCAGGCGACTCGGGTGACTCTCATTAGGGTCGCTTGACCCAGGCGGCCGTCACCTGGGGTCACGCCACCCAAGCGATGTCGCCTAGGTCACGCAACCCAAGTTGGCGGCACCTGGGTGGTCTCGCGACCTCAGGTGGCCGTCGCCTAAGTCGTGCAACCTCATTGGCCCAATCTGGTGTTGTTGGCCCTCGCCAGCCGCCCTCGCGCGAAAAAGATGAAGAGTAACAATGAGAGGCAAAATCGGAATATTAAAGAATGAGTGACAATAGTTTGAGGGTAAAAAAATTTGTTTTAGCATTTGGCAAATACTGAAAGCTCAAAGCTGGTCCGAACTAACTTTGGGCTTTGAGCATTCTCAATGCTGGCTTTCGGTCGAAACGCTATTGGGAATGTTTGAACCGTTTCCCCAGGGGCTTTTGAGGCTGAAAGCCTTTTGGAAATGTTGAACCAAATGACGCCTAAGTCTTTCTTTTATCCCAGAAGAGACGCGCAGCAGGCATCAGCGCACCACACAAACGAATTGCATTCATATATTTTCAATGGAGTCATAGATTCCAGTCGGTACCAACAGAGCTGATTGGAGTGGGAAGATGAGGAACCATTTTGCAGATGCTGTAAAAGGAACCATTCCCAGTATTTGAGTGTGTCCGTGTGAGTTTGTGGAAGTCTACATCTTAAGTTCCAACATTTCCGTAGATTGCATTGGGCGTTCACTGACCAGATCAAAAACCATTCGCTCCATGACACATGCTTTCCCCTCTTACATTAAAGTCGATATAAATCACAATCACGCTTTCTGATTTGGTAGGAAGCTACTAAAAATTGATATAAGAACATTCCAAGAACAACAGCAAAACAGAGAGAAAAAGCTATTAATCAATAGCAGAACAGCAAAGGCATGTGTAAGTTTGTATTGTTCTTTCTGTTTTGCTTAAAAGCACTTTTATTTGTCACCCTTCTCTGTTTTGCTCAGCAAAACAGAAAGAACATACAAATTTACACATGCCCTGCATAAAGGCACTTTTATTTGTCATCCTTGGGCCTAATTTCGATCCCTTCCACAACCAGCCCAGCCTTCCAGTTGCCGCCCTGCGTCTCCAGGACACTCATCTCAACCTCCCCGTCTTCTCCATCCTTCGTGAAGAACTCACCCAACTCTATCTCTGACCACCCATCTCGTCTCTCTTTAGGATAGTCCCCATTCGCCTCGGCGGGTGCAGGTGTCGGCGACCCCCCATCACAACCCTCGTTGACCAATTCAAAAGGAGCAAGAAAACCACGTAAACCAATGCGCCCAAATCTCCGCCTGGGCTGCGGTCCACGCGTGTTGTTCTCTCTGGATAAATAAACAGAGCGCTCACGCTTGCCCGCTTCATCACCAGCAAATCCAGCTCCAACCTCCACAGACTGGAATTCAAATCCATAAGATGCCGGGGTGGATTTGAATACCAAGTATGCTGCATAATGGGTTTCAGGGGACAGCATTCGAGAACTAATCGTGCCTCTGATTTCGAGCCAACATACACTGATGAGTTCAGCAACTTCTGCAAACCTGTGAATTCGCAAGGACATTCCATACGATCATCACCTTGAGGGAGAAACAAAAGAGAGTCTATTTTGGGACGAACAAATTAATGCTACGCCCATTTTCTTCATGAAGGTGAGAGAGTGGAGGAAATAATGTATTACCTCGAGCTGGGCATGCTATTCCAAGACCAGTACCTCGGAGTATCACCCCATGTTATAGACAGGGCCCTTGCAGATAGCATGATACATTTCTTCCCACCGTGCCTGTCCAGCGAAAAGCTCTGCACAGCATGTTGAGTTCACGTAAGCAACAAGAAGCCCGACCGACGTCGTTTTGAGGAAAACAAGATTCACTGTTTCAGCTAACATAGTATGCGCAAAGCAATAAAGCTTAGCACTTGTTCCACCATCTGTACTTTGTCCCCTTTCCAATAAAATACTGTGAGTGTTGTCTTGGCCTTTTCAAGCAAAAGTTGTTTATCAACTTTCCCGCCAAAATTTGAAGTAGGAAGACACGTTTCACGTTGAATAAAAGCAATAGCCATGAGATTTTGACCAAAAGAAGATAAAAGGGATAATTGCCCAAAACCACCTCAACTCGAGAACCAATTGCATAAGGACCCCCGAAAAATTTGTGAAGTTACAAATTTCCCCATAAAGTTTGATTTTTTGTTGCATTCGCCAGTTATTCTATCTATGTATGCATTAGATGTCGCGTGAAAATACACTTCCTAGTTATTATTATTTTTTTTACCAGAAGATCTCTATCGCATGGTAGATAAAGTTAACAAAATAGAGAAGATACATGATTGATGAAGTCAAGAAAATTCAGCAAAGGCTATTTCGTTCAAATGAACCGGGTCAATCCATTTTCAGGTAACACTTCAAATTTCGGGTGTAATATGTAACTTTTCAAAATTGCATGGCCACTATTCAACGGTGCAAATTTAAAGTTCAGGGGCTAATGAGCAATACTAAAAAGTTCGGGAGGTTTTTGAGCAATTAAACGAAAATAAAAAGTAGACTCACTCCCAACTCCGAATCAACCCAAAGGTAGCCGACAGTCTTAAAGCCATATATACAGATCACCCCTAAAGATGCAATGCGTCGGTGTTCATCAAGGCACCATATGAACAGTGGCGATAATCTTCATGCTCTTAGCACTGTACATTGGAGTGATTCAATATATATATATATATATATATATATATATATATATATATCCATTCTGCGTTCTAACCATCTGAATCTCGTCATTTTCAGATGAAAGAAAGATCCTTGTCTTCCTTCTTCACCCATCATTCATCATTCTTTATCTGGTGGACGTAAACCTTGAGTTGGCTGATCCAATTCAATCAACCTTCCACATTCAGACCGTGGCCGTGTGCGAAAAGAGAAAGGGTCCAGCGGAAGCCGCAACATGATTATTATATGACAATTGCTTCTCCTTGAAGAAACGACAATGCACTCCCTCGGTTGAGGCGGGAAGAGGCCAGGAAGCATGCGCTGACGACACCGCCTTTCAATTCAACTACCCGACAATGAAAGATCAACTACCCGACCGTGGCAGTGTTTCAAAACGTGCAGGCGACAGCACGTCACGTGGATGACATTTCGATATTATATTAAATCTAACATTAAGAATAGGAAGAGGCGGTTTGAGGTGGGAAGACGGGGGGGAGAAGAGACTCACCATTTTGCCGTCGCCCACGATAACCGGGTCGTCGCAGAGGCTGAAGAAGAGCTCCTTCAGCGACGGAGCGTTCCGGCAGACCATCGAGCGGTACTCCGGCGGCAAGAACGAGGCCCAGACCGCGTCGGAGTCGCACGCCGACCTGAAGACCGACGAGACGGGCGCGAGCCTGCACGCGTCGCGGGGGCTCGTGAGGGAGAGGACGCGCGCGACGCAACCTTCGGGCAGCGCGGAGAAGTCGGGACCGTCTCGACCCGTCGCCTCGGCCACCGCCGCCATCGGCAAAAGAAAAAAGAAAATCCCCGAGGAAACGGGTGCGGCCTAAAACGGCCCCGGAGTCGACGCCTCTCGACGAGACGACGGCGGTCCGCGGCGTGATCCGTCGAGTTTTACAGAGAAACGGAGAGAGTTCCGGCCGGAGAAATCCGATAATAATGGGCGCGCGCGGCTAGGACGGCTCAAAGTCGGACGCCTCTCGACGAGACTGGCGGTGGGGCCCGAAACGGCTCGAAGGTGGCGCCTCTTTCGAAGGGACGATGACGATGCAGAGCGTCATTCGATGCGCTTGTATTTATAGAGAGGGATAGGGAGAGGGAGAGAGAGAGAAGGTGGAGGGGGGGTATCGATGGAAAGAGAAACACGGGGATGGCGAAATGCTTAGGGGCTAAGGCACGCTGGGGTCCCCACCCAGAATCAGCGAACGCCAGAGGGAACGCGCCAGATAAATATGCTGCTGGACATACTTTTAGATGGAGGGTTGACCAAAGATTGTGTCGTGGGGCCCCTGCAAATCGTTCCTTTCCAGAGAAGTAATGGGAAAAGGGGTGGTTCCCGAGCTTCGATGGGCTTGAAAAACGAGCGAAAATCTTGGGTGGTATCCCGTATAATAATTTTGTTTTTTTGAAAATAATTTCGGTTCAGAAATTCCATTTTCGAAAATGATTTCTAAAAATTGGAGAGCGTTTAGTAACTATCCCAATATTTTTATTTTTAAAATAAAAAAAATATATAAATGAGTTTGGTAACTGCACAAATTTTTTTATCAATAATATTTTAATAATATTTTGAATATTTTGATATTTCCTTCTCTTTTTTTTTCTTCTCTTCCTTCCTTGGCCCATGGCCGAGTCGCCGACGTTGGCAACAAGCCATAGGCCAGGGTCGGTGAGGGCGAGGGCGAGGGTGAGGGCAAGACCCTCGCGGCCTCGGCGAGGTCCGCCCTCATCGCCGCCCTTGCCAGATCTGGCAAGGGAAGCTCGTGGTTTGGGCAAGGGCCATCCTCATGGCCTGGGCAAGGGTTCGACGAGGGGAACCTCGGTAGCCACTGGCCAAGAAAGAAGAGGAGGAAAAAAAATTTTTCTTTTTCACTTTTAATTCTTGTTCCCAGAATCAAGAATCGGCTTTTTTTTATTTTTTATTCTGTTCCAAAACTGATTATGGGAACAAATTTGTGCCCGGGAACAAAAAATTTACAAAACAGATTTTTGTTCTTTTTCTATTCTCAAAAACAAAATAATAGAATCAGGCATTGTTTGGCCAGTTACTATATAGGCTCTTAATAATCGGGGTCCCGTAAGCATCTATTAAATATAATTGATAATGAAATATTTTTATTTTCTCGATGAATTGATTACACACAAGTCGAGAGACGTAGAGTATTGCAAATTGCAATCTTTCGTTAAATGGATTTTTTTTTTCGCAAGTACCATTGATGCACTCATTAACAAAAAATTTTTACTAACGATAGGAATGTTAAATTTATAACTAAAATGCTATGGAACTATCCAAAACGCGTCATCGCTTTTACACAACCATATCAAATCGTATCATTAGGTTTGGAGATTTGCGATCTGCATCTCCATACATAAACCTAAGATTAAAAGGACCAATTTCCACAATTGGTCATGAGAGAGGGAGTATTGAGGTCATATGCTATAAGCTCAATGTTCGTCTTTTTACTAACAGTTTAAACTTTTCAGGAAAATAATTTGTCTTACATGGTATTCAAGCAATGTAAAGATTCAATTCCTAGTACCCCTCTAAATTTTCATTTCACGTCATTCTTCATGTTCTCTTGTCCCGGTTATCTCGCTGGCGCAATCCCATCCATATCATATCTTGCATGTGCGAAGATATCAGATTACCCACGAAAGAATGCTCCGAGTCATGTATGCTATAACTAAAAGATCGATTTACATGCAGGAGGGAGTATTAAGCCGCTAAGCTAAAAAGATATCCCTAAGTTTGGCTCCAAATGCTTAGCCAAAAAGCCTCGAGAAGGAATTGCTTAGAGTAGGGCCCCGCATGCACAATTCATTCATGCATAAATACATCTCCAAATGGCCAAAAAATAAACGGTGCTTTAAGTCATGTAGAAGTTGGACGATCGTAAAGGCAATATAAAGAAAATGGTGTGGGATCTACTTTGAATTCGTGGAGGACTCTTTTGACGTGTTGAATATCAACTTTCTGATGTTGGATTGCCCCCCCCTTTGTGCTTGCATGTGACCTGCTCGATTAACTCCAATTTTGTGCACATGGTCCACCATTGACATGGTATTTAATAAAAAGCACGAACCATTATGAAAAGTTATCACTAATCAACTCGACTCTTTTTCGTAAATTTTTGTGCACGAACCATTTTGTGCTTGAATGTATCAAGCTGATGTGGGGGAGCGCATTCTTAGGATCGTTAGGAGTGGTAGTGACGCAGCGTTCCACGAATAATTCAAGCAAAATCTTGCTTAGAGAGAAAAATCTCGAAATTTAATATTGATGATATAATGTTCTCCTTCAAAACAAACTCTAAACACCCTTTTATAGGGGTTAAACCTAATTACAATAAGAAACCTAATCATAATAGGAAAGTTACCTAATTTGAATTGGAAACCTAATCATAATAGAAAAGTTACCTAATCTGAATTGGAAACCTAATCATAATAAGAAATCTAATCATAATAAGAAAGTTAATAAGCATCAAATAACAAAATTACAAAAACGACCCTTAAAATTAACTCATAAAAAAATACTAAAATAATAGGAAAAAAACCATCTAATTGCATCACCATTTCGCTTTCCGTTTGGACTTCTGTTTGTCCACTCGGTCCATAAATGTACCACTAATAAATTCCGCATCATTTTCCTTCACTTGAAAAGAACTCGTCCTCGAGTTAAAATCAGAATCTGGATATAACGGTTCAGTGGACTCATGAAACGGTGATAAATCAGCAACATTAAATATGTTAGATATGTCCATGCTATGTGGAAGGTCTATAATATAAGCATTATCGTTGATCTTCTTGCTGATAGCATAAGGTCCATACTTCTTTGGCTTTAATTTACTGTAAGATCCAGCTGGTAATCGCTCTTTACAAAGAAAAATCATGACTTGATCACCTACCACAAACACCTACTTTTGCCGGTGCTTATCTGCTGCAGCTTTATACTTTTGATTAGCTTCCTCCGGCTTATGTTTGACTTCACGATGCACCTCCACAATCTGTTTAGCCATATGATTTGCTATTACGCTTTTATCCGCTTGCTTAGGTAACTATACCAAATCCAGAGCATGTTGAGACGCCTTTATATAAACAACAGAAAAAGGCTACCTACCAGTAGAACTATGAACTGCATTATTATAAGCAAACTCTGCTTGTGATAAAGCAACATCTCATTGCTTCGCTTATCTCTACAAATGCTTCGAATCAAGTTTCCTAGAGTTTTATTAACCACCTATGTTTGCCCATCAGTCTGCGATTGAGCAGTGTTACTGAAATTCAAAGATGAATCAAATAACTTCCATAAAAGTCCACCAAAAAATACCCTAGAAATTTACTATCCCTATATGAGGTAATAGGTTTGGGCACACCATGCAAATGAACCATTTCCTTAAAGAATAATATGGTCACACTTACTACATCAGAAGCCTTTCTACAAGGAATGAAGTGCGTCATCTTGGAAAATCTGTCAACCACAACGAAAACAGAATCTACGCCTCTTTGTGTCCGTGGTAAACCAAGCACAAAATTCTTGGACAGATCTTCCTATATATTGTCAGGAACAGATAAAGGCATATACAAACCTGTATTCTTAGATTGACCCTTAACAGTCTGGCAAATATAACACTTTTGTATGTACCTACTGATATCTCCACGCAACTGGGGCCAGTAAAATCGCTCCCGGACTGCAACAATAGTTTTATCACGACCTAAATGTGCAGCTAATCCAATATCATATAAATCACGAATTACCTTCTCTCGTAATGATGTTCGAGGAAGACAAAGCTGATTGCCACGCATTAAATAACCATCCCGCACATGAAATTCCTGTATAGGTTAACCAGTAGCACATGACTCTCAAATTTTTCAAAGTCATCATCATCTGCATAACAGTCTTTTCAGTTGCTTGAACCCTAGAATTTCCTGGCTCAACGCTCTCCTACTCAATGCATCTGCTACGACATTATGCATACCTGACTTGTGCTATAATCTGAAAGGAAATTTTTGCAAAAATTGACACCATCGTACATGCATATCTTTGCTAATCCTCTTCTAACTATTTAGATACTTCAAAGCTGTATGATTAGAATAAAGGACGAATTCTTTCCCAATTAGATAATGCTTCTAAATCTTTAAAGCCCTTACGATAGAATAGAATTTTTTATCATAAGTGCTCCACTTTTACTTTGCGTCACTGAGCTTCTAACTAAAATAGCAAACTGGTCTGCGCTATTGAGATAAAATAGCTTCTACACCCACTCCACTAGTATCACAGTTCACTTCAAATAGTTTATCAAAATCAGGTAAAGTAAGAACAGATGCAGTACATAACTTCTCCTTCAAAATAGCAAAACTATTCTCAGCTTCCTCTCCCCATGGAAATTTTCCTTTCTTCACACATTCAGTAATTGGGGCTGCGATAGCACTAAAATTCTTAATAAATCGCCAATAAAAAGTAATCAACCCATGAAAACTCCTAATGTCAGAAACTGTTTTAGGAGTCGGCCACTCTCTGATTGCTCTTACCTTCGCCTCATCTACCTCTATTCCTTTAGCAGTAATAATAAATCCCAAGAATAACGGTTTATTAGTTAAAAAATTGCACTTCTTAAGATTAATATACAGCTTATTAATATGAAAGGCTGTCAACACCTCCCTTAGATGCATCAGATGATCCCCTTCAGTCTTACTATAAATCAGGATATCATCAAAATAAACTACAACAAATTTGCCAATAAAAGATTTTAGAACCTGATTCATAAGTCTTATGAAAGTGCTTGGAGCATTGGAAAGTCCGAAAGGCATCACCAACCATTCGTAGAACTCCTCCTTTGTTTTGAAAGCTGTCTTCCACTCATCTCCAGGCCGAATCCGAATATGATAATATCCATTCTTTAAATCTAGCTTCGAGAACCACTTAGCACCGTGCAACCTATCCAACATGTCATCCAATCTTGGAATTGGAAACTTATAACCCACGGTTATTTTATTAATGGCTCTACTAACTACACACATTCGCTAACTCCCATACTTCTTAGGAGTCAACAAGGCCGGAATAGCACATGAGCTCGTGCTATTTTGAATGTACTCCTTTCACAACAACTCCTCCACCTTCCCTTTTAGAATATCGCTATGTTTTAAACTCATCCTGTAGTACGGTAAATTTACCTGACTGGCGCCAAGAATTAAGTATGTATGGTGCTGAATATCATGCATAGGGGCAACTCATCTAGAATCTCTTCAGGAATCAATTTGCTAAATTCCTTCAATAAAGGCCCGACTGCTTCAGGTTGCTCCTCTACTTGTAATTCAGCCTCAGTTTCAATTTCTTATTTTACGACCAACACGTGAATCTGTCGAGTCTTCTTAATCTCAGCTTCAAATTTCCTCATAAGGGTAAATAAATTATTTTTAGCAGATTGTTTTCCTTTGTTCTTCAATGGTAGCAACTTATACTTCACTCCATCCTTCATGAGGTTATACTGATTGCTTCTTTCCAAATGCTGAGCATCTACGTCAAATTCCCACGGTCTCCCAAAAATCACATGACATACATCCATGTCTACTACATCAAAATACAACTTATCATGATATTTTCTAATAGAGAATGGAATTTTGCATCGTTCCGTCATCTGAATGTTTTCTACGCCAGATTTAATCTATCCTAACGTATAGGGATTAGAATGCTTCTCCACGGGTATTCCCAGCTTCTTCACTACCTCCTTCCCAATAATATTCTCCATACTTCCATTATCAGTAATCACAGCAAAGTTCTTTCCCAGAATGGTGCACCTGGTTCGGAATATCTGATGGCGTTGCGAATCATCTTCCTATTTTGGGGGCCAACATCATCCTGCGCACCACACAGTTTACTTGCTCCTCTTCTTCATCTTCAAAATCATCGTCCTCATCATCCGGCGCATAGCAGTATCCATCTTCCTTCTCTTCTCTCGCTGCTACGTTTACGGTCTTTTTTTGAGGACATTCATTAGAACGGTGCCCGGGTTGATTACACCTATAACACTTTATCGCGGCTGTTTTAGTATAGGGATTAGGATTTGCAGTTTTCTATGCTTGCTTTCCCTTATCCCTCGACCCATTTATAGGGCGCTTTTCTACCGCATTATCTTCCTGATTTCGCATTGCGTTAAAACGATTATTGAAACTGCTCTTTTCAACCGAATTGCTCAAACTGTTATCTCGATAATTTTCATAGCCTCTTCTTTCCCTATCTTGTTGCATCAATTCTGCCTTCATTGCCATATTCTTGGCTTTAGTTAAATTTCGCAGAAACTGCACTCTAATTTTATCTCGAATGTAGGGTTTTAAACCATCGAGATATTTGGCCACTTATTGTCCCTTCGTCTCTAATAAATTATTCCACTCTGCCAATTTCATAAATTCGGCGGTATACTCATGCACAGTCCGATTACCCTGCTGGCAATATTGGTACTGCTGGAACATAATCTGTTCATAATCGGGTAGAAGGAATTCTTGCTTCAATAGCCTTCTCATTCTAGTCCAAGTTCAAACTCTATCTTTCCCTTCTCACTCCATCTTGTTCTGCAATCTCTCCCACCATGTAGACACACCCCCCTTTAATCTACAGACTACTAATCACACCCTTTTCTCATCAGGGGTCTCTATATAGTCGAACAATCTATCTATATCAGTAAGCCAATCCAAAAATTCTTCTATGCCCAAACTTTCATTAAAATAAGGAATATCGACTTTCAATTTAAAGTCGTTAGCTTCACGATCGTTATAACGTCGTCTTCCATCTCTCCGATCATATCCTCTTTGAAATCCTCCATGACAACGTCTGCCGCCATAATCAGCACATTCATCATCAAAAATTTCAGTTTCTTCTTCTTCCGAACTCTCTGAAAACAGAGGGTTATTCTGTCTGTAGATAGGAACAGGCCTATCAACAGGATCACTGCGAGCAAGATCTGCACTCGGCCTTCTGTTGTTTCGTCGATTCCGGTTCACATCAACGCCAAGACCTTCGAATCGTTCTGTTAACTCGTCAAATCGTTCTTTGAAACGACGAAGACTTTGATCGAATTGTTGATCCAAGCGTTCCATTAAACGCTGCTCCAAACGTTGTACCGTGTCGTCCCCAAGGGTTGGGGCTCCAATCTCCTTAGCATTGTCACGAAGACCACCGCCAATCACCATAAGCTCTGATACCACCTGACGCAACGTTCTACGAATAATTCAAACAAAATCTTGCTTAGAGAGAAAAATCTCGAAATTCAATATTGATGATAATAATGTTCTCCTTCAAAACAAACCCTAAACACCCTTTTATAAGGGTTAAACCTAATTGCAATAGGAAACCTAATCATAATAGAAAAGTTACCTAATCTGAATTGGAAACTTAATCATAATAGGAAATCTAATCATAATTGGAAAGTTAATAAGCATCAAATAGCAAAATTAAAAAAACGACCCTTAAAATTAACTCATAAAAAATACTGTAATAATAGAAAAAAAATCATCTAATCACATCACCGTTTCGCTTTTCATTTGGACTTCTGTTTTTCCAATCGGTCCAAAAACGCATCACTAATAAATTCCGCATTAGGTAGACAGGTCGAAATGCACACAAGCTAGCTCGAAAGTTAACAAACCCACTACAAAAAAAAAATAGAGAGAGAGAGAGAGAGAGAGAGAGAGAGAGAGAGAGAGAGAGAGAGAGAGAGAGAGAGAGAGAGAGAAGCGTCACCCTATTTTGCATAAAGCCATAAATTCGAGTATTGTCGTAAGCAAAACTATTATGAGCATTCATTGACTTAGAGAATCAGTCATGATCTCCGCCTCCTTAGGTAAAAAAATTTCATAAATTTAAATATGATATATTAATGAAAAACTTCTGTCCCGCCCTTAGCGCCGAGTTTTAGTATTAATCGCCATTGACTAGTTCAGCACAATCTTCCACGAGAAATGCAAAAGAAACAATTGAGGAGTTTAACTTAAGTGAATTCCTTTATTTTGATAACTATTTTTATTATAAAAAAAGTTATTTTTTCTGGTGTCTTTACTTTCTTTTTCTCATCTTCTTTGTTTATCTCATTTAGTCAGTTTATTTTATGGAAAATGAATGATTCGGAAAAAACATTTCAAAAAATAATCGTTTGTATTGCTCATAAAAATTGAAAAAAAAATCATCATGCATGAAAACATTTAGACACGAATTTCTGTCGATAATAAAAATATTTTTTCCTAGACTAATTATTTATTTAAGAGATATAAGTTATGATTTTGATTCATTTTTCACAAAATAAACAAAGTAAAAAAAACCGGTCTAAGTCGGGCTCGGGCTGCCTACACAGGAGAGTGGCGGCCCGAGCCCTTATTTAAGATTTTTTGAGCATTTTGAATCTTTATTTAAGACTAATTAGGTATTTCAAATTTTTATTTAATACTATATTCACTTTGAACTCTATTTTAAGAATTTGACCCTACTTAGCCCTTAATAGAAATTTTCCCGCACAAGATACGATAGAAACGGTGAAACGGTAGCAGTCAGCAGCATCTGCTTCCGTGCTCGTGCTTCGTGCCTGTGGGACCTGTGGTGGTCAGCAGTCAGCAGTCAGCAGCAACCTCGGACGCGGAATCGAAAACAAAGAACGTCGGACCGACGAGGTTCGAACGCCATCGATCCCCACCCACACCAAAAGAGGAGGATGGTGGAGATGGACTCGTTGCCCGAGGAGTGCATCGCCCACATCATCTCCCTCACGGGCCTCACCACCCCTCGCGACGCCGCCCGCTTCTCCGCCGTCTCCCGCGCCTTCCGCTCCGCCTACGACTCCGACGCCGTCTGGCACAAGTTCCTCCCCCCCGATCTCGACCTCATCGTCTCCACTTCCTCCTCGCCGCCGCAGCCGCCTCTTGGGCCCTCGCTGACCAGGAAGAAGGACGTCTTCCTCCGTCTCTGCAGCTCCCCTCTCCTCATCGACTCCGGTCGCAAGGTAACTTTGATTTTTTGTCGAGCGAATTCTGGGTTTTGTGGGCCTGGAGTTTGATTTTGTTGGTTCTTGGAGTGAAAGGTGAAGGTCTTTGAGATCGGCTTGCGGGTCGAATGGTTCTCAACTTACTTCTACGCAGAACTCCGGTTTTGGGTAATCTGCATCTCGAAGACCATGGCCGATCTTTACACGTTAAAGACAAAAGTTGAGCCATTTTCCGATGGTTCCAGGCTTTCAGAATAATTAGCGTAATCGGCTGCAATCTCCCAATTATCTGCGTATTATTAGAACAGATGGTTCGATATTGAGTGCCCAACACCGTTAGTCTCAAAGGCATGGAGCATAAACCGTGTCAACTCGAACTTTAAGCTTTTGCCGAAATTGGCTCAGCACTCGGGCTTAATTTTGTTTTGTTTTGCATTTTCAAACTTGGGTCGGCTGGTCGGTTGGTTTTGGCTTCACTGCTTGTGCTGGGCACTCTGAAGAAACTGGCGATACTCGCTAGGATGAATTTAAAGTTTAAATTGTAGGTGAGAAAGGGCATCATTTCCGATAGGCTGTTGTGCTCCGAACTTGTGCACCGCCTGCAGGAGCTGAATACCAGAGTTAGGGAAATGGCTGTTGCAGTGTAACTGGCTTTAGTCAAAGTTGGGGATAGAATTAGAACATTGTTTGTTCCATAGAGAAGCCTGCTGTGGAGGTGAAATTATCTCGTTGGTGCAGTCTCTGCTCACACGTATGTGATGACATAATTGTGAATGCAGGGCGAATTGTCTCCATGCGTGCTAAAATGTGATGTTCTTGTCTGAATCGAGGGTGGACTAGTTGAAAGCAGAGAATGACTTTGGAAGGTGTTGCTCCTAGAATTAGTTGGGCTGGATATAGAGATGGACCATCTATGATAACCATTTGGTTAATGTTGGACGGTTGACTTATCAAAGATTGAAGTGCATTCAATTGAAAAGTTCATAGCGTGATGGTTCTGCTATGTTTTGTGCTATTCTATTACTGGGAGAAGTTCACGGAACACAACCTGGTTGCAATGGTCTCTTTGAAGCAATGGCAGAAGAAGTTACTCTTGTTTATTTTTTCGTTTTCGTTAAAGTGGAGATGATTGACATCCTAAGTGCTTAATTTAAGTAGAACAATCTTATTTTAATCGTTTGGGGAATCATGTCTCGAGGAGTATCATACATGTCCAATACGCTGTTTGTTCAGCATATCCAATGACCGAATGATATATTTAGCTACTTGTAATCTGCTCCCCATGATTATCCTTCATTATTATCATATTCTTAAGCAGAGACAGCGCCATCTTAATTTTCAAAATATTTCACATAGAATGATCTTTCCATGTCTTGCGCAGAGTTTTGCACTTGAAAAATGGAGCGGGAAGAAGTGTTATATGATTGGCTCCAGAGATCTGTCTATAGTATGGGGTGACGCTCCTCGCTTCTGGAGATGGAGTTCACTCCACGTCTCAAGGTCCATCCAATCTCCAGACTGCTGTTACATTTTCCATTTTTTCTGTGGATGCTGTCATCTGTCTTCTTATGTTTGGCATCTATCGTGTGGTTACTGAAATCTGTTCTTCTATCTGAAAGATTCCCAGAGGTGGCAGAGCTCCTTAGAGTATGCTGGCTCGAGGTTCACGCCAAGATGGAGACGCGACTTCTGTCTGCTGACACATACTATGCAGCTTACTTTATCTTCAAGTTTGTGCATGAGAACTATGGCTTCGAGAATCGACCAGTGGAAGTGTCCATCTTTTCTGGTTCCATGGGTGAAGGGAGCAATATTTTTTTGGATCCTGATGGGAGGTTGAGACAGCAATGTCAAACTGCACGAGAGAGATATTCGCATGTTTTCCATGACGCATCCGCGGCAGGACTTGTTCAGGCTAGGGAGAAACAAATTCCTCGGGACAGAGGAGATGGGTGGAAGGAGGTTGATCTGGGCGAGTTTTTCGTGAGCGACCCTCCAACTGGGGAGGTTCAAATAAACTTGATGGAGGTGAAAAGTGGTAACTGGAAATCCGGTCTAGTCATCCAGGGGATTGAGCTTCGTCCTACACAGATGACTTCCCGAGAAAGCAGTCGTTAGCGCATCGGTAGATGGAGATGAGGTGAATGGGGATACTGTAAATGTTACAGATGATTTATACTTCACGTAAGATGTTACAGAACAAATATTTACTAGGGGGTGTTGAATAAAAATGGAAGACCATTATGAAAAGTTATCATCGATCGGTTCGACCCTTCTTCGGAACATTTCAGGAGTAAAATCTGGATTGTATTAAGCCGATGTGGGGGAGTGCACTCTTAAGATTGTTTAAGGGGTGGACCAATTGAAATGCGCAAAAGCTGGCCCGAAAACCACCAAATTCTCTACCCAAAAAAGGAAAAGAAGAAGAAGCAATCTTTCAATGAGTGAGAAGAAACAAAAGATGCAGAAAAGATTAACGATTTTGTCATGCTATTCGACTCATGTCATAAGCAAAATTGCTACAAACACTTATTGACTTAGAGAAACTGTGGTGATATAGGGGCGGATCTGGTATTTGAATACTAATTCTATCAATGATCTAGTTAATTATGAATAATTGACTATGAGATTTTGAAATGTAAATTATCCCTAAATAATGTAGAGATAACAAAAATTACTCAGTCATTTTTTAATGAAATATTTATGTGGTAAGAGCTAAGTTAGGGTTGATTGACTTAGTATTCCACTTGTCTTAAGACTCCTGCAAAAGGAAGCTTGATTGCAAGATCCACTCGTCGAGCAAAGACGAAAGTCGGCCTTATTGATACGACGGTGTCCATCTAATATTTGAGATTTTTGACCAAGTCAAAAAGAAAATAGTGAGACCCACAAAAGGAAGAAGATGAATTGAAGAAGCTTGTCAGAACACGAGCGAAGGTGTTAAGAGAGAGAGGGGGTTGAGCGCCGGGCTACAGAGAGATGGAGAGTAGAGCACGTGAGAGAGAGAGAGGAGAGAGATAAGTTTTTTCCCTGACATGTGGGCCCTGATTGCCACGCGTCAATTTGTGGGTGGTTTTATGCAAATCCTACGTGGAGTGTTAAACTCACCCAATATTTTCTTGACACCCACGGGAGAAAAAAGAAGAAAAGAGAAAAGAGAAAGAGATAAAGGGAAAATGAAAGAGGAAAGAAAAGGAAGAAAGGAAAAGAGAAAGAAGAGGGATTTCGCATGCGCTCGCCACGGATGTTTTATCAAGCTGATTCAACTTTGGTTCGCAATGTCTGGTAAGTACTTGTGCCTCTCGTTTGTCCAATTGAAAAAGTTTTCTGGGTTAGAGTTTATATTTTGGAGTTATGTGATATTTGAATGGCGAAGTCCGATTTTTTGAGTTATTGAGCTATATATATAGAAATGGTGGCATAGGGTGTTGTGGTGCCGTGGGACTTTACGGACTCAATTTGGACTCACTGTTTGCCGAATACGAAGTTTTGAAGTTGCGCGCACGTGGTGAAGAGTGCGCAACCATCAGCTTTTAGCCCGATTTTCGTCGGTTTTCGGCTCGATTTGGGGACGGCCCAACAGGGTTCTTGTAGTTCTTTGAATGGGATTTTTTTTTATTATAAGATTGCTTGGAATGGAGTTTGGTGGAGAAAGTTATGACGCAATCGAGTTTTGCGTTTAAACTCTACGTTGCGGACGGCTTTGAGTAATCACTCGGGTGAGCAATTTGTGAGCATCTTTTTGTCGTTATGTTAACGTCTAAGCCTAGTTTAACCAAGTCGTAGTTAAGGTATCGTTTTACTCGATTTTAACGTTGTTTCTCGCTTATTTGTTAAGATTGTGAGTTCGACGGATTGAGTAATCTTTGTCGTTTGATCATAGGCATTTCCAGTTGAGTAATGATATATCTTCTTTGAGTCTATAAACTCAAGTTTTGAAAGTGATAAGGATTTGAGTATCGTACGAGTTATTAAGGCTTGTTTGTTACATAAAAGCTTGGATTGAGCAATTACTACTTTTTTATTTTTGAGAAATGTTTTATGAAAGATGTTATTAAAGGTTATTCATATCGATTTGTGAATTATGTTAATGAAATGGTTTGGGAAACCTATTGTGATTATGACAAGGATTATGAAATGGTTTTGGAATCATATTGTGATTTATGAAATAAGTTATGAAATGATTTCTAAATTTCGCATTGAGGAAGATACTGTTGAGGATAAGTGTTTGATTATGATATTTAGGTACGTTTGTTAATCATTCTGTTTTTAAAAATAATTTTTGTATGAAAATCCATTCCTAAAAATAATTTTTAAGAATTTGAGAGCATTTGGTAAATGTCCAATATTTTTAATTCTGGAATAGAAAAAGAATATAAATGAGTTTGGTAACTGCACAATTTTTTTATTATTATTAATATTTTAATAATATTTTGATTTCTTTTTCTTTTTTTCTTCTTTTACTTCCTTGGCCCATGGTCGAGTCATCAATGTCGACGACCAGCCACAGGCCAGCGTAGGCAAGGGCGAGGGCTGCCCTCGCCGGATCTGGCAAGAGCTAGCCCCTTGTCGCCGCTGTCACCAAATCTAGTGAGGGCGGCTTGTGGTTTAGGCGAGGGCCATCCTCATGGCTTGGGCAAGGGCTCGGCGAGGGGGACCCGTGGTGGTCACCGACCAAGAAAGAAGAAGGAAAAGAAAATTCTTTTCCACTTCTAATTTTTGTTTCCATAATCAAGAATGAACTTTTTTTTTTATGTTGTTCCAAAAATGATTTTGGGAACAAATTTGTGCCTGGGAACAAAAAATATACAAAATAGATTTATGTTCTCTTTTTTGTTTCCGAGAATGAAAGAATAGAATCAAGCACTATTTTGCCGATTGCCAAACATGCCTTTAATAATCGGGGTCCCGTTAACAAGTGTCCAGAGCATTCGCTAAATATAAGTAATAATGAAATATTTTTATTTTCTCAATGAATTGATTACACATAAGTCGAGAGATGCAAAGTATTGCAAATTGCAATCTTTCATTAAATGGGTTTTTTTTTTGCAAGTACCATCGATGCACTCATTAACGAATTTTTTTACTAACAATAGGAATGTTAAATTTATTACTAAGATGCTATGGAAATATCTAAAACGGGCTATCGCTTTTACACAACCATATCAATTTGTATCATTAGGTTTGGAGATTTTGCGATCTGTATCTCCATACATAAACCTAAGATTAAAACGACCAATTTCCACAATTCGTCGCGAGAGAGGGGAGTATTGAGGTCATATGCTATAAATCACCGCTGGTCTTTTTACTAACAGTTTAACCTTTTAAGGAAAACAAATCATTGACTTAGAAAATCAAGTGGTGATCTCCGTCTCCCTAGAAAAAACAAAAGAAGAATTCCTTAAATTTATATATGATATATTAATGAAAACCCAATGTTCCACTCTTAGGATTGAGTTTTAGGATTAACCGCCATGGCCTTGCTTATCACAGTCTTCCGAGAAGTCTCGAGAAATGAAAAAGAAACAATCGAGGAGTTTAATTTAAGCGAATTCCTTTATTATGATAACTCCTTTTTTTCTTGTCGTAATTATGATAACTTTATTCATACAAAATAAAAATTTATTTTTTCCGATGTTTTTGCTTCTTCTCTCTTTTTCATTTTTGTAAGCAATACTAACATATCGTTTTTTGAAAAGTATATTCCGAATCATTTATTTTCCAAAAAATAAATGGACTAAATAAGATAATCAGAGAAGATGGGAATATTTTTAGATATAAACTTTTGTCGATAATGAAAATATTCTTTTCTTGACTAATTATTTATTTAAGCGACATGAGCGATTGGTTTTTAAAATCATTCATTTTTCGCGAAATAGATAGAGTCTTAGAAAGAGCCAACTCGTCAAACGGAAGTTTCTAATAGGGGTGAGCAAGATAAACCGACCAAACCAGGATTGGACTAAACCGGACCGGACCGACTGATTTGGTCCGGTTTTCGGGAATATCGATCCGGTTCTCGGTTCCTAAAAGTGGAACCGATTTCCGGGCGGTCCAGTTCTCGGTCTAGGATGGGAATCGGACCGGACCGGACCGAACCGCTTGGACCTGACCAATAAATATATATTTTTCTAAGTTTTTCATATATATATTTATTTACTTTTTATATATATATTTAAATAACAAAAGAAGCATTTGATAGTTCATATTTATTCGGTTCCAATGGGATTAACCCAAAAATGCTTTCATATATTAAACTTGAAAATGCTTCTTGGTTCCCACTTGCCTTTATTAATTAGTCCCATTGGAATCGGATCGGACCGGATCGACGGTTCGGCCTGGTTCACGGTCCCAAGATTAGCCGATCCAGTTCTCGATCCTAGAAATTGGGAGTCGGTCCTCCCAGTCCGGCTCCCGATTCTTGGGTTGGACTGAATCGGATCGGGAACCACTCACTCCTAGTTTCTAAGTATATGCATCTCCCAAAAAAAAAAAAAAAAAAAGGAAACCCGTCTTATTCCGGGTCGGGCTCGGCCCGCACCGGGGAGTTGACGACCCGAGGAAGACCAGCAAAAGCGACGACCAGAGCTGTGAAACTGCAAACAGCATCTTTGCTTCCGTACTTCATCGTGGCCATGGCTGAGGCGGATGCGGCGGTCGTCGGCATCGGCAACCTCGGACTCGGAATTCCGTCGTCCGAACCGGAAACAAGAACGTCGGACCGAGGAGGTTCGAACGCCATGGATCACCCAAAGGAGGTGGTGGAGATGGACGGCTTGCCCGAGGGGTGCGTCGCCCACATCATCTCCCTCACCACCCCTCGCGACGCCGCCCGCTGCTCCGCCGTCTCCCGCGCCTTCCACTCCGCCTCCGACTCCGACGCCGTCTGGCGCAAGTTCCTGCCCCCCGATCTGGACCTCATCGTCTCGACATCGCCGCCGCCGCCGCCGCCGCCGCCGCCTCTTGGGCCCCCGCTGACCAGGAAGAAGGACGTCTTCCTCAGTCTCTGCGGCCCCCCTCTCCTCATCGACTCCGGTCGCAAGGTAACTTTGATTTTTGTCGAGCGCATTCTGGGTTTTTGTGACGGCCGCGAGGTGAAATGATTGTCGGGTTTTTGTGGGCCCGGAGTTTGATTTTGTTGGATCTTGGAGTGAAAGGTGAAGGCCTTTGAGATCGGCTTGAGGATCGAATGGTTCTGAACTTACTTCTGCACAGAACTCCGGTTTTGGGTAATCTGCATCTCGAAGACCATGGCCGATCTTACCCGTTAAAGACAAAAGTTGAGCCATTTTCCGATGGTTCCAGGCTTTCAGAATAATTAGCGTAATCGGCTGCAATCTCCCAATTATCTGCGTATTATTAGAGCAGATGGTTCGATATTGGGTGCCTAACACCGTTAGTCTCAAAGGCATGAAGCATAAACCGTGTCAACTCACACTTTATGGTTTTGCCGATATTGGCTCAGCACATGGGTTTAATTTTGTTCTGTCTTGCTTTTTTAAAACTTGGGTTGGCTGGTTGGTTGGTTTTGGCTTCACTGCTTGTGTTGGTCAGTCTGAAGAAACTGATGATACTCGCTAGGATGAATTTAAAGTTAAACTTGTAGGTGAGAAAGGGCATCATTTCCGATAGGCTGTTGTGCTCCGAATTTGTGCACCGCCTGCAGTAGCTGAATACCAGAGTTAGGGAAAGGGCTGTTGCGGTGTAACTGGCTTTAGTCAAAGTTGGGATAGAATTGGAACATTGTTTGTTCCATAGAGAAGCCTGCTGTGGAGGTGAAATTGTCCTGGTGGTGCAGTCTCTGCTCGCACGTACGTGATGACATAATTGTGAATGCAGGGCGAATTGTCTCCATGTCTGCTAAAACGTGATGTTCTTGTCTGAATCGAGGGTGGACTAGTTGAAAGCAGAGAATGACTTTAGATGGTGTTGCTCCTAGAATTGTTTGGGCTGGATATAGAGATGGACCATCTATGCTAACCATTTGGTTAATGTTGGATGGTTGAGTTATTAGAGAGTGAAGTGCATTCGATTGAAAATTTTATAGCGTGATAGTTCTTCTATGTTTTGTGGTGTTCTATTACTGGGAGGAGTTCACGGAACACAACCTGGTTGCGATGGTCTCTTTGAAGCAATGGCAGAAGAAGTTACTCTAGTCTGTTTTTTCGTTTTCGTTAAAGTGGAGATGATTGACATCCTCAGTACTTAATTTAAGTACAACAATCTTAGTTTAATCGTTTTGGGAATCATGTCTCGAGGAGTATCATACATGTCCAACACGCTCTTTGTTCAGCATATCAAATGACCGAATGATATAATTTGCTCCGCATAATTATCCTTCACTATTATCATGTTCCTTATGGAGAGACGGCGTCATCTTAAATTTCCAAATATTTCACATAGAATGATCTTTCCATTTTTTGTGCAGAGTTTTGTGCTTGAAAAATGGAGCGGGAAGAAGTGTTATATGATTGGCACCAGAGATCTGTATATAGTATGGCATTGGGATACTCGCTACTGGAGATCGAGTTCACTCCACGTCTCAAGGTCCATCCAGTCTCCAAACTGCCGTTACATTTTCCAATTTTGCTGTGGATACTGTCATCTGTCTTCTTATGTTTGGCATCCATTGTGTGGTTACTGAAATCTGTTCTTCTATTTGAAAGATTCCCAGAGGTGGCAGAGCTCCTTAAAGTATGCTGGCTTGAGGTTGTCCTTACTATGGAGATGCGACTTCTGTCTGCTAACACATATTATGCAGCTTATTTTATCTTCAAGTTTGTGCATGGGAACTATGGCTTTGAGAATCAAGAAGTGGAAGTGTCCATCTCTTCTGGTTACGCTGTTGAACGGTGCATTATTTTTTTGGATCCTGATGGGAGGTTGAGACAGCAATATCAAACCACGCAAGAGAGACCCACGGCAACAGAAGTTCAGGTTAGGGAGAGACAGATTCCTCGGGACAGAGGAGATGGGTGGAAGGAAGTCGATCTGGGCGAGTTTTTCGTGAGCGACCCTCCAGCTGGGGACGTCCGAATAAGCTTGACGGAGGTGAAAACTAATAAGTGGAAATCCGGGCTAGTCATTGAGGGTATCGAGCTTCGTCCTCTACGCAGATGACTTCTCGAGAAAGCAATCGCGTCAGGGCGTAGGTCGACGGAGATGAGTTGAATGGGGGGTATTTGTGAATATTATAGATGATTATACTTTGCATAAGGTGTTACAGGATAAATTTTTGCAAGGGGCTGTTAATAAACTGGACCCTGGTCAAAGCTGTACGAATATGTATATCTATCTAAGAGGCATTCTATGTATGGCATTACTTTTCGGTCAGTGGTACTAAATGCCTTCTCTTTTTATGGTGAATTGGACCATTTCATGCACGAAGCAGGGCCATTTGGTTTTCTGACTAGACATGATCAGATGACCAGAAATCTTTTGTTCCCGTCTCGACCATTCTTGCACAAGTTCTCTCGGTTCGAGCTCATTTTACGGTTTCGGCAGTAAGAGAACCAGAATAGGCATAATCAAATTTTGTATGTGGGTATGGTAAAACATCAGAACTAACCTCGCGTAGGTACAAAATTCTTTTCCGTCACTGGTTTTGGGAGCCCGGTGCTCGAGTTAGTTCGCGTTTCCTCGACTGATTGAGTTGATTACGGTGGTGAGCTCACCTCATATATGAAATGACTCTTTAATTCGCTCGAGCGTGACCGACACGTTTCATCAATGAACGCGAGGAATAGCATCAATCGCCTTTCTTTTTAGCCGGCCACATGCAATGACGTGTTTATGCGTATTTCTGTGGCGACTATCGGCTGTTACTCTCATCATTTTCCCTTGCTTGCGTCCGTAGGAACCGCTGAAGATGCGCCGGAGAGTTCGCAAGAGATGGTGCCGTCCAGCGGCAACGACCGTGCGGTCCCCAGTCGGCTCCGTTCTGCCCTTTATGGCCTTCATTGGCGTTTCCATTCTCACAATTAGAGAAGTCAGCCGCCCAAATTTATATTTTTTGATCACCCAAAATCCCAAATTAGTATATCCGCGATAAATTTGCCTTCTGTTAATTTCCATTAAACTTTACCATCAAATTGCTGAGTTTGGTAACACGTGAGGACGTATCAATTTCGGATTTTACTCTCCGTTTGTCACATGTGTACCGATTTGTGACTTTTCGCGGTATTAATCTAATTCAATGAAAACTAACGATGGGTCAATTTGTTACGAATGTTCCGATTTGGGGTTTCTGATGGTCAAAAAATTAGTTTGAAATAAATTTGTTACGGTTATATTAGTATTTGGCTAAATTTGTTATAATGTAACAGTTGGGGGGGAGTTTTTTGTGGAATTTTAAAAAAAGAAAAAAAAAAAGGAAACCGGAAGCAGCGTCTGCTTCGTGCCTGTGGACCTGTGGTGGTCAGCAGTAAGCCGCAACCTCGGACGCAGAATTCCTCGTCCCGAATCGGAAACAAGAACATCGGACCGAGGTTCGAACGCCATCGATCCCCCCCCCCTCCCCCCCCAAAAGAGGAAGATGGTGGAGATGGACGCGTTGCCCGAGGAGTGCATCGCCCACATCATCTCCCTCACCACCCCTCGCGACGCCGCCCGCTTCTCCGCCGTCTCCCGCGCCTTCCGCTCCGCCTCCGACTCCGACGCCGCCTGGCACAAGTTCCTGCCCCCCGATCTCGACCTCATCGTCTCAACTTCCTCTTCCTCCTCGCCGCCGCCGCCGCCGCTTGGACCCTCGGTGACTAGGAAGAAGGACGTCTTCCTCCGCCTCTGCCGCGACCCTCTTCTCATCGACTCCGGTCGCAAGGTACTTTGATTTTTGTCTAGCGAATTCTGGGTTTTTTGTGCCGGCCGTGAGGTGAAATGATGTCGGGTTTTGGGGGCCTGGAAGCTGATCTAGTTGAATCTTGGAGTGAAAGGTGAAGGTCTTTGAGATCGGCTTGAGGGTTTTGAACTTCTGCGTGGAACCCCGTTCTTGTGTAATCCGCTTCTCGAAGACCATGGCCGATCATACGCGTTAGTGACAAAAGTTGGGCCATTTTCCAATGGTTGCAGGCTTTCAGAATAATTAGTGTAATCAGCTGCAATCTTCCATTATCTGCGTGTTATTAGAACAAATGGGTTTGATATTAAGTGCCTGACAACGTTAGTGCTAGGGTTCCCTCATTCCATCTGCCTGCACCTGAAGGGTAGTCTCGCAGGTATGAAGCATGAACCGTGTCAACTCAAACTTTAAGCTTTTGCCGAAATTGGCACAGCACTCAGGTTAAATCTTGTTTTGTTTAGCTTTGCTTTTTCAAACTTGGGTTGGCTGGTTGGTTGGTTTTGGCTTCACTGCTTGTGCTGCACAGTCTGAAGAAACTGGCGATACTCACTATAATGAATTTAAAGTTAAAATTGTAGGTGAGAAAGGGCATCAGTTCCAATGGGCAGTTGTGCTCCGAATTTGTGCACTGTCTGCAGGAGCTGAATACCAGAGTTAGGGATGGTTTTGAACGCTATGCTTTGGAATGGCTGATGCGGTGTAATGGGTTTTGAGTTAATGTTGGGGATAGAATTGGAACATTGTTTGTTCCATAGAGAGGTCTGCTGTGGAGGTGAAATTGTCTCGTTGGTGCAGTCTCTGCTCACACGTACGTGATGACATAATTGTGAATGCAGGGAAAATTTTTTTCTCCATGCGTGTGCTAAAACGTGATGTTCTTGTCTGAATCGAGGGTGGACTAGTTGAAAGCAGAGAATGACTTTAGACGGTGTTGCTCCTAGAATTGTTTGGGCTGGATATAGAGATGGACCATCTATGCTAACCATTTGACTAATGTTGGACGGTTGACTTATCAAAGAGTGAAGTGCATTCAATCGAAAAGTTCATAGCGCAATAGTTCTTCTATGTTTTGTGGTATTCTATTACTGGGAGAAGTTCACGGAACACAACCTGGTTGCGATGGTCTCTTTGAAGCAATGGCAGAAGAAGTTGCTCTAGTCTGTTTTTTCGTTTTTGTTAAAGTGGAGATGATTGACATCCTAAGTACTTAATTTAAGTACAACAATCTTAGTTTAATTGTTTTGGGAATCATGTCTCGGGGAGTATCATACATAACCGACATGCTGTCTGTTCAGAATATCAAATGACCGAATGATATAATTTGCTCCCCATGATTATCCTTCATTATTATCATGTTCTTATGGAGAGATGGCGTCATCTTAATTTTCGAAATATTTCACACAGAATGATCTTTCCATGTCTTGCAGAGTTTTGCACTTGAAAAATGGAGCGGGAAGAAGTGTTATATGATTGGCTCCAGAGGTCTGTCTATAGTATGGGGTGACACTCCTCGCTCCTGGAGATGGAGTTCACTCCACGTCTCAAGGTCCATCCAGTCTCCAAACTGCTGTTACATTTTCCTTTTTTGTTGTGGATACTGTCATCTGTCTTCTTATGTTTGGCATCTGTTGTGTGGTTATTGAAATATGTTCTTCTATTTGAAAGATTCCCAGAGGTGGCAGAGCTCCTTAGAGTATGCTGGCTCGAGGTTCACGCCAAGATGGAGATGCGACTTCTGTCTGCTGGTACATATTATGCAGCTTACTTTATCTTCAAGTTTGTGCATGAGAACTATGGCTTTGAGAATCGACCAGTGGAAGTGTCCATCTTTCCTGGTTCCGCGGGTGAGCGATGCACTATTTATTTGGATCCTGACGGGAGGTTGAGACAGCAATATGAAACCTGGCGAGAGAGATATCCGCATATTGCCCGTGATGCATCCGCGGCAAGAGTCATTCAGGATAATGAGAAACAAATTCCTCGGGACAGAGGAGATGGGTGGAAGGAGGTCGATCTGGGCAAGTTTTTCGTGAGCGACCCTCCGACTGGGGAGGTTCAAATAAACTTGATGGAGGTGAAAAGTGGTAACTGGAAATCCGGTCTAGTCATCCAGGGGATTGAGCTTCGTCCTACACAGATGACTTCCCGAGAAAGCAGTCGTTAGCGCATCAGTCGATGGAGATGAGGTGAATGGGGATACTGTAAATGTTACAGATGATTTATACTTCACGTAAGATGTTACAGAACAAATATTTACTAGGGGGTGTTAATAAAAAGGGAGGACCATTATGAAAAGTTATCATTGATCGGTTCAACCCTTCTTTGGAACATTTCAGGAGTAAAATCTGGATTGTATTAGGCCGACATGGGGGAGTGCACTCTTAAGATAGTTTAAGAGGTGGACCAATTGAAATGCGCAAAAGCTGGCCCAAAAACTACCAAATTCTCTACCCAAATAAAGAAAAGAAGAAGAAGTAATCTTTCATTGAGAGAGAAGCAACAAAAGATGCAAAAAAGATTAACGATTTTGTGATGCTATTCGAGTCATCTCATGAGCAAAATTGCTACAAACGCTTATTGACTTAGAGAAACGGTGGTGATATAGGGGCGGATTTGGTATTTGGATACTACTTCTATCAATTATCAACTCAATTATGAATGATTGACTATGAGATCATGGAAATGTAAATTATCCCTAAATAATGTAGAGATAACAAAAATAACTTAGTTATTTTTTAATGAAATATTTATGAAGTAAGAGTTTAGTTAGGGTTGATCGACCTAGTATTCCATTTTTCTTTGAGTCTTGTAAAATGAAGCTTGACCGCAAGATTCACCGGTCAAGCAGAGACGAAAGTCGGCCTTAGTGATCCGACGGTGTCCTCGTCTCCCTAAATCAAAAAATCCCTCAAATTTATATATGATATATTAATGGAAAATTTCTTTCTCTCCCTTAGTACTGAGTTCTAAGACTAATCGCCATCGACTAGCTTGGCATAATTAGAGGTGATCGGTTTTGAGGTAGGTCAATTCCCACCCTTAAACTGGAAATCAGATCAGAAGAGTTGGTTTCCAATTTGTGAAATCAGGTGGGTCTAGGGACCAATCATGACGTTATGGAATCCTTTCTTGGTCAGTTCTCACATTTTGGGCCAATTAAGTTAAACATCAACTGAAAAGGGAGATCAACAACTGTAATAGACTAGAAAACATGCCAAAATCATCCGTCAAATAACAAAACATTTTTCGTTAAAGGAGAACATAATTAATTTCTGACATTTCTTTTCGCATATTAGTTCAAGTAGATGTTCCAATTTTCCCATATATTCTTCTGGGGCAAATGCAAATAAGCAATTTTCACTAAAGGAAACAAAAAAAATTTGTTTTCGCAGATTAGTTCAAATGTGTGTTCCAACTCTCCTCCTATATACTTCTGCAAGATGCAAATGTTGAAAGTTCGTAAGAGAATGAAGAATGAACCTCTGCTACTGTAAATGTTGTGAACATAACTGAAGCAGGCAAATTTAACCTACTGCACAATGTTTGATGTCCCTCTAATCATGATTTGATTCAAAAAATCTCAAAAGAGTCAACAGTGACAAGGAGGGTTAAAACGTTCCTTCCTAGACCCAAAAGAAAATGGGCTAATTATGACAGGAAGAGATGTTTCTTACATAAAGGTGGCAATAGACAACCTTCGAAATCCCTACAGAAGAAAATCATTTCTGATATATGAAACAAATGAAAGAAGGAATCATACTTACTCATCTAGTAACGAGCAAACGCTTGCTAGTGCCAAATTTCCAGCAGATTTAAGAAAGTGTGGCCATGATATATATATATATATATCGATCCAGTTTGGTCCAGTTAGTTCGGATGGGTGGGTCTAGGCGTGAGCGGTTCTAGATTCCTTACAGGTTTCATGTGAAACCTGGAACCTATCTTCAAGTACAGGTTTCCCATTTTTTTGAACCTCGAACCTATCCGTCGGAACCTAAAACTTAGAACCTACCCTGTCACGGGTTTCAGGGTAAGTTAGAGGGTCCAATAAGTTCTTTTTTTTCTTGCATTTTTAGTTAAATAAAACAAAAATGAACGTAACAATACTGAACAAACTTGTCATTCATTAAAGATAATACAAAAGATTAATTTTCCTGATATTACGGTTCAAATAGATATAACTAAAATGAGAAATCATTGCGTGAATCAATACTATGAGTGAGCAGTTTCATGTTCCGTATAGGTTCCATCCACGATAATAGGTTCCTCATTTTTTGGAACTTGGAACCTATCCTATCACAGGTTCGAGAGTTGGTTCTAGAATCTACTGAGGTTTTACATGTATTATTAATTGAATAATTGCAGTGAGTCATCACCCTTAATAACCACCACTTACTGTTATGATCCATTAACTACAACTTATATTTAGACACACGAAAAATATGAAACATTAATAAGTCATAAAATGAAAGTTCAGACTAGTGGTTTTAGATTATACACTTATCATCTAATGCCATGAAACACCGTAGGATTGCAAGAATATAGGTTCACGTTCTAAGTCCTAGAACCTACCTATCAAAACAGGTTCTCCAATTTTTGGAACATAGAACCTACCCTATATATCTTAGAACCTGGAACCTACAAGTTACCATTGGTCAGTTCTCACGTTCCAGGGTAGAACCTAGAATCATACTCACCCCTAGGTGGGTCCATACTTGTAACTAGGAATCGGACCAATATTCGCCAGTTCCGATTTTGTGGAATTGGGAATCGCTCGAAATCGACCGGTTCGGCCTGGTTTCGGGTGGTTCTCGATTTGATATGGTTCTTTTGCTTACCCTTAAGCATAGTTTTCCATTAGGGCACAAGAAATGAAAAAGAATTGCTTGAGGAGTTTAACTTAAGTGAATCCCTTTATTATGGTAAGTCTATTTGACCGATGAAGTTATATTTTCTAGTTTTTTTTTCATCTTCTTTATTTTATCCCATTTAGGGATCCCTTAATTAGGGGTGATCGGTTTCCGATTTGATTGATCCTAGAACCGGGGACAGGACCGATCCAGTGGAACCAGTTACTTTTTCTTATTACTTAATGCCATCTCTTCGTGTTCCCCACTACTTTTTTAGAAAAAAAGATTTGAGTAAAAAGACCCTAATTATACGCTGATTTATCTTTTACGATAAACAACAATTAAAAAGCAAATTTATAAATTGCATATCGAAAACATAAACTAAACCTACAATTATCGAGAGCTAATGATTATTTAGCAACCGCGAATGATCAAATATTATTAATGATCCTCAAATTGAAAAGACAAACCGAAAAACATCCTAAGTTCAGTCCACATCTTACTAATTTTTTTTCGAAGAAATAAAAAACAAAAAAAGCACATGTAGTCGGTTCCACAGGGAACTGGACTGCTCGGATAATGACCGGATCAATACTTTTGGGAACCGGAACAAACCGGCCAATCTACTCTGGTCCGAGCAATTTTCAATTTGAGCGGTCGGTTTTACGTATCCCTAACCCTTAATTGAAGTTTCGAAGGATATCAATATACATTTCAAAACAATGAAAACCGTTTTATTCCGGGTCGGGCTCGGGCCGCGCAAAAACCAGCAAAAGCGACAAAAAGAAGCTCGAAACTGTAAGCACTAACCAGCATCTGCTTCCGTGCTTCGTGCCTGTGGGACCTGGGGTGGTCAGCAGCAGGCAGTCGGCAGCAACCTCGGACGCAGAGTCCCGTCGTCCGAATCGAAAACAAAGAACGTCGGACCGACGAGGTTCGAACGCCGTCGATGCCCCCTCACACCAAAAGAGGAGGATGGTGGAGATGGACGCGTTGCCCGAGGAGTGCATCGCCCACATCATCTCCCTCACCACCCCTCGCGACGCCGCCCGCTTCTCCGCCGTCTCCCGCGCCTTCCGCTCCGCCTCCGACTCCGTCGCCGCCTGGCACAAGTTCCTCCCCCCCGCCCCGATCTCGACCTCATCGTCTCCACTTCCTCTTCCTCGCCGCCGCAGCCGCCGCAGCCGCCTCTTGGACCCTCGGTGACTAGGAAGAAGGACGTCTTCCTCCGTCTCCGCAGCGCCCCTCTTCTCATCGACTCTGGTCGCAAGGTAGCTTTGATTTTTCTCGACCGAATTCTGGGTTTTTGTGCCGGCCGCGAGGTGAAATGATTGTCGGGTCTTGTGGGCCTGGAGTTTTATTTTGTCGAATCTTGGAGTGAAAGGTGACGGTCTTTGAGATCGGCTTGAGAGTTTTGAACTTCTTTCTGCACAGAACTCCGGTTCTGTGTAATCCGCTTCTCGAAGACCATGGCCGATCATACGCGTTAGAGACAAAAATTGAGCCATTTTCCAATAGTAGCAGGCTTTCAGAATAATTAGCGTAATCAGCTGCAATCTCTCCATTATCTGCGTGTTATTAGGACAAATGGGTTTGATATTAAGTGCCTGACAACGTTAGTGCTGGGGTTCCCTCATTCCATCTGCCTGCACCTGAAGGGTAGTCTCACAGGTATGAAGCATGAACCGTGTGAACTAAACTTTTAGCTTTTGCGGAAATTGGCTCAGCACTCGGGCTCGATTTTGTTTTGTTTTGCTTTTTTAAACTTGGGTTGGCTGTCCGACCAAAAAATAAAAAAACTTGGGTTGGCTGGTTGGTTGGTTTTGGCTTCACTGCTTGTGCTGGGCAGTCTTGAAGAAACTGGCAATACTCACTAGAATGAAATCTAAAGTTAAAATGGTCGGTGAGAGAGGCATCATTTCCAATGGGCAGTTGTGCTCTGAATTTGTGCACTGCCTGCAGGAGCTGAATACCAGAGTTAGGGATGGTTTTGAACGCTATGCTTTGGAATGGCTGTTGCGGTGTAGTGGGTTTTGAGTTAAAGTTGGGGATAGAATTGGAGCATTGTTTGTTCCATGGAGAAGCCTGCTGTGGAGGTGAAATTATCCCGTCGGTGCAGTCTCTGCTCGCACATGCGTGATGATATAATTGTTAATGCAGGGCGAATTGTCTCCATGCATGCTAAAACGTGATGTTCTTGTCTGAATCGAGGGTGGACTAGTTGAAAGCAGAGAATGGCTTTGGAAGGTGTTAATCCTAGAGTAACCATTACAGGGAGAAGTTCAAAGAACACAACCTGGTTGCAATTGTCTTTTTGAAGCAATGGCCAAAGAAGTTACTCTAGTTTGTTTTTTTGTTTTTGTTAAAGTGGAGATCATCGACATCCCATATACTTAATTTAAGTACAACAATCTTATTTTAATCATTTTGGGAATCTTGTCTCGAGGAATATCATTTCTGTTCAATACATTGTTTGTTCAGCATATAAACGACTGAAAGATATATACCTACTTGTAATTCGCTCCCCATAATTATCCTTCACTGTTATCATGTTCCTTATGGAGAGATGGTGTCATCTTGGTTTTCCAAATATATTACATAGAATGATCTTTCCATGTCATGTGCAGAGTTTTGCACTTGAAAAATGGAGCGGGAAGAAGTGTTATATGATTGGCACCAGAGATCTGTCTATAGTATGGGTTGACACTCCTTGCTACTGGAGATGGACTTCACTCCTCGTCTCAAGGTCCAACCGATCTCCAAACTGCTGTTACATTTTCCATTTTTTCTGTGGATACTGTCATCTGTCTTCTTATGTTTGGCATCTATTGTGAGGTTACTGAAATCTGTTCTTTTATCCGAAAGATTCCCAGAGGTGGCAGAGCTCCTTAGAGTATACTGGCTTGAGGTTCACGCCAAGATGGAGATGCGACTTCTGTCTGCTGGCTCATATTATGCAGCTTACTTTATCTTCAAGTTTGTGCATGGAAACTATGGCTTTGAGAATCAAGCAGTGGAAGTGTCCATCTTTTCTGGTTCTGCAGGTGAGTGAGGCAATGTTTATTTGGATCCTGACGGGAGGTTTAGGCAGCAGTATGAAACATGGCTAGAGAGATATCTGCATATTTCCCTTGGTGCATCAGGCTGTGAGAGTTGTTCAGGCTAGGGACAAACAAATTCCTCGGGACAGAGGAGATGGGTGGAAGGAGGTCGATTTAGGTGAGTTTTTCGTGAGCAACCCTCCAACTGGGGAGGTTCAAATAAACTTGATGGAGGTGAAAAGTGGTAACTGGAAATCCGCGCTAGTCATCCAGGGGATTGAGCTTCGTCCTACACAGATGACTCCCCAAGAAAGCAGTCGTCAGCGCATAGGTCGACAGAGATGAGGTGAATGGGGATATTGTGAATATTACAGATGATTAATTCACATAATATGTCACAGAATAAATTTTTACAAGGGGGTGTTAACTGGACCCTGTTCAAAGCTGTGTGAATGTGTTTATCTATCTAAGATGCATTCTATGTATGGCATTTCTTTTCTGTTGTGGTTCTAAATGCGTTCTCTTTTCATGGTTAATTGGACCATTTCATGCCCGAAGCAGGGCCATTTGGTTTTCTGACTGGACATGATCAAATGACCGGAATTCTTTAGTTCCATCTTGACCGTTTTTGTATAATTTCTCTCGGTTCGAACTCATTTTTCGCTTTCGGCAGTAAAAGAACCAGAATAGGCACAATCAAATTTTGCACACTTTAAGCATAAGATAGATGGCATTAACGTGGTTCACCGGAATAACAATAAAAAAGGAACACGTCATTGCTACAATGAAAACAGGGAAAGCCTTCTTGTTTTTGGCCAGTATTAAAGCATTTACAAGCAAGGCAGGCTCTGTAAGGCAAATGCTACCTTCTTTGTGGCTGACCAAATGATTCATCTTCGTGAGATATACATAGGAAGGCGGACATATGAGGAGCTGAATTATGATTATATGTTTGGCTGAAAAAAATTAGGGCAATATGAATCAATCCACTCTCCATCTTTATATTTGGAAGGGCATTTAAATCTGATCTTCTTTGTTAAATTTGCTGCATTTACCAATTATAAAACAGCTGGCATAAACATGAACCAACCCAATTATGGTCCTCTCCTTGTAACTGACTTACCATGGAGGAACTTAACAAAAATCCCACATTTTCCTCTTCTGTTATGCCAAATTCACTTTACAGATCAGAGAAAATTTTCAGATGTTCTTCCCAAAGAAAAAGACCGCAAAATGGCTCGTTCATCTGGCGATTGGTCTTCATCCTGTTGACTCCAACATCAATTGTCTGAGGGGTCCTTCAAATTGTTGCGAGTGTAACAAAATTTGAAGGACCCTTGGCCTTTCACATTCCTTACTGGCCTCCATGAACCAGACCCAACTACGGTCCTCTCCTCGTAACTGACTTACCATGGAGGAACTTACCAAAAATCCCACATTTTCCTCTTCTGTTATGCCAAATTCACCTTATAGATCGGAGAAAATTTTCAGATCTTCTTCCCAAAGAAGAAGACCACAAAATGGCTCGTTCATCCAGTGATTGTACTTCATCCTGTTGATTCCGACATCAATTGTCTGAGGGGTCCTTCAAATTGTTGCGAAGGTTCCAAAATTTGAAGGACCCTTGGCCTTCCACATTCCTTACTGGCCTCCTTCAGAGGGCTGCTTTCATGGTATTTCTTTTCACAGGATTCTTAATGTGAAAGAGGACAGTTTCTTGATCTGTGTCCAGGCATGAGTTGCTTCCCCTGTTTCTCATCACACGTTGAACACATTAAGAGGGAGCACCTGACTCCAATCAAAGGCCACAACGCATCACATGCACCCGGTAAGACTGCATATGTTGCTTGTTTTCCTTAATTCTGTTGAATTACATCATATGCAAATTCTAGATGGTTCAAGTTCATCCACCATGTTCATATTGCCCCCTAAAACACCACCATATCTACATTTAAGTTTCATTTCTCCATCCGCCATCTTTTAGTATTTTCAAGGTTTGACCTAAAGGAGCTAGAAAATTTGGGCCGCAGTGGATCATAATGCATTGTTGTTTCTAATAAGCGGAGATTTAGAATGGAAAAGGTTGAGACTTCTACGGCATTACTGCAGATCCAAATATGATTCGATTTTACTCATGCACTTTCTTCTAGCTTATGTAACACAAAGAGCACTGGGTAGTAGAATAGCCAAATAAAAAGGAACAATGTATTGGAGGCTCGCCTTGAAATGTGGAAGATGAGTTGGGGTTACAGATTGATTTGCTCTGCTGATCTTCAAACAAAAAGTTCATACCTGTGGAGAGAACTTTTTCGTGGGCATTTTAAATTTGCCTTCGGCTATGCACTATCTAATTATTCCACACATCAAATTCACAGCATGTGCCACTTTTGACCTTCATGCTAGTGTTGTCGTTAAGGTGAATTAATGTTCAAGAAAGTGCGCTGGTGTAAATTTTCCGTCTTTTAATGCTGCAGGGGCTGAGAAGCAGAAACTAGTTGGTGAAACCCAAAACAAGCCAAACGAGGTGGACCGTGAAAAAATCAAAGTGCAACATTTCACTTTTCGTGAGCTCGCATCTGCTACAAAGAATTTCCGACCGGAGTATCTGTTGGGAGAAGGCGGATTCAGTAGGGTATACAAGGGCACTCTTCAAGGTAGTGGTCAGGTAATAAAAGTACCGCTCTACACTCTTTTTCTTTTTGCTTTTTTCCAGGCAATTAAGTTCTTTGGTTCACTACTCAGGATTGTCCACAGGTGGTGGCTGTAAAGCAACTTGACAGAAACGGATTACATGAAAACCAGGAGTTTCTTGATGAAGTTATGACATTGAGTCTAGTATGCCATGACAATCTGGTCAACCTCCTTGGTTATTGCGCCGATGGGGATCAGAGGCTTCTGGTATACGAATACTTGCCTGGGGGGACAGTGGAAGATCATCTGCTTGGTACCAAAAGCTTTCCACCAACCCCAAAAGCAAACAAAAAAGGTACCTCTTTGTCGAAGTTTTAGAAGTTCAAATGGCAACATGATGCTTTAGGAAAGAAGAAAGAAAAACTGCTTGAGTTTGATGCAAAGTACTGGTGTATACTTCTTTTGTTGCTAACAGAGCGGCTTCCAAACTCTAATGAAGTATAATGTGTTTCGCAAGATGAACCATACATATTTCCACCTCTTGTTCTGGAGAAAAATTTCTTTGTCTAATTAATAGCTGGATTTTATGCCAAAACTTAAATGCAGATGTTGCACCAAATGAGGAACCTTTGGACTGGTTTGTGAGGATGAAGATCGTGTATGGTGCAGCAAAAGGACTCGAATATTTGCATGGTAGCTGCAATCCCCCTATCATACACGGTTATCTTAAGTCCACAAACATCTTGTTGGACGAAGAGTTTAAGCCAAAGCTGTCTGATTTTGGACTGGCGAAGCTTGGATCTGCTGGTAATAAAATGCATGTGTCGTCCAGGGTGATGAGGACTTATGGCTATTGTGCTCCAGAATACACAACAACAGGACAGTTAACACCAAAATCTGACGTTTACAGTTTTGGAGTAATTTTACTGGAACTGATCACTGGACAGAGAGTAATTGACACCACAAAACCCCGTGAGGAGCAGAATCTAGTTGCTTGGGTAATATGCATCTTTCATATTTGCATTTTGCTCATCAAACGTTTTGGACTGCTTTAAGTATTGATCATAATTGTGGGACTTATACACCAAAATCAATCAAAATATTTGATGGAGTGCTTGGATAATATGCAGGCATATCCGAAATTCCGAGATCCTAAACTATTCCCACAAATGGCAGATCCGCTACTCCAGGGGAAATTTCCCGAGAAAGACTTAAATCAAGCCGTTGCTATTGCTGCAATGTGTCTTCAAGAGAAAGCATCTGTGAGACCACTGATGAGTGATGTCATGACTGCTCTCAGTTTTCTTTCAGGGGCATCAGATGAGAGACCATGTTCATCTCTTGCGGATCCTGAGCTTCATTCCCCCGAGGAAAATGATGGAGAAACAGAACATGATGATGACAGTGACGGCAGACAAGATTACTGCAGAGAATATTCAGATGTGGGGGACATAGATGAGAAAATTTTGTCATTTGGAGATCAGTTTTCATGGCGAGAAAAGGGAATATTCTGATCATGAGGACAAAACGGGTGAGAATGATTACCAGCAAATCGTTTTGGAAGCCGAATAAAGTCTCATTCGAGTTACCACAACAGCATGTCATTGGACGAAGAAGCCTTCTTTGAGAAAATGGAAGAAGCAGGACGCAAATGAAACAGAAGTGTCTCTTAAGTGACAGAATCATGTGCCAATCTCATGATTGGAAATATTTTTAAATCGTGAAACCAGCATGAGATTGAATGGAAGCGGCTTATGGATCCTGCTAAAGTTGCTAGGTAGATGTAATGAAGGTCCTAACCTGACTATCATACGAAGGTGAGATCACAGCGGGGGAAGTGTTCCTTTAGGTGACAAAGGCAAGCGAGATTAATGGAAATATTAGTGTCTTCTAGGACATAGAGCAGCTGGGACGAGAGATGACATCGGCTTTGTTTTTCTGTTTTCACCACTATAGATTACAATTGTGTGATTAAGCCAAAATAGCATCTGGGACTTGTTTGAGTCGAGCGCCTCTAATTGCTTCCTGATGAAAGTGTTTAATCATGGATTACCATTGGTTTCATTAGATTTAGCATGTATTTATATTTTATGCTTCTTTGTGGGAAGGCTTTACGCTTTGATCTGTAGTCCTTTTGCAATTAAGTAATTTTATATCTCAGCAAAAAAATTTCTGAATTGCTGTATCCGGGGTTTACAGTCACTCTTGAGACCCGGACTTTAGCTGATTCTAAGCTTGGCAACACTTCAGGAAAATTTTCGAAAAAAAAAACAGAAGCCTCGTCGATCTAATAATGTAGAGCATCCATTAATTGAAAAAAAAAACCGTGCTTATGAGTAATATTTTTCTGCCAAATGCTCCGGAACTAGGGTTAGCCTATTGACGGTCTATCTATCTCAGTATGTCATCCTTACCTAACATTAGGAAAACATCTCAAAATAATCATATTGATGGGAACAAGGTCTACTCCGGACAAGCCCATCACCAAAATTCCTGCCTACATGCCTTCTATATTGTCGATCTTGTTCAGGTCTTCCTGTTAGGCACAGAAAATTAATCCAAGGACATCCTCATGCTCTATGACCCAACCAACTCAATAGTTGTGTTCTTTATGCAAAATGACCTAGCTCTCCTTATTTTGTACTTAACAGAAATAATGTCCGAACACGGGATCTTTCGGGTTATAAATGGGTAGAGGGGCAATGAAAACGACGATTCTTTTACCTGCCCCCTCGCCCCTCTTTTCACTTTGCAAACTTGTTTCAGCAACGATTTGCATCATCAGACTGTAATAAAAACCTGATGTTTACATTTTGCTGTATCTCTTAACTTTAATCTCAAATTGTGAAAAGAAGAACATTGAAGCAACTACGACCATGCCAAATATCTGGCCCGTTACTTTAACTTGACAAAAGGACAAATCAGCTCCAGGATCAATAGGTTCTGTTGTCTTAGTCTGATGAATCCTCATTTATGTTTTTTTATTAGTGCCATAAGTATGATAAATAATCATTATCGTTGTTATTATTGTTATTTCTATTATGTAAAAAGGATTTTTAAACTGTTAGTTTGAAGGTATCCGTGGGATATATAATAGAGCACATAATGGAGTACCAGAGTTAGCAAGGTGTTGGACCAAATGCGGATCATTTCCCGGACAATTTTATAATGGGGGATGGACATAGCTGGCGACATCAGATGCACACAACAAAAGCAGCACCAAGGTACTGAGTTAGAAAAAGAACACAAAAAGTATGTTGCTATCAAAACACGGCATAGGCTGTATCAAAATGAAGCAGACAGACCCTCCAATCATTGAAAAGGTCAAAACTTGAGCACTTCAAAAAATTATACGTTAAATAGAAAGAGTTGTTGTGGTTGTCCCTATCTGGTAAGTGATAGAGAATATAGATTTCCCTCCAAATGCATATAGACAGAGAACATATCAAATGTCTCACCCTGTGCTGCCCAGTGGTGGCTCATCCATCCTCCGTGGACTCTGTCAATTTAGTGATCAGCCTGTCTTTTCAGTTTGTCCATTCTATATTGCTTTCCCACGAAAAAAGAATAAAACTTCATTGCAATTGTAATTGATGCGCATATGGTTTATCAGGGTGAGTGGTGTACTTGAGGCCACCAGATTCCATCTCCAAGTTTGCTTATTGTTGCTCCAAGGTCTCCACAATTCAACTTATCTGAGGAAGTTTTACAACTTCTTTTATGTTCTCGCCTTTCACATAATTCTATGAGAGATGGATGGTGAAGTGATAGTCGTGGCAGTTGATGCAAGTAAAGAGATAACGGATTATGCTCTCGAATGGGCAGTGCGCAATCTGACCAAGACTTCGGACTCTGTATTCCTATTTGCCGTTCTTCCTTCTAAAGCTCCCGCTGGTGCCAATAGGACACGTAAGTCTAAGACATCGCGGTTTTTCTCTGGTGAGCATCCCAAAGACAGCAAATTTAGCTTGTTAATGTAATTCTTTAAATTCTTGTTGTATGTTTGTGACCCTGTGGTCATTCCTTAGGCTTGCTCAAGAAGTGGGGTCTTGGCCACAATGACGAGATTTCGTCAGATAACATGGCCCAAGCACTCGATGATGGAGTAGAAACTGATGTAAACCTGAAGGTGAAAGGTGTTTGTGAGCTTATGATGTGGCATGTATTTTCAGCTCACAAAATCAAGCAGGTAATCACATTTGTGGTTTATGATAAACAGTGATGGTGTAGTTTTAAATTGCTAGTGCCATTTCTGATGCATCTTGTTGAGTGATAGGTGCACAGTATAGTCAAAGTCATAACAGATGCACAGCCAGGGTCAGTTGCGACTGCAGCTGGAGAGCTTGGAGCAACCTGGGTAGTTCTAGATAGGTAAGCACCCGTAATCTTACGCCCACATCTCAACTCTTGTGAAAAACATTATCCTTAATATCTAGGAGGAATTCCTCATAACAACTCAATGAATTAACTGTGTTTATTCTTCCTATTCTGAGTGATTAACTAGAGCACTAATGATGCTGGGAGCCTTTAAACTGCAGACGGTTGAAGAAAGAGGGTGACAACTGTTTGAAACAATTGATCTGTAACATAGTACTTGTAGACCACGCCATCCCAAGGATCCTGAGAGCAGTTAATCCCTGTATTCAGAAGAAAGTTAATACTAAAGTGGACCAAAATGACCCCACAGTAGCTGACATGTTCGGCGTAGTTACTGCATACAACTATAAAGATAATAGCAGTCCAGCGACTCATAGCAGTCTCAGGTTTGGAAGTCCAAATATTAAGGCAGACACATCGTCCTCACTTTCTACCACAAAGGACCCCTTTTACTTGCTCAATGCTACCACTAGAGATGTGACGCTGTACAGTTCGCGTATGCATCTCAATTCTCAGTATTTCCACCAGGAGAAGAAAATCCAGGCTGCATTCAAACCCTCTGTGGAAAATACCAATCATCAATTGGTGAGGAAGGTGTCAAACTCCAACATTGACGAGACACTTCTTAGAGCATCAGCTACTCCTTTGGAGCCAAAAAGGAAAAGCTATAGTGGTCCTCTGAAGACTAAAAGCGGTAAGCCAAAATGAAAGAAAACATATTGAAAGAGCTTTGCACTAACACGCTAAAGCTGTTTGTTATTTTAAAGCAGAAATGGCGAAGGGTAATAATTTTAAAGCAGTGAACATGGTTCCAGTCCCAGCGAGAAGATCAGTAGATTCATCACGCTTATGGCAAAAAGCAGCCAGCCCACAACAGTCAAAAGAGCTGATCACAAGAAAAGACCCTTCAACTGTCCACGACAATCAACCAACAGCAGTCCCTTCTATTAGTATTCCACGAATATCGAGTGTCAGGAGAGCTGTGTCTCTCTCAATTAAACATCCCCCGACACCTCCACCTCTCTGCTCTGTCTGTAAGCTTAATGCTCCGCATTTTGGTAAGGCTCCTAGGAAGTTCAGTTACGAAGAGATTGAAAGAGCTACCAATAAATTCGCAGCAGAAAACTTCTTGGCAGAAGGTGGATTTGGTCCTGTCTATAGAGGAGTGTTAGCCGATGGACAAGTCATTGCAGTGAAGCAGCACAAGTTCTTGAGTGCACAAGGTGCATCAGAGTTCTGTTCCGAAATTGAAGTGCTGAGTTGTGCACAGCATAAGAACTTGGTGATGTTAGTGGGCTATTGCATCGAAACAGAATGGCTCCTCATATATGAGTTTGCTTGCAATGGTTCATTGGACAAGCATCTTTACGGTAAAGCTCTGTAATGCTGCAGTTGTTTATGCTTCCTTTTGTTTTTGATCGGATCCTTTACCATCAGAAGTTCCGATAAAGCCATATCGTGATAGACACTTGCGCATGCAAAAATTACTTGACCTGATTAGGCAAATAAAATTTCCAGGAAAAGAGTCATCCGAGTTGCTGACGTGGCCTAATCGGATGAAGGTTGCAATAGGAGCTGCAAGAGGCTTGAGATATCTTCATGAAGATTGTCGAGTCGGATGCATTATACATAGAGACTTCAGGCCCAACAACATCCTCCTCACCCATGACTTTGAACCCATGGTAATTCCATCGCTATTATTTACATACTTTTCAATACCTATGCCTGCATCGACTTCATTCATGGCATGAATTTTCTTAAAATTCACATATTTGCCTCTTCCAGATTGCGAACGTGGTAGGAAAAATAATTATGTGATTCAGTGACCAACCTATATAGCAGAAAGCAAAAGCCTCATAAATGTATGGGCTCACAAGCATTATGTTAGACTACATGAAGATGCGGTTTTGAGCATTGCCTCATTATGATGCCTTAAGTCAATAGCTTGTTCATCTGTCAGTGGGAACTGTGATTTGAATGAAATACATTCCACATATGAAAGTAGTGAGTGATTTTACCTACTGACAGCTGTGTCTCACATTTAGGTGGGTGATTTTGGCCTAGCAAGGTGGCAAGCAGATGGCCAAGCAGCCGAGGAGACTCGGGTTGTTGGTGCATTTGGGTATCTACTGAATCTTACTATTGTTCTATCATAATCTTCTAATTCTCACCATCACAATTTGGTTAAAATTGGTGTTCTTCCCATAAATATCTTCATGTAATCTCTACGTGCTAATGGTTTTCTCTGCCTCCTATGAGACTACGAGTTCATATCTTGTTTGATTGTCTCAATGAGCTTCAGTGAGGCAATTGCTTCCAGAGGCAACTTTCCTTAATGTTGGTATTACTTATTAGCAAGCTTCCCATAAATATCTTACTGACTAATTTTCTCGCAGAGTAAATTAATGGAGCGCCTTTTTTCCTACTTATGACTGAAAGAACGGTCACCTCCTTTTGGATTTTTTGGACGAGATCTATGAATCTGGTTTAGTAAACAAGCATGGAATAATTTCTAAGTAGATTCTACTGAATTTCCAGTCTAGCCTCCAGCAAATTATTTTATCAGAGAAAATGGCTCTTACACATAAATTAATGTTTATGTAGGTACTTGGCTCCAGAGTATACTCAGACTGGGCTTATAACAGAGAAAGCTGATGTATATGCATATGGGATAGTTCTGTTGGAGCTACTAAGTGGCTTTAAGGCCACTGATTTTTCAAGAAGTACTGGAAAACAGTTTGTGTCTGATTGGGCAAGTCTTCTTACCATCTTGCATTACACTGCATAGGAGAAACTGCAAAGAACCATTATTTTGTTAGTTTATAACTGGAAGACTCACTTTGATCATCTAGCACTTTTGACTTGGAAAAAATGGAAAACAACAGGATGAGATTAGTCTCTAATATCATCATTTTTTCTTTGTCTGTTGTGCAGGGCCTTCCGTTGCTGAAAAGGGGGATGATTAATGGGATAATAGATCCACAACTGTTAGACAAGTGCGTAAAATGGGAAGTGGATGCCATGATGCACGCTGCAGAATTGTGTCTCTCACCACTGCCAGAACAAAGACCTAGGATGTCGCAGGTATCTTTCAACACCACTAGAAGTCTTTAAATGTACCTAGAAAACAAATTATACGTTGTCAATAAGTGAACCAACTTGTTTATTCTTTGATGATTGCACCCTTTTGCCCCACGACACTAGGACTTTCTTAAAGAACATTTCTTTTTGCAGGTGTTGAAAATACTCGATGGAGATATGACTGGTATGGCTTCGGCTTTGCCGCAGCATAACCCAAATGAACATGTAGACGGCCAAACCACCTCCTGGGTGATGCATCATAATGTGAACAAAAATCCTTCCAGAGTGAGTGAACCAAAACGAAATGGCCAAGATACTGCATGCGAGCCAGCATTGCTTTCGGATGGTTCTGGAGTGGAAAGAAGTCCTCATGCTTCAAATTGTTCAGAGATGCTCGTAAGTGAAGAATACCAGGCATATTTACAGGGTTCATTGGCCAAATTTATACAGGATATGAGGGTACATTAACGGTAACATGTAGTAGCTGAACAAGTGATTATATTGGATGAATCAGTGTTGTAAAGTTTTTGTAAACGGTATGGTTAACGCATAGAATTGCAACTGCTGAGTACGAGGCTTAAGCAGAAGCATCTTCTGACCGGGCATATATTGGTGTTCACCACACAAGACTCTTCAATGTTTATCTACACAGTGACGAGTTTCTACTTTCTCCATAAAGTTAGTATTCATAAGATTCTTGTGTGAGCATGGAAACCCAACTAGAATGGGAGGTCTACAATGTTTCTGCCTTAAGCAATGGAGTGCCTTATAAAAGAGCTGTGGTCATTAGCTTCTTTTTTCGATAAAATAGCCACGCCAGCTTCTCATTAAACAGTGAATAACCATGGAACTACCTCATGTAATTCAGTAAGAGGTACTTTAATAGCAGACACTCTTCGCAAAAGTATATTTCAACAGTGAGATTTTTAGACAAGATGAGACAGTGAAGTGAGCTTGGAGATTATAGATAGTAATGGAACTTGCATTAACGGAACTTATTCATCTCTCTGCTTGTAAATTTTATTACCGTCACAAGGAAGATAACTACCTGAAATGATATATTGCCTTGTCTACTCAGATTCCATGATTCATTGGTAAATTTGAAGGATCATGTCCGATATGCAGTACTGATTCAGCATTCAACATTTTCCAATATATGGGTCTTTCAGCTTACTTAGCGAATCCCTTTCATGAAAAGAAAGAAAATGAAGCAATCATCATCTTGTCAAAATATAGCTTTGGTATTTGTTCTATATGGCCAAAATTCTGAGGGAACATATATAAACAACAAAAGGAGTGTAATATAGATGGCGTATATGATAGCATCACAAGGTTTCATTGATCTATCAAAAAAAAAAAAAAATCAAGTGTTGGGTGTTGGAGTATATTCTAATAATATTATAGAAGATCAAAGCTTGAGTGTTATGTGCAAAAAATCTCACCCCATCCTTCCGAACTGAAAACTCTAGCATCACGCACATATGTGACTGGAAGTAAGCGACAGGAACTGCGAAATTACTATAAACCAAGCGCTCTCTTCCCCTTATTCTTCTTAATTGCTGATATGTGTAAAGTTTCTCCAGCATAGCGCCACAAGAAATCTTGTCTCCGACATAGTAGAATATCAAGTTTGCAGCGAGCTAATGGATATTGTCGGATGGAAAATTATCATGGTTGTCCATGTGCAGCCCGAGTGAGGCATATATAGACGAAAGAACACAGAAAATTCTATCTTTATTGTGATTGCAATACCTCCAAGCATACATTGCACAGAAATTCAGGAATTATTTCATAGCAATTGACACTTTGTTCATACGCAAGCACGAACATAGTATGTTATCCCTTACCAAAAAACACATAGTATGTTATCTTCATAATATGTGCTAGAGAAAAAAACTGAATTGAATGTTTGGTTAGGCCTATATGATCCCAAGCTATCTATTTATAATAAAGTCAAAAGGCTAAAATTACAATAATACCTTTATTGTTGCAATACATAAAATAATAAAGGAAATAGACAAATACGCCCTTATTAGCCAAGTACTCTCAACATTCCCCCTCAAGCTGGAGCATAGATATCACACATGCCCAACTTAACTAAAACAAGATGAAACGATTTACTCCCTAATCCTTTAATCAACACATCAGCAAGTTGATCATCGAACTAAACAAAAGGCATACAAATTAAACCACTTTCCAACTTCTCTTTGATAAAGTGCCTGTCAATCTCCACATGTTTTGTACGATCATGTTATACATGATTGTGAGCAATATTAGTGGCTGCTTTATTATCACAATATATTATCATAGGAATAGAAACAGATATACCAAGATCTTCAAGTAATCCTTTAAGAAAAAACAGTTCACAAACCCCATGTGCCATTGCACGAAATCTACTTCAGCACTAGATTGAGCAATCACATTCTGCTTTTTGCTACGCCAAGTCACAAGATTCCCTCTTAAGAAAGTACAATAGCCAGAAATAGACTTTTGGTCAGGAGATCCAGCCCAATCAGTATCTGTATAAGCTTCAACTTTCAAGCCATCACGAGGAGATAAAAGAATCCCTTTTCCAGGAGCAGACTTCAAATATTGAAGGATTCGAAGAACAGCATCCACATGAGTAGAGTATGGATTATGCATAATTTGACTCACTAGGCTCATAGCAAAAGCAATATCAGGTATGGTGTGGGATAAATAAATCAACTTGCCCACTAACCGTTGATAATGACCCTTATTTACAGGATCACCATCCTTTTCTCGAAGACGAGTATTGACCTTAATAGGTGTATCAGAGGGATGACATTCTAATAACCCAAATTCTGTTAAAAGATCAGGGACATACTTCCTTTGGGATAAAAAAAATACCTTTTGAAGATATGGCAACTTCAATCCTAAGAAAGTATCAGAGCTTTCCAAGATCCTTTATTTCAAACTCTTGTCCAAGAAAATTCTTCAACCGGCTTATTTCATCAGTATCATTCCCTGTGATAGTAATGTCATCTACATAGACAATAAGAATAGTCACTTTTGCACCTAATTTCTTCACAAACGAAGTATGGTAAGCATTACTCTGTTTATACCCACCAAAGATCATAGCTTTCTGAAACCTACCAAACTAAGCTCAAGGTGATTGCTTTAAACCATAAAGTGCACGTTTCAGCTTACACACTTTACCTCGGGTTTTGTCACAAGAAAAACTTGAAGGAATCTCCATATATACCTCCTCTTCTAACTCTCCATGAAGAAAGACATTCTTCACATCTAATTGCTAAAGATCCCATCCCTAGTTTACAGCACACAAAAGTAACACTCAAATAGTATTCAACTTGGCAACAGGAGCAAAGGTTTCCTGATAGTCAATCTCATAAGTTTAAGTAAATTCCTTTGCCACCAATCATGCTTTATATCTGTCCACAATACTGTCCATCTTATGTTTGACTACAAACACTCACTTACATCCTACCGGTTGTTTCCCAAGAGAAAGAACAACAAGATCCCACGTGTCATTTCTTCAAAGCATGCATTTCCTCCACCATTGCTATCATCTGCAAAAGCTTCTTGCTAATTCCATGGAATAGAAATAGAAGATAGTGAAGATACAAAAGTACGATAAGAGCTAGACAAAGAGTCATATGAAACAACATTAGATATAGGGTGTTGAGTACAAGTTCTAATACCCTTTTGGAGTGCGATAGGAAGATTAGAAGGAGAAACCTCACTAGAAGGAGTAGTAGAATCTGGATCCGGAGATTATGACTGAATGGGCAATGTATCAATGGTCTTAATCTGCGTGTTGGCAGTGGAATTTCTATGATGATATGTCTTCAATGTTTTCCCACTATTAATTTGCCTTTGAAAGATATCAATACTTTGCTTAACAAATGTGGTCTCCTCTTGAACCTTTGATATCTCCCCCTGAGGTATTGTATTATTCTCTACTTGTGTTGCTTTGTTCTCCTCTTGAGAAGGAGGAGAACCATTAGAGACTATTGGAGGAGGAGGAGGAGGAGGAGAAGGAGAAGATTAACTAATATCCTCAGGAACATCTAGAATTGACAACACCTCTACACTAGGACACTCCCTCCGAAGAGGTTGAGCTAAATAATACTAAGTAGACTCATGAAAAATCACATCTATAGATATAATACTGTGTCTAGAAGGAGGATGATAATACTTATAATCCTTTTGAGTAGCTGAATACCCAAGAAATATGTAGCGGAGACCGTGGGGTTCTAACTTACTCTTAGAGGTAGTGTTATGAGTATAACAAACACAACCAAAAATTTATGGGGGAAGAATAAAAGTTGATGATGCATGTAAAAAATCAATAGGTGTGCGGAAATCAAGAATTCTAGTCGGCATCCGATTGATTAAATAGGCAGCGATTAAAATAGCATCACTCCAATACTGAGAGGAGACATAACATGCAAACATAAGAGACTTGGCGACTTCTAACAAATGTCAGTTCTTTCTTTCGGTAACACCGTTTTGTGCTGGGGTATTAACACTACTGGTTTGATGAATAATGCCATGATCAAAGAGATATCGTTGAAACCGACTTTCAGTGTACTCGATGCCATTGTCACTGTGAATAATTTTCATAGTGGCGTTGAATTGAGTTTGAATCATTTTGTGAAAAATTTGAAAATAATGAAAAACGTCACTATTATGTTTCAACAAATAAACCCAAGTTGCACGAGAATGACAATCGATAAAAGTAACAAACCATCGACGACCAAAAATAGAAGTACGTTGGGAATGACCCTACACGTCAGTATGAATCACATAAAAAAGGAAACAACTTTTATTATTTGAAGATGAATATGAAGAACGAGTTTGTTTAGCAAAGACACAAGCTTCACAAAAAAACTCATCTTTATTACAAGTTGAAATGAGATTCGGGAAAATTTTTTCTAAAATTCCTAAAGGGGGATGACCTAATCTGCAGTGCCACTGATGGAGATCTGTCAATACTGAATTAACTTGATGGGGTGTAGTAGACGAAGTAGAAGTAGAAAGCCAACTACCCTCGAGCATATAAAGACCACCATCCAATCTACCATATCCAATCTCCTTCTCTGTTACCAGATCCTGGAAAATACAGTAAGAAGAAAAAAAAATTACTTTGCAGTTTAAGTCTCGAGTCAAACTACTAATAGAAAGGATATTAGTAGAGAATGATGGAATATGTAAAATAGAAAACAAGGAGAGTGTGGAAAAACAATTGATAGACCCTTTTCCAGCGATAGAACAGAGGGTTAGCTACACAAACTTTGTCTCTATCGGAAGTAGGGGTGTATTGATGAAAGAGACTAGAAGAACCCATCATATGATCTGTAGTCCTTATATCAATGATCCATGGGCTGTAAACAACAGATGTATTAAACCCTCCAAAAAAGATACATGAACCCATCATATGATCTGCAGTCCTTGTATCAATGATCCATGGGCTGTAAACAACAGATGTATTAAACCCTCCAAAAAAGATACCTGAAGTGACTAGATTTGAAATAAAATGGGAAGACGAATTGGCAACTGTGGAAGAAGCAGTAGTAGTAGAAGCTTTTAATAGACTTCGAAATGCCTAAAGTTCTTCCTAGGATAAACCGATATCAATAGTAGGTGTAGCAGTAACAATTTCAGTATGGTTTGCTTTGTTTTTTGCCTTTCTTTGTGCCTTTTATTCCTCAAAATCTGTAGGTATTCTATGTAACTTCTAGCAAGTAGCCTTAGTATGATAAGGCCTATGACAATATTCACACTTCACAACTTCCTTAGGGGTATCATTAAATTGAGAGAACGAACCAGATTTAGTAATAGTGCTAGCACTGATTTGAAGAGCAGATCGATTAATAGTAGAGGAGTGGAGCATTGCTGTCCTACGGCTTTCTTCTGAGTGAACTAGGGCATAGGACTATTCCAGAGTGGGGAATAGAGACCAGCTAAGGACTTGAACACGTATCTGATCATATTCAACATTCAATCCTACCTAGAAATCATAAACTCTGATTTTGTCCACATGGTTCTCGTAGGCAGCGATGTTTGTAGCATTAGTTGGTTGATAATCGGTTTAATGATCTAACTCTTGCCACAAATTCCGAAGCTCAGTATAATATTGAGATACAATCATCTCCTTCTAGGAAGTGTCATGAACCCTTTTTTGAAGTTCATGCACATGTGCATCATTCCCGATTTGACCATAAGTATCCCTAGTGGCCGACCAAATCTACACTGCAGTATCAAGAAGCAAATATCCTTTTGCAATATATGGCTGCACCGAGTTAAGCAAAAAAGACATTACCAAAGGGTCATTTAAGATCCACTTGTCTTGAATAGCACCTGATGTTTTCGGCTTGATAGAAGTGCCGTTGATATGACCTATAAGCCCACGGCTTGTAATGGTCAAGAATACAGATCAAGACCATATCAAATAATTTGTGCCGTCAAGCTTTACAGAGATCGTAGTGAAAGTAATATAATCTGTACGGCCATCTCCTATAGGTGGAGGGTTCTCAACTGAACCGTTAGACATTGTGTCATTGGTAGTAGGCTAAAATTATCTTCTAAAAAAACATCAGCTAGATCAGATCAAGGAAGAAAAAAATCGATTTTTTCAAGGCTTTGAAAACTTGAAAAAAATCAATAATTCTAATTTATCCCAAAGAATAAAAAAAAATATGATGGCCCACAAATTGCAGTGCTTTTGTTTTCACACACAAGAGAATTGTAGGCCAGCAACAACGCAGAAACAATTCTAGACAAGAAGATCCAAAAATTGCAGAAAAAGTTGAACCACCTATCGCGGATTGCAAAGAAGTTTTAGTTATCTCATAGAGGTGAAGTTTAAGGCAGACACTAGATTCAAAGAATCACTTCATTAGTGCTGCCCTACACTATGAAAGAGAGCAAAGGAAAAGATGAGAAGGAAATGCAATGGGAGAAAGTGAAGGTATGAAGAGAGAACAAAGAAAGGTTGTGCAGAGGAGAGATTAGGATTAGGATTTCAATTCATATCTAATTCTGATACCATGTCGAGAGAAAAAAACTGAACTGAATACTTGGATAGGTTTATATGACTCTAAGCTATCTATTTATAATAAAGTCAAAATGTCAAAATTACAATATTACCCATATTATTGCAACACATAAAATAATAAAGGAAATAGACAAATATGCCCCTATTAGCCAAGTGCTCTCACCATCAAGGACTCATGCTTTCCATGGTGTGTGTGAGAAATGTTCATATATAAAGGACGTAAAGGTTATCTCTTGAGTGTTCAAGAGAGTTAACGATGCTTAGAGGTTCATCACAAAACAGGTCTGACAGAAAAAAGACTAGAAGCAAAACTCTATTAATCATGGAGTTCTAAGGAGTCTCCTCGTCTTGGAACTCCAAGACTTCCACCCTCAAGTTGTCGTCATCCTCGCCCGGAAGGGTAAATCTGACCCTGCGGCCGGATAACTTGTTCTCATTTTTCTTTAAACAAGATTTCAATTTAAAGGCCTCATCCCAAGATTGGTCAAGCTTCATTTCAGGGCCGCCTTTCCGAAAGGCACGATTCCCTTTGTCATCACTTGGGCTGTACGGATCATCCTGTGCACAACCTGCCCATGTTAGATTCTTTGTCTTAGCTCCACCATAACGTCCTTGCATTTTCTGGCGATCACCAGAACCAATGGATTCTTTGCCATCAATAAGTATATCAAAGAATCGCTCACTTCCCATTCGCTGATCTCCATGGCGGGGGCTTTCCACATCTGGAGGCCGACGTTTCACGTGCCAATGAAAGCCACCCTCTTCAGGGGAAGACTCATGCCAACCTTGGGGATCTCCTGGAGGTCCATCTGCTTTGCTTTGGAGCCAAAAAGTAAAGCTATCTGATGACTTTCTGGGTTTTTCAAGATACTGCTCCCTGGAGGTTGTTCCTTCAGACTGGCAGCCAGAATTTCCTGAATCGGATTCTCCCACCTTGGGACTTTTCATATTCAGGCAAGCATAAAGAGATTGTCTTTTCATGAGAGGGGAATGCTTGCCACCAGTATATTTTCGACGAGAGAGTTTTGCAGGGCTAAGGTTATTTTCTGATGTCACTCTCCTCTGGAAATTAGTACCGGCCGGGGAATTCGTCTCAACAAACATATCAAGATGCTGTTTAGTTGGGGTCAGCAGCACAGACTGATGATGCCCAATTGGATGCACCGATCTTCGATTTCCTTTGACATACCCTTCAAGCTTGTAACTTGGCATATTATGGCAAGCATCTGGGGATCGTCTCTTTAAGAGGTGATGAGTATGTGTCACCTCGTCTGAAGAATCATAGGCGCATGACTCTTCAAGAAGTTGTTCACATACTCTATGCCTGGAACTTGCTTTACTTCTTTCACTGGATGGAGAATCACGGCCTTGTTGCTGCTGCTGCAGGATCTCACCCAGTTGATCAAGACAGTGCTTCTTTGAGGATGTGAGGTTTCCTGCATCACATTCACCGAGCCTGCATCTTTCAGTTTTCTGGCAAGCATGTGGAGATCTCCTTTTCACTATTTTAGTCCTTTCTGAAGAAGAATCATACAGACACAATCCTATTTGAAAGGATTCACGGGCGTGTTCCCTCTCGAAATCTTCACTTGCATGGGAGTCCGGGCTTTGCTGCTGATTCAAGAGCTGATACTGACGGGCTTTGCGCTGCAGCAAGCCACGGACTGTATGGAATGGGACAATATAAAAGACGTCGCCAAGATGCAAGAGCGACTCAGGCCGAACAACTACCCAGGGGTACTTGAACACGTCTGGCCGAGTCACAAAGTGTCTGGGATTTTTCTTCATGACTTCTGCAGCAGTGATCGGTTTTTTGTGCGTTTTGATGATGCGTCCTGGATACACCAGCTTCAGCACAGGCTTCTTACAAGTAATCGCATCCATCGCTAATGATGTGGTGGAGATTTTGGATCAGGAGACAGTCGAATGGACAGGGGTCGAAATATAAGCCGGCTCATTTAGTCCTAGAGAGCAGACATTTTTGCCGGCGTAGAAAGCCATGTAACCTGGGAATTGATGTTCTATGCAGTTTGTCTTGACCAGAATGATATTTTAAATGTTTCTGGATATTATCTATGCAACACACGTCCTCTTCGAGGACTCAGCTTCAGCCATTGACGTGGAGCTTTTGTTTCGGTTCAATGATAGCTCCTTCTATGGGATAGGGAGAGCGAAAACTCAGTCTGCATGATTTGGCTGTGCTCATTTTAAAAGTAATCAATTGGGGGGCAAGTCATTGTCACAGTTCTGATGATGAGGCAGGTGGGGTGAGTGAGAATATCTTGTAACCTTGCCTTCTGCCATGAAATATGATATTTGAGACCTTTGTTGGACTCTCTCCCTAATCTACTAGGCATCTAGGTTCTTATGTCTATTCAGTTTGCTAATATCAGAACTTAAGAGTGATCCGCTAAGGTTTGTTGTTTTGCCATCATCTTCAGAGTTCCAGTATTCCATTCGCTCTGTTCCTAGACTTGCTAGACTCCTAGTTCCCATGACCATCGATCCAATTCGCGGACCTTTGGAACTAATTGTTTTCTTTGTACTTCTTTTCACTTTAGAGAGCACAACCTAGATGTATATTAAGCTCCCAATTCAACTCCATGCCAGTGGTGCCAAGATAATGAACTAAATGATTTTGTTTTCTTGTCCCCCATCTGTCGCGTTTCTGAAGAGCAACATAAGCACATAGAGCAATCATTCAAACAATCACTACAACATGCAAAATTGGAAGACATCATAAAACATTTCCAATGTTTCCCGTCCGGTGCGTCATGGGCTTTTAGGCTAGTTTCAGCCTCTTCATAAGCCTATGGTAAGATTGCCAGAGGACACGAGTGCATAGATGCATCCATTTGCAACTGAATTGGAGGAAACCTCCCATTCAAAACAGAGCCAGATAAGGTTTCACAAGAACTGATTCTGACACACCTTTACGCTAACATGATCACTCATATAAAGAAGCGTCCTTTCTCTAGCTAATGGGAAACTATCAAAAAGATGCTAAGTATCAACGATTTGGTATGGAGTATCAGCAGGATTGACTCAGGGCCCATGCTGAGCATACCAAAGCTTAGGGGCTAAATCGGGGTTGATCACTGTAACTATTCTGATCGTCTCTCCAGCATAAAGACACATTGACCCACCTGCTGGAAACAAGCGGGTAGAGCACATAGTGACGGCGGCGACAGAGGACCCTCCACTTTTCGCTCAGAGTATATGAAGGGCAGCACATTTACATAAATACAATCAGTAGTCTTGCTTACTGGGGCATTCAGATGCCCTGTGCCCTGAACGGCCACATACGAAGCACGATCCTCCAAAGCTCCTGTCATGACACAATGCTGAATCAATGAGATTTACATGGCCATGTGAAGTATTTCATTGGTGAGTGAAAAGGAATATCTTCGCTAAATGGGGGATACTGTATCAAATGTCCAACACGAAGCCTGCAACACTACATCAATTCCATATGTTCCAAGAGCGGACAAAAATGCTTGAGGAATACTTGCAAGATTTGCCTAAGCAGAAAGATATACCTGTCCCTCGAAGATGACCTACTGGATCGCCTACCACCTATAAGCCAATCACTATCATTGTTTCTTGAGGTACGACTTGAGGTGCGACTCCAGTTATTTTCAGTTCTGGAACCTCGGGCACCACGCTTAAAAAGACCATCATCATCATCATCATAACTACGACCACTGCCCCAGCCTAGGGACGACCTCGATCCTCTCCGGTCTCTAGGACTCGTCCGACGACTCCTGTCTCTGCCAGAAAATCTACCATAGAAATCACTAGGGGGCCCATCATCTTGCAGAGCAGGTAACTGTCAATATACAAGATCCAAGTGAATTAGCTTTGAGCATGCAATTAGCACCAGAACTGACACTACAGCAATATCTAAGCATGGAAGCAACTGCATCTAGGTAAACCACAGTAATCTCAACCCTATGAGGTATCTCAAGCTCTCATACAACCTTAGAAATTCTTGTAATAGTGTTCCCAGGTGGTGTTTGCTTACTCAGCAACTCCTTTGCAATCTCCTCCGGAAGATCAAAAACCGCTGCTTGAACCTGTCATTGGCACCATTGACAATATGAAAAAAATGTACAAGACAATAAAGAAAAAATAATGGGAAAATTCATAAAGATAGTGCTCTGGTTTGGTAGATACCCTTTCATCTGCAACCAAATGTATCTTCCCTAGTTCATCTGCTGCTGGAGAATAGACATCAGATAGAAATCCAGTGACAGATCGGGTAGAAAGGAAACCTCTAGAATAAGATGGATCCCGAGTCAATTGCAGCGTAACCCAACCCTACAACGCATGTGTACAGTAGAACATTATAAGATACAGCAGCAGGCAAATTTTCCATTATCTCGAATTACCAGTTAATCGGTAAAAACATACAAAAACAATGTTCTGAAGAACCAATTGGTATCATTGGTATATTAATCCATGTTCTCAAATTTTGACAGCAAACAGGATCAACAAATTATTTTCCTGACATAAATGGTCCGTGCCCCAATGAGCAACCACTTCTTTCACTAAATCTTGAAATAAATCTAATAACAGGTAGAGTTATAGAAGCACAGATGACAAGCAAAAGCAAAATTGCCACAAATTAGATGTTTCTAATCTACCTGCTCATGATTTATAAGAGACCGAGAAGAAGGAGGTTGCGAAAAACCACTCAAGTGAGCCAAAGCAGCAGCTAGAGCATTTACACCTTGCTCTTCAATTAGTTTTTGTGCTGTTGGAGTGAAAAACCCCAGAGACTCAGGATGAACTCCTTTGAGGGTCGCAACAACTTGCTCAGCGGATGACTCCAGAACCTCATGCATGGCTGGAGGGCTAATAAACTCAAATGTGCAACCTACATCTCGCTCAATGGATCTGACAGTTCTCCTCTGACTACTTGTATACATCAAGATAGCAGTTCCTTCTTTCCCGGCACGTCCAGTACGACCAGACCGATGGACAAAAGTCTCTGAATCATTCGGCAGTTCATAGTGGATAATCTGGCATTAGGAGATGCATAAACTCTTGTTACTCTTATACACATAGCTTCATGAGAGGAAAACTATTAATGCAGGTAAACAAACATAAAGAACTAAATAACCTACAAGATCAACATTGGGGATATCAAGCCCACGAGATGCAACATCAGTAGCAACAAGAACAGTGAACTTCCCCTGCCGGAAACCATTAAGAGTTCTCTCCCTCTGATGCTGAGAGATATCCCCATGCAATGCTTCAGAGGCAATGCTACTCGTTAGCGCCATTGATACCTCATCAGCATCTCTTTTAGTCTGCGTGAAAACAATGGTCTTCCCACCTTTCGCGTATACCTAAGATAGATATACAAAAGATCATTTATCTAGTAAATGCACAATCTCCTAAAGCCTACCATAAATCATGTAGGCAAGAACAAGATCAAAGCCTTCTTTCCCTAAGCAGGAAGAATCTTAAGAAACAGCATGATAGAGAAATTCAGGACAAATGCCTAATGGGAGACATCCATATGCAAATGTTAGCGAATCAAACAAGTATCTTGATTGGGGAAAAAGCAATCAAATATGAGGGATGCATCTCCTACCGTGATGAGATCACTTAGAATGGTACGCTTTGAAGTTTGAGTTGCTGATATGGCGTAAATTTTAATTCCCTCAGCGAGTTTTTCATCTTGCTCTCCAACCTACATCAGGGAAATAAAGAGCAGGCAAACCACATAAGCCGTCGCACAACATTTTGATGAGCCACAGTCCTCCATTTCTGTGACCATACTATGTAAAAGTTCAGGCCTATACCCAATATCGGATCATGCAAGAAGTTGGGCAGATGGAGGCAGATAGATTATCGAGAGAAGAACTTTACCAAGTCAATTGTCAAAGGATTGTTCAGGTGCTTTCTCGCCAGTTTCTTCACCCAGCCAGGCATTGTGGCAGAGAAAAGCATGCTCTGTCGCTGTGAGGGAAGCTTTTCCAAGATCACTTCCACATCTTCCTCAAAACCAACGGCAAGCATCTGATCAGCTTCATCAAGTACCAGAAATTCCACTTCCCCCAATTTAAGGCTGTTACCGTTGATCAAATCAATGATTCGACCAGGAGTACCGACAACTACATCGACCCCCCGGGAAAGGGCAGTTTGTTGGGTAATATAAGAAACTCCACCATAAACACACACAGTGTTTAAGTAAGGTGCAGATTCCTTAATTTCTTTCTCTACTTGCTTTGCTAATTCCCTTGTTGGTGCTAGGGCCAAAACTCTAGGAAGTCGCCCACGTCTAAGAGACATTTACAGTATAATGTGTCATTAGAAAAATGCTCAAACATTGGAGGTTACCAAAAAGGTAAAATTATCCCTCAAATACCTCGAACTTCTATGTTCATCACCATCAGTAAGATGTTTCAGTATAGGAATCCCGAAAGCTAACGTCTTCCCTGTTCCAGTCTTTGCACGAGCAATTAAATCACGCCCTTCAAGAGCAGGGGCTAAAACTGCTCTCTAAAAATCAAACAACAGTATGAGGAACATGAATTTGCCATTGAAAACATGAAGAAACTTTAGTAGAATGAACAATAAAAGGGGAAAAGTAACAAGTGAACTATCCAGTGCTGGCAAAAGTAAAGAAACCGAATATCGAGTCGACAGAAAAAGGAAACTCTGCCTATGTAAAGCCTTAGACCCAACAACATCGTAACGTTGAACAGCTCGATTTTCATCATAGGATAGTCATCTGATGTAAGCTACCACAGAACATCCCAGTATACCTACATTATAATTGCCTGCACTTAACTCCATCCGTGGTTCGCCTAGTACATTAACAAAGGCCAAAGTTTTCCACTCAATAATCCAGCCAACAAAGTATGCTCGGAAAAAGGAAAACTCATCCAGCAATAAACAACAGCAATTCACACCCAAAACGAAAATTTACGATAAAACAGGGGAGGGGAAGGAAAAAAGGAACAAAACATACTTGAATGGGAAAGAGATGGGTAATGCCACGTTTCCCGAGAGATTCCACGAGCCTCTGAGGCAAACCCAGCTTGGAGAGAGCAAGCTCGTCCTCACTAGCACTCTTAGCCTCGCCACCCTCAGACACGAAACCACCCTCATCCTCACTCACGTCAATCTCACTCTCCGAGAACCCACCAGTCCCCAACTTCTTGAAAGCCTCCTCGCTCAGCACCGAGTTCGGCGTGGCGATAGCAGAAGTCACGAAGCTACTCAGACTCCGCCTAAGGCCGCGCCTTTTCACACACCCGCTTTCGAAAGACCCAAAGGGTCTACGGACATGGCCCTCGTTAGATGAACAGAGCAAGGAATTGAAGTGGGGCTTCTCCAAAAAGGACAAAGAAACCACGGTACCAGCTGATGCAGCACACACTGCTGCTGCTGCTGTTGGGGTCGGTTTCCTGGATGTCTCAAGAGACTGGCCATGACAAATGATAGACGGGGTCAGAGACCTACAAGCCATCGAAGATGGTAGCAGAAAACGCTCAAACGGCACAGACTTTTGAGTGAAATTCGATGCCTCGGTGAGGCTGTTAGGAACAAGAAGAAACAGATACCGGCGGCTTGATAGGGAGGTGGGAAGGACGGAGGGATAAGGTCACGGAGAAGGAGAGAAATGGAGAGGAGATATATGGCCTTCTATCCTCCACCTCTGTCCTCTGTTGCTACCGTATGCTATCGTTTTCTCTTTATAGAGGGAGAGAATTAGCCGGAGGAGGACAGGTGCTGGCGGAGCTATAGAACTGCTGCGAATCTTGCTCCGTCCATCAACTGAAATGGGCCGATGTCCGATCCCTTCGCTGACTTTACAACAACCCATGGACCTCTTTTGGCCCGCTTCCCGTATTGCTTGGTTTGATTCTCTCTTACAAATCCTCTGTATTTTCACTAGTTGCCTTTTTCGTTGTTGCGATTCTTGCTCCGTCCATCCACTGAAATGGGCCGATGTGCGGTCCCTTCGCCGACTTTACAGCAACCCATGGACCTCTTTTGGCCCACTTCCCATATTGCGTGGTTTGATTCTCTCTTACAAATCCTCTGTATTTTCACTAGTCGCCTTTTGCATTGTTGCCTATCTCTTCAGCTGTCTTTTTGGTCTCGACATCTAAACCGCTTGCTGCAAAAATCAGATGCGATCGAAAACGACGTGCTTTTCGATGACGCTGCAGCGACTGAATTACCTAATCAACTAAGCGCTTCACCAGTATTGCCCTTTTCTTGGGTATGATCAGAGCTAGTCTTGCAATTATGGCTTATCGATCCGATTTCACTAGATCATTTAATAACATACGATCCATTCATCAGCTGCTTACTATTTTCATCTCTGTTTTATAACCTCTCATGTCCCAATTGCAGATGTTCAGCCAAAGAGGCCATTTTGGTCATTCTGCAAGACTGATGTCATATTCCAACTGGGAAATTTTACAGCACCAAGATAGTGATCATGATGATTATGAGCATTCCGGAACAATTGCATGCGCTAAACAAAAGCGTATGAAATAGGTCCAATTTTTTTCTATTTTTGGGCCCAAAAGAAAAGAACGAAAAATAAAAAAATATGCGACAGCATATGTTTATTGGACAACCAGAGTCCAGATTGAAGAGAGAGAGGGAGAGAGAGAGAGACCATCATGGGTTTGCCAGTGAAGCAAATGCTTCTCCTTCCCCTCGTTCCACCCTCCTCTCAATTTCTTGTCCCCACTCAACTCACTCCATTAAGCAATCCTCGATAAAAATCCCATCTTTCCAAGAAATCCCATTCTTTTCCAAGAAGTTGGACAAGATCATTACAACGTTGGACGCGGAGATCTGTTCCGTCTCCTTCAAATCTCCGACGATCCCGACCTCGGCGAGGTTAGTTTCCGGTTTTCTTCTTCCCGCCCTTCTCTTTTTGTCCGAACACCCGCTCTTTTTCTTTGCGAGAGTTGTCGAATTTGAGTGATCGTCCGGTTAGCGCGATAATGCTTGTCGTTTGTTAATGGCGGCAGGTGCCCGAGTTGCGGTTCCACTGTTTTTTGCGAACCCCGCGTGAAGAAATGAATGGCGACCGGGATTGTTTGGCCAATTCGAGTGTCAAGGACCAAACTTTACACTAGTTGATGTGAACTTCGGCCGAGGTGCGTGTCTTGTGATTAGCTCTGCGTCAATATGTTTTGGTGGGTTTGGTGTTGTTTGTGCCGGTTCCGATTGGCTTAGTGTTTGGAGATGGTTTTCTCTGGTCATGTTAAAGGGAGGAGGACATTGGTGGAGAAGAAGGTTTGCGATGGGGGAATTCGTGCCGGTTTACTTCAACTTCATCGCGCTTATGTGCACGGTGGGGGCGATTGCGATAGCAATTCACCACATTTATATGCACTTGGTGAATTACACGGAGCCAACTTATCAACGATATATAGTTCGCATCATCTTCATGGTTCCGGTTAGTACCATGAAATTTCTATATATAAATCCATGAGAAAGATTGGGGAAGCCATGAATATCGCATTCTTTGTTGTATACTGATTAGCACCTTCCACATCACATTGATTAGCTCGCCTTGATGCCTTTGATTTGAATGTTGGGGAAAATGGCGGTGGACGTAAGATTTTGGGGTTAGTGATTCTGCATCAACATTCTGGAGGTTGAAACTAGATATACAAAACAAAAATTGCACTGAATTTTTGCGAAAACTTCAACTGCAACATTGGAGGTGTAGGTTCACTTTTACACCGGTGGTTTGTGAAGTTTTTTGGAGATTTTATCTTGCTTTCTTCCTTACTTTTGTTGGATAGGGAAAAGCTCATTGCTTAGTTATAACAATTGAACTTTGAAGTCAGTGTGAGAATTGAGAACATTGGTTGGCGCAGTCAGTAGCAGTTGTACTGATGCATCATATCTTATCTTACCTCATGTGTTATGAAATCATATAAATGATGGGTTTCTTGGCATATGGTATGTTAGAAATGAAATTCTTCTGTAGAGTTGTCTAAATCCTGACTGATTAGCCAAAGAACACAGGCTTTGGTAGAATTTAAAATGAGAAAGCGCACGGAGACTGTCGAAATATATTATAACTTTCCAGTTTTCTAACCTTCACTGACTTTAAGCCCGTATACAACTCACCCCCCGCCCCTTTTTCCAGAGAAAGAAATTATTATATGTAGTAGGAACCCCACACCCCCACAACACGAAAAACGAAAACTGCAAGCTAGACTTGAAATGTGTTTACTTTTTGAGATTATGATTTAACCTTTGTTGCCTTTACTATATAACTAATTTCCATCTTATGCTCTTGTCAGGTGTATGCATTGACTTCTTTCTTATCCCTCATAATGAACGAGAATTCAATTTATTTCAATTCCATTCGTGAAGTGTAAGTATTTGCATTTTTAATCCATGGTTACAAAGAATTGGAGAATTTGGTGCAATTTACATGTGCTTTGATGTTTCCTTTCCCTGTCAAATTTTTTAATACTATAATGATGTTGAGTTTTTGGCTTTCCCATCAAAATTTAAAAGATTACTCAAATTGAAAGTTTCAGGAGTTTTGGATTTAAAATAAGTCAAAGTGCATGAGCTGCAAGAATTAGGTTGAGCAAAAAGATAAAAAGTTATAGTCATTCCAAACATGCCCCAAGTATTTGACTTAATTCGTGAAATGTAAGTATTTGAATTTATATTTCTTGAAGGGATGTCTCTGTTTCACGTTTTATTGATTTTGCGTGCTATTCATGTTTTTGTTTTTCTGCTTCTGAAATTTAAGAATATACAGTTTCGGTTGCAAAAGGTAGATGATCGGCCACCTTCGTTGGTTGGCCTTTTCTTAGTTCATTGTGTGTCGCACGTACCTGCGTTACGGAGATACAAATTTTTTAACCCGCCTTTAAGGCACTCATAGATGTGATTTATAATTAGATAATGTTGGTGAGTCCTGATGATTATAACTTAGTTTGTTGTTGCTAAATTTTCATAATTTTGGAAATTGCTCTTTCAGGTATGAAGCTTGGGTTATTTATAATTTCCTATCGCTCTGCCTCGCATGGGTCGGTGGTCCAGGAGCCGTTGTGCTGAATTTAAGTGGTCGGATTTTGAAACCATCTTGGTACTTAATGACGTGCTGCTTACCTCCAATGCCATTGGATGGGTGAGTGCTTACCACAAGGCCTTGCCTATTTAGTTTAACGGGCTCTTTAGGAATATTCAATTCGAGACAGCGCAAGTTTCTTAATTAATCAAGTTACTCTGAGTTATATTTCTTACATTGCATTAGATACCCTTCTGCTTCCCCAAGAAAGTCGAGCAATTCTTGTGAAGTTTCATCAAAGTGCTTTCAAGGGAAAACAGAGTTTGACTGGAGTGTTCATATATTGAAACACTATGATTTCCACTTATTTGTGAATGATTTAGACTTCTGAATCTTTCATGCAGGCGCTTTATTCGTAGGTGCAAACAAGGTTGTTTACAGTTTGTGATACTGAAGCCCATTCTAGTTGCTGTCACACTCGTCCTCTACGCTAAGGGAAAATATCATGATGGAAATTTCAGTCCAGCACAGTCATACCTGTATCTCACCATCATCTACACCTTATCGTATACAATGGCACTTTATGCTTTGGTACTATTCTATGTGGCATGCAAAGATTTGCTCCAGCCGTTCAATCCAGTCCCGAAGTTTATAATCATCAAGTCTGTTGTCTTTCTAACTTATTGGCAGGTAAAACTTTTGTTTTGTTTGTCACTTGTGCATTCCTTTGTTTTTCTTTCTGGGGGAAGTGTTTAATGAAAACCATACAAAAACAGGTTGTTGACTTGAGGATTGAAAACAAAGTTGTCATTTTGTCTATTGTGAATAAAAATATGTACGATGGGTTGTGATTTCCCAATAGGTTTTTCTCTAGTTTTATTTGCGAATTTTGTTGCTTAGTGAATTGGGTTGCTGGAAAGTGTAAACTAGCTGTCTCTTCATGTCCTCAATATTCTTTTCCATATTGTAGGGCGTCTTGGTTTTCCTTGCTGCAAAGACTGGACTCATCAGAGATGCGGATGAAGCTGCTCAATTCCAAGATTTCATAATATGTGTGGAGATGCTTATTGCTGCAGTAGGTCACCAATATGCCTTCCCATACAAAGAGTATGCGGGTGCAAATATTGGCGGTTCTCGTGGTTTTACTGCGAGTCTTGCACATGCACTAAAGTTAACTGACTTTTACGATGACACTGTCCACCAGGTAAAACTTGGAGGTTGCTGATGTCATTTCATGAACGCTATTTTTTTTTTTTTTTGCTTGTGCTGCCCTTAAATGATGATTGAATCAATATTTGTTGCAGTTTGCACCAACTTACCATGAATACGTACTCTACAACCATGATGGTGGCGATGAGGGGACAAGGAAATACAGGTCGCGCACCTTTGTGCCGACTGGCCCGGAAATGGATGCCGTTAGAAGGAACAAGCACATGTTTGGTAACAAAATGGATGAAGTGCAACTCTCCAGCATGTCTTCTTCTGCTACTAGCACTCCTAAGAAATCATCAGTACTGCCCGATTCTGCTACCAGCTCAGAGATCATGAAGTCTTCCCTACTTGTTGACCCATCAAACTCTTCTGCAGTCCCCTACGACATGTCGCTCATTGATGTGGACATATCAAGTTATCCTCCGCATGTTCCTGCAGCAGATGAAGCTAGACAAAGATGACTTGTCGAGCAGTTTTCTCCTTTGGTGAAGGTACAAGATTACTGTCAGGCAGCCTTACACGAGGAGGGAAAAAATGATGGAACAACAGAATTTTGCATGTTGTTTGATTTGGGACCATTTTGCGCCTAAGTTTGTGTAGTGTGACGCAGAAATTGAGCTTGGCTTCTCCCTGAAAGTGTCCTTCTAACAGCCTAGTTGTCTGCTGAGCACTGTAGGTACAGAAATCTGTTACATACTTGTAAGCAGGAAATAGCCATGTAATTATCTGCACCAGTCCTTTTTTTTCCAGCTACTTGAATGAGCGTTTGCATTCTTAGACATATCTTGGCATCGCGATTCTAGTTTTGGAGATCCTTAACTTATTCTCAGATTGCTGCCAGATGAATGGTATTTCCGGTGATCGTCATGGTGAAGATTGTTTATTCATCGAGTCGACATGGTAGAATCAATAAGCGAGTGCGCGGGCCATGGCCAACCTTTTCTTCTTTTTTGGGTTGGCATCAGGTCGTACTTTTGACTTTTGTCACGAAAGGTCAAGCATCAAAATGCACACCATGGGCATTTCCCATTCCACCGGCGGCTGCGCAGTGTCTCTGCACGATTGCAAACCGAGGAGAATATTAATAAACGTGTGGAAGTTCGCAGCTTTTTTATAAGAAACCAAGTAGTACCACTAGGACTTCCCAAAAACCAAAAAGGCAAGAAGAAACCCTACTTATTACTAATATTTCCCTTTGACCTCGTAACCTTTCTTCACTCTTACTTTCCACGGCATATAAACCCCCCGCGTCAGACTTTCTCACAACCCGCTCTCCCCTCCCTCTCTCTCTCTCTCTCTACCTGCCAATAGAGAGAGAAGACTCTTCTTCCTGTCCGTATAGCGCAACTTGAATCCCTGATACACATGGCCTCCGTAAACCCCAGCCTGATGGGTCCAGTCTTCAGGGTCGACTCCATGGAACACCAGTGCCTGATGATGGAGAAGAGACAGCTCTTCCTCAGGAGCTACCAATTCAGCAGAAAACGGAGCCTCTCGGAGAGGATCAAGAGGTCCTTCACCAGGGTCAAGAGGGTCCTCTGTTTCAGGCTGAGGTCCGCCCGCCGGCTCCGGAAGCTGGTCTGCTCCAGGCTCTCCAGGCTCAGGCACAGGCTCTGCTACTCCAGGAGAAGATCAAGGTTCCTTCCCCTCCTCTGCAACAACTGCAACAACAATCACACAAGTGATTCATCATCTTGCTTCTCTTTCTTCTCTTGACTCTTATATTCGATTTATTTGTTCAGAGGATATAGTAGTTAATTAACTCCTGCCCTGAAAGATCAATCCCTAGTAGCAGCCTTCCATGCTGAAGTGAAATAGACCCAGAATTCTACATGTATCGAGGATTTAGATGAAGCTAAAATATGAACCTTTTTTCCTTTCTGGGTTTTTTTTGTCTGTCGTTCTTGATGAGTTTCACTACAAATTCAGACATACACCAACATATCATTGAACCCCATGAATGCAAATATCATAGCAGCCATCAAGAAACAGGGTTTACAGACATGTCTTCTCTGCTGTTTTATTCTCGGATATTTCTGGTACTACGTTTGTTCCTGGTTTTTTTCTTTCTTTCTTAATTATATATGTTTATGTGCACCATGAATGAGGGATGTATAAAAGAATTAGGTGTGGCATGATAAATGAGAATAATTGACCGAATTAAAGCGGAGATGAATACTGCAGCAAGAAGGCAGGTACGGTTTGTGCATGGACATTCAAGCATCCACACACATACACCCCCCAAGCTTTTTCTTCTTCTTTTTTTAATCGCTTTTCATAACTTAATGTTTAATATTTCCTGCTGGAAACTGCAAAGGTGTCTACGTTTCATTGCTTTTATGGCGGACTGAATGATAATATCATTTATTATAATGATAGTAATAACAATCAACGGGAGCTTATCTTCAAAGCTTAGACTCTAAAAGTCAAAGCATCCAGATGAATTCCGAGTTCGGATACCAGAATAAACAAATTTCCAACTTGTGTATGGATTTCAGGCCGGCGTTTTCTGGATTCGTTCTGGATCGATTTAATCCGGTTCAATCATGGTTGTTACTTAGAAATTCGGTTCAATATTTTCTTTTTTTTTTTTTTTTGATAATCCAGGGAATCCCGCACGGTCGACAGCCGGGGAGTAAACCCTGGGGGCGACACGTGCTAGTCACCACACACGTGCCACTGGTTAAGTCACCCTGTAGCGCCCGGGATTCGAACACTCAACCTTTTGCGAGAGGAAGAGTGCGCGTTCCAGCAGCGCCACCCAGGCGGGTGGTTGCTTTCTTTCTTTTTTCCTATGCGATTTTGTAAACAACCACCGGATGTAGGTGAAGTAAGATTTGATGGATCTGGACTAACCCTAGTTTAGTATATATGTATAGAGTATGTATATAAAGTGTAAACACGCGTGCAACAGTTTTCTTTGAATGAAAGTCAAAGAGTTGACAGAATGGCGGAAACCAATTTAGGGTTTCAAGAACGATGCGTGACTTTCTTCCGTCCAAATAAAGTTAGGAGATTTATTGCAGGCAGCTGTCTTTGAATTTGACGAAATTACAGCATTGCCATTATGGGAAGAAGGAAAAATAATATAATAATAATAAAAAGCAACACAAAATTCCTATTTTTGCAGGACCATGAAGAATTTAATGTGAAATAAATACAGTATGCTGCCGACCCCTTATGTTTTCATTATTTGTTGCTCTTACCACATCCATTGATGTGGTTCTTTTCACATTTGTATTTAATGCGTGACAAACATGGGGCTACAAAGGCTAGCCAACCTTCCCCTCCCACTTTAAAGCTCGTCTAGGTTAGATTAGAACACCGCAAACACAAATTATCTCGGGAAAAAAACCGGTCGATGCGATAGGAGGACCGTCCAATTTCAAGTGAACCCTCCCTTGATAGTCCGACATGTTTTCCTTTTCCGAGAAATAATCCCAAGAGCCGAATCCGGTTGACCGGTTGGCTTTTCAAAGTATCTTTGGCTGTATGTGTTGGGAAGATGAAGAGGGATCTCCTCTCATGCACAAAACGAAACGATATCTCTATATTCTCCGAACTAGGAAACCAAAGATGGGTCCTCATACATGAATCACTAAGTGTATCTTGGTGATCTTTGTGCTAATCAAGAAACTTGGTAACCACGAGAACAGATTCGATTAGATTGAGGGAAGCTAGCAATCATCAACAACAACATGGGATGATCATCTTTGTTTGCTTGTGATTCTTGCTGGGAAGGATACAACCGTGAAACTTGGGATCTGATGAGCACAGGATAATCCTAAAACAAAAGAATGAAACATAAAACTGAAGGACAGACGGATGATCCGTGGTTCAACGTGAGGACAGCAAATTGACCTGAAGCAAGAATATGAATATGAAACTCCAACCTTGAAGTCATCGGCTGATTTGATGGGGGACCTTGGAGATATGTGTTTTGCATGCATCAGCAAGGCCAAGACGTGATTGCAGACGCCTCTGGACAGTAGCAAGCAACTCTTAAAATAAAGTTAATGATGTGTGCGCGCACTGATAAATATCAGTTGACTTGGTTTGATGTGTGCATGCGGCTTGTGAGATTTGTTTAAATTGTGGCGGGGAGGGGCGAGGGGAGGCGAGTTGCTTCAAATGTGCACAAGATGGAATCTGGCTGTCTCATTGATTCTAACTACCAGGGCATATCTTTCACTTAGGATGTTGTGTTCCTTCACCCCCAAATATTGTCCATGCCTAAAGACAACTCCGACCCAAATCCCAATATAATAGTATGAGCGAATGAGCGATAACTTCTTGGAGATGAGACTTTCTCTTGCGCTCTGCACAGGGATCTGGTCACAACGAACTCACCATTGACGCTTTTGTTGATTTTTGAGCGTTGATCGGGGCATCGCATCCGACATTACCACATGTAAAAAGCCGTAGACTCGTAGCAATCATCATGCTACATGTTAATGGCCCTAAGCCAGCACACCCCTGCCCAAATCGGGCAACACTTAACACTTGAAGGTCTGATGGAACTCTACCAAAAAGAATCTCGATACCGATTGTTAATGACAATATCCATGCAGGCTATTGATTAGAGCGTTCTCTTCAATGAATGCTACTCTCAGCAAGAAATCTACAATCGTCACAAGTACTTTTAAACAATCCGGGATATGTGGTTCCCTTCGCCGATTTCATGTGAATCACGTGAATTTCTACGGTTGGTCTGAAAAGATGTTGAAAAGAAGAACATGGACTACACAAATACAACCATATTTTTGTTTCAAAGTCTCCAAACATACATGAGTCCGTTCCAATAGGCGAAAGCAGATTGATCTCTTTGCATTGCGCAAGAACAACGCATGCGTGCCCGCTCGGTTCTTACGTAAATCCACCCATCAAGTGCCAGCCCATTTTTCCATTTAAGTCCAATCGAGAAAGCCCATATTAAAAGGTACAACAAGAGGGCCTAAAACCCAAAAGCAAAGAGAGAATCTCTAGACTGCTTTCAAATTTTCAAATGCCTGCGAATTGGTAGGGGCCCGTCAAAACTGTCAAAGGGATGATACAGATACTAATTGCTGATTAAACAATTGCTTCCTCTTGTATTCTTCAATCCGGGACAGGTTACACCAATAATCAGACAGGCTTGACTTGATTCTGAAACAATCTGTGTCAAACGAATTAGAATAAACCAGCAGATCTGCTTTTCTTTTTTGAATGATGACTACCAATATTCATTCCTTTCCTTAATGATTGGCCTCGATATGTACACTAACATGGGAAGCAATCATTGCACATGCCTCTCACTACTCCTCTCAACCATCTGTTTCAGTTTGTCCTCACTCAAGCAGCCGAGAAGGGAGAGGCTCATTGTCCAAGTTGTTAGGCTGTGGCTATGGCTATGGAAACTGATGTTAGCCATGTGTTAAAAAGGTTAATAACCTTGAACTGCGTTTAGGTTAAACTATAATGGAAGCCATGTGTTTGAGGAATCCCAACTGCAGATTATATCATTATTTTGGTACGAAATCTGGTCTCAAAATATTACGAAAACCCAGATCCTGCCAAAATAACTAGCAATAGGTCACCTCCTTATAAACTGTCCACATACTCTTTATGCTGCAGACAGTTGATTGTATAGTAACCTCAGCTGAGAAGCAGCTAGGCTCTCTTCATCTCCTCTAACTTTTTACCCTCTATCATCATTCCTGAATGCTGCAGATGGGTCCGCAAGTTATTGGCGCGGGCTGCTTCAGGTATCAATACGAGAAGCTGATCAACATCGATGAGAAAACAACAAGGCCTAGGGGGCGTTGGGTGAGGAATGTGAACGGAAAGCTCAAGGCTCTCCGGCTGTCTCGTTCGAGGAAACTTACTCTGAGGGCATTTTCACTGATCGCATTGCCCAGCAAGATGACCAGGATCTACAGAGATATCGTCAACCGGATGAATTTGGATGGTATCTACCCGGCCATCACTTTTTCCTCTCAGTGGGGGCTCCCAGTTCTGTCTCATTCCTCTGTGAAATGTAGAAGAAGTGTCGTATCTCTTGATAGACGCTGGGCTTGCACTTGATATGCAGGCATTTTGTCTGCGGTAGTAACCTGAAAACTTGCTATTATGTTGATTTTGCATGAAGTTCCTCTCATTAATCTACAGTCGGTCAATCCCCATTCTTAATTTGGCAGAGTGGAGGATTCGACAATGCTTCTTAGTTTATACTTGATGTGTCTAGGACGCGTGAATATACTAAATAGTTCAGTTCCAGACTTAGAGAATCAAAGAAAGGAAACATAATATGCACTCACTAGTAATATCAAGACTTACTTTGACAATTCAGTTCTTGGTAAGTCTAGAGTGGAAGCAGGACTTACATCTCAATTTCAGGAGATGGTGAATAACGAATATATATTACTGCACTCTGCTCGATATGGTTAAATCTGCCCTTGTGGCACCCCAGGGAAATGAAGAGTATACTTTCCAAGCACCTTTTAAAAGATTCCTTAAAACAATGATTTTAGCATGATCTCCAAACAAATTTGCTGGCCACTTCGTTGATTACTTTCTACCATGTTGCATTCAGTCCAATCTCACTCAAAAGATTAAGCAGATGCATTTCCGGATCAGATTGCACATTAGCTAGTCCATTAACCACTATTAAAGAGCAAGTATAACCACCCATATCTTGTAGTTTTATCTGAAGTATGGCCAACCCTCGTCATCTCCTGCTACATATAACCTCTGCCTTTCCTTTCATATTTCCGAACTTACTTCGGAGTAAATTCTTCTTTGGCATAAGGGTTATCTCTTGTTTCACTGCTGTTGCTGTCAAATCCAAAATTTTGAGCTTCCTCGGCGATTTGTTGGATGATACATGACTGTTGTAGAGTAATCTCTCGTACCATGCGTTTATTTTAGATAAGATGCAATGGCTGGTGAAGCCCCTTGTTGCCGGAGCACTCCAACACATACTTAAATTTTCCTACCACCTGGCAGAAAATGGAGTGTTATTTGGACTTGAAGTTCTACATTTTCTATGCATGGCATCTTTGGGTGTTGGAACAGCCAATGACTGCTTGTCATAGCACTTGGTCAACAAGTTTTATAACACATTTAGTATCTACAGCATTTACTTTGAGGTGACCGAGATGGATGTGAGATGCATCCAACTTCCTACCTCATCGATGCAAGCCGAGGCCAGAGTTCCCTTTAGGCCAGATGGCAGCTCCTTACAGCTGAAATTTGTAAGGAGCCCACTGCAATTCACTACCGGCATGCTGTAACTAATAATCATAAACCGGGAAAGGAAATAACAGAAAGGGCCACATTGGTTTCACCAGATTTCAGCATTTTCACAGCAGTAGCTTGTTGACACCTGAATTTTAGTCAGCAATTAAAATATTCTAACTCCACTAAAAATCCACCTAATTGTTGGTGCTATGATGTGGTGAATTTTGGTCGTGGCTTTGTGTGTTCTAGTCCACTAAAAGGAAGACAAAATACATAGAAAATTAGAGGTAAAAATGATATAATAAGATAGGAGTAGTAAATTATTAGGATGTTGAGGAGTGTTTCTGAAGTGGAATTTGGATTAGTCTTTGGACTTTGAACTGGTTTAGGTGAGTTCATTTCTGCTGATAATTTGTGAAAGCTTTAAATTTTTGGGCTTGATAAGAAGCAAAACCTGGGAATGGCACAACCCGCCTGGGTGGCGCTGCTGGAGCGCGCACTCTTCCTCTCGCAAAAGGTTGAGTGTTCGAATCCCGGGCGCCGCAGGGTGACTTAACCGGTGGCACGTGTGTGGTGGCTAGCACGTGTCGCCCCCAGGATTTACTCTCCGGCTGTCGGTCGTGCGGGGGTTCCCTGGGTTATCAAAAAAAAAAAAACCTGGGAATGGCGGTAAGCTTTGGGTGAGCTGTTCTGAGCTTTAGGAAGAAAACGAATAGGTTCCAAAAAGAAAGAGAGAGGAAATAAGGAATCATAAGAAAAATGGGGTTTGAAGGTTTAGAACTAAAAAAGGGACTTTTATAAAAGCCCAATCGGGTCTTTTGGCCCACACCAGTGAAACCACATTGAACCATATTCGTATTCAGCTGATGTGACTGTATCTTCTACTTGTTCTTCATGTACTATTGTTAAGGTGTTTGTTGTGGCTGCTTTTATATCATTTTTTTGTGTTGTGGTTCATTTTCATAGTTGAGTGGTTAGGTTTCTAGGATCATAGTAAACATAAAAATATCTCATGGCCATTTAGTGGACGTGAACTTTAGGATTTATAATTGGGTTAAAAAAAGGGACTATATGTGACACTTAGTTTTGACAAATAATCAAGTTTAGATACTAAAACAATACTAATTAGATAACTAATGTAATCAACTAGCTGACTTTAAATTGAGTACACTCCCATACATCACTTGATTTTTAGCTAACCCCAATAGACCAGTAGCGAGTTCTTATATAGAATTCCCATAGGTTTAATTAAATTTAAATAAAAATTCCAACCTCACGAGAGGTAAAGGTTTGGGAGAACTCACACCGATTAAGGACCATTGTCTCTTAACTCGATATTATCTCTAAAACTGTATTTTCCCAATACTCGCAACACAGCTTGCTTCAGTTTTGCCAGATATGAAACTCAAACAAAAAAATGGACATTCGGATTCACCTGATGGTATACCAGGCATGATTGCCTCTTTATAAAGTCAATATATTAGAAACTGATTTTCATTTTCTTGAATAGTAGGTTGAATGGCTTGAAATCCAATTGCCGAAGAGATAAATAACATAGTATATCCAAAACAAGCGAAACCAGGGCTATGCATTATTAGCTCCACAATTATTACACACTATATGGGAGAGGAAATATGAGAAGTTTCTTATTCTCTAGTTGTTAACAAGCTGAAACTGCCATGTGAATGACTCTACAACAGGAATCCAAACAGTCAATGGATGCTACTGCCTGAAATAATATGATTTGGCAGAAGCAAAGCACAAATTCTAACAACTTCTCAGCGGGGATCCAAACGCATACAGATACCCAACTCGATGATCACGAAATACCTATCTTTCAGTCCTTGAGATTACCTTCAGCTGCTCAAATCAGAGACTAGCCAAATCAAGAAATTAGTACTGAAGGAGCCCTCCAAAGCTACCTTTGGAGGCGAAGCCGGTTATGAAGAGCGCATAAGAATCCCAGAAACTGAACTGAGGCATGAACAGATGTCCCATCTTGACCTTGACCTCGAACATCCTTCCCTTCTTGATCTCTCGTCGGTGTCGGTGTCTCAGCGGCATCAAGTTGTCATCAGAGAACTCTGGTTCTTCTTGGATTGTTGCGAGCTTCGTCTTCAATATCACCTCTATATCCTTCTGTGACTCTGTCCTCAGGGTCTTCCTGCTCGTGCAAGGCACTGCCCTCCACATCCTCCTATAAGCTTTCCTCATTTCCACTGCCGAAATGTCTTAAACTCTTGAAATTTTTCGATGTAGTTTTTCTTCAATTTATCGACATACTGATGTCCCTCTCAAAATTAATGCAACACATATCACAAGACTTTTTGGGCTTCTGAGTATCGGTTGTACTTATAAATGAGGTGATACAAGGAAGTGAGCACATGAGTGTTTATGAATTGGTAGGAGAGGCAATATCTGGGCGGACCAGAGAGGGTGGCTTACTTGTAATAGCTAATGACTTTACAGCGATGGTTCAATCATTATGGTCATTTCTTTAATCAGCTTTATGTCCACCCACCAAAACTGTCCTCGTTAAAGACACAATAAAGAAGATGATGTTCCACTTTCTTTCTGTAGACAAACATATCTGTATCGATCCCTTGTCCGGCTTCAACATGCATAAGCCTGAGCTCCAAACAAAAAGAAGTTGTTTCCTGGAAGCCCACTTGTTGAAGGGTAGCATTCTTCCATTGCTGAAAACCAGCTGATTTGTTGAAGGAAGCAGTGACAGATACCAACATGAGCGATGAAGCAAAGAAGAGGAGATGCAAAACAGGAACATGACTGCGGTGATATGCTAAAAGTGAAACATGAATTAAAGCCTTTTATCGTGATAAGATGAATATGAAACATGGATTAGTTGGCTCCTTGATTAAGGAAACTCGAGAGAAAACATGAGAAGCCCATGCAGCGAGCAAATGCTTACATAGAATGAGGACATTTACTCATTCAAGACATGAGATAAGATATCAGGCATTTTAATAAAAGGTGCATTACCTACTTTGCACCTGAAGAATATTCCACCACCACCTGAAGGGAAGAGAAGAGTTGATGCCTTTCTTGCTTTGCCAACTCGTGTGGTCAATGAAGTGGTGATTTTGTGATTCTTTGATATCATGCTCTCCCAATCGCCTCGTAAAACGTTACTCTACTTAATTCATTTTAAGTTGTCTTTCACGCTTCACGTTTCAAACTAAACAATATTTTTTTTATCACGTCTCAAACGTACATGTCGCTTGATAAAGTATTTAATTGAATGAAAACGTTCATCACTTGGCAATGAATGTACTAATCTTGTCTATATATGTATGTATATGTATAATATACATTATATACATATATATGTATATGTTTATTCAAAAGTTGTTAGATCTAGCACACAAAACAAAAAGGGATGGAAGGGGATGCAGAAGGGCGTAAGGATGATGCCTCATTTTTTTGATTGGACAAGACATCCAGTGGTTTCCTTTCCTAGGGGCAACAACAATATAAAACTTCTCATAGATGCAGGAAATATGAGGAACAACGGTATATCCTATCATGTTGTGGTTATCCAATGGTCGAGATCTATCAGCTAGTTGACTTGTTTATGAGTCTGAGTCATCCAACGGACGACAATAGCTGGTATGCAGCACGATATTGTGACATATGTTGTAAGATTCTTGTGATCAGTCCCGTGGGGAAAACTATGAAACACTCTCGTGACTTTATGAGATTTACAGTATGAAGATCATGTCTGTATTAGGGTGAGAATGGTTCTTGGGTAAAATCGAGAACTAGAGAACCAAACTGGTTCCAGATATGAATGGTAGGTTTAAGTTCCAAAAAATTGAGGAACTAGTTTTGATATGTAGGTTTTAGGTTCCAGTTTGAGCTTAGAATAAATTTTCGTATTTTTCTTGTTCTATATCTTTGTGAAATCCTACGTTATTTCATTACGTCTGATGATGAGTGTGTAATGTAGAACTAGTTGTCTAAGCTTCTATTTTTAAGTTATATACATGATTGAAACTTATACTTTGTTAAGAAGATAGATGGAACATGGGTAGACCTTGAAACCTATGACTGGATGGGTTTTAGAGTATGCAGGGTAGGTTCCAGGTTCCAAAAATTTAGGAATCCATTTTAACGAGTAGGTTTCAGGTAGAACCTGGATCAACTCTAAAATCGTTTACCCCTAATCTATATCATAATAATGGATATGGAACTCACGAATGATTCTAGATATGTATGGAAAAGCAAAATTATCCAAAAAATCCTAAACTTATTATACTTTAATCAATTAAGTCCTAAACCTTACAATTTTGCCGATTGAATTTTAAACATTTTTAAGCACGGCCAATTGAGTCCACATGACCAATTTTAGCTAGAAATTACTAACGATGGATGTTGGTTGTCCTATGCAGCACGTGACAAAATCGACGCTGACGTATACAATTTTTATAATTTTTTAAAAATTTCTGAATTTTTTATATTATATAAATCTTTTCTTTTTGACTTTCTTTTCTTCCAAGACCAGTGATGGTCCCTAGGCGAGGGCTTCGTGGCCCTCGTCAAATTTCGATTGAGGGTTGCCAGCCCTTGCTGAACTTAGTAGAAAAAAAAGGAAAAGAAAGAAAAAAAAGAAAAGAAATATAAAAATATTAAAAAATTTCCACGTTAGCGCAAACCATCCTTCGTAGTACTATGGATGTCCATATCGGCGATTTCCGGTTAAAAGTGATCAGATGGACTCAATTGACATAATATGAAAAGATTTAGGACTAGATTGGGAAAAAAATTGCATAATGATGTTTGTCACCTTTCTATTAATGGAGTAGAGCTTGAAATCAATTTAAAGGTAGTAAAAAAATAAACCAAGTTGCACATAATAGTAACTTTCTCAATTTTTCGTAGTAATTTTGCGGAAATGTTAAACTTGGTGACATTAATTTTTATTTCGATAGGTTTTATGAATAAATGAGAGATAGTGTCCGAATATGAAATCTAGCTCAAAGAAACCTTCTTGAATTTCACATAATAAATTGATGCAAATGGTCCATAAAACTTTGGCCAAATATTCAATTCGGTCTCTGCACTTTTAATTTGTTCAATGTGATCCATGAATTTTAGCCTAATGAGTAATGTGATTCTTGAACTTTTGATTTAATTAATGTGGTATGTGACTTTTTCTTGTACACATTCAATTTATTCCCTGAACTATATAAAAATGTTGTTCCTTGGATTACATGAAAACGTTCTAAATTTTTTTTTTTAGTAAAGGTAAGAATATGTATTACTTTTCAAAACACCAAATACAATATAGCGCCAAAGCCAACCTTTGACCCAATTAGGACACAAAAATGTCCGAACAAGGTCAACGATGGTTCAGCAAGAACTATATAAATGTTCTAATTTTTTATATAGTACAATGATTAAATTGAACATGTACAAAAAGTTCACATACCAAATTGAAAAATTTAAAAATTTCAAGCACCACATTGCACATTGGGCTAAAATTCATGAACCACATTAAACAAATTAGAAGTTCAGGGACTACATTGTATATTAGGCCAAAGTAAAATGACAATTTGTGTCATTATCCCTCATTATATCTATCTTCTCCCCTCTACTTAAATAAGAAATCTGTCATAATATCAAGTATACCCAACTTGAGCTGCAAAATTAATCGAGTATAAGTGCTACGAGTGCAGCAATTAGGTAATTGCTTGAGGAAATTTTGTAACTTCTAACACACAATTGCTTTCGTGTGATGCATAATTAATACTTTAAAAATTTCTGGTTTCAAATCTGAGTATTCAAACACTCGTCGAGACAACCCTTGTACAAAATTGATGGACTTACGTGTTATGGGCTACGATAGGGACACGCACGATCAAAGGTGCCACCGATCGCCACATCGAACACTCGCCACGCGTCGCATGCAAGTGTCGTCGGCTGTCACCATTTTGCGCCCTCCATACTCCCATTAATTTAATTCAAAACCCACACGTATGAACAAAAAACTCCGATGAATCATTCTTTACCCCGATGAATCATTATTGAGAAGACTCTCTTGCTTGCTTGCTTGTGGGTGCTGGAAGTTATCGCCGGTTGGAAGGAAACCTCCCCTCTTGCCTCGCCTCGAACCGCTCTTCCGACCGCGGAAATCGTCGCCATCCCCTCGAAAAACGTGCGCAGCACACGATTCTGTTCGAATCCTCAACTGGGTGTTGTTCTTTTTCGTCGTTTTCCTCGCGTGTTCTCCGGCCGCAAACGATTTGGATGAGGTTATACAGTTGTCCGCACGAATGCTACGTTGTTCTGGAGTTTGTCTTTCGTCCACGCCGTTTGATTCTTGGATTTTGGGCAACCCCTTGATCGTTGATGTCAGTTTCTGATAAGGAGATATCTAGTCCTGGGGGTAACGTCATCGTTGATGATGGTAATGTTGGTGATGGAGAGAACAAGGATGATGGTAAGGGCGATGATGGTGGAGATGGTGGAGTTGGGGTCTCTGTCGCGCATGAGAATGATCAGAGGAGAGAGAGGGGTTGTGGGTGTATGCCGCGATGGAATCTTGCCAAGGTTAGGAAGGCTTTTGGGTCTTCATCCAACTGGAAATTATCGAGACAACGCAGGAGAAGGAAGGGTAAAGGTTGTGGTTCCTGCTTTAGCAGGCCCGAAACTGTGGAATCGCCGGCCGAGTCGCATTTGAGCGATCCCGAGGATCCGGCTTTCACACATGAGATGCTGCGGGATTTGTTGGAGAGGAATGGCTTTTACTCTAGGGAATGCAATACCCACTTGGACATCCATTTCGCTTCGTGTGAGCATAGATAGGGAAGGTATGTTTTTCGATTGAATTGTTTGTATTTCTATGCCTCTACGGGTAGTTGCAGAGGAGGTTGTGGAAAGTCTTCAATCAGAGGTGTTGCAAGATTGTTGAAAATGTCGAATTCGTGATCACCATGCTGATTCCGATATTTCCGAAGCAGTTGGGTTGTGAATTAAAATTGGAGTTCAAGTGTTAATGGTTGGGTGGATTATGGAGATGTGGTTGGCTCATTGGTTAATCAGATTGGATGGATCTTGAATTCTCGCTTCTCGATCAGGTGATGAGTTGCAGAGTCATTAGGCCTCTCGCTTGGTCTGCACTTTTGGCCTTGGTTCTCGCCTCGCTTTTCTCGAGGTGCTATGAGCTTGGTGTAAGGATTGTATGGCTGAGAGGAATACTCAGGGCATGGAAAATCTGTCTTCTGAAAAGTTTATGGTAGATTAGCTGTCCGCGTCAATGCGGAAGAATTGAATTCTTTGATTTCTTTTTAAATTGTTGAGCTAGACTTTTATGAGGAGATTCGAGCATATTTCTGCCAATGATATACTAAGGGAATACTTGTTTGTGAAACTTTTGGATCAATACTGCAATGGGAAAGACTTCTATGTCCAGTAGGTTGGGGTAGTAGTTTGTTTGCTTGCTCTGTTTATCTACTTTTTCTAACTTTATGCCACTTTTGAATTGACAAGACGAAGTATGGCTCTACCTCGACCCTCATTTAGCTTCCTTTCAATTTTGATGAAGACCATGCGTTGCGATGTTGATTTAGCTAGGGCTCGGGGCGAAGACTCTTGGCGTCGGCTGAAATTAGCGGCTGCCATCCATGTCTTTTGGTACGCCTTTCGCTTTATATTGTGTGGCTACCTAACAGATGAGAATAAAATGGCATGGCTGACAGGCGACTGGGGTGTGTCTTCCTCTTGCATTATTGCTTTGTGCTAGAAAATGCACATTCGGATGGCCTTTGCATCTAGTACCGGAAATTACTGGTGATTGATAGAACGACACAATAGAGAGTTGCCTTTCAGAACCTTTAGGTAGAATGCTTTGTTCCTGAGGCTCATAAACCAATAAGCACTTCTTTTTTCTTGGTCAGAAAAACCAATAAGCACTCGAAATATGCTTGTGAATAGGTGAATAAAATCCCTTCTTTTTTCGAAGTGGGGGTGGCTGGTGCTTGCAGAAATTGACTGGTTTCTACATTGCAGATTACTTTTTGTGCTTTGTACCCGGGAGATTTTCCTCACTACTAGTCAGGTTCTGAACCTCAAGTTTCAAATGGCTGAGCAGCTGATATCCTTGCCATGTGCACGTCAGGTTTATCTCGACCATATCCACACTCTTGTCAGATCAGATGAATCCAGGTAGCAACACAGCAGCTACTAGTCACCCAACCAAATGACTCCTATAATAGACTATACAGTACAGACCAGATCATGGGCCAATAAAATCAAGTAAAGACGTATGTAATGCTGGAAAATCCTTATCCATAAGGGTACGTGTGATATCCTTAACTTGTTAGACACCTACAAGGGTCTTTTCTTGAGATGGCGTGTGGACAAATTTTTAGGAGGTGGAGAAAATTTAGGCGTAAGAAAATAAAAATGAACAAAAAGGAAGTAAACGAAACAATTCCAGGTCTTACATAATTGTTTGTGAGAGTAACACCATGGTTTGAAAGAGCTGATCCCGTAATAATTTATAGTTATTATTATTGCAGTCCAGAACATAATGTTATTTTTAAGTATATCAAAGACCATCACTAATCATTTCTATTTGTGCAATTTCCTTGAATGAATGTCCACGTTCAATACCACCCGCCTGGGTGGCGCTGCTGGAACGCGCACTCTTCCTCTCGCAAAAGGTTGAGTGTTCGAATCCCGGGGGCCGCAGGGTGACTTAACCGGTGGCACGTGTGCGGTGGCTAGCACGTGTCGCCCCCAGGGTTTACTCCCCGGCTGTCGGCCGTGCGGGGTTCCCTGGGTTATAAAAAAAAAATGTCCACATTCAATGATGCTGTGAAAAGGTAACCCACCTGAGGGTAATTTCGGATTGAATTTTTGGCAATCGATTCTTAGATTTTTTTTAATTTCCATTTTGGGAGGAAAGATTTGTGGCCTAGAGATATTTATTTCCTAAGTAAATTTATGTTTGTTGGTCAAAATCTCCTTAACAAATTACCACCTGAGAATTTCGAATTCTACGTGCATTTATTAATTTGGACACCATTTCTTGCATCAACATTCTAAACTAAACACAAATTGCAAAAAAATCCCATAGACAAAACGTCCCAATAAAAATATAGTATCATTTGCAAAGGGCGCACCGTCATTTTCGAGTTGTGCGCAAATCACGTACAGAAAACGAAAAAAATTTCCCTATTGGGTACGGCCAACAAGCATGTGTTTCAAACGGATTCATTAATAAGATTTCAATTTGTTATATCGAAGTCATTGAAAACTAGAAAATCCTCCCTATTTCTCCTCCCCTTCTTCTTCTTCTTCTTAAAAAAAAAATAGAATTTCCCCAGAAAATTCAACACGGAAGTCAAGTCAAACTTCCTTTTCTATCTCCAAAAATGAAAAAAAAAAAAAGAAGTGAAAATGTAAAAAACAGGAGGGAGAAAAAACAGGGGGGTAAAAAAAAATCCAATGGGCTCCTTGGCTGTCTCCCGTTTGAGACTTTTTTCGCATGTTAGCGTTGCGTTCACGATCCACGGAACAAAGAACGAGGAATACATTACGAATGTTGCAAAAACCCTACACGCCACCTCGTCATCGTCTCTTCGCTCTCTCTGAGCTGCTTCGAGCTTGATCTGGGAACCTCCCCTCTGCTCCGTGCACGTGACTTGAAGCGGGGGTTCGCGGAAATGGAGATCGCCCAGTTGTCCTTCGCGGCCGATTGCCCCCCTCTCTCCGCCATCACGGCGGCGGGGCTCGCCGGCGTCCCTCTGCCCCTCGATCCCTCCCTCCCTCCTGGGTCGCCTCCGTTCTTGCTCTGCTCCGATGGGTATGCCCCTCTTTCGCTCTCGCGCTCGCGGTTCGCCATCTGGGTCGTTTCCCCCCGCGTTGTTCTGGCATCGTCCCTGCTCTGGTTTTTTGGGTGCTGTTCCGTTCATCTTTCTTGGTCGCGATTCGGGTTTCTTCCCGCTACGGTTTCCTCTTACGGTGATTGGGTGGAGTTTTCCTTTGCCAGTGTCCAGGGTGATAGAATCGAGATGAGAATCTGGTCTCAGGCTAGAGGGATATAGTTTGAGCAGTGCGCAGGATTCATTGTCCTGTTCTTTTAGGCACCGATAAGTACATCCAGAATGTATCTCGAGTGGTCTAGTCATGGCCATCCTCCTGCACACGGTTGAGTTGAGCTTGATTATATGGAATGTGCTTTGGAAAGTTCACTGTGTGGTGTAGAAGCGAATAATTTGGTGGTTTAATTTTCTGCTGTTGTTATCTACATGGAGGCTTTGCTGGAATTGTCTTTCATGTTCGCTTTTGATCATCCTGTTATTTTAGGCATAAGTTGCACGGGACACCTGATCTTCTCCGACACATTGCTAGCGTGTCCAAGACTCAAGGCTTATATGGGAGTAGCGTATCTGAATCCAGTGAGGTGATTCTTCTTGTTTCTGATTAAGTCTTTTTGTTTGTTCGTCGCTGTATAGTATATGCGATATATGTAATTTAAGCTTAAGGACACAATCTTTCATTTTTTTTTTTTTGATAGCAGGTTGATAAGTGGCTGGATTATGCCCCTATTCTTTCATCTGGTTCTGAATTCGAAAATGCATGCAAATACTTGGATGAGTATCTGGAAAAGAGTACATTTTTGGTGGGTCATTCTCTGACTGTTGCAGACATAGCAATCTGGTCTGGTCTTGCCGGTATTTACATTGTTCCCATATTTTTATTTATTGAATAAGTTATTATCCTATGTATCACGATGTCTGACGGGCTACTACCAAGCGGCAAGACATCAGGAGCAATCTTTTGACTATGAATGTATAAAGTATCCTGGTTCTCGACCATAGAGTATGGTTTTACTGTCCACTATTGCTGTCAAAATCTGTTGACTTTAGAAACTATTCTATTATGGGGGCATTTACTGTCCTTTAGCTTTGATCTTTCCGTTTACATGATTTTCATGTGACTGTGCTTGCTTTTAACGTGTGGTGTTCATTGACAGTCCCAATTCAAATGTTCTGCAGGAGTAGGGCTGCGTTGGGAAAGTTTGAGGAAGTCAAAGAAGTACCAAAATCTAGTACGTTGGTTCAATTCTATATATTCTGAGTACAATGATATCCTAGATGCAATTATCGCAACGTATGTTGGCAAGAAAGGTTCAGGGAAAGCAGCAACTGGAAAACAGGGTTCCAGTAACCAATCGAGGAGTGTTAATGGAGATGTGTCTGACAAGGGGAAAGGAATTAACAAGTCATCAGCTGAAGTAGATCTTCCTGATGCTGAATTTGGAAAGGTGTGCCTGCGATTTGCACCGGAACCTAGCGGTTATCTTCACATAGGGCACTCCAAAGCAGCACTCATGAATCAGTATTTCGCGCAACGGTACCAAGGCAAGGTGATTGTGCGTTTTGATGACACAAATCCTGCGAAAGAAAGCAATGAGTTTGTGGACAACATTTTGAAGGATATTGAGACTCTCGGTGTTAAGTATGATAGGGTGACCTATACGTCAGACTATTTCCCAGAGTTGATGGAAATGGCTGAAAAGCTGATCCGCGAGGGTAAAGCATACGTAGATGATACACCCAGGGAGGAAATGCAGAAAATGCGGATGGATGGCGTGGAATCAAAATGTAGGAGTAATAGTGTAGAGGAGAACTTGAAACTGTGGAAAGAAATGATAGAGGCATCTGAAAGGGGTCAGCAGTGTTGTCTTCGAGGTAAACTTGATATGCAGGACCCAAACAAATCTCTTCGAGATCCAGTGTATTACCGTTGCCACCCATTGCCCCACCATCGCATTGGGTCCAAGTACAAGCTGTACCCCACCTATGATTTTGCATGTCCTTTTGTTGATTCTATAGAAGGAATAACACATGCACTCCGATCTAGTGAGTACCATGATCGGAATGCACAGTATTACCGCATTCAAGAGGATATGGGCTTGAGGAAAGTCCTGATTTATGAATTCAGCAGGTTAAATATGGTCTATACGCTTCTCAGCAAGCGTAAGCTTCTCTGGTTCGTCCAAAATGGAAAAGTTGATGGTTGGGACGATCCTCGCTTTCCGACGGTCCAGGGGATTGTTCGTAGAGGTCTCAAAATTGAGGCATTGATTCAATTTATTCTCGAGCAGGTAAAACAAATACATTTTGTCACCTAAAGCTTTAATCATGTCTTAGTAGTAATTGTTAGTTATTGCCTTAGACTTTGAGGTACCAAATGTGTTTCACGGGCAAGTATTAGAAATATTTGAGGAATTTGAATCTTCTTGTATTCTTTTAGTGATAATTGGCTTCACATTCTTCACTTTCGGTAGAGTGGGAAAGCTCAATCACACAGCTTGTTTTCTGTTCATAAGTGACTTCTCTTCTGAAGTTATTTTGTGTGAGGGCAGTACCCTGGTTACCTTCTTAATGAATCTTTATTTACCATTCGAATGGAAATAGGATTTCAGTACAAATGCTTTACAAGATTGGCACTCAACTTGTTGCATGATAAATTTTTTGTTTTCGTTTTTCAGGGTGCATCAAAGAATCTTAACCTTATGGAATGGGATAAGCTTTGGAGCATCAATAAAAGGATTATCGATCCTGTTTGCCCTAGACATACTGCTGTTATTGAAGAGCGGCGGGTGTTGTTGCACTTAATTGATGGTCCGGAGACGCCCTTTGTTCGTATCATCCCGAGGCACAAGAAATATGAAGGTGCTGGAGAAAAGGCTACTGCTTACACAAAGAAGATATGGTTAGAACATGCAGATGCCGAGTGTATCTCAGTGGATGAGGAAATAACCCTGATGGACTGGGGAAATGCTATAGTCAAGGGAATTGAAAAGGACAAGGATGGGAACATTACACAGTTAACAGGGGTTCTGCACCTTGAAGGATCTGTTAAGACCACAAAGTTGAAGTTGACGTGGCTTCCCGAGACAAATGAATTGGTTAATCTCTCATTGGTTGAGTTTGACTATCTAATTACAAAGAAGAAGGTATGTCATGTCAGTTAGACCGCTGGACCTTTTCTTCTTTCCACTTTGTTTAGCTTCTGCTTTTAGCATTCTTTATAGTTGTGTTTTTTTGAGATTGTCATCTCCTAGTTTTCATTTGCACTAGTAAGAAAAGTAGTTGAACTGGAAGTTCTACGTGGCATTCAGATGATACTTAATCATTCTTAGGGCCCTCCTCCTATTGACTTTTATTACGGATAGAAAAATGCCTCATTTGATTCTCAATCTAACAAGTTTAAGTATCTGCCAACTGTGATTATAGTTTGCTAGGTGGTGCCACATGCATCTGAGGAATGGAGACTACATTTAGACAGGGACATGGACCTGTCATAGACTTTACTTTTGTCTCGGCTTAGCTTGGTTGATTGCTCAATTTTCTCTTTATTCACATGACTTGAAGGCATGCATTTAGAAATACAGAAACAGTTGCTCAATTGTGAAAATGACATCAGATAGAATACTGATACTTAAATATACTACTGTCTTTGGGAATTCAGATACAGAACTTTAGTTAAAACTTACTGAACTTTAGTTAAAGGTTGATCAACTTGCCCATATTTTAGTTGATGTCCGTGTCTTTTGCAAATATGCCAGCTGGAAGAAGGGGAAGATTTTCTTGATGTCCTGAACCCAAGTACAAAGAAGGTAACGGCAGCACTCGGGGATTCAAACATGAGGAATCTGAAGCACGGTGAGATCATACAGCTTGAGAGGAAGGGCTATTTCAGATGCGACGTTCCGTTCATTAGACCCTCGAAGCCCATGGTTTTGATAGCCATTCCAGATGGCAGGCAACAAGCTGTGCTGAAGTAGGATCGTCCACACTGAAGTTAATTTTGGTTTGTGCCATTCATGGTCACTTACACCTGGATTGTGAAGTCAGAATTCTGTGACAGGAGAAACAATGCAGTACTCTCTGATCTTTATGCATTTTAGCTGACAATGACTCTTTACACTGATTGATCTTCTGGGTTTTTGATCTACGATGCTAATTGAAGGGGTTCAATATATTCTGCCAGTTGTTTTCTGGAGCTGAAGTTGCACAACTACTGCTAGACAAAGAGATAAATGGCACAATGTGCAATAAGAACAAATGATAGAAGGCCAATGCGCTTCTGCTTTCACCGTGTAGTAGTGGCAATTGCAGACAGTAACGGCTCAATTGCACAGGTCCCATGTGCATGTTTGATTCCAAACGATAAAAAATTGCCAGCTAAAATCAAACCCCTTCAAAGGAACTTATGAACTACAAAAGTATGGGATCACCTGTTATTATACTGTACACGACAAGGTGCTAATTGTTTAATGAGCAACATGGGTCCATCTTATCTTCCTCTTGGTCTCTGCTTAATTTGTCCCACGTGTTAACTCTTCCTCTCTTGATAGCTGGCATATCAATGATAATATAAATATAAAGTTTTCTGACTATTTCTTTTCCCAAAGTTTAGTTTTCTGACAATTCACGAAAGCCATCTGGTGCAAAGGTGTTTTCATGCTCAGCGGATGCTGTACCAGCTGAAGTTAACCGTGCAAGCAAGATGGTAATTGGTAGGATACTAATTAATCCATGCTTAGCTTTCTCAAGCAGAGAATTCTTTTTATTGCAAAGATGGAGGCAAAACGGCTCGCTAGGTCCCCCTAGTCAGCAAGGTGTCACTATAAATTTGATTAAATTCTTCTATCTTTCTTTCCTCTCTTTTTTCCATTTTCTTTTTATTTTTCCAACTGACGCAAAACGACAATCAATAAGAACACCTTGCCATGTCTGATTTGTACTTGATTTCAAGACTAGGACAATTTATCTGAATAATCCAAGGTTGGTATCGTGTCATCCAGCTCAACCTCAGAGCTCACTTTGTTGAAGAATAGCCCCCATCTTTTGGGTTCCTAGAGATTTCGAAGACCCCGTCAAATGGCTCTTCATGATACTGTCTGAAAGTCACCTCCAAGCCAAGGTTGTACTGAATCCAACACCATACATATAGATGTCTTTTTTCCTTCCCCCATCAACTACATTTCTATGAAAAATCATTAACAAGATTGAGTGCTGAAAATAATCCAAGAATAGAAAGGAAAAATTTTGAATAAGTCAATGACATTGAATATGTGGGCCAAAAGAAAATGACATTAGGTGCGGGTCACAGGTTCGCACACGCTAAATCTAAAGACCATAATAAATTTAGCCACCAAAGTATTAATATCTTGCAACTTCATACAAAAAATAAATAATAATAATAATAATGACGATAACAACAAGAGCACATGTTCGTCCAACTCCCCTACAATGCTTTGGTACTTGGTTGTTAGGGAGTAACGGGCAAAGGAGCCGCCAATGATGCATTAAATTCCTAAACACGGATTAACTCACTTGATGTATTACCCACTTTGATCCATTCGATACCAAATATTACGATTTTGTCATTTGGCATACATGTGGGCACTTTATCAAGAGATCACCTTCTTGATAGTGCTCTTGCTTGAGCAGCCTTAATATTAGAGTTCCAATACCAAATGTTACCGTTGCGTTAAAAAGCGCCTCTTATGAGTTAATTTTAGGTTTACATATATATTTCAGAAACACTCTCCCTTTATTTGGTGTGCAATTCGACATTTATGTTCCTTTCATCATCCTAAAAGCTTATCAAAAGCCGTTTCTTATCTAGGCCCTTTGGCCAAACAAACATTTCCTGTCCTCGTAAGATCAGGTCATTATATTACCTCTGATTTATGGTGTCTTGAATTAGATCTCATACAGCAGGAGACGATAGAGTACAAAGCAAAGAATGAAATTGCCCATGAAGTGATCAGTGGATCACAGCCGTGTGAATGAGATTGCCTTCAATTAAAAGATATCTCTGCTTTTATTTGATTGTCAACCTACTTCTACTGGAGATGGTGACACGACACTAAAAAGGGGAAAGATTGGTACACATGATCCTTAATGAAACACTTATTGAATCAGTTCATTTCTTTTTTATTTTCTTTCTTTCTCGGATCAAACACCAAATTCACATATCCACGCACAATTCATAAAGAAAAAAAAGAGAGCCTCTTCCCGTTGGATTTGAACTAATGAAACTTCCATCACAATAAGCTGAAATTACATTTTAGGGGCAAGCCTGCTCTTGATCTTCTCAACCTCCTTGGTGCCCACTTGGAATGCCTTGGTCAACACATTGTCCGGCACCGGTGGGGTGGCGGCGAACAGCGTGACAGCGATCGATTGAGTCCCTGGCAATTGGCTGTTGAAGGCGGAGATGACGGCGGCGGACACCTTGCCGTTGTTCTTCTGGAAGTGGACAAGGCCTCTAGGGAACACAAAGATTTCCCCTTTCTTGATGGACTTGGAGACCAGGACGTTGGCGGTGGTTATGAACCCAACGTCCAACTCACCCTCAAGCACGAACACTGTCTCGGTGGCACGCGGGTGGGTGTGGGGTGGGTTCAGGCCCCCGGGGGCGTAGTCGATGCGTGCGAGCGAGATGCCGAGGGTGTTGAGGCCCGGGATCTTTTCGACGTTGGCAGTGGTCACGAGCGATCCCATCGAGTTGTTGGTTAGCCCCGGCTTGGCCAGCCTGTCGGAGAAGAAGTCCGTCGCGTTAAAGGTCGCCTTGCACGCGAACCCATTGACCTTCACTCCTATCCATTCAAATCAATGGCCAAAAATGTTTTGGTCGGTTCAGTCTCATTTTCGAAATCAAGGTCAACAATGTAACGGAAATAGTCCTATATCGGAATTAGTTAAGAGTCTAAACAATTGGTCTATTAATACAGAATGCCAGCAATACTATGTTTCGGCCCAGAACAAGTTCCTATACTGCAGATCAGCTTGCTAATGTTCAGAAATGCAGACAACTTTATGTCCCATATTCTGTTTTCTCCAATAAAAGAAGTGGGATTTCGCATAATCATTTGAAATTTCTGAATGAAATTTCCCAAGAACTAATAGATTTTTGCAGGTATATTATGATCTCAATGAAAGAGAAAGGAACAAAAGAAAAAGACGGCTGAGATGATTTGGAGGGTAATGAATTGATCGTACGTTAGAAGGAGAAAAGGAGGAAAGTAATGATAGCTGCCAAGAACAGTAACGGCCCAAAACGATTGGCATTGGAAAAACACAAAAAGCAAGGAAAATCATGACCCAAATGATGGGTTGGGTTGATCAATTATCACTTTAATAATGTAATTAGGTGAGAAGATCAGATGACTAACAAGTAAAAGCGAGTCAACTCATCATTCTCAAGCAACCAAGAAAAAAATCGGAGGGTTTTGCTCAGTCATTATTTTGTTTTTTTTTGAGCTGCTCTTCTCCGGTAAATCAAACAAAGGAACCTCCCTCCTTGGTGCACACCCGCACCGGATTTCAAGAATTCGTTCCATCATTTCAGAGAGGAAAAGAAGAACAGACCGGCAGTACGAATTACCTGAGGCAAGATCAGCAACGCAGACGTCCTGAAGGAGGTCAGGGTCAGCAGAAACAGAGCCCAAGGAGATGGTGATGAACAGGGCACAGAGCTTCAAGATGGACGCCATCTTTGCAGATTTTGTCACGGGGTGACCGCCAGGAAAAGGTGTCGGCGAGGAGAGAGAGAGAGAGGGAGAGAGACAGGGAGGGTGACTAGATAAGGGGCCAAAAGAGAGGAGTAGGTGTGGGGGTTCGAATGAGGTTGCAGGACAGGGAGAGACGGGATCTGTAAATTGGCTACTTATAGCCAGGACCGGACTGAACAGAAGAGGAAGCAACGATTAAAAAACAAACATAGAATGTCGTCGAGAAGGCACCAACGCGGAAAATTGAGGAAAATATTGGGTAGGACTGTTTTTTCACGTCATCCATAAGTCACTCCACTCATGAAGTGACGCGTGGCAATTTGGGTTCCACCATCAGCCTTTGCTCCGCCTTCTCTCCCTCACCGTCTCACCCAAACTTTTGTTTTGCCTACGACCATTACTCTCCCTCTCTCCCATCACCCCACCTTTCACCATCTTCTTCTTCGGCACACATTTATACCCACGACACCTCCTCCATCAATCAACGCACGATGCCGAAGAGGAGCTTCATTTGTCTTTTTTTCTTTTTCTTTATCTGTGGTCATAATCTCTACAACGTGCTTGATCTCCAAGCATTTGGTGACTTGATTTTTGTGCACATGAAGAACAAATGTTGCTAAATCCACATAGACCCCAACAACGACAATTCTCGATACTACAATACTGAGAATCTAGCTTTGATTGATATAACTCTTTCTCATCTGCTCTCTAGTTACTGGCTCACAAGGGAAATTTAAAAAAGAGCAATCTTTTTCATCAACCTCACCAACATGAAGGCAGAGAAAAAAAAAGCTGGAAAATAAGAAAAGAATAACTCTTGAAACAATCTCGGTAACATCTAGAAGGACAAGAAACTCGGTCCATTGGGGTCTAGAGCTGGGGATCTTTTATTCCATCGATTATGGATCTCTCCTCCTCTTCCTCGTTCTCTTTTTTCTTTTTTTTTTGTCTTCCAATTTCATTTACTTAGATCTCTCACTAAGGCATTACATCAATCAATCAATCAATAAGCTTCGACAACAATCTCTTGCCATGATCGAAGTTCTGGGCATAGCTCATTGAATCACACTAATAAGTCTAGGGGAGGTAGACGAAGAAGAAGAAAAAAGTGTAGAGCGGAAGAGAAAGGGTCGGTCAGTAACGTTAACAGTAACGGTGAAGAGAGAGTGACGGAGAGAAGAAAGAGTGGGACCCACATTGCCACGCGGATAACGTGGAAAACCAGTCCCACCCAATACTTTATCGCTTCGTAGACCCAAAGTTAAAGGCATCGAATCAAAGATTGAAGAAGAAGAAGAAGAGAGAGAGAGAGAGAGAGAGAGAGAGAGAGAGAGAGAGAGAGAGAGAGAGAGAGAGAGAGAGAGAGAGAGAGCCCAGAAAAAGCCTTTGCATTTGGGCCTCTTTGAACCCTTTTGCGTCCGCTGCAATTCTGACCCACATGCCCTTTCGTTGCAAAATCTACATGGTTATTTCCCATTTTTACGGGGGCTTGTACTGCGGACTGTCGACAAGATAAGAAAGGATTCAAGGAGAGAACGTCGTGCCGTTTACGATTGACGTTGCCTTCCCTTGTTATCATCTCGTTGTGATCTGACCTTTGATTCTTGAGGACTGCAATGCTGTCTTCTAAGATTGCCAATTTGGCCACATTTTCCTTTATATATTGGTTTCCTTCTGTTTGGGTTCTGTTTGTTTTGGATTGAAGTTTGATTCTTAGTTCCAATGTTTGGTGATTGGACAGCCCAACTTGGACCCGAATTGGTTAGGATAAGAAACTATGTTTGTTGTAAATATGCAATTTCGACTTCACAACAGCTCATCCTAGTTCGCCATCTCGTCGGGATAGGAACGACCGAGCTTCTCTACTTGGTCCTAGTCGGTTTGTGGAGACCCTCTTGTCCGGAGGTAGTATTTTGTGCGAGTGCAACAGTTGCACGGCGCATGGTCGACCATTAGAGTTGATCGAATTCCACGTTCGAAAGCCAATCTCCTAATATACCAAAACTCAATCATCATCATCACCTTGATCTTCAATTCAATTTCTGCCCTCAATTTTGTGGCTTTGTGCTTCCACTTAGAGGTTCGTTAAGGGACAATTAGTATTTGTTTAACTAATGGTCTGTAGAATATCAACAGCTTATAAATGATTATTCCATTTCTTGGAAAAAAATAAAACCTATCCCTTTATCCCTTCACTTTCTCCAAACAAAGAAAATAGAAAGAAAGGAACAGATGACAACTCCCCACCAAAAATTTGCTTATAAGTTGGTATTGGAGGAGACCTTTTATCGTCTCGGGCAAAGAGAACGAGAGTGCACATATAAATTGTCAAAGCTCGATGGGAACCGGAGAAATTTTTACCCACCAATCTTCCTTGCTTCTCAATCCAAATCATAGTAAGACAACTGTAATTAGCGTCATAATTCCCCTTATTGTTTATCTTAATTTCTTTTCCAACATAATAAGTGGCGGAAAAAATTCCGTCCTCATATGACAGAAAATGTAGAGAAATATGGGAGAATTGTGATTGTGTTGCTCATTAAATCAATTGTACAAATGTATGGGTGTATTTATAGTACAAGGAGAAATCGGGAAGAACATAGACAATATTATCTTTTGAATATTCTTATAATATTCCATGTCAACAATTTCCTCTATCGGTTATAGAATCGGAATAGTGATCAAGGATCAATCAAGAATCAAATCAAATCCTTTCTCCAACGGATCATTTGTTCATTTTGACTTTTTGAAATGTGTGCTTGATTGCTTATTTTTTTAACAAGTGTTCTTAGACAATTATTAAATATAGAAAAAATAAAGTAAATTTGCCATTTCAAAATAATATTTTTTTTGTATTATACACGATCTGTACATTGAAAATGTGAATATCTCTTTATTAGGTATGTTAATAAGGGCTTTGATGACATTCGTTAATAAGATTCCTATTAATTTTGGGAAGAAAAAAATAATTGTTCGTGTAAATATTATTGCGCAGTGGATACGAACCCTTTAAAAAATACTTATAAATTTGAAAATAACTAATGGCAACATGTTTAATCTTGACTATCATGCGAGCATTTTAGCTCCTTTTTGCATAATAGTGGATTGGGAAAATTATAAAAAAAAGTTCTAAATTTATTGCACTTGTGACAATCTAGTCCTAAACTTTTTAATTTGGCCAATTTAATCTATTTTGATAATTTACCAATGTAATTTATCTGGCCAATTTTAATTGGAAATTGCTGACTTGGGCACTGGTTGTTATCTATGTAGCATGACTAGCACTAATGTGATCAATTTTTCTAATTTTTTTCCTTTTCTTTTTTCTTTTCTTCTCTTTTCCTTCTTTTCTCTTTTTCATTGTGACTGTCGGAGGTCGCGGCTCTCATCCGACCTAGCCCAAATCTAGGTGAGGCCATTGTGGTCGCAGAAGGCAACGCCATGGTGGGGCCAGCCTCACCTAGACCATCATAGCCACGAGCAAGACTGCCTTGCCCAAATTGGGGCAAGGCTAGCCTTACCCAGTGGTCGGCGAGCTTCAATGACCATTGCCAGCCACAGCGAAAAAGACTAGGGTTAAAGGTGGGTGTTGTGATGTAGCAACACGGGCTTGACGACATACTTTATGGTTTGTTTTGGAGAAAGAGACCAAGGATGAAGGTAGGCAATTCAAGTTAAGATATATTAGTGCAAAAGGATATATGAATAAGAGGGAGCAAACTGAGGGCAAGGTTATTTAGATGCTTGTCTAAGTCGTGTTAAAAAAAGTTTCATATCACAGAATTGATGTGGTATGGAGTAGTTATATCATTGTTGGCTTATAATTCATTAGCTTAAACTTTTGAGTCAACGTGGGTCTAATTGAATATATTGACTGATTTGGACTTGGGCTCCATCTCCCTAGTGAAAGTATCAAGTTTTTGCTGTGCTCTCGTCATGAAGAACAATCGGCACCACTTCTTGGTTACATACTCGCACCCAAAGCATATATTGAGGCTCGGGCGGACGCAGCTAAATTAACCTCCTTATAAGAACGGAGAAAATGAAGGTGAAACAATTGCATAAAGGATCATAAATTAACCTAATGGAAACTCAGGAATAAGATACATGGATCGACTAAATAAGAAACATACATGCTTGAACACTATAGTATAAATATTGGGGTTCGGTAATTGAAAGTCTAAAAATGAAGAAAAGGAGACTGTCTAGCTATCTTTTATCTATATTGTTACAAAAGTAAAAATAAAAAGTGGGCTCCCTAAACAAAAATGAGCTATTAAACCTTATTGATCTTTTCAATTTGTCCTCATCTGTACATTTTTAAAATTTATATCTCATGTTCTCATATCTAGATTTATCGCCGCCGCAGTTGACGTGAACAGCTACCACATCTTATGTGGCTCAAAATACTCCCCTTCTGTTGGCAACCTCACTCCACGTCCATTTCCCACAATTATCCGTTTTCACATTTTCTTTTCATTAGAATGACTTCGATTGCTTGAGTTATAAGTGTATTCGTCCTCGCTCAATGTCTAGATTCGAATCATCAACCTTGGGCAATCCGGCTTTGTAGCAGCCATGTTTAGCAAACTAATATTTGGTTCAAACCATTCCATCCGGCTCATTTAGCATTTTCCTTTGACACTTATTTCGTTAATTTAATTTTTATTCCTTTGAAGTGCGTTTGTTTCACAAAAAATAAATGATTTGAAATTTTTTTCCTAAAAATAATTTCTTGTATCTCTTATAAAAATGAATGAATGAAAAATATTGTTATCATCCACTAAAGTATATAGACATAAATTGTTGTCAGTTATGAAAATATTTCTTATTAACTAATTATTTTAAGCGATACAAGCGATCATTTTTTGGAAATATTTTCTAAATTATATATTTTCCGCGGAACAAATGGAGTCTTAATTGCTCCCATTTTTACCCTTGTTCCTCTTTAAAGGAAAAAAAAATCAACAGTAATTTCATAAATACTAATTGAATAAGACATTTTTTTATTATTTTACAATTCTAACGTAAATAAACACGCACAAAACGTGATGGCTTTAATTGGACTAATCCATTTTCTTCTTAATCTAACATGGTGCAATCTTAAATCTTGATGCATCTCTCAATAGTCAAAGAAGAGACTCGCCGGCCATCGCCAAGGCCCCAGCCACCCCCGGTCGCTCTTATAGGAAGATGAAAAGTGTGGAAAAAAAAAGAAGAGAAAAAAGAAAAGAAAAGAAAGAAGTCAAAAAACATAAAAAGAACTCAAAAAATTTAAAAATAATTACAAAAATTGTCTATTTCAGCATTGATCGTGCCACGTAAGTCGGTCCTCTCTGTTGGTCCTGGTTCATTTCCCAAGGGGACTAGGCTGGTCCTTGGTCTTAAGACCCCGAAACCTGCACTGTGCAGGTTGGTCCTTGGTCTTAAAACTTTAGGGTTGGTCCGGACCAACCCAGACCAACCCTATACACATAAAATTATATATATATATATATATATATATTCTTTATCACTCCTCTTCTTCTTTTTTTCCATTTAAATCAGAAAGTTAAAGACCCTATTGCCTCTTTTTTTTGGGTTGAATGTTGCCTCTCTTTGCCAAGCTAAGTTCGCTTGCTTCTCTTCGATAGATCTCTCGCCTCTCCTCGCTCGCCTCATGAATGCAGCTTAGCTGGTGACATCGCTCACCTCTTATTGCCCACCTCCAAACACAACTCACTCACCTCCCTTCCCTCGCCCCACGAACACAACTCAGCTGGTGAGTTCCCAGTCTGTGCTTGATTTGAGAGTTTCAAACTCGTGTGAGTTCTCGGTTTGTGTCGGGTATTTATTTTTTCACTTTCACTTCTCAGTTTGTGCTTGATCTAAGAGCTTCAAGCTCATGTAATTTCTCAATTTGTGTTGTGTATATATATTTCCCCTTTTGCTTCTTGGTTTATACTTGATCAGAGAGCTTTATGCTCATTAGAAAAACCTTTTTCTTTTTAATTTTTGGCAAATAGAGATTTCTGCTGTTGCCTTATCTTAGATTTCTATTTGATTTATACTAGTATTCATGGTTTGGTTGCTCAATATCGCATTGTAGATGTATATGTAATTTCAAATAGTGTGTTTGTCCTTTCAAGGAATACAAAAAAAAAAAATTTGGTTGGTCCTGGGTTTACCTTCGAACCAGACCGAACGCATAGGATTAGTCTAGTCCTCGGTCCCAAGCTCTATAGGGTTGGTCTGCGGTCTCAAAAATTGGGGACCAAAACTATGTGGGTTGGTCCTTGAATTAGATGCTAGACTGGTCCAATCCAGATCATGCTATCGTACAATAAGTTTAAGACTTTTTGGATAATAATCCCTTATAATATGTCCCTAGTTGGACCTATGGCTCATCCACTTGAATTTGAAAATTTAAATGAACGAAGATAAGATAAAAACAAAGAGAGAACAAGTTCGAGTTCAGCATACGGTCCTCTAGAGTTTACAGATTGCCAAAGTCTCTTTCTACACCAAACCAAAGTTCGAGGAATTGCTGGATCGTGTCTAATTTTCAAGCCATTTCAAAACTGATATGCAATCTCGCCATTGATTTGGTGAACTAAATTATATAGCATGGTCGCTTTAAGGTTGTTTGGCTTGTTGCTCGGACTTCAAAGATGCCCCTCCCAACAGCACAATTGAACTAGCTTTATCCTTGCAGCCGCCACTATTCTTTTTCTATGCTCGTAGGCAGAGTTGGCCCGACAAACATTCAATTTCAAAAGCACATATAATATACTATTCCTTCATTTAATATACTAATAAGGGAAAATGCTAGCGTACGTAAGCCCTTGAATTCTTTTGAGCGAGTCCTTGAAACGATTGAAGTTTGGAGTGAGTTCTCGATCTTGGTTTCAACGGAATCAATGGCGAGCTCGCGTTCGATGGAGCAAGAGAACGATGGATCCAACGCTACGCGGTTTCCATGCCATGATCATTCTACCTTTTGGCGAATTTGCTTTTGTTTATCTATTTTTGTGGGAATTCACATGCATGTGAAATCCTTATTCAAGTTGTAGCTGGTAAAGATCCCTCGATTCAAGCCCTATATCTCCGAAAAAGAAAACACAAATATATTTACCTTGGAAAAAGTGTCCAAGAAGTCCTAAATCTATTGCATGGCGACCAATTCAGTAATAAACCTTTCGATTGTGCCAATTTAGTCTTAAACTTTTTGACAATTTGCCAATTCAGTCATAAATCTTTCAATAATGCTAATTTAGTTTTAAATCTTTTGAGAAATTGCTAATTTAGTCTTACACATTTTAACGAATTACAAATGTAGTCTTTCCAACTAATTTTGGATGGAAATCGTTGACGTAACGATCCAGTCAACACTGACGTTCTACATGGCGTGGCTGGCACTAACATTGACAAATTTTTAATTTCTTTCTGAATTTTCATTGATTTATTTGATTTTATTTTTATTTTTTCCAACCCCACTAGGCATTGGTCAAGGGCCAGCAATCCCCATTAGCCCGGGGCAAGGGCTGTGAAGCCCTTGCTGGCCACAGGTGAGGGTCGTGGCCCTCATCTAATCTGGCAAGGCCCAAGCCCTTGTCGGCCACTATGAGGGCTCATAAGCCCTCCCCCAAATCCGATGAGTGCATCATGGCCCTCGCCCGAGGGCCAGTTGGGATCGCCGACCATTTCAAGAAAAAAGATAAAAAGAAGAAAAGAAAAGAAAAAATAAAAAATCAATAAGAAACTTAGAAAAGTTTTTAAAAATTTAAAAATGTGTCCATGTTGTGATTTCCAATCAAAATTTTTCGGAAAGATTATATTAGCAATTCGTTAACAGGTTTACGACTAAATTGGCAAATCCTCAAATGGCTTAAAACTAAATTGGCATAATTGAAAAGTTTATGATTGAATTAGCCGTCGTACGATATGTTTATAATTAAATTGACATAATGAAAAGATTTATGACTTAATTGGTCACCATATAATATGTTTATAACTTTTTGGATAATCTTACCCTGCACTTGTCGCATGCAAGAAAGAGGGGGAGGGGTCAATGGGAACACAATGGCACTCTTTAAGGTATATTGAGAAAAGTCCCACTTTGTGGGCTCGTTTAGGAAAGGAATCCAATCTAAAGTTTTTCGTTGGAAATATTTTCTAAAAATAATAAGGGTTAATACCACCAAAAATCCCAAACTAGTACGTGTGTAATAATTTTACCTCGAACTTTTTTTTTTACCACCAAAAACCCCAAACTGGTACACATGTGGCAATTTTACCCCAAACATACCCAAAAAAACCCCAAATTGGTACACTTGTGATAATTTTACCCTGAACATATCACAAAAAACCCCAAACTGATATACATGTGACAATTTACCCTGAACTAAATTTTTAATATTATTTTTTCGAATTTTTATTAATTTTTTTATTTTTTCTTTTCTTTTTTTTCTTCATCTTCAACCTTTGGTGAGATCGGCCCCTCCGGCTACTGGCGAGGGCGACCCTCGCCTGAGTCGGGCGAGGGTGGCCCTCGCTTGAGTCGGGCGAGGGCTGCCCTTGTCGAATCTGGCGAGGGCTGCCCTTGTCGAATCTAGCGAGGGCGACCATCGCCTATGTCGGGTGAGGGCTGCCCTCGCCGACATCGGGCGAGGCCAGCCCTCGCTTGGGTGAGCGAGGGCAACCTTTGCCTGAGTTGGGTGAGGATAGCCGTCTCCTGGCTCAAGCGAGGGTCACCCTCTTCTGGGCGGGCGACAGCTGTCCTCGCCCGCCTAGGCGAGGTCGGCCCTTGCCCGACACCAGCGAGGGCAGCCCTCACCTGAGTCGGGCGAGGGCCGACCTCGCCTAGGCAGGCGAGGACAGCCCTCGCCCAACATCGGCGAGGGACAACCTTGCCTGGGCGGGCGAGGACAGTCCTCGTCCGACGTTGGTGAGGGCCGCCCTTGCCAGATCCGGCCAGGGCAGCCCTCGCCTAAGTCGGGTGAGGGCGGCCCTTGCCCGCGCAAGTGAGATCGAGCCTCGCCAGCGGTCGGCAGGGCCGACCTCGCCAGCTTCTGCCTCTGGCCGGTCGCCGGTTCGGTGATCGGCCAGAGGTTGAAGTTGAAGAAAAAAAAAATAAAAGAAAAAATAAAAAATCGAAAAAATAAAAAAATAATATTTAAAAAATTATTAGTTCGGGGTAAAATTGTCACATGTGTACCAGTTTGAGATTTTTCGTGGTCTAAAAATAAGTTTAGGTAAATTTGTCATGAGTTTATCAGTTTAGAGTAAAATTGTTATAGGTGTACTAGTTTGGGGTTTTTATTGGTAAAAAAAAATTTGAGGTAAAATTATCATAGGTGCACCGGTTTGGGGTTTTTGATGGTAAAACAAAAAGTTCGGGGTAAAATTGTCACACACATATCAGTTTAGGGTTTTTGATGGTATTAACCCAAATAATAATAATGATGCCAACAACGACAAGACTTAAAAGAGGAAGCTTCGCCCCAAATTAAACTTCGTTTAAATATATACAAAAAAAGGCCTCGTCATTGCACTGGCCATGGCGATTATTCTAGTGGAGATTCCACGTGGACATTTTGGTGAGCTTCATCCTTAAAACAAACCATCACAAACTTGTCTCGTTCACTTATTGATTAGCTTCATGCAAATGTTACAAATTGGTTCATACTGTCCTCACAATATCAATGAAGCTGGTCAATCCCGTTGCTCCACCCTCTTCGCATCCATGGCAAAGGTAACTTTTGCATGCATGCACTCTCTTCTCTCCATGCAATAATTTCTTGCATTTTCTTCCTCGAAATGAATTAACCTCAGAAGCATTGATGAACTTTGCCATTTGCCAAACTCGAGGGTAAGAGGTCATATGCTCATCTTGGCCCATATGTTTGGGTCATTAACAATGACCAAGGGCGATTATTCTAAGTGAAGATATGTTTGGGTCATTAACAATGACCAAGGGCGATTATTCTAAGTGAAGATTCCGCTCGCTTGATATAAGAATCTCATCCTTTGACAAATCCCTCACAAACTTTGTCTTATCAACTCATTGATTGACCATTGATAACATTGAAAAAGCTCGGTCCATTCCGGGTCATATGTATTTGACTTGTGCTTCAAATGAGAGCCTTTCAATATAGTTCACATGATGGGTTACGACTCGACTGGCCATAGATATAGAGTTAGAGCGAGCTAACGTGGGAACAGACGAATAAAATGCCGGGGACATACTGCGTGAAACGACACGGGGATCATGGCAACCACGGGCAATGACCTCCAGTTTCTTGTTTGTCCCTAATAACTGTGTGTTGCTTCCTGTGTGAATGCAGCACGAGATGAGATAGATCTAACAGTTGTATTAGGGCAATGAGAATCATATCCTCGGATTTGACACAAACATGCATGGCAAATCTTACGGATGATATTCAAAATGGGGAGCTAAGAGCTAGCACAGTACGCTAGTGAATGAAAGAAAGTGGCCGAAGTCGATCCATTAACTAAAATGCAGCACTGCTGCAATATATGGCGTATCCACTGTGTCAGCGCATAGCAGGAACGAAAGCTTACATGCGTGCCCGCATCTGTGCATGCATACGATTATGTGTGCAGCACAATTGTGCGTGCTTGTCCGTCTGCGCGTCCATTTGGTGCGCATGTGCATGGGTGAAGGCATGCTCGCGAGAGAGAGAGATAGAGAACAAATCCATGTTAAGAGTACCTGTATTCCACCAGAAAGATTCGTTCTTGTCCCGATTCTTCCATTTTCATCAAGGCAAAATCAATCGTCATGCTGGCTGCCAGTCAAATATGTTCAGAGACGTCGGCCTGAGTTAGGTGATCGAAGAACTTAGACGAAAGGTGGGAAAGAAAGCGGAGGTTGCGAGTGTTGGAGAAGATGAATATATCCTGAGCCGCCTCGAGAGAGCGTGTCCTCCAAATAATCATCCTCCGGATAAGACTTCCTTTATCGCGAATGAGAAGAATAGACGTTTAACAATTTAAGAAATAATTGGGTTCATTTCGTCGCATTTAACCATTCATTACTAGATCTCCAACCCGTCACAACATCAATCATCCAAACGAGATCGGTCCCTGTTCAACTTGCCGCGCGCCACAAAGTGATTAGATTCAATTTCGCACAAAAGTTAAGTCGATATATCATCAGTCGACTGAATATATTAACTAACAAGAACACTGTAATGCGGTCAGCAATTTACTTAGGCTCTCGGTAGACAATCATTTGATGATTCTTATATACACATGGAACAACCCCACAAACAGCTTGACCCTAGGGCTCATCCAACGAACAAGATAAGACAAAACAAAGAGAGCATAAGTTCCGGCGTGCAGCCCTCTGGATTTGAGATTTGCCGAAGTCGCTTTCGATACCAAACGCGAGCTTAAGGGAATCGCATATTAGGTCTAGTTTAATTCCAGCCATTTCAAGATCTTCACGCAAATTGGCCATTGATAATGATATGGTGAGGGTGAATCAATAGCGGTCACGTTAAGGCTGTTTGCCTGTCCGACAGTCAACTAAAATTACGTGAATCATAATCGCTTCAGAGGATTACATCTGCAATTCCTTCGTTATAACAAGGGAGAATTCCGAAAGAATCCCTGGATCAGACGTTAAGGCCTTGCGAGCTTGACATTTCTCGAAACACCTCTCGGTGTACTGCCGTGCTCCAGTTATGCCCCCGCCCCGTTGCCGACCATAAAGCACCTTCCGGGGCCATAGGACTTCATCTGCCCATTTCTTGCTGTTGGCCAGGACCATTTTTATGCCAAGAAATCAATTTCCTCTCAATTGGAACTAAAACCTAAATTCCCAATTGCTTGGCCAACAAAACCCTTTATTAAATTAGAGCAATTGCGCAAGTCCTTTAAACATTCGAAGTTTTGAGCGAGTTCTCGAACTAGGTTTCAATAGAAGCAATGGTGAGCTCTCATTTGGTGGAACAAGAGAATGATCAGCCGACGCTAAGCAATTTCTATGCAATAATTGTTTTGCTCTTTTGCAAGTTTGCTTTTGTTTATCTACTTTTGTGGGAATTCACATGAATGTGAAGTCTATATTGATTCCGCAGTTCGTAAAATCCCTCGGTTCAAACCTTAAACATAAGTACTAAAAAAAGCTCAAATTTCACGTATTCTGTACTTGTCGCATGCAAGAAGCCGCCTCCTCGGGTTCAACTCAGTCCATGATGTCTTCAATCGATCCCTGCTTCCACCTTTGGAGTTGTCCTCCATGCCTTCATGTCGACTTGTGCCCTAATCCGAAACCCTAATCGCAAGTCCTAGCTCCCTCAATTTGTTTCTCAATTTGGCCCCCTTTTGCTGGTTTTCATTGGGAAAACTAATATTTTTAGAGAAAAATGCCCCCCTATCCAACGTCAAGAAATTGGCACGTGACGGTTGCGTCATTTTTGGAAGGTGCCTTTATCTTCGGCGATGAGGTCAGAGGTATTTTAAGAAAAGTTCCATTTTGGGAGCTCTTTTGAGAAAAGGCATCCACTCTGAATTCTTTTGAAATTTTAAAAATAATAATATCACCAACGACAAGAATCAAAGAGGGAACTTTTTCCCCAGATAATACATCGTATAAATCTATAAAAAGACCGATTCATTTCAATAACCACGTCGATTAATCTAGTGAAGCCATCCGACTTGCATAATATGATCATTTGTAAGCATTAACGGCGAGAAAGAGAAGAGGGCAATACTAAAAGCTGTCGCCAAACTCGAATGGTTGCGTACTGATTAACCAAATCGATATGGTTGCCATCACACATGTGAATAAATGATATGAATGTCCAGGTATCAACGGACATCGAGAAGGGGACACGAACTGTCGTAGGCAACGCCGACCCGCTGCGCATCATCACGAGCCTGATAAAGAAACGTGGGAGGCGTGTGGAAATCGGCGCTGTCAGACCACTGAAGCCACCAGAAAAGGACGAAAGGCCTAAAACTAAATGCCTGTCACCGGTGCCAACTACTGCCACACCGTCTGTGCCGTTGCCCTTATTCTTGCTCTGTTGCGAGTAGGACGCCGTTACTTGCTCCGTCCTTTTGATGAGCGCTTAACGATTGAAATCAAGTGCCGCGATCCAATGACACGATTTGATCTTTGGTCACGGATATGAGATTTATGCTATCTCTTGGAGATAGCATAAGACTAAAATTTAAATAATCATGGATGAACATGATGGGCTAATCGCTGTAATTCAGTGCGTTCCTTGGTTTATTATCCTAAAGCCTATGGTCGTGTGTAACCGTAAGTAAACGATGTTATTGAATTGTAAAACGGGGTTATGAGTAAAAATGCCTTCGACGGCGGGAAATAAAATGACATTATGGCAAGATTTGTATGGCACTATAGATATATTTCTCTTTTGGTTAAAGTATCAAAAAAGTTCTAAACCTTTTGCGTTGGTGCTAATTTAATTCTAAATCTTTTTTTGGTGCCAATTTCGTCCTAATATCTTTTGTTTTTTGTGCTAATTCATTCCTTCCAGCCAATTTTAGCCTGATTTTATTGACGTAGACGCTGGTCGGCCATCGGCACTGACATGGATAATTTTTAATTATATTTTAATATTTTTTTCTTTTTTTTTCCTCCACTCCCTCCTTCCTCTAGCTAGTTGCCTCGCTGGCCACTAGCGAGGCTCGCCCTCACCGAATGGCCGCGAGGGCGGCCTCGCACTGGGCAGGTGAGGCTCGAGCTCTCGCCAAAGGCCTTCGACCTTGCGGCCTCTAGCAAGGTCGGGTCTTGCCCAGACACAGGCGAGGCCCAATCTCATTGGATCTGGCGAGGTCCAACCTCGCCAGCGGCTGGGCGAGGCTCGACCTTGCCAGAGATCCAGCCTTGCCCAACCATGGCGAGGCTTGCCTTCGTCGTCGCTGGCAAGGGCGAGCCTCGCCGGCCTTTGGCCAATCACCGGTCTGGCAACCAGCTAGAGGAACGAGGGAGGGAGGGAGGGGAGGGGGGAAAAAAAGAAAAAAGGAAAAAAATAAATAAAAATTTAAAAAATATTAAAATATTATTAAAAATTGTTCACGTTAGTGCTGACGACTGGCCGCCGGCCGGCCAGCTTCCACATTAGTAAAATCTTGCTAAAATTGATCGGAATGACTAAATTGGCACAAAGACAAAAGGTTTAGAATTGAATTGACACCAGTATAAAATGTTTATGATTGAATTGGCACCAAAAAAAGGTTTAGAACTAAATTGGCATCAATGCAAAAGGTTTAGGACTGAATTAGTATCAAAAAAAGATTTAGGACTAAATGGGCATCAATGTAAAAGGTTTAAGACTTTTTTAACACTTTTCCTTTTCTCCTTTTGTAGCGCAAGGTACCATTGAATACTATCATTGATTTAATGTGGGTGTTTTATCGTTCAATTTGATGATATGACATCGACATATTATGTCATGCACATGCCTTGCAAGATTTATTTTACGGGCCTGACTATAGAGTAGGTTATAAGTGACTTCAGGATGGGTAGATTTCAAGCTGAGAACCTGGAATCTATTATGCTCGAGCTAGTTTTCTGTTATTGGAATCAAGAACTGAATCGGAGAACTAGCCTAGAATCGAACCAAATGGACTCGAGAACCAGCCTATTTTTTTTTATTATAATTTGTTTTTGTTTCATTTTTAATTTTATTGCTTTACTGCACACATTATTTTTGCAAAAGTTCTCAATTAGGACACTGTAAATGGCAGGCTTAAGTTGGGATGCTCAACCTTATTGGTTTTTGCAAAAGTTTTCAATTAAGAGACTTGTATGGTTTGGTTATGAACCGATTCAAGGCCAAGAACCAGAAACCGGAGCCGTCAAGGCCAGTTCTCAAATTTTTTTATCCTAAAGCTAAATTGGTCCCCGTGTGAACCGACTTGGAGTCGATTAGGTTAGTTCGATTCTCAGATTGAACCAGTCCGGTTGCTCACCCTTAATGTTCATGTGCGAGGGAGAACATTGGTCAATATAAGTAAGAAAAAGCAGCATGGCATATAAATTCAATTGACAAATAAGACACTGATTCTATCCTTCAAAGCTGACTTATTGGGACCTTGTCCACATTCAATTTCTTTTTCTTCTTTTCAACAAATTTCACTATACAAATGAATTCAGATTCTTATTTTTATTTTGTTTTTCCTAATCAGATGACGAGCTATGCAAATTTTCACTAATTTAATTGCCTTCCAATATAAAAGCGCCGGCCTAATGATTGGGGAACAACTTATTGTTCTTCGATGAAATTAATAATTTGTATTAAACAGACAATGATGATGTACCAACTGAGACGTTGGTAACACGTTAACAGCAAATATGGTCTGTCCGTCCACCAATTCATCTTGCTTAGACGACATATTGAATATTTAGCATATATAATATATATAACATATAAATGTTAATAATTATTTATTTTTTAATATATATATGTTTCCTGGGATGGTGTAATGCGGTCGAGGCAGGCTGAAGTCATTAGAGAAGTAGAGTATTGAGGGAATATGTACGTCGAAGTAAACTAGATTATCTACCCCCCAATAAATGTCAACAAAAGGTCAAAATAAGTCGTAGAGAAAAGTAGTAAGGAATCTATTATTTCTAAATTGAAGATCAGACTATTATAAGTGAAACAAAAGCATGTACTTAAATTCAGGAGGGCAATGATGGACCGACGGGTGAGCTGGTTGGGGGTCATCGCCCTACCGATTGATTGATACTTGATGTAGTTTCTCGAAATATATGTTATCATCTATGAGATTTCACATAGACTATCGACATTTCGTCCCCCGCATCCCCTTCCCGAGCTAAAAGCTGTAAATTTTTTTTTGTCTGGCCTTATTTGAGCTAGGTTTGTGGGCGCGCCACTGCTAGAGTGGAATGACTTTAGATTAAAATCGCATTTGTTTTGAGAAAAATAAATGATTTGAAAATTATGTTCTTAAAAATAATTGCTTGTATCTTTTAAAATAATTAGTTAATGATGAATATTTTCATTATTGATGATGATGATGGTATCTTTCTCATTTATTTTTTTTGTAAACGATACGAGCGATCATTTTTAAGAAAATATCTTTCGAATAATTTATTTTCTGCGAGACAAACACACCCTAATACATATATGTATACTGATGTACCGACCCTCATGCACGGCCACACGAACAAGTGATTGAGTCTTGACTTATTTGTTAGAACTAAACCAATGACAAACGTTTCACAGATCATTTGAGAGCCACAATATAGACTTTAGACGTGATACGCAATGTGATTGGCTTGATTTACTAGACCGCCGAACCAATGCGTCGACTTCCCCGCGAAAAAACATGTTGCGCTCTTGAGACATTTGGTCCACGCCATCCTCCAAACAAAAAAAAAAAAAAACATGCGGGAAAGAAAGAACTTCATTAATCTCTACGTCCCGGAAATGCTACTGTTCTGGTGCAAAAGTCACAGCCTTCCTCTTGCATAATATAATGCACATGGCCATCCAAACGTGGTGGTAGATGGAGTCCTAACACTTTGTCTGTTCTTCACTGCTAAATTATAGAGTTTTGCAGGTCTTGAAAAGCGTATAAATAGGGCATTTTTGTTTCGCAAATTAGTGAAGCTGATCATACTTCCTTTGTCCACCCCCTGCTGCATCCATGGCCCTGGTAATCAGATTGCGTCCTTCTCTATGATCAAGAGCTAATATCTAATGGCATTTTTCTCTCTATCTATCTTCGTAACTGTCAATGTAGTTTTGTCTTCTAAGTTTCTCCGTCTTGTGGTGTCTCAATCTCAGAAAATCGTGATAAAGGTTATCATCAAAAGCGGGAAGGACAAGAAATATATTTTCAAAGCGGTCGCCAAATTCGAAGGTATGATCTCCCTATACTTGCCTCGCCAGAACCAGTTTTTTTTTTTTCGCCAGAACCAGTTTACTAAGTTGAATACATGCAGTCGCAAGTGGATCACCTTCCTGATTTCTTTCTAGTCGTTCCCTAGTGAATTGATAACTTGATTGTTGAAGGGGACGTACGTGCGAATTCAAGGTTTGTGGCATAAATATGCAGGTATCACCAGTATAACGATAGACGCTAACAAGGGAACATTAACAATCATTGGAACCGTGGATCCAGTGTGCGTGGTCTTGGCTCTGAGAAAGAAATGCGGGATATGCGTGGAGATCGTAACAGTCGGACCAGAAAAGCCTCCGGAACCTAAAAAAGACCCGCCTAAATGCCCGGTGTGCCCTAAAAAATGCCTTCCGACGTGCCCTTCAAAATGCCTTCCAACGTGCCCTACAACATGCCATCCAACGTGCCCTACAAAATGCCCTACAAAATGCCCTCCACCGTGCCTGCCTCCGCCGTGCCCTCAACCATGCTCTCCTCCGCCGTGCCACTACCCTCCACCGTGCTCTCTTGACCGTTGTCCTCCTCGTCATTGCGATTACGATAGGAACTCCTGCCCCATCCTTTGAACGATGACTCGTTGTTGGCTACCCCTTGCCAAAAGCACGTGTTCTTCTGTCAAATTCCGGCGACAGGACAAATAAAGGGATCGTCTCTTGCCACATGTTTATTGTCTTTCCTAAATGTCTGTTCCCTAGAAAAGTTCATCTCCATGCCTTGTAAAGGATTTGTTTATCATATGGCGACCACTTTTAACGCAGCTGTCATTGACTTATCGATGTGACATGACTGATTTTGTCCATTTGTTCTATCGTTGTCACGCTTAACAAAGTCACTGGCACATTATAATCTTGCAATGAGCTCACCGGCACATAGAATATGGCCACCGCACTAGGGATTTTAAATGGGAAAGAGTGCAAGAAAACAAGATCAAAACTTTCATCACCTGCTTTAGGTTCTCACCTTCTTGTTCTAGGTTTGAAGTCCACTGAAATTGATCGGTCAAAACTTTCATCAAATGAAATGACATCAGACTTGATCCATTACCTCCTTGGGTTCGCCTCACTTCATGATATTTTGGACCAAAAACAAAAGCCCTTGGCCAACGTGAAGATGTGGGTAGCTGACCATCATAGTTGTACGCTTTGCGGGTTGAGAAAAGTCCCATTTTGGGTGCTTTTTTGAGAAAAAAACGTCGTATCTTAATTCGTTTGATATTTTTCCTGATTATGATAACACTGATAATACTAATAAGAATAATAATAATTCTGATAATACCAACAACAACAAGCTTAGAGAGAACTTTGCCACCAACAAAAAGACCAAGTCAAATTGCAATGACCATGGCGATTATTCAAGTGAAAATTCCACGTGCATATTCTTGATAAGCTCGCCCTTCAACAAACCCTCGAACTTGTCTTATTCAATCATTAGTTAGCATAATGCAAGTCTTACAAATAGATTCATGTGTTCTCACAAGATCAATGATATTCATTTCTCCACCATCTTTGCATCCGCTGCAAAGGTAATTTTGCATGCATACGCTCTCTTCTCTGCATGCAATAGATTCTAGCTTTCCTTTATCTCAAAAACTAGTAAACCTTCCGGTCATTGATGAACTTCGCCAACACTTTGCTGTTTTGCCACGTTGTAATCGCGCAGAAAATGGTAACAAAGGTAAGCATTCACTAAAAAAAAACGCATTTTTGCCACGAAAATTTTCCAACGAAAAATTTTCGTCGCAAATTTGCAACAAATTTTCCAACGAAAAATAAAATTCGTTGGAAATTTTCAACGAATTTTACGACGAATTAAAAAAAAACCCGGTATTGTTCGGCATTTTTTTACATTCGTGGGAAAATTCGTTGGAAATTTCCAACGAAATTTTCAATGAATTTCAATTTTCGGGCAATTATTTATTGTGTACGATTTTCGTTGGGAATTTCGTTGGAAATTTCTAACGAATTTTTTTCGTTGGAAATTTCCAACGAAATTTCCAACGAATTTTCCAACGAATTTCAATTTTCGGGCAATTATTTATTGTGTACGACGAAATTTCCAACGAAAAAAATTCGTTGGAAATTTCCAACGAATTTTCCAGCGAATTTCAATTTTCGAGCAACTATTTCTTGTGTATAATTTTCGTTGGAAATTTCTAACGAATTTTCCAACAAATTTCAATTTTTGGGCAATTATTTTTAGTGTGTACAATTTTCGTTGGAAAATTCGTTGGAAAGTTCCAACGAATTTTTTTCGTCGGAAATTTCCAACGAATTTTCCAAAGAATTAAAAAAAACCTGGTATTATTCAACATTTTTTTATATTCGTGGGAAAATTTGTTTGAAATTTCCAACGAAATTTCCAACAAATTTCAATTTTTCGGCTAATTATTTTATTGTGTACAATTTTCGTTGGAAAATTCGTTGGAAATTTCGAACGAAGTTTCCAACAAATTTAATTTTCCAGGCAATTATTTTAGTATGTACAATTTTCGTTGCAAAATTCGTGGGAAATTTCCCATGAATTTTGCAACGAAAATCTAACTTCTGCCTTATTTAAATTTTCGCGCTCGTTATTCCCACGTTTTTCAATTTCCATCTCTCTCTCTCTCTCTCTCTCTCTCTCTCTCTCTCTCTCTCTCTCTCCTGCGCTTCACCTTCTCCCTCGCTCCGTCTCCCCCTTCACCTTCTTCCCCGCTGCCCCGCCTCCTCCCCCGCTGCCCCCCCTCCTCCTCCGGCTGCGGCTCCGGCTCCGGCGCCATGGACAGCAAGATCGCCATGCCCCGACGTCGGCTCCCTCCCCAAAGGCGCCGCCGCGGCCATCGAGGGCCGCCCCCGATGGCCCCGACGCCCCCCGACGCCCCCGACGCCCTCCGACGGCCCCGACGCCCCGACGCCCTCCAACGCCCCCGACGCCCTCCGACGCCCCCGACGTCCCCGAGGCCACCATGGGCCACCCCCAACGCCACCAAGCCTCGTCGCCGGCAAGGGGCGAGCTCGCCCCTCACCGGCGACGAGGCTGGCCCTCGCCGGCGACAAGACTGCCCTGGCCAGCCATGGCGAGGGCCGAGCTCGCCATGGCCGGCGAGCTCGAGCTCGCCCAGATCTGGGCGAGCTCGGCCCTCGCCGGCGGCGAGGGCGATTTTTCGACAAAAAAAAATTATCGACCAAAAAAAAATTCGACCAAAAAAATTTTTTTTCTATGGAAAAAAAATTTCCGCAATTTTTCGACGAAAACAAAAATTTGTAGTTTTCAACGAAAAAAATTCATCGAAAAAAAAAATTCGTTTCCAACAAATTTAGCTACGAGTTTTCCAACGAAAAAAAATTTGTCGCAAATTTCCAACGAAAATTTAAATTTTTCGTTGGAAAAATTTGCGACGAATTATTACCAACGAATTTTAGTCGCAAAATTTGTCGCAAATTTGTAGTTTTTCAATGAATTTCCCAAAATTTTTCGTTGGAAATTTCGTAGGAAAAAAATGGTTTTTTTGTAGTGATTAACAGCAAGAAAGATAGAAGGGGAATACTAAAAGAGATCGCCAAACTCAAAAGTACGAGGTCATGCTCATCTGGCCAGATCATATTTGAGTCATTAACAATGACCATGGCGATTATTCTAGTGAAGATTCCGCTCGCTTGATATGATAAGCTCGTCCTATGACAAATCCGTCACAAACTTGTCTTATTCACTTATTGATCGACCATTAAAAACGTTGAAAAATCTTGGTCCATAACGGGTCATTTGACTAGTAATTAAAATAAGAGCCTTCCAATATAGTTCACATAATGGGTTACGATTTGACAGACTATAGATCTAAAGTTAGAGCGAGCTAGCAAGAGAACAGACAGACAAAATTCTGGAGACATACCCCGTGGAACAGCACAACGATCATCACGACCCCGGGCAATCAGCTCTGTTTCTTGTTTCTCCCGTGTAACGGCACGTTGCGTTCTCTGTGAATGCATCACGAGACAAGATCAATTTAAAAGTCACATTAGGGAAATGAGAATCATATCCTAGGTTTTGACACAAAGAGGCATGGCAAATCTTATGGATGATACTCAAAATGGGGAACTAAGAGCTAGCATACTCCGCTGCAGAATGAAAGAAAGTGTTCAAAGTCAATACATCACCAAAAATGCACCACTGTTGCAACGTACGGTGTGTCCGCTGTGTGAGCACACAGCAGGAACGTAAGCTTATACATGCCCGCATCTGTGCATGTATACTGATAGTGCGCGTGCTTGTCCGTCTGTGTGTCCATGTTAGTGCGCATGCGCGCGTGTTCGGAGTGGAGCATGAGATGCTTATCCCTGTACCAACCAGAAAGATATGTTCTCGTTGTGATTCTTCCATTTTAATTCATCTTCATGCTAGCTAATACGTTCGGAGACGTCGACCTGAGTTCCGCGATCGAAGAACTTGGAAAGGTGGGAAAAACAGCAGAGGTTGTGAGCGTCGAAGAAGATGAATATCTGGAGCCGGCTCAAGAGTGTGCTCTCTCTCCAAATTATCATCATTCTAATAAACTTCCTTTGTCAAGAATGAGAAGATTAGACGTTTAACAAGCCAATAATTACTAGATCCTTAACCTGTTACAATGCCAATCATCCAAATTACGATCGGTCCTCATTCAACCTATTGCGTGCCACAAAGTAATTAGATTTAACTTCACGCAAAAGTTAAGTCAATAAATTATAAGCCGAATATTAATACGAATGTCGTAATTCGGCAATGTACCTAGCTCTTGGTAGACAATTATTAGATGATTCTTATATAAACAAGGAACAACCCCGCAAGAGTTTGACCCCAGGGCTCATCCGCTTTAATTTGGGATTTAAGTGAATAAGATTTGGCAAAAAAAAAAAAAGAGAGAAATCAGTTCCAACGTGGGGTCCTCTAGATTTGACAATGCCAAAAGTGTCTTTCCATACCAAACGCAAGTTCCAAGGGATTGCTCGTTGTGTCCACTTTAATTCAAACAATTTCAAGATTGCCGTGCATTAGTTTAGTTTTGTCCTTGCTGGTGCGTCTAATTCTAAGCTGATAGGCAGAGCTTCCCGTCGAACAGTCAACGAAAATAACGTGGACTAAAATCGCTTAGAGGGTTACCTTTTAGGATAATGACACTAATAATCTTTAAATTTTAGCTCAATATATAATATGATTCATAAATTTTAATTTATTTAATTTAATACCTAAATTTTACCTTAATATTTAATTTGATCCATAAATTTTTAATTTGCTAAAAGTTATTGCTAGGGTAATAGCGCCATTACTTTTTATTGGCAACAGTGCAACCATGGCCGCACGTTTCATTTCGTGGAAGGTGGGCCACCGATTGGAGTGGTAGCTATCATGTACATATACAATCACCCAAACCAGAAGGACAAATTCATTGGAAACCGAATAAAGAAGTTTCCGAATTTCAAGCGTAAAACAAGAGGGTGATGAGGCTCCATCACCATTGTAAGATTGACGGAGCCATCATCAAAGCTTTTTCCTTGTTAAATGTGATCCCTAAATTTTTTATACATATTGAATTTAGACTTTTAACTATATAAATGTTGTCATTTCTTAATTCAAGTTTAGGGACAATCTACGGATTAAATTGTACATGTACCAAAAGTCTCACATTGAATAATTTAAAAGTTCAGAGATCTTATTATACATTGAACTAAAGTTTAATGATCATATTAAATAAATTAAAAATTCAGGGATCATGTTATACATTAAATCAAAATGTAATGATTATTTATGTCATTTTCCCTATTTTTTACTATCCCTTCGTTACGTTATGGAAAAGTTCTAATAAAATCCCAAGATTGGACACCTTTTCTCAAAAGACTTCCCTCGAGTGGCACATTTCACAAAATACCTCTTGATGTACCTCCGTGTTCCAATTATCAAGAAAATATTGGATAAGATTGATTTTCCATGCCATTCATAAGTCACTCCATTCCTTGGGCGACGCGTGGCAATGGCGGTCCCACTCTTTCTCCTCTCTGTCGCTCTCTCTTCCCCATTATAGTTAATGTTACTAATCGAGTCTCTCTCTTCCGCTCTACACTTTTCTCTTCTTCTTCTTCATCTACCTCCCATAGACCTATTAGTGTGACTCAATGAGCTATGCCCAGAACATCAATCACGGCAGGAGATCGTCGTCATTCGTTGTTCGTCGAAGCTTATTAATTGATTGAAGTAATGCCGTGATGAGAGAGCTAAGTAAAGGAAATTGAAAAGGAAAAAAAAAAGAGAATGAGGAAGAGGAAGAGAGATCCAGAATCGATGGAATACAAGATCCTTAGAGCTAGACCCTAATGGACCAAGTTCCATGTCTTTCTTCTTCTTTTTCTAGCTGTTACTGAGATTGTTTCAAGAGTTTATTTTTTTTTCTTGTTTTCCAGTTTTTTTTCTGTCTTCATGTTGGTGAGGTTAATGAAAAAGATTACTTTTTTTTAAAATTTATTTCCATGTGAGCTTGTAATTAGAGAGCAAATGAGAAAGAGTTAAATCAATCAAAGCTAGATTCTTAGTATTGTAGTATCGAGAATTATTGTTGTTGGGGTCCTTGTGAATTTATCAACATTTTTTCTTCCTATGCACAAAAATCAGCTCATCAAATGCTCGGAGATCAAGCACATTACAGAGGTTATGGCCACAAAAAAAAAAAAATTAAGCTCTTCTTCTGCATTGTGCGTCGATGATGGAGGTGCTATGGATATGGATGTGTACCGAAGAAGAAGATGGTGAATGGTGGGGTGTAGAGATGAGCATGGTCTGAGTGGGTAGTTTCCACTCTAGAACTGGAAACTACCCACTAAGGATCGGTTTCAAAAAATTAAAATTGGGAACCGCCTGTTGGTTTCATAGATCTATTGGAGAACCGGATCGCCGATCCAGTCCGGTTCCTGGGTGGGTCCATGAAACCTGTTCAACTAGCCAAGGATGGAGATGGAAAGATAGAGACGAAGACGGAGAAGGAGATAAAGAGTTGGAGACGATGAGGTGAGCATCAACCAAGATAAGAGAGAGTGAGAGTGAACGTAAGGCGAAAGCAAAAGAAGGTGTTTCTAGACTCAATATGAAGCTGTGAATGTCAAGCGAGTTGAATTTAGTTTAGGGATTTATGATTTTTTAAAAATATAAAAAAATAAAATAAATATATTATATTATATATTATATTTATTATTTTATTACCAGTCCGATCCGAGTTGGCAGGTGGGCAGTTCCACACTTGGAATCGGATCGGTACCTACTGGTTCCCAAAAATTGGAACCGAAACTGAACTAGTTCCCTTTAGAACCACCAGTTTCGGTCTAGTTTCGAGCAGTCTAGGGCGGTCCGAGCGATTCTCTATTCTTTTGCACACCCCTATCTCTCACTCATGGTTTGAGTAGTCCCTCTATCTCTCATAGGGACCGCCCGGGACCTACATAGTCTGAGTAGTCTCTTTATCTCTCACTTATGGACTCGACTCTTAAGCTCAATGCCTATCGACTCGCGGCCGTGCCTCCAGCCATTGGCTATTTATCGCCTCCCTCTCTCGCTCTCGGTCACCTCCATTTGCATGAAGCTTGGTGGAACTAGTTCTATAGATCCACCAGAAAACCGGACTAGGCCAGCGGTCAGGTTCCTTATTTCAATTTTTCGAAATTCATCTTTGGTGGGCGATTCTCAGTTCCATGGTGGGAACTGTCCATCCGAACCATGTTCACCCCTAACAGTGATACACTTAAGAGATATTCTTAGAGAAATCCCATTTTAGGGCCTCTTTTGAGAAAAATGCGTCCAGTTTGGATTCTTTTGGAACTTTCACAATAATGAAAATAATAATAATAATACCAACAACAGAATCAATCAAAGAGGGAACCTTGCCCTTTCAATTTTTATGAAAAGTTTGAGTCATTGCAATAACCATGACAATTATTCTAGTTGTTGCGACCTCACCTCCCGCGGTGTACCACGTAGGAGTTCGGCTAATGGATTATTAAGTCTAGGCCTAACTCGAGCTCTCTCAAGCCCTTACCAAATCACGACTTAAGGTTTAAGTTATTAACATGCAAGTCATTTCAATCAGGAGTCGCCACTAATCTATTTTTTGGTGGGTTGATTAGAAACCCAAGTAAAATATTGGAAGAATTACTTTACTCCTACGAACTAGAGATTATGGATTCGAGGACTTGGTTACACTAGATTATTCTAATGCCCTTTCGATACTTTTTCTCTTTTATTTCAAACATATTTGCAGACAGCTTGGATTGATTTTAAACCTATCCACTAACATACGAGGTGATCATGCGAGTGTGCAACCAATAATAAAACACTCAATAATGCAAAGTAACAAATAAATTACAAGATAGGGATTTACCTCAAAGGAGCCAAAGTATCTACAATGTTAGTTAGAAAATCACATTGACAATCCTAATATGATTTCTAATTAACACGCAATTTCACTCAAATCTTTTTTAGGATTTTCTCTAATTTAATGAAAACTAAACTTTATGCAATGCATTCTACATTTAGTATGAGACATACGATTTATTTAAATGTCCTAATTCTAACAACAATTAAATGCACTATCTCGAATGTTACACGTAAATGAACTAGACGTGAGATTTCTAATGACGAGAATCAATTAAAATGCAACTACTCTAATATGACATGCACGCGGTATTTTTTTATGTTTTTTTAATTTAAATTCGGAATAAATAATTAACCTAATTTAAACATGTAATAATAAAATCTGAGAAAAGAATCTGATCTATTCTAAGAAAATAATTAAAATTTATCCTAAACATGCATTATATTATCTACTCAAATTTTACCTAATCTTTTTGTATTTTTTTTATGGAAAGACAATTAATTCAATTCAAGCAAAAGACGAAAATAACAATGAACACAACACCCAATCACAAGAAATATTATCCATATCCATTTAAATTTAGAAACAACAAATTGACGAATCGTATCTTGGGCATGAGGATCGGAATGGCCAATATTCAGCACAATTATGAATCATATCTTGGGTGAAAGATCGAACTAACGATTTTTCGTGCGATCGGGAATTATATCTCAAGCGGGAGATTGGATTGACGATCATAGCATGTTGTGAAATTAGGAAATAGTTCATAATTAAAAGATTATTCGGGAACTTAATGGATGCAATAATATCACTAAAAGATTCACAAAAAATTGCAACATTTCAAATAAAGAAACAATATACTCGAAAATCAAATTAGATGAAATTTTTACCTAATTTGAATATTTGCTTTCCAAGTTTGGACCGGCAGACAGTGGTTCTCGGCTAAGGGACCGATGGCAAATTGCTCAGCTGGTTGGTTAGTGACCTGCAAAACAAAGAACACACAGGGATGTGTCGCACGACTGGAGGTGCTCCGCTCGGTGAGGGGAGGGCGTCGCGGTAAAGGCCCACGGTGTGGACTAGATTGTCACGGTGACAATGAAGAGCACTGCGTCAGGAAATGGAAACTTGTGGACAACACGCGGTGAAGCTAAGACAACAGCAGAAGGCTTGCTGGGGCAGCTTCGTCAATTGAAAACCTCGAACGAGGATGCTCGTTCTCTTCTCACTTCCCTTCTTCTTTGACTTTTCTTTTTATCTTTCTCTCGCAGTGGAGAACGTGGGTCTCTCCTTTTGTGTGTCGATTCTCTCTTTCTCACATTCTCGTTTGGCTGTGAATTTCGAAGCCCCCCTCCTCCTTTTGTATATATTTTTTTCACTGACAAATCCTTGGACGCATGAATATTTTCTTTCCTCTTTTTTTTTCAATCAAGTATCCCCTTTGTTGACTAAATCTTGCTCTCAACTATTTATTCTCTCAAATAGTTCATCTCACAAATAGCACGGGAATTATGGTGATTGTTTCGTTCTTATTTGCTATGTGACCAAAATCTTGCTAATATCAAGCTTTTTTTTTTTTTTTGGTAAGGTAAGGATGCTAATATCAAGCTTTATTGCTTCAAATTTTCATCAAATTTTCCTAACTTGATACACATGATTTCGGCCACCGTAAGCTTAGTCTAGCTAAGCTCAGAATCATTCACTCAAGTCCATCTGCCGCCGGTCCAATGCAAATGCAACTATATAAGCCTAAATACTAATTCAAATGCTCCTAATCTATATGCAATTTTAATATTTTTTTTTGTCTAGGAACCGGTATTGATCTCTAATTTTTTATGTAATGAACGACTGACTGGATCACCAAAATTTAGGTGTCAACACTAATGAAGCCATTTGACTTGCAGAATATGATAGGACCATCCATAAACAGAGCCACCACAAACTTGTCTTATGCACTTATTGATTAGCATTATGCAAGTCTTATGAATGGTCCGTATGTTGTCAAAATCAATGAAGCTGATTAATTTCCGTTGCTCCATCCTCTTTACATCCACGGCAAAGGCAGTCTTGCATGCGCGTAGTACCAAGCTCTCAGTTCCTTTGTCATCTCATTTGGATTGATCCAATCCAAATTAGATTCCTCGCTCTTTATATGCAGACATGATGGCATCATTACTTGTTTCTTGGTTAATGTAAATGATCTAATTTTGACAGGAAGTGATACAAAATTTTTGCAAAAGTTTGTGAGAGCTCTTGGGGGCTAATTTTCACTAAGGATCTAGGGATCTAAATTACTTCTTGGGAGTTGAGGTGATACGCACAAAGTCTGATCTCTTTCTCACCCAATACAAGTATATAAGGGACATTCTTCATCGAGCAACCATGTTAGGAGCCAAGGAGATTACCACCCAATAACTACCAGAAGCTCTCTCACTCTTGTTGATGGGTCACCTCATACAGATGCAACTAAATATAGGAAGCTTGTTGATGCTCTTCAATATCTTACATTCACAAGGCTTGATATTACTTTTGTCGTCAACAAACTTTCCCAATTTATGCATCAACCAACAACGTTACATTGCAGTGCTATTGAACATGTTTTACATCATCTCAAAGGGACTATCAATCTTGGCCTACCCTTGCAAAGTCCCTCTCCATCACTTCGTGCATTCTCTGATGCCAATTGGGTAGGCAATCCGGATGACTGTAAGTCTATAGCTGCCTACATAGTTTATGTTGTCCTGAATCTCATATCGTTATGCTCTCGAAGTAATGACTTGTTTCTCATTCATCAACTGAAGCTGAGTATCATGCTGTTGCTGCGACAACTTCTGAGCTCACATGGATTCAATCTCTCCTACATGAACTTGGAGTATCTTCTTCGACCACACCTAACATCTATTGCGATAACGTTGGTACTATGTATGTGTGTGCTAATCCCCTTTTTTACTCCAAGATGAAACACATTGCCATTGATTATCATTTTGTTCACGACAAGGTTAACAAAGGTCTATTACGAGTGTGTCACGTGTCCACTCATGGTGTCCACTCATGACCAACTTTCGGATGCACTAACAAAGCCTCTTACACGACAGCGGTTTCTCCACTTACGGTCCAAGATTGGCATTGGCAGTGGGATGCCTCTCTTGTAGGGGCGTATCTGGAGAAAATATTTATCGGCAGCAAATCAATTCCAAATTTGCTCTCAATCAGATTAAGACTAGTCAGGTAATTCTTGTATTCTTGGCAGGTGCAGCAAGAGTTTCGAAAATTGAAACTCATTTTATTATTATTTGTATAGAGGATTATATATTTCCATGTATAAAGGCCACAGCTCGGGAAAGTTATTGTATTACAAATTTTCTGGCTAATGTCTTTCTGTAAACCATAAGCTACCTTGTACTTTAAATACACGTAAGAAATTGTTAGAAATTAAACCAAATTCATTGGAAGTTGCCGATTCATCAACCAAGTTACCGAAGGCTATTCAACTTCCAAGACTAGTGCACGTGTTCAAGAAGAATCTTTATTGCAGTGTTGTTTTCAAAGAGTATGTTCGTATTTCTATGTCATGAGGTCTAGTTAATGTTGTGCAAATTCTTAGGAACCTATCTCCTTTAAATAGTAGATACACTTATGAGTCATTTAAGAGCAAGTCTAAGAGTCATGTATCTAGTCTATATATAGGCGAGTCTTGTAATTGTTTCTAATAAGATGAAATAAAGAGAACAAAGAAGTCTATTCATCTCATTCTCCTTCCTGAGATAGTGTGAGTGAATTGAGAGTGTTTCACTTTCAAATTCATCTCTTCAAATTGGTATCAGAGCTTACGGTTTGTGAACATGGCCTCAACAAAGAATCAGCTTCCTCTTCAATACTCTCATCTTACGAAAGAAAACTATAGTAATTGGGCTTATGAAAGAAAATTATAGTAATTGGGCTACTAGAATGAAAGCTCTTCTTGGCACCTATAGTATGTGGGAAGTTGTCAACACCAGCTATGATGAGCCAGAGGACGATTCCACGTTGAATCATAACTAGAGGAATGCCTTGGAGAAAGTTTAAACAAAAGATCAATATGCCTTGTCAATCATCTATCAAGCTTTGATCAAGATGTTTTCTCACCGAGATTCCAACTGATTCAAGGAATGTGAAATCTACAATTCAGTGATTCATAACGCCTCATGACAAAAGAAGATCGTGATACTCTTGATGTATCTTCGTTCTGAACAAGTTTCAAGCAGAGCCTTTTATCCCTGCAACAATGCCGGTCTTGATCTCAAAGTTCCTGTACAACTTGTCATCATCATCTTCTTTCTTGCCTTCTCTCTTCGACTCAGAATCATGTTTAGGATTTGGAGTTTGAAAAATAGTTTCTTTCAATGTGGGTTTAGAGGGTTCACCCACTTTCTCTTTCCCTTTACCCCAGACACATTTACTGTCTTTCTAGTATCATGCTTAGGCAAAATAATTTGTAAAGGCTTTGAAATAAAGGAAAGCAGAAAATCTTCCTCACCACGAAACCCATTATCTTTGAAAAAATCGAACATAACTGAGTCAGAGGCATTTCCCTTCTTGAGATAGTTGTAAGTTCTCCATACAAAAGTGGAATCTCTAAAATAAAAGTCCTTTTACCCGTAGTTGCAGTCGATTTGGGTGGAGACAAATGTGGCGGACATGCATTCGGGTCTGACTCTGTTCCAGACGAGTCACTGATTTCCAAATGCTCCGGGCTTCTTTTGGTCTTCGATTCAATATTTACAATGCGGGCAGAGCGTCGACTCTTCTTGGATGCTTCAGATTTTGGAGCCATTTCAACTCCGACGAGGATTTGAGAGAAAAAAGTTTTGATCTTTTTGAAGGAGAAGAGAAAGATGAACCCGAGAGAGAAAAAGATTTGATTTTTCAAAGATTTTAAACCCTAAAAATGAACCGTCGCGTCTTAAGAAAGAACTGGGCGGTTTTTTAAAAAGGATAGAAACTGAATTTTGGCAGTTTTCTTTTAAAGATCTGGAATTATCGGAGATTTTAAATTGACAGAATTTAATCACACGATTCAAAATAATCCAATCCAAAATATTAATCAAAATCATCCAATCAAATATTCCAATCATATACTTACCTGATTATTTTCCAGAATAAAAACTTACCCACCAAAATTTGAATAGAAGGTTCCAATCTCTGTCTGAGATTTTGCATCTGGTAAGTTATCTAGACTTTGCATTTGATCATGTTGTGTCTGAGAAACTCAAGCAAATGGATAAGTAATGTTCAATCTGTTTCTAATAGATTCAAAAGAGTTTTTAGCCAATGGTTTTGTTAATATATCAGCTAATTGATCTTTCTAATCAACGAATTGAATGTTTATGTCACCATTTTGAATATGATCTCTGATGAAATGATACTTGATTTCAATATGCTTTGCTTGGGAATGAAGAATTGGATTCTTGATCAGATTTATTGCACTGATATTGTCACATTTGATCTCAGTGTAGGATTCTTCAATTCTAAAGTCTCTCAATTGTTGTTTTATCCATAGAATCTGAGAGCAACAACTCCCAAGTGCCACATATTCTGCTTCTGTTGTTAATAGTGCAATTGTTCCTTGTTTCTTTGAATACCAGGATACTAACATGTTTCCCATTAATTGGCACGTTCCTGAAGTGCTTTTCTTGTCTACTTTACAATCAACAAGGTTAGCATCAAAATATCCAATTAAAGTAAAGTCTAATCCTTTCTAGTACTAAAGTCCTAACATTAGATGCATTTTAATGTCTTTTATTATCCTTTTTATAGCAGTAAGATGTGACTCCTTTGGATTTGACGGAAATGTAGCACACATACAAACACTACATAGAATATTAGGTCTAGAAGTAGTAAGATATAATAATGATCTGATCATGTTTCTGTATAACTTATGATCAACCTTTTTACCCTTCCCATCCTTGTCTAGTTTGGAATTATGAGACATTGGTGTGTCTATCTTCCTGTAATTCTCCGTACCAAACTTTTTCATGATTTCTCTAGCATACTTTTCTTGACATGTAAATGTCCCATTTGTAGTCTACTTCACTTGAAGTCCCAGAAAGAAAGTTAGTGCTCCCATCAAACTCATTTTGAACTTGTTCTGCATAGACTTTGATAATTCCTTGCAAAGTAGTTAATTTGAGGGTCCAAAAATTATATCATCGACATAAATTTAGATGAATAGAATGGCATTACCTTCTCTTTTGCTGAAAAGAGTTGTGTCTACTTTACCTTTTTTAAAAGCCATTGTCTGTAAGAAAGTTGCTTAGTATTTCATACTAGGCACGAGGTGTTTATTTCATACCGTATAAAGCTTTCTTCAGCTTATACACATGGTCAGATTTTCTTAGTCCTTCAAAGCCAAGTGGTTGTTCCACGAATACTTCTTCTTTGATATATCCATTTAGGAATGCACTCTTGACATTCATCTGAAATAATTTGAAGTTATGAAAACAAGCATAGGAAAGGAGTTGTCTTATGGCTTCTAACCTGGCAACCGGAGCATAAGTTTCATCATAGTCTATGCCTTCTTCTTGAGCATATCTTTTTGCTACTAATCTTGCCTTGTTATTGGTCACCTTTCCTTTGTCATTTAGTTTGTTTCTAAAGACTCACTTAGTTCCAATCACTGTATGATTCATTGGTCATTGAACAAGTTACCGTACTTCATTTATTTTGAACTAATGAAGTTCCTCTTGCATTGCTTCTATCCAGCTTTCATCTGAAAGTGTTTTATCAATTCCTTTTAATTCCATCTCATATATAAGAGCTAGAGTACTAATGTTTTCCTTGTATTTTGATCTTGTTTTGATGCTTTCTTCTACCTTTCCAATGATGAGGTCTTTTGGATAACTGGATTTGTGTTTTCAGTTTTTGTTGTATTTATCATTTTCCTCACCATTAGCTTCTTAAGATGTTTCTAAGTCTGATCACCATTTTTGTCATCTTTTGCTGGCTGAGAATCATCTTGAGTGTTCTATTGTGATTCTTGTAAATTCTCAATCACTTGAATTTGTTTAGATTCATCATCCTAGGTCAGTTTCTGCTAATCAAATTTGACATTCACGGATTCTTCCACAGTTTGAGTACTTTTGTTATTGACTCTGTAGGCTTTGCTTGTTAGAGAATATCCAAGAAATATTTCTTCACCACCAATACTCTTGTTCTTTGTAGGGCCACAAATGTCCATATAAAGAAGCTGCATGGAACGATTAGCAGAAACATGATGTAAAGATTTTAAAGAACTTCTGACCTATTTTCCAGGGTACAAGCTGAACATAATTCTGTCTTTTTGAACTTTAGTTCTGGTAGTCCTCGAACAAGTGCTTTTGTAGACAAGTTTGATATTTGTTTCATACAAATGTGTCCCAACCTTCTATGCCACTAGTCTGTGTCCTCCTTGATGGAAACTAAACATCGAGCAGTGTTAGATCATACATCAAGAAGATAAATGTTACCATTTCTTCTATCGGTGAAAGATTGAGAACAATCTTTGCTTGATCCATAACATATATTCTCTTGAAAGTTGATCTTGAATCTTGTATCACATAGTTGACTTATGCTAATTAGCTTGTAATTAAGACCTTTAACTAGGGAGACATCATTAATCAATAGGCCCCATGATTCTAACGGTTCCTTTGCCTATGATTTTGTCCTTTATTCTTTCCTCCAAATGATACACTTCCACCATTTAGCTTTTGGAGTTTGATGAACATGCTAGAGTCTCCTATTATATGTCTTGAACACCCACTGTCCAAGTACCATTTATTCATTTTCCTTCTGGATACTTGCAAAAATTAGAAAAACTCAAGCTTTCTTTGGTACCCAAATTTGTTCGAGTCCTTTGGAGTTAGTAGTATATGTTGTCTTAATCCAGTTTCTCCAAATTGGTCTCCAGACTTTAGGACAATCTTTCTCTAAGTGTTGTGGGTCACCACAATTTGAACACTTGAGTGCATTTTGGCTACTAGGTTTCACAAAATTCTTTTGGAAATGATTTTTATAAACTTGTCTAGGAGGTCTTTGCTTAAGTTTCTCCTTGACCTTTGGAAAATCAATCAACATAGCACTTTCCTTAGTAAACCAAGTCCTAACTTGTTATAGTAAGGAACTTGTATGGAAAGAATATGTTCTAAAGTTTTTGAGCCATTTGAAAATTTGGAAGTAATATCTGAAAATTCCTTTATCAAAGCAATGTTTTCTTTGGCAAGAGAATCTTGATTTTCTTTTATTTGATGAAATTGCTTTTCCAAAAAATTTATCTTATCTTTTTGCGAAACATCATGTTGCCTCAGTAATGAATTTTCTTTTTTCAATTTGGAGATCCTCTTAAGAGCATATTTGAACTTAGAACATAATTCATCAATATAATTTAATACTTCAATTGAAATATCTAGATATTTTACCTCAATATCTGTCTCATTTTCTAAGTCAAAATTAGAATTTGAGTCTAAATCAGACTTTGCCATTAGGCAAATGTTGGCATAATCATCATCACTGTCTTCACATTCTGTATCGCTCCTGTTTCTGATTTAAGAGCCTTTTTCACTTTTTCATATTTGGCTTTCTTCTTCTTCAGAAGTGGACAGTTTGGCTTTATGTGTCCACGTTTTCTACAATGGAAGCATATTACATCGTTTGCAACTTTTGTTTCGTCAAGAATTCTCTTTTTCTGACTAAACTTCTTTCCTCCGAGCATTTTTCCTTTCTTTTTTATCTTTCTGAATTTCTTGATGATTAGCGCCAACTCTTCATCATTGTCTTCATCTAAATCTGTATGATCAAAATCAATATTAGATTTCAAAGCTAATGACTTCTTACCTTTGGACTCATTTTCCTCATTTATTTGCTCTATCTCATAGGATTGTAGAGTCCCTGTGAGTTTGTCCACAGTTAATGGCATGATCCTCTGAGTTTCTCGCACTAAGATCTTGATATTATTCCATTCTTTTGAGAGTCCTCACAACAGCTTGTTAACTTTCTTGGGTCCAGAAACTGGATTCCCTTGATATGCAAGACTATTCACAATTTTTGTGAATTGTTCATACATTTTAGCAATGTATTTATCTCGCTTAATCTTGAAGGATTCATATTATCCAAGTAATAAGTTTATCTGAGTCTCCTTTGCTCGATCTATTCCTTTATAGGTTGTGTAGAGCCTATCGCGGATATCTTTCGTTGATTTATAGGAAGCAATTTTTTTTATATTCAAAAGGTGATAAGGCACAATAAAATGAATAAATTGCTTTTGAATCTAAAGCTTCTCTTTTTCGTTATCTCATATTGAGATAATGTAGTAGCTGCTGGAGTTTTTCCATTTTGTTGTTGATTCGAGGCAGTTGTAGGAGGAGGTGGTTTGACTCCTCTTAGAACAACGTCCCATTGCAAAGGGTCAATGGACTTGATAAATGCCTTCATTTTATTTTTCCAGACACTATATTATTTGCCATTGAAGTATGGAGGTTTGATGGTGCTTTGTTCTTCTACTAGACCTGGAGCACTCATACTAGCCATACAGATTGTTAGCTCAGAAGTAAAAACATTTCACTAAATGAGCAATCTCGCTCTGATACAATTGATGAGACTAGCAAATACCACCTCAATGGGGGTGAATAAGTGATTTGACTGCAAATAGATCAATTTGAATGCGGAAGTAATTGATCTCAAGCAAGGTCTAAACAACGTTTAGATTTTACTCAAACTTTGAATGGCAAACAGAAAAATGTGCAATAAGGAGATTTAGGGAATAAAGAATATACACACAGATGTATAGTAGTCCAGCTTATAGAAAGCCTATGTTCACTTTCCTACGATGATAGTCTACTGGCTAAGTTCCACTAGATGATCGATTAAGAGATTACAAGTTCAAAGTGATGTTTACAAGGATCACTCTATCTCTCTTACAACAAGTCTCTTAAGATCACAAATTTAGGCTCAAAAAAGACAAGTAAAAAATTGGTTAGAGTTTGTTTAGACTTTGGAATTGATAATTCTGGATTCCGTCTCTCTACTACTACTCTTCGACGATTTGTCTAATTTTATACTCCTCCACTTCCAAACTAGCCATTGAACAGTCTTTATATGATCATCTTCCAATCTTTATCATGGACAGATTTGTATAGAAAGGTTTGAGTAGCTATTGAGTGACAAAATCAGAATCCCGCCAAATCTAGTTGCTCATACGACCAAAGATTTGGTTTTCATAAATAGAGATTCTCCATTTAGAAATAAACTTGTCTCGGGATTTTATTGTCAATCAATTTAGGATATCTTGCTTTATAAATATTCCTTGCAAAATAGCCATTTAAGATCGAATCAATCAATTCTTTCCATCGGTGAAATCCAAACCAGATTACTAGCTATTGTTTACGTTCTGAGTAAGCGATAAAGCCTAGATAAGGTCTTTGCGCTTAGAACTTCAAGTTAGAGTGGTTTGTTCCGTAAATTCTGAATATATTGATTCCAGCATATAAACTAAGATACTTCAACTTCTTTGCACGAAGTCTAAACTTTGTCTTTTGCGGTGCAGAACTTGGATTTCTTCTTAAAGTTTGGACTTCCAGAATGTAATTGCCGGGACTTAGAATACTTCAAAAACATATGTCAAACTTTACTTATGGATAGTTTTGTCATCATCAAAATTTATTAGGAAGATTTCTCAAGAAATCTAAGAGTCATGTATCTAGTCTATAAATCGGTGAGTCTTGTAATTGTTTTTGATAAGGTGAAATAAAGAAAACAGAGAAGTCTATTCATCTCCTTCTCCGTCCTAAGCTAGTGTGAATTGAGATTGTTTGCTTCGAATTGATCTCTTCAGAAATAATATTAAAGTGTATCTTGTCCAATTCTTCACTATATATGTAGGCATTTTCTCTCTATCAATCTTCGTAACTGTAGATGTAGTTTTATCTTCTCATTTTCTCTGTCTTGCGGCAGTCTTGATCGCAGAAAATCGTGATGAAGGTTCCCATCAAATGCGGGAAAGACAAGAAGGGAATCTGCTGCTAAACTCGAAGGCATGATCGAAGAACTAGGAAAGGGCTTGAAAAACAGCACAACTTGCGAGTGCCGGAGAAGAAAATCCGGAGCCATCTTAAGAGCGCGCACTCTCTCCAGATACTCATCGTTCCGATGAAACCTCCTTTGTCATGAATGAGAAGAATGGACGATTAACTTTCATGGTAATGGTCGACGATTCCAAACATTCATGTCACTTCTTAGATTGACATCTAATCTGGGACATATGGTTTTTCACGCTTATTTTGTGAATTTTGAGGATGCTCATTATGTTTCCATTGCAGCAACATTCCAAAATAATTGTTCCTCATGCTTTTTTGTGTTATCTCCAAGCTTCTATCCATGACATAAGATGTTTTACCTTGCTTGTCATGAGAAATTATAACATTCATTTTGTTGCACTTAACAAATTGTCCCTAATTCCCCAACCTGTTACAACGCCAATAATCCGAAGGATGATTGGTCCCATTCAACTTGTTGCCTCCCACTAAGTTATTAGATTCAATTTCACCCTATTGAAATTTGGATCTTTGATTACAATACTGCATTGCGGAAGCGTGATTTTGATCCCACTGTTAGTTTGTGGCTTGATGTACAAGTGTGTGTGGGATATATTTGCCAGAGGAATGACAAAGGGACAAAGGTATATAAATTCAAGGTTCCTTGGGACAAAGATAGAATTGTTTAGTTTAACAAAATAGTTGTACAAGTGACGGATGAGTGGCGGAGGAGCATTACAAGAGATATGGATTTTATTTTCAACGCCCCACACGGTGGAGGACTACTCTCCACTCACCTCCACAATCCATTAATGAATTTAATTCATATAGACTAGGAGTGTCAAAAAGACCCAAGCCGGCCCGGCCTGACTCGTGCCGGCCCGGCTCGACCCGTGCCGGCCCGGTTCGGCCCTAAAATTTAGGGTATTTTGGGGTTGGGCTTCAACTTTTTTAGGGTAGGGGTTTTAGATATGAGTATTATTAAAATTAGAATAGGGTCAAGCCCGACCCATAGGCACTTCCAGAACCCCATTTTCCCCCTTATCTCCCTTTTCTCTCTCTTCTCTCTCTCTCCACGTAAAAATCCCTTTCTCTCCCTTTTCTCTCTACTTTCTCTCTCTCTACGTACAAACCCTAGATCTAGACAGAAGTTGCAGAACCACCAAACCCCACTCCCTCTCTCTCTCCTTCTCCCTCTCTAACCCTAGATCTAGACAAGGTTGTGGTCTGTCAAACGGCATGAAACCGACGAGGAGGACGAAGAGGATGGCGCCGCAGGACCAGGCGTCGGCCTTGGAGCCATTGTGGCCACGGCGGCAGACCACCTCCGGGGCGGTGTCGGCTGGGGTCCCGCAAGTCATGTGGAGGAACCCGTCCCGGAGCTGTTCAAGAAGTGCCGAGAGGCCGAAGTCAGAGACCTTGAGCGCGCCTCCAGCATCTGGGAGTAGGTTCTATGGCTTGTTGTCGCAATGGAGAAGAGCTCACCGCGGCCAGCGAGCTCCATGACGAGGTAGATCTTGGTCCGATCACCGCGGTAGCGTTGGGGGTCGGAGGAGGGGGAGCTGGCGGCGGGGACTCAGCTGACCACCGTCCAGTTCATGCCCTCCCAGAAGTTGGGATCTACTGGAAACGGTGGCGCGAGGCGGAGGAGCCGCCCCATCCATAGACCCTTCAAGCGAGAGAAAGGGGTGTCGGCGCGGGACAAAAACTAAGCGGGAGGATGTTTTGGCGTTGTGGCACCGGCACTAACCCGACCCTACCCGACCCATCTCCTGAGCTAAATGCTGAATAGGGTCTTGGGTATAGACGGAGCGGGTCAAGCGTGACCCTCTACGTTTTGGGTCGGGTCGGGTATTAGGAAAGCCCGACCCAATCCGACCCGTTGACACCCCTAATATAGACTTAGGATAGTGTATAGTTTTCATTAACAAAAATAAAACCCAAATAAAAATGTCATCTAGGTCAAATTGATTGCATTTAGGAATAGAATTAGCTAGTCCCGTAATATGCATCTCATACATCGCACGTCATTGTCTTGATAATAATCACATCATATGAAAATAATTGCATATCAGGCATCCAATAAAGTTTAATTTTTCTTAAAAAAGAAATACCAAAAAAACAGAGTTATTGTTGCATCAATGGAACACTATTCTTTTTTATTAAAGTCAATTAGGTCATGTTAGGTGTCCTAGAGTTTAGTATTTTATTTATTAGGGTTAATATCACCAAAAAACCCTAAACTAGTACGCATGTGATAATTTTACCTCGAACTTTTTTTTTTACCATAAAAAATTCTAAACTGGTACACCTGTGACAATTTTACCCCAAACATACCACAAAAAACTCCAAACTAGTACACTTGTGACAAATTTACCCTAAACATATCACAAAAAACCCCAAACTAGTACACATGTGACAATTTTACCTTGAACTAAAATTTTAATATTATTTTTTTAAATTTTTATGATTTTTTTGTTTTTTTTTCTTTATCTTCAACTTCTGGCCGGTCGTCGAACCGACGACCAGCCAGAGGTGGAAGCCAGCGAGGTCGGCCCCACCGGCCGCTAGCGAGACTCGACCTCGCCAGCGTGGGCGAGGGCTGCTCTCGCCAGATCAGGTGAAGGGCGGCTTTCACTAGCATCGGGCGAGGGCTGTCCTCGACTGCCTAGGCGAAGTTGGCCTTGGCTTGACTTAAGCGAGGGCTGCTCTCGCCGGCGTCGGGCGAGGGTCGCCTCACCTGGGCGGGCGAGGACAGCTCTCGCTCGATGCTGACGAAGGCGGCCCTCGTCAGCGTCGGGCAAGGGTTGTCCTCAACTGCCTAGGCGAGGTCAGCCCTGGCCCGACTCAGGCGAGGGCTACCCTCATTGTATCTGGTGAAGGGCAGCCCTCGTCGGCATCGGGCGAGAGCTATCCTTGCCCGCCCAAGTGAGGGCAACCCTTGCCCAATCTCGGTGAGGGCAGCCCTCGCTTGAGTTGAGCCAGGGCCGACCTCGCCTGGGCGGTCGAGGACAGCTCTCGCCCAACGCTGGAGAAGGTTGCCCCTCGCTAGATCCGACGAGGACAACCCTCGCCTGGGTCGAGCAAGGGTGGCCCTTGCCGGCTTCCGCCTCTGGCCGGCCAAAGATTGATGATGAAGAAAAAGAAAAGAAAAGAAAAAAAAATTAGTAAAAAAATAAACAATAATATTAAAAAATTATTAGTTCATGGTAAAATTGTCACAGGTATACCAGTTTGAGGCTTTTCGTGATCAAAAAAATAGTTAAGGGTAAATTTGTCACGTTTTATCAATTTGGAGTAAAATTGTTACAGGTATATTAGTTAGGGTTTTTGGTGATAAAAAAAAAATTTGGGGTAAAATTATCACAAGTGTACTAATTTAGCGTTTTTGATGGTAAAAAAAAAAGTTTGGGGTAAAATTGTCACACGCATACCAGTTTTGGGTTTTTGGTAGTGTTAACCATATTTATTAAAAAGAAAACACTAAATAATTAATCACACAAAGTTTAAATAATATGGTTAATTTATAATTGATCATATTCCATGTCATTAGAATTGAATATAGGTTGCATTCAATTTAATTAACATAACATATGTGTCATTTAAGATTTCATGTTAATTCTCAAGACATTTTAGATTAGAATTCACGTAATCATAGAATTTAAATTAAACCATGTTCATGTTAAACAAAAAAAACCCGGAAAAGAATCGATTTGCTTTGTATAATCATCATGTCAAAGTCATACATCACATGGTCTTTTGGTCTTTAGTTAACATCTTGCAGAACATTTATTAAAAGCTTTGCTTAGCATTTTCAAGGTTTTTCTATGTCCTCGAGCAATTTATTTTTCACTTAAATTATTAAGTGTTAATTTTTTTTATTATGCACCCACATAATCATCTCTCGTATGTTAGTGCTTTAGGCTTAAAATTGACTCAAATTGGTTGTAAAATATTTTTTAAATAAAAAAAAAGGTACTGAAAAGGCATTAAATTTATCTCGCGTAACCAAGTTCTTGTATCTATGATATCTCTAGCTCACGTAAGTAAAATGTTCGCCCACATTTATTGGATTCTAATTGACCCCTAATAGATTAGAGGTGACTCTCAAATGAATTGAATTGCATGTTTAATTGATTAAATTAAAATCTCAAAGTTGCGATCGGTCTGGACTTGGAGAGTTCGCACTAAATGTAAACTTAGTAAACCATTAATTTTCCTATCAGTGGTTCACCTCTATGAAAGTGGCGACATTAACGGAGGAAATGAACTTGATACTCACAGCAGATGTGACAATGGAAGAGGTTAAGACAGCTACTTTCCAAATTGGAGCACACGAAGCACCTGACCCAGATGGTCTGAATGGCTAATTTTATCAACACCCCTAGGAAGATATAAAGATAGGGGTGTAAACGGAGGTAAGAAAATTTTTCCAAATAGGACTGTTAAACCCTCATCTAGATAGAACCCTCATATATTTGATTTCCAAAGTTCAAAACTCGGAAGACCAAAGCAATTTCGTCCCATTAGTACGTGTAATTTTGCCTACAACATTGTATTCAGGATTCTAGCTAACCAGCTGAGAATTTGGCTTCATGATCTAATTGCATAGGAACAAAGTGCCTTCGTACGAGATGGGCAAATCCGGGATAATATAATGATTGTGCATGAAGTATTACATTAATTAAGGGTGAGAAAGAGAACGAAAAAGATTCCAAGCAATCCCATATTCGATATACAACAGGCGTATGGTCAAATTGAGGGAGACTTTTTAGAAGCATGTATGCTAAAGATGGCCTTTAAAGTGGGATGGGTAAACTGGTAATGCAATGTGTGACCACAACTTCACTAAGTGTCAAGTTTAATGGTGAGCTTTTGCCATATTTCCAATCTTCAGGGAGTTAGGCAAGGCAATCCGCTATCTCCTTACTTATTCATTTTGATGGCTAATATCCTGTCCATATTGACGAAGAGAGCAATGGAAGATGAGAGCATAAGAGTTGTAAAAAAGTAAATAGGCATTGTACCTCACTATCCCACCTTTTGTTTGCTGATAATTCGATGTTCTTTTTGGATGGAAAAGTACATGAATGACAGAACTTGGCGGTAATTTTGAATCAATATTGTGTTGTGTCTGGGTATGATATCAATTTGAATAAATTTGGCATTTTCTTTAGCATGGGTTGCCCAGAGAACCTCAGAAGAAGTACGGCGAATAAATTAAGAGTTCTGGGGATTGGGAAAACGGGGAAATATATGGGTATCCCTTCGGATTGGGGGACAACTAAGAAGCAAATATTCGCATGGGTTTTGCCTAAGGTCAATAGGAAATTAGAATGATAGAAAGAGAAATTAATGTCCAAAGTGGGGAAAGAGACTCTCATCAAGACAGCAATCTAGATCTTGCCGCAATAGGCAATGTTAGTCTTCAAGATTCCAGTTTCAGTTTCTAGGGCGATACAAAAAGAATTGCAATTTTCTGGTGGAGAAATAATGGTTCAAACACTGGATCACACCGACGAGCTTGCCCAGCGACGGCGAGGTCTCGCCAGATCTGGGCGAGGCCTTGCCGTCGCTGGGCGAGCTCGACCTTGCCTGGCAACGGCAAGGTCTCGACAGATCTGGGCGAGGCCAAGCTCACCGGCCATGGGCAAGGTCTCACCAGATCTGGACGAGGCCTTGCCATCACTGGGCAAGCTCGACCTCGCCCATGGCCAGTGAGCTCAGCCTCGCCATGGCCGACGAGGTCACTTCACCGGCGAGCTTCCCTTTGGCTGGTCCGACCAAGGGGAAGAAGGAAAGAAAAAAAAAAAGAGAAAGTAAAAAAAATATTAAAATAATGCCACGTCAGCCGGCCGGCACCGATCGGCGTTCACGTCAGCGCCGGTTGACCAAAAGTGGCCGAATGGACTAAATTGACACAATTGCAAAAGGTTTAAGACTAAAATGGCCAAAAAAATATTTATGATTTTTTTGATAATTTTTCTCAACATCGGTTAGCCCAACCCCCACAAGCCCTATAGATTCTCGATACCCCTTCGGTGGGCTCATATTAGAGTGCTCGTATAGATTAACCACAAGCCTTGAATCAAGCTGAATATGTCAACTATACGAACACTCTAATAGGGTCGGCCATGTATGTAGGCTCTCGGTAGATGATCATTCGTCGATTTAGATATGTCTTGACTATATATATTTGTGGAAGAACAAGCCCCCAACAATTTGACCCCGGTGTACAAGGATAAGATAAAACAAGTAGAGAATAGTTTCAGCTTTCGGTCCTGTAGACTTGACATTGCCAAAGTCACCAAACACAAGCTTAAGGAATTGCTAATTGTCTCTAATCTAATTCAAGCCAATTTCAAAAACCTTCATGCAAACTGGCCATTGATTTGGTGAGGTGGATATGTAGCAGTCACTTCAAGGTTGTTTGAGTTGTTGCTTATGCTTCAAAGATGCTTCTAATCCTCAATTACCAATAGCTCTCTCTCTCTCTCTCTCTCTCTCTCTCTCTCTCTCTCTCTCTCTCTCTCTCTCTCGTGCTATGAGCCAAAGACTCAATAGGCAGCCGCATCTCTCTCTCTCTCGTGCTATGAGCCAGAGACTCAATAGGCAGCCGCATCTATTCTATTGCCATAGGCAGAGTTTGCCCATCAAACACTAAACTAAGGTCACATACATTATCATCTCTTTAGAGCATGACTTTCACTATTCCTTCAATTTATAATGATGAGGGCAAATTCGAAAAGAACCTTCGGATTCAACCTTTTTTTTCCTCAAAAGACCCCTCGAGTGGAATTTTCTTAAAATACCTCGCAAATGGTACCACAACTCTCCGCTCTAAGGCACCTTCCAGCAACCATGAAGTCAAGTGCTTATTGGGCAGGGGCAATTTTATGCCAAAAAAATCAATTTCGTCCCAAGTAAGTCATGTGAATGGCAAGATAAACCCTTAATTTCCCAATTTGTTGGCCGAGAAACCCATTGTCGAAATTGAGAGAGAAGAAAAGGACGATTGTAGATCCAATTGGAGCAATTGAGCGAGTCCTTGAAACAATCGAACTTTAGAGCGAGTTCTCGAGCTAGGCTTCATTGGACTTGGATATGTTCGAAGAAATTCTTTACAAGGGTGGACTTGGATACATTCGAAAGACCAATCGGTCCGATTTTACCTTCTATGGAGAGATAGGCATTCCTCCTGCTGTTCCAGGTCGACTAGGTTGTTCTGTCAAGGGACGTGGGAAGTTTGCCCCCCCAGATAATACTTCGTTCAAATCTATAAAAAGACCATAGTCAATCGCATTGACCACGACGATTACTCTAGTGAAGCCATTCCACTTGCGGATATATGATAAGCACATCCTTAAACAAATTCCTTACAAACTTGTCTTAATCACTTATTGATCGGCATCATGCAAGTCTTACAAATAGAGGGTCATCTGTTCTCGCAAAACCGAGGAAGCTGGTTGAATTCATTGCTCCGCCCTCTAAGCATTCATGGCAAAGGTAACTTCACGTGCATGTGCGTTCTCTCTTCCCTCCATGCGATAAGATCATGCAATTTTTTTTTCTCAAACCAAATCAGCCTTCCAAACACTGACGAACTTTTGCCGTCTCTTTGTTGTCTTGCCGCGTCGTGATCGCACAGAAAACCGTGATAAAGGTGAGCGTTAACGACGAGAAAGAGAAAATGGGAGTACTGAAAGCGGTCGCCAAACTCAAAGGTATGAGGTCGTGCTCATCTCAGGCAAATCATAGTCGAAAAGTTTGAAATGAGTACGGCATTCGCGTACTGGTTAACCACATAGGTATCGGCTTGCATCGCACACGGTGAATGGTGATATGAATGTGTAGGTATCAATGAACTATCAGTGGACGTTGAGAAGGGGACGCTGACTGTGATAGGCGATGCCGACCCGGTGTGCATCATCACGTGCCTGAGAAAGAAGTGCGGGAGGTGTGTGGAAATCGACACTGTCGGACCGCCAAAGTCACCAGAAAAGCCTGAAACTAAATGCCCGTCCCTATGCCGGCTCCCACCGTGCTCTCCATGCCAGCCCTACCCTTATTCTAGCTGGGGCAAATACGACACCAACACTTGCTCCATCCTTTGATGAATGCTCAACTATCAATTTGTTTCTCCGGAGTCCATCCTTCGATTGAAACATGAGCGACTTTACGTCCATCTTATTTTGGTCCCAGATTTGGGATTACTGCTTTGAGATTGTGTGTTCCTTGGTTTATTCTCCTGTAGCCATATAACGTGTGTAAATAAACAATGTCATTCTGACTTGTTCCTATTCTTTTATTTTTTTTTTGGTAAGGAAAAAAAAATAAAAAAATAAAAGAATAGGAACAAGTCAGAATGACATTGTTTATTGGCGTCACTTATTAATCGGATGATAAGCTAGGCAAAATTTCACTAAACTTAATTGCCTTTCGATATAAAAATGGCGGCCTAATGATTTTTTTTTTTGTCATAAACATATTCCATTTCATTCATATGAAAGTCATACCATCATAGCAAAGTTGACAAGAGTCAGTACAAAATAAATCCCAAAGAGGTTGGGGTGGCCTAGACATCCAACTAGAGAGAAGTGTTCCTTTTTGGTGAGATTTAACGATCCAGTCTGCGACTTGGTTGGCTTCTCGCGGACAGTGGGCCAGTGAGACACCTTCTAATTGAGCGAGTAGTGCATTGCATTCCTCAAAGAGACTCCTCAAAGCCCATGGGCTTCAGGTCGGCTGCACAATATATCTAACAATGGATTCGTTATCAGACAAAATACATACATGCTCTGCAGATTCCTTTTTCTGGTCAGATACACCCCGCAACCAACTCAACACTTCCTTCACAGTTATGGCTTCAATTTCAAGGGGAGAAAAAGCGGTCATCTTCTCTGCAAACCCAGCCACGATCACTCCCCTGTAATCCCGACATACTCTAGCCACCAATCCCTCTGTTTTGCCCTCAACCCAAGATCCGTCGACGTTGAAGAGCCACGTCCCTGTTGGTGGTGGCGACCACTGTTTAGGTGTGTTCTTCTCTAACCAGCTATTATGCTAAATTGAATTTTACCTACGGTAGTTCGTACTCAATAGAAGGGCGTCGTCTACAATTCCTCCTGGTTTGAGTCTTTTTTGTTGAAAAACGTGGGCGTTCCGCGCCTTCCAGATCAGCCACAGTATTGCAGCTAGCCCCTCGCGATAGGATGAGTCTGAGTTGCTGGTAAGTGTTTCGTCAACCCATTTATCCATTCTTGTTATGTTTTGCGGAGAAGCGTCCACCTTAAGCCTCACATCTGACCAAATTTCCTTGGTCCAGTCGCACAGGATGAAGAGATGCTTCGTGGTCTCTGTAGTTTTCCTGCATATTGGGCAAATCGGATCTGGTATCGCCTTTCTCTTGTATAAATTTTCCGTTGTGGGTAGAGCATTACGGCACACACACCACAAGAAGAAGCAGATTTTGGGTTCAATGTGTAGTTTCCAAATTTTTGTCCATAGGGATCGAGGTGTCTGGTAAGATGATGATGCTTGTTCTATGTTCTTGGGTATAGATGCGCGAAGGCTAGTGTACCCATGTTTTACCGTGTATTCCTCTGTCGTATTTCTAGCCCATATCTGTTTATCCCTGTCCTGGTTTGGCTTGATTCGTATGGCAAGAATTTCTTTCACAATTTCCTCTTTAAAGAGCTCATGTAATTGGTTTTCGTTCCATGTATTTGTTCTGTGATCAATCAGTTCAGCGACTCATTGGGGGTCTTCTCGATCAGCTGGACCCCCAATCATTCCTTGTTCCAACCAGTTGTCCTCTCTTATGTTGATACTCTCTCCATTGCCAACCAGCCATTTGACTTATGGGTTTATCGCATCCCTTCCCATCAACAAGCTTTGCCACTCCCACGAAGGGCGAGAACCCTTTTTTGTTTTCCAGAAGCTTCCATTTGGGAAGTAAATTCCTTTTAGTAGCTGGCTCCATAGAGTAGATGGATCTTGTGCAAGTCTCCATGCTTGCTTTCCTAGCATTGCCTTGTTGAAAGCTACGAGGTCCCTGAAGCCCAAATCTCCATCTATTTTCCTCTCTTTAAGGATTTCCCACTTTTTCCAATGGATACCCGATCTGAATGAGTTTTGTTTCCACCAAAATTGTGCAAGTTTCCGTTTGATTGCCTTGCACACTGAAATAGGAATTTTGAATATCGACATTGCATATTAGGGTAGTGCTTGAATCACTATTTTGATCAAAGTCTCCTTGCCCGCCTTAGATAGCAATTTCTCTTTCCAGTCCTCCATCTTCATGTTTACCCTTGCTAGAATCCACACGAACATCTGTTTTTTTGTTTGCCCCCAGTCTGATGGGATGCTGAGGTATTTCCCAGTTTTCTCCATAATAGGTACTCTCAATTCAGCCGCTAGATTACTCTTGAGGTTTTGGGGGCAGCCCGTACCAAAAAAGATCCCCGATTTATTTAGATTGATTGCTTGTTCCGAAGCGAAGCAATATTGATTTAAGATATTTGCCAGATTCTGACACTCCCTAGTAGTCCCATTCAGGAAGAATATCGCATCATCGGCAAAGAGTAGGTGAGACAATGTAGGGCATGTTCTGTTCAGGCTTATCCCCTTTATACTCCCCTCCTCCATCGCCTTTCTCAGAAGGGCAGACAGCACATTGGCCATGATTATAAATAAGTAAGGAGAAAGTGGATCACCTTGTCTAATTCCCTGGGAAGGTTGGAAATATTGTAAAGGCTCCCCGTTTACTTTGACACTAAGGGAAACTATGGAGATACACTGCTTCACCAAAGACACCCATTCCTCACAGAAACCCATTTTCATCATGCAGGCGCATAGGAAATCTCATTCCACTCTATCATATGCTTTTTGCATATCCAGCTTGAGAATCGCCTGAAACTTCCGTTTTCTTATCCTAGTTCTCAGTTGGTATAAAATCTCCTGGACTATTAAAATGTTATCCTGAATTTGCCTCCCACAAATGAAGGCGCTTTGTTCTATTGCAATAAGGTTCGGGAGCCAGGGCTTAAGGCGATTCACCATTACCTTGGCTATGATCTTGTAGCTGAAGTTACACAAGCTAATGGGTCTGAATTGAGTGATACTTTCTGGGCTGGAAACTTTAGGGATGAGAACTAAGTGTGTTCTATTGAGTTCTAGGTCAAAGATACCTGATTGGAAGAAGTTGCTTACTAGCCGATGTAGGTCATGTTGAATGTCCTCCCGATGATGATGGTAGAAGTGACCCTTCATCCGTTGGGTCCCAGTGCCTTTGCTGCCCCTTGCTAAAAGGTTGCCTGCTTTACCTCTTCTAAGGTCACCGATGCCATTAATGCCTCATTCATCCCATCTTGGGCAAGAAAAATGTACTGGTCTAATATCGGCTCGAAGTTCCTGGTTCCTATTGTTTCGTACAAGGACTAGTAAAAACTGTCGATGTGTTGCTTCAGTCCATTTGGTTCACGACACCAAAGGTCATCTATTTTCAGCATTGATATTTTGTTCCTTTGTCTGCGCTGAACCGTAGTGGCATGGAAATATTTTGTATTTTTATCTCCCCATTTAATCCAATTAATACGAGATCTCATATCCCAATATAGCTCTTCTTGCCTTCACAGTTTCTCTATTTGCCGATTGATTTGCTAGATTTCTTCTCTGCTGGAAACACCTAAACCTGAGTTTGTGAGGGTTATAAGTCTTCTCTTTAATAATTCAATTCGGTTGTGGGCATTGGAGAATTTCTTCTTACTCCACAATGTCAATGCTTCAGCTGTCTTTTTCAGTTGCTCCCGAACGCTACTGAGATGTTTTCCGATCCGCTCCAAATGTCCTTTACCAACTCCTTACACTCTGGTTCCCCTAACCAAAACGCCTCGAACTTAAATTCCTTTTTCCGCTTGGTCATCCTTGGGGAGAGAGACAAAAGGATTAGGCTGTGGTCGGATCCTATTGCAGGTAAGGCGTAAGCTTTCGCGTTAGAGAATCGCACTCTCCAATCAATGTTACATAGGACCCTGTCTAACCTCTTCCGCACTAGAGCTTCTCCATCCTTGTTATTCACTCAGGTAAATGCGCAACCTTTACTTTCAATGTCCATGAGTGAGCATCTGTTTAGAAAGTCTTGGAACGCTACTAGCCTGTAGTGATCTGCAACACAACCTCCCACCTTTTCCCAATGGTACAGGATTTCGTTAAAGTACCCAACACAAATTCAGGGGAGATTATTAGCTGAGTATAACTCTTGTATTTGATTCCATAGCTGGAGCCTTTCTTGAAAATTTGTGGGGGCATGTAGGAAAGTTATGCGCATTAGATCTCCCCTGTCTTGGTCTCTGCACGATATATCTATAAACTCTCTAGAGTTGTTTTCCACAGCTACTGTCACACTATCAGTCCACATCACAGCTAAACCACTAGCTATCCCTATAGGGTCCACTATTTTCGAGTATTGGAATTTGATTCGCCTCCTAACTCTGTCCATGATTGATCTCTGATTTTTAGTTTCCATAAGGAAAACTAAATCTGGCCTTTCCTGAGCCACTAAGGCTCGAAGATGCTGGACTGTCAGGGGATTGCCCAGCCCCTGGCAGTTCCGCACAACAGTTTCATATATCCCCCAGTGGCTTATTAGGGCTAGCCACTAGAGCCCGTACATTCCTCTCTTCTGTCAAATGGATTGGAGCATCAAGGAGTGACTCCTCGTTAAAGGGTTGGTTGAGAAGCTCGCGCAGTACAAGTGGGATTGCTTTCTTCTATTTCTTTGCTGCTGCTACCTTCTTAAAAGATTTTAGATTGATCTTCTCCTTCCTTGTGGTCTTCACGGACTTGCCCTTGCTATCCGAATCAAACTGAATCATTTAGGTGTCTTGCTTGGCGTTGCATTGTTGAAATTCGCCTCCCAATTCTATTAGTGAGTTCCTTGCCTTTGGACTTGCCACATGTGGCTTATCTCCAAGCACCCCAGCTACTTCCTTACCCTTTGATCTAGGCATTTCCAGCTCCCTTGGGATTGATTCCCTTGGCGTTTCCAGAATAATCTCTTCATCCTCAGGCAAAGGAATCATTTTTCCGTAGAAGATCTGCCAAAAGGGGCTGTGTTCACGTACTTCCACTCTCAGCCATTGCCTGAATTTGCCCCTGGTATTTCCGTTGAGCCCCGACTCCTTATACGGAACTACTTTGCAGTAGGTAGCGTAATGGCCTATCCTCCCGCAAGAGTAGCAGAAGTGTGGGAGCCTTTCGTATCTAAAGTCCATCCAAATTTTCTTGTATTCTAGATCGACGATGGTCCCAGTTTTCAAAGGAGTTGAGAGGTCCATATGGACTCTTGCTTTGCAGCTCTTGTGAGGGCCAACACCTTTCGATTCGAATTTCACTTCCAAAAATTTGCCGATTTTCCCTACCACCTCCCGAACCACTTCGTCGGATAGCCTCCCTCGAGGGATGCCTACTAAGTGTACCCAAAAAGCACAGTGTGTAAACTCATAGCAATGGTCGGTAGTATTCGGATCACCTTGTTGGACGACCAGTAAGTTACTAGAGAAGGACCATGGGCCTGTTTCCCATACTCTCTGTTTCTCCTCTATCGAGAGAAAAGAGAAAGAGAAAAACCCCGGCTCAATCAACTCACACTCAACCTTGTCAGTTTTCCACGCTCTCTTCATTGTATTTAGAAAGGCTTGATAGTTTACATTTGGCTTCAAATACAACTTCCCGTATAATGTTAGCTCACATTCTTTTTGTTTTTCTACAGGTATATCGCCTTTTAGTAACACTATGTCATCTTTTGACCAAAGGTTCCCCAGCTCTCTACACAGAGCAGCCAAGCGAGCGTCATAGCCTACCTCACTTTCCATCACAGCTACTGGGATAGAGGGAACAGACTATCCTACTCTGACTACCGCATCTGGCAATGTGTTTGAACGCCCCTCCCCTGTTTGATGTTGGGAAATCTACACTGCTAGAGACGGCATCAACTGTAGCTCTTTACTTGAGTGCGATGGCAGTAAAAAATACGGCTGTTTCAACTTTATATGAACACTCCTTGGGCAGCTGATAGCAGGGGAGAGAGAGGTGGTGGAGGAGGGTGGGATGGTTTATTTACCGAGGCAGTTTTGTATATTGCGAGGTTTGTGAGGGTATACGGGAGGGATATTGAGAGAAGAATGCGAGAGGGGATGGAGAGTATCACCTGACCGATGACACGCTTCCCGAATCTGCGATGTGGAAGAGGAAGCATTGGGTCCAAGCGCAAGGTAGCAGGCTACTCCATCACTTTGAGCTTCCCGATACTTCCTAGTACCAATGACTCGGTTAGGGGAAGCTTGGGTTAGGGTACGAACAAATAGGAGGATTTTGGCGAGAAATATGATTGGGTATAAGTAGAGATTGGGTTTTATCTTCCGGAGAGGTTGGGAATTATAGAAGGGCTGAGGATGGATCGGGGTGAGTTAGGGTTTGAGGGAAAACCTATCACAAAGAGGATAGGGAGAGAACTCCTCATGGGAGAGTAACAGAGTATACAATTGAGTCCCTGGAAAAGATTGGGCCTAATGATTAGGGATGACAACTCATTAGTCTTCAACCAAAGAACTCCAACCCTCAATAAAATTAACATTTTGTAATATAATTATTGACTTTAACAAAGATTATCACTTTAGTGTCCCATGACGTTGGTTGGCCCATCCACCAGTTAATTTGGGATAATTGTTCAAAAAGTCCTAAACCAGAAATGTTGGTCGGCCCATCCACCTATTGTACTTGTGCCAATTCAGTCTCCTCTATTTGATGTGGCCTAGTTTAAGGATAAATCAGGATAAAACATTGTGTCTCGATTTATCTTTTTTGCCTTTACTTTCTATTTCATTGTGTTTATGTGCCTAATTCTAACACATCAAACCAGAAAATGCAGACTTCTTGCTCTTAGATATGCTAGAGAGTAGTTTACATTAGATTGTCGGAGCTAGTGGTCATCCTGCTCAGTAGAGTTCTTAGTGACGCCGAGCTCAATGGCATTTCTAGGCAACAATGGATGACAGAGTAAGTGTTGGGGAAAAAATAAAGTAATCGGGAAGAAGAATGGAGTCAGACTTTGAGACGTGATAACACTCTCTTAAAGGAATTATTTGCTCCACAACGTTACTAATGGTTACTGACAAAAATCCTTCAAAATATAACAAAGTCTCGGAATGATAATACCATATAGCAATTTTAGTATTTCTCTAAAAACTCTAAAAAATGAAACAAATGGAAAGAAGGTTGTATCTCTTGACAAAGAGACGAAAAATTGAGAGAGATAGTTATTAAACTAGAAATGTTGACAATATATAGCAAAACTCTTTTGTGAACAAACATACTAATTCAAACGGATACAACTATTCATTTTTTAACTCTATATTTGAAATTAAAAATAAACAAAAAATAATCGTAAAATAACCGCCACTCACATCTTTTTGATATGGGACAAGGACAAGGCACCTCTTTGTTTGTTTTATAAACAAATTACTAACAATACCCCACTTTGTTTGTAAAACAAAAATTACAAAATAAAATTTAAAAAATATACAGCCAAAATTTCCATAAAATTAATAGACATATATAAAGATCTCTTTAGAGTTAAATATTTATTGAGTGCAAGTATCTCAAATTTTTTTAAAAGTTTCAAGTAGCTGTAGCTTTAAACTTGCCACTTTAATAATATAATCGGATATACCGCACATATACTAACATCTTATTTCAACAAAAAATTCTATAATTTACTTAGCACTATTATGGCATTGTGCTTATTCATGCTGTATGAGCTCTTTAAAAAGTAACTCTAACTTTCATAAAAAAAAATAGCACCACTTCTAAGCTCATATAGGTGAAGTATCTACCATGTCACTAATTTGTATTATACTTCATTCAGAATATAACTCAGCCTACAAAATATAACAGACCATACTAACTTCACATGTTCGGGCTAATGTCAGTATCAAAAAATCACTTTCAGTAACTTGTTCTTACCAATTAAACCTTATAACTAGTAATATACTAGTATTAGGTTGGGTTACCATTATTGATGATTTTAGTCAAAGGATTTCAATCCCATTTCTTTTGAGGTCATATTTACCACGTCTCTTGGTAGAGCTTTTATAAAGGGATCAGCCAAATTGTTGCTTGACCTCACATAAATAATTGTTATGGTACCATACTAAATCAATTCTCCTACATACTCTATCTTAGAATGATATGTCTAGACTTGCCATTATAAGTGCTACTATACGCTTTTGCCAAAGTAGCCAAACTATGACAATGGGTAGAAATATGAGGCATAGGATTAGACCACAATTTGATGTACAACAAAAAATTTATAATCCATTTAGCATCTTTTCCAATTGTTGCTAAAGCAATGAATTCATATTTTCCTTACCAAAAAAAAAATGAATTCATATTCCAATGTTGAGTGAGTTATACATATTTGTTTCTTACTCGTTCAAGATATAGCACATCCATGTGAAAATCCATCCACAAGTGAAATTTTTATCTCCCACACTTGTTATCCAACTAACATCGGTGTATCCTTCTAATACAGCTGAATAATCAGTGTAGAACAATGCCAAATTTTTAGCTCTCTTCAGATAATAAAAAATTCTAGTAACAGAATTCCAATGTTCTATACTTAGATTACTAGTATGTCTAGATTACTAGTATGTCTACTCAACTTACACACTGAAAAAGCAATATCAGGTCTTGTAATGTGTTGCGTACATTAAATACCCTATAGCATTCGCATATTCAAGTTGTACTGCTGTTTTACCAATATTATAATTTAATTTATTACTGAAATCAAATGGAGAACTCATTTCTTTGAACACAAGATGTTTAAATTTATTTAACATCTTTTCAATGTAAACACTTTTGCTCAAAAAATAACCCCCGCCATGTTTTTTAATATTAATACCCAAGATGGTATCTACTTCACCCAAATATTTCATTTTAATCTACCTTGACCTTTAATGTGTTCATGTCCTTGGATGTGTTCTTGCAGTGCCTGCACTCCTTTGCATAGTGCCCCACTTTGCCATAAACAAAATAGCCACTCTTCTTCTTCTTCTTCTTCTTCTTCTTCTTCTTCTTCTTCTTTTGTGTCATCTTAAATTTCTGTCCTTTCTTGACTTTCATGTTCTTGTGGTTTTTGGATTGAAATCCATTACCATCTACAACATTCACCTTGGTGACTCTTCCTCAATTCGAAGATGTTTCTAAATTTGATCCAAAGTGATGTCCTCTGACTTGTGCATCGGCCATTTCCATAACCTTTCCAAGTTGGAGACAATTTTACAATAATTGTTCCAACTTGAAAGGATTATGGAATGTCAATTTTGAGGGCACAAATTTCGTTGACAAGCACTTGTAATTTATGGAATTGCTCCAACAAGGGTTTAGTATTAATAAACTTAAAATCAAAATATTTGCGATCAAATATTTATTGGTACCTTGCTGCTCTGCCTTGTACTTGAATTCGAGTGCATTCCATATTTCTCTAGCAGATTTCATCTTATTGAATAAATCATATAATTGGTCGAACAATATTTCAAAATATGCCCACAACTTAGCAATTCGTCCTCTGCACGTTTCTTCCTCTCATTGTTGACCCTTTCAACGGCTTCTGCACTTGTTTATCATCCTTTAGCGGTAGGCTTTAGATCCTCTATAGGCATCAAATTGGGATCCAGAATGTGGGAAATCTTCAAGGCAGTGAGAAGAAATATCATCTTATCTCTCCAACGAGCAAAATTGTTGCCATCAAATTGGTCCAGTTTCACCATGTCTTGATTCATGACTTTGACTGACTTTGACTCCATTGTTGCTGATGTAATTACTTAGAATTGTTGGGAAAAAATCAAGCAATCGGGAATAAGAATAAAGTCGAACTTTGAGGCATGATGACACTATCTTTAAGGAATTATTTGCCATACAATATTGCTAATGGTTATTGGCAAAAATCCTTCAGGATATAACAAAGCCTCGGAATAAGAATATTATATAGCAATTCTAGTATTTCTCTAAGAATGCTAAAAAATGAAACAATTGGAAACAAGGCAATATCTTTTAAGAAAGAGACGAAAAATTTAGAGATGTAGTTATTGAACTAAAAACATTGATAATAAATAGCGAAATCCTTTTGTGAACAAACATACTGATTCAAAAGGACACAAATATTCATATTTTTAACTGTAAATTTGAAATAAAAATAAATAAATAAATAACCGCCACTCACATCTTTTCGATGTGGGACAAGACACCTTATGACACCCAAGAATGTCACATGCGACATGGGTCTCTTATGGTTATTAAACTTTATTAATAAGTAGGCAGGCGGAAGTTAAAAGAACATTTCTTAACCATAAAAATTGCAAGAGTCTAGATTAAGTACTTATGCTTCTTTATTTACATTACTTATCAGATTTACATCTCCATTCAAACTTCATATAATCACAAAAAACAAAAGTCTAGGTAGGTTGAGGTAGTCTATCTCCATACTATATTATACTTCAAAAGTTAGCCCATACAAAAGACTGATGACGTCATGAATTGATAACTTCACCCTCCATTGCGAGACCATCATCATCAATGTTAAAGCCCCTCAACGGGCCAACTAACTCGCCATCGAGGTTACAGTACCATGCAACGAATCAATAGGGAACCCACTCCGCAAAACCCACGTCGATCCATATAGTAGAGCTACATTTAGTATATAGTACTTCGGATTCAGGTACGAACACAATTTCATAGATACCTTCATAATACATGGGGACTCCGAAACACAAAAGCTGTAGAAGATCCATCCTACACGTTTGAAAAATAAAGGGATGAGCCAAGGCCTGGTAAATGAAATCTCTAATTTTAAGTTAGGAAAATCATCTTACCACTTCATATGGAATAAACAACGTCAATGCATAACAACCAGTAAGAACGTATATAACTTAAATTAATGTTATACCTTTTCCATTTGGATATGCCACGCAAATCAATTCACTTCATTATTCCACAATATTTTAGTTTAGACGCAAGCATATGGTATATAGCACTCATTCATGCGTTAGGTTCGTTACTTCTCCTCCTAATCACTCCTGAGTCATCCCGACTAATGGGGTATCTCAACTCCGAGGCATCCCTATACACCCTCCGAGGCATCCCGACCAATGAGGCATCTCAATTCCCGAGGCATCCTAGTACACTCTCCGAGGTATCATAACCTACGGGGTATCCTAACACACGGAGCATCGTCATCGTTGGATTGTGGGTGACGGAAAATATATTATTCTTATGCAAGCCATGATAAATATTTGCATACATATATTAGCCATCTTTTTACATCATATATCCCTTAAAGCAATGAAATGCATTGTTCAAGCAAATAAGTACGAAGCAATATGTGATCAGACTTAAAAGGCTAAAATCTACTCAAGTTCAGGAAGTAAATCTACTAGATTCATAAGGTAAATTTATTCAAATTTAGAAAGTAAATATACTCAAATTTAGGAAGTAATCATATTCTAGTTTAAAAGTAAAATCTATTTGTGTTCAAAACTAGGTATGTCCAGCTTCAGATTTAGAAATAGCTATATCCATATTTAGAGAGTAAAATCTACTCGAATTCAAAAATAGATATAGACATATTTTGAGAGTAAAATCTACTCGAGTTCAGAAATAGATATATACAGATTTTGAGAGTAAAATTTACTTGAGTTCAGAAATGCATATATTTAGATTTTGAGAATAAAATCTACTTGGTTCAAAAATACATATATCCAGATTTTAAAGAATAAAGTCTACTTGAGTTCAGAAATACATAAATCCATATTTTGAAGATAAAATCCACTCGATTCAGAAAATACATATATCCAAATTTTAAGAGTAAAGTCTACTCAAGTTCAGAAATAGAAATATCCAAATTTTAAAGAGTAAAGTCTACTCTAGTTTGAAATACATAAATCCATATTTGAAGGTAAAATCTGCTTGATTCAAAAAATACACATATCCAGATTTTTAAGAGTAAAGTCTACTTGAATTTAAAAATACATATATCCAGATTTTAAAGAGTAAAGTTTACTCAAGTTCAGAAATACATAAATCTAGATTTTGAAGATAAAGTCTACTCAAATTCAGAAATCAATATGTCCAGATTCAGAGAGTAAAATATACTCAGTTCAGAAATCAATAGATTTTACGAACGACTGTTAAATCTGAACTTATAAATCTGGCTTTACTAATTTTAGATTCATCACTTCCACTCACCAAATATACTTCACTTTAAGTAAAACGATTAACTACCTTTTAAACATGCATAAGACTAGCAAGACGAATTCAACGGCCACCTCAAAGGTAACATTTCCAAGTTCAGATTTAACAATTGCACTTGCCAACAATTCCATACTTTAAGAAAATAATTTACACACATTTTGAACATGTACAAGGCTAGCAAAACAAATCCAACAACCACCAAATCTACCATATGATAGCACTTCAAAATGGCATATTGCAACCATCCAAGCTAAAAATTTCAAGTAAATTAATCTAACTTAACTTTAGAGTCTTCACTTACCTCGCGTAAGATCTGAACACCCAAAGTTAAAGCTCTCTTGTAGATTTTGGATTGGTTAGTGGTGAAAGTAAATTATCTTTACTTACCATAAAGAAAAAGTAAATTATCTTTGAGAGTTGAAGGTCAAGAAGGTAGTTACAGCCAAGATGAAAATTCTCTTCAATATTACCAAGATGAAAGTGAAATGTAGGAGCAGATTTTAGGTTGAAGAATGCATGAAGTCACAAAGGGCAAATCTTCACTTAATCTACGGCCAAGTGTGAGAAGTCAAGACTTGTTAGAGATGACTAATAGCCAAGGTAATGATGGCTTATGACTATATGTCTTCTTAGTGTAAGAAGCTTAGCTTAAGAAGGGCATGTGGCATGCTTGAATTCTCCAAATGTGGCATGTGGCCATGCATTAATCCCTCAATTACCACATGAGTTCTTGGTGTCCTTAAGAGAGATTTTATGAGAATAATTACATTGAAATTAGAAAATCCACTCCCTTTAACACCAATTAGCACGTAATAAATTATTAGCACTAATTAACTAGAGTTTAAACTAATAATATCACACATTGACTACCAAGACTACAGTAAATTAATTAACACCGTTACACTATCAATGTACACAATCAATGTACACAGGAACATTTATATTTTTTTTCGATACATCGAACTCGGAACGATTACGTTCCCAAATCCACACCTCACAAATTTATAGTTTAACAAAGATTTCTACACATCCACACGAATACTAAGCTAAATAATATTTAGCTTTACAATCTAAGTATCATTATTGAATATGGAAAATTTAAAATGTCATATACATATTATTACGAAATTTTCAGATGTCACACACTTCTTAGTTTGTAAAATAACCGCAAAATAACTACCACTCACATCTTTTCGACATGGGACAAAGAAGGACAAGGCACATCTTTGTTTGCCTTACAAACAAACTACCAACAGTAAGAAGAAGATTGGTTCCCCTTTTTGCTTCTATGTTCAGTGAAGATGGAGAACAAAGAAAGAAGAAGGTTGAACAGTAATTTGGAAAGGAAGGAAAGAAAAAAAGAAAAAAAATCAGAAAATTAAAAGAAATTGCAAAAATTATCCACATCAGTGCTAGTTATATCACAAAGGACGGCCGGCGTCTACGTCAACGATTTCCGATTAAAATTGGCCGAATGACTGCATTAACAGATTGTAAAAATGTTGATTATTATATTTACATAATTGAAAGATTTAGAACTGAATTAGCACAAGTGTAATAGATTTAGGACTTTTTGGACAATTTTCCCTAGTTAAGTTTGGTTAATGACATGTTGAATATTGAGCCTGCACTTGGATATACATCTTTCCTCGGATGGTGTAACATCGTTGAGGCCCACCTAAGTCATTAGAGTGTAAAGTATTGAGGTACGGTATATGCCGAATTAAACTAGATTATCTAAATTAAAAATATGTCAACTAAAGGCCAAAGTAAGTTATAGTGAAAACTAGCAAGGAATCTATTCTTTCTAAACTTAGATAAAATTATATGTGAAACAAAAGCATGTACATAAGTTCGGGAGGGCAATGACAGACCGACGGGTGGACAGATGGGGGTCATCGCCCTCTCAATCATTTGACACTTGATATTTCACGTAGAATTTTTATGTTTTGTCTTTCCGAGCGAAAAATTGTAAATTTTTTTGTCTCGCCTCGTCGGAGCAAGGTTTTTGTGTGCGCCACTGCCAAAGAGGAATGCCCTTAGATTAATACATATGTATACGAAAATACCGACATGCATATCTAACTAGACATGTACTTCAATCATGCACGGCCACAAGGAACACGTGATTGAGTCTTCACTTGGTGGAACTAAATCAATCACAAATTGTTTGAGACCCACAATATAGACCCTAGGCATGATATGCACTGTGATTGGCTTGGTTTGCCAGACCACTGAATCTATGCACCAATTTCCCTACGAAAAACACGTCACTCGCCCGAGAAATTTGGTCCACGCCATCCTCCAAACCAAGAAAAAATGGGTGAAAGAAAGAACCTTCCTCAATCTCTATGTGCTGGAAACCATACTGTTTCAGTGCAAAAGTCACAGCCTTCCTCTTGCATAATATAATGTGTATGGCCGTCCAAAGTCATCCTAGGCGGAATCCTAACACTTTGTCTGTTCTTCACTTCTTAATTATAAAATTTTACAGGTCGTGTAAAGCGCATAAATAGAGCCTCTTGGTTTCGCAAATTAGGGAAGCTAGTCATATTTCCTCTGTCCACCCCCCTACTGCATCCATGGTCAAGGTAATCAAATCGTGTCCTCCTCCACGCACAAGAGCTAGTATGTATTGGCATTTTCTCTCTATCAATCTTCGTAACTGTTGATGTAGTTTTTATCTTCTTTCTCCATCTTGCGGCGTCTCTCTGCCTTGCGGTGTCCTAATCGCAGATAATCGTGATAAAGGTCACCATCAATTGCGGGAAAGACAAGAAGGACATAATGAAAGCGGTCGCCAAACTCGAAGGTATGATGATCTCGTATACTCACCTTGCCAAACGAGTGTGGACGAGAATACATGTAGTTGTGAGTAATTTCTTTATAGTCTCCATCAACCAAATTGATTACTTGATTATCAAAGAAGACATACACATGAATTCAAGGTTTGTGACCCAAATATGCAGGTATCGACGAAATGAAGATAGACATTGGCAAGGGAACGTTAACTATCAAAGGAAACGTCGATCCAGTGTGCGTGATCAAGGCTCTAAGAAAGAAATGTGGGATATGCGCGGAGATCGAATCAGTCGGACCACCACCAAAGCCTAAATCACCCGAGAAGCCTAAATGCCCTAAACCTAAATGCCCTCCACCGTGCCCTTTGCCGTGCCCGCCTCCGCCGTGCCCTCCTCCACCATGCCCGCCTCCGCCGTGCCATCCTCCAATGTGCTGTAGTAAGCCTTGTCCCCCTTGTCCTCCTCGTCATTGTGATTACGATGGGAACTCCTGCCCCATTCTTTAAACGATGACTGGGTGTTGGCCACCTTCGCGAAAATCATGTGTTCTTACTTATGTCAAATTCTGGCGACAGGACAAATAAAGGGTTTCGTCCCTTGCCAAATGTTTATTGTCATTCCAAGATATCTGCTCCCCAGCATAATTCATATACATGCCTCGTAAAGGATAGTTTATCATATGCCGCAGCTGTCATTGACTTATCGATGTGACATGACTGATTTTGTCCATTTGTTCTATCGTTGTCACGCTTAACAAATTAGTCACTGGCATCAGTAGAATCTTGCGATGAGTTCCCCAGTACGTAGAAAGTAGCCACTGTACTAGGAATTTTGAATGGTAAAGAGTATGAAAACAAGATCAGCAGATGCTTTAGGTTTCTCACCTGCTTGTTCTAGGTTTTGAAGTACACTGAAATTGATCGATCAAACTTTCATCAAATGAAAAGATGACACAACAGACTTCATCCATTGCCAATGAAGATGAAGACTAGAGCACATGTTTGGAACCAAATGCTCCCGACATTTTGATTACAGAATAATACCGAAACCAAAGATGCGCCAGCCCAACACTGTCTAGCAATGATTTGGGAAGGGATTATCTCTTTCTATAATCAAACCTTAAAGATCTCCATCCCTCAACTAAACACTAGGATCAGCATGAGAGTGTAACAGAATCTTTTGCTCTACCAGAAAGTTGATAATTTTTAATCCCCAAAAGGACACTTACATACCTGCTCATAATATTTATGAGCCTGACAAACCAATTTCACCTAATTAATTAGGTCCAGGACAAGGACATGATCAAGTTGATAGCACCTCGGATCCTTCTTCAGTTCGGATGGTACTTAAATCTCTTCGAGCCTTTTAAGTAAAATCCCAAGTCGAGGTAACAACATGATTTAACCAATCACCCACTTCATTTGCAGTTGCCCATTTGATCACCAACCTAACCATCTTTTTTCCGTTATAGGATATGAAATTAATCATTAACATGTCTGCTGAAGAAGCTGCATATATCAAGACGATATGAACTATCGTGCATAAAACTTTAGGAACGAGATTTCTCACTGAAACAAAACATAGTGTACATAGATTTGGCAGATTAAATTTTGCAGGATGCAAAAACCCACTTCCACCTAAAACGTTACGTACTTGTGGTTCTTGCATAGCACGGAAAGGCACGCCAAACTAGAACATTGAACAACATCCTCAAGCAAACTGCAGGAAGCAGACAAGTTCAGAGTCTTATGTGATTTAGTTGTCGATATATGCTTTAGTTAGTAGCAACAATATTGGGATAAAGGAAGTCACCTTGTTAGTTAGTTGGTTAGTCTGCAAAAGTGGGTACGCTGAGCTGTCTATTTCCTCTTCTTACCACCAGCAGCCTTAGTCTTTTTGGCACTTTCTTTTAGAGCCTCAGGCATTTCCTGTACCGCATCAAAGAGTTTTGCCACATGAAAGAGCTGACGAAATCGAATATGACATTGCAAGGGATGTTTTCCTCCCACTATACATTTTCTCACTCATTTTCAAGCAGAGGAAAGCTAATATCTATATCTTGGAAAGGATACTCCGTTTCTACTCTCCAAACACATGTAGCCATTTAAATGAAGGTTGTATTTCTGCAACTTTGACTTAGTTACCCACAAATAAAGCAAGAGTAAGATGAAGGTAGCAATGATGCTCAGTAGCCCACATGCAGTCACCACTACGTGCTGAAAATAATGACATACTTACTGAAAAAAAAGAAAATAATGACACAGAAATGTAATGCACTGAGCTTTTATATCTACTTTCTCATCATAGACAAAATATCCATGGTGGTATGCAATTATATTAGAAAGCCCTCTCTTATACACAACAGAAGAGAATTAAACAAGAGCATGACTAGGTTGAGGCCGAGGGTTGTAATGCATTGAGAAAGAACAATACCTTCCTTTTAATTGGTACAGATATGTTGACAACTGGCTTGAAAAAGGATTCTAAACTGTACAAGAAAATGTCACATTAGGCTTTAAAAGAGAAACACAATTGCCAAAATATCAATCATTTAAGCATTACTTACCGTCCTTGTGATGACTTGTTCTTGGCAGCCTTAATCTTCTCTGTGGCCTAGCTCAATCAATAAGTCAACATGAATAACGTGTCATATTTTTACTGTGCATGAAGAAAAGGTGACTACTGAAAAACTTCATGATCATACCTTTGTTACCCTGTCGCTGTTGAATCCATTCTCGTTTACCAAAAAAGAAATTAGCCCCTAAATCATAGAAACTCCTTAGAAAACATGCTTAAATGAGAAAAAACGCTACAAGCTTAGGTGATCATTCACCTCGTCATCAGGAGCATTCCACTTGAGTTCAGGTTCCTCATTTTCCACAAAGACCAAGGGCTCTTTAAAAAGTTTCCGTGCTTCTTTATATGGCCAGTCATCTGGTATTTGATACCTAAGTCACAAAGACCAAAAAAAAAAACTTATCAGAAACGAGGAAGAATACATGAGTGCCTCCTCATAAGAGCAAAACAACAGTGGTTAGAAAATTGGGTGGATTTGCATGATGCAATCTGAGCGATGTCAATTGCAAGAAAGTGCATGTCGACGACAAACATGGGCTCATTGGACAAAGCATGGTCACTAAAGAAAATCAAAATAAACTGGTCATCAAGAATCTCATCAATATAAGCTCAATTAGAAACATAAACATGGAATATGAAAAAGTAACGCACTTTTCTTTGTTTATGTTCTCCAGTATACTTTCTATTGAGCCATGTTGACGGATGAGCTTCAAAGCAGTCTGACCCCCAATGCCTGTGATATAGATTTATCATCATACAAAAAGCTAAATTCCTCAATCCAAGTAGAAGAATGAAAAGGGATAACTTAATCCCAATCCCATAATACCTCGAATACTCTCACAGTAATCACATCCAGATAGGATACACACATCAATGAATTGATCCATGTTCAGATTTAGCTCCTCCAAAATCTGTATAGGAAGAAAGCAATTCCCCATGAAACGGCAAAAGGAATAAGAGATATCAACTTGTAGATAATTTGTACATGGGTTGGCATCGTCTTGGTGCCTCTTAATGATACACTTTTAAAGACAAAAACAAGAGATATCAACTATACTCTTTTACACAAAAAAATTAGTTATCAACTTTAAGTCAGATGTTCTACTACCTTTGCAACTTCAAATTCCATGACTGGAATTTTTCTCGAACTGGGATCCATCAAGTGACGGAGAAATCTTGGAGCTCCAAAGGTGAGGGAGTCCATGTCTTCAGAAGCCACAGCATACACCTGAAAATCACCAACAAGAGCTCCTAAGGTATGAGGTACAGAACAAAAGCAAACGCAGATAAAACTGTATGCAGCAAAATGGTAGTCGACATCACAAGTACAATAGGAACCAGCTCCAATATGATCGTGTAAAATTACATACCTTTCCTGATTTGCAAAGCTCAGCACACTCAGCCTCCGCTTCAGAAGGAGCCTAAAGTATAAGAAGAGCTGTTACAACATGTTTAATTGTTCATACTATTTGCTATTTGGAGATGGCATTATTTACTTGTCAACTGCCAAGATATGTCACCTCAATAACAGGGACTCCCATGAGTCTTAAGAGTCTTTTGCAATCTTCATTGTGCTGCTTTGTAACCTGTAGGACATACATAAGAAATTGATCACCACATGACAATCCCGCAATATTGTGTACTTTCTGGTCCAGTAGAGCTCCACTATTTCTGGTGGAGCTATGAAATGAGTAGTCTGACAGGGATTATTAGTGAACTTAGATTCAAGAACTTAGTACACATAACACAGGGAAAGAAATGCACGCCAGTAACGTACCTTCACTGTTCGCTTACTGAATTTCTCAATGTCTTCTTTACTTCCAATCTGCAAATAGAAGAAAATCATGCGCCAAGCCATTTGAGATACATTACAAAAAAAAGGAAGATTGAAAGAACGAAAATAAATAGGATTAAAAGAGATTTCAAAAAAGAAAAGACATGCCTCCTTGATTTCTTCCAAGTCCTCTGTGGCATCTGCCCTCTTTGAATAGCTGCACCATTGGTTTTGATTGAAATCATCAATACCCAAAAGTAAAATAAAACTATCATCGATGCGATCATGTCTATATTAACTGAAATCAAAAGATTGCAGCCTATGGGCGCCGATACCGTTTTGCAAGCTCTTGCTTCTTCAGGTCTGGAGGTTTCCCATCGAAAACATAGCTGAATTTCATAATTAGACAGATCATAAAAGAACCAACTTCAGCAATTAACATAAAAACAAATTGAAGTTCTAGCGAACGAACCAAACCATATAAACCCACAAAGTAAGAAGAATTTACACTGGCTTTATTCCAGCTTCCAAGAGCCTAATTGTCCGATTGAACATGCCTTGCAAGTGGCTACAACCATCAAAAGCACAAAATGCAACTCGGGTATCAGCAACCGAAAGAGGGAAAAGACAACCGAAAGGGTTATAAAATCAAAATGGGCAACCCAAAAAACTGGAATTCTCAAAAAAGAACAAAACTTTTCGACAAGAAATCGATAGCATTACCTCGTGACCTCGCCAGCCTCATTCGTGAGCATCTCGGTACCACTCCGACCCACAACAATCTGCAACCATTGCATTTCCCACACAAAACCCACAAATTTAATCACACATTCGTGCACATAGCAACATCAAAAGACAGACATCATCAGCGAAAGAAAGTAAGAGAGAGAGAGAGAGAGAGAGAGAGAGAGAGAGAGAGAGAGGGCGAACAAGGAACTGGTAGATGCTCATGCTGGCATCGATGGCGATCTTGCGGCCGAAGTAGCTCTCGAACTTCTGCTCCTTCATGGCCTTGGGAGCGTTGTCAGCGAGCAGCTTCGTTAAACCCTACAAAGCATGATGAATCTTTCAAATGGGTAAACCCCCGAAAAGGGAAAAGTAGGGAAGAAAATCGAAAGAGCATGAAGACGGGCCGACCTTTATACCCATCTCGAGGACGAAGACGGATGGAAAATGCCCCCCACGAAGAAACTCCTCTCAAGAGCTGTGCTGAGTTGATGGGTGAAGGAGAGGAACTGAGAAAGAGGGAGGAGGAGGAGGAGACTCGAGATGGACACGCTCCGCTCCGACTCCCGCCCGGTGCGCGGCCGTGTGCGGGCGGTGCTCGCGCGTGTGAGCTCGGCGTGGGACGTGGATGGGATGGGCTGTGTCCTCCATGGTCCGCGGCGGAAGACTTGATGGAGCCCATCAATGGCGCTCTGTAGCCTCCGTGGGCTCATAGCCCTTCAAGATCGTGCTTTGCCTGGAGCGATGAAGGCCCGGTTATGGAGAGACCAGAAGACGAAGCAACCCGCCAGCCTTCTTGGGCTATTCATGAGTTCTCAGGACACGGGCTGATCATGAGTTCACCGACATGGTAAACGGGTCTATGATGTGACGATAATCAATAGGGGCAATTGGTTCCTGGTTTATCCTGCAATGCAATCGGGAACCGGATCAGAGAGGCGGGTTCCTAGTTTGTGGAATTGAGAATCAGCTTAACTGGTCGTAGAACTTGATCGGTCCAGTTTGTTTCTTGGGTGGGTCCAAGAAACCGACATGTCATTTTTTGTATGAGAAGGATGTTAAATTCCGTCCCTTTTTGTTAAACCCAACTATGCAGATTGCACATGCTTAGCCTATATAATGTGTACGATGAACGGCAGAAAACCTGAGTATTTGGATAGTTACCTTGATGAGATGCGATTGAGATTGCGATCGGCCAAAAACAGAGCAAGAGAGGGAGGCGAGAGTCAAGACTTGAGATGAGATCGCGAGAGAGAGGCTCGAGCGAGAGGGACACGACTCAAGTGAGAGGGAGGAGTCAAGGCGACTCAGGCGAGAGGGTGTGGCTAAGAGTAAGCGTCTTGAGCATCGAGCGAGGCTACGAGAGGCGTGAGATTGAGCGACTGAGTGCCACGACTCGTGAGCATGGGCAAGCATGAGTCATGACCGAGGATTTGTAAAGAATGGGATTGGGGTTTTCATCTTTGTGAAAGAGGTGTGAGTGAGCGCGAGTCGTAAGCAATATCTGTGAAGGATAAAATTAGGGTTTTCAAGTTTGTCAGAAATAAAAAAAGAAGAAGAAAACAATCGATGTGATCTAGGTGAACGAGTTCACATCTAGAATCAGTTGGTTCAGTCTGGCGATTTCTTAGCTCAACCTTAATCATTGGATCGACCCCGACTGAATTGCCCCGCGCACAATTGGGAGAGGGAAAAAGACGTGGAAACCGAGAGGAGAAAATGGGGACGGCAAATTATGCAACGCACCACGTCGCGCGAGGGATGACTGTCGACCACGGGAGAAACGTGAACATGGCCCCGAGTCCCCGACCGACAAAGACGTAGATTTCACGTCATTCTATGTCACTGCCTGCGTCGCTACGGTCCAGCTAAAACCCAAAACAGAGACGACAGAGAGAGAATTTGCACGTGATCACGGGACCATGCCCTCACGTGGATGCCTAACTTCGTGTCATCTATGATTTACACCACTGCCACCATCTTTAGTGCATGTAAGCATGTGAAAACACGTTGTCTTTCTCCAATTTCCCCCGCGCGCCATCTTTTTCCCACCAAAATCAATTCGACCCTGCCCATCTGTACTTAACTCCCTTGGTTTTGCTCCAAGCCCAGATGGATTTTTATGTTTGATGAAATAACTCTCGCGATGTGTTTACGACGATCGACGTTAGTGATGGTTGGACGCCCTAAGAAGTGTCCTTTGATCTCGGCACAGTCCCCCTCTACCCATTCTTTTTTCTTTCTTTCCCGGTGGTGATCAATGTAGAGTGTGCCTCTTTCTTAAGAGAGATGTGATGTGTTTCGATCGTTGGATTGAGATAAACGATTCCATGTGCCAATTGATGAACTGCTACAATCCTACTGAGGCTGAAGCTCAATTTACGGATCTCTCAAATGGTTGATGTCTTTTTAACCTTTTTGGAAGTGTGTGTGAAGGGTGGATTTATGAACTTTTCTAGATGTTGCAGAGCTCTTCAATATGACGACCCGTTTTCTAGCTGGGTAGCACTTCTTGAGACTATGCATTTTGTCATATCAAAGCTCATAAATATGGACTTTTGAAGGAAAATTGGGTATCATCATGTATTCCATCCTAAATGATAGTCTTAAAGGAAAAATGGAATCGTTAGGTTAGGACACAAGAAAAGAGTAATATACTTTACAATATGTCAACAATGGCCCCGACGTCGATCCTACAACTTGACTACTGTGATCAGCCACAAATGTTGATAATCATGCTTGACAAACTATTAGGGCATGGGGCCATCTAATCGTGCAAACTCATCACCTACCAGATAACCAAAGGGTGGTGTTTCGATGTAACAACATGCTAGTTCTCGGGCATCTTACCACAAAGTTGCGAGGACAGACTAAATTGTGGGGTTGAAGTTTGGAATCGAAAGAAGGATTCGAATTGGCACAACACACATTTCATGTGCAAACGCCAATTAGCAACTTGGGATCGGGATGTATACACAACGACCCGCTCAAAAGTTGGCACCATCGGCCCTCAACGAAAGCGAAAGCTCTTTTGTCTTTGTAGGCTAGCCTTTCTCAATCTTTGCCCACTGAAATCATAAGGTCTGAAATTGAGGCTGCTCTCACCTTCTCTTACTTGTCGGCAGAGTCAAAATTAGAGACTTTAGAACAAAATGGCGCCAAACTAGCAGCCACTTTTCCCAGGCTTGTTATGCTATAACTGCACAAATTTCCTTTCCCTTGCCTAAAAAAAATAATAAAAAGAGGCCTGGTTGTTGTGTTGTTTTGATTCAAGAGATTCCCTTGAAACATGAGAACAGATCAAGCAAACGAGAGATCACGACACGAGAACCCGATCATGCGTTACACGTGATGATGATGGTTTCGTGTTTCTATTAAAGCGAAGTATGCTAGACTTGTAGATGTGTATGATATATCTATTCGTGTTGCATAAAGAAAGAACTCCTCGATCATCTCTATTAATGAAAGTGTGAGTTTTGATACGTAACACTTCTTAAGTATTAGATAGAATTATTTTTCATAGCTAACCATATAGGCTTCTCAGGAAGGATTCTGATCTTTAAAAGCCTAAGAAAAGGAGAGAAGATCACATCACAATGTGGGTTCAACCCCTATTAAATCCTTGATGTATCATAGCAAGGTGAGAGAGATTGATTACCAAAAACGAAACATGAATATCAACTCCTCCTGGCTTGAGCAGATCCGCATCCTAAGGTCACAAAGCATCTGTCAAATACTAAAAACAACTGTAGCTGTCAGATTAGCTTTCTTTTACTCTGCTGAATCCAACACAAGATTCCAAAAGTACATTTAGACATACTTTATTTTATTTTCATTCTTAATATTAAAATGCCCGGCAATACTTCATTGTTCTCTTCTTCCCACAAAATTCCCTCTCTCTCTCTCTATCAGACACACATACACAGCAGCAGCTGCTTTAAGACTCAATTTGTTTTTTCTTTCCTTGAAACAACATTGATTCCCTTTAGGGAGATTGCTACAATGCACTAAGTTTGTGCACTTATACCGGCGAAGTTGCGAGCTTTTTGCTGATCTTGTCTCTCCACCGTCTTCCCTTGAAATGGGTTCTAGAGTCGGGGGCAGGGAGAGCATGAAAATGAAGCTTTTCTGGTTTTGGGTGGTCATAGGAGTGGTTTCTTGGGACGTGGTTGATGGGTCCGAGCTTCTTCATTTCAACGGAACGGAGCTTCCATATTTGGAATATTATGGAGTTTCTCAAGTTAATAATCCAGTCATGGTTGGACTCACTCTCATTACGAGTGCTGGAGCTAAAGGAGCTGGTAACTGTTGTTAGCCTCTTCTTCTTTCAGTAATTTCCGCACCTGATTTTCCTGCTATCTTCTATCACCTTCGCTTTGAGTTCATTTTTTTGTGCTCATGCTGGACTGAACTGTGGCTGGTAACTTCTTTTCCTGTCATTGCATTTGATGGATTTGCATTCCTTTTTGGTTCTATTTCTCATGTTATGGTAAAACCAACTAAAATTGTGCATCAGGTTCTGTATATTTCAGTCACTGTTTAGCTGCCAATTGAGTTCTTGTGGCCTTGTGGGTGGTGCATACGCTCAGGAATCTTGATTTCCTTTAGTTCGCTCTCTTTATGGGGTGTACGTCTTCGTTGCATTTACTACATATAACTGAACAAAGCAGCTAAACCTACTACAAGACTTCAATGATTTCCTTTAGTTCGCTCTCTTTGTGGGGTGGTCATAATACTTCTCAACCGTTCCTTTACTTTGGTTCTGTTTTTCTATTTCTACTTTTTTTTGTCCCTGAGCATTCATGATGTGTTTTTGCCTTTTCCTTTTGCAACCCCTACTAGTACTTAACTCGAGCCTACATCAACCTGGCTGTGTTCACCTTCAAAGATTGTTGGGCTCGTTCATTCACTGGCCAAATGTTACCGAACTTAGTACTTCCTTGCCAATTTGGTAACGCACTTCGTGTGTGGAGGCACTCTTTTAATCTGAGAAGCTCTTGGTCTAGGCACTGAAGTGAGTATACTCATCCCATCTTTGGCCTAATCTCTGTCCTTTGTTTCTTGTAGTCTGTCTGGACGGAACTTTACCGGGGTACCATTTGCACCGAGGATACGGGTCAGGAGCCAACAGTTGGCTCATTCAATTGGAGGTCTGCCACTTATCTTCATAATTTCTATTCGTAATGGCTTAAAAAGGATGTTCCTGGTTTTTCTCATTTTTGCTAAAGTTGAATTCGTAATTAACTTGTTTGATAAAAAGAAGCAGCCACAGTTGATTCAGTTTAGGTCATGGCCAATCAAATTTTATTTAAATGAGGATCGTGAAAAATCTTGAACCTTTATTGTTGTCATTTCCAATTTTTAACAGACTCAGAGTTGCAGCTATCTACCACAAACTTATTGGGTCCTATCTAAGCTGAATAGTGAATACCTAAAAGTTTTCTGCGTCGATCTTCTGAACTGAATCGATGCTGTCAGCAGTAACTTGACAATGTAATGCATATTGTTGCAGGGTGGAGGATGGTGTAATAGTGTTCGATCTTGCGTTTACCGCAAGAAAACCAGACGTGGATCATCTACGTACATGGAAAAGCAGCTTCCTTTCACAGGAATACTGAGCAATAAAGCTGAAGAGAATCCTGGTACTATTCGAACTTTTCCGACATATATTGCTGGCTTTTTCACCTATTGTTAGCAGTCACTCAGCATTCTGTTATGCCGGTTGCAGATTTTTTCAACTGGAACAGAGTGAAGCTCCGTTATTGCGATGGTGCCTCATTTGCTGGGGACAGTGAGGATAAGGTTAGTGGTACTCTGGACATTCTTTAAAGAAAATGAACTTCCCATGTTGTTTGAACATAGTGCTACCGATAAAAGACGAACATGTCGAGATAATTTGGTTTCATGATAGCATCCATGGACTACATAATTTGGGTTAAACAATGGTTCTAGGAATACAGTTTCTCTCAATGTGGAAGGCATCACCCAGTAAAGCATATATCTGCACTCTTTATTATCAGAATCTATGTCCAAGCGTTCATCTGCTCCTCTAGGTAAAATTTGTCCAACACTTTGTTGCCTTAAAGTTTTCATGCTAATCAATCCGCAAAGGCTGGAAGAATTGATAGGAGAGGAGACTCAGACATAAGTACTGTTTTCACTTGTTCAATGTCTGTGGAACATGTCTGGTATTTGCAAAGTCAGGTCTGCGGGTAATATCTTTTTTCCATAGCTAGAGTTATTTGATCACCATCATCACAAGTTTTTTCATGATTCTGTTCAGGCTGCCCAGCTGCAGTTTAGAGGACAACGTATATGGTTAGCTGCTATGGAAGATTTGATGTCAAAGGGCATGCGCTATGCCAAGCAGGTTATTTTATGCATTGGACATATATTCTTTTTTCCCTCTATATGTCTTCATCCGCTTTATGGGAAACTTGGCTTGATTCTGTTGTGATGGTCTACCGTCTTCAGGCTCTTCTTTCTGGGTGCTCTGCTGGAGGCCTGGCATCTATATTGCATTGCGATGAGTTTCGGGATTTATTTCCTGGAACAACAAAAGTGAAGTGCCTGAGTGATGCTGGAATGTTCCTTGATGCGTAAGTAACTTCAATGCTCCTAACAGTTCTCCTCCACTTATCTATGATAAATAACTTGAATAAAATCTTTGAAACACAACTCTGTGCTGCACCTCTGGAACTGCAGGGCTGATGTTTCTGGTGGCCACACTCTCAGAAACATGTACAGTGGTGTGGTTAATTTGCAGGTACGCTTCAATGTTTTCCTGACAATATGTGTGCTTCTACTTGCCTTAATTCTCCTTTTGGTATGGATTAGCTGATTTTGCTACTGGGGAAATTATAGGGGGTGAAACCAAATCTTCCACGTGTATGTACTAACCATCTTGATCCAACATCGGTACGACTTCTTCCGTAGTTCTCCATTGTTGCTTTGCTTAGATAAGACTGACAGTGAAAGTTCAGCATACTTGTTTTTGACTGCACCAACTTTATTCATCTTGCTCGAATCCTTTCCAGTGCTTCTTCCCGCAAAACCTGATCACCAGCATCAAAACACCACTGTTTCTTCTCAATGCAGCCTATGATGCTTGGCAGGTAATTGCTTCTTTCAGCAGAAAATTCAACGTGTATAACATATAATTCTAATCTGTCCGTGAGTTGCATAAAAAAGGCATCAATGGACTGAATGAACCATATGACTCTTTGTATCTTGAATCAGCTGCAAGCAAGTTTAGCTCCCCCATCAGCTGATCCTCATGGATATTGGCGTCCATGCACATTAAACAATGCAAAGTGTTCCCAGTCGCAGGTTCAGTTTCTGCAAGGTGACTTCTATTGTTAAACTAACTTTTGAGAATTTCTATTTCTAATCGATCAACTTGATAATTTCTTACTGATCTCTTTCTTTGATTGGTGTGCAGGCTTCAGAAATCGGATGCTGAATGTAATAAGACAATTTGCCAGCTCCAGACAAAATGGCCTTTTCATAAATTCATGTTTTGCTCACTGCCAGTCTGAGAGGCAGGACACATGGTTCGCCGATGATTCGCCTACAATAGGAAACAAGGTACGCCACAGCTTACATTAGCATTACAAAAAAAAAATGCAAGATTTCATTCTTGCCAATTAGCATCTGACGAGATTGTTTGACCTGCAGGCAATAGCTCTAGCTGTTGGTGATTGGTATTTTGATCGAGCAGCCATCAAGGCCATTGATTGCGCCTACCCTTGTGACAAAACTTGCCACAATCTGGTTTTTCACGAGTAGGGCCATCATTTTTGCTGCCATTCATTTACTAAAATCCATGAAGCAATTCATATATTGGTTTCAGATAGATCTACAATTCATTAATGAAATACACTTAAGAAGAATAAGATAGTCGTCATCAGGCTCTTCTTGTCGTAATAGTATCATTCCACATATTAGCTGCTTGGTGTGGCTAATCTCCTTCTTTGGATGTCGACATCGGCTGATGTTTATGCTTTGATTCACATACTTTATGAGAAGAAAGATAGGGACAGGCAAACGATCTGTTCTTGTGTGAGTTTACTGTGCTATGGAGACCTTTGCACAGATCATGGCCCATTTTGTGAAGCAAAAAAGAGAACTCTCACATCTTTCTTGAGTTGTCACCCTTAACCAAGCAATCTCCACCAAAAAGGCGTTTGACTTGCCTGCATTATCTTCTGATGATCAGAGAAAGAAAAAGAGCTTGAAAGCATGCTAGTGCTTAAATCAAGCTCTCCCATCAACTGAGCAATATGTTATAAAAAATAGTACTCTGAGTTCTATATTTAATAAAAAAAAGCAAGAAAAATTATCCTTCTTGGGCTACAGGTATGTGCAATGGAGTGGCATATTGGCATACGATAAATTTTTTTGCCAACAAGCTGCAATGGGCTTATTCAAATTCAATCAATCGTCAAAGTTCAAAAATCCCAATAATATAAAGGCTTAGTCAAGTTGGTAAGCAACTAAACACATGTTTTGCGCATTTGTCTCAAATCAGACGTTGGTGGCTCAACATAACTTCTCCAGGTCAGGGAAGTAATTCCTCTCGAATCTCTCGCAATCAAAGTAAATGACCGATGTTTCAAGTAGACGTTTTGAATATAGACTAATGTAGCACGCGAAGATAAATTTTGGACTGTCCCCTAAACTGCCATGTATGAAAAGTTGTTAGCATCGAAACTCACAAAGTCAATGCAAAATAAGTTAAGACCTATGATACAATGGTCTGTCAACCTTAGAAATTTGTCACAAGTTGATGAACAATAACGTTGTGAAATTTGTAAAGAAGCCATGCTGTTATCTGCCTGTACACCTTCACAAATTAAGCAGATTATTAAATGAAAAGAAAAGGTCAGAATTGCAGCTGCAGATCTACAGAACAAAAGCTGCAGCTGCAATGATTGTGCAAGAGTTGACATTTGTCTTGAATTATTGGAGAATTATTAGAAGATTCCTCACATTTAAAAGGGTTAATACCACGAAAAATCCTAAACTGATACACCTATGACAAATTTATTCCAAACTATTTTTTTACTACAAAAAACCCTAAACCTGTACACTCGTGACAATTTTATCCCGAACTATTTTTTTATCATAAAAAACCCTACACTGGTATACCTATGATAATTTTATCTCTGAACTAATTTTTTTACCACAAAAAACCCCAAACTGGTATACCTGTGATAAATTTACCCTCAGTTAATTTTCGTTAAATTTTACTGTCAAATTACTAAGTTTAATGACATGTGGTAATTGACATGTGTATCGGTTTTAAGTTTTGTCACTATGTTTGTCACAAGTTTACCAATTTGTGATTTGCGTGATATTAATATAATTTAACGGACACTAACAGAAGGTAAATTTGTTATAAATGTACCAGTTTGAAATTTTTAGTGGTCAAAAAATTAGTTCAACGGTAAAATTATCACAGATGTACTAATTTGGGGTTTTTAATGGTCAAAAAAATAGTTTAGGGTAAAATTATTGCAAGTGTACCAGTTTGAGGTTTTTGGTGGTCAAAAAAATAGTTCGGGGTAAATTTGTCACAGGTGTACTAGTTTGGGGTTTTTTGTGGTCAAAAAAATAGTTCGGGATAAAATTATCACAGGCGTATCAGTTTAGGGTTTTTCGTGGTATTAACCCTATTTAAAACTAGCCTACAGATAAGTATAAATCTTCTTTGAAGCGAATATATTGCTATGTAAAAATCGAAAAATTTGTTAAAGTCTTCTTTGCTAAGGATTTTCAGGGCATCCTATGCTTGTTCATACTTAGCCTGTCAATATCATTTTTTTTTAGTAAGTCAATTTCCCACGGCCAAGCCAAATAAAGCTCCTCGTCCTACGAGACTCGCAAACATGCACGAGCCATTTATCATTATGATAAGTGTCAAGTGGAAGCATGCAACTAAGGTAACCTAAATCCGACCAAAAAAACAAAAAACTAAGATAACCTAACAGATTGGTGGACTTTGAACTTTGTTCTGACAATACCTGATCAATCCAATCAAGTATTCGCCATCTATTTTCATTGTTCAACTCTTCGGCAACACAATCTTTATACGAGAGTCCTTTTTCTATTATTTCTTTCCGAGTAAATGAAAAATGAACAACATACGACGCATGACAAGGAAATGAAGTATAAGGATGAATGAATTTTTTCGAAACCTTATTCTATTTACCTTTCTTGAATAGTGCAAGGCGATCGAACTCTCGGCTCGATCAATTTCTGTGGATACAAAGCATCTAATTCGAGCTTATAAACCATTTAATCAAGGGTTAATACCACAAAAAATTTCAAACTGGTACACATATGATAATTTTATCCCAAAGTAATTTTTTACAGCAAAAAACCCCCCAAACTGGTATACACATGATAAATTTATCCCAAATTAATTTTTTGACCACAAAAACCCCAAAATAGTACACTTGTAATAAATTTATGCTTCGTTAGTTTATGTTAAATTTGGTTAATACTGTGAAAAACAACAAACCGATACACCTATGACAAATGATGATAAAACTCCAAACTGGTATATTTGTCAACTGTCATGTATTATCCAACTCAGTAATTTGACAATAAAATTTAATGAAAACCTAACGGAGGGTAAATTCGTCACAAGTATATCATTTTAGAGTTGTTGCGGCCAAGAAAATTAATTTGGAGTAAATTTATCATAAATGTATCAATTTGATGTTTTTCGTTGCATTAACCTTTCAATCAATCCATTCATAACTCTTCGATATGCATTCATTTCCTGTCTTTTTTTTTTTCTTTCTTTGGCATCTTGGGGCATTATTTGCAAGTCTGTAGGACCACAGCCGCAGCCACAACCACAGCCACAGCCGGCCTCACTCCAATAATTTGGTGCACATGCTTCCATTCAAGGCCTTGACATGTGTACATGTTTTTCCCTTGCATAAAAATAACATCATCAGCAAATTTCTTTATTTGCTGCTTGTTGTTGTTGACGTTCTATAGTGACAGACCAATGCCAGGAAATTCTTCTCGTGTTCTTTTGTTTTATTGAGGTGCGCACATGCAGAGATGCGGAGGTTTGCTGGGCATGCGTAATGGAGAATGAATGGTGGTGGCCCCACCATAATTTGGCCCAAATTGCATAAATTAATTAAGCTGAAAAAACCAGATGAAGGCTAAACCTAACAAAATTATTCTAATCCGGGGCCGGAATAAGTCGAAAAAGAATGAAATTCTATAACTTTCTAAATTTGAATTCAAAATAATTGTCGATTACTTAATAAACCCTTTCGTATATCCTTTTCTTTACGTAATGTTTTACTCTTTATTAGTTTAGTTTCATTTTATTTTATTTTTTTTGCTATTTCTCATCACCACGGACGGCGCTGGTTTTGTTTTTCTAGCATCCTAATTTTTGGCCAATATAGAAGGCACTCTATGTATTGTAATTTCCCTAAAAAGGAATCAAATATTTTCATCCCAAAAGTAGATTTAATTCTCTCTTTCCTTTTTCTTTTTTCCACATCAGTAGATGCCCCATGAAAAGTCTCAACATGTGTTTTTTCCTTTCCTTTTTCCTTTTGTCCACTTGAGAAACGTGGTAAGGAGTGACGGATCACCATACATACCCTTTCACTGTTCTCTATAGATATTCACACATCTTCATTTTAAAATGATTGCCTATATTACTTATAAAAGACGTGAATGGTTGATCGTCTTTGATAAGGCTGCCAACAAGTCGAGGCACTCATGAGCTACTCATACTTGACTCATCGCCTAACTCGAGATCGGCTTGATTTTTTTTGAGCTCGAGTAGATGGTCGAATCAAGTTTGATCATAAAGATACTTAACTCAATGGCTCACGAGTCTAATCAAGTATTTCATTGTTTCATATAGCTTTTTTGTTTTGTTTTGGTGACCGAAAATGTTAAAATAAGATTAATTTATCTTCTACTATGTCATTAGACTTTCACCTTCTAAAAATATTTTCAAACACAAAGAAAAAAGGTTGAGTGTCGGTATTTTGAGTCGACACAAGTTTGATCGGGTGAGTAAAAAGTTTAAGCATGTTGAATTTCATATACTTAAAATCAAATCAAGTTAAAACGATTTTGAATATGTCGAGTTTGGTGTCAAATCGAGTTTGAGCAGGGAAAAACATACTCAATCAACTTTGAGTCGAATTTCAAGTGTCGGGTTTATGAATCGAGTCGAGCTCGAACTTTGCACCATGCCGGCTTGGACTCAATTGGATCCCGCCCCTGGTATTCGACCGTTAGGCCCTGAAGGGGAGGTGAAGAGACTTAAAGGGTGTGGAAAAAGGTGAAAACCATCACCATCTGTAGGGAGACAATGATGCGACTCCCATCCGATTGCCAAGTTTTTAAGCTTTTTTTTTTTTCTCTTTTTGAGAGATTGCAATTGCTTGCTTGCACATATTGCACTTCTTCTTTTTTTTTTCTTTTCCCTTTTCAAACGACAAGAAAAGTAAGCAGATCAACGTGGGAGGAGGGATTTTTTCTATGTGAAAGGGATCAAACCAGAGAAAGAGATGGATAATAAGAGAGAGGCAAAGGTGTCCCAGGAAGCCAAAAGATGAAAAGGATATTGGTACGAATTGGGTCGCTGTCTCAATGGACTAATCAAATGTTGTGGAACAATACAGCTAAGCTCTTCTTCTTTCAATTATACTCATTAACAATACAAAAAGAATTATAAATTCCACTATTTGACACCCGAACAAGAAGATTACAACTGGGGAGAAGAACAGAAAAATATGAGACAATATAATAATGGACATGCAAAGAAACACCAAGAACAGAAGCCTTATTATCTGAATATATATAATTTCATGCAGAATGGATACATATCAACACATGTGGGTATGGCTCAGTTTAATCTCCTATCTTCTGTAACAAAAGAGGAAAAAGGGATGCAAGGGGAAAAAAAAATCTGTCTGTGAGACTCATTTACAGGAAACAAAAGAAGAACTATGCATTCACACACCTCTCTAACCTTATTTCATAATTTCATGGGGGGGTTTTTTGTGTTTATCAAGAAAAAAGCTAAAGAGTTTGACCAAGAACAGCGGCAGCAAAAGTGTCTGGATTGGCTTGTTGGTGATGTTTCTGTTGCCAACTAGGAATGTTGTTCAGCCCATCCATCAACTGGAAGGGTGAGGCCGGTTGATGATGATGAGAGGCTTCGTTGTTATTCTGAGTCAAGCTTCCCAGCAAGATTGGCAGCTGGAGATATTCAGCCCATTTGCTGTTGTTTTCTTCCGTTGAATTGCTTCCTATGGGGTGGTGAAAGGGGACTTGCTTTTCGAACTTGCTTGTATTAGTACCCTCACCAAACCCCCATGAGAAAAAATTGTTGCTCTCAAAGAATGCGGTGGTGTTGATGCTGCTATTATTGCTTATTAATCCATTGCCGCTAGTACTTCCAATGCTACAATTATTGTTACCTGATGATGCTTCCCAACTTTGGACTCCATTGTTGACCATGAAAGCAGCTTCCGAGGGAAGGTTAATGGAAGGCTTTACACGAGCCGAAGTTACTGGGATGGCGGTGCTTGAGCTCAACATGCTGGGCGAGATGATACTGGGTGTGCTCATGTCTGAACTGTACTGAGGCATTATATTCTCAGATGATGACCTTGGATGGAAGCAGAGAGTGTTGCTGCTTTGATGAAGACTAGCCGAAAGCCCAAGGCTTGTCCCGTAGTTCATGTTCGGCTGCTGGAAAGTGAAATCTTTCATGAACATCTCAGAATACTGCCTCATCTCTAAGCTAGCAGGAACTTCAAGGGAATTCTGCTGATGATGATCTTTGAGATTGTTAGTATTCAATGCTGGTTCAAAGATGGTTGGTTTCTTGCATGATGCAGTGGTACTAGATGGTTTCTGGTGATGATGATCATTGTTGTTGTGTTGGGTGATACTGGGAATAATGAGCTTGTCTTTGTCTTTATGATCATCCTCATCAGCAACCTCGGAGAGGGGCTTGTGAGTGGTGGGGTCAATCCCTCTTTGTCTCAGCTTCTTCTTGAGGGAAGAGTTCCAGAAATTCTTTATCTCATTGTCAGTCCTTCCTGGTAACTGAGCTGCAATCTGAGACCATCTGGATTACATTGGAACACACAACGAATTGTACATGCATAAGTTGGATTTAGTTTGTCCCCAAATTAGAATTCTCAGAAAGCCTCCCCCCCAAAAAAAAAGAGGAAAAGGGTAATTTGCCATGGAATGATAATATGTACCTGTTGCCAAGAACAGCATGAAGCTCAATGATGTGGTTCTCTTCATGCTGAGAAAATGCACCTCTCTTCAAGTCAGGCCTTAAGTAATTGATCCATCTCAGCCTGCAGCTCTTCCCACATCTTTGCAAACCTATCATTATATTCCGAGATAACCCAAAAAGTTTTAGTGTTTACTGCCCTCTAATTTACATAGGCTTGGGCTTGAATGAAAAGAAAGGAAGCTTTTTGATCATGAAGATGACTGGTAGGTGATGCCTCACCTGCTAGTTTGGGGACTGAGCTCCAACAGCCATGGCCATACTTGGTGATGTAGTTGAGGAGCTTCTCATCTTCCTCAGGTGACCACAGGCCTTTCCTTAGCTTCTGCTTGTAACAGCAAGAGTGTCTTCCCATGTGAGAAAGTCCCCACTGCTCCCAGTCCTCGGCCTAGCCCCACCTACACGTGCAAATGCTGTCAGATAACGTTTTCTTGACAGTGACAGGGTTTTCCTTGAACTCAAACCAAGGCCAGCCCACCTGCAAATTGTAATGGAGCTTCTCTCAGAGAGAGAGAGAGAGAGAGAGAGAGAGAGAGAGAGAGAGAGAGAGAGGGGTGCGGGTGAAGCAGTGGGAGGTTGGGGAAGGAATCAAATGAATAGGATAGGAGGAGGAGGAGGAGCCTATATAAGATGTGATGGGAGAGTGGAGACTATGAGGCTCAATTAATTTAAAATATCTCTATCCTAAGATTAACTTAATCAATTTTCTTTTTCTAAATTATGATATATTCTGCTTATTGTAATTTAAAAAATCAAAATAACCCATTGAGAAGAAGCTATGGGTATGGTATTTATTTAAGTCAAAGTCAAATAAACAATTTAACTTTTCCATACTGTGTATTCGGGTTAATTTTTTTTTTTGGTAAAGAATATTCGGGTTAATTTTCCTTTCTCTTAATTTTTTTTTTCATGTAAATAATGACGAGTTTGCTAAGACGAAAATTACGTGCTTACAATTGATCCATCTCATGATCCTACCTCAATAGGATGGATCTTTTGACGGCAAGCAGTTCCAAAGAGTGCTTGTACAAGAATCAAACAAGTTGGTAATTATATGAAAAATTAGGAAGATATTACTTAAGACTCGTATTATAAATTCACTTATCTCTTTATAAATAGTACGACAAGCCTATTTAAAGTTTTAATCAGAAAAAAATGTTCCCGTTCCATGAAAATGTTTTAGAAAATCACCCAAAAAAAGAAGAAAAGAAAAAACAAGTCCTTGTCTGTCGGTTGACTTTTCTGTTCTTTGCAAAAGACCAAACAGCGCATAGAATAATCATTTCTCCTTTTGCCTTTTAACTTTCTGATGAAAAGCGTTCTTACAGTAGCAAGAAATCTACCAAACATACCCTACACCAACAAGTTGCAGAATGCCAGAAGTTGAATGAACAAGAGATTTTTGGACAAACTTAAGAACTACAAGACATATCCAACAAGACAATATCAGCAATGAATTGGTTGATGGTAGGACTCTTTCTTCCCCATCTCTAATATGCTCTCTTAAATTCGGAGAGTGACCTGGGGACCGAAGATTTTCCCATACAAAGAAAGTTTATCGAAAGGAAATGTTCCAATTAAACCGTCATTATTACTCTCGGTTCGTGCAGAACATTGTCAAGATGAAGAAAAGGTATGTCAAATGTCTTATTAAGTCCCCCTGTTGCCGAAAACAAAAATTATAGAAAACAAGAAGGTTGTTTCCTTTGGTGTCTGAAACTGAATCGGTCAGTCTTCTTTCAGTGGCGTCATTCAAATTCTTTTTCTGGGCAGTTTGTTTGCCATACTACAATTATACTTTGAATGGCAGAGGCTGACAACATATATGCCTTGGGAAAAGTACAAACTCCTCAATATTCTTGGTGAAATTTATAGAACATCCTGCCAGATCAGAAGAAAGAAGAAAATCAATATATTCTGTACGAGGGAGGGAACATCAGCTCCATTACAATATCGAGAGGAAATCAATAACGAGATAGCCATTTCAGCTGTCTAATTTTTGTAATCTTGTTCAACCATTATGAAGTTTCATCAACCTTAGCGATGTCCTAATTCAGACATCCTTACCAGCTTTCTGAAATTTTATAAATGAGACATCGGACAAGATTCTTGTCATCTCATCATTTGAAAGATTAAAAGCTCGAATTTAAATGAACAATATGAGCTGTCCTTACCAAGTCAACTGTTGCTACATGCTTATTCCCTTTGTCCTTAAGAATCAATCTTAATCTAATCGTTTTGTTAGCATTCTGAACATGCATTTATTTTCACCTTTACATTGACCAAATGGGGAATATGACTTCTTTTTGCACTGATTTGTTTAGAATATGATAACATGTTCGATATTCTCACATTTTGTTAGTGTTTCTTTGAACGGATAACATGACTTCCTCAGATGAAGCATGGTCACCTCTCTCTTCATTTACCTGACGAGACTCTCTGCGAGGTGGAGTTTTTACAGATCCAGCAAATCAGCCTTGCCTTGAACATGATCTCTTGCTAATGACCTTGCTGGAATTTTATTTTGTTGCTTCATTCCAAAAGGCAACAGATTGTTTCTGCACTTTGATTTCTGTTCTCATTTTTTACCTGCCACAAGGGTTGGTGTTGCTTGAAATCATATCTGTTCAGGATGACCATGAGTCTGATCTCTTAGTGTTGGTTAGTGGCTTCATTAGCAGTGGTTGGAAACATGAGCACATGCACACTTCGTGAGTTCAACTTAATTTTAAGCATAGGCTTGATAATTGTGTGCCCTCTCAACAGAAACAGAAAAGCAGATTGTGATTAGAAACACATGCGTCGCTATCAGCAAGAAATTCGAAGATCTCTGCAGCAACTGACGGATATAGACGGTTGTTCTTGATCTCCAAATATCATATATGATCCATACCGTAATTGTCCAACTCAATTATTATGAGCGTGAGAAAGAAGGATGTTTAACACGGAAGAAAAGCTCTTAAGTCTCCATGGAAATCATACTTTATTAAGGAGGAGACAAGATAAGAGGTCCTTTATCCTTTAATCACATCATTGATAACGAGCTCTATAAACTTCAAGCCCATCAATCATTCAGAAGTTTTGGCTTAGTTGAAATGCTTCCTTGTCCCCCATATCTGAATGATTACATTCCCACTATTCTTTGCACTGTGAAATCATGATAACTTTCCCATCACCAGCGCACACTTACGCTGATCAATCTGGTTGGGAGACTATTCCCATGTCCATACTGTTTCTAAATCTATTAGATAATCCACAGAAAGCTTCTTTTTTCAATCCGTAAGTCATTGCAAAGAATTTCGCATTCGATTATACTTAGACCATAGCTTAGGCTTGCAGAATTCAGTTATCAAATGCTCAACAAAATTGCTGAAATGGGACACCCTTATGGTGATGCTTTAAAATCTTAACTGGGTGAGAAGATCTAGAAAAGAAACATGGAACACACTCCAGGGCCTACTCACCAAAAACAGTCATACACGGGATCACCGATTCACCTCTATTAGCATTTATTTCATGTACCGAGGTTTAACTGAGTATGCATACCGTGGAAGAGACCATTCCAAAGATGCCAAAACTGTAAAAAAAAGGTCATTTTTACACTAAACAAAAAAGTAGAACAAAGGGAGAAAAAAAAACTTCAAAATCCTGTCATAAGCGTCAACCTCCTCGGTTCAAGAACTCAGCGCCTCAAACTATATTCACAGAGAAGGCAGAGAAGCAGCGGCATCTGTAGCCTGTCAATTAGATTCCACTCCTCTAACAAAATTTATACTACTCACAAATCAGGATCTGCAAAAAGAAAAACCAAATGAACATCGAAACTTTTCTTATCCCTATACCCAAGAAAGATGATACTGGCGAACACCTACCCGCAACTTGTTTTGCCGATTCAACATCATTTCCAGTGGACTCAATAGACATGCTTCCATTAACATCCAAGGTTTGGCAGCTACTTTGTGCCACAGCAGACTGCTGGAAACAACCACATTGCTTAGGACAATACCAACTTAGTACCATACAATTACATAATATATAGCTAATGCATTTGCTGGAGAGAATGGAATTTGTTGCTTCCTTCCACACAAAATATCAACAGTGTTTACTCTCTACCATCAAATTCTCGTGGAAAGTTCATGACCTAAATTTCTTCTATCAAGTACATCCCTCACTTTAACAGTAGCACTCTTGTAGAAATGTCCTAACATACAGAACTCCCCAGACATGAGAGTAAACTAGCATTATTAAAATACTCCACCTGCCCAACTCAAAATTACTTCGAATGCTGTCAAACCGAGTAAGCAAAATTCTGTTCATGAACTGCATAGCCTTTTAAACACACTAAAGGCAAATCGTGCATCAGAACATCATGGAGAATTATTTGACTAAGAGCGAACGAAATTTTATGCAGCATCCAATGTCACTCAACAGTACATCTATGGAGAAATGTGTTAGCATTCTATTTGCCCGATATAATCAATCAAAAAACTTCCAATGTCATGGAATTTCTAAACAAATTAATTTAGTGTAACATTGATTTGCTTTTCACTATCTTCGAGTTTGGGAGGAGGGGATCGACACTGATATCCCAACCCCACTTGCTCATGCATGTAAACCTAAACATTAAATATTAATGTTTATTCTTTCTGAAATTATGGGACTTCAAAGTTGCTGACGAACCTGACTGGATGACTGATTCTTCAAGCAAATGGAAGGGGAATTTTGCAGAGCGTCCATGTTAATGTTCTGCGGTGCTTCCTTTGATCTTGAGGCAACAGTTGAATCTGGATTTTCCATAGAAGCCGGTATTCCATAGGCACCAAGTCCCACCGCTGGTTTCATCACTGGGCCCCCAGCAAAAGGAACTAGCGGTGTGCCAGGCATTGGTAAAGGAATTCCTTGACCAGGAAAACCTAACATCTGGAGATTCGCTCCTGCCGTCCCTGCTGACATCAGTGGGCTAGGAAAATGTGGACCTTGCATTGGGGGAACTTGAACCACTGGTCGACCAGAAGAATGGCCGTTCATGTCAACCATACCCATTCCAAATCCAACTGCTGATCCCATTCCAACGCCAAAGGGTGAGAAATGCGGCATTTGTGCTGGATGCATTCCAGTGGGTAACATTATAGGTGGCATGTACAGACCAGCTCCCATTGACATCATCTGCTGGAAAAGTTTAATGTGCCTCAGAACTTGTCACTGAAACTAAAAGAATCAAACTGACTATTTTGCAAAGATATATCTGCCTGCACTTGAAGCTGAAGCGTCTTGAGATACTCGATCGCCTCATCAAGCATCGAAGCTTTGTCCACCTTTACAACGGCAAAAAGCCAAAATCGGTGAAGACAATCAGACAAGGAGTAAGAGTATTGATCATTAATTGGCTCATTAACTTCTTGTGTCTCATGACACTGGTGAGTTTACGCTAAGTGGAAGCCGATAGACATATGAACTGCTGGTCAATTTTTCACATCCCACAAACATGGACGAAACAGATACTCGAACAAATTCACACTGTCTCTCAGCCTAGATCCCTAGATCTAGAGCAAATTTGATAAAGTATTATGTAGATTTTAGGAAGATATCTTAAGTAGAAAAGCTCTACCTTATTGCAATTTGGGATGAGCTCCTGTAGTGCACGCATTTTCTCATTTATCCTGTCCCTTCGCCTCTGTTTCAAGGAAATTCAAAAAAGATATTGAGACTTGGACAAACTATACATAATCTTATAATTGTCAAAGCAGTCTTCACGAATAGATTCTCAATCATTTTACTCACCCTTTCAGATAAATTATGCACTTCTGCTGCTCGGCTGCTTTTTGAAGTACCTTGAGCAGGGTTTTGCTTCTTTTTGTGGGTCGGATCTTCTTTGACATCCTGCATTCAACATGTTTTTTCATGATATGGACCAACATATGCCATCAAAACTAGTCCTGGAAAAGAAGAGTACTAGAAAAAATCCTAATATACCTCACTGGGACCATCAGACTCATCGGTCTCATGAAATTTCCTCTTCAAATTGCATTGGGGGTCATCTAAAACTCTTTCCACACTGCTGCCTGAGCAAACGGAAGAAGAACCACCCACAAGCTCTGTGGTTTTTTCACCCTCAGTTGATCCTTGACAAATACTTGCTTGATAATTTTGACAAGAAAGCTTAGCATTCTTAGAGGTGTTCTCCAGGCAGATAGCCTCTGAGTGCCCAACAGAAAAATGTTGCTCAAATTTCTTTCTGTCAAATGGTTTTGAGGAATCAATCTTTCTCTGCTTCTGCACACCATCGCTTGAGACAGCAAAATTTGATCCACTAAGGGTGCAATTATCGATAGATGAAGCCTCTTCCTTACTGACTGATCTATTTGCACTCGACAAAACGAAACCAGCCGTTTGGTCACTGCTCTCGGCATTATTAATTCTATATAGAGAAGCAGGTCGTGAAAAACTGCGGGAATTCGTAAAACCGGAACTCTTACTTGAATGCCCTAAATCCTGCCTCTGCACCTTTACAGTAGAACATACTACTGCAGAGGTTGGCAACCGAGCTTTATACCCACAAACAGCTTCGAAAGTGCTCCTGCTTGTACTTGTGCTCGCATTATCCAAGGCTCTTGATCTAAAACACGTTAATGGCGATAAGAACTGCTGGTTCGGCAAGTAACATAGTTGACTGGAGTTAGTTCTATCAATAACAGTTTCGCCAGCTGCAGAAGAAGAAAACTTCGATGCATTTGGTTGTCCCTGACTATGAACACCATTATCAATGCCATGGGACTCCCTATATATCTGACTAGAACTTTTGTCAATCGCCCCAAAATCATTTCCAGGGGAAGTCTCATTTACTGCAACTCCAGTCAGTTCAGGCAAGAAATCAGAACAGTAATCATTCCGTAAAGATCCAGTAACAGGGAAACTCAACCAAGGCACCATGTCATCCTCCAGTCCCAAACCAATTTCGCTCGACGGTTCAGTCACTGGAAATTCACTTAATCCATATTCAAGATTCCTAAACTTACCGGACTTGGGTTGGGTATCATCACCTGAAGCTCCTTCTCTAGGTTTTGATCCATTAGAAGGTAAATTATTACTGAAGGGGCTCCTTTTAGCTCGACTAGATTGACCTTGTAACACAACCTGACCATTTTCCCATGTTAACTCTACAAGCTCGTTTTCAGGTCTGCGCACAAAATTGAAGGCCATAACCGACAAAACATTAGAGAAAAAATAAACTCATAAAAGAGCTTAAAATGTGAAAGAATTGGCAAGCAATTAAAAAAAATCGAACTTACACAGAAGAAAGATCAGTTGAAGAAAATGTGGGTTTCTCTACGCTTGAGTCAAGCTTAGCTTTAGCCATCTTGAAGAGCTCAAACAGCGGCATGGTTAAGAGCTGGTCACACCTTTTAGCTTCTTAGAAATGTCCCAACCTCGAGCACTTAGCTTCTGTACGCAGCTTCACCACTCTCCAATAGAATTCAAAGAACCAAAGTTGTAGATAAACCTTCGCCCTAGAGTGTTAAGGCGTCACATTCTGTGCCAAAACCCCCACAGAAAGACAAACTCAGTCCAATTTATAGGGGAGGTAGAGTAGAGAAAAAGATCATACCTTTTCACCGTTAAGATAAACAAAATAAACCTCTGTTTTTTAATATGATGGTCACCATCAGCGAGCAACATAAAATACTATTAACCCGTATTTGAAAAGAGTAAAGTGCTAAAAGTGCTCAGTTCTTGAAGAGATTCAGAAACCCTGCTATTCGTTTACACATAAAAATTCTCCCTTGACACCTTCCAATCATCCAATACCAAACTTTATCTTGTTTCCCAAGAGCCTTCATCAGAAACTTCATAGAAAGGAAAACATTTAGATCTTTCATTTGACAGATGGCTTATCTAGTGATGAAAAGGGCCATAAATTTCTTACCCAACAAGCACATGACTCTTGGTTGAATCATCACACCTCGAATGACTCGAGCAACACTAATCCAAATGCATTTATATATCACGGTTTGGAAAATCCTCAAAAGGGTAATTTTTAAGCTCGGAGAAAGAGAGACACTCTGGAGAAATTCACGCAGAGCAAGGAGGGTGCAAAAACCCAGCTGGACTGTATTGAAGAAGGTGAAAGGTTGGATGGTGGGAACAAATGAGGCAGGGAGTGAGGCAGAGACGAGTACAAAAAGGCTTTAAAATGCAAAATGGAGGTCCAAATCCCAAAGCTTTAGCCGCCCTTGTTGCTCCCTGCTTTTGGGGGTCTCTCTGACTTCCCACTAATAGCAGTCAAAACGGTGAATTACCAAAGGAAGCAAAAACAAGAACAGTCAAATGCCTCAAACTCGGTATCTTCCAATTCCATCACAGATTCTTGATTTCATTTGAGAAAACAAAGTGGGGCCACGAAGAAAAACAAGAATGCAATTACTATTATTGTTCCTGCTGCTGAATTTGACTATCTGATCTTATATATTTGAGAGCGGAGGGAAGCCACTTTGGCCTGTAAAGTGTAGCAGAAACCCAACCTTACGCTGCTCGAGATAGCTTATGTTATCCTCTGCTTCTGGGGATTTACGTCACTTACCATCTCCTACCATCTCCCATGACAGATTATAATATAGCAGCCACATTGATGGTTTGAAAAATAATAAAGACTTACAGTGTTGAAAGCTCGAGAGAAATTATATGGGGATGTGGGGATTGATGAGGCATGACTAGTGCTTGAGCTCAATGCATCACGACGGGAACTTGGGGATTTAAACAATTTCTCATCTTCCAGTTGGAGAGACCCTTTATTTGAAGTGTAATTAGTGGATGTGTTAACATCTCCGCTATGGTCGGAGCTGCTTCTTTTTTTTCATTTGGTTCTTTGTTCTTGTTTTTCTGTTTGGCACTGTTGATCCAATCCCTTTGGGGGGTGAGGGACAAACAAAATTTGGTCGATAGTGAGATTAAAACAAAAGCCAGAACTCAGAAGGGACGGGGGTCCTAATCTTGAATTGGCAGATGGCATCACCTCCCCCTTGTACACCGAGTGGCCGACCCTGTTCTGCTACAGGTGCTTGATGAACATATCCACTTCCGTCAACAGTCTTGTTGTCTTTCTTTGATAAAATCTTCTTCACAACCTACTTCTCAGGAATAGGTCCAAAACAGGTGGCTTTATTCACGACTTTTCTAACATATACCTCGTCGATTCGATGAATCAGATGAGCCAGAGTCGATGACTTAACTGGCCGAGTGGCTTAAAGAAACCGTTTTCTGGATCAGTAAGTCAGATCGCAGAGTTTCGCTCCGTACGCCCTGTGTCTCATTCAGTTTTCTGTTAAGGCTGTGATAACCCCGGAATAAGCTAATTAGCACATCCAGAAGGTGGTTTGAAATTGCTGTCCATCCTCCTGGGAAGGGAAGAGGAGAACTTGTGCTAATGTCTTCCTCTGTTTCAAATGACAGAATCAGAACTGGAAACGCCAAACTGAAGTTGCACGTGGACGAAGAGGCGCCCGCCTTGAGATCAGCGCAGTTGGACATTCACCGCACAAAGCCATATGGAGAGCGCTGGGGATGACACGAGAGGTCCAGTCCATCCATGTCCTCTTTTTCTGGTTCTCGTTCCCTTGGGTGCGTTTGGCAACGTGCCAAATAGTAAAAATTTCTGTTCTTTTGTTCCCAGAAATAGTTTAGGAACAGAAATGCGTTTGGTAAACGCATTTGTTTCCGGGCACATTTTTACAAAAATTTGTGCCGAGAAACGGTTTTGGAAGAGAAACAAGAAGCAAAAAAAAGTTGCTTCTTGTTTCTCGGCACAATTTTGAGAATCCGTTTTTTTTCTTTTTCTTCTTTTCTTATTTTTGTGTTGTTCTTCGTCTGGCCGTGCCGACCGCCGGCGACCGGCCGCAGCCCAGGGCCGGCGAGGGCGTCACGGCCCTCGCCGGCCGCCGGCGGAGGCGAGGGTCGGCCTCGCCCAGAGACGGCGAGGCTCGGCCTCGCCAGATCTGGGCGAGGTCGCCTCGCCCAGGCGGCGAGGGTCCAGCCCTCGCCCTCGCCTCCGCCGGCGGCCGACGAGGGCCGTGACGCCCTCGCCGGCCCTGGGCTGTGGCCGGTCGCCGGCGACCAGCGACCGGCCATGACCAAAGAAGAAAAGGGTAAAAAAAAACAATTCAAAATATTATTAAAATATTATTTAGGAACAAAAATTTTGTGTAGTTTACCAAACGTATTTCTATTCTTTTCTAGTTTAGGAATAGAAATTTTGGACAATTACCAAACGCCTTAAAATACTCAGAAATTGTTTCCGGGCACAGAATAAAAAAAAATCATTTCTGTTCAGAAACTGTGCCCGGGCACAGAATGGTTCTCATGCGCACCCTTGGTCTACTATTATATTTTTGTTCTAAGGACGATGTTATAATTTTCATATGATATTTACCCAGATTTATAATTTTTTTTCGATTACTTAAGTATCATAATATGACACTCACTGGGACTTTTTCTTTTCCAATCACGTGAGTGCCGGGAAAAGTATCAGAAAAGTCACAAATCTATTGTATTGGTATCAATTTAGTCATAAATCTTTTTTTTATGTCATTCACTCTTAAACAAATATTTGTGCTAATTCAGTCATTCTAGTTAATTTTGATCGAATGTTGCTGACATGGACTCCGACTGATTTACGAGGCACCACCAATGCTGACGTAGATGATTTTTAATGATATTTTAATATTTTTTGAATTTTTTAAATATTTTTCTTTTCTGTTTTTTTCTTCCCTTTCTTCTTCCTTTAGCCGATTGTTGCTGACTGGATGCCAAAGTTGGTGAGGTCGACCTCACCGGCCACTAGTGAGGCTCGCTGCTAGCAACCTCGCCAGCGACGGCGAAGGTGCACCTCGCCATGGCTGGGGCACAACCTTGCCAGATGCCTCATTCATGACCGACAAGGCTCAATCCTCACTAGCTTAGTGCGAGGCTGCCCTTGCTACCATTCGGTGAGGTCGAAAGCCATGATCTCGTGGCCTCTGGTGAGGGCTTAAGCCTCGCCAGCAGCTGGGCAAGGCATAACCTCGCCAATGCTAGACCCTCCCTAGCCTAGTGTGAGGCTGCCTTTGCAGTCATTTGAGGAGGTCGAAGGTTGCGACCTCATAGCCTCTGTTGAGGGCTCGAGCCTCGCCACTGGTTGGGCAAGGCACAACCTCTCCAACCTAGTGTGAGACCGCCCTCACGGAGATTCGGTGAGGTGGCTGCGAGGTGGTGAGGGCTTAAGCCTCACTAGCAGCTAGGGCAACCATCAGGCAAGGTCGAGCCTTGCCTAACCATAGTGAAACTCATTGTTACCAGCGAAGGCAAGCCTTGCTTATGGCCGACAAAGTATCTTGCTGGGCGTCAGTGACCAATTGGAGGAAGAAGAAAGGGAAGCAAAGAGAAAAAAAATTAAAATAAATAAATAATTCGAAAAAATATTAAATATTATTAAAAGTTATCAACGTTAGCGTTGACAATGCCACGTAAGCAGGCCGGCGTTCACATTAGCAATATTCGGCCAAAATTAATCGAAATGATGTAATGCTTAAAAAGTTTAGAACTGAATTGACATAAAAAAAAATTTAAGACTCAATGCAATAAATTTAGGACTTTTCTAACATTTTTCCTCCTGATTGACATATAACATTTCAATCGGTCACTTGAGTAACATAATTTTTTAAAAATATTTACTACAAATGCTATTTCAAGTTGGATTTTCAGCACTTGGGTAATCATTTAAAAAAAATTTGGACACCCAAGTTATCGATTTAAAGTCACGGTATTCAAGTCACCGTTTTTTAGAAATTAAGACACATAAGTAGTCAAAAAAAAATTATAACCCTTAAAAAGAGTGTAGTACGAAGTTACAGCGGTCCTTATTTTTCTTTTTTGTAATTCAGGGAAACGCGTGGTCACAAGCTGCTCCCATACATAGGGGGCTCTGGAGAAAACTATGCACATGATTGACATCTGTCGCAAGGGAGACAGGAGGAGCCACATGATCTGCTCCCAAGTTGGTTAACACACGAGTCAGTGCCTTCAGACCCAAAAGAAAATAGTAATGCGCAAGAGGGCTGATTTGCTTGGGCTATATTAATTTGAGCTACAGTCCGGAAGCTAAACATTTTGGAGAGTGGACATTTTATAATCGACGAGGAGGGGAATGCGTGGCATCTTCAAGAACTCGAATTAAGAAAAAAACACAGATTATAATCGAATTAAGGGTCAATTAGGAAAATAACTTCTCTTCCAAATTTTTTGATGGAAAAAGAATAATCAAATGGACACGATCTACGGTAATTTAGCAAGTATTTGAATCAATAGGCCACGTTCAGGTATTCGACTAAACTTTTACCAAATCATTCTGTAAATTGACATCGATGTAGATATGACGTTGTTCATACATTTATAACGTGGCTTTCGTCACCTGGGGTCGAGCCGTGTTGAACAGTCAATGTTCAAGAAGAATATTGATCGTATTAGGATCATGTGCCATCTCTTTGAATAAACGGTGTAGTATATATAGGTGATCTTGAGATGACAATCATTATTCCTTAATTCTTAGTAGATGAATAAATAAAGTCAGTCTCTTCGAGAAACACTTTCAACCCTTAATGACGTTTGATATTTTCGACATCAATTCTTACATAAAATAGTGATGCGGCACTTCTCTAACAACTTAAGCTGGAGGCAATACGATTGATGATGCATAGATATGGCAGGTTCACAACGATGTAGCACTTCTCGAAAACCTAAAATTTGTGATTGATACGGTTGATGATGCGTAGATATGGTAGTTCCCTTATGCGAGCACATAGCATATCATTTGTAAAAAAGTTGGGCCTAGCTAGTTGGGTAAAGCACTTTCCATACCTTTGCACATTATGATACTTGTGTATGCATATGGAGTAAACTTGTTCAAATGGGACATTAATCCATTTCTTAATCCATATATGATGGGCTGAATCATTATATAGATTAGTTCTATTTAGTAAAGAAATGAGTTTTGAATGACAAAGCTCAAAAAATTTGAGTGTTAAATGGGTTCACAATTTGCCCAACCTACTTTTGTGACTCTCTTTTCACCTTATATGAGAAAATAACAAATTCCTTAGACTGTTTCAAGTTCAAAAAGTCTTGGTGGGCCTGCAAGATGGGCCCGATTGTACCATTATTAAAAATATCAAAACTGCTTCTTTTTCCCCTTTATTTTTTTATTTTAATTAATCTTGTAAGTTTTGTTTGTTAATTATTGGAGTTTATCTTTCCTTGGTTGCATTTGACATTGTTATTTTTTACGTAATATTCTGATCTTAGTTTTTGGCATTACAATCCATGGTCAACATAAATAATCTTATTCAATACCTTACTTCCATTTAATTAAAATTTCAAGTCCTCCACATTATTTGTTGCTGTGATTTTATAAATAAACTACCAAGTACTAACTTCTCTTATTTTCAATGAGAATCGATACAAAAATTAAAAATTCTATACAATGTTGAAATCCAATTTCTTAGTATCTTATAGTCAAAATAGTGATTTTATTCAAGTAACATATACGCATGAAGAGCTCAAAGTGAGTTAACTAGATGGATACGGATTTTCATGAGTTAAATTAAATACTTTAATATGGATTGGGTTAGGTATGGATACGGGTACGGGTTAGATTGAGTATAGATTACTAAATTTGTATTGTATATAAATGGGTTAATTTGCGTCGAACCATTTTCGATCCAATCCAACTTGACCTACCCATTTGATGGCTCTAATATGGAGAAAGTTTGATGAGCCTACTGGGTCTTGATGTTACGGGCTAAGTCTTTAACAGTTAATATGAAGTTTATGAACATCTTAGTAGGTCTTAGTATGGGAGAGTGGGACCGCATATGCTATTGTCTTTTCCTTAATTATTAGGTCATCCGACTATAGTGGGTCAACTTCCATGCTTAGGAATGGAGGCTTTCAGCCCATTGAGCTCCCTGATTGCCCAAATTACAGCCCATCCTAGACCAACCATGCCGGATTTACAGAGAGAGAGAGAGAGAGAGAGAGATTATGACAAAATAAGCTCTTCTTTATCTTGTGGTTAGCTGTGGTTGTGGATATGAATCCACGTGAGCTAGGAGTCGTGCATGAACTGGACTCGCCCCCACATTCAACGAGTCAACACGATGGATTAGGATGGAGAAAAGAGCTGACACCGCATCCGCGAGCAAGCGTGAGGGTTGCGTAGGCTCGTTAAACTTTCCCAATAACAATGGATTACCCCTAAGGAATATGGGGGGCGGCATGCCACGTTCCAAAAGCTTATTCGAGGCAGCTGTAAAATTGGATTCTACGTTCTAGAATTCCGCAGAAAGTAATGCATAACAACACATGGGGATCGTCCCAATGAGCGAGGCACACGTAGTGGGGGGGTGGTCTCTATAAAGACAGAAGCATCACCATTCCAGTTTGTTCACGCTAGAGACCCTTGTGACCACCACCACCCTCCCGCACAAAAGCTCAGATTACTACAGCTTGAATCGACGGGCAGAGGAAGAACAGCAATGTCGGACAGCACCGCCACATGCGTAGACATCCTCTTGGCCATCATCTTGCCTCCTCTCGGTGTCTTCCTCAAGTATGGCTGCAAGGTGAAACCCCTACACTTACACCTTCTTCTGCTTTTGATTCTTTTGCTTTAGCTTCCATGCAAACTTGGGTTAGTCAGTTCTTGGAAATTAACAGACTAGAAAGTAAGCACGTATTCCATTGTCTCTTCTGAGCAAACTATGATGGACATGAAGGGGTTTCCATATGTAGGAAATCAGATGTTTTATACCCATGTTGGTCCTCTTTCTCCTTTTCTTTTTGTGTGGTGAATTACTAATTGGTCACTCGTTGTGATGGTCAACAGATCGAGTTCTGGATTTGCCTTCTGCTGACCATATTGGGCTATATTCCCGGGATCATTTACGCTGTCTGGATCATCACCAAGAATTGAAAAGGACACCCTTGGGTAAGCCCCCCATCACTCTTAATTTAACTTAAGGGTTTCAATCCTCACAAGCTTCTTCGTAGTCGAACAGAGGTTTTCTATCTCCAGTGATCATCGAATACTCGGACTGCGTTAATCCATTTATATATTGTTTATGCAAATTACTGCATTTTATCATGAAGAAAAAAAGGGTTCGACTATGATCATGATGGCTAATGTCACGGAGTGGCCGTCGTTTTCAAATTTAAAGATAGGTGGGGAAGTGGACGGGCCCTGTGCGACTAGACATGAACCCACCTTATCGTTAATCAGACTATTTCTTATAAATGTACTGATTTAGTCTTGATGATACTTTGGACTGACTTTAGTTTATGCGATGATCATGCCTTTGGACAGGTGGGTCGATCCAAAAAGAAATAAAGTGTGCTTGTATCATCAAGAAGATGGGACCTTTTATGCCCCAGTTGATGGTGATCCATATAGCTGATTAATTGTGTGTGTATAAACTGTTGATTTTTCACTCTATATCGGTGTGTCGATGTTCCTTTCATTTAACCCGGTTTGAATTTGCGATTTGGGTTCCCTTTTGTCAGTTTAAATCGAGTCGTCGGGTGATGTAAGTAGGTCAGATTTGTACCATTGTTAACTGTTGTAAACTGTCGTCATGTGAGAATTATTATCTGTAACTGGTGGATTGCTTACAAAAAATATTCAATTGGCCAACATGGTGGATGGTGAGAATAATCTCAAACTTAACGAGCTGCTTCTGGACTGGTGCTTGGTAAGGATTCCTCTTGTATGCAGAACCGCAGCTTCGTGTTGTTCGTGGCATATATTCTTGAAAGTGGGATGAAAAGATGGTTCCTTTCTGTACTATCAGATGAAAAAGGAAGAGAACATTGTCAAAATGGGAATATTCTCAAAGATAGTAGATGATCGCGACCATTGGTTACGCTCAACTAATCTGGATTTCTAAAAAAACCATGGGCCAATCTGATCTTATCTAATCTAATCCGGCAATTGTCAAAGAAAGTAGGTTAACATTTTCGCACTTAAATAAATATAATCTAAATATAAGTCTATGTCCATTTTAATTTATCTTTTTTTTAATAAGGGTGTTGGGGATTTTTTGAGGACTCGATTAAATCTCATCAGGCGTTGCAGCCTCCATGCGCCACACAAATCGGGCAATTATCGGAGGCACGTGAGTCTGTGCTCCTTGGGGTGATCTTAAGAGAATGTGCTCGAGTTTGTATCTTCAGTGACAAGGGTACGTTAATTTATCATTAGCCAATCACTGTTTGATTTGAATCTCATCCAATCGAAAAATATTCTAACACATAAATCGTACACTTATTATGATGCAAATTTAATGCTAGCATCTCATAACTAAATCTACTTAATAAACCTACGACAAATGCAATATTGGAACAGTGTCCTCGTACAACATTTATCAAATCAAACTGCCAAAAGTTTTGGCACGCCTTATTTAATTAATAAACTTATGAACAACATGAAAAAGTTTACAATCAAAGAAATTGTACTTTCAGAAACTTTCTTTTATAATGAGAACGACTGATAATAAATTCATTTTCTCATTAATTAGTTTTAGCACCGAATCATAATATTTATGAGAATCAAGTCCTAGACAGAAAAAAAATTGCGACAAGTTTTCAGTAAAGCAATGCAAATTTTGCTACATAATTTACGAATAGAAGAAATATATTTTCTTCCAAACAATCATAAATAATTTTATTTTGGGTTCATGTCATTGATCATTCATTTTAAACATATTTTTATATTTAGTTACCGCAACCCATCTAAGTATTTCAATATAAAAGCAATAATTTAAAAAAATCATAAATCTATTGTATGAATACCAATTCAGTTATCAATATTTTATTTGACCAATCTAATTCTAAACCTTTTGACGATTTGTTAATTTAGTCATTTCGGTTAATTTTGGCCGGCAATCAATAACGTAAATGCTAGTTGTTTTACGTGACAATGCTGGTGCTAATACAAATAATTTTTTCCATTTTATTAATTTTTCTGAATTTTTTACAATTTTTTTCCTTTCCTTTTTTCTTTTTCTTTTTTGTCTTCCTCCATTGGTTGCCACGGCCAACGACCTACGAAGGAAAAGGAAAAAGTAAAGAAAAGAATAAAAAGAATAAAAAAAACTCAGAAAAATAAATAAATAAAATAAAATTTTCCGTGTCAACATTTCCTATCCTACGTGTCACACATAAGACGATCAATGTCCACATCAGCAATTATCGACCAAAATTGGCTAGAAGAATTATATTGACAAATCTTCGAAAGGTTTATGACTAAATTAGCCAAATTAAAATGTATAGGATGAATTGACATGCTTACAATAAGTTTAGAACTTTTTTGGTAATTTTCTCATACAAAAGTTGAGCGTATAACTATATAAATATATTTATACATTAACACATGTGCATAGGCTTTATCCCACTATTGATGTAATAATAGTAATAACATATCAGATAAGCATGGTTGCAAAACTAATAAAGTCCTTTTGTTTCCCCAAAGCATTGTTATTATCATTTGATTTTCTAATCTAATTTTATTTATAGAAACTGTATTTTTTAGACTTAAATATGTTGGGAGCGCATAGGAGAAGTTCAATACCTTCACTGGCGCCAAGAGGAAACTAAGTTTCAAACCTGTCAACTTATCTAGTTGGACCTACCTTCGTTCAAAAGCTTAAACTAATTAATTATGATCCTAGTGGGATATATTAATTACTTTGCACTATATTAATTATTCAATGTGCAACTTTTCTAATACAATTCTTGCATCACAACAAAAATTTATTAACGAAGAGTGGACTCTCTCTTTTTGATCGAGGGCGCGATGTATGTTTAAAGATCAAATATACTGATTGAGATGATGTATGACTTGTGCGAAGCTACTCGCGCACGTAGTAATAATAGAGTGAAAGATGACTAGGCAAAGTCAATGATTCAGTTTCTAATAACAAGATGCTTAATTAACTCATGACATTAACGCAAGCCCTCCTGACCGCTCTCCTCTTCATTTGGTATTGCTGACTGTTGAATGCTATGTCGAAGTAACCATCAAATTTGCTTAGTTAATCATGCTTTGCCAATGATATACATAAGGGAGGGTGTAGTTATTCAATGGGATAATGACAAATGGTCCATGAACTTTGCCTCAATGTGATCATTGAATTTAAATTTATTCAATGTGGTCTCTGAACTTTAATCTAATTTGCAGTGCTGTCTATGAATATTCAATTTATTCAATGTGGTTCTTTTTTGTACATGTTTAATTTAGTTCTTGAACTACATGAACATTTTCATATAGTTCAGGGACTAAATTGAACATGTATCAAAATTTCATGGACCAATTAAACAAATTAAAAGTCCAGGAACACCATTGTACATTGGATTAAAATTCATGGATCACATTGACAAATTCAAAGTTTAGAGATAACATTATATATTAGACCAAAATTCAATGGTCATTTGTATCATTTACACTCATTCACTATACCGGAATGAGCACAAACAACCCATCTTCTCATTCCTTAAGACTAAGGGCCCGTTTGACAAGTTATCAAATAGCGAAAATTTCTGTTCTTTTTTTTTCCAGAATTAGTTTGGGAATAAAAATCCGTTTGTTAAAATTTTTGTGCCCAGGTACAAATTTGCAAAAAGCTATTCTCAGAATCAGTTTTGGAATAAAAGCAAAAGGCAAAAAAAATGTAGCTTTTTAATTCTGGAAATAATTTTTCCATTTCTGATTCTTCTTGGTTTTCTTCTTCCTTTTAGTTTGTTGTTCTTTGCCTGCCGCTGGTCTGCTACCGGCCACCGGCGATCGGCCATAGGCCAGGGCCGACGAGGGTGGCTCGCGACTGCGACGGTGAGACCTTACCTAGCCATGGCGAGGCCGACCTCACCATCGCAACCTAGGCGAGGGAGATGGGTCGCGAGGGCAAGGTTGGCCTCGCCAGATCTAGGCGAGGTTGAGCCTTGCCCAGCCAAGACGAGGCCGACCTTGACATCGTGACCGACAATGGCGGCGACGAGGGTCGCGACGCCCTCATTGGCCCTGGCCTGTGGCCGGTCACCGGCGTTGGCGACTGGCTATGGCTAAGGAAGGGAAGGGAAGAAAGAAAAAAAAAAGAGAAAGAAATATTTAAAAATTCAAAATATTATTAATAAAAAGAAATTTTGTGTAGTTACCAAACACATTTCTGTTCTTTTTCTATTCTAAGAATAAAAATTTTGGGCAGTTATCAAACGCCTTCAAATGCTTAGAAATTATTCTCAGGCACGAAATAAAAAAGAATCATTTCTGAGGAGAATCAGTTTCTGAGCACAGAATCATTATCATGTACACCCTAAGCGGAAAAAACCTACTGCGTGCCCGAAACGTTGGAGAGTAAGTAGCACTCCCGCGAGATGAAAGGCAAGTGGAGGCTTGGAAGCCATAGCTAAATTGCTCTTCGGGTATTCGGAAAGTTGTGGACTGATTTAGGAGGATTTTGGGTGGGGAGCGATATCGAGTGCGTGAATAGATACCAGAAATGGACCACCATATCAGCTTCCCTCCATTAAGGGGACAAAAATATCAAGTGGTACCTCTTCTGATATCATTCAGATGAATCCAGCACTTGGTTCCACAGTCAACATACTATTCAGGCAAAAGGAACGGTCGAACGCCACTCGTTAGGGTCAGGAAAGGATTTGTCATTCCTTACATGGGAGGGAGACCGAGAGACTGAAAGACGATGGTCGTGTGATTATGGCGACGGATGCGAGAGCATCAACCTCGAGTCTCATGTTGGTGTCTTTTCAAGATTAACGTTAGTACCTGACAATCATATGGTTCCACTCCACTGCTCAGAAACCCCCCACCACTAAAGGCCAATGGACCTGTGCGTGTGCATGTCAAGAATATGTTTACATTAGGCAGGTTGCGTAAAATTAGAGAATTTTCACAAATGTAAATAGTCAATTGAGTTCAATCAATTATTAATTATTCAAAATTATTAAAAATTGTATTTACCTCCGACCCCTTTCAATGATTTTTTGTTTAAGCTCTATTTTTCATCTGTAAAACTTATTATCAAAATGATTTTTTCTGGGTTAATTTGTCTTGCTGCACAAACAAGGGTTAAAGACTTAACTTTCTATATTTAGTTAAAATAATTCATTTTAGATTTGAGATAGATATTATACCTTGAAGAGGGCACGTGTATTAGAATTTTTCTCCATTTGGTGTATTGATTATTATATTAGAAATCGAACATATATAAACGTTATACATAAAAAGAATATCAGTCTAAATGGCATACGTACCTAAACAAAGAAAAAAACGTGCCAAAAAATTGTAGGATCATCAAGGACATCCGGCGTACGGGAGAGGTGCCAGGCACCATGTGTTAGCACCTCGACAACTTTCTTGAAACCTCAATTTTACTATTTGGTTAGGAGGTTTTTACTTTGGAGGGAGTCCGGGTATCATTTTGTCAATCAAGCCAAGCATTATTGGGTAGAAAAAAGGAGGAAATATGCTACTGATGAAGAGTAAAGAGTGCTCTTTCCTAAACAGTGGCCCAAGGTTTTGCCTAATTGGGCCAATGGATGATAATGGGCCAATTACCAACCAATTGATATACAAATACAAAAATAAAAGAAGGAAAATCTCAAGTTTTGGTTGTTGCACTAACCCCTTGATAAGATTTCTTTTTTGTAGATGGGTACCTCATATCTTAAAATGTCAAGAAATATTGTTATAGCCCATGGCAGGTACCTCTCTGAAATATAAATTAGTTGTATATTTTGCGATCACAATCCTCGAATATTTAAATTTTTGTGGGTACGAGCTTAAGTAGTATTTTATCTTGATTAAAACATGAACTATGATAGGATAGCAAATTACAGTCCTCAAAGTGTCTCTCTCGCACCCTGTTGTGGGTTAATTAATCGGGTAAAAATAAGTGATTAGGATCTAGGCCCCTGTTGTGGCCCATATAAGAGCTTGGATAGGATATGGTTATCCACTTAACATTGGGTTGGGCAATAAAATTTTTTTTTATAACAACGGACTTTGAAAAAGGCAAAAGAAAGAAGGGCAATCATGTCGAGGCTCGGAGGATAAACGGTGGCGCCACCATGTGGGAGCCACGGTGCTCCTTGCAATCACTGTGGGGGTGATCGAAGATTTCAAGCGATCGCCCATCACGGTGGAAGCTTGGGATTTTCGGTCTCTCGCTCATCTCTCTCGTGTGTGGAGGTCAGCTTTGGACAAATCTGATCATCATAGACTGCTATTGTAGGTGTTGTGCTTAGGCGGCTACCCTAGGGTGGTTGCACTGTGAAGTGATCGCTAATGGTCACTTGGGTTACCCCCCTCTCTCTCTCATGGTGCCACCATAACGAACATGAATCACCATGACGGAGGTTATTATCGTTGTTAAATTATGTCCCAAATTTATTCTCATGTACAAAATCCAATCAAAATTGGAAGACATACATCGGTTCGCAACATATGAACGACTTTGAAAGTGTGACATTTACAAGTCTTTTAAGTTTGTCAGAATTCTTTTGACCAACTTTATGAGAAATATAGGATGTTCATCTTTTAAGACCACACGTGTTCCTTCCCAGTCTTGAAATGATGTTCTGCTGAAGGGGCAATTTACGCCTTCTAGTGCTTCCCAACATGGGAAGCTTGACTTATCCACTGAAAATGTCTTCCCTCCTATCCCAAACTGTTGTTTTGCTCATCTCTGCATCTAGTTACACTTATGTATGAATGGCGGAAAAAGTATTAAAAAAATCATTAACCAATTATATTTTACAAATTCAATCTCAAATCTTTTAATTAAACTAATTAATTTTAAAATTTTTCACATTAATATCAATTTAGTTTATCCAACCAACTTAGGCAAAAAATTACTGACATGAATATTAGCCATCTTACGTGACATAGTGTAGGATGACCGGCAAGTATAGAATGGCTGATACTGACGTGGATATTTAAAAAAAAATTATAATTTTTTTCTTTCATTTTTTTGTCCTTTAGTTTGGTTGGCGAGGACCTTTGCTACCCCGCTGCCACAGGCACAAGTCCGGCCAAAATGAAGGAAAAGAAATAAAAAGACAAAAAATTATAGAAAAATAAAAAATTATTGAAATATTATTAAAAAATATCCACGTCAGCACCGATTATGCCACAATGGACGAGTAACATCCATGTCAGTTATTTTCAGTCTAAATTGGTACCACTGTGAAAATGTTTAAGACTAAATTGGTATCAATGTAATATGTTCAGGACATTCTCGATACTTTTTCCTATGAATGGCCAATGGAAGAGTAAGAAGTTTGGTCATCCTCGTGACGCTCTCTACACCAAAGAAACAAATCAACCATAGAAGCATACATTCAACTAAGGCGTTTTCTTCTTAAAGATGTGAGTATTTCTAGTCGCAAGTTAATTCTTCATAATTTACTATGGGAGAAACGCACTAGAAATTTTAAAATTTATCACGAAAGTATGATTAAATTCTAAAACTTTATGCACTAGAAATTCTAAAACTTATCACAAAAGTATGATTGAATTCTAAAATTTTCAAAAAGAGCAATTAAATCCTGTAAAATTTGTCAAATATGTCAAATTGATGCAATCAAGTCCCTTTGTCAAATTTATTTTATCGAGTAATTAAGTGAGGTTAAATCATGGATTTGGGGTATAATCTAGGATTGAATAACACTTGAATGTGTGGGCGATTGTAAATCTGTAATTCTCCGATTTATTAGTCGATTATTTATGGCCGGCTCCATCCTATAGGTATTGACACTTGGATCGAACCATGAAAATTTCTTATATTCTTCATTGTTTCTTGTTTACTTTTTTGGTAATTCAATTCTCCGCATTTGATTTAATTGCACAATCCGTTAGGGTGCGCATAATAACCATTTTGTTCCAGAAATCAATTTCTAGCCACCAATAGATTTTTCCATCTCTATTCCATTAACAAGTTTTTGAGCAAAAATACGCATTTGATAACATCACAAAACTTCTATTTTTGAAATAAAAATTTGTTTGATAACGACACAAAATTTTTCCTTTCCGAGGGGCCGGCGAGTGGATAGTAGGTGGGTGGAAGAGGACAGCGAGTGGATGGTGGGTGGATGGTAGGCGAGTGGTGGGTCAGCAGCGGAGGATAGCGGTGGGAGGCAACTGGCATTGAAGCGGTAACCGACATTGGGCAGCTAGCAGGTGGTAGCGGCCAGCGACGAAGTACAGAGGTGGGAGGCAGCTGGCGTCAAGCGGCAGCCAATGTCAGGCAATAGAGAACGATGACGGACAACAGCTAGTGAGTGACGGAGGATGTTAGCGGAAGTAAGCCAATGGTTGATGATGGGACGGGGCCGGTAGGCAATCGGCTAGTAGCAAAGGCGAGTGATGAAAAGAGTATTTATTTCTCATTTTTGTTTTAGAAATTGAAAAGTAGAAAATTTTTATTTTTGATTTATGTTCCAAACCTATTTATGGAGTAGAAATTTATTTCAGAAATAGAAAAATGAAATTGCATTACCAAACAGATTTCTATTCTTAACATATTCCCGAAAATAGAGAAATAAAAAAATAGAGAAACAGAATGATTATTATGCGTGCCTTTAGTTTCCCCATTTATTTCGCAACAATTAGTATCAAAGCTAAGGTTCAAATTTTTTTAATCTGATTTGGGGTTGTTGCTTGATGATGACTGCCTAGAAATTTTGTTTTCACAATTATGTCGGAGGCAAAAGTAGAAATTAAGAAGGCAAAGAGTATAATCTAATTGAACCTATCAAGGTGTTAATAGAAGTGGCCGAATAGAAGGATGCGGCAATGCAATGGGAAAAACTTATAGCATTATATGTAATGAAAGGTCCAAATAATCGCCTATACATATTAAAAAGAATGTTTTAGATTCAATTTACTAAGGTTCTTCTATTAGAGCCTAATTGTTGAAAAATAGGGCATGATGTTATTGGCGTCTCTACTAGAATCATGGGAGCACATTACCAATACACTATTATAAGGGAGTACAATTACCTCGGAAGAAGTAAAATCCACATTGATAATGAGTGGTAGATGAAGTTGTAAGACGATAGTGTAGCACAGGATGTAGTGCAAAAACTTGTGATTCTAGGTAGAAATGAACATTAGGATCCATTAGTAGAGGTAAAAGCAGGTCAAGTTGTGATGTAGAAAGCCCAAGGGTCACATCAAGTGCTTTGAGTGTCACAATAAGGGGTAAATGAGGAGAGATTGCCCAAAGTTGAGTAGCAGAAGTGGTAAGCAAAATGCCACAAGTGGTGTGGCAAATGTTGCCCAGGAGAGCACTAGTGATGTGAAGATCATCTTGCATATGGCTACAAGTTCATTAGGAAATGAATGGGTACTAGATTATGTATTCTTATCATACAACACCTCATAGAAATTAATTTAATTATTACCATACTTAAGATTGTGGTAGATCTTTTAGGGGCAATAATGCGGTTTGCAAGATCGTGGGAATATGGATAGTTCAGATTTGGATGCATGATATAGTAGAGGGCACACTAACAAATGTTAGACATGTACCAAAACTTGTGAAGAACCTTATTTTTCTAGGGACGCTCAATGACATTGGGTGCAAGTACATTGCTATAGATGAAGTATTAAGGATCTCTCAAAGAACATTGATAGCAATGAAGGGAAAGAATCTCTATATCATCTAGGAGAGATAGTGACAGAAGTTGCAGAAGTTTTATCATGTGAGTTAAATTCAGAATTAACTCAGTTATGACATATGCGGTTGTGGCATGTAAGTGAGGTAAATATGATGATGCTGAGTGAGAGGAGGTTGTTGAAGGATTTGAAGATGGGAAGCTGGACTTGTGTGAGTATTGCATCTTTAGAAAACAACTCTGGATTAAATTTAGTATAACCATGCATTTGACCTAGCAATTGATTACATTTCATTTGAACACCCTAGGCAATTTTCAGTTCCTTCAACAAGAGGTGTCTGATATATGCAGACATTAATAGATGATAATTCGATGATGGTATGGGTATACTTCTAAAGCACATATCTAAGGTGTTTGATCAACTTAATAAGTTCAAGGCACTGATTGAGAAGTAGTCGAGTAAATAGATCAAGTGCCTTAGAACTGATAATGACATAGAATTTAGTTGTAACAATTTTAGCAAGTCATGCCAAAAAGAAGGCATTGGGAGATACTGTATAGTGCCTGCAACCCAATGGCGTTGCAAAATGTATGAACATAACTGTAGTCGAGCAAGCTTGTTGGATGCTAGCAAGTAAGACTAGGTAAGGAATTGTGGGTTGAAGTTGTAAACATAGCTTGTTGCATGGTTAATCGATCTCCATCATTTGCTACTGAGTGGAAGACTCCTAAGAAAGTATGATAGAGGAAACATGTATTACTTTTGATTACGATTATATGGATATCTTGCATATGCTTCTATGAGTAATGGTAAACTTGAGCCAAGGGCAAAGAAGTGCTTTTAGGTTATGCACATGGGGTGAAAGGTTACCCGCCATGATGCCCTAATCCCATATCACCTGGTTTTCTAGTTAGCAAATACGTTATCTTCAACCAAGACTGCTATGCTTCGACAAAGAAGTCTTGAGACAACAATTAGAGCAAATGGATCATTGCGTCAATAATGAGGTGGAGCCTATGAAGACCTCGAAGACAACAAAGGTTGAGACTGCATATGAGGTTGCAATGCCTGATGTCGATGATCCAAACAATCAACAAAGCTGCATCACAGTATAGCCACAGGCATACGGAAAAGGCAAATCAAACCATCGGTACATTGTGGTTGTACAAATATTGCTTATGATTTATTTGAAGGTGATGGAGTAGAGACAGATGAGCCTTCGTCATACTTTGAAACGATGACTAATATAGAGTTGTTGCAGTAGCTAGCAGTTATATGTGAAAAGATGGAACCACTCCATTGGAGTCAAACATGGGAGCTCATCAAAGTACCCAAAAGCTGGAATAGAGTCAGATGCAAATGGACCTACAAACAAAATGAGGGCATTCTTGGTATCAAGCCAACGAGGTATAGGGCGAAACTTGTTGTGAAGGGATATACTTAGCAGGAAGATAATGACTACAATGTTTTATTATCTCTTATGTTACGACATACTTTTATTTGAGTATTACTTGACTTAGTTGATACACATTATCTTGAGCTAAAGTATTTAGAAATAAAAATGGCATTTCTTTATGGTGAGTTGGAGGAGCGGATTTACACGAAGCAACTAGAGGGACATGCTTATTTGGGCTAAGGAAGACCATATTTGCTTATTAATTATATGGCTTAAAACAGTCTTCTAAGTAGTGGTATAAGCATTTTGATATATTTATGACTAATCAAGACTATTCAAAAATACTTAATGAGATTAGAGGATGGGTCTTTGATTTATTTGTTATTATATGTTTATAACATGTTGATAGCAACTAAACATATGTCTAATATTGATGTGCTGAAATAGCAGTCGAGTATTGAGTTTGAGATGAAAGATTTAGGTTCTGCAAAAAAGATATTTAAGTATGGAGATTTCACGTGATAAGGTTGAATGAGTTTTCATCTATCTTAAAAGAAATATATTAAGAATATTGTGGCACATTCTAACAAGCAGTCAACTAAATTTGTGAGTACACCTTTAGCCAAACAATTTAAACTTTCTCAAAAATAATTACCGTAGATTGAGGAGAATGAGCATATGTCTCGTGTTCCTTACTCCAATGCTATGGGTAATATTATATACACTATGATATGCATTAGGCCCAACATTTTATAAGCCATGAGTGTTGTTAGCTATTACGTAAAACATCCTAGTAAGACTTACTAGAAAGTTGTGAAATAGACCCTCATATATTTGTAGGAGAGAACACATGTTAGTATAGTGTACTAGAGGACAATAATGGCAGTGGGACCATAAGGTATATGGATTTGGATCACGCCAATAACTAGGAAGATTGTAGATCTTTAGCGGGGTACATAGTTTTGTTGACAGTTGGTGTAGTGATTTTGATGGCGTCCTTGTAGGACTATGTTGCCTTGTCATTGACTAAGGCAGAGTACATGGTATTGGCCTCAGTGGAGGAGAAAATAGGACTAAGGGGTTTGCTCTCAGATTTTGGATTAGCGTAAAAAAGCCTTATTATATATTGTGATAACCAATGTGTGAAATCTGATTTATAATCCCATTTACTATGAGCAAATGAAGCATATTGACATCAATTACCATTTCATCCAAGATATCGTGGCAAATGGCAAAGTTCTTGTAAAGAAGATCACGACAGCAAAGAACTCAACAGACACGATAACAAAGCCCGTTCTTTTTGGGAAGCTTGAGTTGTGCTGGAGCTCAATTGGCATTTGTAAAGAATGTGTGCCCGTCAAGACACTAGGGGAGCTGGCATGAATGAGAAGCACTATATCTTAGTTGTAAATATCGAGCCAAAGTGAAGAATTGTTAGATAATGTCTCTAGTTTGAACTTGTGTGCAAATCTCAAACAAAATTGGAGGATGTGGATCGGTTCATAATATATGAACGACCTTGAAAGCGTGACGGTAACAAGTCTTTTAAGTTGGTCAGAATTGTTTGATCCACTTTGTGAGGTATAATGTACAGTCCCTGTTATATGTCACACGTGATCCTTCCCATTCTTGAAATAATATTTTGCTAAAGGGGCAATATATGTCTTCCAATGCTTCCCAATATGTGAAGCTTCACTTATCTAATGAACATGTCAACCCTCCTATCCAAAACCGTTGCTTTGCTCATCTCTATATCTCACAAGACTCGTATATGCATGGTCAATGAAAGAACAAAAATCTCTACACCAAAGAAGCAAATCAACTAGAGAAGCTTACGTCCAACTGTGGCGTTTTCTTCATGAAGCTGTGAGCGTTTCAAGCCACGAGTAGATTGTTCATAATTTATTTTATCGAGCAATTACATGATGTTACAAAATGTGGATTTCAGGTGTAATCTAGACTTGAAAAACACTTGAATGTGTAAGCGATTGTAATTCTGTAATGTTCTGATTCACTAGTTCATTTTTTGTGGCTAGCTCTCATTCAGGAGTTGGTACCAATACTCAAATTGAACCACATAAATTTCTTGAGTTTTCTATTGTTTCTTGTTGGTCTCTGTGGTAATTTCATTCTCTCGCATTTGACTTTAATTGCACGATGTGTTAGCTTCCTTATTTATTTCACAATAGTCGTCCTAGCCAACCACGGCCCGGGGTGGTTGATTTTTTCATGGTAGACTGGTTTTTTATTCTGTTTTTTAAGCGACTATTTAATATACCATTCTTGAATCCAATCATCAACTGAGTTCTTTAAAGATTCTACTGGATTGGGAAATGTACATAATTTTTCTCCATAATTCTGGGGGAGGTATTAATTCTACTGATACTTCTCAGAAGAATTGTACAGTGGAGAGAGGTTTCTTAAATTCCTATAATTCTGGTTCCGCTTCTACTTGCATTGAAGTGAATAAATAGTGGGCTTGAATTCAAATATCACAAAAGCAAAATAGCACATTCAACGCGATGCTCTCGTACCATAAGCGAAAGATTCGAATGATGAGACTTTTAATGGTTCAAATTTGCTTATAGGTAAATTTGCTTATAGCCGACCATAGCCCGGGGTGGTTGATTTTTTCATGGTAGACAGTTTTCTATTCTGTATTTTAAGCTACTATTTAATATACCATTCTTAAATCCAATCATCAACTAAGTTCTTTAAAGATTCTACTGGATTGGGAAATGTACATAATTTTGCTACAAATATGACAATAATCAAATCAAATTTTGCTACATGGGGGAGGTATTGATTCTACTGATATTTCTCAGAAGAATTGTACGGTGAAGAGAGGTTTCTTAAATTCCCATAATTCTGGTTCTGCTTCTACTTGCATTAACGTGAATAAATGGCGGACTCGAATTCAAATATCCCAAAAGCAAAACAGCGCATTCAACGTGATGCTCTCTGTCGCGACCTAAATTTCTCAGACTAATAAATTATTAAGATTAAGCCTAATTCAGGCCCTCCCAAACCCTACCAATTCGCAACTTAGAGTTTAAATCTTTAACATGCAAAAGTTTTCATGCTTGGAGCCGCCACTAATCTATTTGCGATAGATCGGTTAGAAACCTAACTAAATAAAACATAAGGAGATATGTTTTATTTCTACGAACGAGAGATTCTAAGCTCGGAGACTTAGTTATGCTAGATCTAGTTTAACGCCCTTTCAATACCTTTTTAAAAAAAAAATAATATTTATGCAGGCAATCTGGATCCATTTTATTACCTAATCACTAGAGGTGTCAAAATGGGTCATAAACCCATAAATGACCCATTTAAAAATAAATGGGTCATATATGGGTCACTTTAATTTTAAAAAGTCAAACTTAAATGGGTTTTAAACTTTAAAGTTTAAAGATAAATGGGTCTAAATGGGTTGAGTTTGGAACCCATGATCAACCCACCTACTAGACCCATCCACATACTCTCTCTCTTTACAAGAATGTTTAAAAAAATCAAAATTTAATTATTTTTATTTTTTCTCTTTTTTCTTTTCTTTTCTTTCTTTTTATTTTTTTTATTCCGGCCGGTGGTTGGCCACGGCCACCGCGGCAGGACAACCTCGCCGGATCCGGCGAGATGGAGCCTTGCCCGAGGCCCGCCCGAGGCCGGCAAGTTCGAGTCTCGCTAGATCGTCGAGGCTCAAGCCTCGCCAGAGGCTCAAGCCTCGCCAGAGGCCGGCGAAGCCTCGGCCTCGCCAGATTATCTCCACCTCATTCCAGTTGAATTTCTAGACTTCCTCCTACGAGCCAATCATATTCATTGTCCCTCCCTACAAAAAATTATCTAAACGACATTTCTTCCCACTTTAAGCCGCGGAACAGAAGAAAGCACCCACTATGTACGAGAGGAAGTTAAGGCACTAGTATCAACCAGCGAAGAAATGGTTCACGTTCAATTACGATAAAGCATCGAGCGCTTTCACACGTTGCGATTATTGAAGAACACTTAGTTCAGAAATCAGAACCGTGAAACACCATGTATATGGAATGACAAGACACATCTTGCTCGAAAGTCGCGCGCATGGCGTAGAACACGGACAGAGCCAACCCGGCATTGCCGCGCTCAAGCGCTGCGCTCATGATCGAGCAGCAATCCGACACGCCGACCACGCCTCCCCTCCCGCCGGCCTTCTCCGCGATGATCCGCAGCGCCTCGTTGGCGTCCCCAGTGCCGGATGCTTTGCCGACCACCTCGTCGCTCAAACCGCCAACGACGACGACGACGACGAGGACGCCGACTCGCCGGCGACGTTGCTCTGGCTCTCGCTTAGCGAGGCCCTGCTCTCGAATGAGGAGCGCTGCGAGACGGCGGGGGGAGAAGGAGCCGCAGAATCCCGGAGATGACCAAAAATAAAAGGAAAAAGAAAAAAATAAAATAAAATAATTAAAAATTCAATTTTAAAAATAAAAAATATATTATTTTTTTTTATTTTCTTGGATAATGACTTTATGGAAAATATTTTCTAAAAATGTCACATTTTTCGTAAAACAAACAGAATGTCAATTTTAAAAAAAATTATAAAATTTTTCACTAGCTTTGTATTGCATAAAATGTTTTAGCAGTATAATTTAAAAGAAATCATAAGAAACAAATATTTCTAGATTAGGTTAAATATAAAAGTGTTTTATCAATATGGGTTGGGTCGGGTATGGGTTGGGTATGGGTCGACATATTTATACTGTGAATAAATGGGTCATAAACTGGTTAATGGGTCAATTTGGGTCGGACCATTTATGACCCGACTCAAACTCGACCCGGCCCACCTGTTTAACGGGTCTACTAATCACTAATATATGATGTGTTCATGCGGGTACGCAAACCACCAATTTAACACCCAAAAAAGCAATAAATAGATTGTAAGATTAAGAAAATGACGTACCTTAATGCAACGTAAGCATTTGCATTGTCAGTATAAAATCATACCAACAATTCTAATATGATTTTTAATTAACAAAATAAGGCACTCGAGGTGTTCTTTAGGGTTTGTGCTTTATTAAAATGCAAACAAACCTATATGCAATGACGTGCAAAAAATGATATTCGATTAATGCAACCTACTATGCGAACTATATGTCATGCGACGACATGACCTAATTCTAATGATGGACAAATGATTTATTTTTTTGTATTTTTCTCATAAAATTCGGAATAAAAAATGTCTAAATTAACATGTAATCTATCTTAATCTGTCCTAGAGTGACTCATTTTTTATGGGATTTTTACGGAAATTCGAAATCTAAATATCCTAAATAATCCACAAAGATTAAAACAATTTCTAATTTAAACTAGGAAATATGCTACTCTAAATCCCAATTTAAATCAAATAATTATCTTACTCTCTTGGATATATTTAGGCTTCTTTAAGCATGCAAACTATTAATTTAAATCCTAACTAACATATTATTGGATTTTCTTTATTAAAAAAATCAAACAAATATAACAACCGCACTCAAACAATTCACGCAATCCGCAAGATTCTTCTTATCAAATTAGATTAGGAAAAGAGAATCAAGCATTAGGAAAAGAGAATCAAGCTAACGGTCATATCTATAGGGTTATAGATATCGACGGAGAGCCAATTATTTGAATTTGGAAAGTAGATAAAATCGATTATCGCATCCAAATAGTTATGGATAAGATAGCGATTTCCGTAATGCCACATATCGTAATACATTGCCAAATTAGGAATGATTCCTAATTTTGGGTGTTTTCGAATATTGCAGATATAGCACACATTATCCTAATATGTCTAGCAATTCACGCAATATTCACGAAATATTCAAGCATCTGAAAATTAGGAAACCAACTATTCTGAAAATATTGGATAACATCCTTACCTAATTTCGAGATATTTCCAAATTTGAACTCGTGGATCGGGATTGCGGATCGGGACGAGCGGCGGTGGGACGGACCGGCAACAGTGGTGGTGGCCCGCAGACTCGGTAGCTCAACTGGGCAATCCCAAGGTGTCTCAGCCGAGGGATGACCGCGATGGTGATCGTCACAGGGAAGCAACTCCTGGTGGTGTGCTAATCGAGCAACGCGTCCCAAAGGAGCAGCAATCACGAGAGTCGATTTTTCTAGACGTTCTTTTTCTTATAGTGCAGAACGTGGACTCTTTGATGAAGACTCCCCCATGAAGACACCTAGACTTTGGCGCGAATTGTTGAGGTGAGAATGACCAACGTGTGCTCCCTCACGAACGTCCTCTTCCTTGTGTATTATAGCCCTCTCTTTTGCGTCGTCGGGGAAGCAAGTCAGGTGTAGCTTGGTGCTTGCTGTCTTGCGAGCTGGCTAGAGATCATGGTTGGAGGGTGCAAGCGACGCGACAGTGGAGGAGCAGCTGCGGCAGTGGAGGAACAGCTGTGACCATTGGGGCGGGAGCAGCGGCAAGCGTCAACGCGGCATCTGCAGGAAGAAGCAGCGACAGCAGCAACGGCGATGGTGCAACTCAGAGCAGCAAAAGCAGCAGCTTGGCGTCGGGGCTAGAACAGTGACAGCAGCTGTTGACCAAAATTCCACGAACATGGACCGGTGGAATTGCTAGACACCTGGACTCCCTGAAGATCACCGTGGAATTGGAAGCTTTGGCTACGGTAAAGAGCAGCCACAATGTTGTCGGTTCAACAAGGAACAGCTGTGTTAGTGGTTGATCGTTGGACGGAGATAAGCAGCCGCGGAAGAAAAAGATCTCAACTTTCTCCCCACTCTCTCCTCACGTGTCTCTCGTGCTCTTAAAGAATTGTGTATTGGAAATTCTAAGAGCTCCTTTGATTGAGGAGTATAATCACATATTTATATTGCAACGCTAAGTTAATTGATTGTGCTTCCTAGTCCTAATAGGCTTAAACTTAGGCTTTTATCCTTTAATTTTTATTTAAGTCCAAATGGGCCGAATTAATTTGGGCTTTTCTCTAATTAAGCTTGATGAAGTGATTTAAGCTCAAATTAAGACAATCAAAGCCTTTTAGACTTGTGATTTTTGGCCCCCCCTTTTCGAGCGAGACGAGTTTTGTTCGATATTTGAGCTTGATTTATGCAATGGATTTTCAACTTACTCACTGCCACCGGTTCTATGTTGAATGCAATTAAACTACATAATCCTAAACTATATGCTATGTGATTTTGATATTTTTTGTTTAGGGGTTAAAATTTAATCCCTAATTTTCTATACAATTAATCACTAAATGATGTGCCAAAATTTAGGTGTCAATATTCTCCCAACCATAAAGCAGCGAAAGCTACAAATGATTGGACTATCACTGATTCAAATTTAATTATAGGTAACTTTATATAGGTAACTTTACAACTTTAACGCAAGAATCAACTAGGGTTTGAATCCATGTTATTCTGCTCATTGGGCATCTGGGATTTTTTTGACCGAACTATGTTGAATTTAACTGTAGAATCTCCGAATGATTGAACTCAAAGGCATAGTGTTGAATAAAAGCAATAATAAGGCGTTTAATGTATTTAATAGAGATAGGTCACATTTGACTTTCTGACTTTGTAGCTTTGAAGCAACATTAAAAAACAAAAGATCAATCAAAGAGGAGGTGTTTTAGCCGTCGTTAAAAGGGGGAAAGAGAGAGGAGTGGAAAGCAACTTTATTTCAATCATGCTAGATATTTTGGTCGTTAAAATTTGAGGAAAGCAATTTTATTTTAATTGTGATAGATATTTTGGTCGTTAAAATTTGAGAATTTGAACCGTATACCGCCTCAAGAAAGCTTTCCGCGGTGAGGAGCTAAAAGAATGAAAAGAAATTAATTCAAGAATCTCTCATGAGTGGGAGAAAAGAAAATGATTGAAAAGGAGGAAATAAGAGCAATCGGTCCCAGATCTCATGGGATTGGCTTGGCTTAGCGATTAAGGAATGGACCTGTGGCATAGAGTTGCTTCTCTGCGCTGCTAAGAGCAAACATTTCAGGCGAAGTAATAGATCCAAACCATATAATAAAAGTCTTTCGTAAAGTCGAGATTTACCTAATTAAACTAAGCTTTTTCATCATTAAAAAAAATTAAATTCCAATGTGTGGGGAAGTGATTTGAATATATGCAAAGAAAAAGTGTGGATTGTGACATTGGAGGGTTTAAAACCATCGGTGATAGAAAGGATGGAACAGGACTGAATCCCTGAAGGATGCTCAACAAGTATCCAAGAAAAAAAAAGGCGAATATAAAGAACAACTCCAGTGCCCAAAGCCAATGGTGGGCAATGCATTTGCTTTGCCCCCAGCTTTACAAAAGGGCAAAACATACACCAACCCCATGTGTAGTCTTTCCTCACATCTAGGCTGGCATTGTTCTTCCCTTGTCTCAGCACAAAGTCCCAAAGAGAAAACAATTCTCTTCCTTTTGAGGAATTTTGGGTGAATTAAAACGACCAAGGACTAAGAAGATTCTCCGGGATGTTTGCTTGATTTAGCAAAACATTTGCAGCTGCCTTTCACAATTCTTTCCTTCTCCCAATCGACCAATGGGCAAAAGGGAAAGGATGGCTAATGATGATGAGTGGTGAAAAATAATGGGGGTTTCCTCATTTGAAGTATCAAGCTAGAGTACGTAGTGGAAAGAGAGGAAGTGATTGAATAAAATATCAAGCCTCAGATTGCTATTGCATGAAATATCTAAGACATAGGATGGCTTCTGCTTTTCTGAAGAGCGATTAGCTTGGTGTGATGGAATAAGCCTATGTAAAAATCAGACATCAAAGTCAAGCAACAAGAATATGGTACGATTCTTTCGTGATGACTTGAATTCACTAGGACGTACAATAATGGGGCCGTGTCCTTTCAATTATTTCCTAGAAGCCCGGCGGTCTTCAAATCAACCCTTGGCAATCGATGTGCAAACTACACACAACCATTCATGCTGTGGAAATCATATTGAGCCTATGTCGAGAATCATCTACATAATTAGTTTTACTTTATCTCTCTACACTCAAATTGAAGGAAAATTACCAAAGAAATCCTAAACATATTGCATTTATGCCAATTTAATCTAAAACCTTTAAATTTAGCCAATTTAGTCCTAAACTTTTTGATAATTTATCAATTTAGTTCATTTGGTCAATTTTTTTATTCGGAAATCGCCGACGTGGACGTTGATTGTCCTACATGACACCATCGGCGCTAACCAGTACAATTTATATAATTTTTATAAATTTTTTGATTTTTTAAAGTTTTTGTCGATTTTTTTTTCCTTATGTGGCTAGTGAGGGCCGGACGACCCTCGCTAGCCATTATCGAGGGTCATGGCCCTTGCCCAGCTCCTCACCTGCCGAGCGAGGGCCACGACCATCACTTATGGCTCGTTGCTGGTCATCGACCGAGACCAGCCATGAGCAAAAAGAAAAGAAAAAAAGAAAAAGAAAAAATAACAACAAAAATTCAAAAAAATTATGTGAGTCGGCACTGACCATATTACATAGGACGGTTGACACTACTAGATTGTCACGTCAGCGTTTTCCGATCAAAATTGGCCAGAAAGACTACATTGACAAATCGTTAAAACATTTAGAACTAAATTGACACAATTAAAAGGTTCATAACTGAATTGGCACTAATCCAATAGGTTTGAGACTTTTTTAGAAATTATTCCTCAAATTGATTTCTAGGTAGGATAAAAAATATTATTTTGATAGGCAAGTTCAATAGCTCTCTCCTCTCCTTTTCCCAAAAGCTCATGGCTCACCAAATGCAATGCTTCCACTGCATCATAGGCATTAGATCACTGGATATAACGCATTTCGCTCAATTAAATCTTGTAAATTGAACGGTGGACACGGTTAAGTATTGCTCTCGAAATGCCTTAGCAACATCTCTTCAATAGAAGAGTTGAATTCTCATGTTTTATGTGTTCCCTTGCTTTAATGTCATCACCTTTGTTTCAATTTTGTTTACAATTAGTTGATGCTCAAAGGAATTTAGTTTATCATTGGTTTTTGCTCAAGATAGTGTTCGGTATACTTACAGTTGATTTCCAAAATAAGTTTTTTTTTTGGTCGGAATTTCCAAAATAAGTTTGCGAGTGGTATATTGTGACAAACTCCTTTTGTGTGCAAAAGATGAAGTTCCTCAATATTTATGGGGGAATTTCTCTTTTCAAATTTACTTTCTCTAAGTGATTGACGAATCAACAAGCCGCGTTATAGAGGGTCAAGATTCAGCCATGTAATATATTATATTAAATACTCGCACCCTTTTATCAAGACCCCACACACAAACGCACACAAAAACAACACTTTGACCCCAAATTTCTCTGTGTTGTGTGCATGCCGGTGCCGGTGCCGCGCACATGTAGTCACGAACCTAGATTAGAGGATACTTGAGGGGTGCAACTAGCAGCACGATGGTCATGATTATAGCACTTTTCATGAGAGAGAGGGGTGAGCCCCAACATAGACCATGCAGTGTGGCGGTGCGGCGACCTAGTGGCACAATGGATGATGACGGGGAGAAAGAGGGAGGGAGGCAGCGGCGGGGGCGGTGGCGGTGGCTAGACGCGCTTAGTGGGGGATGCACACGGCACAATGGCAAGCATGGAGGAGGAATAAGAAGAAGAAAAATGAAGAGAAAAGGAAAATGATTAGAGAAAAAAAAAGAAGGAAAACAGAGCTCAGACATTGATATGAAATGAATTGTTACGTCAATCATTTAATCATCAAGAGATGGTAACCTTATGTCTTAAACTTATTCCTAAAACTTTGAAGATTCCAACCCATATGCAATTTTGTTTATTTATTTAACACTTACTTGCAATTTTGAACATTATCTATGAACCAATATAATTTATACTTAGCGTTACTCGCTCTCACATTGCAACGGTGGACAAAGATGACGAAAAACAAACATATGATGAATATTTTGCTGCAAGACGAAAGAGAAGTAATGTAAAACGAGTGCGTTCCAACAAAGCAGCAATAACAATGGCAGCAAGTCGAAGAGTAGAAGCTATGAACAAACTACGAAATACGCAACCGATTGAGAGATTGACTTTATACAATCTACTAATTAATGGATAGCACTTGTGTCAAGCGTCACACATATACAAGATACAACAAATAGTCCGTAGAGTAAAGAAGACGCTGAACAAAAATATAGAACTCAAAAGAGAAGCCAATTTGGCAAGGGGACAGACTAAGCTAGAGCGCGATCACTTGGCATGATCACTTGGCGTTCGGATTCCATGACTCATGGACCTTGGCAATGAAGGCCGTGGCTTTGTTGTTGATGTCGGGCTCTGCAACGTACCAGCCCTTGTCATAGTCGCTCGTATATATTTTCTTCGGGCTTACGGAGTCTGCCTCCCAAGCATCATCACGGCGTGCCCTCCTAGGCTTGACCAAGCTCATGAGCGAGAAGGACGATGAAGATCTCTTCTGCTTGATGTTGCCTCCCATGGCAGTAGCTAAATTACCGAGAAGGCACTGAAGGGCAGTATCAATGAACTCTGTCTCGCTCTCTCTCCCCTATGTGTTCTTGGTTTTTTGCACTCTGAAGTGCCAATGAGGGAGAGCTGGTGAATTTATAGCGAAGGCTAGAGAATCTGGACTAATATCAGGTCCAACTTGAGAATGACACGAATGGTCCAGACCTAATGACCTGAAAAGGTTAAAAAAGAGAAAGGAAAACAACTTAATAACTACCGGTGTGAATGTAATGACATTATATACAATTATATATATGTTGAACGGTGCTTGCCTTCACAAATTGTACGTGAAAAATTAGTTGCGATGCACTGAACTTACATGTATTCAGTATATTTTATTAAACCGTTTCATTATGACGTTGCGTAAATTTTGCTGCCTTTTTTTTCTTGAAATTTAGTCACAATCTTTACTTTTTGGTTTGAGTTATGACTTTTTCAAATGCTATGTTAGATTATGGTTATTTTGTTAACCCTTTAATCCCTTAACTTTCACATATTACAGAGGCAAATTTTTTTTTAAAAAAAATTCACTTAAATACGGCATGTAATGGGACTAATTCTGTCATTTTACATGTAAAACAAGCAAAAAGGAACAAAGAAAAGCAAGAATGCGTTGGTAAAAGGACCCGATATAGGATGCTTTTCAACAAATACATGTCCTCCTCTCATTTGTGTAGTTGACCAAAACAGAGATCGGTGGTGGAAGACCTAATGAGCAATTAATCCTGGGGAAGATGTCCGTCCATTCACCTTCTCCATAGCCATGGACTCCCTCGAGTCACATCGTTCGTTCGTTTACGCAAAGCCGAGTTGATGGAACAGAAAAGAGGAGAGACGAGAGAAAATACATAAAGAAGGTGGTCGAAGGAAGCCACTAGGATTCTCGTCTTTGAACTTATCAGTTGGCGGCACTCATTAATTAATTGGTTTGGTTCTAATTATTCCCTAAAAGGAAGCCGTACGTTTTGCCTCAACAGAACAAGAGTTTTGTGTAACCCTTTTCAGTACAGACATTGTACGCCCTAAAAAGATACACTAAAGAAAGGTGTTGGGGAGGACACGGGTCACCTCCTCAAGCCCTCCTTTCATTGTTTGTTATTATTTATTTTTTGACAAATAAATTGTTTTCTTCTTCTCTCTATTTATTTGTGCTTTTTTTGGTTGACTGGGTTATTCATTATTCTTGCAATTTAAGTTTCCTATTTCGTCAAATGTGTGCCGTACCCCATGCACATAGAATTAGATACGGTGCGCCCTTGGTACGGGTTGTTAGGTAAGTATTCTAGGTGTATTAAACCCAATTGTGGGTCGTCATATTTGGAAGGATCATCAAGGGACTTACCGTTTTCAATAGTTTAAATCAATTGTAGTAAATGGATAGTATAGCACACTCCCCTAATAATTTCTCTTATGCTTTTAAGGTCACTTTCATGCTATTATTTCACAAAATTAAGTATCTCAAAACAACTCGTCAAGTACTTTAAGACCCTTTAACTTATTAAATCTGCAACAGCACCATTTCCTAGTTTAAATTTTGAATTTTTTATTGAAGTACGATCTATGAGAGACTGAAATGTGACGAACTCCTTTTGTGTGCAAAAGATGAAGTTCCTCAATATGTATGGGGTAATTTCTCGTTTCAAATTTACTTTCTCTGAATGGTTGACAGTTTAACAACCTACATTATAGAAGATTAAGATTCAGCCATGTAATCTATTCTACTAAAATACTACTGCACTTTTAAATAAAACCCTACGCACACAAAAGCAGCCCTTGACCCCACATCTGTGTGTGTTGTGTGCGTGCCGGTGCCCGCACACATGAGGTCAAACCCAAGATTAGAGGTTATTTGGGGGGCACAACTAGCCGCACAATAGTCATGATTGTAAAACTTTTCATGAGAAAGAGAGAGAGAGAGAGGTAGGTGAGCCCCAACAGAGACCATGCGCTGTGGTGGTGCGGCGACTTAGCGGCAAAAGGGATGGTGACGGAGAGAGAGAGAGAGAGAGAGAGAGAGAGAGAGGCGGCAGCAGCGGCTAGACGCTTATAGTGGGGGATGCACAACGCGCAACGGCAAGCATGGAGGGGGAATAAGAAGAAGAAAAGTGAAGAGAAAAGAAAATGTTAAGGGAAAGAAAAGAAGAGGAAAACAGAGCTCAGATATTGATCTGAACTGAATTGATGCTTCAGTCATTTAATCATTCAGAGATGGCAACCTTACGACTTAAACTTATTCCAAAAATTTAGAAAATTCCAAAACGTATGCAATTTTGTTCACTTATATGAATACCTACTTGCACCGGTGGACAAAGATGACGAAAAACAAACATAAGATGGATATTTTGCTGCAAGACGAAAGTGAAGTAATGTAAGACGATTGTGTTCCAACAAAGCAGCAATAACAATGCTGGCAGGTCGAAGAGTAAAAGTTATGAACAAACTAAGGAATACGCAACTGCAAATGCAAAATACGTCGGCGGGTAACCAATTGAGAGATTGACTTTATACAAATCTACTAATTAATGGACAGCACTTGTGTCAAGCTACACACATAAACAAAGATACAACAAACAGTCCGAAAAGTAAAGATGACACTGAACAAACATATAGAACTCTAAATAGAAGCCAAGTCGGCAGGGGGACAGCCTATGCTAGAGCGCGATCACTTGTCATTCGGATTCCATGACTCGGGTCTTATGGAACTTGGTGATGAAGGCTGTGGCTTTCTTGTCGATGCTGGGCTCTGCAACGTGCCAGCCCTTGTCATAGTCGCTCGGATATATTTTCTTCGAACATACGGAGTTCGCATCCCAAGCATCGTCCCGGCATGCCCTCCGAGGCTTGAACAAGCTCATGAGCGAGAAGGAAGATGAAGATTTCTTCTGCTTGTTGTTGCCTCCCATACCGGTAGCTAAGGGCGCGTTTGGTAACGCTTTTGTTTTTTTATTTTTCTGTTCTTCTGTTCCCTAGAACAAAAAAAGAACGGAAATCCGTTTGGTAACCCATTTTATTTTTCTATTTCCTGAAATAGAAAAGTAGCCAAGAAATAGATTTAGAGTAGAAATAAAAAGTAAAAAAAATCTACTTCTTTATTCCTAGAAATAGAAATAGAAATAGAAAGGTCCGATTCTCAAGCCGCAACCTCAGCTCCTCCTTTATCCTCCGTCGTCTGCAAACCATCTCAAAGCACCGGTCCGATCCATTCTCGGCAAAAATAATAAAAAAATTATAAAAAATCAATTAAATTATAAAAATTCCAAAAATTCATAAAAACCAGAAAAATTCTCAGAAAATCCATAAAAATCAGAAAAACTCAGAAAACCAATAAAAATTTGCAAAATTCCGAAATTGAAAAATTTTAAAAAATTCATAAAAAGCTTTCTCGAAAATAAAAAGAGACAAATTTTGGGAAAGTAAAAAGTTTTAATAAAATTTTCCCCAAAAAAATAAAAAATAAAAAATTCACATAATGGCTTAGAATAAATTAAAAAAATTCCGAAAATTCATAAAAATTAGAAAAATTTCAGAAAAATCCCATGAAAAATTAGAAAATTAAAAAATTCCCAAAATTCATATAAATCAAAAAAAATTCTCAAAAGATCCATAAAAATCAGAAAAACTCATAAAACCCTTAAATATTTGCAAAATTCCGAAATTGAAAAAATTTAAAAAATTTCATAAAAAACTTTCAGAAAAATAAAAAGAAACAAATTTAGGGAAAGTAAAAAATTTTAATAAATTTTACTCCAAAAAAATATAAAAAATTTACATAATGGTTTAGAATACCTGTGCCCACTCACTTTGAGTAAAATTTAAATTTTTGATGTGCCCAAGTAGTATTTTTTAAGATTCCCTAGTTTAGGGATTAAAAGGGGTTTTAAACCCCTAAAAAGGATTAGACAAACCAATAAATCATGCTTATTGGTTTTTTTCACTTATAACTTGCACTTATAGTTAAATAAAAGATATAGATTTGAATGCAAAAAATTGAGAATAGAAATTTTATGTAGTTACCAAACGTATTTTTGTTCCTTTTTCTATTTCAGGAATAGAAATTTTGTGCAGTTATCAAACACATTTCTATTCTAGAAATAGAAATTTTGTACAGTTACCAAACGCATTATTTTGCTCAGAAACTCTTCCAGGAAATAGAAATAGAAAAAACTATTTTTGAAAAGAAATTGTTCCCAGAAATAGAAACGTTACCATACACACCCTAAATTACTGTGAAGGCACTGAAGGGCTGTACCAATGGACTCTTGTCTCTCTCTCCCCTATGTGTTTTTGGTTTTTGCACTCTGAAGTGCCAATGAGGGAGGACTGGTGAATTTATAGCAAAGGTTAGAGAATCTGGACAAATATCTGGTCTAGCTTGAGAAGGAGACGAATGGTCCTGACCTAATGACCTGAAAGGAAAAGAACTTTAGAATTACCGGTCTAAATGTAAAAACATTATAGTCAATTACATATATGCTTGCTTGCCTTCACAAATTGTACATGAAGAATTATTCATGATGCACTGAACTCATGTGTATTCAATAAATTAAGGGTTAATATCACAAAAAACTCCAAACTGGTACATCTGTTACAAATTTACCTTGAATTAATTTTTTGACTACCGAAAATCCTAAACTGATATACCTGTGACGAACTTATCCGAACTAATCTTTTAACTACAAAAAATTTTAAACTTGTACACTTGTGACAAATTTACTACCCGTTAAATTGAATTAATAACATGGAAAATCAAAAATTGGTAAACCTGTGATAAAAGGAGGAGTAAAAACCTAAACTAGTACACCTGTCAACTGCCACGTGTGATCCAACTCAGCAATTTGATGGTAAATTTAATGAAAACAAAAATTATTATAAATGTACCGGTTTGGGGTTTATGATGGTTAAAAAAATTAATTTTGAGTAAATTTGTTAGAGGTGTACTGGTTTTGAATTTTTTGTGGTATTAACCCTTTTGTTTAACTTTTTCATACCAGGGTTGTGTAAATTTTACTGCCTGTCTTTTTTTTCTGAAATTTAGTCATGATCGTTAATTTTTTGTTTGAGTTATGACTTTTCAAATGCTCTGTTAGATTATGGTTATCTTGTTAACCCTTTTCACCCTTAACTTTCACATATTGCAGTGGCAATATTTTTTTAAAAAAAAATTCGCTTAAATAATTGATTATGTCAATCGACATGTAGAACAAGCAAAAAGGAACAAAGAAAAGCAAGTGTTGGTAGAAGGACCCAATACACGATGCATTTCAACAAATACATGTCTTCCTCTCTTGTGTAGTTGACCAAAACAGAGATCGGTGGCGGAAGACTTAATGAGCAATTAAACCTGGGGAAGATGTCCCGTCCATTCACCTTCTCCATAGCCATGGACTCTCCCTCGAGTCACATCGTTCGTTTATGCAAAGCTGAGAATTAAAGGAACAGAAAAGAGGAAAGAAAAGAGAGCAGATACTTGAAGAAGGTGGTAAAAAGGAGTCACTACGGTTCTCGTCTGTGAACGTATCAGCTGGTGCACCTCATTAGTTAATTGATTTTGCTTTAATTATTCCTAAAAGAAGCATTACGTTTTGCCTCAACAGAACAAGAATTTTGTGTAACCCTTTTCACTTGGGTTCGGGTTCCATGACTCGGGTCTCGTGGAACTTGGCGATGAAGGCCGTGGCTTTCTTGTCAATGCCGGGCTTTGCAACGTACCGGCCCTTGTTGTAGTCGCTCAGATATATTTTCTTCGCGCTTATGGAGTCAGCCTCCCAAGCATCGTCCCAGCGTGCCCTCCTAGGCTTGAACAAGCTCATGAGCGAGAAGGCAGATGAAGAATTCTTCTGCTTGTTATTGCCTCCCATACCGGTAGCTAAATTACTGTGGAGGCACTGAAGGGCAGTTTAAATGAACTCTCTCTCTCTCTCTCTGCCCTACATTTTTTTTTCGGTTTTTGCACTCTGAAGTGCCAATGAAGGAGAGCGAGTGAATTTATAGGCTCAAAGGTCAGAGATTCTAGACAAATATCAGGTCCAGCTTGAGAATGAGACGAATGGTCCAGACTTTAATGACCGGAAAAAGTGTCAGAAAAGTCATAAATTTATTATATTGATGCCAATTTGATCCTAAACCTTTTTTTCGGTGCTAATCAGTTCTAAACCTTTTGTTTTTGTAACAATTCAATCCTTCCAGCTAATTTTGACAAAATATTGCCTACGTGGTACCGCTGGCAATAACATGGATAATTTTTAATAATTTTTCAAATTGTTTATTTATTTTTTAAAATTTATTTATTTCTTTCTCTTTTTTTTTTCCTTTCTTTTTTTTTCTTTTCCTTTCTTCTTCTTGGCGACCGGTTGGAGGCCACGGCTGGCGAGGCCGGTGAGGCTCGCCCTTGCCAGCGATGGCAAAGGCGAGCCTCGCCAAATCTAGCAAGGTCAACCCTCACCCATGGCTAGCGAGGCTTGAGCCTCGCTAGCCTCCTCACTAGCCTAGCGCAAGGCCGCCTTTGCAGTCATCTGGCAAGATCGAAGGTTGCCACCTCGTGGCTTCTGGAGAGTGCTCAAGCCTCGCCAGCAGCTGGTGAGGCACGACCTCACCAAATTTGACGAGGTTAGGCCTCACTGGCCATGAGTGAGGCTTGACCGCGTCAGATTTGGTAAGGTCGTGCCTCGCCTAGTCGCTAACGAGGCTCGAGTCCTCACCAGAGGCTGCGACCTCACTGTCACTAATGAGGGCCAGTGGCCAACGGGGCTCGCTAGAGAATGGCGAGGTCCTAGCAATCGAATGGAGGAAGAAGAAAGGGAAAGAAAACGAAAAGAAAAAAGTTAAAAACTATTATTAAAAATTGTCCACGTCATTGCCGAGATACCATGTAGGCTAGCTAGCGTATACGTCAACAATATCTGGTCAATTAATCGGAGGACTGAATTGGCACAAAAATAAAAAATTTAGGACTGAATTGGTACAAAAAAAAGGTTTAAGACTAAATTGGCACAAATACCATAGATTTATGACTTTTCTGACACTTTTCTCCCAAATGATCTGAAAAGGCTTAAAAAGAGCAACTTATAATTATCGGTCTAAATGTAATAACATTATATACAATTATGTATATGCTGAATAGTGCTTGCCTTCACAAATTGTACAGGAAGAATTAGTTGCGATGCACTAAACGCACATGTATTCAATATATTTTATTTAACTTTTTCATTATGGGATTGCCTAAATTTTACTGCCGTCTTTAATCCCAAAATTTAGTCATGATCTTTAATTTTTGGTTTGAGTTATGACTTTTTGAAATGTTACGTAAGATTATGGCTATTTTGTTAGCCCTTTTCTCCCTTAACTTTCACATTTTGGAGAGGCAATTTTTTTATAAAAAAAATCACTTAAATTGGCATGTAATGGTATTGATTCTGTCAATTGACATGTAGAACAAGCAAAAAGGAACAAAGAAAAGCAAGTATGCGTTGGTAAAAGGACCCACCATAGGATGCTTTTCAACAAATACATGTCACCCTCTCATTTTTGTAGTTGACCAAAACAAAGATCGATTGGGGGTGGAAGAGTTAGGGTGCGCATGGTAACGATTATGTGTCCAAAAACTGATTCTGCTAAAAAATGATTATTTTTTATTCCATGCCTGGGAATAATTTATAAGCATTTGAAGGCATTTGGTAATTGTCCAAAATTTCTATTCTTAAAATAGAAAAAGAACATAAATGTGTTTGGTAACAATACAATTTTTTTTATTAATAATATTTTAATAATATTTTGAATTTTTTAATATTTCTTTCTCTTTTTTTTTAATTTATTTTTCTTTCTTTCCCTTCCCTTCCTTAGCCATAGCCAGTTGCCGGCAAGGGTGTTGCGGCCCTCGCCGGTCGCGACCCAGGCGACGACGAAGTCGGCCTCATCATGGCTGGGCAAGGCCTCGCTGTCGTGGCCTCGAGCCGCCCTCGCCTAGGCAACAAGGGGTACCCTTGCTGGCCATCAGTAAGGGTCGCGATGCCCTTGCCGACCCTGGCCCGTGGCCGGTCACCGGTGGCCGGCCGACAGCAAGCAAAGAACAACAAACCAAGAGGAAGAAAAAAACCAAGAAGAATTAGAAATGGAAAAATTGTTCTCAGAATCAAGAAGCTACTTTTTTTTGCTTCTTGATTCCGTTCAAAAACTGATTCTGAGAATAATTTTTTATAAATTTGTGCCCGGGCACAAAAATTTTAACAAATGGATTTCTATTTCCAAACTGATTTTGAAAATAAAATAACATAAATTTTCACTATCTAGCAACTTACCAAATGGATCCTTAATGAGCGATTAATCCCGGGGAAGATGTCCGTCCATTCCCCTTCTTCATAGCCATGGACTCTCTCTCGAGTCGCATCGTTCGTTTATGCAAAGCTGAGTTGAAGGAACAGAAAAGATGAAAGACAAGAGAGAAGATACGTAAAGAAGGTGGTCGAAAGGAGCCCCTAGGGTTCTCGTCTTTGAACGTATTAGCTGGTGCACCTCATTAATTAATTGATTTGGTTCTAATTATTCCCTAAAGGAAGCCGTACGCTTTGCCTCAACAGAACAAGAGTTTTGTGTAACCCTTTTCAGTACAGACATATTGTACGCCCTAAAAAGATATGCCAAAGAAAGATTTTGGGGAGGACACGTGTCACTCCCTCAAGCCCTCCTTTCATTTCTTGTTATTATTTCTTTTTGACAAATAAAATTTTTCTTTCTTCTTCTTTTTTTCCATTTTTGGTTGACAGATTAGATTTTGTTATTTTCGGGTGAATCACACAAATGATTCATAAACTTTTAATTTGTTCAATATTGTCTTTGAACTTTAATTTAATATACAATATGGTCCATGAACTTTCAATGTTATTCTTGAATTTTTTATATATGTTCAATATAATCACTGAACTATATAAAAATATTCAACATTTTTCTTCTATTAATTCAAGTTCAGGAATAACATTAAACATTTTCATATAGTTCAAGAATTAAATTAAACATATACCAAAAGTCTAGGGACTATATTAAACAAATTAAACGTTTAGGGATAATATTGCACATTGGGCTAAAGTTCAGGGACCATATTGAACAAATTAAAAGTTCATGGACCACATTATATATTGAATCAAAGTTCATGGACCATTTCTGTCATTTTTTCTTATTTTTCTGGCCTTATATGTATTTCTTTTCATTATTCTTATAATTTTAAGTTTCCTATCTCCTCGAACTTGTGTCATATCCCATATACATAGAATTAGATACAGTGCGCTTATGCTCTGAATTATTAGGTAAGTGTCCTAGATGTATTAAACCCGAATGTGGATCGCCATATATAGAGGGACTGTTATGGGACTTACCATTTCTCAATAATTTAGATCCAATGGATAGTACAGTACACTCACGCAATAATTTCTCTTATGCTTTTAAGGTCACTTTCGTGCTATAATTTCACAAAATTTAATATCTCAAAACGAGTCCTTAAGTGCTTTTACCAATATATGTACGAAAGCGCTTTTAACTTATTAAATCAGTAGCAGTGCCGTTTCCCAGTCTAAATTTTAAATTTCTTATTAAAGTGGGCTCTCTGAGAAAAAAAAAACCCCTAATCAATATAATATTCTAAATTTAAAATTTCTTATTGAAGTGGGCTCTCTGAGGAAAAAAAACCATAATCAATATAATATTAGCTTAGAAATAAAAAAGCATATGTGTATGCGGTTAGGCACACATACAAGTTCGACTATCAATGAAAATAATACCCAATACAAGCAATATCAAATTTGGATCATCAACCTGTATTTTAGTTAACGTGTCATCTATTTCAATGGCTAGTAGCTAATTGGTTTAGGATATGATATTTATCTAGGTAATATTGGATTCGAGATAATTATTCAAAAAGTCATAAACCTATTATACTGTAGCCAATTTAGCACGAAACTTTTTAATTTTACTAATTTAATCATAAACCTTTTGATAATTTGCTAATGTTTTCTGTCCAATCAATTTAGGCAGGAAATCGTTAATGTGGCAATCCAAGCGATGACCTGTGGAGGTTATCGGCCATTGGATTGCTAAGTCCCCGGTGATTGGCGAAAGGAAATAGGAAAAATAAGAAAGAAGAGGCATTTCTGGTTAAGCCTTTTTTCCCTTACTTTTCACATTTTGCAGAGGCATTTTTTTTCCGCTTAAACAGGGTATGTTATGTGACTTATTCTGTCAATTGCACTACAACAAGTAAAAAGACAAAAAAAACCAGGTATGTTTTGGTAAAAGAATAATAGGATGCTTCTAAAAGAAGAATCCATGCACTTTCTTCATGTCCATGGAAGCATGTGGTCGATTGTAGCACCATTGTCAAGCCACAATGGCAAGCGTGTGGGGTGGCCGCGAGCATGTGGTAGTGGCAAGCAAGCAAAGACAGCATGTATTTACGTGCGTTCAACCACACACGCGAGGTCATGAGGTTACTTGAGGGGTGCAACTAGCCGGACAATATTCACAATTGTAGCACTTTCCATGAATGAGAGAGAGAGAGGTACAAAAGTTATGATACTCCTACTATTCTTATTTCGGACTAATTTTGTCAATTTACATGTAAAACAGGCAAAAAGGGGAAAGAAAAACAAGCATAGGGTTGGTAAAAAGACAATAGGATGCTTTTCAACAAATATATGTCCTCCTCTCGTTTGGGTAGTTGACCAAAACAGCCATTGGCAGTGGAAGATTTAGGAGCTGTTTGGTAACCAGTCAAATAGTGATTAATTCTACTCTTTTGTTTCTGAGAATAAAAAAATAACAGAAATCCGTTTGGTAGATTTTTTGTTCTCGAGAGCATTGTTTCCAAGAATATTTTTGGAACAGAATAAAAAATAAAAAATAAAAAGTTGCTTCTTATTTCGAGGAACCAAAAAAAGAATCAAAACATAAACCAATTTTTTTTTCTTCTTCTCTTTCCTTGGCCAATGGTTGGTCGCCGGCAACCGGCCATAAGCCAGGACCGGCAAGAGCGAGGGTTGGACCCACGCGGCCTGGGCAAGGGTCACCCTCGCCTGATGGCCCTTGCTAGCGCGGCTAGCAACCTGGGCGAGGGGCAAGGGCGGCCCTCACTGGCTTAGGTGAGGGCTAGAAGAGGTCGGCGAGGGCCGCCTTCACCCAAGTCGTGAGGGTCTAGCCCTCGCCCTCGCTTGTGACTCTCACCGGCCATGGCTAGCCGCATGCCAAGGAAGGAGAAAAAGAAAAAAAAAAAGAAAATTTTAAAAATTTAAAAATATTATTAAAAATTTTAGACAGTTACCAAATCCATTTCTTTTCTTTTTCAATTTCAGGGATAGAAATTTTGAGCAGTTATTAAATGTCTTCGAATGCTTTGAAATTATTTCTTTTGGAATAAAATAAAAAAATTTATTTCTGAGTAGAAATTGTATCTGAAAGTAGAATGATTACCAAACGCATCTTTAATGATCAATTAATCGGAGAAGAATCCGTGCACTTTCTTCTCAGACTCCCTTTTTCCGTTATCGAGTCACATCATTCGTTTAACTTCTATATTATCATTTCGTACATCAATTTTTTGCACATCACTTTTAGTGCAACTCCCGTTGTTACGTTAAACGCATATAAATTTCAACTATTACAAAATGAACTCAAAGGTGTATTTCAACCTCAAATTTTCACTCAAAAATTCGTTGAAAAGCCAGTACTTCCTATGAAAGAATAAGTGCCAAATAACGGACAAATGGAAATTAATTCAAATCGGTGAACGACACGATTGTGTTATTCCATGAATCTTTCATGGATCTAAATTTTAAAAGAATCCTCCTCTTTTGCAACAATTTAAATTTATTTCCAAAAATAAATTAAAAAACATTTTTTCTTTCTTTGTTTAAATTTCTTCATTTTTTACATATATTCATATGTGTGGCATTAGACCGCGGGATATGATGCACTTCGCACGTTTTAGTCTTGTGCATTGAATGGCTGACATGGTTAAGTGTTGCTCTCGAGATGCCTGATCAAAATCTCTTTCTAACAGAAGAGATGAATTCTCATGTTTTATGTGCTCCCTTGCTTAATGTCATCACCTATGTTTCTCTATTGTTTACAACTAGATGATACTCAAAGAAATTTATTTAATCATTAGTTTCACTCAAAATAGTTGCAAGTATATATATAAATGATTTGCGAAAAAAGTTTAGCAGTGATGAGTGATAAATTGTGACAAAATGATGTGAGACAAACTCTTTTGGGGGCGCTAAAGAATTAGGTCCTCTATTTTATGATGCAAATTTTACTTCTTAAATTTACTTCCTCTAAATGATTGACGCATCAACAGCCTATATTATAAAAGGTCAAGATTCAGACACATAATCTATTATACTCAAATAGTAATGCACTTTTAAGAAAACCATAGCCACCCAAAAGCAACCTTGAGCTCAAATGTGTGCACACGCATGCGCGTGTGAGCCGATGCCCGCACAAACCGTGAGAAGCCAACCAGTCGCACAATGGTCACGATTGTAGCACCAGTCATCAGTGTTAGGCCACAGTGGTGAGCGTGCGGGGTGGTGGCGGCGAGTGAGCAAGTGCGGCATAAGCGACGATGGCGGCACGTATTTGTGCGTGTGTATGTGCCCGCGCATGTGAGGTCATGAATCCAAATTAGAGATTAGAGGTCGCTTGAGGGGCGCCCCTCACGGGTTTGAGCCGCAGAGAGAGAGAGAGAGAGAGAGAGAGAGAGAGAGAGAGAGAGAGAGAGAGAGAGAGAGAGAGAGAGGTTTGAGCCACAAAAGATGCAACAGCAAAATTCAGTGGATAATAAATTGAGGAGTTGAATTCATACAAATTTAGATACTAAAGGATGGCATTTGTGTTGAGCTACGTATATATACTAGATACAATAAATAGTCCAAAGAGTTAAAGAAGACACTGAATAAACATATAGAACTCTAAATAGAAGCCAATTCGGCACGGGGGCAGCCTCTGCTAGACCACAATCACTTGGCTTTTGGACGACTAGACTCGGGTCTTGTGGAACTTGATGATGAAGGCCGTGGCTTTCTTGTCGATGCCAGGCTCCGCGACATATTGGCCCTTGTCGTAGTCGCTCGGATATATTTTCCTTGTGCTTGAGCTTACAGAGTCCATCTCCGAAACATCGTCCCCGCGCGGCCTCCTCGTCGAAGAGAAGGAACCTCCCATAAGACTTCTTTTAACCTGCTGTTGTTTAGCACAGCTAGCGGCTAAATTACTGTGTAGGCACTGAAAAGCAGTGGAAATGATCTCTCTCTCTCTCTGTATGTTTTCTTGGTTTTTGCAGTTTGAAGTGCCGATGAAGGAGGGCAATTCAATATATACAGGTTCAAAGGGTACAGAATCCAAACAAGTATCAGGTCCACATGAAAGTGAGACGAAAGTTCCAGACCTAATGACCTGCAAAATGGCTAAAAAACAGAAAGGGAAAAAAAGTTGAGAATTACCCGTCTAGATTTAATAGCATTATATACAATTATCTATGCTGAACGGTATATGCGTTCACAAATCGGAAAATCAAGAATTAGTCGTGATGCACTGAACTCGCACGAACCCAATGGATTATTTTTAATAACTTTTTCCTTCTCGGTGCGCTCAGCAGCATGCGCAATTTCATTTTTTCCAAAATTTAGCTCGTGATCTTTTGTTTTCGGTTTTGAGTTATGACTTTTTCAAATGTGATTTTCGAAATATGCAATGGCTATCTTGTGAACCCCATTTTTCCCCAAACTTTTTCACATTTTGCAGAGGCAGTTTTCTTCTCATCTTGTCCGCTTAAACAAGGCATGCACTGTGAGAAAATCTGTCAATTTCATGTAAAACAAGCGCAAAAAGAAAAGCAAAAATATCCCACTAATGCGCGGGCATCTGATTCTTTTCGACAAACAAGCGTCCTCCTCTCTTCCGTGTGGTTGCCAAAACAGCCATCGGTGGTGGAAGACTTTACTGACCAATTCAAGCTCGGGAAGCGCCCTTGCACTTTCTTCATATCCATGGACTACCTTGAGTCACGTTATTCATTTCACACACACATATAGATATGTTACAAATTCGGTTTTAATTTACATAATGTTGGCTGAACTCGCATAAATTCCAATGAATTATTTTATAAATTTTTCCTTCTCGGGGTTTCTTAATTTTCCTGCAATCACTTTTTCCGAAATTTAGTCCTGTTGTAATTTTTGGTTTGAGTTATGATTTTTTTTTTTCAAAAGTCATATTAATTATGGTTATTTTGTTAACCCTTTCTTCCCCCTTACTTTTTACATTTTCCCGAGGAATTTTTTTTTCATATTTTCCGCTAAAATAGGGCATGTTCTGTGAGAAATTCTGTCAATTACTTGGGAAACAAGCAGAAAAAAAAAAAGAAAGATCTTTCATTAAAACGCGGCAATAGGATGCTTTTCAAAAAAGTATGTCCCCCTTTTTTGTGTAGTTGAAGGCTTAATGACAAATTAATCGTGTGGAAGTCTCCATGCACTTTCTTCTCATCCATGGAATCCTTTTTCCATTCTCGAGTCGCACTATTCGTTAAACTTATATATTTTTTAATTTTATTTTTTCTCAAATTCAGTTCTAATTTATTATCCATGCATTATTGTGATTGTGTAGAGGTACATAATCTGTGTAGTAAATGATAGAGTAGAATGATACAAGTATAGTACGTAAATTTTTGCGGATCGCTCTTAGTATATCTACCATGGTCTTTCACGTTAACCCCTTCGGAAATAATCTGAATTTCTTTTTTTTGAGCTATATAAGAGAATTAAACTGTTGGCAGAGAGTTTTCACCTTGTTCACAACTTCATATTATAATAATTTGCAGAATACTATATCAATATTATTACACGGCTGAGAATTAAAGCAACAAAAAGAGGAAGAAGAAGAGAAAAGATTCATAGAGAAGGTGGTAAAAAAGAACCACTAGGGTTCTCGTCTTTGAACGTATAAGTTGGTGCAGTCATTAATTAATTGATAGGGTTTTAATTATCTGGTCTTTCATTTATTTTTTAAACCACGAGGGTTCTAATTAGTCCTTAAAAAAGCGGTAAGTCTTGCCTTTACAGAACAAGAGTTGGTGTAAACCTTTTGCAGCACAGATATTCTACGCCCTAAAAGACATACCAAAGAAAGGTTTTGGGGAGGACACGTGTCATTCCCTCAAGCCCTCCTCCCATTTTTTTAAAAAAAAATTGACAAGTTACTTGATTTTTTTTCTTTTTTCCTTTCATTACCGGTTGACAAGTTAGATTTCTTATTTTTCCGTCCGTATCTTTATCGCATTCGATAGTATAGAAAAGCAAACTCGTCTTGTGTACCTAATCTACACCGGCAAATCCATTGTAAACCGGTGAGTTAATGTTAATCCATGGATCTCACGCCTATATTTCTCTTGGATTTAAAATTAAAATAACACCATCATTATAAGTTAATAAATATTTTTTTCCTGCAGCAACATGCGGGCACCATTGCTGGTATTTACCTAGTTAATAAGGGGCTCTTGTTATACAAAAAAAAGGAGGAAAATTCCTTAATTTGGTAAGCCCAACTTGCACGGCAAAGCACGGAAGGTTTTATTCGACGCCCTCGCCATTCTAAGATGTATCTTTGGAGTATCAACCAAAAAAGAAATGACAACAAAAAGATGTACCATTTGCTGTGGGCACTCATCTACTTTTTGTATGAACTTACTAAAAATATATAGTTATATTGCTGTAATCACATTCATTGGCTAGATTCGCCCACACTCTCTAGTAGTATTACTCGATTAGGGAGGCGACAAATGAGTGCGGATGCGAGGTTTGCTTCCCAATTTCCAAGTTTGTTTTTGGAGAGAATTTGGCCAGCGGTGCCCATGAAAAAGCATTAGAATCTAACTCGAGCGTATAATGCTTTTATTTTAACAAATGATGCTCAAACCTTCGACTCGGCTGACCTCTAGCTACTGGTGCATGCATGCAAATTGCCTGTCCATATAGGTCATATAAAACTTTTAATCTCGAGTTGGCGATCATAGTCTTTAAAGTTACTCCGAATGAGTGATAGTGTGGTTTGAATCTTCTGCATCTGTACCAACCCCTAAATCACTTATTCAACATTTTGAGGATAAACTGTATCATGTATATTTTCTTAAGAAAATTACCCAATCAGTCCTAAAAATGGGAAATTTTATTAGGGCAATTATTTGATCCTGGAATTATAGGAAACACGTTTTAATTTTGATGATTAAGGTGAATTCAATCAAGGTGTGGTCTTAGAAATAGAAATAAGACCTAATTAACTTAAAGTGCGGAAATGTTGATTGTATAGATGAAAATTCATCTCAATGATTTACTGTTTTGCATAAGTTCTATTGAATATATGTCTCGAGTTTAAGCCTAAAGCGAAAATCTAAATATTTTGAATTGGATATTTTGCGGACGTCCGAAATCGAGCAAAAGAAATATTGGAAATTTGTTTTCCTAATATGCAAGAGTTGGCAGCAAAACAAGAAGAAATTAAAAACTCACATATTCACTTTCTTGATTCACGTTGATGTCATTGGTCAAGAAAAGGAAAGTGAAGGTGGACTTCTTTTGTTGACCAACATGGGACTTCCTGATATATATGTTCAGGGTCAGGGGATGCTTTTAGCGAAGAAGTCTTGAAGCGCCGAAATAGAGTGCTTGGCAGAGAGTTTCGTGGGTCTTTCTTCGGCAAATTACGTTCAAGAGCTCAAGTGTTCGTAGCGATTAAATCTTGTATTAAGATTTGTGTATAATTCTTTTGCGAGATTGAGAGATTATTTCGTGAGGAATTGTGGGGCTAAACACTGTGTGAGTTATTGAGTGTAATTGGGGCTTGGGAAATACTGAGAGTGTTTGAGTGACTCGAGTGTAGTTGTAATCTCCGTTGTATCGCTTGATTTATAGTGGAATTCCGTGCTGCTCTCCCCGTGGACGAAGGTCACTACGACCGAACCACGTAAATCTGGTGTCCGATTTATTTTCTTATTCTATCAAATTTATTGTTTGATCGCTTGGCTTCCGCAACAATTGGTATCAGAGGTTGGCTTGGCTAAGTTGCAGCGAATCGATGGCGATAGAAGAAGGAAAGTTGAAAATCGAAAGATTTGATGGGAAGGATTTTGGTTTCTGGAAGATGCAGATTGAGGATCAACTATATCAGATGAAACTGCACGTGCCCCTGTCTGGGGAGAAGCCAGAGACGATGAAGCAAGCTAATTGGGAATTGCTGGATAGACGAGCTTTGGATGTTATTCGGCTGACATTGGCTCGTAACGTCGCGTTTAACATCGTGAATGAGAAGACCACTGCGGGTTTGATGAAAGCCTTATCGGACATGTACGAGAAGCCCTCTGCGATCAATAAAGTCTACTTAATGCGACGTCTGTTTAATTTGAAGATGAGCGAAGGTGCATCAGTTGCTGATCATATTAATGAATTCAATGTGATTGTTAGTCAATTGAGTTCAGTTGATATTGACTTTGAAGATGAGGTACGTGCTTTGATTCTATTATCCTCATTGCCTGATAGTTGGAATACTACTGTTACTGCTGTTAGTAATTCCTCTAGGTTAACAAGTTTGACGTTTGATGGTGTTCGAGATTTAATTCTGAGCGAAAACATCCGTAGAAGAGAATCTGGCGAACATGTATCTGCTGCTTTAGTAGGTGAAAATAGAGGAATAATTGGTACACGTGTTAGCAGAAGTAGTATGAACTCGAATAGACGAAGTCAGTCTAGGACTGGTGGTATTGTCTGTTGGAGCTGTGGCAAGAGGGGGCATCTTAGAAGGGATTGCCTTAAGCTGAAGAACGACAAAGGTAAGGGAATTAGAGTTGATCCTACGGAGGATGTTGCAGCTATAGCTGATGGTAATTCGGATGATGCTGATTATGTCTTGTCTGTCACTAATAATTCGTCGTTTGGCGGATGGATTATGGATTATGGTTGCTCTTTTCACGCTACACCAAATAGGAACTGGTTTACTACTTATCAGTGCACGGATAATAGTAAAGTGCAGTTGGGGAACAATTATGAATGCGATGTTATTGGTGTTGGTGATGTTAGAATCAGAATGCATGATGGTATCGTGTGGACATTGACTGGAGTGAAGCATGTTCCTGAGTTGAAGAAAAATCTGATTTCCTTGAGTGCCCTAGATTCTGCTGGGTGTCGGTATTCTTCAGAATGTGGAGTTCTGAAAGTTGTTCGATGTGCTTTGGTGATAATGAAAGGAATCAAGCATAGTGGCCTGTATGAGCTTCAAGGAGAGACAGTGACGGAATTCGCTGCGGAGACGTCGAATGCATCTGTTCGAGAGTCTGAATTGTGGCATATGCATTTGGGGCACATTAGCGAGAAAAGCTTGAAGGTTCTAAGTGAAAGAAATTTGCTATGTGGTTATGTGGCTAACGAACTGAATGTATGCAAGTGCTGTAATTTAGATCAACGACGGAAAGTGCAGTTTAGTACGGTTGTCAGAGAAACCACGGATATTGCAGAATTAATTCACTTGGATGTTCGCAGGTTGTCGCGATTTCCTTTGAGAAAGAGTGCCAGATTTATGTTAACAGTTGTTGATGACTGCTCGAGGAAGACGTGGATGTTTGTGCTTAGGCACAAGTTTGATGCTGTTGTCAGGATCAGGCAATTAAAAGCTTTGATCGAAAATGAGACTGGTAAAACGATCAAGCAGGTGCGGACTGACAATAGTATGGATTTTTGCTCGGAGCTGTTAAACAAATTCTGCATGAAGGAAGGCATAGTGAGACACCGCACTAGTGTCAATGAACCACAGCAGGTTGCAGAGTTGATGAGCAAAATATTACTAGAGATGGCCCATAAAATGCTCTCTAGTGCTGGTATGGCTAGAAGATTTCTAGCGGATACGCTTAGTATTGCGAGCTACCTGAAGAACAGATCCCCATCAACTGCGATTGAATGTCGGACTCCCGAAGAAGTGTGGTCAGGTAACGTTGCTGATTATTCTATTCTTAGAATATTTGGTTGTCCATGTTATGTTTGAGTTAGTGATGGTAAGCTTGATGGAAGGACAAGAAAGTGCATGTTCCTAGGTTATGCACAAGGTGAACGGGGCTATAAGTTGTGGTGCCCGAAATTAAATTCACATGTTATCAGCAGAGAAGTTACATTTGACGAGTCTCCAGTACTTCTAGCTAGGAGTAGAGTTGCAACCAGAAACTCCTGAGGTAGCGAGTATTAATGAAGTAATCGACACGGATGGTGCTTGTAGCGAGGTGGAGCCTACTGAGACAACGGTTGCTGTAACTGCTAAACTTGACAAGGTGCGTATTCAATCTCCGAATAGATATGGATGCAATGATGGTTTTGCTTTATCTGCGATTGAGGAGATTGTGTCAGAAAATCCTTATGGAGCGGTTAAAGGTACATGTGGAGTTGGTATTCTGATGAGGTCCACAGCTATGGCGAAGTTCAAGCGAGGCTTGGACTTGGAAGACATCTGTGGCGGTTGAGCCCATCAGGGGCTGTAGGAGAGTAGTAGCGAAATTCGGATTTCTATCAAAGTGATTGTGACTTGGCTCAAACGTCGAGCCAAGGTGGAGATTGTTAAATATATGTCTCGAGTTTAAGCCCGAAGCGAAAATCTAAATATTTTGAATTGGATATTTTGCGGACGTCCGAAATCGAGCAAAAGAAATATTGAAAATTTGCTTTCCTAATATGCAAGAGCTGGCAGCAAAACAAGAAGAAATTAAAAACTCACATATTCACTTTCTTGATTCACGTTGATGTCATTGGTCAAGAAAAGGAAAGCGAAGGTGGACTTCTTTTGTTGACCAACATGAGACTTCCTGATATATATGTTCAGGGTCAGGGGATGCTTTTAGCGAAGAAGTCTTGAAGCGCCGAAATAGAGTGCTTGGCAGAGAGTTTCGTGGGTCTTTCTTCTGCAAATTACGTTCAAGAGCTCAAGTGTTCGTAGCGATTAAATCTTGTGTTAAGATTTGTGTATAATTCTTTTGCAAGATTGAGAGATTATTTCATGAGGAATTGTGGGGCTAAATACTGTGTGAGTTATTGGGTGTAATTGGGGCTTGGGAAATACTGAGAGTGTTTGAGTGACTCGAGCGTGGTTGTAATCTCCGTTGTATCGCTTGATTTATAGTGGAATTCCGTGCTGCTCTCCCCGTGGACGTAGGTCACTACGACCGAACCACGTAAATCTGGTGTCCGATTTATTTTCTTATTCTGTCAAATTTATTGTTCGATCGCTTGGCTTTCGCAATAAGTTCTCTATTAAATGATGACGACACAGTGTTTAAAGGATGAAGATTTATATGTTGAAGTGCACATAATTGTTTGATTGCCATTGCTTATACGGAGAATGCCAAGAGATTTTAGTGCACTTTTAAGAAAACCATACGTGCATACAAGCAGCCCTTGAGGCCATATGTGTGTGTGCATGCACGGTGCATGTGCATGAGCGGGTGTTCGCACACAAGAGGTTGCGAACCTAAATTAGAGGTTACTTGAGCAGCCAACTAGTTACACAATGGTCACAATGGCGAGCGTGTGTTGAGGTGGCGGCAAGCGAGCAATGGCGGCACAAGGGACGATGGTGGGCCGTATTTGTGCACGTGCGTCTATGTGCCGGCACACGTGAGTCCATGAACCCAAATTAGAAATCACTTGAGGGGTGCAACTAGCCGCACAATGATCGTGATTGTAGCACTTTCAAAGAGAGGAGCAACAACCATATAAGACTTTTACATACATGTAGGAGAACGTACCCATAAATGCAACTGCAAAATTCAGTGGGTAACCAATTGAGAAATTGTCTTTTACACAAATCTATAAAAGAAAGGATAGCACTGGTGTTGAGCTACCTATATATACAAGATACAATCAATAGTCCAAAGAGTTAAAGAAGATACTGAACAAAAATATAGAACTCTAAATAGAAGCCAATTCGGCACAAGGACTGCCTATGCTAGACAAAAATCACTTCGCATCCTAGACTCATGTCTAGTGGAACTTGGCGATGACGGCCATGGCTTTCTTGTCAATGCTGGGCTTGCCGACGTACTGGTCCTTGTCATAGTCGCTTAGAGATATTTTCCTTGAGCTTACAAAGTCCATCTCCCAAGCATTGCCCCGGCGCTGCCTTCGACGATGGAACAAACTCGTGAAAGAGAAAGATGATAAAGATTTCTTCCACCTTTTGTTGTTGTTGTTGTTGAGGCTAACCATACCACCTAAAAAGGAGCAAATAGGTTATTTGAGAATTATAAAAAAAATTGCGAAAAATAACAAATTAAGCTTGGATAGTAGCATATATAGATTGATACTATCATGTGCACGTGCTACTATGAAATAGATATTGATAATAATGGACATATAATACTAATAGTGACAAGATAAAAGATAGTGCACAACAATGAATAGTGACTTGGTTTTATCTCCAAACTTACATCCACTCTATACACTAATAGTCACAATAAGACTGGAATCCACTCGTAATCTCAAGAAAGTTACAATCAACAAGTATTGCTCTTATCAATTGTTAGATCACACTATCAGAACGCAAATATAGCTTTCACACTTGTACACTTTGTCTTTTCCAGATTACAGATAGTAGCATCTCACAAAGAATAATATCATGAATACACAACAACTACCAACAAGAACAGAGCAAATACGAACACTCAAAGCAATAGGCTAATTTCATTGGTTTCCTCCTAACCCCACTACTTCTTATGGATTGAATTTATATCCATCCAACCTTAATGACAATTTCCAATTCAAATCCCTCGAGTAGCCTTTGGTTCCACCCGTTGCCAGTAGCAAAAGATCTCTCTGCTGCTCTGTCGATGTCGAAACATCGATCTAAGAGGAGCAATTTGCCACTATAGTCAGTCTACTTTGTCAGAGTTTGTCTCCTACTCATATTTAGCAAAATTGCTATGTTCAACTCCAATGCTTTTCCCACGAATTCCAAACCTTTAAGACAACGTTAGAGACCAAATTGAGATTGGAAAGAGGACGTCACATGTCTTCCAACTCTCTTATAGGAGCAGCTGCTCCTGCCAATGATCCACTGTACTTACCAACAATCCATTGCTCTTGCCAATGATGCGATCTTCTATCTTTTGGTGTTCCACCTCTCTGATAGGGGCAACTGCTCCTACCAACAATCCATTGCTCTTGCCAACGATCCCTTGCTCCTGCCAACGATGCCATATTCTATATTCCATTTCCTCCAAGCATATTGGCAATCATAGCTCTACCAAGTTGCTCATATTTCCATGGTCCTTCCAAGTTTTATAGAACATCCTCATTCTAGGCTTATTTACCATTACATAGTCCTTTCAAGCTTTACTGAGAATTCTTGTTTTAGGCTTGTTCACCATCTATCAAGGTTATTTCAATTGTTCACCATATATTAGTACCTCCAAGTTATCACGATCATCTTCATTCTTCTTGACTTGTTCACTCTCGATTAAGGTCTTTCTAGGTATTGACTTTCTCTCAAGGTTCTTCTAGCTTGTAGACTCCTTGGCACCCGATACTTTGTTCACCCTTGTTAGTGACAGAGCACTCATCATATCAACTAATCTGGTTAGGACATCACCTGCATATTGGCTTGTGCATTTATCATCTAGTCCACTCAACCAATACACATATTAATAACCTTTAATTATTTTGTCAATCTTCAAAACAGTATAACAAATTTGCCTATCAGTTTTTGGATCCCATAGGACTTCTTTCAAAATGTTGTTATTTGGGCAAAGCCAGTGGCCAAGTCACAGTGAAGGCACTGAACGGCAATAGAACTCTCTCTCTCTCTCTCTCTCTCTCTCTCTCTCTCTCTCTCTCTCTCTCTCTCTCTCTCTCTCTCTCATTTTTTTTTAAATTTTTTGCAGTTTGAAGTGCCAATGAAGGCAGGCAAGTGAATTTATAGGAGGTTCAAAGGGTATAGAATCCAGACAAATGCATCCGCCACCTTCTACATTTATTTCGCAACAGTTGTCCTAGCCAAACACTGCTGCGGTGGTTGCTATTTTCATGGTAGAATAGGGTTTTTTTGTCTGTTTTTTGAAGCAGCTATCTAATGTTTCATTCTTGAATGCAATCATCAACTGAGTTCTTTAAAGGTTCTATTGGATTGACAAATGTACATACTTTTGCTACAAATATGACAACAGCTAAATCCAATTTTGCTACATGGGGTGATATTAATTCTGCTCATACTTCTCAGCAGAATCTCACGGTGGAGAGAGGGTCCTTGGAATCTCATTACTCTTGTTCTGCTTCTACGTGCATTGACTTTAATAAACGGCGGGCTTGAATTCAAATATCACAAGCAAAATGATACTTTCAAAGGGATGATCTCTTAACATAAAGCAGCAAAAGCTTCGAATGATAGAACTTTCACTTGTTCAAATTCACTTATTGGTAACTGTACTCTTTAATGCAAGAACCACCTACGGTTGTATTCATATTATTCTGCTAATTAGGGCACTTGGGACTTTTTTGACAGAAACATGTTGAATTTACTTGTAGAAGCTTCGAACGATTGACCTCAAAGGCAAATTATGAATATAAGCAATAATAGGGCATTTAATGAATTTAGCAGAAATATGTTAGATTTGACTTTTTGACTTTGTAGCTTTGAAGCAACAATAAAATACAAGAAGATCAATCGAAGAGGAGGTTTTTTAGCCATCGTTAAAAGGGGGAAAGAGAGAGGAGTGGAAAGCAATTTTATTTTAATCATGCTAGAAATTTTGCTCGTTAAAATTGGAGGAAAGATATTTTATTTTGATCGTGATAGATATTTTGGTCGCTAAGAATTCGAACCGTATTCCACCTTAAGAAAGCGTTCCACGGTGAGGAGCTAAAAGAATGAACAAATTTTAAATAAAGAATCTCTCAGAATACTTTCCCTTTTTAGTTGTTCAAGTGGGAGAAAAAAAAATGATTTTTTGGTCGAAAATAGGAAATGATTGAAAAGGAGGAAAAAAAGAAATTGGTCCCAAATCTCATGGGATTGGCTTGGCTTAGCGATTACGGATTGGACTTGCGGCAGAAATTTGTTTCTCCACGCTACCAAGAGCAAACATTTCACGTGGAGTGTTTGATCTGATACATATAATGAAAGTTGACATTTGAAAATTATTTGTGTAAACTAAGTTCTTTCATCATAAAAAAAAAAAACAATTCCTTGTTGCGTAGTGAATTGAATGTGTACAAAAAAGCATGGATTGACACTGGAGGGTTTAAAACCATCGGTTTTATAAAGCATGAACATGACTGAATCCCTAAAGGAAGCTCAACAAGTATCCAAGAGAAAAAAAGGTGAATCTAAAGAACAACTCAAGAGCCCAAAGCCAATGGTGAGCATTGCATTTGCCTGCCCCCAGCTTTACAAAAAGGCAAACCACACACCAACCCCATGTGGATTCGCTTCCCACTTTCAGGCTGTCATTGTTCTTTGCCTAGTCTCAACACAACGTCCCAAAGAGAAAACAGTTCTCTGCCTCTTGAGGAATTTTGGGTGAGCTAAACAGATCAAAGGGACTAGGAGAATCTGCTAGGTCTAGCAAAACATTTGCAGCTGTCTTCCACAATGTTTCCTTTTGCCAATCGACCAATGGGCCAAAGGAAAGGATGGCTAATGAAAATACGTGGTGAAAAAAAAGTAAGAGTATTCGTCATTTGAAAATATCAAGGTAGAGTGGTAGAAGGAGAGGAGTGAGTGAATCCAACGTCAAGGGTCCTAATGGTATCACATAACTTTCGCATGCATGATGGGAAAGACAGAAATTTACCAAAACTCGTATTTTCTCCAAGACTTTCTCAAGTGTGATTAGGTTGGAGTCTATGTAAAAATCAGACATTAAATCGGGAGTGTAATTGGCTTGCAAGTCAAAATTGGTTGCAAGTTTCGACCCAAAATAAATTTGGTTACAAGTAAAAAAATGAGCAGGAGAATGTATGGAAAGAGTAGGAAGAAGCCTACAGGGAGATTCTTTAGAGCTAAAAAAGCATATGGTACGATTCTTTCGTGACTTAAGTTAACTAGGACGGACAATAATAAGGCCATGGCCTCTCGTTTATTCTCCTGGAATTCCAGTGGTCTGCAAAACAACCCTTGCCAATAGATTTGCAAACTTGTCTTTTCATATGTAATTTCTGACGCCGCATCTTCTTTTAATCCTATATTCATGTGACCAACAGAATCATTCTTGTTGTGAAAATCTTATTGATAGAGACTCGTGTACATAATAAGTTTGATTTTATCTCTCTACACTCAAATTGATATATTAAGTTCAACATTTATTGCATTACATCAATGTATAAAAAAAAATCATTCTGATAGACATTGGCAAGCTTATTAGATCTCGAAACACCTCAGCAAAATCTCTTGAGCAGGAGAGTTGAATTCTCATCTTTTATGTTCTGCTTTACTTAATGTCATCACCTTTGTTTCAAAAGTTGTTTACAATCAGGTGATGCTCAAAGGAATTCATTTGATAATCAGTTTAGTTCAAAATAGCGTCCGGTATACTTACAGTTGATTTGCAAAATAAGTTTACGATGATATATCGTGATAAACTGATATGTGACAAACTTTTTTTGTGCGCAAAAGATTAAGATCCTCTATATTTATGGTGTTAATTTTCTTGGCAAATTTACTTCCTTTAATTGAAGGGTCAAGATTTAGTGGGGGGCACTCAACGAGAAATAGAATGTATCGAGGAGGAATAAGAGCAAACAAAAAATGTATTAAAAACGAAAAAAAAGGAAAAAAAAAAAAAGGAGAATAGAGCTTTCACATTGAAATAAACTAAATTGAAGCGTCATTAATTTAATAATTTAGAAATGGAAAATTTAAAATTTAAATTTATTCCAATATCTTAGATGATTCTGATTTGGATGTGATTTTGTCCACTTATTAATACTGACATATTTATTAAATATCGAAAGAGAAGTCTGAAATTAGTATTGCAAATTATTCACATTATTTGTAAACCAATCTAATTTATACTAAGAAGGACTCTCTCAATTGCAACGGTGGACAAACAAGGCAAAAACCAAACACAAGATGAAAATTTTGGTAGAAGATGAAAGAGAAGCATTGTAAAACAATTAAGTTTCAAAGATAGCTATTAGAAAGCAGCACTAATTATGCTTAAAGCTGTGAACAAACTACAAACAAAAGTATGAAAGATTTTGGTCCACATTTGCGCAAATTTAGGAGAATGTACGAATATACACAGCTGCAAAGCACATCAGTGGGTATACCAATTGAGTAATTGACTTTTATATAACACTTATTTCGAGTTACATACATGTACAAGACACAATAAATAGTCTAAAGAGTACAAATGACATTGAACGAACGTATAGAACTATAAAGAGAAGCCAATTTGGCATGGGGGCAGCCTATGCTAGACCGCGATCACTCGGGTCTCGTGGAACTTGGCAATGAAGGCTGAGGCTTTCTTGTCGATGCCGGGCTCTGCAACGTACTGGCCCTTGTCGTAGTCGCTTGGCCATATCTTCATTGGCTTCATGGAGTCCACCTCCCTAGCATCGTCCCGACGTGGCCTCCGAGGCTTGAAGAGGCTCATCAGAGAGAAGGAAGATGAAGATGAAGATTTCTGCTGCCTATTGTTGCCTCCCATAGGACTTCTTTTGAACTACTGTTGTTTGGGCAAAGCTAGTAGCTAAATTACTGTGAAGGCGCTGAAGAGTAATAGAAATGAACTCTCTCTCTCTCTCTCTCTCTCTCTCTCTCTCTCTCTCTCTCTCTCTCTCTCTCTCTCTCTCTCTCTCTCGTTTTTGCACTTTGAAGTGTCAATGAAGAAGGGCAATTCATTTATACTCCAACGGCAGAGAATCTGGACAAAATATTAGTTCCCTTGAGAATCAGACGAACGGTCCATACTAAATGACCTGAAAAGGGTTAGAAAGAGAAAGGAAAAGAAGTCTAGAATTACCTGCGTAAATTCATTATTGTAATATAAATTCATGTGTAAAATGTGAACACTGCATGCCTCGACAAATCACAGATCGAGAATTAATCCCGATGTATTGACCTCGAATGAATCCAACATATCAATTTATAACTTTTTCCTTCTCGGGGTACCTAAATTTTACTACAACCATTCTTCTTAAATTTAGTCACGAGCTTTTAAACTTCGGTATTGAGTTATGACTGATTTTAGATTATGGTTATTTTGTTAGCCCTTTTTCCCCCTCACTTTTCACCTTTTGCAAAGGCAATTTTTTTAAAAAATTGATCCTAAAATAGGGTGCTGAAATCTGTCAATTACATGTAAAACAACCCAAAAAAAACAAGTATCTGTTGGTCAAAGAACAATAGGATGCTGGGGAAGTGTCCTCCTCTCTTTTATGTAGTTGACCAAAACACCCGACTCCATGACCAAATTAATCCTGCAGAAGAATCCGTGCACTTTCTCCCCGTCCATGGACACCCTTTTTCCCCTCGACTCCCATCATTCATTTAACTTCTGCATACCATTTGGCAGTTAGCACATCAATTTGTTTGCATATTGCTCTTCGTACATCTCCCGCCGTTCCATTAGATGCATATGATTTTCAACTATCATAAAACGAACTCGAAAGGCATATTTCAACCTCAAACTTTCACTCGAAAATTCGTTGACAAGCCAGTACTTCCTAGAAAATGAATAGGTGCCAAATATTGGACAAACGGTGATTAATTCAAATCAGTGAACAACACCATCGTGTTATTCCAGGAACCTTTCGTGGATCTAAGTGTTAAAAGAATCCTCCTCGTTTGCAGCAAGCATGTGTCGGTAAAAGGACAATATAGGATGCTTAATGTCCTCCTCTCATTTTTTGTAGTTGACCAAAATAGAGATCGATCAGGGGTGGAAGACTTAATGAGCAATTAATCCTGGGGATGATGTCCGTCCATTCACCTTCTTCATGGCCAGTGACTCTCTCCTCGAATCGCATCGTTCGTTTATGCAAAGCTGAGTTGATGGAACAGAAAAAAGGAAAGACGAGAGAAGATACATAAAGAAGGTGGCCGAAAGGAGCCAACTAGGGTTCTCGTCTTTGAACGTATCAGCTGGTGGCACTCATTAATTAATGGATTAATACTACGAAAAAATTTAAATTGATGCACTTGTAATAATTTTACCTAAAACTAATTTTTTGACTACAAAAAACCTAAACTGGTATACATATGATAATTTTACCCTCTGTTAGTTTCCATTAAATTTCACCATCAAATTTTTGAGTTGGATGACACGTCGCAATTGATGGATGTACAAGTTTGGGATTTTTTTACAGGTGTACTACTATTTAGCTTTTCATGATATTAATCCAATTTAACATAGGTAAATTTGTCACAGATTTATCAATTTAGGATTTTTTACTATCAAAAAATTAGTTTAGAGTAAATCCGTAATAAATGTACCAATTTTGGATTTTTTGAGGTAAAAAAATTAGTTCGCATTCTCTATCAGGGGCTTGAGCCTCGTCAGCGACTAGGCAAGGCACGACCTCACTGGATCTGGCAACGTTGGGCCTCACCCATGGCTGGCGAGGCTCGACCCTCGCTAGCCCAGCGTGAGGCCGCTCTTGCGGCCATCCAGTGAGGTCGAAAGCCATCACCTCGCGGCTTCTGGGGATGTAATGAGATTGATTCTGTCAATTGACGTGTAGAAGAAGCAAAAAGGAACAAAGAAAAGCAAGTGTGTTGGTGAAAGGACCCAATATAGGATGCTTTTCAACAAATACATGTCGTCCTCTCATTTTTGTAGTTGACCAAAACAGAGATCGATCGGGGGTGGAAGACTTAATGGGCAATTAATCCTGGGGAAGATGTCCGTCCATTCACCTTCTTCATAGCCATGGACTCTCCCTCGAGTCGCATCGTTCGTTTATGCAAAGCTGAGTTGATGGAACAGAAATGAGGAAAGACAAGAGAGAAGATACATGAAGAAGGTGGTCGAAAGGAGCCCCCAGGGCTCTAGTCTTTGAACGTATCAGTTGGTAGCACTCCTTAATTAATGAATTAATATCATGAAAAACTTCAAACTGATATGCTTATAACAAATTACCTCCAAACTAATTTTTTTATTACGAAAAACTATAAACTTATATACCTATGACAATTTTATCTTCTGTAAGTTTCTATTAAATTTTACCTTTAAATTTTTTAGTTGGATGACAAGTGACAGTTGACGGGTGTACCAGTTTGGGGTTTTTCACAAGTATACTATTTTGTGATTTTTCATGATATTAATTCAATTTAACGAAAGTAATATTGTCACAAATATACTAATTTTTGATTTTTTGATGGTCAAAAAGTTAGTTTAGGGTAAATCTGTCATAGATATATCAGTTTGAAATTTTTAGTGGTCAAAATATTAATTTAGATAAATATTTATAATAAATATATTAATTTAAAAATTTTTTGTAATATTAACCCTAAATTAATTGAGTTGGTTCTAATTATTCCCTAAAAGAAGCCGTACGTTTTGCCTTCACAGGGCAAGAGTTTGGTGTACCCCTTTTCAGTACAAATTGTACGCCCTAAAAAGATATGCTAAAGAAAGGTTTTGAGAAGGACACGTGTCACTCCCTCGAGCCCTCCTTTCATTATTTGTTATTATTTATTTTTGACAAATAAATTGTTTTTTTCTTCTTCTTCTTTTTCCATTTTCGGTTGAAAGGCTAAGTGATTATTTTATTTTTCCGGCCCTATCTGTATTTCATTTCATTATTCTTATAATTTTAAGTTTCCTATTTCCTCAAACGTGTGTCATACCCGATATACATAGAATTAGATACAATGCGCCTATGGTCGGATAAACTGAATTGGCACAAATGCAAAGGTTTGGAATTGAATTAGCACAGTTGTAATAGATTTATAACCATTTTGGTAATTTTTCCCATTTTAGTATATGGATAGTATATCACACTCACTCAATAATTTCTCATATGCTTTTAAGGTCATTTTCATGCTATTATTTCACAAAATTAAATATCTCAAAATGAGTCCTTAAGTACTTTTACCAATACGTGTATGAAAGCGTTTAATTATGCTTTTAACTTATTAAATCAGTAGCAGCCCGTTTCCTAATCTAATTTTTTAATTTCTTATTGAAGTAGGCTCTTTGAGAAAAAAAATAAACCCTAATCAATATAATATTAGCTTAGAAAGAAAAAAAATATATGTGTGAGTGGTTAGGTGCACATATAAATTCAACTCTCAATAAAAATAATACCTAATACAAGCAATCTCAAATTTGGATCATCGATATGTATTTTAGTTAACATGTCATCTGTTTCAATGGCTAGCGGCTAATTGGTAAGGGTATGATAGTTATCTAGGTAATATCGGATTCGAGAGAATTGTCCAAAAAGTCCTAAATCTATTTTAGGTCAGCCAATTCAATTTTAAACTTTCCAATTTTGCCAATTCAATTATAAACCTTTTGACGATTTTCCAAAGTTATATATCCAATCAATTTATGCAAGAAATCGCTCACATGATGGTCCAAGCAATGACCGGTGGAGGTCATCAGCCACAAGCAAGGGCCGTGACACCCTCGCCTTGCCTGACATCCCTGAGGCCGCGGTGAATGGCGAAGGGAAATAGGAAAAACAAGAAAAAAGAGACATTTGTTGTTAACCTTTTTCCCTTACTTTTCACATTTTACTGAGGCATTTTTTTCCGCTTAAATAGGGTTTGTTATGTGACTAATTCTGTCAATTACACTAAAACAAGTGAAAAGACAAAAAACCAAGTATGTTTTGGTAAAAGAATAATAGGATAATTCCGAAAGAAGTATCCATGCACCTTCTTCATGTCCATGGAAGCATGTGATCGATTGTAGCACCGCTGTTAATCCACAATGGCAAACGTGTGGTGGCGGCAGCGAGCATGTGATAGTGGCAAGCGACCAAAAACGGCACATATTTACGTGCATGCGCCCGCACACACGAGGTTCATAGGTCACTTGAGGGGGGCAACTAGCCACACAATATCATGATTATAACACTCTCCGAGAGAGAGAGAGAGAGAGAGAGAGGGAGGGAGAGAGAGAGAGAGAGAGAGAGAGAGAGAGAGAGAGAGAGAGAGAGAGAGAGAGAGAGAGAGAGAGAGGAGGGTGAGCCATGGCAACGAACTACAAACATAAACAAGACTTCTATACATATTTAAGAGAATGCATCCATGAAAGCAACTGCAAAATTCAGTGGGTAACCAATTGAAAAATTGACTTTCATATGAATCTAGTAATGAAAGGATAGCAATTGTACCGAGCTACATATATATACAAGCTACAACACTTAGTCGAAATAATTAAGAAAAAGACGCTGAACAAGCATACGGATCCCTACATAGAAGCCAATTCGGCACTGGGGCCCCCCCGGGGGGGGGGGGGGGGGGGGGGGGGGGGGGCGGGGGCGCGGCGGCTACGCTAGACTGCAATCACATGGCGTTCGGACTCCGAGGCTCGGGTCTCGTGGAACTTGGTGATGAAGACTGTGGCTTTATTGTCGATGTCGGGCTCTGCGACGTACCGACCCTTGTCGTAGTCACTTGGATATACTTTCCTGGAGCTTGCAGAGTCCCCCTCCCAAGCATTGTCCCGGCGTGGTGGCCTCCGGGGCTTGAACAAGCTCGTAAAAGAGAAGGAAGACGAACATTTCAGCCTGTTGTTGCTTCCCATAGGACTTCTTTTAAACTGCTGTTGTTTGGGCAAAGCTAATGGCTTGTAGAAATGAACTCTGTCTCTCTGGCTCTCTCTCTGTTTTCTTGGCTTTTGCAGTTTGAAGTGCTAATGAAGGAGGCCAAAAAATTTATAGGGTTCAAAGGTTAGAGAATCTTGACAGATAGCAGGCCCACTTGAGAACGAGACGAATGGTCCAGAGCTAATGACCTGAAAAAGGTTCAAAAGAGACCGGAAAAAAAAAGTTTAGAATTTACCTGTCTAAACTTAAGAATATCAACCTACCTATCGGTAGCTCAGTTGGTTATGGCATATTTGGGATTGTGTGGTTAGGCGTACTGATCTCAGATTCGATTTTCCAGCAGAGCACTTGTGATTTAAGTGGAGGGTCATGATGGTGAGTTGTTGTGCTAGTTTCTCTCAAAGAATAGTCGAGATGCACGCAAGCTGACTCGGACACCTCGGTTATCAAAAAAAAAAAACTTAAGAATATCACGTGCAGTTATACATGCTGAACAGTGCAAGCCTTCTCAAATCGAAAATCAAGAATTAGTCACAATGCACAAGCATGTATCATTTTGCAACTTTTTCCTTTTCGGGGTTTGTACTGCAATCATTTTTCCGAAATTTAGTCCCGATCTTTAGTTTTTGGTTTGAGACATGACTTTCTCGAATGTGAATTTCAGAAGATGCAAGCGCTCCGATTAGGGTCATTTTGTGAACCCTTTCTTCCCTCTTACTTTTCACATTTTGCATAGGCATCTTCCTTCTTCTTTTTTCACTTTTACTGCTTACGTGGGGCACGTGACGTGAGAAATTCCGTCGATTACATGTGAAACGAGAAAAAAAAAACTCCAAAATATTCCACTACAATGAGGTAAAAGGATGCTTTTCAATAAAGATGTGTCCTCCTCTCTTTTGTGTAGTTGAAGACTTCGTGACCTATTCAATCCTGGGGAAGTGCCCATGCACTTCCTTCTCGGCCATAGACTCCCTTGAGTCAAATTATTCGTTTCACTCCTACAATAAACGCACAGACATGTATTGCAAATTGAGTTTTAACATTACTCAATGCCAAGTATAGTAAAAATTGAATTACATCATCAGTGTACGAAATGATATGGTCGAATACAGTTATTTTATTCCGCGAATCTTGGATGGATTCTAAATCTAGATCGATCCTCCTCATTTGCAACTATTTTAATTAATTTCCTAAAATAACTCAAACTACCTTCTTGTCTCTCTTTACTAGAACTTTTTTAAATTTTACATATATTGCTGGGACACGCCGCATAAATTCGATACCTTCATTTAGGAGGATCACCAAAAAAAGGGGCCTAAGTCCGATTCTTCAAAGTTGGACTTTTTTAACACAACTCGCATTCGTATTTCAATCATTTCCCCCTCATATGTATGCTTGAGCTTCTACTGCGAACTCTCAACAATATACGTATAGTCCACAGAGGGGAAAAGTGTGAGAAAAGTCCTAAACCTTTTGTATTAGTGCCAATTTAGTTCTAAATATTTTTTTGCTACCGATTTAGTTATAAACATTTTATTTTTGTCTCAATTCAGTCCTTTCGGCTAATTTTGGCTGGATTTTACCTATGTCGCACTGCCAACGATGACATGGACAACTTTTAATAAAGTTTTAATATTTTTCGAATATTTTAATTTTAATTTTTTAATTTTTTTCTTTCCTTTTTTCCTTTTTTTGTTTTTCTTTCTTTTTTTTCATTCCCTTTCTTCTTCCTCCTGCCGACCAATGGCGAGGCTCGCCCTGCCGACCACGTGAGGCTTGTCCTCGCTAGCGACCGAGAAGGCAAGCCTCAATAGCGGCTCAGTGAGGCACAACCTCACCGAATCTAACGAGGTCGGGCCTCACCCATGACCGACAAGGCTCAACCCTCGCCAGATTCGACAAGAGCAAGCCTCACCCAGCCCGGTGCGAGTCTTAAGCCCTTGCCGAATGGCAGTGAGGGCAGCCTCAAGCTTGACTGGGCGAGGCACAACCTTGTCGGATCTGGCAAGGTCAGGCCTTCCCCATGGTCGACAAGGCTTGACCCTTGATAGATCCGTTGAAGGCGAGTCTCGCCCAACCCAACACGAGGCTTGAACCCTCACCCAGCCTAGCTCGAGGCTTAAACAGTCACCCAGCCCAGCTTGAGGCCACTCTCGTGGATGGTCGCCCCGGTGAGGACTCGACCCTCATGCTAGGCTAGGCGAGGCTCGCCCTCACCAGATATGGTGAGGTCTGGCCTCCCCCATGGCTAGCAAGGCTTGACCCTCGCCAGATCCCGTAAGGGCGAGCCTCGCCTAGCCCAACACAAGGTTGCCCTTGCGGCCATCCAGTGAGAGTCGACCTCGCCGGCCATGGGAGAGCCCCAACCTCGCTAGATTCGGCTAGGTCATGCCTCGCCTAGCTGCTGGAGAGGCCCGCCTTCATAATGGCCGACGAGGGCGAGCCTCGCCAGTGGCCGGCGGGGCAGGGCTTGCCAGCCCTAGCCTCCGGCATCCAACTGGAGGAAGAAGAAAAGGAATGAAAAAAAGAAAGAAAAAGAAAATTAAAAACTGAATAAATAATTCGAAAAATATTAAAATATTATTAAAAGTTGTCCATATCATCGCCGGTAGTACCACGTAGGCTATCCGAAGTCCACGTCAGCAAAATTCTGCCAAAATTAGCTGGAATGACTGAATTGGCACAAAATCTTGTTTTATTTATTGGTTTGGGTTATGATTTTTTTTCAAAAGTCAAATTAATTATGGTTATTTTGTTAACCCTTTTTTCCCCTTACCTTTTACCTTTTCCCGAGGCATTTTTTTTTTCATATTTTCTGCTAAAATAGGGCATGTTCTGTGAGAAATTCTGTCAATTACTTGGGAAACAAGCAGAAAAGAAAAAAAGGAAAGATCTTTCATTAAAACGCGGCAATAGGATGCTTTTCAAAAAAGTATGTCCTCCTTTTTTGTGTTGTTGAAGGCTTAATGACCAATTAATCGTGTGGAAGTGTCCATGCACTTTCTTCTCATCCATGGAATCCCTTTTTCCATTCTCGAGTCACACTATTCGTTAAACTTATATATTTTTTAATTTTATTTTTTTTCAAATTCAGTTCTAATTTATTTTAATGCATTATTGTGATTGTGTAGAGGTACATAATCTATGTAGTAAATGATAGAGTAGAATGATACAAGTATAGTACGTAAATTTTTGCGGATCGCTCTTAGTATATCTACCATGGTCTTTCACGTTAATCCCTTCGGAAAGAATCTGAATTTCTTTTGTTTCAGCTATATAAGAGAATTAAACTGTTGGCAGAGAGTTTTCACCCGGTTCACAACTTCATATTATAATAATTTGCAGAATACTATATCAATATTATTACACAGCTGAGAATTAAATGAACAAAAAGAGGAAGAAGAAGAGAAAAAAATTCATAGAGAAGGTGGTAAAAAAGAACCACTAGGGTTCTCGTCTTTGAACGTATAAGTTGGTGCAGTCATTAATTAATTGATAGGGTTCTAATTATCTGGTCTTTCATTTATTTTTTAAACCACGAGGGTTCTAATTAGTCCTTAAAAAAGCGGTAAGTCTAGCCTTTACAGAACAAGAGTTGGTGTAAACCTTTTGCAGCACAGATACTCTACACCCTAAAAGACATACCAAAGAAAGGTTTTGGGGAGGATACGTGTCACTCCCTCAAGCCCTCCTCCCATTTTTTTTTTTTAAAAAAATTTGACAAGTTACTTCATTTTTTTTTTCTTTTCCCTTTCATTACCAGTTGACAAGTTAGATTTCTTATTTTTCCGTCCGTATCTTTATCGCATTCCATAGTATAGAGAAGCAAACTCATCTTGTGTACCTAATCTACACTAGCAAATCCATTGTAAACCCGTGAGTTAATGTTAATCCATGGATCTCACGCATATATTTCTCTTAGATTTAAAATTAAAATAACACCGTCATTATAAGTTAATAAATATTTTTTTCCTGCAGCAACATGCGGGCACCATTGTTTTACCTAGTTAATAAGGGGTTCTTGTTATACAAAAAAAAAGGCGGAAAATTCCTTAATTTGGTAAGCCCAACTTGCACGGCAAAGCACGGAAGGTTTTATTCGACGCCCTCGCCATTCTAAGATGTATCTTTTGAGTATCAACCAAAAAAGAAATGACAACAAAAAGATGTACCATTTGCTGTGGGCATTTATCTTCTTTTTGTATGAACTTACTAAAAATTATATAGTTATATTGCTGTAATCACATTCATTGGCTACATTCGCCCACACTCTCTAGTAGTATTACTCGATTAGGGAGGCGGCAAATGAGTGCGGATGCGAGGTTTGCTTCCCAATTTCCAAGTTTGTTTTTGGAGAGAATTTGGCCAGCTGTACCCATGAAAAAGCATTAGAATCTAACTCGAGCGTATAATGCTTTTATATTAACAAATGACACTCAAACATTCGACTCGGCTAACCTCTAGCTACCGGTGCATGCATGCAAATTGCCCGTCCATATGGGTCATATAAGGCTTTTAACGTCGAGTTGGCGATCGTAGTCTTTAAAGTTACTCCGACTGAGTGATATTGTGGTTCGAATCTACTACATCTATACCAAGCCCTAAATCACTTATTCAACATTTTGAGAATAAACTGTATCATGTATATTTTCTTAAGAAAATTATCCAATCAGTCCTAAAAATGGGAATTATTTGATCCTGGAATTATAGGAAATTAGTTTTAATTTTGATGATTAAGGTGAATTCAATCAAGGTGTGGTCTTTGAAATAGAAATAAGACCTAATTAACTTAAAGTACGGAAATGTTGATTGTATAGATGAAAATTCATCTCAATGATTTACTGATTTGCATAAGTTCTCTATTAAACGATGATGACACAGTGTTTAGAGGATGAAGGTTTATATGTTGAAGTGCACATAATTGTTTGATTGCCATTGTTTATACGGAGAATGCCAAGAGATTTTAGTGCACTTTTAAGAAAACCATACATGCATACAAGCAGCCCATGAAACCATATGTGTGTGTGCATGCACAGTGCGTGTGCATGAGCGGGCGTTCGCACACGTGAGGTCGCGAACCTAAATTAGAGGTTACTTGAGGGGCCAACTAGTCACACAATGGTCACAATGGCGAGCGTGTGGTGAGGTGGCGGCAAGCAAGCAACGGCGGCACAAGGGATGGTGGCGGGCCGTATTTGTGCACGTGCGTCTATTTTCCCACGCACGTGAGTCCATGAATCCAAATTAGAGATCACTTGAGGGATGCAACTAGCCGCACAATGATTGCGATTGTAGCACATTCAAAGAGAGAGGAGCAACAAACATATAAGACTTTATCCCCCCATAGGTAGCTCAGTTGTTTAGGGCGTACTTAAGATTATGTGGTTAGGCGCACTAGTTTCAGGTTTGATTCCCCAGTTGAGCACAAGTGATTTAAGTGGGGGGCCATGGCGGTGGGTTACTATGCTAGTCTCTCTTGAGAAATAGTCGAGGTGCACGCAAGCTAGGCCGAACACCTCGGTTACCAAAAAATAAAGACATATAAGACTTTTACATACATGTAGGAGAACGTACCCATAAATGCAACTGCAAAATTCAGTGGGTAACCAATTGAGAAGTTGTCTTTTACACAAATCTATAAATTAAAGGATACCACTGGTGTTGAGCTATCTATATATACAAGATACAATCAATAGTCCAAAGAGTTAAGAAGACACTGAACAAAAATATAGAACTCTAAATAGAAGCCAATTCGGCACAGGGACTGCGTATGCTAGACCAAAATCACTTGGCATCCGAGACTCATGTGTAGTGGAACTTGGCGATGATGGCAATGGCTTTCTTGTCAATGTTGGCCTCGGCGACGTACTGGTCCGTGTTATAGTCGCTTGGAGATATTTTCCTCGAGCTTACAGAGTCCATCTCCCAAGCATTGCCTCGGCGCTGCCTTCGAGGATGGAACAAACTCATGAAAGAGAAAGATGATAAAGATTTCTTCCACCTTTTGTTGTTGTTGTTGAGGCTAACCATATCACCTAAAAAGGAGTGAACGGGTTATTTGAGAATTATAAACAAAAGATTTGTGAAAATAACAAATTAAGCTTGGATAGTAGCATATATAGATTGATACTATCATGTGCACGTGCTACTATGAAATAGATATTGATAATAATGGACATATAATACTAATAGTGACAAGATAAAAGATAATACACAACAATGAATAGTGACTCGATTTTATCTCCGAATTTACATCCACTCTACACACTAATAGTCACAACAAGGCTGGAATCCGCTCGTAATCTCAAGAAAGTTACAGTCAACAAGTATTGCTCTTATCAACTGTTAGATCACACTATCAAAACGCAAATATTGCTTTCACACTGGTACACCTTGTCTTTTCCAGATTACAAAAATAGCACCTCACAAAGAATAATATCATAAATACAAACACTCAAAGCAATAGGCTAATTTCGTTGGTTTCCTTTGAACCCACTACTTCTTATGGATTGAATTTATATCCATCCAACCTTAGATGACACAATTTCCAATTCAAATCCCTCAAGTAGCCTTTGGTTCCACCCGTTGCCAGTAGCAGAAGATCTCTTTGCTGCTTTGTCAATGTCGGAATGTCTATCTGAGAAGAGCAGTTTGCCACGATAGTCAGTCTGCTTTTGTCAGAGTTTGTCTCCTACTCATATTTAACAAAATTGCTATGTTCAACTCCAATGCATTTCTCACGAGTTCCAAACCTTGAAGACAACGTTAGAGACCAAATTGAGATTGGAAAAAGGACGTCACACGTCTTCCAACTCTCTTATAGGAGCAGCTACTCCTGCCAACGATCCACTGCTCCTGCCAATGATGCGATCTTCTATCTTTTGGTCTACCACCTCTCTGATAGGGGCAACTGCTCCTGCCAACAATCCATTGCTCTTGCCAACAATCCGTTGCTCCTGCCAACGATGCCATATTCTATCTTCTGTTTCCTCCAAGCATATTGGCAATCATAGCTCTACCAAGTTGTTCACATTTCCATGGTCCTTCCAAGTTTTACCAAACATCCTCGTTCTAGGCTTATGTACCATTACATGGTCCTTTCAAGCTACTGAGAATTCTTGTTTTGGGCTTGTTCACCATCTATCAAGGTCATTTCAATTGTTCACCATATATTAGTACCTCCAAGTTATCATGATCATCTTCATTCTTCTTGACTTGTTCACTCTCGATTAAGGTCTTTCTAGGTGTCGACTTTATCTCAAGGTTCTTTCAGCTTGTAGGCTCCTCGGCATGCAATACTTTGTTCACCCTTGATAGTGACAGAGCACTCATCATATCAACTAATCTAGTTAGGACACCATCTGCATATTAGCTTGTGCATTCATCACCTAGTCCACTCAACCAATACACATATTAATAACCTTTGATTATTTTGTCGATCTTCAAAACAGTATAACAAATTTGCCTATCAGTTTTTGGATCCCATAGGACTTCTTTTAAAATGTTGTTGTTTGGGCAAAGCTAGTGGCTAAGTCACTGCGAAGGCACTGAACGGCAATAGAACCAACTCTCTCTCTCTCTCTCTCTCTCTCTCTCTCTCTCTCTCTCTCTCTCTCTCTCTCTCATTTTTTTTGTTTTTTGCTGTTTGAAGTGCCAATGAAGGCAGGCAAGTGAATTTATAGGAGATTCAAAGGGTATAGAATCCAGACAAATGCATCCGCCACCTTCTACATTTATTTCGCAACAGTTGTCCTAGCCAACCACTGCTGCGGTGGTTGCTATTTTCATGGTAGACTAGGGTTTTTTTGTCTGTTTTTTTGAAGCTACTATTTAATGTTTCATTCTTGAATGCAATCATCAACTGAGTTCTTTAAAGGTTCTATTGGATTGACAAATGTACATACTTTTGCTACAAATATGACAACAACTAAATCCAATTTTGCTACATGGGGTGATATTAATTCTGCTCATACTTCTCAGCAGAATCTTACGGTGGAGAGAGGGTTCTTGAAATCTCATTACTCATGTTCTGCTTCTACGTGCATTGACTTTAATAAACAGCGGGCTTGAATTCAAATATCACAAGCAAAATGATACTTTTAAGGGGCTGATCTCTTAACATAAAGCGGCAAAAGCTTCAAATGATAGAACTTTCACTTGTTCAAATTCACTTATTGGTAACTGTACTCTTTAATGCAAGAACCACCTAAGGTTGTATTCACATTATTCTGCTAATTAGGGCACTTGGGACTTTTTTGACAGAAACATGTTGAATTTACTTGTAGAAGCTTCGAACGATTGACCTCAAAGGCAAATTATGAATATAAGCAATAATAGGGCGTTTAATGAATTTAGCAGAAATATGTTAGATTTGACTTTTTGGACTTTGTAGCTTTGAAGCAACAATAAAATACAAGAAGATCAATCGAAGAGGAGGTTTTTTAGCCGTCGTTAAAAGGGGGAAAGAGAGAGGAGTGGAAAGCAAATTTATTTTAATCATGCTAGAAATTTTGCTCGTTAAAATTGGAGGAAATATATTTTATTTTGATCGTGATAGATATTTTGGTCGCTAAGAATTCGAACCGTATTCCACCTTAAGAAAGCGTTCCACGGTGAGGAGCTAAAAGAATGAACAAATTTTAAATAAAGAATCTCTCAGAATACTTTCCCTTTTTAGATGTTCAAGTGGGAGAAAAAAAAATGATTTTTTGGTCGAAAATAGGAAATGATTGAAAAGGAGGAAAAAAAGCAATTGGTCCCAAATCTCATGGGATTGGCTTGGCTTAGCGATTACGGATTGGACTTGCGGCAGAAATTTGTTTCTCCACGCTACCAAGAGCAAACATTTCACGTGGAGTGTTTGATCTGATACATATAATGAAAGTTGACATTTGAAAATTATTTGTGTAAACTAAGTTCTTTCATCATAAAAAAAAAAGAACAATTCCTTGTTGCGAAGTGAATTGAATGTGTACAAAAAAGCATGTATTGACACTGGAGGGTTTAAAACCATCGGTTTTATAAAGCATGAACATGACTGAATCCCTAAAGGAAGCTCAACAAGTATCCAAGAGAAAAAAAGGTGAATCTAAAGAACAACTCAAGAGCCCAAAGCCAATGGTGAGCATTGCATTTGCCTGCCCCCAGCTTTACAAAAAGGCAAACCACACACCAACCCCTTGTGGATTCGCTTCCCACTTTCAGGCTGTCATTGTTCTTTGCCTAGTCTCAACACAACGTCCCAAAGAGAAAACAGTTCTCTGCCTCTTGAGGAATTTTGGGTGAGCTAAACAGATCAAAGGACTAGGAGAATCTGCTAGGTTTAGCAAAACATTTGCAGCTGTCTTCCACAATGTTTCCTTTTGCCAATCGACCAATGGGCCAAAGGAAAGGATGGCTAATGAAAATGCGTGGTGAAAAAACAGTAAGGCTGCGTTTGATCGACCGTATAAAAGCCAGGATAGAATATGTTTTATCCTATCTTGTGTTTGGTGGTGGTCTAGGATAGGATAAGATCGGATATAGACCGGATATAGTCCAGATAAAACAATCCAAAGGGGAGGGATAGGATAAACCCGGATAAGATTTTTAATGCTTATTTTTCTAGAAATCCTACGCTCCACTCGCCGTCATCTTCATTCCCACACCTTGTGCGCTTTCACCAAAAAAAAATTTCGGCTTTTTTTCCTTCACCGACTCCTCCGGACCCATGAATAGCAAAAAAAATAAAATAAAAATTATCCTATCCGACTTTAAATCCGTAGTCCACCAAATAGTGGACAGGATATGAAGAAATCCAAGGATTTCTTATCCTATCCTATCCAGTCTTATCCTGTTTAGAAGTCCGGACGACCAAACGCAGTCTAAGAGTTTTCCTCATTTGAAAATATCAAGCTAGAGTGGAAGAAGGAGAAGAGTGAGTGAATCCAACGTCAAGGGTCCTAATGGTATCACATAACTTTCGCATGCATGATGGGAAAGACAGAAATTTACCAAAACTTGTATTTTCTCCAAGACTTTCTCAAGTGTGATTAGGTTGGAGTCTATGTAAAAATCAGACATTAAATCGGGAGTGTAATTGGCTTGCAAGTCAAAATTGGTTACAAGTTTCGACCCAAAATAAATTTGGTTACAAGTAAAAAAATGAGCAGGAGAATGTATGGAAAGAGTAGGAAGAAGCCTACAGGGAGATTCTTTAGAGCTAAAAAAGCATATGGTACGATTCTTTCGTGACTTAAGTTAACTAGGACGGACAATAATAAGGCCATGGCCTCTCGTTTATTCTCCTGGAATTCCGGTGGTCTGCAAAACAACCCTTGCCAATCTATTTGCAAACTTGTCTTTTCATTTGTAATTCTGACACCGCATCTTCTTTTAAACCTATATTCACGTGACCAGCAGAATCATTCCCGTTGTGAAAATCTTGTTGATAGAGACTCGTGTACATAATAAGTTTGATTTTATCTCTCTACACTCAAATTGATATATTAAGTTCAACATTTATTGCATTACATCAATGTATAAAAAAAATCATTCTGATAGACATTGGCAAGTTTATTAGATCTCGAAACACCTCAGCAAAATCTCTTGAGCAGGAGAGTTGAATTCTCATCTTTTATGTTCTGCTTTACTTAATGTCGTCACCTTTGTTTCAAATGTTGTTTACAATCGGGTGATGCTCAAAGGAATTCATTTTATAATCAGTTTAGTTCAAAATAGGGTCTGGTATACTTACAGTTGTTTTGCAAAATAAGTTTACAATGATATATCATGATAAACTGATATGTGACAAACTCTTTTTGTGCACAAAAGATTAAGATCCTCTATATTTATGGTGTTAATTTTCTTTTCAAATTTACTTCCTTTAATTGAAGGGTCAAGATTTAGTGGGGGGTACTCAACGAGAAATAGCATGTATGGAGGAAAAATAAGAGGAAACAAAAAATGTATTAAAAACGAAAAAAAAGGAAAAAAAAAAGGAGAATAGAGCTTTCACATTGAAGTAAACTAAATTGATGCGTCATTACTTTAACAATTTACAAATGGAAATTTTAAATTTTAAAATTATTCCAATATCTTAGATGATTCTGATTTGGATGTGATATTGTCCACTTATTAATACTGACATATTTATTAAGTATCAAAAGAGAAGTCTGAAATTAGTATTGCAAATTATTCACATTATTTGTAAACCAATCTAATTTATACTTAAGCATGACTCTCAATTACAACGGTGGACAAATAAGGCAAAAACCAAACACAAGATGAAAATTTTGGTGGAAGATGAAAGAGAAGCATTGTAAAACAATTAAGTTTCAAAGATAGCTATTAGAAAGCAGCACTAATTATGCTTAAAGCTGTGAACAAACTACAAACAAAAGTATGAATGATTTTGGTCCACATTTGCACATATTTGGGAGAATGTACGAATATACACAGCTGCAAAGCAAATCAGTGGGTATAACAATTGAGTAATTGACTTTTAGATAGCGCTTATTTCGAGTTACATACATGTACAGGACACAATAAATAGTCTGAAGAGTACAAATGACACTGAATGAACGTATAGAACTCTAAAGAGAAGCCAATTTGGCAGGGGGCGGGCCTATGCTAGACTGCGATCACTTGGGTCTCGTGGAACTTGGCAATGAAGGCCGAGGCTTTCTTGTCGATGCCAGGATCCGCAACGTACCAGCCCTTGTCATAGTCACTTGGCCATATATTCATTGGCTTCATTGAGTCCACCTCCCTGGCATCGTCCCGATGCGGCCTCCGAGGCTTGAAGAGGCTCATTAGAGAGAAGGAAGATGAAGATGAAGATTTCTGCTGCCTGTTGTTGCCTCCCATAGGACTTCTTTCGAACTACTGTTGTTTGGGCAAAGCTAGTAGCTAAATTACTGTGAAGGCGCCAAAGAGCAGTAGAAATGAACTCTCTCTTTCTCTCTCTGTCTTTCTTTGGTTTTTGCACTTTGAAGTGTCAATGAAGGAGGGCAACTCAATTTATTCTCCAACAGCAGAGAATCTGGACAAAATATCAGGTCCCTTGAGAATTAGAGGAACGGTCCATACCGAATGACCTGAAAAGGGTTAGAAAGAGAAAGGAAAAGAAGTCTAGAATTACCTCTGTAAACTCATTATTGTAATATAAATTTGATGTGCAAAATGTGAACACTGCATGCCTCGACAAATTACAGATCGAGAATTAATTCCGATGTATTGAACTCGAATGAATCCAACACATCAGTTTATAACTTTTTCCTTCTCGGAGTACCTAAATTTTACTACAACCATTTTTTTCTGAAATTTAGTCACGGACTTTTAAACTTCGGTATTGAGTTATGACTGATTTTAGATTATGGTTATTTTTTTAGCCCTTTTTCCCTCTCAACTTTTCACCTTTTGCAGAGGCAATATTTTTTAGAATTGATCCTAAAATAGGGCATGTGATGTGATGAAATCTGTCAATTACAAGTAAAACAACCCAAAAAAAAAACAAGTATCTGTTGGTCAAAGAACAATAGGATGCTGGGGAAGTGTCCTCCTCTCTTTATTGTAGTTGACCAAAACACCCGTCGGTGGTGAAAGACTCCATGACCAAATTAATCCTGCAGAAGAATCCATGCACTTTCTCCCTGTCCATAGACATCCTTTTTCCACTCTTGACTCACATCATTCACTTGACTTCTACATACCATTTAGCAGTTAGCACATCAATTTGTTTGCACATTGCTGTTCGAATATCTCCCGTCGTTCTATTAGATGCATATGACTTTCCACTATCATAAAACGAAACTCGAAAGGCATATTTCAACCTCAAATTTTCACTCGAAAATTCATCGACAAGCCAGTACTCCCTAGAAAATGAATAGGTGCCAAATAATGGACAAACGGTGATTAATTCAGCTCAGTGAACAACACCATCGTGTTATTCCAGGAACCTTTCATGGATCTAAGTGTTAAAAGAATCCTCCTCGTTTGCTGCAAGCATGTGTCGGTAGAAGGACAACATAGGATGCTTGATGTCGTCCTCTCATTTTTTGTAGTTGACCAAAACAGATATCGATCGGGGATGGAAGACTTAATGAGCAATTAATCCTTGGGAAGATGTCCGTCCATTCACCTTCTTCGTGGCCAGTGATTCTCTCCTCGAATCGCATCGTTCGTTTATGCAAAGCTGAGTTGATGGAACAGAAAAGAGGAAAGACGAGAGAAGATACATAAAGAAGGTGGTCGAAAGGAGCCACTAGGCTTCTCGTCTTTGAACGTATCAGCTCGTGGCACTCATTAATTAGTGGATTAATACTACAAAAAACTTCAAACTGATGCACTTATAATAAACTTACCTGAAATTAATTTTTTGACTGCGAAAAAACCTAAACTGGTACACATATAATAATTTTACTCTCTGTTAGTTTCCGTTAAATTTTGCCATCAAATTTCTAAGTTGGATAACATGTCGTAGTTGATAGGTGTACAAATTTGAGGTTCTTTCACAGGTGTACTATTATTTGGTTTTTCATGATATTAATCCAATTTAATATAAATAAATTTGTCAGTTTGAGGTTTTTTGCTATCAAAAAATTAGTTTAGTGTAAATTCGCCATAAATGTCTCAAATTTGGATTTTTTGTAATAAAAAAATTAGTTCGTGGTCTCTATTGAGGGCTCGAGCCTCGTCAGCGACTAGGCGAGGCACGACCTCACTAAATCTGGCAAGATTGGGCCTCACCCTTGGCCGGCGAGGCTCGATCCTCACTAGCCCAGCGCGAGGCCACTCTCGCGGCCATCCGGCGAGGTCGAAGGCCACCACCTTGCGGCTTCTGGGGATGTAATGAGATTGATTCTGTCAACTGACGTGCAGAAGAAGCAAAAAGGAACAAAGAAAAGCAAGTGTGCGTTGGTGAAAGGACCCAATATAGGATGCTTTTCAACAAATGCATGTCGTCCTCTCATTTTTGTGGTTGACCAAAACAGAGATCGATCGGGGGTCCTGGGAAAGATGTCCGTCCATTCACCTTCTTCATTGCCATGGACTCTCCCTCGAGTCGCATCGTTCGTTTATGCAACGCTGAGTTGATGGAACAGAAAAGAGGAAAGACGAGAGAAGATACATGAAGAAGGTGGTCGAAAGGAGCCCCCAGGGTTCTAGTCTTTGAACGTATCAGTTGGCAGCACTACTTAATTAATGAATTAATACCATGAAAAACTTCAAATTGATATACTTATGACAAATTTATCCCCAAATTAATTTTACAAAAAACTATAAACTTATATACCTATGACAATTTTACCTTCTGTAAGTTTCTATTAAATTTTACTATCAAATTTTTGAGTTGAATGACATGCGACAGTTGACGGGTGTACCAATTTGGAGTTTTTCACAAGTATATTGTTTTGTGATTTTCTATGATATTAATTCAATTTAACGAAAATAAAATTATCATAAATATAGCAGTTTTGGGTTTTTTGATGGTCAAAAAGTTAGTTTAGGGTAAATCTATCATAGTTATATCAATTTTGGATGTTTTATGATCAAAAAATTAGTTTGGAGTAAATATTTGTCACAAATGCATTAATTTGAGATTTTTTATGATATTAACCTTAAATTAGCTGATTTGGTTGTAATTATTCCCCAAAAGATGCCGTACGTTTTGCCTTCACAGATCTCAGTGCAAATTGTACGCCCCAAAAAGATATGCTAAAGAAAGGTTTTGAGAAGGACACATGTCACTCCCTCAAGCCCTCCTTTCATTATTTGTAATTATTTATTTTTGACAAATAAATTATTTTTTTCTTCTTCTTCTTTTTCCATTTTCGATTGAAAGGTTAGGTGATTTTTTTATTTTTCCGGCCCTATCTGTATTTCATTTCATTATTCTTATAATTTTAAGGGTGCGTTTGGTAACGTTTCTATTTCTGGGAATAATTTCTTTTCAGAAATAGTTTTTTTCTATTTCTATTTCTTGAAAGAGTTTCTGAGCAAAATAATGTGTTTGGTAACTGCACAAAATTTCTATTTCTAGAACAGAAATGCGTTTGGTAATTGCACAAAATTTCTATTCCTGGAATAGAAAAAGAACAGAAATGCGTTTGGTACGACCAAAAAAATTTCTATTTCCAATTTTTTTCATTCAAGTTTATATCTTTTATTTAAGTGTAAGTACAAGTTATAAATGAAAAAAACAAAGAAGCATTGTTTATTGGTTTGTCTAATCCTTTTTAACTCACACTACTTTATATATATAATTAATTATCGTAATCTTTTTATTATTCTGAATACCATATTTATCTATTTCAAAAGTTTCTACACAACCGCTATTATAAATACTATTTATTCTCATATTAAATTACCAAAAGATAAAAAAGAATGCTTATATCTTAACCATGTGTTAGTTGTTTTTATTACCAATAAATAAATAAAACAAGAACTCATCCTACGAATGTGAAGAACTCTCTAGGTCAACATTGACAGTGCTATAATATACAACAGCTGGCGTCACTAATTTTTGTCACTTAAGAAGATTACACATTTCTTTCTCTTTATGAACTCTTTCCTATGATGCATAGAATTCTTTGCCATTATATATATATAAAGAACATTCGAAACTCCATATACGACATTATAATAACATGTGGATAATGCCGATTTTAGTGAGCGCTTGAATATGATCCATTCGCTTTATTAATCACTTAAATAGTCACAGTAACTTTGAAAATTGATTTATATAGACATGAATCCTTAATTTTCTTATAATGATTAAGTTTACAAAATCAATTCAAATTTGCTTGTGACTTATATATATAAATATTTACATCTTGTTTTCATCGAATAAAGTTGAACATGTAGGTGAAGGAGTAGTCTTCAATTGCAGCAAGAAAAACGTAGTTGAATGCCAACACTCCAAAGAGATTCTCTATACTCCTAGTACTAAAATATCCCATCAACTCATGCATTGCCAAATATTCAAAGCTTGCCAAACCTCTATTTGAAACGTTGCACAGGATTTGCATTTCAAAAATACAACGATAATAATACCTGCTAATTAACAAAATGTTGCCAAATATTTATAAACAACATAACAAAAGTCAGAAACATAAAGTCATGGAATCTCAGGCATATTGTGATTCCTTGCCATTTGATTTGCAATATTTTTCCTAAGCATGTTCATCTCAACTGCCTCCTCATGCCACTCATCTGCATCCTCCACTTGTGTAGGTCCAAAAGGGTAGTCGGGATCTCCATATAGGGAAAAATTTTTGTCCATCCTATCTTGATCACGAATGTAATTATGGATAGCACAGCATGCAATTACAATACATGGTTGCTTGCGATTTGTAAATGGAGGCATGTGTCTCAAAATGAAGAAGCGATTCTTTAATGCCCCAAATGACCTTTCAATGACATTTCTTAATGAAGAATGCCTATGGTTGAACAATTCTCTTGCTATTCTAGGCCGTCTCTCTCTACCCCTATAATCATTCAGATGATACCGTTCACCTTTAAACGGAGTTAAAAATCCTTCAAGTGCTGCATAACCAGAATCTACCACATAGTATTTTCCTATAACAAGGTATATATAAATTTGTTATGACATCAATGCAATATAATCATACAGAAAATTAATCATTATATACAAAGTAAATACCGAGTGGTGGTCGAGGAAATTGCAGTTAAGGAGTCTCGAGTGCTGTCGAGAGCACCCGACAATCGTTGGCAAACCCTTCCCACCCAGCATATACAAAAGTAAATTTCATATCAAATGAACAAACACACAAAACATTCTGGGTGGTAGTCCCTTTCCTGCCTCTAAATGGGATTTGCTTCGACACAGGCATAAAAGCATTAAAGTGGGTGCCATCAATAGCACCTACGCAGCCCTGTGATTTTATAAAAGTCTAATGTCATACAAGATTATCAACACATGTATTTAATAGAGTAAAATCGACATTAAATTCGTACCTTGAAGTAGAGTTTATGGTTAGGAACCATAAGAATCTCTTCTAGGACAATATCAAAAGAAGGTGGCTTGATAACCTCTTTTGCCAGTTTCATAACGGCTTTCAACACTATGGTAAAATAATTGCTGATTGTTTCTCCCGAATGTTGGAATCTCTCACATAAATCTCTGATGGAGTTCTTGTGACCAACCAAAGATAAGAAAATCCCAACTTGTTCATCTATCCTAACATACCGACTATTTTTCAACCAACCTCTTGCCCTCATTAAATTACATAGGTTTAGAAAAACATGTCTCTCCATTCTAAATGCTTCATATATTATATCTGAATGTCCATAAACAATCTCTCTTACCCATTCGGGTCTTGATAATTTGCTGTCCCTAATAGGTTCTCTCAAATGCACGGACATGTCCATTGAAAAAGTGTACAACCATCCTATTATTAGGTCAATATCAAACTCATCCAAGTATTGTTCAACCGGTGCTACATCCCCAGTAGACACACTATTTGTTCCCCCGTCCATAGTACCTATGCCATTTAAACAAATAATAGCACATCAATATGGATATCCAGAAAAAATAACCAACAACAACTAAATAACATAAGTCATAGAGTGAAAGCAAATCAAATATAAAAATTCCACGCAATCCATCACACCCATGCCACCGCACAAATACAATAGTCTCAACATGAATATGTTTAAAAACCAAATAAAAAGCAATACCATAAGTCATAGAGTAAAATGAAACACAAAGTCATGAAAATCCTACGCAATCCACGATACAATTCCCAACATCTAGTTAAGAGCTTGGAGAAGTGCATTTCTCCATTCAGCTGGGGTTTTGATGAAAGCCTCACTCCATCTAGCACTAGCGCATGCTCGTTCCACTGCTTTGGTGTAAAGATTTTGATCCAAGTTAAGCATGCTAATGAGGACATCAATCATAGCAGATACAGAGTAGGGGTCTACAGGTGGTGATGTGACCTGTGAAGTGACAGAGCCAGTCACAGATTGACTAGCCCTAGCTTTGATCATATCCTATATGGCTTTGCAGGTGCTGGCAATATTGAATGCATTACTCGCTCTTCTCCTCTTTGTATTTGGAGTCCTATCCAATTTGTGTTTATCATGAACTGGAGTAGTTGTCTTGTCAGATGTAAATACTCCCTCATCAAGGTGGTGTTCACTGATGTCTGCTAGATCACTGGTTACATCACCACCACCATTGAATAGTCCCTCGTCATCATCTAACAACATCAAGTCTTCAGCATTTCCTATTGCATACTCCCTAATAGCATATGTATCACCAAATACAATACACAGGTTGGAATACTAAGGAAACCCATCCTTCTTGAATTTTGCTCACTCTTTATTATCCTGCAATTCTCACAATAATGACATACGTTAGCAATATAATCAAACATCTTAAAACTTACATCTACAATGATATCAAAAACACCAAAAGTTAAATGATACCTTGATGTGAGGCTCCCATATGCTTGGATCATCCACAACAACTGTTTTATTCACATTATCCCAGCCAAATCCGGATTGTGAAAGAAGCTTCTTAAAACTACCATACTGTTTTTTCAATTTGTTCACCTTGTTCTTCAACTGTACTTGGTTATATTGGAGCCCTGTCTGATTATTGAATGCAACCCGTATGTTATTCCACCTTGCTTTATTGTAAGTAGAAGAGGTGCGATTTCCCTTTTTGACCTCTTCTACCAACAAACTTATCAACAGATCGGTTATAGGCTCGGTCCACTTTGCATTGAATACCTCTTTATGTGATGCCATTTAACCTTCACTAGTTGAGCATCATATGAGCCATGCATTAAATCATACCATAGTCATATAGGAATTACATGCAATACTACATTAAATCATAACATTGTAACCACCCAACATTGGCCACCACAGTTGCCCCTAGAAAGGAATTAAAATGGAAGTGAATTTCATCAAATAGGATTTCTATTATTGGCAGCCAGAAAATGTAAGTGCCACATGGATACTCAGCCAACATTTTCCATCTAGTGTCATGAAAGAACCAATTCAACAAGGCAGAATGACGAGTGACATTAAGAATTTCCATATTTGAACCTAATAAACAGATATTGTAATCACTTCTGCAAATTAGTATATAATCCTTGTAAGAAATTCTTCAGGATGAAGCATGTCATTCCATAAGACCTCATTTTCTAGATGATTATCCGGCTAAAGGACATATAAAGAAGCACAAAAGTTACCTCTGTTGCCGTAGTTTTCCAGCAAAAGGATCTAGTTGCTCTTGCTTCTCCACTTCAACTGTTTTCCCCTTCTTATCAGCTACTTTTGCCACAGACTTCTTTAGCTGTAGGTGCCTGAGCTCAACAGGCAGCAAGTACCAATTCAATCAATGCAAAGTTAATATGAGGAGTTGAACAGAACAAGCATCACAAACAAATTTGTCCTCTATAACCCTTCCTCTTTGTTATGTTTTCCTCCAAAAACCACACAAGAAAAGACTGATAGACACAAGAAATATCATGCTTCACAAGGAGAATCCAATCAAACAAACCAAGTGCAATTGAGACAAGGAATAATGTAGCGTCCATACACAAGATTAATTTAATGAGTAATGTGGCAAACTCCTTAGAGTAATTGAATATGGCGTACATGCTTATCTTGCTCACATACAGCTAAAACAGAGTACCTTTCTTCCGGGAATAAAGTCGACAGTGGGACCTCCAGTGACTTCTACTACAACAACTCCTGCTAGCTGAAATAGGCATTTCACTCGTAATGATCAATACTTGCAAATTGATAAATCATTTTTAATGGTAACCACTAGAATCGATTAGCTATATATAACATCATCCAACCACTAATCAACCAAGAACAATACCAGTTGAACTAGACAGAGGAGATTTCCTACAAGCAACTGAGAACTAAATGCCCAGGGGATTGAAAATAAGATAGATAAAGATTTGTTCTTAAAGCATCTGAATACGGAGAATATGTGGGTTATGCCAATTAAGGGCTTCCATACTTGCATGCACATTAGTTTTAAAGATGTTACATGCTGGAGGGAATAAAACTTCAAAGTTAAATGGCAAGAATTCGAAGTCTTTTTCAAACTAAGCTAGTCATATCAACAAAGATTTCGTCCACCTATTGGGAGAGGCGACTCGTAATATGTAAGATGGAAGAACAAATCCTTTAAATAGTCTTTTCACCTGTTATAGATCTACGTTTGTAATCTTTGGACACTTGGACTTCACCTCCTCTTTATCCAACAGAAAAGCAAATGTAAATATACTGACTGAAGTTATATCTCAACTCCATTCACAAAAAAACTTGATTCATCAAAGCTATGACATTATCCATGATGGGTTCGTAAAGTTGTATAATTGAAACTCTTATAATCATAACATATCTACAGGGTAACTCATGTAAAACATATGCAAAGGTCTTAGAATTTCCTTGGTCGACAATCATGGAAGCATTAGACTGAATACTAAACCACCCATCTTAAGCATGCTCTCATAAACTGAACATAAGATAATACATATACCTCAACTTTATGAAGACTGCAGGGATTTCTTTAAAGAAAGTATCAATGTCTAAAGCAACAACTATCTTCATGCATTCTATACTGATGAATATTGGAAATATATCTAAATTTGGTTAGATGAACCTAACACTATGCCGCAGGCAAGTAACAAAAGTAAATCAGAGTACGCAGATTAAATCATGTTGATAAGTCCAGAGTATAACGTTAAGCCAACTAAAATTGCAAACGCACTGCTTGGCCCTTCAAGAACTTGTAAGTAAATAGCATCATGTTAACAAACTTGTTAACTGTTTTCGACATAACAGACGACGCACCCCACACGTGAGCACTAAACATCGTAAGATGATTAAGTCAACCATTACTCATCAAATGACACAAAACATAAGCAAAAGCAACTCCTCCCATAGCAGCAGATGAAGGAAAGCTACAATTGAAGTATTGAAAGACATACGTCCATGGAAATTGGACTCTCAAATCTCCATGCACCTACATATATTTAGTGTCAAACGAGCATACAACGGGACTCGCACAATCACAACCTACAATTGCATGCTCATCCTCCAAACTGCCATCGATGCATGAATAGATGAACTCCAGAAACTACTTCAGGCACGGATGTCGAAGAGGCGTAGACACCACTTCGCCAAACGAATCAATACCGCGAAGGCAGAGAAACCTAAAGGCAGGTAGCTCAGAAAGAGCAGGGAGCGCTCACCACACCACAGAAATCAAGAGCGATCTTCAAGCCAGCATTGGCACCGTGGGAGTACTCTTCCTTGTTCCGAATCGAGCCATTCGGACCGGTGGTCTTCGTCCTCGCGTCGTAAGTCTCGGCGTCGTGCGACCTGCAAAGACGAATCGCCAGAAACCGCCAGACATTAGAAACCGCGGGGGCTAAATCTGATCAACGAACGTTCGTCGCCGGCCAATCGAGGCGGGGACGGAACCGTAATGGGCATAATCGAGAGCTCGAGACCCTCGAACCGGGAACGAACGCCGTGCGGCCCTCGAGGGTATTCAGTCGCTGGCAATCTCACGCGGGGCGTTCCAGCGACCGAGCGAGCGAGAAGGAAGGCCGGAATTGCACCTCTACCACGAGTGACGAGGGTGGTGGCCGGTGCTTTGCAGACGACGGATGATGGAGGAGCCGAAGAAGCCGCTGCTCGAAAGGAAGAAGAGGTAAGAAGTAAAAAATTAGGGTTTACATAACCCTTTTTACCTTTCTATTTCTATTTCTATTTCTGATAACAAAGAAGTAGATATTTTCTACTTCTTATTTCTGCTTCAAATCTATTTCTTAGCCACTTTTTTATTCCTGGGAATAAAAAAATAAAATGCGTTACCAAACATGTTTCTATTCTTTTTTTGTTCCAGGAACAGAAAAACAGAAAAATAGAGAAACAGAAGCGTTACCAAACGCGCCCTAAGTTTCCTATTTCCTCAAACGTGTGTCATAAGCGATATACATAGAATTAGATACAGTGCGCATATGGTCGGATAAACTGAATTGATACAAATGCAAAGGTCTGGAATTGAATTGGCATAGTTGTAATAAATTTATAACCGTTTTGGTAATTTTTCCCATTTTAGTATATGGATAGTATATCATACTCACTCAATAGTTTCTCATATGCTTTTAAGGCCAATTTCATGCTATTATTTCATAAAATTAAATATCTCAAAATGAGTCCTTAAGTACTTTTACCAGTAGGTGTATGAAAGCGTTTAATTATGCTTTTAACTTATATATTAAATCAGTAGCAGCCCGTTTCCTAATCTAATTTTTTAATTTCTTATTGAAGTAGGCTCTTTGAGAAAAAAAAATAAACCCTAATCAATATAATATTAGCTTAGAAAGAAAAAAAATATATGTGTGAGCGGTTAGGCGCACATACAAAATCAACTCTCAATAAAAATAATACCTAATACAAGCAATCTCAAATTTGGATCATCGATATGTATTTTAGTTAACATGTCATCTATTTCAATGGCTAGCGGCTAATTGGTAAGGGTATGATAGTTATCTAGGCAATATTGAATTCGGGAGAATTGTCCAAAAAGTCCTAAATCTATTTTAGGTCAGCCAATTCAATCTTAAACTTTTCAATTTTGTCAATTCAATCATAAACCTTTTGACGATTTTCCAAAGTTATCTATCCAATCAATTTATGCAAGAAATCGCTCACATGATGGTTCAAGCAATGACCGGTGGAGGTCATCAGCCACAAGCAAGGGCCGTGACACCCTCGCCTTGCCTAGCATCCCTGAGGCCGCGGTGAATGGCGAAGGGAAATAGAAAAAACAAGAAAAAAGAGACATTTTTTGTTAACCTTTTTCCCTTACTTTTCACATTTTACTGAGGCATTTTTTTTCCGCTTAAATAGGGTTTGTTATGTGACTAATTCTGTCAATTACACTAAAACAAGTGAAAAGACAGAAAACCAAGTATGTTTTGGTAAAAGAATAATAGGATGCTTCTGAAAGAAGTATCCATGCACCTTCTTCATGTCCATGGAAGCATGTGATCGATTGTAGCACCGCTGTTAATCCACAATGGCAAACGTGTGGGGGCGGCGGCGAGCATGTGATAGTGGCAAGCGACCAAAGACGGCACATATTTACGTGCATGCGCCCGCACACTCGAGGTCATAGGTCACTTGAGGGGCGCAACTAGCCGCACGATGATCATGATTATAACACTCTTCGAGTGAGAGAGAGAGAGGAGGGTGAGCCATGACAACGAACTACAAACATAAAAAAGACTTCTATACATATTTAAGAGAATGTATCCATGAAAGCAACTGCAAAATTCAGTGGGTAATCAATTGGAAAATTGACTTTCATATGAATCTAGTAATGAAAGGATACAAATTGTACTGAGCTACGTATATATACAAGCTACAACACTTAGTCCAAATAATTAAGAAAAAGATGCTGAACAAGCATATGGTATGCTAGACCGCAATCACATGGCGTTCAGACTCCGATGCTTGGGTCTTGTGGAACTTGTCGATGAAGACTGTGGCTTTATTGTCGATGTTGGGCTCTGCGACGTACCGGCCATTGTCGTAGTCACTCGGATATACTTTCCTGGAGCTTGCAGAGTCCCCCTCCCAAGCATCATCCCGGTGTGGCGGCCTCCGGGGCTTGAACAAGCTCGTAAAAGAGAAGGAAGACGAAGATTTTGGCCTGTTGTTGCTTCCCATAGGACTTCTTTTAAACTGCTGTTGTTTGGGCAAAGCTAATGGCTTGTAGAAATGATCTCTCTCTCTCTCTCTGTTTTCTTGGCTTTTGCAGTTTGAAGTGCTAATGAAGGAGGCCAAATCAATTTATAGGGTTCAAAGGTTAGAGAATCTTGACAGATAGCAGGTCCACTTGAGAACGAGACGAATGGTCCAGAGCTAATGACCTGAAAAAGGTTCAAAAGAGACCGGAAAAAAAGTTTAGAATTTACCTGTCTAAACTTAAGAATATCACGCACAGTTATACATGCTGAACAGTGCATGCCTTCTCAAATCGAAAATCAAGAATTAGTCACGATGCACTGAAATTGCATGAATCTAATGTATCATTTTGCAACTTTTTCTTTTTCAGGGTTCTTACTGCAATCATTTCTCCGAAATTTAGTCCCGATCTTTAGTTTTTGACCTGAGACATGACTTTCTCGAATGTGAATTTCAGAAGATGCAAGCACTCCGATTAGGGTCATTTCGTGAACCCTTTCTTCCCCCTTACTTTTCACATTTTGCAGAGGCATCTTCCTTCTTTTTTCACTTTTACCGCTTACATGGGGCACGTAACGTGAGAAATTCCGTCGATTACATGTGAAACGAGCAAAAAATATTTCCAAAATATTCCACTACAACGAGGTAAAAGGATGCTTTTCAATAAAGATGTGTCCTCCTCTCTTTTGTGTAGTTGAAGACTTCGTGACCTATTTAATCCTGGGGAAGTGCCCATGCACTTTCTTCTCGGCCATACCTTCTTGTCTCTCTTTACTAGAACTTCTTTAATTTTTACATATATTGGTGGGACATGCCGCATGAATTCGATACCTCCTTCATTTAGGAGGATCGTCAAAAAAGGGCCCTAAGTCCGATTCTTCAAAGTTGGACTTTTCTAATACAACTCGCATGTGTATTTCAATAATTCCCCCCTCACACGTGAGCTTGGGCTTCTGCTACGAACTCTCAACAATATATGTATAGTCCATAGAGGGGAAAAGTGTGAGAAAAGTGTTAAACCTTTTGTATTGGTGCTAATTTAGTTCTAAACATTTTTTTGTTGCCAATTCAGTCATAAACCTTTTTATTTTTGTGCAAATTCAGTTCTTTCGGCTAATTTTGGCTGAATTTTGCCTATGTGACACCAACAGCAATGACATGGACAACTTTTAATAAAGTTTTAATATTTTTTGAATATTTTAATTTTAATTTTTAAATTTTTCCCCTTACCAAAAAAAATTTTAAAATTTTTTCTTTTCTTTTTCTCTTTTTTTATTGTTCTTTCTTTTTTTCATTCCCTTTCTTCTTCCTCCCGCCGACCAATGGCTTGGCTTGCCCTACAAACCATGTGAGACTCGCCCTTGCCAGCGACCGAGAAGGCGAGCCTCACTAGCGGTTGGACGAGGCACGACCTCACCGAATCTGACGAGATTGGGCCTCACCCATGACCGGCAAGGCTCAACCTTCACCAAATCCGACGAGGGCAAGCCTTGCCCAACCCAGCGCGAGGCTTAAGCCCTCTCCAAATGGTAGCAAGGGCGGCCTCGAGCTTAGCTGGGCGAGGCACAACCTTGTCAGATCTGGTAAGGTCAGGCCTTTCCCATGGTCGAAAAGACTTGACCCTCGACAGATCCGATGAAGGCGAGCCTCGCCTAGCCCAATGTGAGGCTTGAACCCTCACCCAGCCCAGCTCGAGGCCACCCTCATGGATGGCTGCCCCGATGAGGACTCGAGCCTCACGCTGGGCTGGGCAACGCTTGCCCTCACTAGATATGGTGAGGTCGGGCCTCCCTCGTGGCTGGCAAGGCTTGACCCTCGCCAGATCCGACAAGGGCGAGCCTCACCTAGCCCAGCATAAGGCTGCCCTCGCGACCATCCGGCGAGGGTCAACCTCACCGGTCATGGGAGAGGCCCGACCTCTCTAGATTCGGCAAGGTTGTGCCTCGCCTAGCTGTTGGAAAGGCCCGCTTTCACAATGGCCGGCAAAGGCGAGCCTCGCCAGTGGCCGGCAGGCAGGGCTCGCCAGCCCTAGCCTCTAGCATCCAACTGGAGGAAGATGAAAGGGAATGAAAAAAAAGGAAGAAAAAGAAAATTAAAAAATAAATAAACAATTCGAAAAATATTAAAATATTATTAAAAGTTATCCATGTCATCGCCGGTAGTGCCACATAGGCTATCCGGCATCCACATCAATAAAATCCCACCAAAATTAGTCGGAAGGACTGAATTGGCACAAAATCCTATTTTAATTTTTGGTTTGAGTTATGATTTTTTTTTCAAAAGTCATATTAATTATGGTTATTTTGTTAATCCTTTTTCCCCCTTACTTTTTACCTTTTCCCGAGGAATTTTTTTTTTCATATTTTCCGCTAAAATAGGGCATTGTCTGTGAGAAATTCTGCCAATTACTTGGGAAACAAGAAGAAAAAAAAAAGGACAGATCTTTCATTAAAATGCGGCAATCGGATGCTTTTCAAAAAAGTATGCCCTCCTTTTTTGTGTAGTTGAATGCTTAATGACCAATTAATCGTGTGGAAGTGTCCATGCACTTTCTTCTCATGGAATCCCTTTTTCCATTCTCGAGTAGCACTATTCGTTAAACTTATATTGTTTTTTAATTTTATTTTTTTTAAACCACGAGGGTGCTAATTAGTCCTTAAAAAAGCGGCAAGTCTAGCCTTTACAGAACAAGAGTTGGTGTAAACCTTTTGCACCACAGACATTCTACGCCCTAAAAGACATACCAAAGAAAGTTTTTGGGGAGGACACGTGTCACTCCCTCAAGCCCTCCTCCCTTTTTTTTAAAATTTATTTTTGACAAGTTACTTGAATTTTTTTTTTGCTTTTTTCTTTTCATTACCGGTTGACAGGTTAGACTTCTTATTTTTCCGTCCGTATCTTTATCGCATTCGATAGTATAGAGAATCAAACTCGTCTTGTGTACCTAATCTACACTGGCAAATGCATTGTAAACCCGTGAGTTAATGTTAATCCATGAATCTCACGCATATATTTCTCTTGGATTTAAAATTAAAATAACACCGCCATTATAAGTTAATAAATATTTTTTTCCTGCAGCAACATGCGGGCACCATTGCTGGTATTTACCTAGTTAATAAGGGGCTCTTGATATACAAAAGAAAGGGGGGAAAATTCCTTAATTTGGTAAGCCCAACTTGCACGGCAAAGCACGGAAGGTTTTATTCGACGCCCTCGCCAATCTAAGATGTATCCTTTGAGTATCAACCAAAAAATAAATGGCAACAAAAAGATGTACCATTTGCCGTCGGCACTTATCTTCTTTTTGTATGAACTTACTAAAAATATATAGTTATATTGCTGTAATCACATTCATTGGCTAGATTCGCCCACACTCTCTAGTAGTATTACTCGATTAGGGAGGCGGCAAATGAGTGCTGATGCGAGGTTTGGTTCCCAATTTCCAAGTTTGTTTTTGGAGAGAATTTGGCCAGCGGTGCCCATGAAAAAGCATTAGAATCTAACTCTAGCGTATAATGCTTTTATTTTAACAAATGATGCTCAAACTTTCGACTCGACTGACCTCTACCTACTGGTGCATGCATGCAAATTGCCCGTCCATATAGGTCAGATAAGACTTTTAATCTCGAGTTGGCGATCATAGTCTTTAAAGTTACTCCGAATGAGTGGTATTGTGGTTTGAATCTTCTACATCTGTACCAAGCCCTAAATCACTTATTCAACATTTTGAGGATAATCTGTATCATGTATATTTTCTTAAGAAAACTACCCAATCAGTCCTAAAAATAGGAATTTTTATTAGGGCAATCCTGGAATTATAGGAAATTAGTTTTAATTTTGATGATTAAGGTGAATTCAATCAAGGTGTGGTCTTGGAAATAGAAATAACACCTAATTAATTTAAAATACAGAAATGTTGATTGTATAGATGAAAATTCATCTCAATGATTTACTGTTTTGCATAAGTTCTCTATTAAATGATGACGACACAGTGTTTAGAGGATGAAAATTTATATGTTGAAGTGCACATAATTGTTTGATTGCCATTGTTTATACGGAGAATGCCAAGAGATTTTAGTGCAATTTTAAGAGAACCATACATGCATACAAGCAGCCCTTGAGCCCATATGTGTGTGTGCATGCACGGTGCATGTGCATGAGCGGGTGTTCGCACACGTGAGGTTGCCAACCTAAATTAGAGGTTACTTGATCAGCCAACTAGGCACACTATGGTCACAATGGCGAGCGTGTGTTGAGGTGGCAGCAAGCGAGCAACGGCGGCACAAGGGATGATGGCGGGCCATATTTGTGCATGTGCGTCTATGTGCCCGCGCACGTGAGTCCATGAACCCATATTAGAAATCACTTGAGGGGTGCAACTAGCCACACAATGATCGTGATTGTAGCACTTTCAAAGAGAGAGGAGCAACAAGCACATAAGACTTTTACATACATGTAGGAGAATGTACCCATAAATGCAACCGCAAAATTCAGTGGGTAACCAATTGAGAAATTGTCTTTTACACAAATCTGTAAATTAAAGGATACCACTGGTGTTGAGCTATCTATATATACAAGATACAATCAATAGTCCAAAGAGTTAAGAAGACACTGAACAAAAATATAGAACTCTAAATAGAAGCCAATTCGGCCTATGCTAGACCAAAATCACTTGGCATCCGAGACTCATGTCTAGTGGAACTTGGCGATGAAGGCCATGGCTTTCTTGTCGATGCTGGGCTCCGCGACATAATGGTCCTTGTCATACTCGCTTGACGATATTTTCCTCGAGCTTACAGAGTCCATCTCCCAAGCATTGCCCCGGCGCTGCCTTCGAGGATGGAACAAACTCGTGAAAGAGAAAGATGATAAAGATTTCTTCCACCTTTTGTTGTTGAGGCTAACCATATCACCTAAAAAGGGGTGTATAGGTTATTTGAGAATTATAAAAAAAAATTGCAAAAAATAACAAATTAAGCTTGGATAGTAGCATATATAGATTGATACTATCATGTGCGCATGCTACTATGAAATAGATATCGATAATAATGGACATATAATACTAATAGTGACAAGATAAAAGATAGTATACAACAATGAATAGGGACTCAGTTTTATCTCCAAACTTACATCTACTCTGCACACTAACAGTCACAACAAGGCTGGAATCCACTCGTAATCTCAAGAGAGTTATAATCAACAAGTATTGCTCTTATCAATTGATAGATTACACTATCAAAACGCAAATACTGCTTTCACACTTATACACTTTATCTTTTCCCAAATTACAAATAGTAGCACCTCACAAAGAATAATATCATTAATAAATACATAGCAACTACCAACAAGAACAAAGCAAATATTGTTGACACCTATTTTTAATTTGCCTAAAATTAATTGCACAAAATTTAGGAATTAATTTTCTTTAATTCCTAAAACAAAAATATTTCAATTTAAAATGCATTGCATATAGAAATTAGGTACATTTTATATTAATAGGGTCTATTAGAATATTTAAAAAAAATTTCAAAAAAAAAAACAAGTCAGGCCGGGTCAGGGCCAGGCCAACCCGGCCCTTTTTCCTTTTCCCCCCACGCCGGGCCCAGCCCACTTTTTCTTTTTTCTTTTTTCCCTCCGCGCTACTGGGTCTGACCCGGCCCAGCCCTTCTCCTCTTTCTTTCTCCCCCTATGCGACCTATCTCTTTCCCTGCCCTGTTCACCTTTGCTCCCGGCCGCCGCTCAACAAGCGGCCAAGTGCCCTCGCCCCGTTGCTATCTGGCCAAAGGAAGGCCAAGAAAGCACGCTGACGAGACTGGCATTAATTCCCAGTCCCGTCCTCCCTATTTTCCCGGCCTCCCTCTCCCCCTTCTTCCTCTGCTGCCTCGCTGAACTGGCCCCCCCTGCTCTGCTCTGCACCGGCCGAAACGGCCATGAAAGTCATGGGGTGGCGTAGGCCGGTGCAGGCTGTCGTCACGCCGACGCAAAGGAGCAGGGGGCGTTCGTCATCGCCTATAAAAACCAGTGAGAGAGATTGAACCCGGGTCGGCCATTTTTGGGAGAAAAACATAACAGAGAGAGAGAAGAGAGAATAAAGAAAGAGAAAGGGTAAACCGAGGGTTTGCCAGAGTAAGAAAGACAACCAGCACCGTTGCTGTCTCCCATGGAGCAGCTGGAGAGCCTCCAGAATCGCCGCCAACCTGTGAGCGTCACGGGTCCCCTATTCACCTTTGTTTTCTGGCACGGATTGGCCGGGACTTGCGCCAGCCGTGTCGCGTGATTCCTGGCCCATACTATCTTTGGTCCGGGTCCTCACTCACCATCGAAGGTAAGCCATAGTCGCCGGAGTTGGTCAATGTCCCAGAACAGGTCAAAATGTCCCTGTTTAGTTGCGCACGCCAATCGTTCGATGAAATGCCTTAATGAGGCCGAGTTGGTTTTGCTCACCAGCTGGTGAGCAAGCGGTCGGACGGCTACCGAGGTGGGCGGCGAAGCTTGGTGGCGACTCCCAGGGGCCGGATTCAAGTCGGCTCTGGTCTGGGTCGATCGGCGGAAGGCCAATTTTGGCCCCGCCAGCGCCCCGCCCATATCCATGCATATGGGTCGATTCCGACCTAGATAAGCAGATCCAACCCGAGTCAATGCCTTGGGTCGGATCCATTGACCCGAGTCGATTCCAACCCAACCCGGACCAACTGACCCGACCCGGGTCAACGCCACGGGTCGGGTCCGTTGACCCAGGTCGAATCCAACCGATCGGATCCGCAACCCGACCGGAGTCAACGCCTTGGGTCGAGTCCGTTGACTCGGATCTGTGACCCGACTCGATTTTATTTTTTTTAAAAAAAATCAATTAAATTAAAAAAAAATTGGAAAAAGTTTTTAAAAAAACTTTCTTTCTTCTTTTCTTTCTTTTTTTTCAGAAAAAAAATTAAAAAAAAAATTTAGAAAAATTTTAAAAAAATTTCTTTCTTCTTTTCTATCTTCTTTCTTCTTTTTTTTCTTCTTTTTTCAGAAAAAATTCAAAAAAATTCAAAAAAAAATATTTTTTAAAAGAATTTTTTTTTTTAATTTATGTAATATACCTAAGCGTTTTAAATTATTGTTGTATTTTTATACATGTTGTGTTCAATTGAAATAATTGCACAAATTGCCATGTTTTAAATTAGATAAACTTATAAGGTTATGCGGTAGTATTTTACGTGTGTTTATTACCGTTGTATTGTTATGCATGCTTTTTAATACAAATGCATGAGCTAATGTATTTTTTCAATGTCATCTGACTTAGTTAATGTTAGAATCTTATGCTGCATGAATTGTTGTGTTCCTAACTGCTGATCATTTCTGATTACGCACTCGTTTGATTACCTCACATGTTAGGAGAAAGATCCTAAAATAAATCCAAATTACCTGACAAATATTTTCAAAAAATAAACAGGATAAAAAGGTACTGAAAGGGCATTAGTTATCCAATTAGTGTAACCAAGTCCCCGAACTCAGTTAATCTCTGGTTCATAGGAATAGGGTGATTTTCCCGTCACCTTATTTGGGTTTCTAATTAATCCACCCCAAATCGATTAGTGGTGACTCCTTGATATAAACCGTTTGCATGTTAAAAAATTAAACCCTAAGTCGCAAAATGGTATGGGCTTGGGAGAGCCAGAGTTAAGTCCTGAACTTAGACTTAACACGTACCAGGCGAGCCCCCCTTCTTTTTGCATGTTGTCCAAAAGAGGCTCGGGAGGTCTGTCGCGACAAATATGAACACTCAAAGCAATAGGCTAATTTCGTTGGTTTCCTCCCAACCCCACTACTTCTTATGGATTGAATTTATATCCATCCAACCTTAGATGACAATTTCCAATTCAAATCCTTCAAGTAGCCGCTGCTTCCACTCGTTGCCCGTAATAGAATATCTCTCTGCTGCTCTGTCGACGTCGAAACGTCTATATGAGAGGAGCAGTTTGCCACAATAGTCAGTATGCTTTTGTCAGAGTTTGTCTCCTACTCATAATTAGCAAAATTGCTATGTTCAACTCCAGTGCTCTTCCCACAAATTCCAAGCCTTGGAGACAACGTTAGAGACCAGATTGAGATTGGAAAGAGGACATCACATGTCTTCCAACTCTTTTATAGGAGCTATGGCTCCTACCAACGATCCACTGTGCTTGCCAATGATTCATTGCTCCTGCCAATGATGCAATCTTCTATCTTCTGGTCTTCCACCTCTTTGATAGGGGCAATTGCTCCTGTCAAAAATCCATTGCTCTTGCCAATGATCCGTTGCTCCTGCCAACGATGCCATATTCTATCTTCCTTTTCCTCCAAGCATATTGGCAATCATAGCTCTACCAAGTTGTTCACATTTCCATGGTCCTTTCAAGTTTTACCAAACTTCTTCGTTCTAGACTTGTTCACCATTACATGGTCCTTTCAAGCTTTACTGAGAATTCTTGTTTTGGGCTTGTTCACCATCTATCAAAGTCCTTCCAATTGTTCACCATATTTTAGTACGTTCAAGTTATCACGATCATCTTCATTCTTCTTGACTTATTCACTCTTGATTAAGGTCTTTCCAGTTGTTGACTTTATCTCAAGGTTCTTCCAGCTTGTAGACTCCTCAGCAATTGATACTTTGTTCACCCTTGATAGTGACAAAGCACTCATCATATCAACTAGTCTATTTAGGACACCATTTGCATATTGGCTTGTGCATTTATCACCTAGTCCACTCAACCAATACACATATTAATAACCTTTGATTATTTTGTCGATCTTCAAAACAATATAACAAATTTGCTTATCAGTTTTTGGATCACATAGGACTTCCTATAAAATGTTGTTTTTTGGGCAAAGCTAGTGGCTAAGTCACTATGAAGGCACTGAACGGCAATAGAATTGAACTCTCTCTCTCTCTCTCTCTCTCTCTCTCTCTCTCTCTCTCTCTCTCTCTCTCTCTCTCTCTCTCTCTCTCTCTCTCTCTCTCTCTCTCTCTCTCTCATTTTTTTGGTCTCTGCAGTTTGAAGTGCCAATGAAGGCAGGCAAGTGAATTTATAGGAGGTTCAAAGGGTAAAGAACCCAGACAAATACATCCTCTACCTTCTACATTTATTTCGCAACAGTTGTCCTAGCCAACCGCTGCAGCAGTGGTTGCTTTTTTCATGGTAGACTAGGGTTTTTTTGTCTTTTTTTTAAGCTACTATTCAATGTTTCATTCTTGAATGCAATCATCAACTGAGTTCTTTAAAGGTTCTATTGGATTGAAAAATGTACATACTTTTGCTACATATATGACAACAACTAAATCCAATTTTGCTACATAAGGTGATATTAATTCCGCTCATACTTCTCAGAGAATCGTACGGTGGAGAGAGGGTTCTTGAAATCCCATTACTCATGTTCTGCTTCTACATGCATTGACTTTAATAAACAGCGGGCTTGAATTCAAATATCACAAGCAAAACGACACTTTTGAGGGGATGATCTCTTAACATAAAGCAGCAAAAGCTTCGAATGATTGACCTTTCATTTGTTCAAATTCACCTATTGGTAACTGTACTCTTTAATGCAAGAACCACCTAGGGTTGTATTCATATCATTCTGCTAATTAGGGCACTTGGGACTTTTTTGACAGAAACATGTTGAATATACTTGTAGAAGCTTCGAACGATTGACCTCAAAGGCAAATTATGAATATAAGCAATAACAGGGCGTTTAATGAATTTAGCAGAAATATGTTAGATTTGACTTTTTGACTTTGCAGCTTTGAAGCAACAATAAAATACAAGATCAATCGAAGAGGAGGTTTTTTAGCCGTCGTTAAAAGGGGGAAAGAGAGAGGAGTGGAAAGCAATTTTATTTTAATCATGCTAGACATTTTGCTCGTTAAAATTGGAGGAAAGATATTTTATTTTGATCGTGATAGATATTTTGGTCGCTAAGAATTCGAACCGTATTCCACCTTAAGAAAGCGTTCCACGGTGAGGAGCTAAAAGAATGAACAAATTTTAAATAAAGAATCTCTCAGAATACTTTCCCTTTTTAGATGTTCAAGTGGGAGAAAAAAAATGATTTGTTGGTCGAAAAATAGGAAATGATTGAGAAGGAGGAAAAAAAGCAATTGGTCCCATATCTCATGGGATTGGCTTGGCTTAGCGATTACGGATTCGACTTGCGGCACAGATTTGTTTCTCCACGCTACCAAGAGCAAACATTTCACATAGAGTATTTGATCTGATACATATAATGAAAGTTTACAATTGAAAATTACTTGGGTAAACTAAGTTATTTCGTCATTAAAAAAAAAACAATTCCTCGTTGCGAAGTGAATTGAATGTGCACAAAAAAGCATGTATTGACACTGGAGGGTTTAAAACCATCGGTTTTATAAAGCATGAACATGACTGAATCCCTAAAGGAAGCTCAACAAGTATCCAAGAGAAAAAAAGGTGAATATAAAGAACAACTCAAGAGCCCAAAGCCAATGGTGAGCATTGCATTTGCCTGCCCCCAGCTTTACAAAAAGGCAAAACACACACCAACCCCATGTGGATTCGCTTCCCACTTTCAGGCTGTCATTGTTCTTTGCCTAGTCTCAACACAACGTCCCAAAAAGAAAACAGTTCTCTGCCTCTTGATAAATTTTGGGTGAACTAAAAAGATCAAAGGACTAGGAGAATCTCCCTAGGTTTAGCAAAACATTTGCAGCTGTCTTCCACAATGTTTCCTTTTTCCAATCGACCAATGGGCCGAAGGAAAGAAGGGCTAATGAAAATGCGTTATGAAAAAACAGTAAGAGTTTTCCTCATTTGAAAATATCGAGCTAGAGTGGCAGAAGGAGAGGAGTGAGTGAATCCAATGTCAAGGGTCCTAATGGTATCGCATAACTTTCGCATGCATGATGGGAAAGACAGAAATTTACCAAAACTCATATTTTCTCTAAGACTTTCTCAAGTGTGATTAGGTTGGAGTCTATGTAAAAATCAGACATTAAATCGGGAGTGTAATTGGCTTGCAAGTCAAAATTGGTTACAAGTTTCGACCCAAAAAAAATTTGGTTACAAGTGAAAAAAAGAGGAGGATAGTGTATGGAAAGAGTAGGAAGAAGCCTACAGTAAGATTCTTTAGAGCCAAACAAGCATATGGTATGATTCTTTCAAGACTTAAGTAGGACGGGCGATAATAAGGCTATGGCCTCTCATTTATTCTCCTGGAAGTCTGGTGGTCTGCAAAACAACCCTTGCCAATCGATTTGCAAACTTGTCTTTTCATAAGTAATTTCTAACACTCGCATCTTCTTTTAAACCTATATTCACGTGACCAGCAGAATCATTCTGGTTGTGAAAATCTTGTTGATAGAGACTCGTGTACATAATAAGTTTGATTTTATCTCTCTACACTCAAATTGATAAATTAAGTTCAACATTTATTGCATTACATCAATGTATAAAAAAATCATTCTGATAGACATTGGCAAGTTTATTAGCTCTCGAAACACCTTAGCAAAATCTCTTGAACAGGAGAGTTGAATTCTCATCTTTTATGTTCTGCTTTACTTAATGTCGTCACCTTTGTTTCAAATGTTGTTTACAATCAGGTGATGCTCAAAGGAATTCATTTGATAATCAGTTTAGTTCAAAATAGTGTCCGGTGTACTTACAGTTGATTTGCAAAAAAAGTTTACAATGATATATCGTGATAAATTGATATGTGACAAACTCTTTTTGTGCAAAAGATTAAGATCCTCTATATTTATGGTGTTAATTTTCTTTTCGAATTTACTTCCTTTAATTGGAGGGTCAAGATTTAGCGGGGGGTACTCAACGAGAAATAGCATGTATGGAGGAAAAATAAGAGGAAACAAAAAATGTATTAAAAACGAAAAAAAAGGAAAAAAAAAAGGAGAATAGAGCTTTCACATTGAAATAAACTAAACTGATGCGTCATTAATTTAATAATTTAGAAAAGGAAATTTTAAATTTTAAATTTATCCCAATATCTTAGATGGTTCTGATTTGGATGTGATTTTGTCCACTTATTAATACTGACATATTTATTAAATATCGAAAGAGAAGTCCGAAATTAGTATTGCAAATTATTCACATTATTTGTAAACCAATCTAATTTATACTTAGCATGACTCTCTCAATTGCGCCGGTGGACAAATAAGGCAAAAACCAAACACAAGATGAAAATTTTGGTGGAAGATGAAAGAGAAGCATTGTAAAACAATTAACTTTCAAAGATAGCTATTAGAAAGCAGCACTAATTATGCTTAAAGCTGTGAACAAACTACAAACAAAAGTATGAATGATTTTGGTCCACATTTGCACATATTTAGGAGAATGTACGAATAGACATAGCTGCAAAGCACATCAGTAGGTATACCAATTGAATAATTGACTTTCATATAGCACTTATTTGGAGTTACATACATGTACAAGACATAATAAATAGTCTGAAGAGTACAAATGACACTAAACGAACGTATAGAACTCTAAAGAGAAGCCAATTTGGCACGGGGGCGGCCTATGCTAGACCGCGATCTCTCGGGTCTCATGGAACTTGGCAATGAAGGCCGACGCTTTCTTGTCGATGCCAGGCTCCGCAACATACCAACCCTTGTCAGAGTCGCTTGGCCATATCTTCATTGGCTTCATGGAGTCCACCTCCCTGGCATAGTCCCGACGTGGCCTCTGAGGCTTGAAGAGGCTCATCAGAGAGAAGGAAGATGAAGATGAAGATTTCTGCTGCCTATTGTTGCCTCCCATAGGACTTCTTTCGAACAACTGTTGTTTGGGCAACGCTAGTAGCTAAATCACTATGAAGGCGCCGAAGAACAATAGAAACTCTCTCTCTCTCTCTCTCTGGTTTTTGCACTTTGAAGTGTCAATGAAGGACGGCAACTCAATTTATACTCCAACGGCAGAGAATCTGGACAAAATATCAGGTCCCTTGAGAATCGAACGAACGGTCCATACCGAATGACCTGAAAAGGGTTAGAAAGAGAAAGGAAAAGAAGTCTAGAATTAACTGTTTAGACTCATTATTGTAATATAAATTCATGTACAAAATGCTGAACACTGCATGCCTCGACAAATCGCAAATCGAGAATTAATCCCAATGTGTTGAACTCAAATGAATCCAACATATCAGTTTATAACTTTTTCCTTCTCGGGGTACCTAAATTTTACTATAACCATTCTTCCGAAATTTAGTCACGAACTTTTAAACTTTGGTATTGAGTTATGACTGATTTTAGATTATGGTTATTTTGTTAGCCCTTTTTCACCCTCGCTTTTCACCTTTTGCAGAGGCAATTTTTTTTTTTAAATTGATCCTAAAATAGTGAATGTGATGTGATGAAATCTGTCAATTACATGTAAAACAGCCCAAAAAAAGCAAGTATCTGTTGGTCAAAGAACAATAGGATGCTGGGGAAGTGTCCTCCTCTCTTTATTATAGTTGACCAAAACACCCATCGGTGGTGAAAGACTCCATGACCAAATTAATCCTGCAGAAGAATCCATGCACTTTCTCCCTGTCCATGGATACCCTTTTTCCACTCGACTCACATCATTCATTTAACTTCTACATACCATTTAGCAGTTAGCACATCAATTTGTTTGCACATCACTCTTAGTATATCTCCCGTCGTTCCATTAGATGCATATGATTTTCAGCTATCATAAAACGAACTCAAAAGGCATATTTCAACCTCAAACTTTCACTCGGAAATTCGTCGACAAGCCAGTACTTCCTAGAAAATGAATAGGTGCCAAATATTGGACAAACGGTGATTAATTCAAATCAGTGAACAACACCATCGTGTTATTCCAGGAACCTTTCGTGGATCTAAGTGTTAAAAGAATCCTCCTCGTTTGCAGCAAGCATGTGTCGGTAAAAGGACAACATAGGATGCTTAATGTCCTCCTCTCATTTTTGTAGTTGACCAAAATAGAGATCGATCAGGGTTGGAAGACTTAATGAGCAATTAATCCTGGGGATGATGTCCGTCCATTCACCTTCTTCATAGCCAGTGACTCTCTCCTCGAATCGCATCGTTCGTTTATGCAAAGCTGAGTTGATGGAACAGAAAAGAGGAAAGACGAGAGAAGATACATAAAGAAGGTGGTCGAAAGGAGCCACTAGAATTCTCGTCTTTGAACGTATCAGCTGGTGGCACTCATTAATTAATGAATTAATATATATTACGAAAAATTTCAAACTGATGTATTTATAAAAAAATTTACCTAAAATTAATTTTTTGATTACGAAAAACCCTAAACCGGTACACATATGATAATTTTACCCTCTATTAGTTTTCGTTGAATTTTACCATCAAATTTCTGAGTTAGATGACACGTGCCAATTGACAGACATACAAGTTTGGGGTTTTTTCGCAGGTGTACTACTTTTTGGTTTTTTATGATATTAATCTAATTTAACGGAGGTACATTTATCACAAATGTACCAGTTTAGGATTTTTTTTGACCAAAAAATTAGTTTAGTGTAAATCCATCGCAAATATATCAATTTTGGATTTTTTATGGTCAAAAAATTAATTCGCAGCCTCTATCAAGGGCTTGAGCCTCATCAGCGACTAGGCGAGGCATGACCTTACTAGATCTAGCAAGGTTGGGCCTCATCCATGGCCGGTGACGCTCAACTCTCACTAGCCCAGCGCAAGGCCGCCCTCGCGGGCCATCCAGTAAGGTTGAAGGCCACCGCCTCGCAGCCTCTAGGGATGTAATGAGATTGATTCTGTCAATTGACGTGCAGAAGAAGCAAAAAGGAACAAAGAAAAGCTAGTGTGTGTTGGTAAAAGGACCCAATATAGAATGCTTTTCAACAAATACATGTCATCCTCTCCTTTGTGTAGTTGACCAAAACGGAGATGGGTGGTGGAAGACTTAATGAACAATTAATCCTGGGGAAGATGTCCGTCCATTCACCTTCTTCGTAGCCATGGACTCTCCCTCCAGCCAATCGTTCGTTTATGCAAAGCTGAGTTGATGGAACAGAAAAGAGGAAAGACAAGAGAGAAGATACATGAAGAAGGTGGTCGAAAGAAGCCCCCAGGGTTCTAGTCTTTAAACGGTTCAGTTGGCAACACTCATTAATTAATGAATTAATATCACGAAAAACTTCAAATTGATATATTTATGATAAATTTATCTCAAAATTAATTTTTTTATTATGAAAAACTATAAACTTATATACCTATGATAATTTTACTTTCTATTAATTTTCGTTAAATTTTACCATAAATTTATTTAGTTAGATGACACGTAACAGTTGACGGGTGTACCAATTTAGGGTTTTTCACAAGTGTACTGTTTTTTGATTTTTCATGATATTAACTCAATTTAACCAAAGTAAAATTATCACAAATGTACTAATTTTTTTTTTGGTAAAATAAGTAGTATATTGACTTTTCACAAATGAGGATACAAGACAAGAGTCGCACACAAAAACCTCGTACCCAATGAGATACCTAAGAGTATCCAAGGGGTACAAAGGTGTAACGACTAAGCAAAGAAAGGGACCTCCAAACGGAGTCAAGGACAAACCGACACTACATCAACCAAGGATGCGTGGCAACAAGAAAAAACCAGGGGTGGGGCCTAGGGGGACCTAGAAATGTCCTCAAAAATTGAGGGAGAGATGCCCCACGCTGTTTGCATTCTCCTATTGCGGGGATGATCTTCAACACAGTGGAAGGTGAGACCTTTATCTTTGACAACCTTCATGAGGTGCTTGATTAGAGCCGGCACAAAAAGAGATTTATTGCGGAAGAGGATGTGGTTCTATTCCATCCAAATGATATGACAAAGCGCCCCAAAAGAGAAACGAGCAATACGGTGATGAAAGCTCTGACCTCCAAAGTTCTGTTTGGCCCAAAGGATGGTTTCTTGCCACGAACCATTCCGCCATGATAGGTTGCACTTGGATGCCCATACTAGCGTGATCAACCCCGTAATGGAGCATCCAAAGAAGAGATGATCAATGGAGTCTGGCCTACATCGACAAAAGGGACACACCCCTTCTGAGATTCTGTGATAAGAGAGAAGGAGAACCTAAGTTGGGAGGCGATTGAGTGTTATAAGCCAAAGAAGGAAGCTGTGTCTCAGCACTAGAGACCGGTCCCACACGAAAGAATGCTAATGGACCACTTGTCCAGCAGTTCTAATGTTCTCCCAGCCAGGGGCAAAAGAGAATTCCCCGATGGGGTGCCCTTGCCACACAAATCGGTCCCTCTTGTCCTCGATAAAGGTGGGGATAGCTTCCGGCCAACCTCTGATAGAGTTCAGAACTGTTGAAGGCTGTCAGACTTGAGAGAAGAAATCCCGAACTGTTACATGTCTCGGAATGCCAGATCGGTAAATGTCCCTACCCGTAAAAAGCTTGTATAACGAACCTCTATCCTGCCATGGGTCAAACCAAAAGGATGTTGATTTCCCATTTCCAATCTGCCATTTGAAAAGCAAAGAGTAGTCAGCTCGGGTGTCTAGGATCTTCTTCCAAACCCAGGAGCAAAAGGTGAGTTTCGGGGCTACCCAAAAATTCTTGTTCTTCAGGAAGGTAAAGTGGATCCATTTGCATCACAGAGATTTATTATCCGTAAATAAGATCCAAATTTGTTTGAGCATGGCTATCCGATTACAGTCTAACAACCTATGGATCCCCAATCCACCCTCATTTTTGGGAAGACAAACCTGTTGCCATGACACTTTAGCGCCACCTACATGCAAATCCGGTCCTTTCCACAAAATTTGTCTTAGGATCAACTCAATTCGGGACAAAACAAACTTCGGCAATGAGAAAACAGAGGCCCAGTAGGTATGAATAGCATGCAGAACTGATTTAATTAGTTGAAGCCGGCCAGCAAATGATAAGAACCGATGAGACCAAGAGCGGGCTCTAGCTATAATGGCGTTAACCAATGCATTATAATCAGCCTTGCCAAGTCTTGATGCAATGACTGGAACACCTAAGTATCGAAAAGGTAGCGTACCTTCTTGGAATCCCATAATCTGCTGGATGTGTTAATGTAAATCATCAGATCCTCCCGAGAAAAAGATCTCGCTTTTATTTTCATTTGGCATTAATCCGGACCAACTTGAGAATAGGTCGAGTCCCTCTTTCAAGACATTAATAGTATCTATGTTTGCCTCAACAAACGCAAGGACATCATCGGCAAAGAAGAGGTGAGTCAGCTGCATGGCTTTGCATCACCAAAAATACTTGAACCCCGGGAGCTTTGTTCTAACATTGATGATTCCGGTGAGTACCTCCATAGCAATGATGAAGAGATAGGGCGATATAGGGTCTCCTTGGTGAATACCCCTATTACTAGCAAAGTAGCCATGCAGTTGTCATGACCGACTTCCGACACGGTCGACCCGATACGCGCTAAGTCTAAGTTTGGGACTTAACTCGGACTCTCCCAAGCCCATACCGTATCGCGACTTAGGGTTTAGGTGTTTAACATGCATATAATTTATACCAAGGAGTCGCCACTAATCGATTTTGGGTGGTTCGATTAGAAACCCAAATAGGATGATGGGAGAATCATCCTATTCCTACGAACCAGAAATTAACTGAGTTCGGGGACTTGGTTACATTAGTTGAATAACTAATACCCTTTCGGTACCATTTTACCCTGTTCATTTTTTGAAAATATTTGTCAAGCAGTTTGGATTGATTTTAGGACCTTTCTCCTAACATGTGAGGTGATCAAGTGAGTACATAATCATAAACGATTAGCAGTCATGCAGCCTATGGCTCTAGCCCTAATTAAGCCAGACGACATTCAAAACATGGCAATTCACACAATTGTATTAAAAACATGCAATGCAATGATAATAGTAAAACATGCAACATACTACCGCATGATTTCAGACTTATCTAATTTGAATAAAATAACAACATGCATAATTATAAAGGATTAAAACACTCAGATAAGTCATGCAAATTTTTTTTTTGGATTTTTTTTCGGAAAAAATATCGAGATAAAAAAACGAAATAAGAAAAGAAAAAGAGAAATTTTTTTTTAAAAAAATTATTTTTTTATTATTTTTTGAAATTTTTTATTTAAATTTTTTTAAATAAAAAAACGTAAAAAGAAAAATGAAAAAAAAACCTTTTTATTTTTGTTTTTATTATTTATTTTTAAAAAAAATAAAAAAATATTATATTATATAATTAAACTGGGCGGGTCGGGTCCGACCCGATTAATGGATCCGACCGGGGTCGTTGACTCGGGCCGGATCAACTGATCCGGGTCGGTCGGACAGACCCGGTCAACGGATCCGACCCAGGTCGTTGACTCCGGCCGGATCAACTGATTCGAGTCGATCGGACAGACCCGGTCAATAGATCTGACCCGGATCGTTGACCCGAGTCAGGTTGGCTGATCCGGGTCAAACCGAACCAAGGGGGCAGCCGCCGACGAAGCCAAAAATCGGCCTCTTGTTGGCGGACCCAGACCGGTGCCGACCAAAATCCGGCACCTAGGACCACCATCAAACCCCGTAACTCACCTAGGTCATCGTCCGACCACCGTTCGCCGGCCGGCGATCGAATTAAAACCGGCCTCCATGAAGGCATTTTGTCGAACACCAGGCGTACGCAACAAAAAATGAGGTGTTTTGACCTCCTCCGGCGATCTGGTTGACTCAAGCGGCTTCAGTTCACCTCCGATGACAACTGGGGACCGGGACCAGGGATGGTATTTGCCGGGATTCGTGGGAAATAGCCGGCACGAATCCCGGCCGGACTGTGTCCACGAACAGGGGAAAACATAGGAGGCTCTCGGTCGGGAGGCTCACCGGTCGTCGACGCGTCTGGATGGTTTCTGGCTGGTCTGATGGCGTTGACGACCACTGCTGGTTTGCCTTTGGCTCCGGCGTGACGTCGGTCTTCTCTCTCTCTCTCTCTCTCTCTCTCTCTCTCTCTCTTTCTCTCTGTGTGTTTTTTTTTGAAAATGGCCAACCTCGCTCCTCTCTCTCTCCCTGGCTTTTATAGATGGCGACATGGCCTCTGTGTGTTGGCATGACGAAGGCCTGCACCGGCCTACGCCTCGCAAATTCCGTGGCCATAGGCCGGTGCAGAGGGGGGTTTTGGCGATGGGCTGAGAGGCAGGGGGAGGAGGAGAGAGGAGAAGGACAGAGAGGGTGAGTGGGAAATAGGGCGGACGGGACTAGAAATTAATGCTAGTCCCGTCAGCGTGCTCGTTCGGCCTTCCTTTGGCCTGCTGACGACGATGACGAGGGGCGGCGCCGCCGTGCGTCGGCGTGACGACGTGCACAGGGGCAAACAGAGGCGACGAGAGCGATAGGGCGGGGGAAGAGGAAAAAGAAAGGAAGCTAGGTCGGGCTGGGCCCGGACGCGCGAGGAGGAGAGAAGGAAAGGAGAAGCGGGCTGGGCCGGCCGGGGAAAAGAAAGAAAAAGAAAAGAAAATAGAGGGAACGGGCCGGAGGAGGAGGAGGCCCACGCGGGAAAAAAAAAAAGAAAAAGAAAGGGCCGGGGAGAAGAGGCCCGCTTGGGGGGAAAAGGAACGGGCCGGGTCGGCCTAGCCCCGACCCGGCCCGACTCAATTTTTTTTCTTCTTTTTTTTAATTAATTAATTAATTAAAAATTTATTATTATTTTTTGAATTTTTTTAAAAAAATAATATTTTAATAGACCATATTAACACAAATATGCCTAATTTCTACATGCAATGTATTTAAATAGAAATATTTTTTTGTTTTAGGAACTAAAAAATTAATTCCTAAATTTTGTGCACTTAATTTGGGCAAATTAAAAATAGGTGTCAACAGCTGCCCCTCTTTGAAGGTAAGCTCGTAGAGTTTGAGCTCGCAGAGGTTACGTTCAAAGATAAAATGACACCTAAATTTGACCCATGCATGTTCAATAAATGTTATTTTTGGCGAGACTGTGAGTCTCATTTTTTATGATGCGATAAAATGATGCGTGCTAAAGTAAATAAAAAACATACCTGGGGCTACTTACCTTGCCGAAGGGTAGAGTAATTTCAAATAATTGATATTGTGTGTCGAGGACCTGATCCTTTCTTCGGTCGCCTTGATGGGGGAAATGGTTTGTCTAGGACCCGAACCTTTCTTCAATCGCCTTGATGGAGGAAATTTTTTGTCTAGGACCCGAACCTTTCTTCGGTCGCCTTGACTGACTGGATTTTGTTTGTCTAAGACCCGAACTTTTCTGCAGCCGCCTTGACTGACTGGATTTTGTTTGTCTAGGACCCGAAACCTTTTTTCGGTCGCCTTGACTGACTGGATTTTGTTTGTCTAAGACCCGAACTTTTCTTGAGTCGCCTTGACTAACTGGATTTTGTTTGTCAAAGTACCTGGGGGACTTTGCCCAAGGGTCTTTGCCCGAGGACTTGATGATTTGCCTGGTGGGTCCTCGCCAGCAGGTCTTGACAAGCTCAAATGATGAGCACCTAGGGGTCCTCGTCCGAGGATTTGATGATTTGCATGGTGGGTCCTCGCCAGTAGGTCTTAGAAAGGCTTAAATAATGAGCACCTGGGGTCTTTGCCCGAGGATTTGATGGTTTGCTTGGTGGGTCCTCGCCAGCAGGTCTTGAAAAAGCTCAAACAATGAGCACCTGGGGGTCCTCGCCCGAGGATTTAATGGTTTGCCTGATGGGTCCTCGCCAGCAGGTCTTAGAAAACTCAAACGATGAGCACATGGGGGTCCTCGCCCGAGGATTTGATGGTTTGCCTGGTGGGTCCTCGCCAGCAGATCTTGAAAAAGCTCAAACAATGAGCACCTGTGGGTCCTCGCCCGAGGATTTGATGGTTTGCCTAGTGGGTCCTCGCCAGCAGGTCTTAAAAAAGCTCAAACGATGAGCACCTAGGGGTCCTCGTCCGAGGATTTGTTGTGAACAGAGGGAGTGAGTTTCGTGCTCAAAAAGGTGAACAGAAGGGTCAGTCCAATGTTCAAAGGGTACCATAACATTCGTAGGTACACGGATTTTTAGAACCAGGTGCAGGCAGAATATACTTACCTGGGTGTGTTCCTACCTCTTAAAGGTATGTCTCCTGTCAAACAAATTTTTCTTTGTGCAAACACATATGCATTCATCGAAGAAATAGACAACTGAGGCTATTCTAGAATGTCATACGAAATATCTTGACTAGCTAGTCAAGATGTTTTTCTTTTTCAAAGAAAAACCCTGTTTACCTTCTAGGTAGTTTGAAAAAAAATATGATGATTTTGAGATCAGATAAGGGTAGAATATACTTACATAGGCACGTTCCTAGAGGTTTGATTTATCATCTGCTGAATAACCAACCTTTTTCAGGGCACGCCTCTTGAGATGATAATGAGGGCTTCTCCGACGCCCCCATTTTTGTATTCTATCACTGGAGATTAGAATTCTGAGCTGTCAAAGATGATTAGCACAAACATACATGCATGCATTCATCAAGAATAGACAAGCTAGGCTATTCCAGAATGTATATTTGCAAGTTCATGCATAATGATTTTGCCATGTTTGCATCACCAAACATCCATCGAGGGTCAATCAAGGCAATTTTCGCTCGCGAGGTGGACTTTTCGAGATGCTGAACGAGGGACCTTCAGTCATAAAGGACTTTTCACTCGTTCTCATTGAAAAGGGTTGTTTGTCCTGACCATTAATGCGAGAACATCGAAAACACTCAATCTGACCGCTATCATATCAACAAGGGTCTGAGTTTTCTCGCAAGCAGTACGATGCTAGCAATCTGAGAGGTCTTCTTCAAGGTCGAAATGCTGGCTTGGTTAATGGCTTAACAAAGGTGACTATCCAAGTCAAGGCCATGAAAGAAAATATTCTGCAATTATCTCCAAGTTTACAAGTCAAGAACCTGCAAAACGAGATAACAATAATCTTGCTGGCACTTCCTTGAAAGTTGTTTATAAACATTTGAAATCTCGCATTAATTCAAGTGCCCCAGTCAGAAGAGACTTTATTAGGGATGTAATGTGGGCTTGGTTCATAGGTTGAGGAATGAAATGATCGTTGGGCTCAAAAATGTGTGTAAGGGTGAGAATTGGTGATCCTCTTGGCATTGTCACCAATCTTTTTCTCCACCATCAGAATCCTTTTAAAAGACTCCTCGGGTAATCTTGTGTTTTAGCATCTTTAACAACTTTTTCTTGAGGAGCTTCTATGTCAAGCATTTTTCTAAATACCATTTTATCTGTCATGTAGCAAATCTTTGTCAAGACAGAGTTCCTAAAATATGAATTTATATCAAAGGAAAACTCAAGTCTAAAACCTTTGGGGTTGTCTATTCTCCACCATTTAACAACTTTGAGGTATTTGAGAGCACTTTATCACGCTCAGAGATATTCTCAGCTAAAACTTCATTGTTTTTCATAGCAGCTACCCAAAAATTAGGGACTCTTTTCTCTTCATCTTTCTCATCGTTTTTCTTCTTCTCCTCTTTTTTTTTCATGGGCATTAGCCTTGCTTTTACCAGGCACACTGCTTTTTTATGCCCCTATTTTTCAGCATCTTTTAGCTGCTCTTCTGGTGTTGTCAGGACTAGCCTAAATAAGATTGAACAGAACCATGTTTTTAGGCTCTTGGAGTCTCCATCTTCATTCGGTATTTGAAGCCGTGATGCTCAAACTGTGGTGACTTTTGCCTTGCCCCGATTTAGGGGATGATCACTAATTGGGTTCATATGAAATGAAATCGCCGGCTCAATTGGGCTAGCAAGGGATATAAGTGTATGGAATAGAAAAAGAACTGCTCTTCGTCATCTTAGGGTATTTAAATTATCGCGAGAGTTCATCTGCAATAAAAACGCTCAAAGATTAATGCAAGTGAGAACAAGAAAATTTCTATTCGTCTTTTCACCTTGTGCGAGTTGTTTGCAGCTGATGATCCTAGAAAGTTTTAGATATTACAAACTCCTCATCCTTCTTGTCTTGCTCACTGAAAACATCACTGTTATCAACAAGATCATTGGCATTCTGGACAGGCATTAGTTTGCTGCTTCTCTCTTGATAAAGCCCTCTTAGCCTCGACTGTCTGGACGTCAATGGTGTGCTTGTCTTAGAGGACTCTGTTAAGAATCACGGGTTCCGTGAAAACAGCGAGATCGAAGCCACGGAGGTAGTGACCGAAAGGGAAGGGATGTTTTTCTTGTTTCCTCTGAGTTTAAATCCATCCTGTGAGGTTAATTTACCTCAAGTTGCCCCAATGTGGGGTGGTTCTTGATAGGGGTAATTTGAAAGAAACCTCAGAGTGTGTGGGCTAAAAAATGGTCAAGCAAAGGATCAAAGATAGTATATGGGGCAAAGAAATGAACTGCCTCTCGTCACTTTGGCTACCGTACCTTATACGAGAAATCCCTTTACCTCATAGAAATGAAACTCTTTCACTCATCTTGCAAGAGTTTGGTACGTGAAAATGTGTATAGACCAAGGGTTGCCTCTCATCATCCTGACACACCGCGTTCAATACATCGGAGTAGTTTGACACCATTCGTCAAATTGTCAAAATTTTCACAGGGAATTGGTGAATTAAACAGGCAAAATTACCATGCAAGAGTCTCTTTCATGTAATGTACTTAAGGAAGAAAATAGTATCTATTTTCTTTAATTATTTCTTCTTTCTTGTTTCTTTCTACTCTTATGAGAAAAGTTTTTTAGGGAAAGAGATACTTACCTATGCTGGGAATGGTGAGACAAACCTGCAAGGCAATAAGAAAGACCATGTTAATGAGTAGCTTTTTAAGGAATAGGAATTGGAAACGATACAACATTACCCTTCGTGATTCTATTCATTAGAGATCCAACTGACAACTCCTTGAGTTTTCTTAGATGTTGACAATTCCTTTCTGACAGGGACAGAAGCTTATGTTAGAAATGAGAAGACTGAAGGATACATTGAGAACGATACAAATTACCCTTCTTCCGTTTTGCCTTCAAAGCTAGCAGAGTTTTTTATCCTCTTTACTTTGTTCAGCCTTCTCTGCCTCAATCTACTTCTCCATGTTCTTGATCTTGAAGCTCGAATGAGATCCTCTATAATTAGGGGTGCCTCCAGTTGGAAAGTCTTATTGTCGGCGCATGCTGTGCCAACGTGGTTCTGGCATGCTGAGGCATTTTTCGAAAATCCTCTGATTCGGGATATGCATAGGGTATGTGTAATTGCTTGCATGGGAATCTTTGCAGCAAAGCTAATCTTTACTTTAAAGGTCTTCGACGAATGCGGGCGTGACTACCATCAACACATCCGTGGTTGTCAGGATCGGTCTTGACGCCATTTCGTTATATGCAAAGTCTTTTCCAGCTGCTTGCACAGAATCTTTACTCAAATTTGTCCTACATAAAAGGAAAAAATGTGTCATTTCTATTCTAAAGTAGATGAACTTTAGGAACGAAATACACCCGTTTTGATGGACTGGGGGATTGCATGCCCCTTAATCTATTTTTCCAATTAAGCACTTCTTCATCATGCTTCATTTGAGAGATCCCAACATTGGCGCTCTATCTGGCTCGCTAGTACGTCAGAGTCTAGCATGTTTCCCATTTCATTATCTGCAAAAGAAAAGGGGTGAAATTTCCAAGATTTGTTAGGGGATATGACATATCTTTTTCTTTCAAAAAGAGGTAACATTTTTGGGGGCACTGGTAGTAATGAGATTTGCCCCATGTTTCATTTGAAGGTTGGATGCCTTCGCTCGGACTGCCCCTATTAAATGAGTTGGTATGTGATCATTGCCAGGGGCTGAGGTGTTCTTTAGTTTGTGTCATTTCCAAATGTCTTTTTTGTAATAACAAATCAAAAAAGAGTATGCTCTGAAATATGAAGTGAGCGATTTAGAAAAACAAACAAGGCTATGAGCATGTATGCTTTTCCAACACCATTTTTGTCCTTTTGAAAAATGACAAATCGTTTGTTTTATTTTCAAAAGCTTAGAAACAAGGAAGCATGAGGAAGCCCGGGCCTCAGAACACTTTCATTTACATGGTTGGATATCATCAACGGGCCGGTTTGGAATACTTCCTTAGGCCCTCAAAACAAAACATTTGTAATTTTTTTGAATAATTCAAGTGAATTACATTTGTTGGAATGGAAATTGCAATACTAAAATTCCAAGCATAATTACAAATTCAGAAAACTGGGAATCCTAGAAAATAACTGAAACTTTAAAAAGCAAGAGAAGCTCCCAAGTATGGGAGGATTCAAACTATTAAATATGCCTATATTCTAAAGGAGGAAAATCGAGCCTTCAGTTTACTCAATGACGACATCTGCGCCTCCTGCTTGATTAAATGGTGCATTGTGGAATGAAAACATCTTTGCATCCAATAATTTTTGGACCTTATTTTTCAGGACAACACAGTCATTGACAGAATGTCCTATTTCGCCCAAATGATAGTCATATGTCTTGGAAGGATTATAGTTGGGGAAACGCTCGGGATTTTCATGTTTTGGCTCTTTAGCATGCAACCCCTTTTCCAGGAGAATAGGCAGGATCTGAGATATAGACAAAGGAAATGGCGTGAACTGCTTTTTGTTATTTCGCCTTTGGGGCGGCTTGCGGCCTGAGGCCGGTTGCTATCCATTGCTCATTTGAATCATTGGGGAAGGACGAATGGTTTGGGCGTATGCAACATCCATATCTGTCAGGGGTTCTTTCTCTTTCTTCATGCCGAGTTTCTCGGAAGTGGGGTCTATGAACCACCTCTCACGAAGTCCCGTTTCAATTCATTCGTCCACAGGAATAAGATGATTAAGGGATTCAGCAGTGGCACCAACAAGGCGGTGTCTGTATTCATACGAAAGAGACTTGATGAACAACTTCACTTGTTCATGATCAGTGAGTTGCGAGGTAACCCGGGCGGCCAAGTTTCTCCATCTGGTGGCGTACTTCTTGAAAGACTCACTCTTCTTATTTTCAGTGCACTCTAGATCATCACGAGTGAAAGTGATATGGAGGTTGAATTGATACTGCTTGAGAAATGCATCAGCGGCATCATCCCATGATTTAAAAGCGTCCACATCTTTGGACATATATTATGTCAAACCCGGCCCCGTCAGACTCGCCTGAAAGGTCTGAATCATGAGGGGTTCATTATCAACGTACTGCGTCATCCGCACATTATACATGTGGAGATGGTGTCTGGGGCATGAGGTACCATCATACTTCTCGAATTCCGGCATCTTGAACTTTTCTGGTACTTTGACCCGTTTATATATAGACAGGTCAGGTGGAATAGCATGCTGCGGACCCTGGAGTTGTTTCAGCATCTCTTCGACTTTTGCAAGGCGTTTGTCATGTTCTGTCGCTGGTGCAACTTCAGATTCAGGCTTCCTAATAGAAAGGGGAAACGGATCGTCCTCTAGCGGAGGCATGTTACTGTCGCTGGCGGAGGCTTTGTCTTTTCCAGTAGATGGTGGCGGTAACACAACTTCAATTGCTGCAGGCATGGGCATGAGCTTGCCCTGAATGGATCCACCTGCTTTATGAGATTTTGGATTGCGTTGAGGACCAACTTCATTTCGTCCTTGAGACGGACGTTTTCTTCGGCCATTTTTTATAACCACCTATGAAAACATTCAAATAAATAAGTATAATGCCCAATAAAGAAGCATTTTATGACTTAGTCATAATATTATTGCATATTTTCTTTATTTGCAAAGAACAAATAAGCAAAAGGGGTTTTTATTAATATTACATTACAGGCGGCGTTCCCGGGGTTCGAACCCCGGTCGCCTCGGATCGTTTCGCTCATCCCTGGATACCACTGGGCCAAAGGCCGCGGTGGCATCATAAAGGGGCAAAAAAATTTATTTAAAGCATAAAAAATGGCCCGAGTCATATTAACATTACTACAACCTAAAAACACTTTTAAGGAAGAAAACCAAAACCCCTAAATATAAATAATAGAGAAATAGACAAAAAGGGGCTTTTAACAAAAAGGGCGCCCTTCCTGGATGCTCATTTTATAAACGATGGGAAAGCTATAGTCTTTTCGGAGCTGCTTATTTTCACGGACAAGCTCCGTAATAAGCGTATCCCTCGTCTCGTCGGTCCCACTATGCCAGAAATTTTCTTAGGAGCGGGGAAAAATTGGGCATCAATTCTTCCCATCGTGTATAAAATACAATCAACGGAGAGGCCTAATAATAACAACTCAATTGAATTAGTAGGCTGCATAATAATAAAATAAGAAGGGATAGAATATATACCTTTCTTTGAATCACGGCAATCACAAATACATACACATGAGGAGTGAGATTCGATTTCTATCTAGACTGGTTCGGCAAAATGAAATTAAAAGGATGCCTGACCATCGCAGCCTCGCGTTGGTGTCAAGTCCTTTTAATCTCGGCCAAATCGAAAGGAACATCTTATAGTCACGCGAATAGCGGCTAAAGATATTTCTTTACGATTTTTCAAAAATAAATTTTGGGAAAAAGAAAGGCAACCTCTACATCGCGGGCTCACATTCGAGATCGTATCTTTCTTAACACCATCCTAAAATGCCCTATTGCGGCCCAGGTCCAGCAGCGTGGTTGTGTGTGCAACAATGTAGTGCTAAATCATTAAAACATGCACAACAATTTATAAACAATCAATTCGAACCTGCAAGACAAATAACACCTTAATGTCAGGCTCATACATAGAATCCTTTCTGTCAAACAAAAATTATTTTGAACAGGGTAAAAATTTTGGCTTAAGTCCACTTTAGAAAATGCAAGTCCCCAGCGGAGTCGCCAGTCTATCGCGACCGACTTCCGACATGGTCGACCCGATACGTGTTAAATCTAGGCTTGGGACTTAACTCAGGCTCTCCCAAGCCCATATCGTATCGCGACTTAGGATTTAGGTGTTTAACATGCATATAATTTATACCAAGGAGTCGCTACTAATCGATTTAGGATGGGTCAATTAGAAACCCAAATAGGATGATAGGAGAATCATCCTATTCCTACGAACCAGAAATTAACTGAGGTCGGGGACTTGATTATACTAATTGAATAACTAATGCCCTTTCAGTACCATTTTACCCTGTTCATTTTTTGAAAATATTTGTCAAGCAGTTTGGATTGATTTTAGGACCTTTCTCCTAACAGTGAGGTGATCAAGTGAGTGCATAATCATAAATGACTAGCAGTCATGCAGCCTATGATTCTAGCCATAACTAAGCCAAATGACATTCAAAACATGGCAGTTCACGCAATTGTATTAAAAACATGCAACGCAATGATAATAGTAAAACATGCAACATACTACTGCGTGATTTCAGACTTGTCTAATTTAAATAAAATAACAACATGCATAATTATAAAGGATTAAAACACTCAGATAAGTCATGCAAATTTTTTTTTCGGATTTTTTTTCGGAAAAAAAAAAATTGAGATAAAAAGACGAAATAGGAAAAGAAAAAGAGAAAAAATTTTAAAAAAATTATTTATTATTATTATTTTATTATTTTTTGAAATTTTTTTATTTTAATTTTTTTAAATAAAAACGTAAAAAGAAAAATGAAAAGAAAAACCATTTTTTATTTTTGTTATTTATTTATTTTTTAAAATAAAGTAATAATATTATATATATAATTAAACTAGGCGGGTCGGGTCCGACCCGGTCAACGGATCCGACCAGGGTCGTTGACTCAGGCCAGATCAACTGATCCGGGTCGGTCGGACAGACCCGGTCAACGGATCCAACCCGGGTCGTTGACTCGGGCCGGATCAACTGATCCGGGTCGGTCGGACAGACCCAGTCAACGGATCCGACCTGGATCGTTGACCCGGGTCGGGTCGGCTGATCCGGGTCAGACCGAACCGAGGGGGCAGCCGCCGGCGAAGCCAAAAATCGACCTCTTGCCGGCAGACCCAGACCGGCACCGACCAAAATTCGGCACCTAGGACCACCATCAAACCCCGTCACTCACCTGGGTCATTGTCCGGCCACCGTTCACCGGCCGGCAATCGAATTAAAACTGGCCTCCATTGAGGTTTTTTGTCGAACACCGGGCGTGCGCGACAAAAAATGAGGTGTTTTGACCTCCTTTGGCGATCTGGTCGACTCAAGCGGCTTCAGTTCACCTCCAACGACGACTGGGGACCGGGACCAAGGATGGTATTTGCCAGGATTCGCGCGAAACGGCCGGCGCGAATCCCGGCCGGACTGTGTCCACGAACAAGGGAAAACAGAGGAGGCTCTCGGTCGGGAGGCTCATCGGTCGTCGACGCGTCTGGATGGTTTCCGGCTAGTCTGATGGCGTTGACAACCACTGCTGGTTTGCCTTTGGCTCCGGCATGACGTCGGTCTTCTCCCTCTCTCTCCCTCTCTCTCTCTCTCTCTCTCTCTCTCTCTCTCTCTCTCTCTCTGTTTGTTTTTTGAAAATGGCCGACCTCGCTCCTCTCTCTCTCCCTGGCTTTTATAGACGGCGACATGGCCTCTATGCGTTGGCATGATGAAGGCCTGCACCGGCCTATGCCCCGCGAATTCCATGGCCATAGGCCGATGCAGAGGGGGGTTCTGGCGATGGTCAGAGAGGCAGGGGGACGAGGAGAGAGGAGAAGGAGAGAGAGGGTCTCTCTCTCTCTGTTTTTTTTTTGAAAATGGCCGACCTCGCTCCTCTCTCTCTCCCTGGCTTTTATAGACGGCGACATGGCCTCTATGCGTTGGCATGATGAAGGCCTGCACCGGCCTATGCCCCGTGAATTCCATGGCCATAGGCCAATGCAGAGGGGGGTTCTGGCGATGGTCAGAGAGGCAGGGGGACGAGGAGAGAGGAGAAGGAGAGAGAGGGTGAGCGGGAAACGAGGCGGACGGGACTAGCAATTAATGCTAGTCCCGTCGGCGTGCTTGTTCGGCCTTCCTCTGGCCTACTAACGACAATGACAAGGGGCGGCTCTACCGTGCGTCGACATGACGTCGTGCACAGGGGCGAACAGAGGCGACGAGAGCGACAGGGCGAGGGAAGAGGAAGAAGAAAGGAAGCTAGGCCAGGCTGGGCTCGGATGCGCGAGGAGGAGAGAAGGAAAAGAGAAGCGAGCTGGGCCAGCCAGGGAAAAAGAAAGAAAAAGAAAAGAAAAGAGAGGGAGTGGGCCGGAGGAGGAGGAGGCCCACGCGGGAAAAAAAAAGAAAAAGAAAGGGCTAGGGAGAAGAGGCCCGCTCGGGGGGGAAAAGGAACGGGCCGGGTCATCTTGGCCCCGACCCGGCCCGACTCGATTTTTTTTCTTCTTTTTTAATTAATTAATTAATTTAAAATTTATTATTATTTTTTTGAAATTTTTTTTAAAAAAGTAATATTTTAATAGACCATATTAACACAAATATTCCTAATTTCTACATGCAATGCATTTAAATAGAAATATTTTTTTTTTGGAACTAAAAAATTAATTCCTAAATTTTGTGCACTTAGTTTTGGGCAAATTAAAAATAGGTGTCAACAGAAATTCAACATTAATAGCTACCGAGAACATAGGAGAACTAATACAAGCCATGATTAGCTTGACAAAGGAGGAAAGCCGATAGCTAGTAGTGCCAGTTCAAGGAATCCCCAATCTACAGTATTATAGGCTTTTTGAAAGTCAACCTTGATTGCACATTTCGGTAAGTAGGGATCATGGTGGAATCCCGCAAAGAGCTCTTGGGCAAGCAAGATATTATCACTAATCCTCCGTCCTTTGACGAAACCATTTTGGATGGGATTGATAATAGAAGGAAGCACACATACCATTCTATTGGCAAGGATCTTGGTGATGCATTTATAGATAGTGTTGCAACACGCTATAGGCCGAAAATCATTCATGGCCAAGGCATTGGGAATCTTCCGCACTAGGGTGAGAATGGTTGAATTTATTTCTTTGAGCATATATCCATTTTCAAAGAAATCTTTTATAGCTAAAGATACAAACGGCCCAATAATATCCCATGAAGCTTTAAAGAATTCGACATTCAAACCATCAGGGCCAGGGGCCTTACCTTTATCCAGGGAAAACATACTGTTTCGGATTTCAAGGTCTGTTACAGGGCGAGATAAGAATCGGACTTGGTTCTCATCCAAAGTACTCTGGAATAGCTCCCGCAAAGCAGAGATTTCAGGCCTAGCCACTTGGGTATTTCCTTTAAGCAAAGCCTGGAAGTGTTGAACAATATGTTGCTGAAACGCCTGCGGTTTAGAGAGGGTAGATCCATCATTATCCACCATCGACATAATACGATTGCAGAGATGCCTCCTGTTTACATAATGGTGAAAGTACTTGGTATTTAGATCCCCTTCCTTCAACCATTTGATCCGCGATTTCTGCCTGAAGAATGATTATTCTTGAAGTCTCAGCTCAGAGAAAGATCGGAGCTGCTCATTCTCAAGCTCAGCCAAGTCGTGATTCCAGGGGTCAGCCTCTAAAGCTTCTTGGGTACGGGCTAAGGCTACCCTGGCATGGGTCGTACAAGAGGAGATATCGGAAAAAGCCTCTCTATTCATTTGTTTGAGCCACCCTTTTAAGAGCTTAAGTTTCTGGCAGACCATGAACATCGGCGTCCCCACTATCCATGCCTCCCAAGTCTATGTAGTGATGGTCAAGAAATCCGGGTGTGTCATCCAGAAGTTAAAGAACTTGAAGGGCTTTTTGGAGTTCGAAGGGGTCATAAGCCTGATGAGTATAGGCATATGGTCCGAGATTCCGAGTGCAAGAAAAAATGCCTCAGAGAAGGAGAAAATACTGCTCCAATGTTCGTTAACAAGGGCACGATCAATCTTCCTTTGTTTACGGAATTCCCCAGAAGACGCAGACCAAGTAAACCTGTGTCCAACATACCGAAGGTCATCCAACCCTGCCTGATCAAGGCAATCACCAAACTCGTTAAAAATCGGGATCCAAGCATTTGAGCCGCCAACTCTATCCGAGTGAGTACAAATGGCATTGAAGTCTCCCGCCACTAGCCAAGGAACATTACTAAAAGAGGCATTGGACTAAATAAGGTCAGCCCAAAGGGCTCGCCGGGAACCAAAAGTGTGTTCACCATAGACCACCGAAAAGATGCACGACTTATTAATGGACAAGAGCCGCAGATTGCCATGAATGACTTGATCAGAGGAAGCTATAATCATAAGTTCAATGAACCGGGTGTCCCAACCAACCCAAATCCTACCACGAGGTGATGATTCATAGTTGGAAGTCCACTTCCAACCAGGTAAGAGCCCAGTCGAAATATCATCAAAAAGTGATATATTAACTTTCGTCTCAATAATACCAAGGCAAGAGATGTTATTAGATCTAACAAAGGATCTAATTTCCGCTAGTTTGAGGGGATCAACTAGACCCCTAATATTCCAAACTTCAAAAAACATATGTACAAAGATAGTACAAGGGGTTACCTCTTTTTCTCGCCAATCCGTCTCTTTAAGGATTTCGAGATTGCCTTCTTTTCTATGGAAGGACTGCTCTCAGAGACTATGGCAGATTGGGCAGCTAGTTGTTGCTGAGATGAAGGACTAGGCATTCGAGTAATAAGGCTGTGATCCTTCTTCGGAGTTGGCATCACTCTCCCTCTCGTAGGAGAAGCGTCAATGGGAGGGAGGGACACATCCTCGTCACTACCAATCTCACTGGCAGCTTCATTCTCACTTTCTAAATCAGATGACGCCACAGGGGTGGCTTGGAGTGACCGATCCAGGTCCTTTTGGTTCTGCATAGCCGACTCCTCCAGATTTGATAGCAAAAGCGACGCCATCTTGTCCATCTGAATGGGGATCGATGGAGGAGGGTCCTTGTGTATCGAGTTACCCTTCTTTGCTTGTACCTTTACCCATCCCTCTTCCGATTGTTGAGGAGCCACTTCAGCACTACCAGTGGCAAGAGTCTTCTGGATCTCAGCAGAAACACTTCTGGTAGGCTCACATTTGTGGCCAAAAATGCCACAGATTTCACACGCCTTTGGTCTCCATTCGTATTCAACTTTGATGGGGCGCAGGGTACCATTAAGCATGACATCAACTGAATCGGCTAGAGATTGGGCAGCTTTAATCTCTGTACATTCCCTGGCAAAAGAGATCCTTTTCATTTATTCTGTCTGCAAATCAACATATAAAGGTTTCCCAATGGCACTAGCCACTGCACTAATTCCGGAAGCAGACCAGAGGGTGTACGGGATCGACCTTAACCTAACCCATATAGGAAGAGCTTCGTGCTGCCGTTGTTTAAGTTCCAAGCCTAGATGCCATTGTTGTAATATCATTGGTATCCTAAGAAAGATAATAGGGCCGCCATCAATGATTCTCCGACGAAAGGAATCATCCGGAATGTGAAAGAAGAAAAATCCTTCATCATTGGCTATAACATCTACAACATATGGACCCCACATCTTCTTAACCAACTCCTCGGTTAGCTTGAAAGGCAATTTCCTACCCACATAGTATCCAACGAGGCACTCCCTCCATTTCGGATTGGCGTCCTCAAGGATAGCATCAAAAATTTCTACTAAAGGTCTACCATTTATATTGGAAGGAGGGACATAAGAGAGGTTATAACCTTTCTCATCTGTCCTTGTAATGGCAGCCTAGGATCGCATGGCAGGTTTTGGCTCCCGCCGTGGTCCCTTAGAGGAGGACCTGACTCTGCTCTGGTTACCTCCTTGTTGTCCTTCACGATTCAGATTGGGAGGTTGGGATGTTAAAGGTCCAATAGTAGCAGTAGGAGACCCACCATCTGTCGAATTTGCAGCATTACGGGGTTGCTTTGAACGAGCTCGCCCTCTGCTCCAGCTTCGTCTATTAGTACGGGTGTTAACCCGTTCATAGGTTATGGGCATGCTCGTACCCACATTTTTAGCAGCCGAGTTGCTACTATTAGGCTCAACCTGGGCACTTGGGTAGACATCATTGTTAGAGCCCTCTATCCGGGACCCAAGGAGATGTTTTGAAAGCATCTCAATCTGGTTCTCTGTTCTCTTAGCCACAACAAGCTTGGGAAGGGGAAATTCATTCATAGATATAGAGGATTTCATAGCATCTCACACCATATCCATAAGAGAGGAGATATGGTTACCAACCAAGGAATCCGAGTAACCCAGCAAAAAGGGGGGTTGGGGCAGATTCAGATTCCACACAAAAACTAGAAACCACCGAAGATCAGAAGCAGAGACTTTCCAAACCTTGAATCCCAGATCTATTCCACAGGCCGCACCACTAACCAAAAGGGAAATTGTTCAGCGGGATGAAAAGGGCAACCGAGAGGATCCTTGGTTCCAAAGATAGTTCCAAAAACCACCGGAATTGGACGGGTCCAGCAGATTCCAATGGGTGAACAGTGATTTCAAAGCTCAAAAAACGCACCAGAGCTGCGAATTCAGATATGATCCTCAGGTCTCAAGACTCCACAAGAGGAGAATCCATTTGGATGGATGATAAAGGAGGTAGGGATGATCCTTGTCTACAAAAATCAGCCGCAATAGACGCCGTGAGTGGCCAAAATCAGTGGATTTTTGCCGGGTGAACAGTACCGTGAAATGCACAGGCGGGAGCATTTCAGGCTGGGCATGTAAAGTCTCCTTTAATGTACCAGTTTTTTGTGTTTTGATAATCAAAAAATTAGTTTAGGGTAAATCTATTATAGATATATCAGTTTAGAGTTTTTTATAGTCAAAATATTTATTCGGGATAAATATTTATTATAAATATATTAATTAAAAAAAATTTGTAATATTAATCCTAAATTAATTAAGTTGGTTCTAATTATTCCCTAAAATAAGCCGTACGTTTTGCCTTCACAGAGCAATAATTTAGTGTACCCCTTTCAGTACAAATTGTATGCCCTAAAAAGATATGCTAAAGAAAGGTTTTGAGAAGGACACGTGTCACACCCTCGAGCCCTCCTTTCATTATTTGTTATTATTTATTTTTGACAAATAAATTGTTTTTTTCTTCTTCTTCTTTTTCCATTTTTGGTTGAAAGGTTAGGTGATTATTTTATTTTTCCAACCATATTTGTATTTCATTTCATTATTCTTATAATTTTAAGTTTTCTATTTCCGCAAACGTGTGTCATACCCCCATACACATAGAATTAGATACAGTGCGCCTATGACCGGATAGACTGAATTGGCACAGATGCAAAAAGGTTTAGAATTGAATAGGTACAATTGTAATATATTTAAGACCGTTTTGGTAATTTTTCCCATTTAAGTATATGGATAGTATATCACACTCACTCAATAATTTCTCATATGCTTTTAAGGTCGCTTTCATGCTATTATTTCACAAAATTAAATATCTCAAAATGAGACCTTAAGTACTTTTACCAATATGTGTATGGGAGCGTTTAATTATGCTTTTAACTTATTAAATCAGTGGCAGCCCGTTTCCTAATCTAATTTTTTAATTTCTTATTGAAGTAGGCTCTTTGAGAAAAAAAAATAAACCCTAATCAATACAATATTAGCTTAGAAAGGAAAAAAAATGTGTGAACGGTTAGGCGCACATACAAATTCAACTCTCAATAAAAATAATACCTATACAAGCAATCTCAAATTTGGATCATCGATATGTATTTTAGTTAACGTGTCATCTATTTTAATGGCTAGCAGCTAATTGGTAAGGGTATGATAGTTATCTAAGTAATATCGGATTTGGGAAAATTATCCAAAAAGTTCTAAATCTATTTACGTCGGCCAATTCAATCTTAAACTTTCCAATTTTGTCAATTCAATCATAAACTTTTTGACTATTTTACAATATTATCTATCCAATCAATTTATGCAAGAAATCGCTAGCGTGATGATCCAAGCGATGACTGGTGGAGGTCATCAGCCACAAGCAAGGGCCGTGACACCCTCGCCTCGCTTGGCAACGTTGAGGCCGCGGTGATCGGCAACGGGAAATAGGACAAACAAGAAAAAGAGACATTTTTTGTTAACCCTTTTTCCCGTACTTTTCACATTTTACTGAGGCATTTTTTTCCCCTTAATTAGGGTGTGTTACGTGACTAATTCTGTCAATTACACTAAAACAAGTGAAAAGACAAAAAACCAAGTATGTTTTGGTAAAAGAATAACAGGATGCTTCTGAAAGGAGTATCCATGCACCTTCTTCATGTCCATGGAAGCATGTGATCGATTGTAGCACCACTGTTAAGCCACAATGGCAAACGTGTGGGGGCGGCGGCGAGCATGTGATAGTGGCAAGCGACCAAAGACGGCACATATTTACGTGCATGTGCCCGCACAATCGAGGTCATAGGTCACTTGAGGGGCGCAACTAGCCGCACAATGATCATGATTATAACACTCTCCGAGTGAGAGAGAGAAAGGAGGGTGAGCCATAACAATGAACTACAAACATAAGTAAGACTTCTACACATATTTAAGAGAATGTATCCATGAAAGCAACTGTAAAATTCAGTGGGTAACCAATTGAAAAATTGACTTTCATATGAATCTAGTAATGAAAGGATAGCAATTGTACTGAGCTATATATGTATACAAGCTACAACACTTAGTCCAAATAATTAAGAAAAAGACACTGAACAAGCATACGGATCCCTACATAGAAGCCAATTCGGGACAAGGGGGCCTATGCTAGACCGCAATCACATGGCATTCGGACTCCGAGGCTCGGGTCTCGTGGAACTTGGCGATGAAGAACGCGGCTTTCTTGTCGATGTCGGGCTCCGCGACGTACCGGCCCTTGCCGTAGTCACTTGGATATACTTTCCTGGAGCTTGCAGAGTCCCCCTCCCAAGCATCATCCCGGCGTGGCGGCCTCCGGGACTTGAACAAGCTGGTGAAAGAGAAGGAAGACGAAGATTTCTGCCTGTTGTTGGTTCCCATAGGACTTCTTTGAAACTGCTGTTGTTTGGGCAAAGCTAATGGCTTGTAGAAATGAACTCTCTCTCTCTCTGTTTCCTTGGCTATTGCAGTTTGAAGTGCTAATGAAGGAGGGCAAATCAATTTATAGGGTTCAAAGGTTAGAGAATCTTGACTGATAGCAGGTCGACTCGAGAACGAGACGAATGGTCCAAAGCTAATGACCTGAAAAAGGTTCAAAAGAGACCGGAAAAAAAAAGTTTAGAATTTACCTGTCTAAACTTAAGAATATCACGTAAAGTTATACATGCTGAACAGTGCATGCCTTCTCAAATCGAAAATCAAGAATTAGTCACGCTGCACTGAACTTACATGAATTTAATGTATCATTTTGCAACTTTTTCCTTCTCGGGTTCTTACTGCAATCATTTTTCCGGAATTTAGTCCCGATCTTTAGTTTTTGGTTTGAGACATAACTTTCTCGAATGTGAATTTCAGAAGATGCAAGCGCTCCGATTAGGATCATTTTGTGAACGCTTTCTTCCCCCTTACTTTTCACATTTTGTAGAGGCATCTTCCTTCTTCTTTTTTCACTTTTACCGCTTATGTGGGGCACGTGACGTGAGAAATTCCGTCGATTACATGTGAAACGAGCAAAAAAAAAACTCCAAAATGTTCCACTACAACGAGGTAAAAGGATGCTTTTCAATAAAGATGTGTCCTCCTCTCTTTTGTGTAGTTGAAGACTTCGTGACCTATTTAATCCTGGGGAAGTGCCCATGCACTTTCTTCTCGGCCATGGACTCCCTTGAGTCAAATTATTCGTTTCACTCCTACACAAAACGCGCAGACATGTATTGCAAATTCAGTTTTAACATTACGCAATGTCTAGTATAGTAAAAATTGAATTACATCATCAGTGTACGAAATGATAGGGTCGAATACAGTTATTTTATTCCGCGAATCTTGGATGGATTCTAAATCTAGATTGATCCTCCTCATTTGCAACTATTTTAATTAATTTCCTAAAATAACTCAAATTACTTTCTTGTCTCTCTTTACTAGAACTTTTTCAAATTTTACATATATTGTTGGAACGCGCCGCATAAATTCGATACCTTCATTTAGGAGGATCACCAAAAAGGGGCCTAAGTCCGATTCTTCAAAGTTGGAGTTTTCTAATACAACTCGCATGTGTATTTCAACAATTCCCCTCTCACATGTAAGCTCGGGCTTCTGCTGCGAACTCTCAACAATATATGTATAGTCCACATAGGGGAAAAGTGTGAGAAAAGTCCTAAACCTTTTACATTAGTACCAATTTAGTCTTAAACCTTTTTTTTTAGTAAGGTAAGAATTTTATATACTTTTCAACAAGCTACATACAGAGAAAGTAGTCAAAACACAAAAACCTCGCACTTGAGGCGACATTAAAAGTGTCCCGACAAGTGCAAAGGTGTAGTGACTAAAATTGAGGCTACAAGCATGAGTGCGCAACACCAAGGCCACTAAGATGGCCAACAGAAAGAAAGACCTATAGACTACTTACAAAGTAATTGAAAGATTACTCAAAAATGGAAGGGGAGATACCCCATTTTTGCTGGATTCTTCTGTTGCGGACGTTATCAACAAAAGGCTTCATGGACAAGCCTTTGTCCTTTGCAAGTTTAATGAGGTGGTTGTGGAGGGCCGGCATGAAAACGGAATGATTCCTGAATAGAATGTGGTTTCGCTTCGACCAAATAATATGACACATTGCGCCAAGAGCAAATCGAGCAATTTGTTGATGAAAGTTCTGACCCCCTATAGTTCGGATGGCCCAATGGAGTTTTTCTTGCCACGATCTATTTCACCAAATTAGATTACAATTATTTGCCCAAAATAGAGCAAAGGTCCCCGTGACAGCACAACCAAAAAAAAGATGGTCAATGGAATCAGGTCTGCTTCTACAGAATGCACAAACACCTTCGGTGATTCCGTGATAGCCAAGTAAAATGACTTGCGTAGGGAGTCTATTCAAGGTGATGAGCCATAACAAAAAGCTGTATCTTGGCGCAACGGCTCAATCCCAAATGAAGGAGCTCCACGGAACATGCGGGCCTTTGTTTCTTATAAGATCCCACGTCGAAGAAGTCGAAAATAAACTGAAGGAATGGCCTTTCCAGGTAAATCGATCAGGTCTCTCCGCATCAAGAGCCGGGACACTATCTGCCCAAGAGTTGAAGATAACCAGAAAGTTAGAACTTTGCCATACGGAAGAATAGAAGTCCCGGATCGATGCATTTCTCGAGATACCAGAATTGTATATGTCTCTATAAGAAAATAGTAAATAGAGAGGGCCCCTAGGATACCAATTATCAAACCAGAAAGAGATGGAAACCCCGTCACCCATCTTCCAAAGGAAGTTTAACTGGAAGTCTGAGTGAAGATCCAAGATTTTTTTCCAAGTCCAAGAATAGAAAGTCGATTTGGTTGCTACCCAGAAATTTTTTTTCTTTAGAAAGTTGGAGTGTATCCATTTGCACCATAAGGACTCCTTATCGATGAATAGGAGCCATATGTACTTGAGCATTGCAGCCCTATTGCAGTCCGCAAGCCTCCAAATGCCAAGCCCTCCTTCCCCCTTCAAGAGGCAGACTTCATTCCATGGGACTTTTGCACCACCAGCTCCCAAGTCGGGTCCTTTTCAGAGAAATTGCCTAAGTATAGTCTCAATTCTCGAAAGCACTGATTTGGGGAGAGTAAAGACGCTTGCCCAGTAGACTTGTGTTGTGTGAAGCACTGAAGTTATGAGTTGTAATCGTCCAGCGAATGAGAGAAAACGTTGGGACCAAGATTGAGCTTTGGCCATGATTTTGTTGACCAAATGGCAGCAGTCCGCTTTGGACAATCTAGATGCAATGACAGGAACCCCGAGGTATCTAAATAGAAGCGTACCTTCGCTGAAGCCAAGGAGTTGTAAAATCTGGATTTGTAGTTCTCTTGAACCACCTGATATGAAAATCTCACTCTTATTTGCATTTGGCGTTAGGCCGAACCAGCAAGAGAATAGCCGAAGTCCTTCTACTGAAGATTAATGGACTCCAAGTTTGCTTCCGAAAAAAGGAGGACATCATCGGCAAAGAAGAGATAGCTAAGTCTGGTGGCCTTATAGCGCCAGAAAAATTTGAATCCAGACAGCTTAGTTTGGAAGTTAAGGATACCTGAGAATACTTCCATGGCCAGTGTAAAGAGATAGGAAGAAAGAGAGTCTCCTCGACGAATACCTCGGCCACTAGAGAAGAAACCATGACTTTCACCGTTAATAGCCACAGAAAATTTCGGTGAGGTGACACATTTCATGATAAGCTTGATCATAATTGGTGGAAAGCGGAATGCTTTTAGGACTGATTCGAGGAAGTTCCAGTCAAGAGTATCATAAGCTTTTTGAAAGTCAACCTTAATGGCACATTTTGGTAAGTATGGCTCATGGTGAAAGCCCACAAATAAATCCTGAGCCAGGAGAATGTTGTCAGCAATCCTCATATTCTTAACAAAAGCATTTTGAGGGGAGCTGATAAGAGTTGGCAGGACTGTGGAGATACGGTCGGCCAAAATTTTAGATATACATTTGTATATAGTGTTGCAACACACTATAGGCCGGAAGTCATTCATTGACTGGGCATTGGGGATCTTCGGCACGAGCGATATGATAGTAGTGTTCAGTTCTTTTAACAAACCTCCAGACCGAAAAAAGTCAGTGATTGCCAAGATGACAGAGAAGCCAATAATATCCCAATTAGCTTTGAAGAAATCAACATTATACCCATCAGGTCCAGGAGCCTTGTCTTTGGCCAGAGAAAACATAGCATTACGAATTTCACTAACCGTCACCTCTCAAGAGAGCAAAAGGGTCTGATTATCATCCAATAAATGTTGAAGAGAGTTCCGGATGGCTGCAATATCAGGCGGAGAGGGTGTACTATCAGCCGCCAGAAAGTTTTCAAAGTGATGAACAATGTGCTACTGAACAAGATTTGGGTTATTAAGGATTACACTGTTGGAGTCAGAAACCGAAATGATGCGATTCTGAAGGTGACTTTTGTTTACAAAGTGGTGGAAATATTTGGTGTTGCAATCACCTTCTGTCAACCACTTTATCCTTGACTTTTGTTTGTAAAATAATTCCTCTTGAATACATAATTCTGAGAAAATCTGAGATTGATCCTTTTCTAGTTGGGCTAGTTCTATATTAAAAGGATCAGAGGCAAGAGCATTCTGGATAGAAAAGATAGCTAACCTGGCCTGCGAGGTTCGATTTGAGATATCAGAGAATGAATCTCTGTTAAGAAGTTTAAGGCGTCCTTTTAGCAATTTGAGCTTCTTGCATAGAACATACATAGGGGTGCCCATAATATGAGAGTCTCATACCTGGTTGATCGTATGCAAAAAAGAAGGGTGAGCCATCCAAAAGTTGTAAAATTTGAATGGTTTTCTGGATATCCGAGGGGGAAAAATTCTGACAATCATGGGCGAATGGTCAGAAATTCCTGGAGCTAAAAAGGATGCCTTGGAAAAGGAAAAATCGCAGCTCCATTGTTCATTGATGAGTACTCTATCAATTTTCCTTTGTTTACGACGGATGCCAACGGAGGTGGACCATGTGAACCTATGTCCCACATATCTGAGATCATCCAGGCTAGCTTCCTCAAGGCAAAAGCCAAACTCATCAAAGGCGGGTATCCATGAGTTTGAGCTATCAATTCTATCATATGGGTGACGAATGGCATTGAAATCTCCAGCCACTATCCAAGGAGAATTCGAGAACAGCAAACTAGAATGGACTAGATCAGCCCATAAGGTTCGGCAGTTCACAAAGGTATGTTCGCCACATATAACCGAGAAGTAGCAGGTTAGACCAAGAGCCAGCAGACTTACTCGGGCATGTATAGCTTGGGAGGAAATAGACATAACTTCCAGGACCAAATCTTGTGAATTCCATCCCACCCAAATTCTGGTCCGAGAAGAGGCACTGTAATTGGAAAACCACTCCCAACCCAATAATAATCTAGTAGAAATAGATTCAAAATGGGATTGATTTACCTTGGTCTCGAGAATACCAATGCAAGAAAGATTATTAGATCTAGCAAAAGCTCTAATTTCCGCCTATTTAAGAGGTTGGACTAGACCCCTGATATTCCAGACGCCAAAAAACATAATGGAAGGGAAGGAGGGTTACTGCTTTTTATTGCCAATTCAGTCATAAACCTTTTGTTTTTGTACCAATTCAGTCCTTTCGGCTAATTTTGGCCGGATTTTGCTTATGTGGCACCATTAGCGATGACATGGAAAGTTTTTAATAAAATTTTACTATTTTTCGAATATTTTAATTTTAAATTTTAAATTTTTTTCTTTTCTTTTTTTCTTTTTTTTATTCCCTTTCTTACTCCTCCCACCGACCAATGGCGAGACTCACCGTTGCTAGCGATCGAGAAGGCGGGCCTCGCTAGCAGCTAAGCGAGGCACAACCTCACCGGATCTGGTGAGGTCGAGCCTCACCCATGACTGGTAATGCTCAACCCTCGTCAAATCCGACGAAAGCAAGCCTCACCCAGCCTAGCGCGAGGCTTAATCCCTCGCCGAATGGCCATGAGGGCGGACTTGAGCTTAGCTGGGCGAGGCACAACCTTGTCGGATCTAGCAAAGTCGAGCCTTCCCCATGGCCGGCAAGGCTTGACACTCGACAAATCCGATGAAGGCGAGCCTCACCCAACCCAGCACAAGGCTTGAGCCTTCACCCAGCCCAACTCAAGGTTGCCCTCATGGATGGCCACCCCGATGAGGACTCGAGCCTCGCGCTGGGCTGGGCAAGGCTCGCCCTCACCAAATATGGTGAGGTCAGGCCTCCCCCATGGCTGACAAGGCATGACTTTCGCCAAATCTGGCAAGGGCGAGCCTCGCCCAGCCCAGCACGAGGTTGCCCTCACGACCATCTAGCGAGGGTCGACCTCACAGAATCCGACAAGGTCGTGCCACGCCCAGCTATTGGCGAGGCCGAACTTCGTAGTGGCCTGCGGGGCAGGGCTCGCCGGCCCTACCCTCCAACAACCAACTGAAGGAAGAACAAAGGGAATGAAAAAAAGAAAGAAAAAGAAAATTTAAAAATAAATAAAAAATTCGAAAAGTATTAAAATATTATTAAAAGTTGTCCACGTCATCGCCAATGATGTCACGTAGTTTATTTGGTGTCCATGTCACCAAAATTAGCCGGAATGACTAAATTGGCACAAAGATAAAATTTTTAGGACTAAATTGACACAAAAAAAAGTTTAAAATTTAATTTGCACTAATATAAAACATTTATGGCTTTTTTGACACTTTTCTCATCCGCAGGGCGTGACTAATTAAGTATAATGACAAGCAAGACCCAACTGACCTTAGCAAGTTAGCATAGGCTGTTATTATATACTTTCAACTAGACCAAGTCCAATTAAGCAGTTGGCAGAGAGTTTTCATCTAGCTCGCAACTTCATATTATTTTAATTTGCAGGCTCAAATATTAACAATTTTATGCAGCTTAGCATTAAAGAAACCAAAAATAGGAAAAAGAAGAGAAAACATACATAAAGAAGGTGGTCAAAAAGCTCGTCTTTGAATTTATTAGTTATTGAGGGTTCTAATTATTCCAGTTTTTTTTTAATTAGGAGATTTTTAATTGTTCCTAAAAAGGCAGTAAGTTTTGCCTTTACAGAACAAGAGTTGGTGTAACCCTTTTTCATTACAAATATTGTACACCCTAGAATGATATACTAAAGAAAGGTTTTGGGGAAGACACGTGTCACTCCATCCGGCCCTCCTTTCCTTTTTTTTATATATTAAGAAGTTAATTATTTTTTTCTCCATTTTCAATTGTCAGGTTGAGATTTTTATTTTATTTTTTTGTCCATACCTTTATCTATATTTCATAATTTTTAGGGATATGTTCACTAGATATCATAAAACTTATCATAAAAGTGCAATCGAGTCCTAAAATTTGTAAAAAGTACAATCAAATCATAAAACTTGTAAAAAGTACAATCAAGTCCTAAAACTTGTCAAATTAGTGCAATCAAGTCCTTTTATTAACTCCATCCAGCTTGGCTAACAGAATATACTAACGTGATTTTTTAAAATATTTTCTTTCTCCTACGTGGTGATGACATGACTAAAACAACATTGCTTTTGTCAAAATATAATTTCTTACATAAATTTTATTTAAATTAATAAAACATAAGGTAAATTATAAATAAATAAAAAAAGAGAAGGAGGCAAAGTTGGAAACTAACGGCGAGGACTCGCTGCAAGCCCTCACCACCACCCCACCATTGCTAGGAAGGCCGGCAATGGTGGCGGAAGGGTCGATGGGGGTCAGCGGGTCTCGGCCAAGGGGCTCTCGCCCCTAGGTGAGGGTCAAAAGGATTATTGATAGGATTTGAGTAAGAACATAACTATGATAAGTATATAAATCCATTAACTAATCAGTAAGCAATAATTGCAAAGAAGGGGTGCAAACACACATGCAATTTGCACCTTTCGTTTATTCTCCTAAATTCCTGTGTTCTTCACAAAACAACCCTTGTCAATCGATTTGCAAACTTGTCTTTTTCATAAGCAATTTCCTGTGAGGAGATTCTCACAATTTGTTTTAATCCTATACTAGCGTACTAACAAAACCATCATATTGGGCATATATCGAGAATCAATACACTCATATTGACACGTTATGTTCAAGACATATCGCTTTACATCTAGTTAAAACAGAAAAAACCGTTTTGATAGACACAGGCAAGTACATTACCTCTGTCCTCACCTTAACCCAAAAGCACAAGGCTCACCAAAAGCAATGCTTGTGATGCATCTCAGGCATTAGATCATGGGATTTGATGCACTTTGTAGAATTCCGTATTGACACGAAATAGAGAAGAAAACGTTGGAAAAACATCTCTATGAAATTTCAATGATTGCAAAACTATCTTAAGTATTAATGTTTATCATGATGAATGCATATGGTGAAATTTGTTAAAGGATTATCAGCAATTCCTTATGTCAACAAAGACGAGAAACTAGGCTATGAGGTTTAGGAGAACAAGTACCAATTTGAGTGGTATTTCATGGTAGTTTGGAAGAACCAATTGAGCTAGTGTTCTTGAAAGTCTTTGTGTACTAATGAAGATGGAAAGATCATTGATCCTATCATCACGTGTCACTTAGTCGATATCATCATTGAAAATCGTCAACTGGATCACTCATAATCCGCATCGGTGATAGTGTACATTGGATCATGATAGTGACACATTAGCTCTGATGATGGTGAGATATGCGCTTGAAGATGACCGTTGATGGTACTGAAAACAGTCGTTGCAATAATAGACTCCATAATTGAAAAACCAGGAAAGAAATCAAAATAGGAGTTGACAGTTTTATACTTAAGGATAGTACAACTGACTCCATTTTACGAAACCTTCGATAGTCAAATGAAGCAACTGCAGGAGCAAAACCAATTCTGTCTGAGTTCTCCAACGACTCTCAAACTACTAGCTGGGTATCCTTGTAGGTCTCCAATTAATAGTTTGAAGACTTCAGTGTATAACAAGTAGAGAAGCGAAGAAGAGGGTTAGACACATCAAATATTGCTAGTACGATCTAAGCTAGAAATCGTCTCTGATATTATTATGTATTTCTCTCTGTATTGGTTTAGCACCGTAATAGCTGATAATTATGGTAAGAAGAAGGTTTCTGATCCTCGAAAATGTGGCTAATGCAACACGTGCTATGGTAATAGCCAATCAAAACTGACATAATGGGAGAGGGTAGAGAGTAACTCTAGAGTTCAAGGTATGACAAACATAATCCTTAGTCTATGTAGGGGATGAGTGGCGTGGCCCAAGCATCGATGTATAGTAAGTGTGTTATGCTCAGGATCAAAGATAAGAGGCTAGAAACAGTGGTCACTAGTCCGAGGAGCTGCCGACGAAGAAGGAACTAAAATCTCCTTAGATGGCGTTAGCGAAGGCTCAATTAAATGACTTGTAGTTGATGGAGAATTAGGCGTCGAGTTAGACTATTGAGGCGAGGACACTTGATCTTGAAAAGGAACTGCATCTTCATGAAAAACATCTCTGCTTACAAAGAACCAGCCTGTGGATGGATTGAAGACACGGTACCCTTTAAAACTGAGTGTGGACCGTCACATTTATAGTGTTATATTATTGCAACAAACTTAATAGGCTAGGCAAGGCAAGCCAAGGTACGAGTGGAAGGTCCAGACATAGAATTGTTTCCTTTTCATGTTGCAGAGAATTGAACCCACATTGTGCAAGTAACCTAGGGTGCGTTTGGTAATTGATCAAATAGTAACTGATTATATTCTTTTATTCTTAAAATCAGTTTTGGAACAGAAATCTATTTGATAAATTTTTTGTTTCTAAGCACAAATTTGCACAAATTTGTTCCTAAAATCAATTTTGAAATAGAATCAAGAAGAAAAAAAAACTGCTTCTTGATTCTAGGAACAAGAATCAGAAATGGAAAAGAAATTTTTTTTTCTTCTTCTTCTTCTTGGTTTTCTTCTTCGTTTTTTTCCTGGCCTGTGGCCTGTCACCAGCCATCGGCAAACGGCCATAGGCTAGGGCCGGTGAGGGTGTCGCGGTCCTTGCTGGCAAGGGCGTGGGCTAGACCCTCGCCGCCTGGGCGAGGACCGTCCTTGCTGGATCTACCGTGAGCTACCCTTGCCGTCACCTTGCCAAATCCAACGAGGACAGCTCGCAGCCTAAGCGAAGGTCTCCTTCGCCGGATCTAGCAAAGGCGACCCTCACCCAAGCCGCTAGCCGACCTTGTCGTCCTTGGCCTGTGGTCGGTCGCCGGCGGCGGCAACCTGGCCATGGGCCAAGAAAGGGGAAGAAAAAGAAAAAAAATATTAAAATATTTAAAATATTATTAATAAAAAGAAATTATGTACAGTTACCAAATATTTTTTTTTTTATAACCTACAGTTACCAAACACATTTCTGTTCTTTTTATTCCAAGAATAGAAATTTTGGACAATTATCAAATGCCTTTAAATGCTTCGAAATTATTTCTAGGAATGGAATCTAAAAGAATCATCTCTAAGCAGAAATTATTTTCGAGAGCAGAATAGTTACCAAACACACCCCTACATGTAAAATTCATTCCCTTACTAATAAGTCAACGCATGGATAAATGTTAATCAATGGAATTCACTCACATGTTTCTTTTAGATTAAAAATTAAATTATCATCGTCATTATTTTTTTAGGTTAAATGACACAAATAACCTCTAAACTTTGGTCAAATGTGCAATGTGGTTTGGTCCATGAACTTTCATTACATGTTTATTTTTTTTTTTGGTAAAGGTAAGTGTTCATTACATGTTTATTTAGTTTGTGAACTATATAAAAGTGTTCAATGTTATCAATTAATTAATTCAAGTTAAAGGATAATATTAAATATTTTTTTATAGTCCACGAATTTAGTTGAGCATGTATCAAAAATTTAGAGACCACATTGAATAAATTTAAAGTTTTGGGAGCACATTACACATTGAGCCAAAATTCAGGGATCACATTGCACACTGAATCAAAGTTTAAAGACCATTATGTCATTATCCCTTTTTTTTGTGTGCTTGCCTTTCTAAGATGTATCTTTTTGACCATCAGCCAAAAAGGAAAAAAAATGTATCCTTTGCTGTTGGCATTAAATAAATATTTTGCTTCGTTTTTTTATGAATGTACTAAAATATAGAGTTATCTTGCTGTAATCACATTCGTTGGCTGGATTCCGCCAATCTCCAGTTTTGGAGAAAATTTGGCTAGTTTTACCAATGAAAAGCATCAGAAAGCATGCGAAGCTAACGCGAGCATGTAATTCTTCATTAATAATAATATATGGTGCTCAAACTTTCGACTCAATTTATCTCTAACTCCCGTTGCATGCATATAAACCGTCCATCCAAGTACAATAGGTGAGACTTTCAACCACAAGTTGACAGTGTTAATCCTCAATGTCGCTCTGAGTGAGAGATACTGTGTTTCAGATCTACTCTCTTTGAATTAGGCCCCCAATCACTTAGTCAATCTATTGAGGATCAATGGCATTTTGCCTATCTTGTTAGCTCTAAAAATCAGCTAGATATACTAGAACCCTTGCTCTAGGGCTTGAGGTTCAAACTGCGGCGGAAAGCTTTGAGACCGGCAATGCCCTATTGTATCCGATGTTCAAGACCAAAACAAAGCTCATCCCGAATGCTGATATAAAAGAGTTAGCATGGCAAGGAAAGGGAGGACGGATGCACACTTCGACTCACCAAGGAGAATTTAAGTACTATCATAATTTTTGAGAGATCAATCCCTGGATTAGGGAGACTCACCAAGGAGAACGTAAGTACTGTCATAATCTTTTAGAGATCAATCCCTGGATTAGGGGGAGGGCATTGGACCACGGGAAAAGGTTTGAAGATGTGATGATAAATCAAACCAAATCGAAACATTCAGATGTCGACAGACAAAGCTGAAAGGTTGATCACAAACGAAGGATGGCCAGGCCTCGATGTTTGTAGTCCACATTATCTTCTTGACATGAATGTTATCACAATGAACATAATAATCTAATATATGTTAGTTGAGGTTGTTGTCCACTCAAATGTAGATTATACCAAATAAAAAAAGCTATAAAGTCGGAATGAAAAGTTAAAATGGGGTTATAATTAAAAGATTAGAAATGAAGAGTTTGAATACTATTAATTAACTTTCAAGTGCATTTCTAGATGGGTTTTCATGTTCAATTAAAGTCATACGTAGTAATAGAGTTTCCAACCTTTTATAAGCAGATGAGAGTGAGAAGAGTATTTGTTTATCTACTTTTCTTTTTCTAACCCCCGAAAAAATAACTCTTTAATTATATTACTCGAAACCAATTATTAACCAGTTACATCACCCCATCGTCATCGAGAGATATGGACAAGTAAAATTCTGAAATTTATGAGAATCATATTCATTAGACAAAGATCCTCTATCCCGTTCGATATCCCCGTTAGTACTTCAATAAGTGCCATTTTGTGGGTACATTGCTCCCGCATCTCAGGGTTACCCATCTTTCAATGAATTTCAACCAATTCGGGTGGACGAGCCACAAAGCAAAAAATCCCGATATAAATAGCAAATTTCGTCTCCATGTCACCGATGTTTCGACCTCAATATCAATCAACAAGTTCTCGATACGTATATATTTATATATATACACACACGCGATCTTATTAATGGAGGAAAAAATTCAACTTGAAGGTGTGCCTTTTTTTTTCGAAGATTAGTGCAAAATTAGATAATAATTTAATTTCACATAATTTTCTTTTTTTAATTAGATAACTATCGACAGTCCTTGAACATTATTTGAGCCTAAAAAAAAACGAAAAACAGAGCCGGCAAGAAGCACGCCACAGAGGAGAGCCTTCCTCCGCTTCCTTCTTCAGCAGCTCTGCTCTAGGGTTTCGATCCGGTCTCTTCCGTCTCTCTTCTCCGATCGCTCGGCCCCTCTCCGATCGCTCGGCCCCTCTCCTCCCCCTTCGCCGGCAACCGGAGCGCCGGCGTCCGGCTGCCCAGATGGCCGGCGACCCTCGACGCGGAGCGTGGTTCCCCCGAGATCGCGAGCGATTCCGGTAACCCTGCTGCTCGTCCCCGCTCGAAATTGCTAGGACCGGTTAGAGATTTCGTGGGCTTGATGTGAACTGGAAATGTAGCAGGTTTGCCGCTTTTCTCGCGGCACGAAACGGGTACGATTTGTATGATGTGATGCTTCTCTCTGCATCTATCCTTGCATTGGATACTGACTTTGGATCGACGCATCAGTTTAGTTCCTTTGGTCTGTGAGCAGCCTGGTTTGTGGGAGAGGACGGTGATGTTTCCGCGGTTTCGATGGCTAAAAGACGAAGACTTTATGATTAATCTGATCAGGCGATGAGATCTGTAGCTAGGACAGGTGCAATTTCAGTAATTTAAATAGATATGGGTGCCGAGGTTTTTCATAGTTTTAAGTTCTGGCGCAAAGGTTGCCGGAATGATGAAGGGAAAGAAAATTGCGCAGCGGGAAGTTTTCTTCTTTAGTGATAAGATTATGTGCCCTTGTGCCAATACGCAGGAAGAGAGAAAGAGTATAGGACATGAGAGATGAAACGGAGTATCTGGTTTTCTGTGATGAACCGATCTGCCCTTTTAGTGAATCCAGAAAAGAAAGATATTTACCTGCTTCTTAACTACGAGTTTTAGTCGGACTTCATAGTAAGACCACTTTATGACAAGCATTGGAATGCGGGAGGGTTTGGATAAAACTCTTCATGTCCTTTGCATCTGGGCATGTACTTGTATGATTTAATTCGAAATAAAGATGAAGGAAGAAAGAGAGTTTCAAATGAGGGGGACAGACCGATAGGGCAGAGGCAGTTGTTCATCAACGGCATCTTGGTCCATTGGAAAGAAGGATGTGTATTTAGACATTTGCAGTGTGGATTTAACCCTTCCTTATCAATATTGTCATCGCTTTTACTTTTTTTGCATAAGCAGCTGAACCAAATTCTCAGATTCTGGCCTGTGACTGCTGTTTTTCTTTGTGAATTTGCATAAAGAATGTTGCTGGATTTCATTAATGTGTTTTTGCAGTGGCAGAGTTTTTAGCTTGTGGAATGATTTGCAAGAAATTTTTTTGCTGTGGCAGGCCATGGCAGGAACGAGGATAATAGCTATTTGTCAATCCGGTGGTGGATTTGAGACTGTTGGGGATGGTTCTCTATCATATCGAGGTGGCGAAGCTCATGCTATTGACATTGATGACCAAGTGAAGTTCAATGATTTCAAGAATGAAGTAGCCGAAATGTTTAATTGCAACATCAATTCTATGTCCATCAAGTACTTCCTACCAGGTAATAGGAAGACACTGATAACCGTCTCAAATGACAAGGACTTGAAGAGAATGGTAAAGTTCCATGGAGATTCTGCTACTGCAGATATTTACATCATAATGGAAGAAGCTGTTGTCCAAGAAGTGTCAAACATGCCTGCCAGTAGGTAAAATATCTATTAGCTTTCAAGAATGAACTTGTCTAAATTTTTGGACTTTTGCTTGAAAATTGTTGTTCCTTATTTGTAGATCCAGCAGGACAACTTTGTCAGAAGCAGCAGTTTCAGTCGACGCCCCTCTTGATGTTGTGGATGATATTGTGGTTGACACAGAGCATCCTGACATTCCACTCATTGCCCCTCTTAATGTGATCTCTCTCAACCATATTGAACCCCATGTTGATATGCAGACCGATGTTTCTCCTATTCTGCCTCTCATTGCTTTTGATAGTGAGAAGCATGCCAAAGGTGCACAGCAGTGGCAGAATGCTATTACTGGTGAGGGCCAAAGATTCAGTGGTGTCCATGAGTTTCGTGAAGCTTTGAGGAAATATGCCATCGCCCATCAGTTTGCATTTAAGTATAAGAAGAATGACAGTCACCGTGTCACTGTCAAATGCAAAGCGGAAGGCTGTCCTTGGAGGATCCATGCGTCTAGGTTGTCGACCACTCAGTTGATATGCATTAAGAAAATGAATTCAACACACACGTGTGAAGGGGCTGTTGTAACAACAGGACATCAGGCTACAAGAAGTTGGGTTGCTAGTATAATTAAGGAAAAGTTGAGGGTTTTCCCGGATTACAAACCCAAAGACATTGTGAATGATATTAAGCAGGAGTATGGAATCCAATTAAACTATTTTCAGGCATGGCGTGGAAAAGAAATCGCAAAGGAGCAGCTCCAGGGTTCTTATAAAGAGGCATATAGCCAATTACCTTATTTTTGCAAACAGATTATGGAGACTAATCCAGGTAGTCTGGCTACTTTTACTACCAAAGAGGACTCAAGCTTCCATCGCCTTTTTGTGACATTTCATGCCTCGCTGTTTGGTTTTCAGCAAGGTTGCCGGCCGCTCCTTTTCCTTGATAGCCTTCCCATAAAGTCCAAATATCAAGGCACGCTGCTAGCTGCAACAGCTGCTGATGGCAATGATGCTGCTTTTCCTGTTGCTTTTGCTGTTGTAGATGTAGAAAGTAACGATAATTGGCACTGGTTTTTACTACAACTGAAGTCTGCACTCTCAACATCTATTCCCCTAACATTTATTGCAGACAGGCAGAAGGGATTAAGAGAGTCAATTTCTGAGGTATTCGAAGGCTCATACCATGGTTATTGCCTGAGATATTTGGCTGAGGAACTCATTAGAGACCTGAAGGGGCATTTTTCTCATGAAGTGAAACGTCTCATGGTGGAGGATCTTTATACTGCTGCTTATGCAGCCAGGCCTGAAAATTTTGAGCAGTGCATCGATAGCATCAAAAGCATCTCTCCAGAAGCTTATAATTGGATTATCCAAAGTGAACCGCAGAACTGGGCTAATGCCTATTTTCAGGGTGCACGATATAACCACATGGCCTCGAACTTTGGTGAGCACTTCTACAGTTGCATATCAGATACACAAGAATTGCCAATTACACAGCTGGTTGATGTGATCCGCGGCAAAATGGTGGAGTTAATTTGTACCCAACGGGCAGAGTCAAGCCGGTGGTTGTCCAAGCTTACCCCGTCAATGGAGGAGAAGCTTGAAAAGGAAAGCGTTAAAGTGCGTAGTCTGCAAGTGCTATTGTCAGCTGGTAGCACGTTTGAGGTTCGTGGAGAATCTATTGAAATTGTTGACATCGATCGCTGGGATTGTAGCTGCAAAGGGTGGCAGCTGACTGGTTTACCATGCTCTCATGCAATTGCTGTTATTGGCTGCATCGGTCAAAGCCCTTATGATTACTGTTCAAGATATTTCACAACTGAGAGCTATACATTGACATATTCGGAATCTGTGCATCCAATCCCTTCATCAGAGATACCAGTAGAGAAGGATGTTTGTCCTGCTACAGTTACCGTGACCCCTCCTTTTAATCGTCGTCCGCCTGGTCGGCCCACTACCAAAAAGGTTGGGTCCCAAGACATAGTCAAACGCCAACTGCAGTGCAGTAGATGCAAGGGCCTTGGGCACAATAAGTCCACTTGCAAGGATGTTTAGTAACTTGTTAGAAATGTAAGTACACTTGTTTCCGCACCATTTCTAGCATTTGCACGTAGGGTTGTGTCCCTCGGGGCCATTATTTGCACTCGCATTTAGGTGAATGTACATATCGATTCTTTCATTGAACTAGCTTGCAAATGTCCCTTCCCATTAGGGCTATTCATAGTCTCTCAGCACTGAGAGAGATCCCCTCTCTTCTTTTCCCCCTTCTCTTGCCTGCTACATTGCTTATGCCATTCAAACTGGTCCATACCCTTTTGTTCTCTATGGGCAGGAATAATCTTAAAGGCAGGACGTCAAGAACCATTGATCTAACATTGCTCTGAGCACCATAGATTGATACTAAAACCTGTCTTGTCTCATAAATAAGCTGCCTCCTCCTCTTCTCTCTCTTCGCTCCGTTGTATTTAACTTTGTCTTTGGTGATAATAAGGAATGTAATATTGGGATACACGTACTTTCTTCTTAGTTGCAGTCAACTAACTCTTTGGGAGGTAAAGTATTCTTTAGCTGGTATTTTAGTGAAATGGCTCGACAGGCCATTCACAAGCCAGGAAAGATGGACTGTGTTTTGTCTTCACTCCTATAAACAGGAAAAATATTTTTTTTTATCCCTTTGGGTGATGTTGACTGTGGGACAATGACATTAAGGGCATCCAACTAGTACCGAAAAATTGATGTATTCAATACTTGGTAAAATTAAGCACGTTTGATAAACAACTATCTCTGATTTAAAAATTCAGTATAGTGAAGAAATCACGAAGTCTCTGTGCGAGATGAGCTTACTCAATTCATTCAATAGAAAAGGCATTTAAATAGGGAACAAAATCTTATCTACTACATTGCTCGAAGCCTAGAATCTACCAAATAAACCACCGTTCTACATTCAGCAAGAGAAAAAAGTATTATTCAATAGTCAATGTTTGAGTGTTACAAAACAAATTTTCAGCAATTACAATGATCAACACATAAAATACAATTTTTGAATGTTTAGTTTTACCAAACAGAGACCCTATGCCTCACTACAGAGAAGTATTTTTGTTGAAAGGACTAAATGACCCAAGAGCTAGGGGCTTGCTCGAATGGTCAATAACCTTTGAAAAAGTATCTGCTCGTTGCATTACGGCAGACGGTTATGGCTGTCCACTCCCTACGACGTTACGTCGGGAAATTGGTTAAAGCTTATGGCAGTCCACTCCCTACGACGTTAGGTCGGGAAAATGGTTAAAGCTCAACCATTTTGGAATATTGGCTTTCTAATTCTGTTGAGTCAAAAAAAACCAGGCATTTTAATCCTTAAGGGCATGAAACACGGCGCGACCAAGTGCGAATGTGTTATATCTGTGGCAGAATGCTGGCAAAAGTGGAACTATTTCAGGGATGGCAAGTCTTTCGGTCCTTCCTTTGCTGCATTTATATGTGCCGATGATACACGCTAGGCGGAAATGGGAGAAACTCTCGGGTGTTACGCTTGAACTTGTGTTACTGATCATGACCATCACGCTGTCAAAAGTTATTTCCTCCTTTGAGCCTTTGAGGGAATGTAGGGTACATGGCATGTAGCCATGTATGTACTGAAAAGTTGCAGCATTGAAAGGATATGTTCTTACATAGACCAGAAATACAAACACGGGCATCACGCGCTGATTTTGTTCTTACCCTCCTCAGAAAAACTAAGAAGAAAAGCATGACATTTGGAAGGATTTCTTCAATCATGTTATTGAGACATCTGCAGTTTACACCCACTCACGCCCACACCCCCCAACCGCCACCGCCACCGCCCCCCCCCCCCCCCCCCACACACACACACACACACACACACACACACAAACGCATAGGAAGCTTTATTTGGCGTATAATCTTGTCTAAGGACACTCCTTATATAAGGAAAATAGCCCCCGATGAATTTTGTTGGGTGTGATGCGATGATCGATCCCCATTCAACAAAGGGATGATTCTGTATGTAACGCGAAGAATTTTGCTGGGTTTGATTTACCTCGTGCAGGAGGGCTACATGTTACATTGCTACTTAAATCTACCTATTTGCCAAACCAGATGCTTCAACAATCTGTTGTGGTTAAATTGGGGAATTAAATAATACGAGCCTCATGCGGTTGACCAGCAAATTCTCACCCATTTTAGAATTTATATCAGGCTATCAAATCCCTGAAACTCAAACAGAGCTTAGCCGCAAGAAGATTGATATGCGTCATGGAGGACAAGCATCATTTTAAGTACGCAAGAAAAGAGAAATGGTCGAACTAGAGTGAACTCTACCAAAAGGTTGAGTGGAAGTGTTCAAATTGATTTTTTCATGTTATTTCCTGAAGATGAGTACAGTATTATACAGCTACGGTATCTATGATTCTTCTCCGGATTGCAAAACTGAAGAAAGAACAAACAAGTACTTGAGATCAATCAGCCATCAAGATGGCCCTAAGAACCTATCTTTCGTTTGCAGTATGCTTGGTTAACCACTGGATAATGTTTCAAAAGAGCCTCGAGGCCTATGGTGAGTAAGACAGTTGCTTGTGGGAACATAACTGCAGAGGAGGCTAGAGATAAAAGGATTATAGAATCAATCATCACCCAAGCTCTCAGAAAGTATATCACTGACACAGTCTCGAATGGTTGAATAATCAGACGCCAAGTTTCTACAGTCTACTTCCTCTCCAGCCTTAGATCCTATTACTAATCCATGGGTTTTAGCATCTGGCACCCAACCCTTTTCCAACATCAAGTCCAACAACCGTTGAGCTTTGCTCTTGTTACCCTCTTTCCAGAAGCCATTAATCAGTAAGCCGTATGTATCTGAATCTAGAATTTCATGATTGGAGACAACTCTATCAATCCCATTGGAGATCATATTTAACTGAGAAAAATTGGCAAAATGAGACACTAACTCAGATAAGACATCTGTTTCAGGTAATGAACCTTCACTAACCATCAAATTAAACAGAGATGCAGCATCTTTCATCCGATTCTGCAAGATCATGGTCTTTATGAGGATGCAATAAGCTTCCACACCAATTATGCATCCCTCAACCAGCATGAGTGAGTACATGGCTAGAAAATACTTAGCACTGCCTTTCCTAGCCAACCCGTGCAAGATGATGGTGTATGCATCACTTGTACACATAGTACCACATTTCAAGGCCAATATTATAACCTTTAATGCCTCATCAACACCTTTAGTGTCATAGATAACTTTAATCAGCTTACTAAATGAGCAAGATTCAAGAGGAACTCCACTCTCAGCCATGTAATTGAACACTTCAGCAGCCTCTAGAGTCTTCCATTCCTCGCAAAGACCTTCAACTAGCTTAGAGTAAGAGAGAGAATCCAAAATCCAACACTTAGCACAAACGTGATCGAATATCTCAAATGCATTATCGTACTTCCCTAATTTACAACAGCCAACAACAAGAGCTGATAATGTGAGGGAATTAGGAATGAAACCACTAACAGACATCCTGCCAAGAAATCCAAGAGCTTCTCTGAGCCTGGAGTGCTCGCAAAGCCATCTGATCAGAATATTCCAGGTACAGCAGTCAACTATATTCCTATGAGACATTTTCTCAAACAGTTCTTTTGCCAATAAAACTTTTCCAGCACTGCAGCAACCTTCCAGCAATCTATTGTAAGCAGAAGTCGCAGAAACTTGTTTGTCTTCCAAGAACTCTATTGCCTCGTCTAATTGCCACGACAAACAAAAAGCATTCACGATATCCTCAAATGCATCATCTGAGGGCGCAACACCACAATCTACCATACTCTCAAGGATGTCCTTCGCCTCATCAACCAAAAAGTTGTTGCACAAATGATGGATAACACTATTGTCAATCACTGGTTCTGGAGGAAAATTAGAAGCCTTCATCTTCTTGAACAGGCACATTGCTATTTCCAGCATATTTTCACTTAAAACAAGAGGAATGACACAGGTATAAAAACCTAAATCCATCTCAGTCCCCAGTTCAAGCATCTCGCGCAACACCATACACGATTCGTCCACTCGGTTTTTAGATAGGAGGTTCCTAACAAGTATCTCGAAGGTTCGACTATTCGGAGCACACCCCTTCTTATCCATTCTCCTATATTGATCCAAAGCAGAATCAACCAAATCAGCCTCAAGTAGAGCCTCCAACAAATAATTCAAAGTCTCGACCGTCGGTACTCTTCCTGCTTTGACCATCTCTTTATACACAAACATAACATCCCTCAATTTCCTCTTCTCCTCCACAAGAGCACCCAGCACAACATTGAAAATATCTACAGAGGGTCTATGATCACCTAGGTTCATGTTCGCAAGAACCCGCATCGCTTCGTCGAGCTTACCGCGCTTCACGAATTGATCGACCAGCGAGGCGAGAGCAGCTTCAGCCTCAGCCCCAATACACCCATCCGCGATCATACTCCGGCAAAACCCATCGATTTCTTGAATTTTCCCGGCCAGACCGAGCTTCAGAATCATCGTGGAGTACGTACCCACGGTGTGGCGGAAAGCCCTTTGAAGGGAGACCCATCGGAACACCTTCACCGCAGATTCCACGTCGCTGGTGCTATCAAGAACCCGGATCAAGCTCTCCGGGGCGAGCTTGTTTCTCAAGAACTTGAGATTAGCCTCGAAGTCCGAGGCTTTCGGGGGACCGCGGTCGTTTTCCGAGTGAGTTTCGATGCCGACCGCGGCGCACGGGATCGAGGAGAAGCGCGCGGCAAGAGAGACCCAGATGGGGATTCTTCCGACAGATGCTAAAGCCGAAAGCTTTACGGACATCGAAGGGGTTCATGACCCTGGGTCAGTTCATGGAGGATGAAACCGATCGGAAAGATTCAGACACTCACCTCGAAAGAGAGCCGTCGCAGGGTTTTTCGATGCCGCTTTTCTTGCTTTTGTTGGGTGGTCAATGTTTATGGTTTTTCGATGCCCTTTGTTTTAAGTCTTTTTTCAGAAAAATGATAATATTTTTCGATATTTAGCTAAAATTTTACAAAAAAAATAAAAATTATATTTCGTCATCCAGAAAGGTAAATATAATTTGATTTATATATATATATACCATAAGTGTCCTAGGATCTGGGGGATTATAAATAAAGAAGGGAATTATATAGAAGGTCAACTAATCTATACGTTTTCGTTTATTAGAAAGGAAACTGGGAAATTGTATTAAAAAGAATAAAGTTATGATAAAGTAAGAAAATCTTAATTGATATTCTAAGTACTCAAAATATCCAATATAGAGAGAAAATAGATATAGTATTTCGGATATTTCTCTAGATCTGGCAACAGAATAAATATATTCTAATATAAAAGTGCAGATCTCTACACAAAAGATTATTAAATAAATAAAATTAAATAAAAGCGCGAGCATTAAGAATAATAAAAAGACCGTAAGCAATATAAAGAATGACGAGAAGGATAATAAGAAATTCTAGACCAACCATGAAGGTGGTATATCTAGGCAAGAGTAACAAGTAAAAAGATAAAGATATACGTTAATTGCAGAATATTAAAGTGCAGACCATCCACAGGCGGTTAGACCAGCCGTTTGTGGGGTACGTGAATATAAATGCGGGAAAGGAAATATAAATGACTGGTAAATAAATATTATTGAAAGATTACAACAGTTACAAGAGTGGTATCGAAATATTACACAAAGGAAATATTGGAGTACAAGTGCAGAATAAAGAAAATTTCTTTGATAGAAATTCTCACGTTGCTCAAACTATTTTGTAGTCTAGAACGACAAGATTTTCTACACAATGAGAGCTAGAAAGGAAAAGATCTTGAATGGGTTGGACAAGATCTTTACAGGGATAAGAAACTTACTGGATATGGAAAGGTTATAGAAAAGGTTGTGAGATTTAAAATCTCTTATTCCTTCGGAGAAGGTTTGGAGAGAAACTGGAGAGGTTTGAAAAAAAGGGTTCAGAATGGTTCTGAAAGTATGGCGTGCCCTCCCTAGTGAATGAGATTCTCCTTTTATAAGCAAGTGAGGTTCCTGTAGAAAATTATTCACGGGTAGTACTGTAGCAAACAGTAGTAAGTGCACAGTGTTACAGTGAACAGTATTCTGGCAGGTTTAGAAAGGATGAAAATAGCACATGGATTCTTCTAGCGTAATGACTTATAAGTCTTCCACCGACAAACTTCCTTCTTCGTAAGAATGATGAGAATATTGACGATGGCTAAAGTCTTTTGTCTTTTCATCAATTCTTCAGCCGCATTATCTAAAAGTCGTTTGTCTTTTCATCAATTCTTCAGCCGCATTGTCTTCTTCTAACATAATCATAAAGTTCTTGAAAAAGAAAAAGTTGATAGACTCCCTTTCGTTTTTAGAAATGATGGGTGTGTCACATGGAGTCTTTCGGCGTGGAGATTTTATGGCTTGGACAAATCTTCAGCAGCATTGTCTTCTTCTTCTGCTACATCTCCCCATGGGATCCTTGGGAGGATTCCGTAGCAATCATCTTCATTGGAGTTCCCACTGTGATGAGAGCGGGAACTTTCTGAGTCTTCCAATTCAGAAAGGGCTTGTCTCAGTAAACCAATCAATTGCTGATGCGATTGTGCAGAGGCCAATTTAGAAAGAACAAATCCTCTGTCATGAAGAAATGGAGTAGTTTCTCCAAGAGGAGGACAAGAAGGGATTGATCGTTTTGCCAGAAATTGATCAATAGCTTTTATGGATATTCTATCAAAAAATTTAAAGCCGTCCCACCATTTAACCTTGAATCGTCTGATTAAAATAGGGATGCTATTCCTGACATCTTTTCTGTAATCAAAATTCCAACCAAGTACCCAGGAAATTCCAAAGAAGTAGAAAAAGAGTAGGAGCTTGGGGAATTTTTGCTCATGAGGAGCAAGATGATGAAATCTCTCAAGAAAGTGTGGGTAGCTGGATTGGATTCTAGGATGAAGAATTTCTTCAATGGGTCCAAGTTGATCCCACCATTGGAAGAACCAATAAGGAACTTCTGTTATCTTGAGATTTTCAAAGTAGAAAAGCCATGTATGGGTATGGTTTGGATTTTGTCTCCAGAAAGTACTCCACCAGGCTTGCTTATAGTCAAAATAGTTATATGCTGTCCTGTATGGGAGTGAATCAGACATTTTTACATTGAATTTCCTCACAGACGAAGGGTTTGGTTTCCATTCACGTGGGTGGATGACCTTGTGAAGGATGGCTTTTGAGTAATTTATGTGTCCTTTATCTGCGAAATGTTTAATGGTGACAAATTCTGTCTCTGTTAAAATTCTTTCATAAAATTCAATGTTTTTATAGATATCATGAGGGGGGAAAAGAAAACTTTCTGAAAACATATTTTTAGCAAATTCAATGGGGTTTTCATTATAAAATCCTTCTTCAATTTGACATAAACTTTGAAAATTTGTTTTAGGAAAAAATTTTGATTTTGGAGGGGTTGTCTCTGTTGACTGAATAACCACCTCACTAGAAATTCTTTTTCCCAATTGCTTTTGGGTAGCAATAGGGGAAGGATCAGGACTTACCATTGTTATGGATGGTTGTGATGGACTATTGAAAGATTGTTGAAGAAGTTGTAGAGCTTCTTCTGGAGAAATATTGGAAATATCAAAAGAGGGCCTTAATGATAATTCAAGGTTTGGTTTGGCCTGTTCAGAAATGGTAGTAATATTTAAAGATGGGTTGGATGGTGACTGCGTAGTTGCCTGCAGCCATGTTTTTATGTTGGTGAGGCCAGGGGATCTTCTTTCTGAGGGTGGTTCAACAATTTCTTTGCCTTTGTCTCTCCTGGTTGCTTTGTTGGGAGGTTTCGGAGGCATTTTCCCTGTAAAAATTCTCGTGTGAGAAAATCAGGAAGAGAATTTGAAGAACCATTTATGAATTCGATATCGAAATCAAAAACTGATAAAATAGCTTGCCATCTGGCAAAAATTTGTTTGGAAGCAATATTTTGGACATTTTTTTGCAAAACATCTTTTGCAGATTTGCAATCAATCCGTAATAGAAATTTTTGATTCAAAAGATCTCCTTGAAACTTAGAGATAGAAAGTACAATAGCAAGTATTTCCTTTTTAATGGTAGAGTAATTCTTCTGGCAATCGTTCCAATGCTTAGAGACAAACTGAACAATTTGTTCTTTATTGTCTTTAGATTGCTTAAAAATTCCTCCATAACCAATATCAGAAGCATCAGTCTCAACAATTTTAAAAGCATGAGGATCAGCGAGATGTAGGCAAGGAATTTCCTTGACAGTTCGCTTGATTTGCCTTACAATATCTGTATGAACCTGAGTCCATGGTGGATGATCTTTTTTGAGCCTCTGATTGAGTGGTTTACAGACTATGTTAATGCGGGGAAAGAAATCAATAATGTAATTCAAACTTCCAAGAAATCTTTGCAACTGATTTTTGTCTCTAATTTCGTCAGGAAATTTTTCAGAAAATATAATGGATCTTTCAATAGGTATAATAGTACCTTGATGGATGCAATGTCCTAAAAATCTTATTTTTGTTTTAAAAAGAGATATTTTAGTAGGTGAGACTACTAAACCATTTTCTTTTACTACATGAATGAAATGATTGACATGTTTAAAATGCTTTTCTATGGAAGTAGAAAATATTAGAACATCATCAATGTAAACAATAATGTAATCAGAACAGTGATTAAAAATGTCATTCATAATCCTTTGAAATTCAAAATGAGCATTTTTTAATCCAAAAGGCATGACATTCCATTCATATTGGCCAAAAGGAACGGTAAAAGCTGTTTTATACCGGTCTTTTTCGCTGATTTGAATCTGCCAAAAGCCTGATTTCATATCAAATTTTGAAAAGATTTTTGCATCATAAAGTCTATTTAGTAAATCCTTTTTGTTAGGAATTGGATATCTTATCCATTTTAGAGCAGTATTTAAAGGTTTATAATTTATTACTAATCTTGGAACTCCTCTTTCTAGTTCAGCATTTTTGTTGACATAGAAAGCAGAGCAACTCCAAGGAGATTGGCTTTTCCTAATAAGCTTTTTCTCAAGAAGTTCTTGTATTTCCTTTTGGCAGAAATTTAGAACTTCATGGTTCATTTGAGAAGGTCTAGCTTTAGTAGGAATGTTTTTCTCAGAAAATTCTGGTTCGTAAGGTAAATCAACTATATGGCTTTTACGAGACCAAAAGGCATTAGGAATATTAGAACATATGAAATTTTTGATTTGGTTTTCAAGACTAGAAATCCTCTTTTGAAGACTTGCTTCAGAAAGGTTTTTATCAATCCTTTTGTATTCAAGATCTTCTTTAAGAAATTGGAGATGAATTTCTTTGTCTTGGATCATACAATTAATTTCAGAAATAGAATGTTCTTGAAGAGTATTTAAATTTCTGGTTTGAGATTTTGAAATGAAATCAAAACAAATCCTTTTTCCTAAGGCTTCAGTTTCGATTCCTTTTTCAGTAACTTTAAAAGGTTGAAGCAAATTAATAAAAGGTGATCCCAAAATAACATTTTGTTTGATATTTTTAACAAGAAGAAAATGAGTTTTAAAGGAAATTTGGTCTTTTACAATCTCAGCTTCGGGGATTTTGTAATTAATAATTAATCTATCTCCTGATGCTGACTTAAGAGATTGGGAAGTTTTTTCGAAATATTTGGTTGGTATTAGACCTTCTTTTATATAGTTAAGGTCGGCACCAGTGTCAAAAAGGGCTGCTGTTTCTAAAATGATTTCATTTTGGATTATGATGGAAATATTGATAATCCATTTTCTAGTGGTTATCTCAGAAAGTATTAAAAGAAAGCTTGTATCCGAAAAAGAGATTTGAGGAATATCATTCTCTTCAGGGTCTTCTACCTTTTGTTTTAAAAATCTTAGCTTAATGTCTAAAATGTCTCTTTCCATAGAAATTTGAGCTGCTTTAAGCTCTTCAATCTCTTGTTTTTGTTTATTGATTTCGTGGGTAAGATCACTTATAGAAATTGGTTTAGAAACTGATATTCTAGTTTTATCAAGGATAGCAGAAATATTATAGGGATTATCAGATTGGACAGTAGGTTTTGGTTTTTGAAAATTATTCAAATATTTTATTTTTGTTTCAGGATCAGAAATCTGGTCAAAGGTTTGCAAAAGAATTTCTTCTTCTTTTGTTAAAACATTTATTTCAAAATCATTTGAATATTCTTCTTCACTCTCTGTAGATGATGAAGAAGAGGTTTCTAAATCACAAATTTGTAATCCTTATTCAAAATCAGATTCTTCGGAAGAACTATCAACTTCAATCATTAATTGATTAAGCTGATTAATAGTTTCTTCGTCTAAATCTAATTCATTAACCTTTTTGCTAATTTTGCAAAATCGAGAAGTGTGGCCTTTCTTACCACAGTTATAGCAAGTAACATTTTTAAAACTTTTCTTTTGGGTTTTGGGTTTTTCAAAAATATCCTTTTCTTTCTTTTTGAAAGTCATTTTATCAAAATCCTTTTTGTAAGACTTTTTGTAAGGTTTTTTATAAAATTTTTTGTGTTCTTTTCTTTTAGAGGAACATTTTCCTGAACACTTTGATTTTTCAAAAGACTGAAAAGATGGATCATATTGGGCACAAAATTCTCCTAATCCTTTTCTAGAAAGTTTTTGTTCTTTCTTGATTTGTTTTTGGAGACGAATATTAGTGCACAATTGTGTTCCTACTTTATAAACATAAGAGGTTAATTCACCATAAGAAAGATGGTCATATGGAATTTGATTTCCATATTCTTCTCTTATCTTACTGCGAACTTGTTCTCCTATGAGTTTTGGTAAACCAGCAAGAAATTTTTCTTTCCAACAAGATTGATTGCAATCTAATCTTTGAAAAACTCTTTGCAGAAATATTTCTTTATATTCTCGAAATTCTCCTAAAGATCTACATTTCATATTAGACAAGAGATCTTGATTCTTGTCGAGAATATGAGAAGAGTCTCCTAGGAAATGTTGGGATATGGAGAATATGAGAGTATTTACAGCATCTTGGATGGGATTTTCATTTTCATCAAGAATATTTTGACCAAAGGGATCGAGTTTATAAGCATTTAGGATTTGAGACCTTTGCTCTTCATTCAGGTAGTTATCCCACCATCCTTTGAGTTGGCCTGTGAATCCAGCTATTAAAAGATATGCAACAGAATGATCAGTAGTATCTGGAATGGTTTTATAAGTATTTGCAAGCATAACCATTTGGGTTAAAACATTTATAAGATTTTGTTCACAAATACCATCTATGTTCCATTCATAGATAGCATCAGAAGAATATTTATTTTGGACTTTAGAAAAGGTTTCTTCTGAGAGAATATCAGGAGGAGTGGCACGAGAATAATATAACTTTTGAGGATCCTTCCAGGTGATACGATTTATCTCTAGGAGAGATTCAGTATCCGATTTATCTAATAGATTAATTTGGTTGGAAGGTTCGACACGATCTAGGGTGTCTTTCACACTCAGATTTTGAATTGAGGGTGTATCTAAAAATATGGGATTTTTAGGAATTAAAACTGTTTTTCCCTTGAGGAGTCTTTTCCTTTCCTCTAAGGCTTTAGCAAACTCAAGATTAGGATTTTTTGGAATTTCAAAATTCTTAAAAAGTGGTGGTTTTAAATCCTTTTTTGCAATCGTTATTGAAGAGGATGGAAAACTAATTTGAGTAAGATTTTCAATCCTATCAAGTTGTTTTCCTATGGTGTAAAGATGTTGATTTGAAAAATTATTTTATTCAACAATCTTTTTTATGCCTATGCCATCTATCTCTGAGGCTGTTTTAAAAGGAGAAGCAATAATTTCGGTTTCTCGATAATCAATTTTGATCTTTCTGAGAGGAGGATGATTGGATTCAACGATATGACCATCATCCAATTTCCATTTATAAAACTGATCTGAATTAAAAATCTGTTTATCATTTAAAAATATATTTTCAAACCAATCAAAGAAGAATACTTCGATTTCATGCAAATGCATATAATCATAGTATTCATTTTTGATTTCTAGAGCTTGGCTACGAAAATTAGTAAAGAACCATTCTCTGATGTGTTTATTATCATAAGAATTGAATTCATTATTCAAAAGGATTTTATTAGGTTCAAAAGCTATTTCTAAAACATTGATTTCAGGGTCTTCCATTTCGGAAGGAGTGGGATCAGGGAATTCAGGGATATGATGGTAAACTGGCCTGGAAATTCCTGACCTATTATCTACTCCACTGATATTAGGAAAAGGAGGAGCACTTGCGGATGCTTCCTCAGGATTATTAGGAGGGATATTCAGAGGAACATTTGGAGTAATATCTACTGACCTTCGAGAAGGAGTAGAATGCCATGAAGGAATAGATCTGATATCACAAGAGTTTCTAGGAATATCTATTGATCTTCTGGCAAATTGGATAGTTACTCTTCCTTCAGGGTGTTGGATAATATTGGTAGGATCAGAATTTTGAACTATTGGTTGAGGAATTTGATTTTCTAATTCCCATTGGTCTGGGAGAGTTATCTGATTCCAAGGAATGGTCCTGGGAATTGTAACATTTGCTTTAGAAATGTCTGTTTGTAAAAGAAGGGTTTCTCTATTGGAATTTAATTTAAAAGCTTTGCTAACAAAAGCAAAATTCATTACTTTGTAATAAACTCTATAAATGAGAGCTATGGGAATAGATCCTTCAGCTATAGAATAATTATGGTATCAGAGCCAGTGGGGTAGATAAAGATATTCTTTATAAATTCATCCGCAGTAAAGACGATTTCCTTCGTGGTAGTCTTTTCGTGTGATTTCTGGATGTGTTCCAGGCAGTAAAACCCAGTGGGGTAATAAGTCCGTTGGTAAGCATCGCCGAAGTCAATTGAAAAGAACAAAGTAGTCTTTTGCAATGGATTTATTTAGAAGATCTGAGTCTTCTTCTAGTTCTTTATCACAAATGTCCCTTGATCAAGGACCAATTAATGGGGAAGAGATTAATATAGAAGATTTCAATAAATCTATTGAAAATTGGTTTATTCCGAAAGTGAAATTTGATAAAATTTATGAACACTCTAAGTTCAGGTTCTTTGGGTATAATGACTATGTCATTGTTACCGAAGAACGTGATGTACCTCTTTCTAATTCTTTTGCTTCAATTCAACTTTTGAATAAAGATTCCATAAAGAAACATTCCCAGAAATTGAATTATATGCATATAGGTCTAGTTCAGGTAGGAGCAAGACCTCTTACCAAAGAAGGATTAGATACTTCATTACTTCTTGTCCTAAGAGATGCAAGACTTCTAAAATACGAAGAATCCATTCTTGGAGCCGTAGAAACAAGTCTTTGCAGTGGACCAATACATTTTGATAGTCATCCTAATCTCACTATTTCTCTCAAAGATAAAAATATTCTAAAATCTCTCACTCTTCAAATAAAAACCCATAATTATTCTATAGCTGAAGGATCTATTCCCATAGCTCTCATTTATAGAGTTTATTACAAAGTAATGAATTCTGCTTTTGGTAGCAAAGCTTTTAAATTAAATTCCAATAGAGAAACCCTTCTTTTACAAACAGACATTTCTAAAGCAAATGTTACAATTCCCAGGACCATTCCTTGGAATCAGATAACTCTCCCAAACCAATGGGAATTAGAAAACCGAATTCCTCAACCAATAGTTCAAAATTCTGATCCTACCAATATTATCCAACACCCTGAAAGAAGAGTAACTATCCAATTTGCCAGAAGATCAATAGATATTCCTAGAAACTCTTGTGATATCAGATCTATTCCTTCATGGCATTCTACTCCTTCTCGAAGGTCAGTAGATATTACTCCAAATGTTCCTCTGAATATCCCTCCTAATAATCTTGAGGAAGCATCCGCAAGTGCTCCTCCGTTTCCTAATATCAGTGGAGTAGATAATAGGTCAGGAATTTCCAGGCCAGTTTACCATCATATCCCTGAATTCCCTGATCCCACTCCTTCCGAAATGGAAGACCCTGAAATCAATGTTTTAGAAATAGCTTTTGAACCTAATAAAATCCTTTTGAATAATGAATTCAATTCTTATGATAATAAACACATCAGAGAATGGTTCTTTACTAATTTTCGTAGCCAAGCTCTAGAAATCAAAAATGAATACTATGATTATATGCATTTGCATGAAATCGAAGTATTCTTCTTTGATTGGTTTGAAAATATATTTTTAAATGATAAACAGATTTTTAATTTAGATCAGTTTTATAAATGGAAATTGGATGATGGTCATATCGTTGAATCCAACCATCCTCCTCTCAGAAAGATCAAAATTGATCATCGAGAAACCGAAATTATTGCTTCTCCTTTTAAAACAGCCTCAGAGATAGATGGCATAAGCATCAAAAAGATTGTTGAACAAAATAATTTTTCAAATCAACATCTTTACACCATAGAAAAACAACTTGATAGGATTGAAAATCTTACTCAAATTAGTTTGCCATCCTCCTCAATAACGATTGCAAAAAAGGATTTAAAACCACCACTTTTTAAGAATTTTGAAATTCCAAAAAATCCTAGTCTTGAGTTTGCTAAAGCCTTAGAGGAAAGGAAAAGACTCCTCAAGGGAAAAACAGTTTTAATTCCTAAAAATCCCATATTTTTAGATACACCCTCAATTCAAAATCTGAGTGTGAAAGACACCCCAGATCGTGTCGAACCTTCCAACCAAATCAATCTATTAGATAAATCTGATACTGAATCTCTCCCAGAGATAAATCGTATCACCTGGAAGGATCCTCAAAAGTTATATTATTCTCGTGCCACTCCTCTTGATATTCTCTCAGAAGAAACCTTTTCTAAAGTCCAAAATAAATATTCTTCTGATGCTATCTATGAATGGAACATAGATGGTATTTGTGAACAAAATCTTATAAATGTTTTAACCCAAATGGTTATGCTTGCAAATACTTATAAAACCATTCCAGATACTACTGATCATTCTGTTGCATATCTTTTAATAGCTGGATTCACAGGCCAACTCAAAGGATGGTGGGATAACTACCTGAATGAAGAGCAAAGGTCTCAAATCCTAAATGCTTATAAACTCGATCCCTTTGGTCAAAATATTCTTGATGAAAATGAAAATCCCATCCAAGATGCTGTAAATACTCTCATATTCTCCATATCCCAACATTTCCTAGGAGACTCTTCTCATATTCTCGACAAAAATCAAGATCTCTTGTCTAATATGAAATGTAGATCTTTAGGAGAATTTCGAGAATACAAAGAAATATTTTTGCAAAGAGTCTTTCAAAGATCAGATTGCAATCAATCTTTTTGGAAAGAAAAATTTCTTGCTAGTTTACCAAAACTCATAGGATAACAAGTTCGCAATAAGATAAGAGAAGAATATGGAAATCAAATTCCATATGACCATCTTTCTTATAGTGAATTAACCTCCTATGTTTATAAAGTAGGAACACAATTATGCACTAATATTCGTCTCCAAAAACAAATCAAGAAAGAACAAAAACTTTCTAGAAAAGGATTAGGAGAATTTTGTGCCCAATATGATCCATCTTTTCAGTCTTTTGAAAAATCGAAGTGTTCAGGAAAATGTTCCTCTAAAAGAAAAGAACACAAAAAATTTTATAAAAAACCTTACAAAAAGTCTTACAAAAAGGATTTTGATAAAAGGACTTTCAAAAAGAAAGAAAAGGATATTTTTGAAAAACCCAAAACCCAAAAGAAAAGTTTTAAAAATGTTACTTGCTATAACTGTGGCAAGAAAGGCCACACTTCTCGATTTTGCAAAATTAGCAAAAAGGTTAATGAATTAGATTTAGACGAAGAAACTATTAATCAGCTTAATCAATTAATGATTGAAGTTGATAGTTCTTCCGAAGAATCTGATTTTGAAGAAGGAATACAAATTTGTGATTTAGAAACCTCTTCTTTATCAACTATAGAAAGTGAAGAAGAATATTCAAATGATTTTGAAATAAATGTTTTAACAAAAGAAGAAGAAATTCTTTTGCAAACCTTTGACCAGATTTCTGATCCTGAAATAAAAATAAAATATTTGAATAATTTTCAAAAACCAAAACCTACTGTCCAATCTGATAATCCTTATAATATTTCTACTATCCTTAGTAAAACTAAAAAATCAGTTTCCAAACCAATTTCTATAAGTGACCTTTCTCAAGAAATTTATAAACAAAAGCAAGAAATACAAGAGCTTAAAGCAGCCCAAATTTCTATGCAAAAGAACATTTTAGATATTAAGTCAAAAATTTTAAAAGGAAAACAAGAAGATGAAGATCCTGAAGAAAATGATATTCCTCAACTTCCTTACTCTTCCGATATAAACTTCCTTTTAATGCTTTCCGAAATAACAACCAGAAAATGGATTATCAATGTTTCTATTAAAATCCAAAATGAAATCATTTTGGAAACAAACAGCCCTCTTTGATACTGGTGCAGACCTTAATTGCATAAAAGAAGGTCTTATACCAACCAAATATTTTGAGAAAACTTCCCAATCCCTCAAATCGGCATCTGGGGATAAATTGATTATTAATTATAAAATCCCTGAAGCTGAAATCGTGAAAGACCAAATTTCTTTCAAAACTCATTTTCTTCTTGTTAAAAATATCAAACAAAATGTTATTTTAGGGTCACCGTTCATAAACTTGCTACAGCCCTTCAAAGTTTCTGAAAAGGGAATTGAAACTGAAACCTTAGGCAAGAAAATCTGTTTTAATTTCATTTCAAAACCTCAAACCAGAAATTTGAATACTCTTCAAGAACATTCTATTTCTGAAATCAATTGTATGATTCAAGGCAAAGAAACTCATCTTCAATTTCTTAAAGAAGACCTTGAATACAAAAGGATTGATAAAAACCTTTCTGAAGCAAGTCTTCAAAAAAGGATTTCTAGTCTTGAGAACCAAATAAAAAATTCCATATGTTCTAATATTCCTAATGCCTTTTGGTCTCGTAAAAGCCATATAGTTGACTTACCTTACGAACCGGAATTTTCTGAGAAAAACATTCCTACTAAAGCCAGACTTTCTCAAATGAACCATGAAGTTCTAAATTTCTGCAAAAAAGAAATACAAGAACTTTTTGAGAAAAAGCTTATTAGGAAAAGTCAATCTCCTTGGAGTTGCTCTGCTTTCTATGTCAACAAAAATGCTGAACTAGAAAGAGGAGTTCCAAGGTTAGTTATAAATTATAAACCTTTAAATACTGCTTTAAAATGGATTAGGTATCCGATTCCTAATAAGAAGGATTTATTAAATAGACTTTATGATGCAAGAATCTTTTCAAAATTTGATATGAAGTCAGGTTTTTGGCAAATTCAAATTAGCGAAAAGGATCGATACAAAACAGCTTTTACTGTTCCTTTTGGCCAATATGAATGGAATGTCATGCCTTTTGGATTAAAAAATGCCCCTTCTGAATTTCAAAGAATTATGAATGAAATTTTTAATCACTGCTCTGATTATATTATTGTTTATATTGATGATGTTTTAATATTTTCTACATCAATAGACAAGCATTTTAAACACATCAATCATTTTATTCATATTGTAAAAGAAAACGGTTTAGTAGTCTCACCAACTAAAATATCTCTTTTTAAAACCAAAATTCGTTTTCTAGGACATTATATCTATCAAGGGACTATTATACCCATTGAAAGATCAATAATATTTTCAGAAAAATTTCCTGATGAATTTCAGAGACAAAAATCAATTGCAAAGATTTCTTGGAAGTTTGAATTACATTATTGATTTCTTTCCCCGCATTAACATAATCTGTAAACCACTCCATCAGAGGCTCAAAAAAGATCCTCTACCATGGACTCGGGTTCATACAGATATTGTAAGGCAAATCAAGCGAACTGTCAAGGAAATTCCTTGCCTACATCTCGCTGATCCTCATGCCTTTAAAATTGTTGAAACTGATGCTTCTGATACTGGTTATAGAGGAATTCTTAAACAATCCAAAGACAACAAAGAACAAATTGTTCAGTTTGTCTCCAAACATTGGAATGATTGTCAAAAGAATTACTCCACCATTAAGAAAGAAATACTTGCTATTGTATTTTCTATTTCTAAATTTCAAGGAGATCTTTTAAATCAAAAATTTTTATTAAGAATTGACTGCAAATCTGCAAAAGAAGTTTTGCAAAAAGATGTTCAAAATATTGCATCTAAGCAAATTTTTGCTAGATTGCAAGCCATTTTATCTGTTTTTGATTTCGATATCGAATTCATAAATGGTTCTTCAAATTCTCTTCCTGATTTTCTCACACGAGAATTTTTACAGGGAAAATGTCTTCAAAGCCTCCCAACAAACCAACCAGGAGGGACAAAGGCAAAGAAATAGCCGAACCACCCTCAGAAAAAAGGTCCCCTGGCCTCACCAACATAAGAACGTGGCTGCAGGCAACTACCCAGTCACCACCAAATTCATCCTTGAATATTACCACCATTTCTGAGCAGGCCAAGCCTAACCTTGAATTATCTTTAAGACCTTCTCTTGATATTTCCAATATTTATCCAGAAGAAGCTCTACAACTTCTTCAACAAGCCTTCAATAGTCCATCCACAACAATGGTAAGTCCTGACCCTTCTCCTATTGCTACTCAAAAGCAATTAGGAAAAAGAATTTCTAGCGAGGTGGTTATTCAGTCGACTGAGACAACCCCTCCAAAATCAAAATTTTTCCCTAAAACAAATTTCCAAAATATAATCAATGTTGAAGAAGGATTTTATGAGCAAAATCCCATTGATTTTGCTAAAAACATGTTTTCAGAAAATTTTCTATATCCTCCTCATGATTTTCACAAAAACATTGATTTTTATGAAAGAATCCTGACAGAAACAGAATCTATCACCATTAAACATTTCTCAGATAAAGGACACATAAATTACTCATAGGCCATCATTCACAAGGTCATCCACCCACGTGAATGGAAACCGAATCCTTGGTCCGTGAGAAAATTCAATATCAAAATGTCCGATTCACTTCCTTACAGGACGTCTTATTCTTATTTTGACTATAAACAAGCCTGGTGGAATACTTTCTGGAGACAAAATCCAAATCACACTCATACATGGCTTTTCTATTTTGAGAATCTCAAAATAACAGGAGTTCCTTACTGGTTCTTCCCGTGGTGGGAACACTTTGGACCCATTGAAGAAATCCTTCATCCTAAAATTCAATCCAGTTACCCCCATTTTCTGGAAAAATTCAATAATCTTGCTCCTCATGAGCAAAGATTCCCCAGACTCTTACTCTTTTTCTACTTCTTTGGAGTATCTTGGGTATTCGGATGGAATTTTGATTATAGAAAAGATACAAAGAATAGCATCCCCATTTTAATCCGACGTTTTAAAGTCAAATGGTGGGATGGCTTTAAATTCTTTGATAGAGTCTCCATAAATGCAATTGATCAATTTCTAGCCAAACGATCAATCCCTGCTTGTCCTTCTCTCGGAGAAACCACCCCATTTCTTCATGATAGAGGATTCGTTCTTTCTAAATTAGCCTCATCACAATCACACCAACAATTGGCAGGATTGCTGAAACAAGCCCTTTCTGAATTGGAAGACTCAGAAAGTTCCCGCTCTCATCATAGTGGGAATTCTAATGAAGACGATTGCTATGGAATCCTCCCAAGAATCCCGTGGGGAGATGTAGCAGAGGAAGAAGACAATGCGGCTGAAGATTTGTCTAAACCATAAAAGGACAAAAAACTCTAGCCATTTTCAAGCGGCTGAAGACTTGTACGATGAGAAGACAAAAGACTTTAGCCATCGTCAATATTCTCATCATTTCTAAAGAGAAAGAAATCTGTCGGTGGAAGACTTATAAGTCATTACGTCGAAAGAATCCATGTACTATTTTCCATCTTTTCTAAGAAAACCTGTCAGAATACTGTTCACTGTAACACTGTGCACCACAGTACTACCCGTGAATAATTTTCTACAGGAACCTCACTTGCTTATAAAAGGAGAATCTCATTCACTAGGGAGGGCACGACATACTTTCAGAACCATTCTGAACCCTTTCTTTCAAACCTCTCCAAGTTTCTCTCCAAACCTTCTTTGAAGGAATAAGACATTTTACATCTCAAACCTTTCTATAACCTTTCCATATCCAGTAAGTTTCTTATCCCTGTAAAGATCTTGTCCAACCCATTCAAGATCTTTTCCTTTCTAGCTCTCATTGTGTAGAAAATCTTGTCGTTCTAGACTACAAAATAGTCTGAGCAACGGGAGAATTTCTACCAAATTTATGCACTTGTACTTCAATGTTTACCTTGTGTAATCTTTCATATTGTAATACTCTTCTGCATTTATATATATCAGTTCCGTTCCATTATCACTTCTGCATTTACTTTTACATACCCCACAAACGGTAGGTCGAACCGCCTGTGGAAGGTCTATACTTTAAAATACAGCAATTTTCTGTAATTGTTATATATCCTTACTTCTTCTTACCGTTTTACCCTTTATATAGCAACACCACCTACATGGTTGGTTTAGAACTTCTAATTATTCTTTTTGTCGTTCTTTATCTTGCTTACGGTATTTTTATTATTCTTAATGCTCGCGCTTTTATTTAATTTTATTTATTTAATAATTTTCTGTGTAGAAATCTGCACTTTCATACTAACTTATATATTCGCCGTTGCTAGATCTAGAGACATACCTCATATTCTTTATCTATTTTCCCAAATATATATCTATATATATATATATATATATATATATATATATATATAGTTGGAACGTTGGTGACTTACGCACAGACAACCGGAAAACCACGCACAAGCATTGTGATCCGGGTTCAACTTCGATGAACCCCGACCCAGCATTGAGGACCTGGGCACGGACACCTGGGTCCCGAGCAAGAGCATAGGCATTGATCTTGAGTCCACAGAAGCCGAAATCGAGAACCCAGTGCCTGTACATGGATTCATGGCACCCTAACCCTTGTCTATAGATGTAGGGCCTATGGTTAAGTGGTTGTGCTTGAATCCCCAGCGCCCGGGCCAAGGTCCACAAAGGCCAAGTCTAGGATGCAGCTGCCCAAGCCTAGGCCAAGGTCCATAGAGTCCAGCCCAAGGTCCTTGACAACTTGGGTCCCTAGTACTCAAGCTCGGGTCCTCGACACTTGAGGCCTAGTCCACCAAGGCTCGGCCCCATATGCCAATGCCCTTGCCTTATCCTTGACAACCAAGCCTAGGTCCTCGATGCTAAGCCCTAGGGCCACAAAGGCCAAGCTTGGGTCCATCAAGGCTGAGCTCGAGACCCTGGTGTTCTGCTTGGGTCCCTAGCGCTAGGGTTAAGGACCCTAATTCCCGTTTTCAAGTCTCCAACACACAAGCTCGGGGTCTACAAAGACTTGTGCCCATATCTTTGGTGCCCAAGCTCGAGGCCCCATCGCCCATTCAGGTCCATAGAGGCTGGGTTGGGTGCGGGGGTCCTAGGCACAGGAACAAAGGTCTCGACCTCAATGGACAGAGGCTCACGTGTCAAAGATCCAAGCATGGATATTAGGACCCAAGCATTGGCGTGGGGAGTTTCGAGCCCAACCTCCATGGGCCCTGGTACCCTGAGACCAACTTGGACTTGGGCTCAGGCACAGGGGATCTAAGTGCAAGCAATGGAGTCCAGAGCCCAACCTCGATAAACCTAGACACGACTATTGTGGATTGGAGTTGGGCATGAACACTAGGGTCTTGAACCTCGGCCTCGGTGGACCTAGACTCGGACCTAAGGGACCTGAGCCTAAGCACCGAGGACCCAAGCATGGCTTTTTTGGACCACAGGATTTGGGCACAGGTATCAAGGTCCCGCGCTCATCCTTTGTGGACCCAAGGTAGGTGCTAGGGCAACCGGCACAAGAACCAGAGCCTCAGGCCCGGCCTCAATGGACTCGGGCACTAGCATCGAGGTCCCAAGCTCAACCTAGATGGACCCAAGCGCGAGCATAGGGATCTGATCACGAATATTGAGGTCTCAAGCCCAAGTGCAAGTACCAAGGACTCGAGCACAAGTACTAGGGTCGAGAGCCCGGCCTCGATGGACTCGGGCTTAGGCGTTGAGGACCTAAGAACAAGTGTTAGGGTTCCCGTATTCAAGCACAGAGTATTTGGTTCAAGTGCCAATATTTAATCATATTTTGAAAAATGATTTTCGATTTTTTAAATACGAAATCATTGTCCTAAATTTATCCATAGGTTTTCCATTAATTAAGAAATCATTTTCCATAAACTCATTTTCCTAAGCAATCCAAATACCGAAAAATGAGAAAAATGCTTTCCCTAAAATAAACGAAGCCTAAGTAAGAAAAAGCTACACACGAACTTACTTGTCAATATTAAAATAATTTAACATGATATATAGTATTTTTTTATAAAATAAAAGTCAAAGTGTGAGCGGGGCGAATTTGGAAATAAATCCCTGGTAAAAGGCAAAAATCCTTCCAAACAGCTTATTGGCTTCAGAAGAAGTAAACATTGGACCGGCAGTATTAAACATGACGGGCTTACCCGATACTAATATCTACGTGAAGCAAAGTATTACATATAGATTAGAACGATAGAGAATCATGCCATTAGCTTGCCGTATAAATGAACCCATTTTCATAATAAGTCAATCATCCGGCTTATTAAATAAAAGTACGATGTTTCTTGGGGAATACTCATTTCATGCAAAAAAAAAAAAATTGGAAACCCTCATCACAGCAAAAAGTATTTTGCGCGTCGATTACGCGGTGGCGTGATGTAACTCATTCAAACCAACCATGCATTCAACGTTTAAAAATCTCTCTCGATGTAATCGCTGCATAATAGATCTTGTCCCATTGCTACTTCTGCATCGTGTGATTATGTCCTTCTGCACCGCCTTGTTCTTTAACAAGGAGTTGCGAGGGAAAGCAATGTAACTTGGATTAATTTCTTACTAATTCATCCCATGTCACTCGATAAACATGTCAAATTATTGTGGAATTTATCGGTTAAAACCAGAAATGGGCGACATTCCGGAAAATCGTTTGCATTTCTTTGCACCTTCCTCCTCCTAAACTTTAGCAACATATTCATATACAGCAGTAGCAGGGGAAAAGTCATCACTCTCATGCTATAGGGATTTCCTGCAGAAACCTCTGTTTTTGAGTAGGGTGTTCCTAGAGAGATCAACCTGGCCAAAGGGTGTCCCTTCTAACAATTGCCGAAACCACCAAACTCATGCAAACATTCCAACTTGCCCTTACTATGAATTACAGAGGTATGCCTAGTACCAAAACTTAAAAGAAATGATGATAATAGGAAGAGAAACTAATGACAGCTTATATAACAGGATGATCGGTATCAGATAATAGGCTCATCAAGATATCCCACAATTACATCACCCCTTTCAGTTCTGCTTCACAAGAACTGTAAATGCAATCCGGAAAAGGGACAGACACAAAGGGCAAAGTAGAGTCTAATAAGAACCAACAAGTTTCACCGAGTATTATTACCTTATTGATACAGGAATTACATACCACTGTACATAAAGCTCAATGACTTCGCTTGGACTTCGGAGAGCTAATTTTATGGCATCCATCCCTGTGCTTAAAAACTTCTCTCCTCGTCCTTTTCTCGACATCATGTGAGATATGATGTGAATGAAGCGACGTGATAACAGGACACAAATTGGCGTTGGCTTGTAATCCATTACGTAAAGCTTCGCAAAAAACTGATCATGTAGAGTTTCATTGCGGCATATATTTAGGAGGATCCACCGTTTCTTCCATAGGCAAAGCCAAAACTTCCAGCAGCATCTCAAAGAAGACACATTTTCCAACAAACTAGCAGCATCTCTTGCTCGACTTCTTTTGACAGTCTAAGCATCAGATCAATGAAGCAAGGAGCCTTTTTGCAAGAACCTCCAACTTGCTCCATAAGAAAAGACCAACAGTAAATTCCAACATAATATGGTTGCATGAATAGTTAAATCCATAGAATGATTCCACGTGTCTCAGCTCTAAAAGGTCCCGGCGTAAGTTGGAAAGATATCATCATCATATGCCCATAGTCAAAACACCTAAGGCAAAAATCTAAAGCACATGGCAGAGGAATCTATATCCAACAACTTGCAGACCTCAAAGCTTCATGTTCCAAGGGTTTAACTACTCCTTCAATACATTAGACCAGGATACGGCCCTTGGTTTTCTCAGACACCAGTCATCCAAATGATAGTAACTTACCACATTTTCACCAAATACAACCCACCTTTACATTCGGTGTATGGTATGCTTCCATGCAAGACGACCCCCTCAGTTATGGCAGATAGAGGATCTAGGACTAGGAAAGGTGAGTTATAAATTCCAAAAGAAAAAAAAATCTAACGGGCAAAAATCAAAACTAAAGAATCCTAGATAGAGATGGGGTAATAGGGGCTCAACTCCCCAAGCCCCCCGGGTCTACCTACACTCCTTGCCTATTCCCAATCCCAACCACTCCCCCATCCATCTTCACTGGCCACAGAGTTGGTGTTGGCCTCCGCGAGAGTAATCCATCCATCTTCACTGGCCACAGAGTTGGTGTTGGCCTCCGCGAGAGTAATCTTAAGAGGCTGCCATCCTGATTGGTGGTGCAATATCCATCTTTTCACCGTAAGTATTATGTTAAGAATTTGTAGAACCTCACCTAAAGCAAGTTGTTTCAAGCACATGTGCTTCATAGTCATACCCGCTTCATACCTAGATGGCAAGCAAGAGAACATGTAAGTGAATCTTTCTCAATGCAAAAACTGTAGAAATACCATGTATGAATTCATAATAAGAGGACCAACCTGCACTGAGAAGCCAGAATTGCAGACCGTCCAACGGATGATGTCAAGAAATTCTGAATCTCACGCCATGTTGCCTTAGGATAATCCTTTGCATTCCCGGCCAAAAGGTTCACACAATTCCACAGTTTTTCATTCTTACCAACATACAATTGGACGTTGCCTAAATTTTGCTTCACTATCATTTGATGCTCAATGGCACTCTCTAGGCCCTGTTTCACATCAGTGTTGCGATGCTTGGCATCTCCATATCGAATGCAATCAATAATATTGGCTTCGGTTGGCATAATCTTTTCGTTCTTTAGGGTGTCCAAGGCGAGTAAGATAACTCCTATAAGACTTTGGATGTACTCGGAAGGTTTTGGATATCCAGGAGTTCCCCAAGTACCATTACTTGGAAAATCAGGAGTAGACGGGGCACAGGAAGTTGAGGATGGATACTCAGGGCATCGAGGAAACCTATTGTTCACGGTGTCATGATAGGTTGATGGCTTGTTTTTGACAAGGTTAGGCCTCTGTTTTAGCTCTCCATTCGGCTGATGAAAAGTAGGAGGATTCTGAACATTGCTTGGGTGAGCCGAAATATTTAACTTACTGATGTCTGGAGGACCCTGTGCACTCCTAGGCCTATCTGGCCTAGGAGGCACCACAGGAGTGCTACTAAAAGGAGGACTGTAGGGCGGATACAAATTCGCTTGTGGGAGTGCGCAATGCACAGGAAAGTCTGGCCTTGGAGGGGATGGATAATGAATCGGATAATTGGCTTGCCCGTTGCTATGGCTCCAAGAAGGATCGTGATTGCCAGTCATAACAGATCCACCAACAGGACCCCTATGGTTAGATGCGCCTTGCTGGTAAAAGCTTGGATTGTTTTTATCATCTCCAGACCCAAAGGATGCACTCGAATTCTTTGGACCAGAATGACCCATATTTTTCCGGTTCCCTTTTCCTTTATTCTGTTTAGGGTCATGACCCTTTCCCATATTGGGAGACTTCTTCTGGCTCCCTATATGAGAACTTTCGGAATGGACATCCCCAGGTTGCTTCATCGGAAAAGAATTAGAAACTGGGACCGGTAATGTTTCCGAACTAGAAGAACCAAAAACATGGTTACCAAACTGTTGTGACTCGATGCTCGTCAAAGGAGGCCCACCAGCCACGAGACTGGTCCACAACCACACGGTCTTTGCAGCAGCCTGTAAGGGTGCCGACGCCTTTTGAGGCTGCGCTAGAAGAATGTTGTATCTTCTCATGCGCAGCTGATGAAGAGCATTAGAAAAGTCTCGATCGCCAGAGATCAAAAGATAATTAGCTGGTGCAGGATTGTCCACCGCCCAGAACAACATGTCCACCAGTATCTTCTTATCGCTCGCGTCTTTAACACCTGCGAACGTTAACTGACTTAGCTTATGTGTCTACCCCAAAAGCAACGGAAGATAGGCAGTAGCTCCATGGTCAAGAACATTCATTTGCAGAGGACAAATCTGAGCTAAATTCACGTCCAAGGATGCCATAACAACCGAGTAGATCTAGACACGCTTCTTAAACTAGAAACCCAATAACTGCAGAGGTACAATGACCATCTAGCTTAGATGCCTTTTAAAGCTCAATCAAAGTATACCCAGAGACAACCACGGGTGTCACCAGCCCTAGATCAAGCTCATGCTTAATTCAGCCGAAGCGATCAAACTTGAACGGAGAAAACAAAATCAACGGCCGATCAGCACGAACACGTAGAGGTAAAAATCGAATCTTTCACCAGAAGATCACAAAGAAGGAACACTATGAATTCGCACATCGATCGGCATCCACAAGCGGAGGAGGAGGAGGGATGGAGGGAGGCATCGTTACCGGCGGGGACGTGGTTGAGAGCGATGCCGGTGCTGGAGAGCGCCTGCTGGACAGCCGCGGGGATGCCCGTGGTGTCGCCGTAGGAGGAGATGGAGACGGGGCCGCTGTAGTTGAGCTTGGCCAGGGCGGAGCTGATGTTCTGGGCGATGGCGTGGGGGTCGCACCCCTTGGGCACGTGGCAGTTCTCGATGTCCCACCACACCGACGTCTTCGCCTTCACGTACTGCGCCTCCGCCAGGTCCCCTCCTCTCCCGCCCTCGCCGCCGCCGCCCATGGTTCCCGAGATCCTCGCCGCAGATCGCGATGGCCGCCCAAACGGGCCGGGCTCACATACCAACCTCGCGAATGGCACCGGGAAGAACTGGGTCGAGCCCCTCTGGTGTGCCTTGTAGAGAGAGAAAGTGGGTGGGTGGGGGAGGAGATGAGAGAGAAAGTGGGGTTGGTGCGGTGGTGGTGGTGGTGGTGGTGGTGGTGGTGAGGAGTGAAGAAGACCAGCGGGGAAGATGACGACTCTTTCTTTCCAAGGTTGGCCTTCGTTTGCTTTGAATCATGTTCAAAGGGGGTCCCCGGACCTCGGTACTATGATTGATGATGCTTTGTCTTTCTTTTTTTCTTTTCCTTTTCTTCTCTTTTCTTTTTCCTTCCTCAATTTAAAAAAAATACTAGTTATAAAAATTAAAACAAATTAAAAAAGTGTGATTTCATAAATGAAAAAAAAATTGGGGATGTCCACGGTTGCGGGCCGCGAATTTTCGATACGATTCGGGTGCCGCGGTAAATACGCCTCGGGGGGGCGGGTGCACCGAGCCTACCGTAATCTGCGATCGAATCGGACCAGCCTCTGCTCCGAAGCTCGATTTGGCTCCTGATCAAGCCGAGCCGTTTTGTTCTTTTATTCTTGTCGATTTTCATTAACTCGCGAGTGCATACGAACTTAATAAAAACGAGTTGTTTCATTTCTTTGTGGTATAAAAATAATTTGGAGGGGGCATAATAACCCTAGAATTTTATGAAAGGCCAATATATTTTTGTGGACAAATTGTGAATTGAATTTCTCGACACAATCTTTTCATAAGATCCGATAGATCTTTTACTTTGGGGTGCGTTTGTTTCAGGAAAAGTATTTTTCGGGGATTTGTTTTTCTGATTTTCGCCAAAAATAATTAGTCAACTAAAAACACTTTCTAGTCAAGGAAAACATTCATGTATAAAATTAAGAAAGTGAATTCCCTAGTTTAAGAAGGGGGAAATACTTTCCAGAATTGCTTCCCCTTACTTTTTTAATATTTTATTCTTTTATTCTTTTTTTTTCTTTTTCTTTTTTATTTTAAAAAATAAAAATATTTAAAAATTAGAAATTTTTTTTGGCTTGAGATAAATCATGGAATTGAAATCATTTTCCAAATAAAATCCAAACGTCAGAAAATGTTTTCGATCATATATCACCAAACAAAGGAAAACTAACTATTTTTCTGAAAATAATTTTTCAGAAAATATTTTCCAAAAACGTTACATTTTCCGTAAAACAAATGCGCCCCAAATTCGAATTCAAATCATTCTCGTCCTGCAACTGCTATAATAAATTTCCTTACATGATTTGATTTAGGGCAAGAGCCACCAAAAGTCCTAAACTATGCCAACTGTGATACATTTACCTGCATGACACATTCATCCGAATATTTTCCTTTGACACAAAAAATACAAAACATGTACTTGCATAACACATTTACCCTCTATCAAAATGCTATCAATGTGAACCATTAAAAATCTGCGTGCATGGATATAATGGTTTAAGTGAAATAAAACCGACAATATTTTGCTAATGGAAACTTGATGGGGGATAAGTATGTCACATAGATACAAGTTTGGGATTTTCTATGACACAAGAAAAAGTTTAGGATAAATGTATCTCAGTGAGTATAGTTTGGAGTTTTTAATGTCACAAAGTAAATGTGTCGCAATGGGCTTATTTTGAGGTTTTTTTGTGATTCTTTCCTTTTAATTTATTGGAAACTTTGTTTTGGTCGAAATTTATTGAATTTTTTTTTAAGTGAACGTAATAGGCCACATGGTTGCAACTTTGAAAACTCACAACAAACATGAAAGCTAAAGCAACTTCAATTTTTTCTTTTCTTTTTAAGAGGTAGCTTCTAATCTAAAGGATAGAGAACAAACTATAATACAACCTCCAAAAAAAACAAACCCTTTTCATTGATATGTTTTGGACCATCTTTCCTTTTTCTTTCCAGTAAGAAGGCCATTTTGAATCGAATCGAATCGATCCGCCTTTGCTAATCCCTTCGCACGAGCTGCAAACAAAAGTCCAATATAACTCCATGGCAAATTTCTTTCTCCCAAAATCCGGAATTTGATTTAATTCAAGCAACAAAACATCGATGCGAGTTTTTATTTTATTTTTGCAGATGCTTAAAAAAGGGGATAAATTGGCAATTACAGCTAAAGCTTTGGACATGGAAGTGATGTGAAAGTCCATAATGTGAAAAATGCAAAGATAGGAGTCTCGATCGTGGAATTTTATTGCCAGTGGACGGTGCCGCGACGAGTGCGAATTCGTTTGAGTTGATATGTTTGGGTTGGGTCCTCTTTGGGGTCAACGAGGAAGGTATTTAATAGTCAAAGTGTTGAAAAGATATTAGTTGCCATAGTCGTGTATCTCATTTAGAACTTAAGCAGGTCCTTAAAAAGCTCCATCTCGATTCTCATCTGGAACTCGAGATCGTCCGAATGTAAAATTTTCAGTGGGTCTTCTCTTCTCCTAAGGAAGAAAAAGATTTAGGGTGAATTGAGAATGCAAGACATGCGGGCACCGACAAATTTAAAATAAGAAACGCATCTGTGAAGTTTGTTTGTTCATATATATCAAACAGACAGGCCACAGACGCTCGTGTGGGAGTTTTAGCTCCTCTTCTATGGTGAGGTTACCTTGTTACAAAACACCAATGATCTACGAAAGACCCATAATTATATAATGTAGACCATAAGTATAAAATATTTTTTTGCACAGCTAGTCGTGAAAATCGAAGCCCTTGTCTATGCGGCAGTGGACGAGGATACAATGATCGAATTTTACAAATCAATTGTTTACGTGGGATCAAATTGGTCGATCGTAAATAATTGGGATGATACTTTCATATTGTCGTCGGATTACCTTGAATATTTACCAATAGTTTAGGGACTACATTGAATACATTAAAAATCTTTGAACAACATTACACACTGGGCCAAAATTTATAGACTACATTTCACAAATTAAAAGTTCATGAACGACATTGTATATTGGACCAAAATTCAAGGATTATATTAAACAAATTAAAAGTTCAGGGACAACATTGCATATTTGACTAAAGTTCAGGGACCACATCGAGCAATTAAAAGTTCAGAGACGACATTACGCACCGAACCAAAGTTGATAAATTATTTGTGTTCTTTTCCCTAAATAATTCTATAATATATATTTTTTATAATTCAAGGGCACGATTTATTACTTTGGTATCCGAAAGGGAATCGATACAACAACCTACCGCCGTGCCTCTCTACTCAAACCTTAATCCCGAAGGCAGGAATCGAACCTGCCATCGATTTCCGTGCGATCGAGCCAATTTTCCTAATGGGTTAAGCATGGAATATTATCGTGTTGTGCTTTTTGGGGGGAGCAGTGGGGGATGCTTTTTGTGACGCCCATGATTTGCTCGCTTTTCTGGCCTATTGTGCATGTCCTTATCTCAAACCACCTCATCTTATCTATAAAAATAGATTAGTGGGGGCTTCAGAAAAAATTGATGTTGTAAACTAACCCCAATTAATTAACGCACGGCGGACGTGTCAAAGCTAATTTTGCAATTGGATGAGCCACACGGCAGTGGTCTATAGGAGAATGCAATTGTATAGGCCGTTTCCTAGTTAGAAACAGTCGCCGTTTCAGGAAATTGTCTAATCAAGCCTAAACTTATTGTACGGACATTAATTCGGTCATAAAATTTTTCAATTTAGCCAGTCGAATCATAAACCTTTGCGCGAAACTCCAATACGGTCTTTTCGACCAAATATCGCTGGAAGACTCTGACGGACTAGTGTGCCATGTAAGACAGCCGGCAATGACTAGATCACCACGCCAGCAATTTTCGACGAAAATTGATCGGAAAGACTGCATTAGAATTTCATGCAGAGACTCGGGAATCAATTAATAAAATTAAAAAGGTTTAGAATTGAAATGACATTTATACGATAGCTTTGGATCGATTGTCTAATTTCCCCTTTGATTTGAACTTTATCGTCGATATAAAATGGGGAAATTTTTAGGAACAATCGATGTGAGCCGTCCAAATAGTGCTATAATGACATCTTTCATTCAAAGTCATCACCTAATTGCAGAGTTTCTTAATAAACAAGTGGGTAAATTAACCGGCGGCTAAACTCTTTTCTTCCTTGACGTGGGGCTGCTCGACTCTGACTCCACGGTCCAAGTCCGGCCAAAGCAAATTATGCGGAGCACAAAAAGGGTCCACTCGACTTTAACCACTTCAATTAGGAATTGGACTTTGGAATTTGATGCGACCCGTTTTGTGGGTCACTCTCATATTCTTGTTTCCACAAGCTGGGTCACTCGTCTTCCCCGTGTCCACACGTCGGCCGAGGCCAACTGAACACGCACCCTCGAATGGTCATCAGGTCTACATGCGCGCGTATATGAATATACGAGCACGAGTGGAGAAGGGGAGAAGCATTTTGTTCCGTGATATCGAGTTTTAGGAGGAAGACGGTGTTGATTGTGCAGAGGAGGAGTAACGATTAATCGGACCGCCCCTACGGTTGTATGGAATGCTTTGCATGGGGGAGAAGATGTGGGAGGAAGGGTTTTGTGCGCATGGAAGATCTCCAATTGATAAGCAAAAGCAGAATGGAAGAGCTCCTCTCGTTATCATTTGGGTTGTATAAAAGGGTTTTAAGTGCAACTCATCACGCGTATCTGATAAAGTCTAGTGAATAAGGAGTATTCAATGTGGCAGCGATGTTTTAGTTGATGTAGGCTTGGTACATGGCTCCATCAAGATTTGCGTACCACAGCTGGAAATTCGAGAAAGGTGGACTTGTCTTCATCATTAAGGGTCCTCTTTTAAGAAGAAGGGTAAATTTTTCTTGGACCAGATTTTCCTGGGAAATTGTCAAACGAAGTAGAAGATTCATTCTACACGCTCCTTATTGCTTATTTCGTTTTTCAGCAAAAGAAGAAAAGAATCCATGGTCAGCGGAATAAATGGAATTTGATGGACGCAACGACTCTATTGTTTTGCAGGGAGAGGGTATGTCCAAGTGTACGCAATAAAAAGGTTTTGCCTTTTTTGCGTAGTCAAACTGGGTATCGCTTGGCCGATCCATTGCAAAGAGTTTCTGAGGTTTCGTTTCGTCTTGGGAAAAATCTTCTGTAACTTGTTCCAATTTGGCCACTGTGCAAATGTCTGAGAAGTCGGTGGTTTCGATCGATCCGTTGTTGAGAGATTTGAACGAGAAGAAGCTGAGCTTCCGGCGAAACGTGGTGTCGCTGGCGGCGGAGCTCAAGGACGTCCGGAGTCGGCTGGCATCTAAGGAACAATCATTTGCTAAAGAAACCCTCACAAGGCAGGCACGTGATGGTCATTGTGTAAAAAATCTCTTTCTTTTTGGTTTGCTTTTCGTCTTTTGTTCTGGGTTGATGGGTTTGCTTTTGAATCTTCAAGTGAATGTAAATTCTCTCTCTCTCTCTCTCTCTCTCTCTCTCTCTCTCTCTCTCTTCTCGAAGTTTATTGCTTTGTGAGCTGCTTTTGGTTGTGGGGTCAGGTAAGTTTGCTGTGTATGTTTGAAAATGGATCTGAGTTCTCTTTTTCATTTTTGGGCTTGCCTATTTTTTTCAGGAGGCGGAGACAAAGGCGCAAAATTTGGAAGAGGAGATCCACAAATTGCAGGAGAAATTGGAGGAAAGAAATGGACAGCTTCAGGCTTCAGCTGGTAGTGCTGATAAGGTCTGATTTTTTTCTCCTTTTTGTCCCTATTTATGAGCGGATGTTGTCTTTCTTGTGTTGAATCTGTTGATCGTGATTAGAAGACCTTCCTGTCCTCCCTTTTTGTTCAAATGGCTTGGTCGCTGTGGTCCTTTGTTCTGTTAAACAATCCGACCATTGCAACGATGCCTTATGGCCTTTTATCTTTGTTTTCTTATTGGAGCAAGTCAAAGGAAAGCTGGTCCTTTTCTCTGTAGTATTTCAAATTCCAGTTCGGTTGAATGATTCAAGAAACAATATTACTGGAAAGGACGACATGAAGTTGATGTAGGAAATGAATAAATCGCAGAATTGGGACATATGTACAGTGGCTGTGCACCGGGTTCTCATCTAGTTTGTTGCTCTCGGTGTGAATCGTAACACTTGAAGACTGTTAGAATGCACATACTTTTGTGATGCACCGGTCCAACAACTTGCAGACCTCAAAGCTTCATGTTCCAAGGGTTTAACTACTCCTTCAATACATTAGACCAGGATACGGCCCTTGGTTTTCTCAGATACCAGTCATCCAAATGATAGTAACTTAACCACATTTTCACCAAATACAACCCACCTTCACATTCGGAGTATGGTATGCTTCCATGCAAGACGACCCCCTTAGTTATGGCAGATAGAGGATCTAGGACTAGGAAAGGTGAGTTATAAATTCCAAAAGAAAACAAAATCTAATGGGCAAAAATCAAAACTAAAGAATCCAAGATGGAGATGGGGTAATAGGGGCTCAACTCCCCAAGCCCCCCGGGTCTACCTACACTCCTTGCCTATTCCCAACCACTCCCCCATCCATCTTCACTGGCCACAGAGTTGGTGTTGGCCTCCGCGAGGGTAATCTTAAGAGGCTGCCATCCTGATTGGTGGTGCAATATCCATCCTTTCACCGTAAGTATTATGTTAAGAATCTGTAGAACCTCACCTAAAGCAAGTTGTTTCAAGCACATGTGCTTCATAGTCATACCCGCTTCATACCTAGATGGCAAGCAAGAGAACATGTAAGTGAATCTTTCTCAATGCAAAAACTGTAGAAATACCATGTATGAATTCATAATAAGAGGACCAACCTGCACTGAGAAGCCAGAATTGCAGACCGTCCAACGGATGATGTCAAGAAATTCTGAATCTCACGCCATGTTGCCTTAGGATAATCCTTTGCATTCCCAGCCAAAAGGTTCACACAATTCCACGGTTTTTCATTCTTACCAACATACAATTGGACGTTGCCTAAATTTTGCTTCACTATCATTTGATGCTCAATGGCACTCTCTAGGCCCTGTTTCACATCAGTGTTGCGATGCTTGGCATCTCCATATCGAATACAATCAATTATATTGGCTTCGGTTGGCATAATCTTTTCGTTCTTTAGGGTGTCCAAGGCGAGTAAGATAGCTCCTATAAGACTTATGATGTACTCGGAAGGTTTTGGATATCCAGGAGTTCCCCAAGTACCATTACTTGGAAAATCAGGAGTAGACGGGGCACAGGAAGTTGAGGATGGATACTCAGGGCATCGAGGAAACCTATTGTTCGCGGTGTCATGAAAGGTTGATGGCTTGTTTTTGACAAGGTTGGGCCTCTGTTTTAGCCCTCCATTCGGCTGATGAAAAGTAGGAGGATTCTGAACATTGCTTGGGTGAGCCGAAATATTTAACTTACTGATGTCTGGAGGACCCTGTGAACTCCTAGGCCTATCTGGCCTAGGAGGCACCGCAGGAGTGCTACTAAAAGGAGGACTGTAGGGCGGATACAAATTCGCTTGTGGGAGTGCGCAATGCACAGGAAAGTCTGGCCCTGGAGGGGGTGGATAATGAATCGGATAATTGGCTTGCCCATTGCTATGGCTCCAAGAAGGATCGTGATTGCCAGTCATAACAGATCCACCAACAGGACTCCTATGGTTAGATGCGCCTTGCTGGTAAAAGCTTGGATTGTTTTTATCATCTCCAGACCCAAAGGATGCACTCGAATTCTTTGGACCAGAATGACCCATATTTTTCCAGTTCCCTTTTCCTTTATTATGTTTAGGGTCATGACCCTTTCCCATATTGGGAGACTTCTTCTGGCTCCCTATATGAGAACTTTCCGAATGGACATCCCCAGGTTGCTTCATCGGAAAAGAATTAGAAACTGGGACCGGTAATGTTTCCGAACTAGAAGAACCAAAAACAGGGTTACCAAACTGTTGTGACTCGATGCTCGTCAAAGGAGGCCCACCAGCCACGAGACTGGTCCACAACCACACGGTCTTTGCAGCAGCCTGTAAGGGTGCCGACGCCTTTTGAGGCTGCGCTAGAAGAATGTTGTATCTTCTCATGCGCAGCTGATGAAGAGCATTAGAAAAGTCCCGATCGCCAGAGATCAAAAGATAATTAGCTGGCGCAGGATTGTCCACCGCCCAGAACAACATGTCCACCAGTATCTTCTTATCGCTCGCGTCTTTGACACCTGCGAACGTTAACTGACTTAGCTGACGTGTCTACGCCAAAAGCAACGGAAGATAGGCAGTAGCTCCATGGTCAAGAACATCCATTTGCAGAGGACAAATCTGAGCTAAATTCACGTCCAAGGATGCCATAACAACCGAGTAGATCTAGACACGCTTCTTAAACTAGAAACCCAATAACTGCAAAGGCACAATGACCATCTAGCCTAGATGCCTTTAAAAGCTCAATCAAAGTATACCCGGAGACAACCACGGGTGTCACCAGCCCTAGATCAAGCTCATGCTTAATTCAGCCGAAGCGATCAAACTTGAACGGAGAAAACAAAATCAACGGCCGATCAGCACGAACACGTAGAGGTAAAAATCGAATCTTTCACCAGAAGATCACAAAGAAGGAACACTATGAATTCGCACATCGATCGGCATCCACAAGCGGAGGAGGAGGGAGGGAGGGAGGGAGGGAGGGAGGGAGGCGTCGTTACCGGCGGGGACGTGGTTGAGAGCGATGCCGGTGCTGGAGAGCGCCTGCTGGACAGCGGCGGGGATGCCCGTGGTGTCGCCGTAGGAGGAGATGCAGACGGGGCCGCTGTAGTTGAGCTTGGCCAGGGCGGAGCTGATGTTCTGGGCGATGGCGTGGGGGTCGCACCCCTTGGGCACGTGGCAGTTCTCGATGTCCCACCACACCGACGTCTTCGCCTTCACGTACTGCGCCTCCGCCAGGTCCCCTCCTCTCCCGCCCTCGCCGCCGCCGCCCATGGTTCCCGAGATCCTCGCCGCAGATCGCGATGGCCGCCCAAACCGGCCGGGCTCACATACCCACCTCGCGAATGGCACCGGGAAGAACTGGGTCGAGCCCCTCTGGTGTGCCTTGTAGAGAGAGAAAGTGGGTGGGTGGGGGAGGAGATGAGAGAGAAAGAGGGGTTGGTGCGGTGGTGGTGGTGGTGGTGGTGAGGAGTGAAGAAGACCAGCGGGGAAGATGACGACTCTTTTTTTCCAAGGTTGGCCTTCGCTTGCTTTGAATCATGTTCAAAGGGGGTCCCCGGACCTCGGTACTATGATTGATGATGCTTTGTCTTTCTTTTTTTCTTTTCCTTTTCTTCTCTTTTCTTTTTCCTTCCTCAATTAAAAAAAATACTAATTATAAAAATAAAAAAAATTAAAAAAGTGTGATTTCATAAATGAAAAAAAAATTGGGGATGTCCACGATCGCGGGCCGCGAATTTTCGATACGATTCGCACGCCGCGGTAAATACGCCTCGGGGGGACGGGTGCACCGAGCAGACTGTAATCTGCTATCGAATCGAACCGACCTCGACTCCGGAGCTCGATTTGGCTCCCGATCGAGCTGAGCCGCTTCGTTCTTTTATTCTTGCCGATTTTCGTTAACTCATGAGTGCATACGAACTTAATAAAAACGAGTTGTTTCATTTCTTTGCGGTATAAAAATAATTTGGAGGGGGCATAATAACCCTAGAATTTTATGAAAGGCCAATATATTTTTTTGGACAAATCGTGAGTTGAATTTCTCGACACAATCTTTTCATACAATCCAATAAATCTTTTACTTTGGGGTGCGTTTATTTCAGAAAAAGTATTTTTTGGGGATTTGTTTTTCAGATTTTCGCCAAAAATAATTAGTCAACCAAAAACACTTTCTAGTCAAGGAAAACATTCATGTATAAAATTAAGAAAGTGAATTCCCTAGTTTAAGAAGGGGAAAATACTTTCCAGAATTGCTTCCCTTTGCTTTTTTAATATTTTATTCTTTTTATTCTTTCTTTTTATTCTTTTTCTTTTTTATTTTAAAAAATAAAAATATTTAAAAATTCGAAATTTTTTTTGCCTAAGATAAAATCATGGAATTGAAATCATTTTTCAAATAAAATCCAAACGTCAGAAAATGTTTTCGATCACATATCACCAAACAAAGGAAAACTAACTATTTTTCTGAAAATGATTTTTCAAAAAATATTTTCCAAAAACATTACATTTTCCGTAGAACAAATGCGTCCCAAATTCGAATTCAAATCATTCTCGTCCTGCAATTGCTATAATAAATTTCCTTACAAGATTTGATTTAGGGCAAGAGCCACCAAAAGTCCTAAACTATGCCAACTGAGATACGTTTACTTGCATGACACATTCACCCGAATATTTTCCTTTGACACAAAAAATACAAAACATGTACCTACATAGCACATTTACCTTCTATCAAAATGCTATCAATGTTAACCATTAAAAATATGAGTGCATGGATATAATGGTTTAAGTGAAATAAAACCGATAATATTTTGCTAATGGAAACTTGACGGTGGATAAGTATGTCACATAGATACAAGTTTGGGATTTTCTATGACACAAGAAAAAGTTTAGGGTAAATATATCTCAGTGAGTATAGTTTGGAGTTTTTAATGTCACAAAGTAAATGTGTCGCAATGGGCTTATTTTGAGGTTTTTTTGTGATTCTTTCCTTTTAATTTATTGGAAACTTTGTTTTGGTCAAAATTTATTGAATTTTTTTTTAAGTGAACGTAATAGGCCACATGGTTGCAACTTTGAAAACTCACAACAAACATGAAAGCTAAAGCAACTTCAATTTTTTCTTTTCTTTTTAAGAAGTCGCTTCTAATCTAAAGGATAGAGAACAAAATATAATACAACCTCCAAAAAAAACAAACCCTTTTCATTGATATGTTTTGGACCATCTTTCCTTTTTCTTTCCAGTAAGAAGGCCATTTTGAATCTAATCGAATCGATCTGCCTTTGCTAATCCCTTCGCACGAGCCGCAAACAAAAATCCAATATAACTCCATGGCAAATTTCTTTCTCACAAATCCGGAATTTGATTTAATTCCAGCAACAAAACATTGATACGGGTTTTTATTTTATTTTTGCAGATGCTTAAAAAAAGGGGATAAATTGGCAATTACAGCTAAAGCTTTGGACATGGACGTGATGTGAAAGTCCATAATGTGAAAAATGCAAAGATAGGAGTCTTGATCGTGGAATTTTATTGCGAGTGGACGGTGCCGCGACGAGTGCGAATTCGTTTTAGTTGATATGTTTGGGTTGGGTCCCTTTGGGGTCAACGAGGAAGCTATTTAATAGTCAAAGTGTTGAAAAGATATTAGTTGCCATAGTCGTGTATATACTTTAGGACCCGAGTGTGTCCTTAAAAGGCTCCATCTCAATTCTCATTCGGATCTCAAGATTATTGAGATGTAAAATTTTCAGAGGGTATTCTCTTCTCCTAAGGAAGAAAAAGATTTAGGGTGAGTTGGGAACGCAAGACATGAGGGTACTGATAAGCTAAAATAAAGAATGCATCTATGAAATTTGTTCATTCATGTATATCAAATAAACATGCCACAAAGGCCCGTGTGGGAGTTTTAGCTCCTCTTCAGTGGTGAGGTTACCTTGTTACAAAACACCAATGATCTACGGGAGATCCAAAATTATATAATGTAGATCGTAAGTATAAAATATTTTTTTACACAGCTAGTCGTGAAAATCGAAGCTCTTGTCTACGCGGCGATGGATGAGGATACAATGATCGAATTTTATGAATCAATTGTTTTCGTGGGATCAAATTGGTCGGTCGTAAATAATCGGGATGATACTTTCATATTGTTGTAGGATTACCTTGAACATTTACCAATAGTTTAGGGATTACATTGAATACATTAAAAGTCTTTAAACAATAATACACATTGGGTCAAAATTTATAGGCTACATTGCACAAATTAAAAGTTTATGGACGACATTGTATATTGGACCAAAATTCAATGACTATATTAAACAAATCAAAAGTTGAGGGACAACATCGCCTATTAGACCAAAGTTCAGGGACCACATCGAGCAATTAAAAGTCCAGAGACGACATTGTACACTGAACCAAAATTGATAAATTATTTGTGTTCTTTTTCCTAAATAATTCTATAATATTTTTTTTTATAATTCAAGGGCACGATTTATTACTTTGGTATCCGAAAGGGAATCGGTATAGCAACCCACCGCCGTGCCTCTCTACTCAAACCTTAATCCCGAAGGCAGGAATCGAACCTGCCATCGATTTCCGTGCGATCGAGCCAGTTTTCCTAATGGGTTAAGCATGGAATATTATCGTATTGTGCTTTTCGGGGGGAGGAGGGGGGGATGCTTTTTGTGACGCCCATGATTTGCTCGCTTTTCTGGCCTATTGTGCATGTCTTTATCTCAAACCACCTCATCTTGTCTATAAAAATAGATTAGTGGGGGCTTTAGAAAAACTTGATGTTGTAAACTAACCCCAATTAATTAACGCATGGTGGACGTGTCAAGCTAATTTTGCAATTGGATGAGCCACACGGCAGTGGTCTTTAGGAGAATGCAATTGTAAACAGTTTCCGTTTCCTAGTTAGAAACAGTTTCCGTTTCTGGAAATTATCTAATCAAGTCTAAACTTATTGTACGAACATTAATTCGGTCATAAACTTTTTCAATTTAGCCAATCGAATCCTAAACCTTTGCGCGAAACGCCAATACGGTCTTTTCGATCAAATATCGCTGGAAAACTCTGACGAACTAGTGTGCCACGTAAGACGGTCGGCAATGACTAGATCACCACGCCAGTAATTTTTGGCGAAAATTGATCGGAAAGACTGCATTAGAATTTCACGCAGAGACTCGGTAATCAATTAACAAAATTAAAAAAGTTTATAATTGAAATGGCATTCATACAGTAGCTTTGAATCGATTGTCTAATTTCCCCTTTGATTTGAATTTTATCATCGATATAAAATGGGGAAATTTTTAGGAACAATCGATGTGAGCCGTCCAAATAGTGCTATAATGACATCTTTCATTCAAAGTCATCACCTAATTGCAGAGGTTCTTAATAAATAAGTGGGTAAATTAACCGGCGGCTAACTCTTTTCTTCCTTGACGTGGGGCTGCTAGACTCTGACTCCACGGTCCAAGTCCGGCCAAAGCAAATTATGCGGAGCACAAAAAGGGTCCACTCGACTTTAACCACTTCAATTAGGAATTGGACTTTGGAATTTGATGCGACCCGTTTTGTGGGTCACTCTCATATTCTTGTTTCCACAAGCTGGGTCACTCGTCTTCCCCGTGTCCACACGTCGGCCGAGGCCAACTGAACACGCACCCTCGAATGGTCATCAGGTCTACATGCGCGCGTATATGAATATACGAGCACGAGTGGAGAAGGGGAGAAGCATTTTGTTCCGTGATATCGAGTTTTAGGAGGAAGACGGTGTTGATTGTGCAGAGGAGGAGTAACGATTAATGGGACCGCCCCTACGGTTGTATGGAATGCTTTGCATGGGGGAGAAGATGTGGGAGGAAGGGTTTTGTGCGCATGGAAGGTCTCCAATTGATAAGCAAAAAGCAGGATGGAAGAGCTCCTCTCGTTATCATTTGGGTTTGTATGAAAGGGTTTTAAGTGCAACTCATCACGTGTATCTGATAAAGTATAGTGAATAAGGAGTATTCAATATAAGAGGGAAATTTTAGTTGATGTAGGCTTGGTACATGGCTCCATCAAGATTTGCGTACCACAGCTGGAAATTCGAGAAAGGTGGACTTGTCTTCATCGTTAAGGGTCCTCTTTTACATGTGGAGGACAAGAAGATGTACCATTTGTCTCTTTCGCGTGCGACGCCAACCCTTGAATATCTTGATGTTATGTAAATGTCATTACAGAGAGGGAAAGTTACGCCAATAATCCTTAGTTCTTGATCCAATATGTAATATGGTTTATAAATTTTTAATCTGTTCAATGTGATTTCTGAATTTTTGGTATATGTTCAAACTAATCCCTATACTATATGAAAAAAAAAAAATCGGGGGCCTTCCTTATATATTTTATGTTCGGTTAAAATGTAAACTCACTAAAGAAAAGGGGCTTTCGCTCCTACAAAGGTTTCCGTGGCCTATCTATTTGATATAAATGGATAGCGAACTTCACGTATGCATTCCTTATTTTAACATGTCGGTATCCGCATACTTCGCATCCCAAGATTCTCCTATATCTTTGTCTTTCCCAAAGAGAAAGAATATTCTTTGAAAGTTTTACATCCCCATAATCTCGAATCCGAATGAGGACGGAGATGAAACTTTTTAAGGACTTACTTAGAGCCGTGTTAGATTTTATATATGGCTCAATCAAGATGTGCATACTACAGCTAGAAATTTGAGACGGTTGGACTTTTCTTAATCATGAAGGGTTCTTTAGAACGAACAGAGGAAAAGAAGAAGTAGAAGTATGGCTTGTGTCTTTGCCGGTGCGATCTCAACTTTCAAATATCTTGATGTTATGTGATGTCAGTAGAGAAAAGAAAAATCACTCAAATGTTTCACACATTTCACATCCTCAATTTCTCCTGAATTTTTGTCTTTCCCTAAGAAGAGAGATACTCTATAAAAATTTTAGATCTCGATGATCTTAAAATTCGGACGAAAATCAAAATGAAGCCTTTTAAGGATATGCTCAGATCCGATATATAATAATTTATAGTGAATGGAGTACTCAACGTGGCAGGGAATTTTTAGTTGATGCAGGCTTGATATATGGCTCAATCAAGATTTGCATATTGCAGTTGAAAATTTGAGAAAGTTGGTTTCTTCTTAATCATAAAGGGTTGGATTCTTCTTAATCACGAAGGGTTTCCTTCAACATATGAAGGAAAAGAAGCAGAAGAAGTACGATTTGTCTTTTTGTTGGTGCAATGTTGACTCTTGAATATCTTGATTTTATGTAAATGTCACTAGCTAAAGGAAAAATTATACAAATAATCCTTAAACTTTGATTCAATATGTAATATGATATCTGAACTTTTAATTTATTCAACGCGGTTCATGAACTTTTGTTCAATATGCAATATGGACCTTAAATTTTTAATTTGTCCATTGTAATCCCTGAACTTTTGATACATGTTCGTACTGGTCCCCAAACTTTATGAAAATATTCAATATTGCTCTGGAACTTAAATTAATGAAAGGACAATATTGGATATATTTATGTAATCCAAGGACTAGTTTGAATATTTACGAAAAATTTAGGGATTGTATTGAACAAATAAAAAAGTTTAGGAATGATATTGCACATTAAGCAAAAGTTCAAAGACTACATTAAATAAATTAAAAATTTATGGACCATATTGTACATTGAATTACAGTTCAGGAACCATTGGTGTCATTATCCCTAAATAAATGAGTCAGAGAAGGAAGTGAGTCGGGCTTGACTAGGTGGGAAAATTTTTCCAAAAAATCTAAACTTATTGTACGGTAGGCCATTTTTTCAATTTAATCTTAAATATTTTGATAATTTTTCAATCTAATCCATATGGTAACTTTTGGTTAGAAATCCCTTAAGTGGACAATTTTTTTTAAATAAAATCTCTAACTTGTTCTTATTTTTTTTTTTCCTTTTCTATTCTCTCTTCATTGTTTATTGGGCATAGGCAAGGGTGTTGCGGCCCTTGCCTATAGCTAGCCACTGGCTAAGAATAAAGAAAAAAGAAGAAGAATAAGAAGAAAAGATTGCAAAAATCATCCGCATCACCACCGGTCAAAGTCGACCAGCCATGCCACATAGGATGGTCAGCACTGATTGAACTATAGCATGGCTGGTCGACATTGAGTGAACAGCTAAAATTGGCCGGATGTATTACATTAGATAATTATCAAAAGATATGAGATCAAATTGGCAAAATTAAAAAGTTTATGACTTAATTGGCCGCTGACACGCCATAGAATAGATTTTAGGATTTTTTGGACAATCATTACTTGACTAGGTTTATGACTCATCCAGACTTCAATAGGTTTGAGCTTCTCTTGTGGGGAACGTGTTTAAAGTTCCATTAACAAAACCCGGGATTGGATAGGTTCAAAATTAACCTAAACGGATAATCACCCTTAATCCTTTCGAAAGCTCTAAAATCTTTTATGTAAATTTTGTAAACCCTAGGGCACACATTTGCTTATTTCCAAACAATCAATATTAACTTGTTACCATCTTGTATTTTGCGACTACATATGCTTTAGTTGTAGACATTTCGCTATATACACAAGTTTTGTAGATCAAATTTGAGGTGAGTTAGAGGTACCTTGCCATTCTAGGGAGTTAGGCTGGTTCTTTCTAAATGTCAAGGCTCACGAAGAGGTTTGGGCCTTTGTGCTTGTGAAGCCGGGCTATGTGCCTAGAAGATTACAATTAGCTGAAATCTTCAGGAAGGCATCGGGAAAAGGAGACTTTTGAAGGGAAAATTACAAAAAAAGTCATAAAACTATTGCAATTGTACCAATTCAGTCCTAAACTTTTTTTTTAGCCAATTTAGTCCTAAATCTTTTGCAATTATGTCAGTTTAGTCCATTCGGCTACTTTTGGCCGGCTAGCATTGACGTGGATGGCAACCGGCTGATATGGCAATATTTTAATTTTTTTTCGAATTTTTTTAAATTTTCTTCCTTTCTCTTTTTTTTATTTTTATTTTCCTTCTTCCCCTGGTTGAACCGGCCAGGGGGAGGCCCGCCGGCGAGGTCACCTCATCGGCCATTAGGAAGGCTCACCCTTGCCGGCACCGGCAAAGGCCAGCCTCGCCTAGCTCTGGCGAGGGCCGGTGAGGGTGGAGCTCGCCATGGCTGGGTGAGCTTTGCCCTTGTCATTGCTGGGCAAGCTCAACCTCACCTTGATTTGGCAAGGTCGAGTTTCGCCATGGCTATGAGTGAGGTAGAGCTCGCCCGGCCATGGCGAGCTCCGCCCTCGCCTCGCCTAGTGCTAGCGAGGGCGAGCCTCCCTAGTGGTCAGCGAGACCTCACCAACCCTAGCCCTTGCCGAATCGGGGGAAGAAGGAGGGGCCAAAAAAAAAAAAAGAAAGGAAAAAAATAAAAAAAAAATTTCGAGCTTCGCCCTTGCCAGTGCCAATGAGGGCAAGCCTCGCCGTTACATAGCCATGGCGAGCGAGCTCCACCCTCGCTGTCACACAAACATGGTGAGCCTCGCCGTCTCACAGACATGGCGAGGCTCGACCTCGCCAGATCTGGGCGAGGTCAAGCTCGCCCTCACTGGTCCCCAAGTTCTGCGAGGTCACTTCGCCGGCAAGCCTCCCCCTGGCCGCTCTAGTCAAGGGGAAGAAGGAAAGAAAAAAAAAAGAGAAAGGAAAAAAATAAAAATAATAAAATAATAAAATATTACCACATCAGCTGCCCAGCATCCACGTCAGTGCCGGCTGGCCAAAAAGTGGCCAGATGGACTAAATTGACACAATTGTAAAAGGTTTATGACTGAATTGGCGCAATTGTAATAGGTTTATGTTTTTTTTTTGTAATTTTCCCGACTTTTGAAAATATTGCTAACAAGAAGATTGTGGGGTTGCATGAGATGGGATACGTGATGGCCTGACTTCTACTTATAAATTGTGACCCATGTTTAGTTAGATTTTTTTATTGTTTTATTCTTATTTATGAATAGATATCATGAAGAAATTGTACAATTAGCCCTAAATTTATTGTACCGATGTTAATTCTCCTGAACTTTTCAAATTTGCACCCGTGTGTGAAATTCCAATGCAGTCTTCCGATCAATTTTCTTTGAAAATCGATGAGTGATGGTGTGTTATGTAGCATAATCGATGATGACTAGACCGCCACGTTTGCAATTTTCGGCGAAAATTGATTAAGAGGACTATGTTGAAATTTTGCGCAAAAGTGTAGAACTGAATTGACAAAATTAGAAATTTAAAACTGAACTGATATCCGTATAATAAATTTATGATTAAATGGGTAATTTTCCCTAGATACTATCAAATCTTTTGTACATTCAATTATATATATGTGTGTGTATGACAATTGTTCTTCTTTTCTATAAATGAATAAGAAAAATACTAGAGATTAACATGACAATCGCTCATCTATACAAAGAGTAAGCATTCTAAAAAATGACAATGCTTGCAAGTTCTAAATCAACAATTTTAAACCTGCATACTAATTCCTTTTTTTATTTTTTTTGGATTGCCAAAAGGAGTGGGAAAACCTATCCACCAGCAGTCACTTGCTAATGGTTTCCTTTCCTTGTTGGTGCAATGTCAACCCCCAAATATCTTGATCTTATGTAAAACTTAATTAGATAAGTGAGTAGAGATGAAGAGAAAAAAAACACCTAATTGGTCTGAAACAAGTTATGAATTTCGCTTTGTGGGATGGGTTGCAATTTCCATTTACGAAACTCTAGTGGGCTGGGATGGGTTTGGGATATACCTAAGGGATGAATCAACATTCATGCCCTATGTGAGCCGCTTAAATCACCTTCCTCCTTTGAAAAACATTAGTTTACAAGTAATTTTGTAAACCCTCAAAAACACATTGATCATATAATGACATTATTTGAACTGGCCAGCGTTCCAAATCTAACTTCTCATTTTACGATTATTTAACCTTGGGGTTTTCCATAACCGTTTAATGTTTATTTGTTACGGTCTTATATTTCGAGACTATGGATCTCCTACTTGTAGAAATGCACAATACACAATCTTTCTCTTTAGTATGAAAAAGGGTTAAAGTTGATTACAAAAAATTAATTTTAAGAATCTATTGTCCCTATTTCATTATCCGATAAAAAGGATATAACTCTCGAGGAAGCAGTGAAAATAACCTACTGTCCAAACACTTGTCGATTCCGAGATTAGCAAGCCTATCAGCAGGACGATTTTATTTTCGAAAGATGTGTTGCACTTTGAAGATAAAAGCGAGAGCACAACGGTCTTCTAGTATCTTTAAGCGAAACAGGGCCATCATTATTAACCATAAACCCTCGACTAACAAAATAAGTGGTAACTTTAGAGTCAATCTCAAATATGATGGTGTGAAAACCAAGTGGTGATGCGCAAAACGCAAGTTTTAAATATACCGGCGTGGTTGCAAGTTTAAGGTGGATTTATATGTTCGGAAAGCTTATTCAAATTTGCTTCAGAGTCGATCTCTAACTTGGACATATGGTATCTCATGTAAAGAGATTTCCTAGCTTCTACCAAGCCAGTGGGGCTATGGTGACAGACCTCTGCACCTACAGGTGAATTGAGTAACTACACCTCGAATCGAACATATCGGATGTGATACCCTTTAAGGTAACGTTAGGAGGTATCTATGCTGGTCTCTCCTTTCCAATCCCTTTTTTTGGCGGATTCGATCGCCGACATCCTTCCATCCCTTTCAATTTGGACCTTTCTTTACCAAAAAAAATAGACATCCTTCCATCCCTAGCAAGATGAGATGTGGCCTGAAATGGACAAAGAAAAACAGGCCAAGCCAATCCTTGCCTAGGCCCAATCCTGACCCAATGAGACAGACAAGTTCAAAATTCGATTTCATGCCTTTTCACACACCGCCAGATCCACATCCAACGGCCGACGAGGCCTCCACGTGTCGCGACACGAGCTCGATCCAATCCAAACTTTTGGATTTGCCGCGCTCCACTCAAACCACCACGAGACCAAGAAGAGCCTTAGCTTCGGACTTTGTCGCACTTCAGACGAACCAGAGGCTCGGACACGAGCCGAACCGGAGCCGCCACCCGCATTAGCCTTAACGAATCCGAACCTACCGCAGACCCTTTCTCTCTCCTCTGTCTTGTTTGCCTCGAGTGTCGACAAGACACGTTCCTTAAACGCAGAAAACTGTCCCTAAGCTATGTAAAAAATCACTGTTTTTTTTTGCATTTTTTATGACCCTTACGCTTCTCCTTCTTCCGCATAGTGAAAAAAGTTTAAATTTTGCGGATACCCTTTGACTTCCACTGCCGACCCTCCGATGATACTGGCCATTGAATCGACACCCTTGGAGCGTATGACCCAGATTTGCATGAGATGGATTCCAAGTGGAGTCCAGTTGAAGGAAAAAACGAGAATTATATAAAAAGGCTGCGTTTTTTTCTTCGTTTTGCATACAGGGAGAGGCTTACGTTTGCAGGCGTTTCTGGACTCCCTTGACCGGAGTTTCTCTCTCCACCCCTCTCTCTCTCTCTCTCTTAGCAGCTGCTGTTCAGGTGGGTTTCTTTGGATTTTTGTTTCTGGGTGAGGTCTTGTCGTGGGAGAAGTCTTGTTCTGTGATCTGGAGATCTTGTTCGAGCTTCGGAAGTTCTGGTTTGGTTCAGATCAGTCTTGGGGATGCTTTAAATCCACGCCTTTGCATGAAAGAGATCTTGGTTTTTCTCTAGTTTATCGGCGACAGTCGCTGGTCTGCATGCGTGTGCTGGAGTAAGATATGAGTGATTTCTTTTCGGGGGAGAAAATGGGCGGGATTGGACTCGTTTATTTTCCCGAGAAAATTTTGAAACTGGGTCGCTAAGTTGCTTCAGTCAGCTTTAAGTTTAAGCTTCTAGAGAGAAGGGACTCCATTGAATGAATTTGGTACCTGTCTCTCTCTCTCTCTCTCTCTCTCTCTCTCTCAAACCATTGTTGTGGATTATAGAAGAGCATCGTGTACAATCATCTGCCAGAAGAAGAAGGGTAAATTTTTCTTGGACCAGATTTTCCTGGGAAATTGTCAAACGAAGTAGAAGATTCATTCTACACGCTCCTTATTGCTTATTTCGTTTTTCAGCAAAAGAAGAAAAGAATCCATGGTCAGCGGAATAAATGGAATTTAATGGACGCAACGACTCTATTGTTTTGCAGGGAGAGGGTATGTCCAAGTGTACGCAATAAAAAGGTTTTGCCTTTTTTGCGTAGTCAAACTGGGTATCGCTTGGCCGATCCATTGCAAAGAGTTTCTGAGGTTTCGTTTCGTCTTGGGAAAAATCTTCTGTAACTTGTTCCAATTTGGCCACTGTGCAAATGTCTGAGAAGTCGGTGGTTTCGATCGATCCGTTGTTGAGAGATTTGAACGAGAAGAAGCTGAGCTTCCGGCGAAACGTGGTGTCGCTGGCGGCGGAGCTCAAGGACGTCCGGAGTCGGCTGGCATCTAAGGAACAATCATTTGCTAAAGAAACCCTCACAAGGCAGGCACGTGATGGTCATTGTGTAAAAAATCTCTTTCTTTTTGGTTTGCTTTTTGTCTTTTGTTCTGGGTTGATGGGTTTGCTTTTGAATCTTCAAGTGAATGTGAATTCTCTCTCTCTCTCTCTCTTCTCGAAGTTTATTGCTTTGTGAGCTGCTTTTGGTTGTGGGGTCAGCTAAGTTTGCTGTGTATGTTTGAAAATGGATCTGAGTTCTCTTTTTCATTTTTGGGCTTGCCTATTTTTTTCAGGAGGCGGAGACAAAGGCGCAAAATTTGGAAGAGGAGATCCACAAATTGCAGGAGAAATTGGAGGAAAGAAATGGACAGCTTCAGGCTTCAGCTGGTAGTGCTGATAAGGTCTGATTTTTTTCTCCTTTTTGTCCCTATTTATGAGCGGATGTTGTCTTTCTTGTGTTGAATCTGTTGATCGTGATTAGAAGACCTTCCTGTCCTCCCTTTTTGTTCAAATGGCTTGGTCGCTGTGGTCCTTTGTCTGTTCTGTTAAACAATCCGACCATTGCAATGATGCCTTATGGCCTTTTATCTTTGTTTTCTTATTGGAGCAAGTCAAAGGAAAGCTGGTCCTTTTCTTTGTAGTATTTCAAATTCCAGTTCGGTTGAATGATTCAAGAAACAATATTACTGGAAAGGAAGACATGAAGTTGATGTAGGAAATGAATAAATCGCAGAATTGGGACATATGTACAGTGGCTGTGCACCGGGTTCTCATCTAGTTTGTTGCTCTCAGTGTGAATCGTAACACTTGAAGACTGTTAGAATGCACATACTTTTGTGATGCATTTTTTTTTTAATTTGTTTTCATGGACAATCTCTTGACAACAAGTATCTGATCTTGAATCTCTGGATGCTTGCTGATATGACTTGATTATGTGACATTTAGCACCGCCTTATTTACTGCAATTCTAGTTATGAAATGTGTCCAGCTATAGCTAAAAATTTTAAGCATTTCCTTTCTCTGGATCTTGTGCCAAATGTTTCCTTCTGAATATTAATAGACCCCTTAGATCCAAATGTTTACTACTCTCACGTTATACTACTGTAGAGATTTGGGAGCTCAAAAGCAATTTCCTTAAGAAGAACATGTTTAAAAAAAGGAGTAGATTGTGGTGTTTGCTGAAAACTTTGAAAGGTGCATTTTATCACTTTAAACATTAGATTTTGCTCTAGAACTCCTTCAACACATTTCTTTAGTGCAAGAGAATCTGTAGTCCAACAGGCAAACGATACCATTATCAGTTGAATCCCATAATATATGTTGGCTGAATATCCTGATGCAAGCTCTGAAAGCTTAGGTGGGTCATGTCCCTTCTAATTTTTGTGGTGGTATATCCTGCACCCATAATTCTAGTTTCCAGGCTAGTTTAATTTAGTTATAGTTTACATCAAATTAACATTCTTAAAAATACTTTAACTACTTGCATGCCTTTATTGGATGATAGTTGGTAGTTATTGAAAGACTTAAGGAACAGCTAAGTGGTTGGGCCTGACTGTCATTAGATTTTGTGCCCCTCAACCAGATTTGCAAATTTAGCAAAACAAATCCATAGCAGGGCACAGCTCTTTAAAATTTCGACAAATACTTTTTTAATCTGCTTTTTACCAAGGTCATCGCGTTAAGCTTCTATGGTGTAGAATCACGTGTAACTACAGTCATGTCACTGAACATTGCTTGAGAAAACTACTAACTTCTTAAAACTGCCCCTGAAGCTTGTAATTTAGCTATTACAAATAGCTTGTGAAGTTCTTTTTGTTAACTAACTGAAGTAGTGGGAAGAACATTAGATATGGTTATATGGACAATAACTAGTATAACCACTTTGTAAGACTTAAGGATTTATGAAATATAGGAGTAGACTTTACTGCACATGGCTTTATTAGTGGGATTATTAACCATTCATACTTGGTCGAGAATGTAAAGTGTTCACTTTTAACTTGGGTGTTTGAAGGGTTCTAGTCTATTTCTTGCAAATGGCTTTGCATTATGGATTCAATCGATGATGCTAATATTCTTTCCATCCTGTGTGCCTTTTGTTTCCATTCCATTTTTGGACATGTGTGTTCAAATTGGAATGCTTTAGTGCGCTTATTTCTTCTTTTTTCCTTTTGTCAGAAAATGTTGTAGAGCTTTGAAAAAATCAAATCGACACTTGCAGAAATGATCTTGCCTAGTGTTCTTCTGCTTTTTGTGTGCTATATCTGATCATAAATGTGTAATGCAGCAGTATCTCAAGGAATTAGATGATCTAAGATCACAGCTTGCAACCACACAGGCCACTGCAGAGGCTAGTGCTGTGTCAGCTGAATCGGCACAACATCAGTGCTTGGCACTCTTGAAGGAATTAGATGAGAAGAATAGTTCTATAATGGAGCACGAGCATCGTGTAAATGTGCTAGCTGAGCAGTTAGATAACTTGCAGAAGGATCTTCAAGCAAGGGAATCTTCTCAAAAGCAATTAAAAGATGAAGTCTTGAGGATTGAACATGACATTATGCAAGCACTCGCCAAATCTGGAGTAGGCAAAGACTGTGAGTTGAGGAAAATACTAGATGAGGTTTCTCCAAAGAATATTGAGAAGATCAATAAGCTTTTGCTTGTTAAGGATGAAGAGATAGTGAGATTGAAGGATGAAATCAAGATAATGTCTGCTCACTGGAAGATAAAGACCAAAGAATTGGAATCACAGGTAATACCCTTTTTAGTGCTACCATGGTTGCTTTTAAGACTGATAATTTTAGTGCTCTAATACTAGGAATTGTTTGAATTGGTAAATGCTGGCGTTCACTAAATGTGTTTTCTGGAACAGTTAGAAAAGCAGCGTCGAGCTGATCAGGAATTGAAGAAACGGGTGTTGAAATTGGAATTTTGTCTCCAAGAATCTCGTGCTCAAACACGAAAGCTTCAACGGGTATGTTTCTTTGTCATCGCTTAAGTGCATATTGGCTATTGAATTTTTTGGTCCATGTGCAGGTAGGATTAGCTAGAATATTTTGGAACTTGTGTTTCATTAAAGGTGGAACAGGATCCCTATTTAGTATATGGTCCACTTAGCAACTTTTGGAATCATATAGAGTTTGTTTGAATGGATTTTATGCTCACACGTCACTCTTGGCCTGTTTTGACTGAACTTCTACCAATTGAGAAGTTGGTACTTGAAATTCTCGAAAGGATGTGGTCCAGTTAATTTATTGAGACTGCTTTCCATTGAAATTGCGTCTTCTCAACTATTGTACTGCTTTGTGCTGAAATAGATGGGAGAACGAAGGGATAGAGCGATCAAGGATCTTAGAGACCAGTTAGCAGCAAAGCAGCAACAACAGGAGGGCCATGCCATCAACGATAAACAGAACTTCTGGGAGTCCTCTGGCTTCAAAATCATGGTTTCCATGTCGATGTTGATCTTGGTGGTGTTCTCCAAGCGATGAATAGTATAGTGTCTATTTTCTAGTGCTGTATAAAAAGAATTTGATGCCGTATAGTTTAGTTGTGTTGTTTAGAACCTTTAGGTAGTTATCATTTTGTTAGCACAACTGCAATCCTCTTAGGCTCTCTTTTGATCCCGTTGAGGCTGCTGCTCCAAAGCTCGAGCTAAGAATAAGAATACCTTCAACTATGTAATGCGTATTTTAGCAGTATTATCATCCGGTATATACTCTTCCTGTGCTCAGAGGCATATCCCTTTGCATTAAGCAATGACATAAAATATGAAAACTTGACCAACGGTCATGGAAATAATTGTGCTAGATGTTGTTCAACAATGTCATATTTGTGGTCTTTTGCTGCATAGATTGCATTTTTGACTTCATCAGGTCTCCTGAAACTGCGGTAGTGCCGATGCTGCTATCGATTGTGTGTACACTGACATATGTAAATGCAAGCACGTCTCTTCGAGGATCATCAACAAAGTCAATTTGTCTGGTGCAACGAATTCATTGCATGATGGGACACTCTCTTGGTCGAGTGGCATCCAATGCACGAAGCTTGTGAGGCTGAGTGCCTTCCATGTGAGCAAAAATGCCTTCGGACAAGGGCCTAGCCTTTTTCCTCTCTCATCATGTTACCAATGACTCAATGATACTCAACGTGGCTACTTTCTGTTTGTCCTACACAGCTTTATGGTTTCCAACTTTGTTATTGACATTTTGGCTTGTCAATAAAATTATCCGTTACACCGTCTTTGGCATGCTTTCTGCCATCAACCTTCCGCTCCTACCCCACCTCAGGAAAATCAACATGATGAAGGGCTTTTTACATTGGATTGCTCATGAATGAGTCAGCGTCACATCATCGCCATAGAAAAGTTTGATATTTAGTTGCAAATGAAAAAGTAATTCGGAAATATTATAATCCCAGCAGTGTGATTCTAGTTTGGTGAGGCCAGTTTTAATTTGCGCAGTCTGCATCCTTGCAAAATTATCAATTGTCAAAAGCTTCAAATTAGGCACGTAATCCAGGGAAAAAAATAAAAATTCAAGACCGATGTATCTTGACAGTCGGATCGATGTATCTTGACAGTCGGATCTGATAATTCCTTAGATCTGGTGGAACCCATTTGAAGTCGAGGGTTTGTGCCAACGGCGACTTCAAGAGATTATTTACTCTTACCTTTGTGGTTTTCATGTGAATACACAAGACATTAGTCCAAATGAACTTGTAATGGATTCAAACTTAGCTGCACAATGCACGTAGACAACAAACAAGTGTGGATCAGCTATTACATTCTTCAGCAATCCCTTCTAACTCTGACCTGAAGTCCTAGATTGCTACTTTCTACTGCCCCAAAGGAAATATATGATATTAGGTCTATCTCGGCTATCAGCTATTTTACAAGATTTTGGACAGTGTATACTCTAACAAGCATCTCTATTAGACAGCCTAACCTAACGGGCTTAAATATTGTCACAGTTTACTTGGTATAGCTTAGAACCAATACCAAGTTGCTCTTTGTCGCTCCAACAATGAGCCCGTACATAGTTGATGCAACAGGAAACATGACACCAGCCCAGGACCGAGGATGTTGTACACGAAGTTTAGGGATCCTACCTTGCCGGCATCAATTTTGCAGCGAGTAAGGTTGTTAGCAAGACAATATGGCCAGTGTAACTGCAAGGCTGCAATTTAGTCGAGGTTGAGGTTGATGTATTGACGGCCGGAGGGTTTTCCAAGGTAAAACCAGTGGGACTAGTGGAGACAGGATTTACCACTGCAGGGGGAGTCCCGGAGCTATCATTTCCGGGAATAGAACCAATGTCATTATCTCTCTGTAACTAGGGATGAGCATTTTCTCGAAAAATAAAAAAGAAAAGATTTGTATAACTACAGGATAGGAGAGTTTACCTTGATATGGGCACCCCCGTTGATGGAGGAGACAAAGATGCTGTTGTCGGTGTTGGTGTCGTCGTCGTAGTTGCTGGTGCAGATGATAATGGATAGGTCTGGTAAATACAAGAACCGACGCCTGTACGAATATTGGAGAAGCTTGAACTGATATTCTAAAGCATTACAGACGTTTACTAAGATTAGAGGAAAAGAGCTTAAAAAAATGCCAAAAGGATTCTTACTTGGATTGACATTAACGATAGTGGCGGCACCCCCAAAATCGCAGCTCGTAGCCACCGGATTCTTTTGATAGTAGCTGTTGAAAGCATAGGATGCATGGGACTGAAGAGAATTAGGGTCGTAACAGCTTGCTCCCTGCTGAATTTGCGAACAATCTGCTCCCCCGATGCCGCAAGCATAATCCAGTGCTTGTTGTAGGACAGTTTCCGATACTCCACTCCTGGCTACACACCAACTCTGTCCTGGGACCGCAGGTGCATTTGTAGTCACTGGAGGTGCGACTGGGTTTGTGATGGGTGCTGTAACAGGAACGCCCCCTAATGGTGACGGATATGTTGTCACAGGGTTAGTTACCGGCTGGGCCCCAGGGACTGCAATTGGTGTTACGCCCGGATTTGTGATCGGCACAGGAGGGTTAACTGGATTTGTCGGGGGAAATATTGTGGGTGCCGCCGGATTTGTGACTGGCACGGTAGGATTTACAGGATTTGTTGGGGGAAATATGATAGGTGCCACTGGAGGATTCTCTGGAGTTGCCATGACTGGGGTGGTAGAAGGCACGGTGATGATGGTGGGTGTGGAAGTATCTGGAGTGGTGACTGGTGTTGCCGATACCGGAGTCACTGGAAATGTGGTTGTTGGATTGGTAACCAAGTCGTGCAGACTGTGTTTCAGGTGGCTTAGGAGTTCTCTGTGGTAAGAGACCGGTCTTTTGTATTGAACGTCTCGATACCTGAGTTCATGCATGTCTGATAAATCTGTATAGATTTCTACTAACTGGCCAGGTTTGATCTGGGCATTGCTTTCTAATGATTTCAAGACGCTATTAATCAACTGAGCCGCTTCTTCTGTACTAGGAATAACTGGTGTTTTGAGGGACAAGACTAGAGGAATATGATTGGGCAAAAAAAGAGAACCGGCCAGAAGTGCTCTTTGAATGACAGAGTGAACAACCTTATCTCTGTCACCTGGTTCACTTGTGATATTGTCTTCGATGATTACCATCACCGATGATTTCTCAATGGAACTGAATATCCTATGGGGCTCTCCTGAACCATCTTTCCCCAATTTCTCTAAGAAAGCCAGAGGAAACGCCACAGAAACCTTCATCTTTCTCTCACTATTCATGATACCATTGACTAATTCTAAGGTGGATGAGATCTTGTGCAGCTCGGCTTGACCCACATTCTGATAACCAAAACCCAGTATTATGCCTTCTAATCTTGCTTGAGGATGAGAGGCCAGTGTTTGGGCTTTGAGTTTGAGCAATGAAATAGCAGATGGTTCAGAATGCATAACACTCTTAATTTGGTCTACATTTAGGAAGAGGTGGACCGATGCACCAAAGTTAGTGAGAGAACTTAAATCTTGGTTATCAGCAGCAAATGCCTCGATCTGTGATGGAGCAACCTTTTTTAGCTTGAAGAATGTTAAGGTTTTAATACTTAATGAATCCGCAGTCTTTACATTTGTATGGTAAGAGAAACCCACCAGAGTTCCTGTCAAGGTTAATATGACAAAGATCAGACACTGTGCACTAAGACATACTGTGTTTTGAAGCAATCAGTAACGCAGAAGAATAGGAAAAGAAAAGGGTAAAGGATTCCCATAACTAATAAGGGCAATTGTAGTCCAACTTCAATTGGTGAAGCACAAGAGTACTAGTTCTTGATTTTCATATATCACGGACACTAATTGCACAGCATGCATATTTTTCTCATTTCAGCTTCAAAAGGCCAAATGATTATACTGTAGGATTTCTGCTAATTTGGTTGGAAGAAAAAGCATATTCATATAGAAAGACCGTGGTCACTTCACTTACCAGAAGAACAGATGATGAGAAGAGACAAGGGGAATATAAAGAGGCATTTGGAGCATCCTTTGGCCATTATTCTGAGATGTGCTTCCTGGGTTTAGGAGGAGAGGCAACAAGTAGTTTTCCAATGCGATTTGCGTACTGGTGGTTCTCAAAAGACATGATATGAACTGGAATAAAAGAAGCCACTGGAGAGAGAAGGGGGCCAAGAAAAGGCGTCGGAGATAAAGCGAGGAAGGAAAGGAGAAAAAAGGCAAAGGAAGGATGAAGACGACTGTGTTGCATGCAAATTAATTAATAAAGGAAAAAAAGATGTTCCTTTGTCATGAAGGATGGTTAGGCAATGGTGCCGCTACTGCTCCTTATGATAGCAGAAAAAAAGAAAATCAAAACATCATCTGCTTTCTTTTCCTTGCTTCTTTTGCTTTTTCCAAAGACAGCGCCAATTATTCATGAATGACTAGGCAAATAGAATGGATGCACGTCCATATGCCAAATTGCCTTCCCAGAAAAAGCATATGTAGTGTCATGACTGAGGCATATATTCCCAGATCCTTCATATCCTGAACTGACCATGAAACTACTGGAAAAACTGAACTAGCTAAGCTAGAAGATATTTGGAGATTCACACGTACATGATTTCTGCGAATTTTGTGCAGAGTTCAGATTTTGGCATGATAAATTGATTGAGAGAGGTGTTTTTTCTTTTTCATGTTTAGAGATAAGCAAGAAATGATTTTTTATTGTCCAAGAGAAATAGGGAGGACAAACTCTGCTACCAGTCCAAAAGATTCATGGATTTCAACAAATTAAAGTTCTTTTTTCCTTTTTTCTTTTCTTTTCCCCCTGTTTGACAGTTCCTTTTTTCCCCTGTTTGACAGAAAGAGATGCTCTAGATAAGCCTAACAAGGAAGTTAATGATATGAACTTTCGCTCCAAATAGCACCTCGGTATCAGATAAAATCAGATCCATCAGTGGGTGAATGTCGTCAGCAACCCATCTTTCTATCCTGATAAGAACCTCTCAAATATGAAGCAAGTTGGTTAAATAGAAAGGAGGGATAAAAATATGCATAGGGCTTAGCTCATCATGATCAGATACCATTGCTCCTTAGTGAATAATTAGTACTCTTAATGGACAGAGAACAAAATAGATGAGAGAAGTCTTCATAAAATTGTTTGAGCTTGAAATAAACTGTTTTGGCCTATTCTTCTAGTGGATCTGTTTGAACTTGATGGCACAGAGAGTGGACAGGCTACATATTAGAAAGGGCGTAGCCTAATGGTCCATCAGATGCTAATGGCTAGAAGTCTGCAATTCATGACTACATAACGCCCTCTTGAATCCATCATGGCAATCGACTTTTGGTAGACATTGTTTTGTGAAAGATTGGTTGTTTCTCGACCCCTATAACCTCATGCATCGAAAAAAGATAATATGTAGACTCATTCCAGACCAACAAAATACGGGACTCATAGTTCGGTCTATTGGGACAAACATAGGTAATGTGTTCTCATGTGCATATGTACATGGTCTGCTGATTGCTGGTGCTGCTACATACATGGAATCTTGGCGCAAATGCAAACATTGTTTAACACATTAAAGAGAAGAGATTACCTTTTTCTGCTGTTTTTTCAAACTTAAATCTCTTTCTGCGAAGTTAATGCAGAATATACACACGAGTGGGGACAATTGCATGTGGAATTATCCTTTTCTACCTCATCTCTCTTTTAAAAGCACCTTCTCTCTCTCTCTCTCTCTCTCTCTCTCTCTCTAATACACGACAAAGCCGAAAGCAAACACATGAACATTGAGAGTGGCGATATGGTGGGGAGGTAATCCAGAACCACTGAGAATAAGAAAGATATAGAAATAAAGAGCATCTGCACTTGCACGCTGAGAGTAACCGAACTGTTCGGTTCTGCTCTTCCCATCTAAAGTGGGGTGATGACCGCCGATGTACCCGGTCTGCTCCTTTTTCCTAATTTGTCCATGTGTGTTGTGTACTGGAGATAAACATAAGGGAAAGTGGAGAACATGACATCAAACCGTGATGTGTAATGTGTAACGTGTCTGCATCTTTTGGAACCTACCATATGACTTTCGTGATCTCTGGATTTTGGAGGAATTAAAAAGCTGCTGACTTGATCTTTGAGACGTCTTTTACAGATTCTGGGCATCAAAGCGGCCCCTCACTCGTTTTGAATTTCACTCTGCTGTCCAAGAGCAGAGATGGGCATTTCTCACTCGGGATCAAGCCCAAGGACAAAACCCAGATTTCACATAAGAGGAGGCTAAGAACAAAAAGGCTCAAACACAATTGTTTTTTGTCACAAGACTTGGTCTCATTTGAGACCAGTGCATACTTGGAAAATGGGATAACATGCATTGCCACAGTGTCAAGCACCTGCGCCATGGAATCAGTGTTAAACATAGAACAGAACCTGCGGAATATTACTCGCCGGGAACAGAGGAAGAACGAATGGCCCCAATAATTAGACTAAGTTTTCTACGAGGGTGTCGTGTCTTTTGATATTGCTTTTGTCCTCGTTTCGCGTGGCAATGAGCATAACGACAAGAGACATTAGTTCATTCGACTCATTCCACGCGCTGCATGTTCAGTGCATACGGCGACCTGGCTTTTAAATATTTTTGTATCTAGGACTTTGGAAGAGCAGTGGATTATATGAGAGAAAGACGTGCTTGTTTGGGAAATTCCAACTTCTAGTCCTACAACTTAGGTTAATTGTGAAATCAAGTCCCAAAACTCTTAGGCTGAGTTTCGTCATCTAGATTTCTAGTCACGATGGTTCCGGATAGAATACGATATGAAATCTAGGAATTTTGTTACGGTGAATTGCGATAATGAATATTTTTATATGTTATCACGTTCATTATTCGATAGAAAGGACATATTAGTGTAAATGAACCTGAAAATGCATAAATAGTGATTGTAAGAATCACTTGTGATTACTGCTAAAAAAACTACAAATGCATAAACGAAAATAACCTCTATCAATCAATACATGGTTATTGTACGATGTAAATTTTAAACAACAAATGAGCTTGTTGAAGCATTCTAGAGCCACGGGTTTGACTATGAAAAGAAATATAAATAGGGTCACGAGTCTATTAGGCGAGATCTAAAGGTCGTGGCTCAAGCAAGATCTGGCATATTGAGGGTCACCAAGGTTGATGGTTGTCATGTCGAGCATTGCCGGGGTCAAGGCTCACCGGGTTGCCCAAACCTTTTGTCTCCAAATCTATGTCGCCCAAGGTCGCGTGGACAAGGGGTGCGACCTCAACATTGTCACGCCTGGGGATGCGCGACCTTGGAGCCCTCGCTTGGGCTTGTGGTGGCCCTCTACTTCCACGACGGAGAGACGACGAACAGTTGGCTATTCTTCTTTTAAGGTTTTGTTTGTTTCGAGGAAAATAAATGATTTGGAAAATATTTTCCTAAAAATGATCACTTTTATCGCTCGCAAACAATTAGTCAATGAAACGTGATTTTATTACCGACAACAATCTATGTCTAAACATTTCATTGACGACGAAAATATTTTTCGTTAATTCGTTTTTGTAAGAGATATAAACAATCATTTTAGAAAAATATTTTCCAAATTATTTATTTTCCGTGAACCAAACACAGCCTACTTTTAAAGCTACTTTCCAAAAAACTACACCAAAAGTCACTTAAAAAGTATTTGTTTCGAGCAAATACATCCTGAGCCAAAGATTCTTGGGGAAATGCACTTTCCCAAACGTAGCCCGACTCCCGTCACTCTAGTCCCTTGTTTAATGTAGTCCTCCGGCGATCGGTGACATGAAACTCCGATCAAATTGCTCTTTTCTTTTCTGTGCTTTCGAATTTTTGACCCTGGATTCCGCTTCATATATGGACTTCTTCTGGTCAGAAGAAGAACATGAGTCCATGTTGAGAGATGTCAGTCCAATTCTATTTCACAATTTCCGCGTCCTGTTTTGTAAACATATATTTGTTTATATAAGCCTAAGGTATTGATTTGATCTGAATCGCATATATCCGGCCATCGGAGGATTACATCGAACGGTGGACTAAAGTTACAGGATCTAATTGCACAAATTGAGAGTTCCGGGACTTGATTGTGCAATTACCTAAGTTATAGAACCAAAAAAGGAATTATCTCTATTTATTGTATGTTGCCAGGATGAATTTTTTTTTTAATTTAAAAGAAAAAAAAACTCCACACCTTATATACGAATTCTCAACTGGACCCAACTAAATGGGCCTAATAATTTTCCTTGGTCCATATTCCTGAGCATGCCCATCCTTGCTGTCACTTTGCGGATGCAATTGTCACTAGTCATATCCGGTAAAATTGATGGATAGTTGATTTTGTGCATACTATACTGTGCATATACAATGAAAGCTTCTTTTAGGGGGACAGCATCACCGTCCAGAAACTCCGGCCGGCGGCAGGAGCCACCACCGTGGATATACTGCCGCGCACCACCGCCCCACCTGCTCCGCCATCGGCTTGCTCAGTCGCCGTGGGATGGTTTCCTTGCCCTCTCTCATTGCCTTTTCCGGGGATGAAGTTCGAAAGTGGGACGGGAGGAAAGAGAGAGAATGTCGCGAGGCAAAGAAGAGAGACGAGTCCATTATTCGCTTCGACCGAGGTGGAGGTGCGGTGGAGATAGAGGGGACGACGACCGGTGCCGCGGCGGCAGCGGCGGCTTAAGTTTTGCATGTGGGTCATTTGAAGCAGCTGGAAAGCATGCCACGTGTCCAGGGCAGGACTTAAAAATGACTAAGTTATTTTCTTGCGAAAACGGGTTGTAAACTTTTCTCGGAAAAATTCAGAAAAACTCGAAAGCTCAAGTGGGTATTGCATAACATGTGACTTCCTTATTTGGATTAGATAATTAAATATGGAAGCCCAGTTTATAATTTTTTATAGGTATATTAATGTTGAGTCACGAGGCCAATGTCATTTATTTATTTATCTTTTGAACATCAAGCCCCGTGAAGGGCCGTGAATTTTGCGAATTAATCGAGTGCAAAAATTGCGGGAAGACCTCGGGCAAATTATGGTCCAAAACCTAGTCCTATGCCCCATATTATTCTGCTGATCAATCACATCTGTATGCTCCCTAGAATACTTTAAAAACCTCGCATGGCTAGCTTCATTAATTCTAATAAATGACATTGTATGTGGTACCAAATACCATTTCACTATTTTCGACTGGCCATATTAGTAGCTAGGGGTGTCGGAACCAAATTGGAAAACCGAACCGAATTCAAATTTCATGCATTTTTTTTTGGGTTTTGGATCATATAATGAAAATACAAGTTTTTTTCATTCCGGTTCAAATAGTTTCGGTTTAGTTCGGTTCGGTTAACTGATCCAAATTGAAAATTGCCCCTCTTCTTAATATTGCAATAAACCTCTTCTTAATATTACAAAAGAGAAAACCGAAAAACCGAATTGAGCCGACGTGGGTCTTCGGTTCGGATTTTACTCGGTTCAGGTCGTGGTTCGGTTCAAAGCTAATACACACCCAAACGGTTCGATTCGGTTCAGTTTTTCTGAAAACCTGAACCGAACAGTACCGTCGACACCCCTACGTAACTATAGACGCACTTTCTAGCAGATGCTTTGAATTCATTCAACCACGTCAGAGAATCTATCATTGCCGCGTGACCAGCCTTCTCGTGGATTCCTATTTTCTCTCTCTTTTTTTTGAGCGAACCGTGTCATGGTAGGTGAAAATAAGCTCGGATTTGATGAGCAAAGCATTCGAAGAATAGGAATAGATCTTGTTCGCGAGGCAAACTAACATCTCACGCCTTATATGGTAACAAAGACTTGGACTTGATTCTATCTAATGAAAGGTATAAATCATTAGCTGTTAGAGGCATCGTTTGTAGTGTGCTATATCTATCAGTGCGAGCTCTCTCTCTTTTAGAGAGATGGAGAAAGAGAGGGCACAAATAATTGAGGAATAAATGTGACAGATTTCTTCATAATAATCAATGCCTTTCATTTTAGGGTAAGCACTAGAGAAAAGTACACCTCCATTTTTTGGCTTTAAGTAAATAAGGGACAATACCGAAAAAAGTTATAAGCCTATTATATTTGTGCTGGTTCAGTTCTCAACTTTTCAATTGTGTCAATTTAGTCTTGAATTTTTTCACGTTTTTGTTAATCGAGTTCATTTAGCCAATTTTGACTAGAAATCGCTGACACGGACACCAGCCATCCTACCTGGCACGGCCAACATTGTCGTAGATATTTTTGATAAGATTTTAATTTTTTTGGATTTTGTGCAATTTTGTGGTTTTTTTTTCCTTTTCTTTATTAGAGAAACGATAAGGGTCGTCGGCATTGGGGCGAGGGCCGCGATGCCCCTGCTTTGGTTGGCAAGGGCTGATGCTCTCGCCTAATCTGTGTGAGGCTATGACGCCCTAATAAGGTGAGGGCATCTTGCCCCTCATCTGTGGCCGGCGGCCTTTGTCAACGCTTAGTCCAAATAAAAAGTAAATAAAATAAAATAAAAAATGAAAAAAGAAAACCAAAAAATTATTAAATGCTATAGAAAAATATTTACGTCAGCGTTGGTCATACCATATAAGACGTCTAGCATTTACGTTAGCCATTTCCAGTCAAAATTGTTCGGACCGATTCAATTGACAAAATGTGAAAATGTTTCAAACTAAATTAGCACAATTGAAATGTTTAAAATCAACTTAGCATAAGTCCAATAAATTTAAGATTTTTTGATAATTTCCTCGTCTATTCAGTGATTGGACCTCTTCCTAGTTAATAATTTAATTTACTTCAAGCAATAAATATTAATATCGAACATGTGCACGAAAGGTGAAGCATTATATCACGCAATTAATGGGTTTTAACATGTACGGAATGAGAGAAAATCGCTCTTTTTGCAAAATCTTGATAATTTCGGGCAAGCCAGAAAAATATAAATAGAAATAAAAAGCTTATTAACTACGCAATATATTGATATAAGGTCAAACTGCATGCATGCATAGGATTCGTTGGAGGGAGTTTTTTTTTTTTGGTTTTGTCAAAATCCGTTGGAGGGAGTTCTCCACTTGCACTATTTATTAGATGTTAAAAGGATCATAGAAAAATGGAAGATTATTAGTTATTTATTGCATAGACAGATAATCTAGCATTAAGAAAAAAAAAAACTAAGAATGCAAGTGGATCCATCTTAGTTATCTGTAGATTTTGTTTGTACATGCAAGCATCCTTAATCTCTCCATTAATATGATCATCATCAACCTCGAAACTCATTCATAATCAATGAAAATTGTGGCCTAAAGCCGACCGCCGTGTTAATCTTTCCACCAGCTGGCAAGATATATATGGACCTAATCTCTATAAGGAGATTGATTTAGACCCGGAAATTGTACCGATCTTATCACGAGACCGTGGATCACGGGTCGAACTCGAAGCAGAGACGACCCTTTTGCCAAGTGAATGGGGGGACCCTGCTAATTAGTCTTAGATAACCCTGGGTCAATTAGGGTTTCTTTTCTTTTCTGTGGTTTTTCTGTATCTGGCTGGAACAAGGAAAAATTGGAAGTCCATGCAGCTGTTGTATACACAGCAAGAAGCTGGCTCTTCCTAAGATGGCAGTGTATGGTATGATGATGACTCGGGAAAAAAACACATAAATATCACCAGCCCACTCCCATAAATATATTGCTGTGCACGCCACAAAAATTGGCGACCTGGCACACAGCTCAGCAACATGGTCCCCAAAATGAGAGCCAGCACTCCACCATCATGCTGGCCTTAGCCATTAGTCACCACCCAAATCAGTAGCTGGAAAAGAAAAAAGAATTATATTTGCATACTAGGGTCTGCACCAGTCTTCCTTTCCTTGGGGGGGGGGGGGGTCAAAAGTGGATACCTGATTTTGGAACCCCGGGTAACTGATCGGAGATTTTGAAAAAGGCTCGAGTGCCACCGGTCGAGAGAATGAAGGATTATCGAATTTGATTCGATATGAAACTCGTGATGAAAGAGTGATTGCTTATGAATTCTCTCGTGTGAGCATGAAGAAAGAGCAATCTCAGTCCGCTTGCTAGAGATCATTTCACCAGAAATGAAAACATAACAAAAAAAGTTTGATTTGGTGTGTAGCTCGTAAGCTCAAATATAAGCAGTTTGATATTGATTTTTGTTTTGTCAATTGTCTTTGTACGGTCCTTCGGTAACTCTCCCATTGTACTTCACCATGTAATCCATTAGTCGAGGGAGTTGAATTTTCGGGGGGACCCCAATCCCAAATTTTTTGAGGACAACTTTCATCTATGATGGCTGAAAGGGAAACACCCACTTAAATAAGTGTGGCTGTCCATTGTACTTCACCCTGTTATCCATTAGCCGAAGGACTTGAATTTCCAGGGGGACCCCAATCCCAATTTTTTTTAGGACAGTTTTCAATTATAACTGGTAAAGGCGAAACCCACTGATCAGGATCACCTTTTGTTCTTCACATTCATTGTTACATAAACCTCTCATTTTTCTCCTTTAGCCAATGGCTGGGGCCATAGACTCCATGGATGTTGTGAACAAAAAGCTCCCCTTTTTGTTGTATTTTATCATGGTTCTGCTCAAATGATTATTTCAATTCTTCTTAGCAGGTTACAGCAGCTATTGAATCGGGCATGTACATTTTTTTCAGTAATGTGCAAGATACTGCACAAAACAAACGTTTGAGAGCAATATTAATATAAGTTTACAGTAGCTTTGATAATCCAATGTCAGGGGGCAGTGAGAATGTTAGTCCGTGAGTCCCCCACAATCTATGAACTTGGCGAGGCATGCTGTGATTTTGTGAATGGTGGTTTTGCACAGCTTAAGCGGCCATGTTTGTCCTTCAGAGGTTTTCTCTATTGTCCTTTGGAGATAAGACTGTCAAACCAGATAATAAAACCTTTTCCTTCCTTTTACTTTTCCCCATAAACCAATCCCTGAATCTGACTAAATTGCTAGTCGTGACCATCAAAATCATCAGATTTCATCACCCACTTTATCTTCAATCGGGGTGTTTGACCATCACTTGCATAGTATTTGTTTTTTGGCCGAGCATCGCATGCGTAGTTTAATGCAGTCAAGAAAAGCCAAGAAAGAGATTAAGGTGAAGACCTCTGTGCACAAACCAACAAAACCTGTCATTTGTTTAATGCAGTCTGGTCAGATTTTACATTTGCCCAAACAATTGAAACTAAAATTCAGGACTTTTTCAGTAAATAACTGATAAACTGTCAATGTCCATGACAGATCGTGATAGAGAATCAAATCTCAAAGAGGTTGCAGTAGTTCCTTTACATGCACAAATACATTTGCCTTCTCTTTTACTGTATTAATGTGAAGCTGTAAGAGCACCTACCGCCGATAACTCCACCTCCTCTTCTTTGTTTATCCCCAGGACACAAACCAAACCAACTCATCTCTGATATTCCTTTATTTCCCTTTTTCTCTTTGCAACAAACCTCTCTACCTTCCCTTGCGTTTCTGGGTCTCAGAGAAAGCTACATTTCAGCTTAGATTCAGACTCACATTAAGCTTGCTGATGGGAAAAACCAGGTTTTGCATTGTCTATATATAATTGGCTTTCTTGAACCAACCGTGGCTGATTCAAGTTTCTTGAAATGTCTCTTACGAGCTGAAAATGGGTTGGTTGGTCTCCTTTTGGAGAGATCTATGATTCTGGGATTAAGCTCTCCTTGCAAGACTGAGTTTTTGTCGGAGATCTAGAACTCTGGATGTGAAGCGCCTCTGAGAAAGGTGAGAAATTGATGAATTGTAATCTTTCCTCTTTTTGGCCTCTGTTGTGTCAATTTTTGTGCTGGTTCAATATTAAAATTATGTTTTTTTTTTGGTATACTGGTCAGATAGTCAATTAGAGACAATGATAGGAATGTTAGTTTCGTCTTATATCTGCAGCGTCTCGATCTAATGATGGCATTGTAAAGCTTGTGTAGGCTTTTGCTTTCTGATTGTGGTCTTGACTAGCCAATCGCTTTGCAGTCTTTCCGGTGTTTTAGGAAATGAAAATGTGGTATTTTGATGACTGCCGTTATGACTAGGTGTAGCTTCTCTGACTCTCTTGGGTGCCTGAAACTGTACGTGAATCTGGAAATGAAAGTTGGTGATCCTAATACAAGGTTTTACGCTTTGAGGAAGTTGCTAAGTTCTTTTACACATTTTGTAGGCACTGAAAATATGGCCACAGATCTCAATGCTGAATTATCCAAGGATACTGCCATTTTCAACCTTAAGGTTTGGGAAGTCATAGGAATCGTCGTGGGTTTGTTTATCGTGATCATTCTCTCTGTACTATCGCTGTGTTTAATGTTGAAGAAAAAATCGAGAAGAACGCGAGACAAACTGCCCCTCAGCCAGATTCCGACCGTTTCTAAGGAAATCAAAGAAGTTAGGGTGGAGCAAGTGTCCACCAGTGCATTTGCTCCCCGTGATGGCATCCTTCTCACTAGTCAGGACAAATCCAGTGACAAAGACTCGGATAAAGTGCTTGTACATCTCGGCATGGAGAAACCGTACAAAGGAGATAATAGCAGCCAGTCTGGGTCATTTCATCGTGTAGACAGAGACGGTTATGGATCCCTATCAGGAGACGAATCGAACTCTGGCATTGTGACTGTTTACAAACCTTCTTCGTCACACCTGATAACCGCTCCTTCACCTTTGTCTGGCTTGCCCGAATTTTCGCACTTGGGCTGGGGTCACTGGTTTACATTGAGGGATCTTGACCTAGCAACAAGCCGGTTTTCCAAGGAAAATGTCCTTGGTGAAGGAGGTTATGGAGTTGTTTACAGGGGCCGTCTTATCAATGGGACTCCCGTGGCAGTTAAGAAAATTCTGAACAATGTGTAAGTTTACATTTTCATTGCAACTTACAGGGTTGACACTATTTGCTTTTGCTCCCTTTAAGATGTAACTTGGATTCCTAAGGAAATTTGCTTTTCAAACTCAATGTGATAGGGGCCAAGCAGAGAAAGAATTTAGAGTGGAAGTCGAAGCCATTGGGCATGTGCGCCATAAGAATTTGGTTCGTCTTCTTGGGTACTGCGTGGAAGGGACACATAGGTACTGCTCCTGTTCATGGTGGCTCGAGTCTTCTGGTAGACCAAGATCTCTTCAGTGTATAATAAGTTGAAACGTGGGACCACTGTGCCACCGCAAGTGCAATGTGAAGAAAACTTGCTGGAATAACAAAAGCGCTGCATGTCAGATCAATAGTGGAGAAATATTGAACTGAAGAGTGTCGCTTTAGGCGTGATGGATTTTGGATAAGCTGGTAGCTTATGCTAAAAACAATTAACTCCTATATCATCATTATGTAGGCCCCAATTTAAACCACCAAATAAGACAATCTATGTTCCCATCTGATTAGCACAGTAGCTTGATTTTGCTTCTACTATAATGTGGTTTCCTTGGTGCTAAACTGTACCTGTTGTGTGAAAACTCATAGGGTGTTGGTATACGAGTATGTCAACAATGGAAACCTGGAGCAGTGGCTTCATGGAGCTTTGCGCCAGCAGGGATATCTCACTTGGGAAGCTCGAATAAAGGTTCTGCTTGGCACAGCTAAAGCGTAGGTTCATTCTGTATAGCTTCTACAAGTTTCATGTGGTTCCGTTCTAGTTCTAAGCTGCAGTTCATGATTTTGCAGTCTAGCTTACCTGCATGAAGCCATAGAGCCTAAAGTTGTTCACCGAGACATTAAGTCGAGCAATATATTGATCGATGATGAATTCAATGCCAAGGTGTCTGATTTTGGTTTGGCCAAGTTGCTGGGTGAAGGGAAAAGTCATGTCACAACTCGAGTTATGGGAACTTTTGGGTTAGTTTCCTTCTTTCCTTATATTCTATGACAGTTCAGTCAGTCTTCCCTCACACACGGGATCTTTCTTTTTTTTAACATTGTAGTCATCCTTCCCTCGCACGCGGGATCTATCTTTTTTCCCCAAGTAAGCACTGGACTTATTGGTAAAACTATTTCCTTGACTGACCTTTCATCTTAATTATATCAGGTATGTGGCTCCTGAGTATGCAAATACTGGCCTTTTAAATGAAAAGAGCGATGTATACAGCTTTGGTGTGGTTCTACTTGAAGCAATCACTGGTAGAGATCCTGTTGACTATGGACGTCCAGCCAACGAGGTACCCAATCATGCCGTTGGATTAGCATATTCAAATTGTTTAAAATTTCTCTAGCATGGGACATGCATAATATGCATGTTTCAGCTTCTTCTGGCAAACTAATTCTAGTTTTTTGGCTGTAAGACATTGTTTTTCTAGATCACTTCCTCTCTGTGCTGCAATAACAATGCAAAAGTTACGACTATACTGGCTAACACGGAGATAAGGTGTACCTATACTGGAGCACACGTATAATGCTTTCGAAAGCCACTTATTTCTCGATTCCAGGATGCTTTTGAGAAAAAGCATAGTAACCCTCTTGAGAGTTTTAGGTGCTTTTGCATAGCAATAAGAGCTGTCTCCTGCTTCCTTGTCATACTTGAAGTAATTGCTCATCCTTGTTCATACTTTCTATTTGAAAACTGTTCATAAAAATTGACCTCATGCTCCATTTTCTACACTGTCTAATTAGAAGTTTTGCTGGGTCAAGATTTGCCATTAGCATGCCATTGTGTTAGACTTGTATTTAAGAGTTCAGTTGGTTTCTTTCATGCTTTCTACAATTTGCCTGGGGGAACTCTTGTGGGGTACTTGCTCTTTTAAAGTAATAGTGTCGACTGACCTCGTGCCAGTTTATCTACAAAACTTGGTTCAATTTCCACTTAAGTCGATTTTAGGTGGTTTCTCTGTTTGCCTGTGCTGGTTGATTCGAATAAATTTTCTGCTATTACCGTGGCGTAACATTTCATCAGTTATAACGGGTTGCATCCTGCTATCATATGGCACATGCGGTACTTTCTTGGAGCCTAAGTTTGTCAATAGCTGTTCTGCTTCTTCCCTTCTCACATTCAGAAACGTGATACGTCTGCGGTAATTATATGATAGTTTCCTGCAAAAAAGTGGCTTTTCCGAGAAAAAAAATATATGTGGTCTAAGAATTTAATGAATGTGGCTATCCCTAGTGGTAGAACTATATCTTTAGAGTCTACTGTTCGGCATTCCATTTTTGAAGTTCTCTGCTCTCACTTTTTCTATCCCCATTCCATCAGACTGCAAAAATATGTACTTACATTTACTGACATTTGCTTCCAAAAGCATCTTGAATCATGGAACGATGCCTTTATATTCTGCATCCTCATCTCTTCTATTGTGCTCCAGAGGAGTCCTGTTTCATCTCCGTTGAACTACTTAATGAACACTTCCATCCTAACAAGTCTGATCAATAACTCATAATTTTTCAGGTGAATCTGGTTGATTGGTTGAAAATGATGGTCGGCAGCCGCCGGTCAGAAGAGGTGGTTGATCCTAATATTGAGGTTAGGCCCTCAACTAGAGCCTTGAAACAAGCCCTTTTGACAGCTTTGAGGTGCGTTGACCCAGATCATGAAAAGAGACCCAAGATGGGCCAAGTTGTCCGAATGCTTGAATCCGAGGAGTATCCAATACCAAGAGAGGTAGCTTTTCCGATTATGTTTACCTTTTTTCCAATTAAATCTTGTAGATCAAATTTCACTGTACTTGGATGGACCTCTTGATGACATCTGCTCCATTTTGCTGCTGCTTCCTTCACGGTCTGCATTTCCCTTCTGTTATGCATAGTAAAAGTGTTTCGTCAGGTTCCCCTTGTCTCATATCAACTTGGCTCCATTTTTCTCTGATGTTCCATTTCATAGGGCATTTCTGTTATTCGAAGGATCACTCAGTTGTTTTTAGTTGTCCAAACTTTCTTGACTGGAGATTGATTATCATTGATGAAACACGCAAATTGTACTCTGAGCAGAGAGTAAGAGATATACTAGCTCACAGCCGCACACCACCTCAGCTAGAGATTGATACTTTCAAGTGAAAAAAGATGCTACGCATAGGGCGACGGCGACGGTATACTGACCCATTCACCATAACATCAGCTTGGTAACCTCCACATAGCACATCACAGGATGTGTCCATCAATCACTACTTTTTCTTCAAGCTGATCCTTCTTCTTCTGACAAGCATCATAGTACTTAATTTTATCATGTTCCTCATGCAAAGTATTTCTGTCGGAACTTCCATCAAATGTTGTACTTTTCCAATCCATACATCTCATTGGATATCGGGACATTGTTCCAGTTTTGTTCCTCCTAAGAAAGTATCATATCTGTGGTTTCAGGATAGAAGGCACCGTAGAACCCAGGGAGGTAGTAGCATGGAGATGGATTCCCAGCGGGAGATGTCTGACACAGACCGGAGCGACTATCCAGGTTCAAGATCAGAAAGCAAAGCGTATCAGCGAACGTGAAAGCAACAGATCTACATGGACTGTTTCTCCAAATGGGAACCAAGGGCTGATGCAGTACTCATGACACTTCTCCTCCCCATTTTCCAATTAGATGGTGATTGTTAAGCTCCAAATGGGAACCAAGGGCTGATGCAGTACTCATGACACTTCTCCTCCCCATTTTCCAATTAGATGGTGATTGTTAAGCATGGGATTTGGGAAGGGACATGATCATTCTTTTGTTCTTTTCGTTTTTGAATCTTTTCTGTAGATGATAAATGATTGTTGCCTATGTGTGTGAGTGGAGAGTACTGTGGAGAACCTTAGCATAGAGGGTGTGTGTGTACAGATGGTTAGCATCCAAAGATCGATTGATTAAATGCTTCATTCGTCCTTTGTTGGAAGAGAAAGTGCTTCTTGAGGCCAAAGGGAAACAAAGTTCCATCGTGTCTCTTGAATATGATCAGCATGCATCTGTTGGTTTTATCTTTTCCCACTTGAGCATGTTCCACTTCCACATTGGAATTGGAGGTTTACCTAAAAAGTGACATTTGCATACTATAATTACACCCAAGTTGAGAAATATAATTACAAGATATAATTGTTTGAGAAGATAGTAGTTAGCACGATGTACCAATGTTGCGAAATGCTCAGGTTGTCGAGAACGTTGAATCCACATGATAATTAATTTTTTAGCTTTAATAATGTAGGGGCATGAACAGAGAGAAGTGATTACCTGAAGGCCCGTGAGATTATATTTTTTTGAATACTTAGATTCTCAATATGACTGATTATGCTTTGATGTTTCTGTACAAGTAGATTCATTCCAATGACTATCAATTGAGCATCTTCTATGGCCATCTTTTGACTTTATCCTACATAAGGTGCAGGGTGCTAGGAAAAAACCTGAGAATGATTTACCCTATCTGTCAGTATATCTCGTACAATCTAGTGATTGGGAAGTTCTTGTGCATTTCATCATAACTTGCCATATGGCAATTTGATAAAGAGTCAAGGGTCTATTTTTGCTCATGGAATTTTGCCAACAAAATTTGTCAACTTCGCGTCATTAAATTCTAAAACTTTAACTTCATTTTTTTAAGACCTACAATTTCTGACCTTTGATCTAGTCAAGTCAAGAAGAAAGGACTCAAAGTGCATCAAAATTGTAACAAATGAACAAAAAAAAAAGGTCTTCAAATTTAAGTGTACGAAATTAACAAGTTTTACGATTTGTAAATTAAAAAAAACATTAAATTCAAACGAGAATTGTGTGCTTAATAATTAATTAAACTCCGAAAAACAAAAGGTGCTGGAAAACATCGTTTTCTTGTTAATATGAATAACCTTATTGGTCAAAAAGGTAAAATGAATAACCTAAATTAAACTAAACCACTTCCTCTCTTATGGAACTGCTTGGGCAAAAAAAAAAATGCCCTTTTCCCTTTTGTTTTCCCCTCCTTGCGTTTATTCACCCTTGAACACATTTTAACTATCATCATTAAGACATATCGAGATTTGCGGAATAACTTCTTATGGGTATCTTTTTTTTTTTTGCTCAAATTCCCTATTACCCCGATCATTCTTGATTCTCGAATCTATAACAGAACTTAAATGGTCTAAAAATTAAAGATTAAATACGATCCGCAATCCAAGTATTAATAATCCCATGTCGTACGAAAATCTAAACGGACTATATTAAATCTCGATACAAATTAGATTCACCCATCAATCATAACAAGATAGATATATAGTGCTTACGTTCACTTATATATGTATCACAAGAGGCCCGCTATCAATTTAGATGAAATTATAAATGACATATGGAAAGAAAAATTAAATTCCAAGCCACCATATTTGCTGGGATTGAACACCAAGCTAAATCAGACAACGTAACTGTAATTTTAACGGGTTTTCTTTCTTATCTGCTTGTTCGACTATAGCCGCATTATTACAGCACAAAAGACCAAACAAAGAAAGGCAAAAAAAAAAAAAGGCATCGACAGTGTGAACGCAGAAAGCAAGAGAGCAGAAATGGATCTGCCACTCTCTTTCTCTCTCTCTCTCTCCATGTCTCGTTTCTTGATCGCCATTAGAGCCTCCGTTTGACCACCACTGGTTCTCGGCGCCTGCAGGTAGCTGGTTCGTTGGATGTAGCTGTCATTCCTCATACCCATCGTTAGCTTAGTTCCAAAGCTTTGAGCTTTGGACTGGATCGGACTGACTTTCTTTTTGACACTTCTTGGAAACGAGTTGTGGGGGCATCTTGCTCCGATGCAGGCTGGTCATTTGGGTTTTCGTTTCGATGCTCAGTCTTACTGTGCTTGTTCCAGTAGTGTTCTTGGTTGAAAGTTGTAATGCTTTCATCCTCTGTTCTTTTAAGTATACTTTTCGTGGGGGTGGATGTCATCCCTCTTCTGGGCATATCGAGCTTCAGAAGAAGCGCGAAATCATGGGGTTTGACTTTGTTGCTTTAGTGTTTCTTGTCATTTTGTGGTGCTGTTTGTTATGATCTGCTAAGGTAGTTCTGGAGTACCTATGACAGGTCCCCCTGATCTCAACAACTCAAAAAGCTCACAAATTGGCAAATTTGATAGATATTTGCTCCCCACTATATAAAAACATGTACAGTTGCTTAAAGGGGTGTCCTTTTTTACTTTGGAGTTATTCTAATTCATATCATGTTAGATTTAGCTTCCTAGTAGTAATGTCTCTCTTCTTTGCGTTAGAGTTGAGTCCTCTTTGGTTAGAAAGCTGCGGACATGCACTCGTTTGCGAGTGATCATTGGGTTGAGTTGTAAATTCCAACGGTTTAGACACTGGAATAGTTTCTCATTACTTAGCTGGGATTGTCATTTAGTGGGGATGAAGAGGGTCAAGGGATGGTGCATGTTAATTGCTTTCTTTCTCTCTAAGTTCCTCTTTAAGACTAGAGATCTTTGTTGATCTTGTTGTTCCAATTTTAGCAGGTCGATGAACAAAGCCCCTTTGTACAGGTAGAAAAGCTACAAGCTTAAGAGGAAGCTTGTGGGAGCTAATGGCTTCAGTAGGTGTCCCACCTGCTTCTGGTTTGAGAGATACTAGTGGATATGCTCTTGGCACAGATAGGTTGCCAGAAGAGATGAATGACATGAAAATTAGGGATGAAAAGGTATGTCCTTTCGATATTTTAGTACCTTGATAGTTATATTTGTTTGTCTGATGCCACTCCTAGTAATTATCTTGTTTATGTTATCCTAATTCTTGTTTCTGCTGATCTTGAGCATCTGAAATTCACCCCTTGATGAATTCTAGGAGATGGAAGCAACGGTTATTGATGGTAATGGGACGGAGACAGGTCATATTATAGTGACAACTATTGGTGGTAGAAATGGCCAGCCAAAGCAGGTATTCATGTTTAAATTCTTTTCTAAGAACCATTCTTCTGAATCATTTTGCATATTTTGTTAGTCGTGTATTGATCTTCTCGTGGAATGGCATCTTTTCATGTTTAGGTGTCTTTTCTGTCTCCACGTCTATGCAGTTGGGAGATCAGAACTCATGCTTCTGTGGTCCACTTTTAGTTTTTCTCCTATGAACCATGAACTAATGACTTTTTTCCAGCGTCTCTTAAAGTTTGGGGTTTCATTTGTGGCTCGATATTATAACTGATCTGCTGAGGATGAGATATGTATGAAATGAACACGATCAATCAATATCATGCTTCAAACATCTTTTAGCTAAGTATAGACAATCAAGCATGAACTTGTTCTTCTACATGTCTGTTTTACGGGCTGAGAGGAACATATAATCTCAGTTGGCCATAATTTGGTTACTACATTTCTGGAGTAATGATAAAAATGTGGTTGACTGTCATTGTCATCTATGTATTATTGAAATGTGTGTGAGATGCTCGTTTCTGCTTCAGTGTTCATCTCCATTGATCATATATGCCTGTTTCGGGCACCTTTTTTAATTTATAATTTCAGACAATAAGCTACATGGCTGAGCGAGCAGTTGGACAGGGATCATTTGGAGTGGTGTTTCAGGTATGTTGTTGCTGCTTGTGTCGTAATTCATCAGTACAAAAAACTTTCCGATACATTTTAACTTTATAAGAAAGATTGTTGATATTTAAACTGCTTTTACATAGGCAAAATGCTTAGAGACAGGTGAAACAGTGGCCATTAAGAAGGTTCTTCAAGATAAGAGGTACAAGAATCGGGAATTGCAAACAATGCGTCTCCTTGACCACCCAAATATTGTGTTCTTGAAGCATTGCTTCTTCTCAACGAGTGAAGAGGATGAGCTATATCTGAACCTCGTTCTGGAGTATGTACCCGAAACAGTTCACCGTGTGATCAAGCACTACAACAAGCTGAATCATAGGATGCCTCTAATTTATGTGAAACTTTATGCATATCAGGTATACTATCAATCTTCTTGCTTTCGCTCTTATATTACCTTTCACAGTATTACCCAGTTAATATGGAGAAGCACTCTCTGATCGGGTCCCACTTATGGGGATAGTGTTTCCTCGACTTTCTCTTCTTATTAGTCTTCTGGATTTCGATTCTCTCAACTTGAGCATTCCAGTGATATCTGTCATGTTATTTATTTTTTCCTGACCAAACTATATCTTTCACGTTACTGATGCATGTTCCTGTTCTTGTAATTTGGAAGATCTTCAGGGCATTGTCGTACATTCACCGCAGTATTGGAGTGTGCCATCGGGATATCAAACCTCAAAATCTTTTGGTGAGTTCATCATCTAGTACAATGTTGATGCCCTAAACTTTTTAATCCTTTGGCTTGGCATTTAAGAAGTGTACAGTGGATATCTTGTCTAAGTTCCTTCATTATTGAAGAGAGACACATTTGGAGCGATGTTTCTTCTCTGGTTGTATTGTATCATTTTATGTCCTCATTAAGAATCAATGGAGGGTGCTTGAAGATATAGTTTGTTTAGCTTTGTGAAGGTAGTTTCTTTATTCCCTCTGCAGGTAAATCCTCATACCCACCAGGTCAAGCTATGTGATTTTGGAAGTGCAAAAGTATTGGTACGTTCCTGCTCTTCAATAGGCAACTAGCATGTCCCCTCCTTTGTTTGGTATAAAGAATTTATGTTGTGTTGCTTATTATAGGTAAAAGGGGAGCCAAATATATCGTACATTTGCTCAAGGTACTATAGGGCTCCTGAGCTTATTTTTGGAGCAACTGAATATACAACAGCTATTGACATCTGGTCTGCCGGCTGCGTTCTGGCTGAGCTACTTCTGGGACAAGTAGATGCTTTTCACGTTCCACTTCTGTTTCTCTATACAATTCAAATTTACTAGGAATTTTATTTGTATCGTTAACTTGGTTGCAGCCTCTGTTTCCTGGTGAGAGCGGAGTGGATCAGCTGGTTGAGATCATCAAGGTACTGGAGTTTCCTTCAATTTCAGCGGTCTAACTTCACATGCATTTGAAGACCCTAGAATACTTTGGTCTGCATTTGGTTGGGGCATCAGTTTTTCCTGTGTGTTTTTGGGAATCTGTTTTGCAGGTTCTGGGCACCCCAACTAGAGAAGAAATCAAGTGCATGAATCCTAATTATACAGAGTTCAAATTCCCCCAAATAAAAGCTCACCCATGGCACAAGGTATATAGACTTGATTGTAGTTCGTAATCTGCCAGATCGTTCATATTTCTATGACCCTTACTTTTCTTTTGTTTGTCAGATTTTCCACAAACGCATGCCTCCTGAAGCTGTTGATTTGGTTTCGAGATTACTCCAGTATTCTCCGAACCTACGGTGCACAGCTGTGAGTATCACAGTATCTGTTTGCTTAGCTCTCTCTTTTTTTTTTTGGGAGGGGGGGGGGTTGGGGGCGCTCGGGATAAGAACCAGAATCAATTTGCACTTGGGTGTCACAAGAAATTTTGCAATGGGTTAAGTAGCTGATAACTAAAATAGAATAGAATGGAAAAGTATTAGCAAGCGCAAAACTGACTAGTTATGACAGAGACCCAATTAATAGGAGATGGATCATCACACTTAGTTGATTGCAGTAGCTTTCTCTTTCTGCAGATGTGTATTTGACATAAAGTATTCCGGTGATTAGTAACCCCATGTGTGTGGATGAGCAGCATTAGTCCTACTGTCTATCAGTTCTGCATCCGGTCAATAGCTTGGCGTAGTCCTTGGATAGAAATAGAATGATGTCTCAGAGCATGCAGTAATAGGGTGGTTGTTCTTCCTTGGATAGAAATAGAATAATATCTCATGCTATGCAGTATTAATACGCATTTAGTTTGGATGATCTGAGATGTGTACCTCAAGCCTTTTATTGTCCAATTAAAAGTCTTTAATTTAAGTGTGCCTGTTTCTGCTTTAGTTGCTTGAAAACACAATTAAGCTGCTTCTATTCCTTTATTGAGTCTGGTAAAATTAGATATTGGATTGTCTCTAAAATAATTGTTCAGGGTATTAACCTATTCCACGAGGCTGGCTTCTTTTTTCGTTGTCGAGGAAAAGATCCTAGATGATGAGTACTCTTTACATACTTTGCAGCTGGATGCCCTAATCCATCCTTTCTTTGATGAGTTACGCGATCCCAATGCCCGCTTGCCTAATGGACGATTTCTTCCTCCACTGTTCAACTTTAAATCTAATGGTCTGATGGTCTTTTCTTCAATCGATCTTGACTTTTTTCTTAATATGGTGTGATATTCTGATTGAGTGCTTTTGCTGCTTCTAATCAGAACTAAAAGGAGCGCCAGTTGAGGTGTTGTCGAAATTGATCCCAGAGCATGCTAGGAAGCAGTGTCCCTCTGTAGGGTTGTAATCAAATGTGAAGTGTACCAATAGCCACTGTTGTTTCTCTATTTTAAGTTATGATTTCTCATGTCTTGTGTGTCTTATTCTTATTTTATGTTCTTTTCTATGTGCAGCTTTTGTTGTTAGATAACTGTTTTATTGGATAACTGTTTTACTGTATCGCTTCGTCCAAACAGAACCAAAGTTGCCTTCTGTCTGACATGTCCATTATGAAATTGTCATATCATTGTCATGGTCAATTAAGTCTCTTTGGATTTGTTTTTTTATTGTTGGGAGATGGTTGAGACTGGAGATCATTTTTTTGTTTTTTGTTTTCTAGAATGGATTCTCTGGGTTGGTAGAGTTGAAGATGTCTCACAAGAACTGGTGAACAAAAATACAAATTTTCCTCTAAAGCACAATACTGTTGATCGGACTGGAAGTGTAGGTTCCAGAAGTACTATGGGTAAAAGTGCACGATTCTGTTGGCTTGGCAAGCCAATCCGTCATACAATAATAGCACAGCTCCTTTAGCTTGTTGTTGGTCGTCTGTTCCCAGTTTGAGCATCGATAATAGGAGATTCAGGGCCTCTAATATGTGTTGAGGCATGGATATGCGGCCTTGACCTATCAAGCCACGCACACTGCAAGCAGTAAAACTTTAATATCGGCTTAGTTGAGTTCGCTGAAAGTGTGTAACCTAGTCGTTTGTATCATGTAGATGTGATTATGACCACGCGGAAATAGCATTGTGAAAATTTGCCTGGCACTTCTTTACAGTAGAAGTTGTTTAGATACATTACGGTTTATTTATCGAGGACAAAAAGAAATAGAACAGAACATCTAGATGCTCAGTTACATCAGTCCCCAGCCAAACTCTTGTCAAGCACTCTTATGATATCCAGATGATGTGCGAAAGCTATAGCTATGTTTGAGGGGGCGAGTTGTGCTTCAGAACGACAAAGAATAGAAAAGCCAGGCAAGCAAATAGGAGGGACATTGCAGACAATATGCCGATGTCAGTCCCTATATCATCATAGCTCAAACTCCTCGTTGAGGCCAACCTATCCCATACATAAGAACTGCCTGGCAATTTTGGGCAACTGCAATCTGATACACACTCATTAGTATTGCAGTAGAAACTAATTGAAGTCATCACGTTCATAGCATATTGGAAAGGGTTGCTCCAATACATCCACCTGTAAAACCTTATGTCCGATAGCACGACGACTACTCCAGAAGCTGAAACCCACAGTGATGTCACAATTGACACAGCAAATGCGGCTAGTGTAGGCACTGGTGCTAGGAAAGTGATCATCATTCCAAAGTATGTCACACAAATTGTGAACACAAAGAGCACAGTCCAGTACATCATGAACTCATGGATGGAACCAGTTCCAATTCCTGCCATACCATTCCCGATTCCCACTAATGCAAGTGTTGCAATGAAGAAGTATGGAATTTCTCCCAGTGCCCATGACAGAGGATAAAAGATAGGATGGTACATCCCTGCTCTCTTCTCTCTGAAGTACACTAACCTGTCTGTGCCAATCTGAGGAATGACATTATTTGCTGATATGACTCCTATTAGAATTACTTGCATATATATATAGAGGGAGCGCGAAGTCATGCCATATACGTCCTCATATTCAATCTTCCAATATAGGGAACCCATGAGAAGACCAATCATGATGCACCCAGTAAGTCTACCATACGTGTACTGTACGTTTCTCCATAGGAATCTTTGAGTTCTGAGTAGTACCATCATGGCTTGCAGTGTGTATGGAGCAGGATAAACAGAAGAAGAAACCATGTAATTCCTATCCTCGGTTAAACTCTTTATACTGTCGATTTCTCTGTTGTTCATTTCGTGCAGGGAACTAGCTTGGTAGGCCTCTGCAAAATTTATCGTTGGTGTCTCTCTCTCTTTTACGCCTAATCCGAGAGTCGCCATGACAAAACCAACTGGACTCGCTCTTTCGGAATAGCGGGGAACTTTTGGAACTGATAAGAAATAATCTAGCAGGTCACTGCAGTCGGGTCCTATTGGGCCAAAATATGCTTGCTGCCCTTCATGTGTCAAAATCAGGGCCAAGTCGAAGAAATTGAGTGTGCGAGCATTAGGGTGTGCTAGAGTGGCAATAATAACACACCCTGAATAAGAAACTTGAGATAGAACATTGAGGATACTTGAGGTACCTCTACTGTCGAGTCCTGATACTGGTTCTTCGAGAAAGAGAATACTTGGATTAGCAGCTAGTTCAACAGCAATGGTTATCTTTTTGGCTATCTCAAATGTTTTTCCAGTAGCATCACGAAGGGAACCAACCAGTTGATTTGAGTAAGGCAGTAGATCAAGTTGGTCAAGGACTAGCTCCACATGGATGCGACGATTTACATAACTGATTGTTTGACCGAGACGGAGTGCAGCACTGAAATGAAGGGTCTCACGCACTGAGAGATAAGGTTGGTGGGCATCGAGCTTCTCTACGTAGCCAATAAGTCTAGAATAGGCAGGACCCTTTTCCCAACATTTTGCCTGGAGGTTGCCCTTGAGGCTACCTGTTGAAGGTGCCCTCCCAGCCAGGCAATTCAGAAGAGTAGATTTACTTCCTTTCGATCCACCCATCAAAGCAAGCATGTTCCTAGGCCTAGCATAACCCGTGATGTTGCTGAAAATTGAAGCACCTTCTGTCATGTCTTCATCGTACCTTATTAAGGGAGAGTAGGGTGTTACATAGCGTGCAAATGGGTCATATAGTCAACACTGCATGGGCATACGTAAAAGGAAAGTTCCATAGGGATAAGATGTACCTCATGAATGATAGATCCTCAAAAAGGAGAGTAATTGGCTCTACTGGAATGCCTAGTTCATTCCTCTCCATATCGACCCTGAACTCCTCTACCCATTTTTGAACTCCACCGTCGTGCCTCATTTTTCCGTATCTTTGTTGTCCAGAATATGGAGAAGCTGTGAAACTATTAGTTTGTTCATTGTGAATTTCAAGTGACTGAAACTCACTCTCCATGTCTCCTTTATAGTAGCTGATTGTCGGAGACGATCTGATAGAGGGTAAGGATTGGCTGGTTCCTGTGAATTCTATCTTCTTTAGTCCTAGTAATCCGAGGAAGTTGGCAACAAAGGTCCACCCAATAAGAACGGCATAAGGTAGCCAGGGCTTTTCAGCATCTTCAGACAGCTGATAGAATGCGAGGTACGCTTTTCCAACCGTCATGTTAGGGAATTGACCACAGAAGGCAAGTTGGCTTTGGTAGCTGGAGCAAGGATCTTGATAGTCATTTTCAAATTGAATCTTGCAAAATAAGATGTTGGCCCAGTGGATTGGGTTTGCGCGGACTAGCCATTTCCAGTATACGGGTACATTGGATGGGTAAATCACAAAACCACTGAACAGGAGGAAGATTGAAACTAGTAGGCCTGCCAAAAAGATGCAATTTTGTCAGCTTTTCGCTTGATGCAGGATTAGGTTAAACAATGCAAAATGACCTTAACATTTTGTACACTTTCCATCTAATTTTGAATGGAAAAGCATTGTGATTCTGATTCTTAAAGGAGATGATTATACCTGCCAAGGCATTCCCAACTTCTGGGATTGCGGAAATTGCACTGAGAAAGAAAAATACTGATGATCCAAAATACGCGACCAAGAATAGGAGTAGCAAATACTGGAAAAATGGTGCTCCATTTCCTGTTGGTGATAGCCCAGCTAGAAAATAGACACTTACTGTATATGCTATTGCCTGCACAAAGTAATAGATATGTTGGAGTTTAATATCGATTCTTAACTATAGTTAATTTAAAGAGGAAACAAATTAAAGTGGGTACTTCTATTAGGGTCTGCGGTAGGTTGACTACGCAATGGGCAACGACATAAGTGGAGACCCTGTAAAATCTCTGAGCCTTGTGCTTGTAGAAGATTGGCCTCTGGAGCATATAGAGAGGAAGCTGCACCAAATTTATGAGCATAATGCTCATGGTGGATACAAATCCGAGGGCCCTTACTGAGTTCATCTGCTGTTGGTTGTAATTGCCGCCAAGCTTGTAGAATAGTGTTCCTGCAAATATGCCCAGTACAATTGCCTGCAAAATAAACATATCTGCCACTCATTTCTTGAATGTTGCAAACTTCACGCAAAAAGTGGATCTTATATAATTTCTATCATTCTGTGAACTTGGCTCTCTGAGTTTCGTTGAGGACTTAAACATGTTCCTTGAGGTAGTTAAACTCGGATCTTCTGATAGTATAAGTTTGTGACCTGGAAAAGCCTCAATTTGATGAAAGCATGAAGCCTCTTCGTAATCTTGATTTGCCTCTTGACGAGTGTTTGAGTAGATTCCCACCATGTCTGGACGAACGGCCTCTGGAATTGCTTCAATTGTGCTTGGTACTCATCTTCCTACACGATGAGAAATTATCATCTGTCGTGACCACGCCAGTCATTTTCTTTCTTTATATCATGCTCAACTTTCTCAAGCATCTCTTTGCATCCCATCCATGACACTCTTTTTTTCATCAAATTTATCTTATTGCCTCCCGCTCTTAGGAAGGAAGACAAAAATGCTGTAGTTGCAAAAGATGTATTTCATACCTCTTCTTTGTAACGCTCAACTTGGAGACGGACATGGCCTCTCGCCTGCTTTAGCATGGAGTATACATGTGAGGCTCGCTCATGTTGCGTCTTTTGGGGTCCAACCGAGAGATATTGCATTTTGTCCTTGTTTATGGATATTGCAGTCACCACATCCCCAACCTGAACTCTTCCGGTGCTTTCGATTCCCCCTGAATGCCCTATTTTACTTGATAGCTTGGCAACCACCAATTCTGCAGCAAAGTAAATAGTCACCCGCATCTCAGGGTTCGTCAAATGTCAACATTGGACTTTGACCGCTTAAATTGGCTGATATGGATTTCTATTGACATGAGCAGACTAATAGTTACGTTTTGCAACATTCAGAGCTGCTTACCTGTCTCTTTTCTTGGCTGTGCATCAACTGCACAATGGTACTTGGATGGTGTCTTGAGAGTTAACCCAAGTCCCGGCTCGCTCTCTACCCAATAGGTATGCTTTACCTCATCTCCATGCACAATCCTCAGGATGTCTTTGTAGTGATCTGAAGCGTGGTAGCACTCAATAAGCTCCTCTAGAGTCAAGGATGTCGCTCCTGGTACCACATACTTGGACCCATCTCCAGCTGCTATGTCTTCAAGTAACTCATTTGATTCCACATGCAATGGTTTTATGTACCTGCATGTGATGTCAATGACATAATGCTGGCTTTACGTTAGCAAAAATCATCCTACCATTTAACTGTACACCCCAAACTCAGATGCATACTAACCCGAGTTTTGTGAAGTATGGGATGGCATCATGGCGAGTGCCTTGAAAGAGAACATGGCCATCGCTGAGCAGTATAACTCGGTCAAAAAGATCGAATATTTCTTGAGAGAGTTGGGTCAACGACATTATGGCAGATGAATGCTGAATTCTGCCGATGGTACGTAGGGTGTCCACTAGGTCGTAGGTGGCTGCGAGATCAGAACTCGAAAATGGTTGGTCATAAATCATGACGGAGTATGTTCCGAGGGCCAATTCAGCCGTTGTGAGCTTCTGGCGATCGAAATCGGAGAAGCCTTCTCCGGTGAGTTTGTGCTCAACTTCCTTCAAACTTAAAATTGCTAAGACATACTCCAAGAATGGATCTTGTCCTTCCACAAGTGCATGTGCAAAGAATTTCCTCATCTGAGGAGTGAAGTTCTCTGGCCGCAGACCCTGGGTACAGTCCCTTGCAAACTCGAGTGTCTCTCTAACCGATAAAAATGGAACGTGTCTGTAGATTTACCAGAAAAAAGTGTTATGGCTTACAATCAGAGATAATGCTGATTATTGAATCAGGATGGGACCATGTACTTAGACAAAATTTCCATCGTAAGCCTCATCTAATCTGCACAGAATGACGGTGTTCAGGCAATTGAGGACTCACCTGTTAAGTTGGCCATTAACGTACGCAATGAATCTGCTAAGGTATATATCAGTGACAGATTTGTCGTTGTACATCACCGAGCCTTCCAAGCTTGAGTTAGGACTTACTTTAGCTCTGCCTGCCAGGATTTCTAGGAGGGTGCTCTTTCCGCTTCCTGCAAAATTGTAAATCCAATGGATCATCACATGGCAGAAAAGTTTGCTACTATTGACATTTACTCGACTTATTGATTGAGAGGTGGCCTCTCAAGATTTTGTCATTGCTGTACTAGAGGAAATTTTCATCTACCCGGAGGTCCTAGTAATAGGGTCATCGAGCCCGGCATGATGTATCCGTCCACTCCCTCTAGGATATTCATCCAAATCGAGCTTTTTCTTTTAAATATAGTCTTGATCGGCCCGAGGAAACATCCCATCAATTTATTCCCGAATGTTTCATATCCTCCTGAGGAGATTTTGCAATTTCTGGAATATTTGATACCAGAGAACCGGACCACCTGCAAGATAATTCGATTTTTACTGAAACTGTAAGATGCTGCTTATGTTGATCAACTGTCGGAAAAATTCACGTCTACTTTATGTTCATGTTCCGTTTCCGACAATTAATTCTACATCGTGATCGAATTCTCATTTTGGGTACATCTTGTGCGTAATCAGGAATGATCATTAGCTTGCTATGCATATTTTAAATGGAAAATTAGATGGCTATCAACGATATATATTACGTATGAATGTGTAGACGACCATTTGAAAAGGATAGGTGAAGATCTAAATCTAGGGTCAACTGGAACATCAATCTCTTCTTGTATTTGATATTATTGATTGTAAGGATTACAAAATTTGCTTCAGGGCTTGGGGCCTGACAAGGAGAAATCTATCACAATCAAGGAGAGCAAAGGACAAAGAGAGGAGCCCTGGGCATACAACAACAAAGATTCCCTAGATATCATATCACACAAGTATGCTACGATCATAACTTTATGCTCAGAAATTAAATATTTCTGAAAGCTTCGCTAGTTTCGCAAAAAATGAGTGATCCGAAAATATTTTTTTTAAAAAATGATTACTTATACGGCTTGAAATAATTAGTCAATGAAAATGTTTTCGTTACCAACAACAATTTAAATCAAAATGTTTGCGTAAATGATGAAACTATATTTCACGCATTCATTTTTGTAAATAATAAGATAAATCAATTTTAGAAAAATATTTTCCAAATTATTTATTTTTCACGGAACAAACGGAGCGTACATTGGTGAGGAGAAAGTATCGTGCTTTTCAATGGTAATACAGAAGGAGATATATGCTGTTGAATTTCGAAAAGGGTGGTCGAGATCCCTCTTGATTCTTCTTGATCTATATGCTATCAAGTATCAACATTCTTATTCAAGTATATGAACTGTCATATAGATTGTCCAGATTTGACTGCAATGCATGTCATTGCATGGTTTATACGTGGCACGTAAAGAATATAAAGAGAGTCACGTTGCAGTTTACCTGCTGAGGGATAGGGGGTGTGATCTTGGCCATGTCCCGCAGATAACTCACAAAGCCATTCTTCAGCAAGTACTCCATTCCCATAAGCTCCTCTGCCTTCTTCCTCACACCCTCATCTCCTTCGTTTCTGATCTCTTCCACATCGCCTTCGGCTTCCCTGTCGAATGCTCTTCCGGCTTCGCTCCTCAGCCCGTGCCTCTTCAAGCTCTCGTACATCCTCAACGCCGCATGCCTTGCGGTCTCCGGTGACGCGTTCTCTATCTTCCTCTGGACCTCCAGGGACGACCCGCCCGAGAACCTTGCCCACCCCCTGTGCACCCCGCGAGGCGTCACCGGCGTCATTGGGGTCGCGGTCCCTGGGACCGGCAAAGTGATCACGCTGGCGTCGCTCCTCGCAGTGTGCTCGCTGAGGAAAGGCAGCCCCCGAGCCTCGATCTCGTTTGCATTGTTGTCCTCTAGCTGCCCCCACATCATGTTTGACGGTGGACTCACCGGAGAATTGTTTGCCATTTTCTTGCTACAGGAAGATCGAGCGATTCTGAAACGCCAGAGGTTGAAGCTTGTCTTCTTTTGGTGGTCTCGGCAAGCAGAGAAGACGATGGTCTTTAAAAATGATCTTAGAAAACATCAAATGTGGCTTTAAACTATAGTCACGTTGAAATATAATGTATGGACACTTGTTTTCTTTTTTGCACTAATATTAAAGTTGCTAAGCTGTCCTTGTTAAGATAGTGAGAGAGAGAGAGAGAGAGAGAGAGAGAGAGAGAGAGAGAGAGAGAGAGAGAGAGAGAGAGAGAGAGAGAGAGAGTGAGGAAGAAAAGTAAACTCCAAGTTAATGAATCGCCAAGTGGAAGATGGAGAATGAATAGGGACATGAAGATGGAAATGAAGGCGGTTTTTAACCACTAATTTAATTGTGATACAAGCATTGAATTTGAGTGCCCTCTAGTGGATTTCCAAGTGTGATACATTCCTCATCTACTTCTGAATTCGTAAGTAAGATGAAACAGGTTTTGTAATTCAATTGTTTGTATCATTCTCTTGCCTTTTGGTCTACTAAAGACAGAGATTCGCTCATCGTCCCATTTGTCTATTAACAGCTTTTGAAGATGTCATATGTGACCAAAAAAATTGCTTTCTATGTTTGTAATTTGTGGGGGAAACAATGCACAAGAGGAGTCAAAGGTGACATTCATAACTTTGAAGTGAAAAAGATGCAAGTAGTTTTGATTAATTCGGGGGCGAAAATGTAATTGGCAATTAAAATCATGACCGCAGACATTTAGTTTCTATTTAGGATGAATGATTTGGAAACTATTTTCACAAATGATCACTTGTATCACTTAAATAATTAGCTAACAAAAATGTTTTTTTTTTGGAAAGGTAGCTAACAAAAATGTTTTTTACTATTAATAACACTTTATATCTAAACATTTTCGTGGACGATGAAAAATATTTTTGATTAATTCAATTTTGTAAGTAATTATTTATTTTCCGAAAACAAATGGAGCCTATTAAAAACATTTTGGATGCAAAAATGTCTTAGTAAATTGCTGGAAAAAGGATTTTTTTAGTAAATTAGTCACATTGCACATATGTAGCTGCTTAGACGCAATTATTTTCTTTTTCGGACAGTAAGCGGAATTAAATTGTGGGAAAGTTTTGATGGCTCCGATGTGAGCTAAAACCTTTGAAATACTTCATTTAGTTTAAGATATGGAAAGAGGAAGATGGTTACAGAAAGAACTTTGTTAAACATTATTAGGTATACTAACACTTGCTGATCAAATCCGTCTACTGACCAATGTGGCAGACGGCAAGTAGTCGGGTTATATTCAACAGCTAATAACAATCTTTTATATCATTGAGTAAAAGAATTGTTTAAATCAGTTTTAGTAAACATCTGTTGTCGTCGTCTCCTAATTCATCTTTCAAAATATTGTTAGAATTACTTGTGTTCAAAAAAGTACATGTATGTCAGCCGTAGTTGTTCGATTAAATATTAGTATTTGGAGGAAGTATACCAACATTACAGCACTGATTTTGATATTTTAAATTGGTAGAAAGTGAATGCTTCGAGATACTCTATTTTCTCTCAATTGCTCGAGACATTTTGGTTGTGCCCGTTTCAACTGTAGTATCGAATGCCGCATTTAGCACAGGAAGTCGTGTGTTTGACGTGTTTCGTATCTCCTTACCCCGAATATGGTGAAAGCTCTTATATGTGCTCAACATTGGTTACGGTCCATGTCAATTTCATTTTCGATTATGGAGGACTTTAAAGAACTCGAAAATTTTAATAGCTTCTAATGAACCTCAAATTTACTAATTTGTCTTACTCCTGATGGTAAAAAATTTACTAATGTTTTCATTCAGCTTTACTTATATCTCTATATAACTAATTAAATCGTATCTAATAATTAAAATTACAATATATCCGATCCTATTATAAAATATTTTCATTTCACTAATGATACCGCATGTGGTGTCATTTTCCATTTGCAACTTATATGTTAGCATCAAATGTTTGCTTGTGATGATAAGCACAATTGGTTACTACCTACATCAACTGCACATTAAAAATTTGATACCATTTTCTATCATGTTCAAAGAAAATTTTCACCACCATAGGTTATACCAGTGACGACAAAAATACTATTTTTGTCACAAATTTAATAGTTGGTTGCCTTAAATTGTAGTCGATGATGAAAAAACCTTATTACCTTAGACAAAATATGTCATGACCAAAACCAAGTCGCCTTTTGATTGACCCTAAGGCGTCCAATCATTGTCGTCTTAGGATCGACCAAAGGCGATTAAATTTTGTCACCTTAGGATTGACCATAGGCAGTAAATATTTAGGTTTGGCACCTTAGGTTCGACCAAAGACGACAAAATCATAAGTTTGTCGCCATAGTTCATACCCAATATCAAGAAAAAACAATGAATTCGTTGTCGTAGGTTTCAAATTTTCCCTCCTCAATAGCAACAAAGTTTGAATTTTGTCGCTTGGGCCTAAACCTAAGTTGGTAAAACCAAGATTTTATTGCTTTAGGTCTCATCTAAAGGGACTAAGTTTTATGTTTGTCACCGAAGGTCGAAAACTTAAGGTGAAGAAACTCTGATCTTGTAGCCTTAGACGATTTGTTATCTTTAATCGATCACAAGGCGACAACCTTAACTATTTGTAATTTTTTCTTGATCTTAAAGTTTGTCGATTTAGGGTGTTTTTCTTGTAGTGTTACTAAGGGGTGGTATAAAATGAATTGGTTTATAAGATGAGTTCGACACATCATTTAGTAAATCAATTTTTTCAACCAATCTTTAATAAGTTCTAGCATTTCTCAAATGTGTTTGTCCTAAATAGAGAAGTTCAACTAAATGTTTGAGTGATGGAAAAGGTACAGTTAAAATTTGTCCAATTTTTTCGTTCTTCAAATTTTCTTTTCTGGTGAAAATACAGTATTTTTGCAGATATATAGCTGTATCTTCAGCATTTTTCCCAAACCATCTCCTCGGTTTAGTTATACTTTACATACTTCTTTACTTGCTAAAAGTTAATACCAATTCCAATTTTATTCAGTATTCGTTATCAAAATTAGACGTGAGCATCAATCCATGGTCATTCTTGGACCAACCCAACCTTGCTAGTCCTGGACTGGCCCCTAGTCCTAGTTCTGCAGGGTTGGTCATTGATCCTGAAGCTTTAGGGTTGGTTCGGGTTAGATCAACCCAATAAATTTTTTTTCCAAACCCTAGGCATATAAACTAAAGTGCTCTTCTTTCTCACTTTTCCTCTCCCTCTCTTTGAGTCTCACTCGTATTCTCTCCCTCACTTTTAGATGTTTCTCGACATCTTAGGGTGCGTTCGATAACCATTCTATTTCCAAAAATAATTTCTGCTTAGAAATGATTTTTTTATTCTATTCCCGGAAACAATTTCTAAGCATTTGAAGGTGTTTGGTTACCGTCTAAAATTTTTATTCTTAGAATAGAAAAAGAACAGAAATAAATTTGGTAACTATACAAACTTTCTTTTTATTAATAATATTTAAAATTTTTAAATTTTTTTTTCCTTTCCTTTTCTTTTTTTCTTCTTTTCCTTCCTTGGGCCATGGCCAAGTCGCTGGCGCCAGCGACCAGCCATAGGCCAAGGCCGACGAGGGTTGTCCTCGCCCAGGCTGTGAGGGTCTAGCCAGCGCCCTCGTTGGCGAGGGTCGCGACGTCCTTGGTCTGTGGCCGGTCGCTGGCCATAGGCTAGGAAAAATGAAGAAGGCTGGCCATGAAGAAGAAGAAGAATTTTTTTTTTCCATTTTTGATTCTTTTTCCTAGAATCAAGAATCAACTTTTTTTATTTTTGATTATGTTCCAAAATTGATTTTGGGAACAAATTTGTGCCAAGAAATAAAAAATTTACCAAACAGATTTATGTTCTTTTTTTGTTCCCAAGAATAAAAGAATAGAAATGGGCATTGTTTGGCCGGTTACCAAACAACCCCTTAGTAGCTCAATCTCTTTCTCTATCCCTCGCTCTAGCAATGACTCTCTCCCTGCTCGTTTATTCTTCGCCAGTGCCAATCATCAGCAATGAAGATTCCAAGATCTCAACAATTTAGATAGATCATCATTCACACTCAACATTTGCATTCCAAAGGTAAGTATCTCCATGCTCGATTCTAAGAGAAATAGAGGCCGAGAATCTTAACTCAAATGGCATATTCATTTTGCATCTTCGTTGAGACAATCACAGTAACAATTTCTTTCTGTTAATGTTTGATGCTTCAACATGAATACCATTAACTTGAACAACATCTCAACATTTGAAAAAAAAACAATAACAAAACGGGGCTTGTAAATAGGGTCCCTGTTCGATCAAAAAAAAAAAATAGGGTCCTTGTTAGAATTTGCAATATCAAAATCTCCCTCCTCATGTTCCAAAAAAAGATGATGGATATTATCGTGTGGCATTATGGTTTCCTAATTTAACTCTCACAAATGAATTTGGCAACCACCCACCTGGGTGGCGTTACTGGAACAGGCGCTCTTCCTCTCGTAAAAGGTTAAGCATTTGAATCTCGGGCGCCGCAGGGTGACTTAACCGGTGGCACGTGTGTGGTGGCTAACACGTGTTATCCCTAGGGTTTACCTCCCAGCTGTCGGCCGTGCGGAGGTTCCCTGGGTAACCAAAAAAAAAAAAATGAATTCGGCAATTTTAGTAGCTCTGACTCTAGTAGAGTAAAAGACTCTTTCAAGAATGAGAAATACCATATTTTATTGATCGATAAGTAAAGCATGAGCACATTTTATTCTAATTTCAACAGCTCTGACTCTCATTTATTATTCGTTGGTGCTCGTTCATTTGTCCGGAGTCATGTGGTGTCTCTATTTTATGCTAATTTTCCTGGTTTCCAACTTGGGTTTCTGATTAGGGAACAAAATGCTGCAACTTGGGGGATTTGTTGTTGGGGCGTGACTTCGGATTTTTTTTGTTAATTGCTAAAAATATGTAGGTCGATATGTAATGAAAGAAATGGACAATTGAATGTTTTTCTATGGAACTTCCAAACTCTATGGTTTTCAAAGAGTACATTTTGTCCTTTCAAGGATTACAAAAAAAAAAAGAAAAAAAGATTCGGTTGGTCTTGGTTAACCCTGAAACCAGACCGGACCCACAGGATCGGTCTAGTCCTCAACCCCCGACTCAACAGCATTGGTCCCTAGTCCCAAAAATTGGGGACCAATACTGTGTGAATTTGTTTTTGGGTTAGGTGATGGACTAGCTTAACTCGGAACATGCTCACTTTGGATCAAAATAGAGGAAAAAATGAAAGTTGCACAATTGGAATCTACAGATTGCGGCATAATCACGTTACAAAGATTTTTTTCCTTCTTTTTTTTATTTCCTTTTTGGCTGAGACATGTCTCAATATACCTACTCGATTTATATATATATAAACACAAAAACCATCCAATCAACAACCAAATGGCCTCATCTTCGTCTGCACCTCTTCTTCTAACCATTCTCGCATCATCACTCTTCATCTTCTTCTCCATACCTTCTTCCGTTGCAATTTCCCAAGACACAATACATATCATTTGCCTTCCCGCTAAGAATCCCGACTTCTGTGTGAAGGTCTTACAGAGCGATCCGCGCACTAGTTCGGCGGATATTCCTTTGCTTTCTCTCATCTCGATCGAATTGACCATGAACGAGGCGGATCTCATCTACTACAATTATGCTCAAATTCACGAAGGGACGGTGGATCCATCGGTGCGCAAAGGTTGCGAGATCTGCCTTTCCGTGTACCAACGGATTAAGGACAATTTGAGCAAGTGTCATCAGTATTCGGCGGAGAGAGATTACAAGGAAATAATCCAGGCGAAGCCTAAGGTCGTGGACGTGCTTGAATGCAACAGCGCGCTCGATCCTAGCTTCGCTGCGATTTCGGAGGACATGCCGGACGCACTCGACATGGTGACTAGAGTTGCTGTTTACGTGCAAAATCATTATGGAGGATGATACGTGTACGGAATGATGATTTTGAGCCTTCGAAGAAATAAATCTTCCTTGTTGATTCGTCTTCCTTCGATTCTTCATTTCTTTTTTATTTTGCACAAAACAGATGACGTGGGAAAACAACAAGTGGTAGTGCCATGGCGTGGATGATTTTGATTTACATATATAGAAGATATGGAAATTTATTGGGATAACAAAACATATAGTTTTTAAGTTTTGACCCAATGTGTAATATGGTCCCTAAATATTAAATATGTTCAATATGGTCCCTGAACTTTGGCTTAATGTGCAATGTGATATCAGAATTTTTAATTTGTTCAATCTTGTCCTTGAACTTTTGATCCATGTTTAATTTAGTTTCCATACTGTATGAAAATATTTAATGTTATCTTTCTATTAATTCGAGTTCAAGGATAATATTGAACATTTTAATACAGTTCAAAGACTAAATTTAACATGTATAAAAAATTCAAGGACCTTATCGAACAAATTAAAAGTTCAGTAACCACATTGCATATTTAACTAAAGTTCAAAGATACATTGAATAAAATTAAAGTCCATGGACCACATTATACATTTAACTAAAGATTATGAACCATTTGTGTTATTTATCCAAATTTATTAGGTAGGTATATAATAACCGGTGCAAAACTTTATCCTGAAATTAAATATGGTGTGCATTAGAAATGACTAATTTATTTGGTCAAACTAAAATCTTGATTTAGACCATATCACTTGCTTACATTGCTGGATTGAAATTTATTTTTCAGTAATTTAATATGGTCCGTAAGATCACTTGCCTGTCAACCCAAAAATGGCCTCATATTCATCTCTTGTGACTATTCTCTCATCACCTTTCATCATCTTCATCTTCTTTTTGCCTTCTTTTTCCAATGCGATTTCCCCGAAAACAATCTCCGCCATCTGCGGTGGTGTGATAGACTCGGAGTTCTGCAAGACCTACCTGTGGAGCAACCCACACAGTCGCTGTCGACACGAGTTGCCTTACCCACAGTAGAGAGAAGTATAAGTACTCGATTATGGTCGCAACCAATTCCAGACAGGTATTATTAAATGCTAACCAGATACAAAATTCGATAACTGGGCTATCCGAACTTGTTAAGGGCTCGACGAAAATTGAGTTGGGTTTGATCGGTTGTTGAACAAATTGAAGCTTGAGAATTGAGTCTATGTTCAAGACAATCACTAGTTATGAGTAGCATGATAATAAGATGAAGATGTTCACAGCCCCATCAAAGCGTCATAATAAGACCAATCTATCTGCCTATCTATCAAAGACTAATAGCAAACCTGTCCATCATCTCCTTGAAGGTTATGCAACTAGAATTTCTCAGAGAAAACTTCACTCGAAATGTGAGAAATCCAGTCCGGTAACAGCCCTTAAGAAGACCATTAAACAGGCTTAGAATCCTACATTACTATGAATGCCACCGAGGAAGGCAAGACAGGGAAAAGTTGCTGAGAAAGAATTTACAAGACTCGAGTCCAACGATTTTATGTTTGTTTCAATCCACTAAACTGCAACATATACATTCCAACGCTTGGAGAGTTTAAGGTTTTACTTTCGGTTTTAAATTTTTGAACATATTTTTAATTTGTTTCATATTTTTTTGATGTGGCAATAAGAAAAGGTTGTCGTTTTCGCGTTGAGAGCACTCCGTCACAAAATTAAAGGCCAAATAACGAAGGATCCGTCACAAAATTAAAGGCCAAATAACGAAGGATATGTCGGTTATTATTATACCTTCTTAACATAACTAACATTGCTCGTCTAATTAAATATTGTGCAACAAGAATTTGAAAACTACAAAATTACGAACCCTCCAATGTAGGGCCACTCTAAGTTAGAAACTGCCATGGAAGCTTTTTGGAAGTGGGTGAATCATCATGATGGTACCACCAAAAAACTGCTTGTGTTCCTCAGCCCTCACTTAGAAGTGAAAAGAACATCCTCCTTTTTGGGGTGACTGATTTTGGAACCTGAGCTCATCTCGAATTGCTTCACTACTACTTTTTTGTACTTTTTTTGGCCCCACAACAGAAGAGAATGAAGGCTAGAACTCACTCTGCAAAAGCTTGGCCTTCCCATTGCAATTCCCACACAACCCACATCTGACAAACTCCAAATATTCTCCTCCAAGCTTTACTCTCTCTCTCTCTCTCATGCATGCCCAAATGCTATGTGCAGCTCCCACTATTCTCAGCAACCAACGAAAGCCAATCCTCTAATGGAATTGGTCGGTCTTGTGTCATTATTATAATCCTTGCACTAGGACCGACCCTCCAGAAAAGCAACCTCCCACTAACCAAATCTTTTCCCAGTATAAAACCGGCTTTAAACTCCCGGCAGTCTCTCAACCAGCATCCTCCAAATCTCGAAACTAGCCACTGCACATGTGTGCGCGTGTAAAAGAACAACCTCGCAACTCGTTCTAGTGTCTCAGCACAAAGTGGTCATCACTTTCACAGGCTCGGCGTAGCTCCAGTCCACTTGGTTTTCAGGACTTCCCAAAACGTGGGTTCATCTTCTCACGCCTCTTTGTTTACTTCAGAAAAGCACAACCCTGTCATAATCCGAGTCAGGTTCCTTGAATTCCAGGAATAATTGAGCGTGAACTCGAGTTACGGCTACGTGCTAAGCCCTAGTGGAAAAAAAAGAGCCTATTCTAGGATAGTGATAGTTTTGTGACTTCTTTAAATATCTACACATTTCTCCCATCACCTTAGTCACTCATCTTTGCCCAAGTTTGCAATTCTCTTCACCATGACACACTCACTAGCTTCTCTTGCTGTGTTCACTTTCTTGTCACTCATCTTGTTGCTTCCTCCAACTGATGGGAGGACTCACAGTCACCACATGAAAAAAAAGAATTTGCCTGCCGTGTCTCATATCTCGGCGCCGCCCTCTCCAGCCCCCGAGCCCGCCAATGCTGCTAGCCCCAGTTACAATGGTGGCGATGCAGATTCCTTTTCTGCGTTCGATGTGCGAAAGTTTGGTGCCAAAGGTGACGGAGTCACCGACGATACGGATGCATTCAAGATGGCCTGGGACGCGGCTTGCGATGCTGAGTCAGCCACTCTGCTCATCCCTCGTGGCCATGTCTTCATGATACAGTCTACCATTTTCACAGGGCCTTGCAAAGCCAACCTTGTTTTCCAGGTAACTGTTGATGATGTCCTCTATCAAGAAACGGACGTTGCATTTGGCAACAAGTACTCAAGTTATCTAACATTGGCCGTGTATTTGCATTCACACTTCACAGATTGACGGAACTATAATGCCACCGGATGGTCCCAACTCGTGGCCGCAGCGCATAAGCAAGAGGCAGTGGCTGGTCTTTTACAGGATCAATGGAATGTCAATGCAAGGAGGCGGGCTAATAGATGGGAGAGGAGAGAAATGGTGGAATCTTCCTTGTAAGCCACACAAAGTAAGCTAAACCACAAATATGTAGACAACACTAGGCAGTGCCTTTAGAAGCTAGCAGAATCTCTATTATCTTGTATTTATAAATTAATTTACTAATACTTACACTCTTATTATATGCATAATGGAACAGGGAATAAATGGAACAACCATGCCTGGCCCTTGTGACAGCCCAGTTGTAAGTCAGAGACACTGCAAGTTTTCTGGACAAAGATTCATCACCTTGTCAAGGATAAATTTATTAAGTTATGATTGACCTTTCTGTAATGCAGGCCATAAGGTTCTTCATGAGCTCCAACTTGACAGTTCAGGGACTTAAAATCAAGGACAGCCCTCAATTCCATTTCCGATTTGATGGCTGTCGCAACGTCCTCATTGAATCGCTCTCCATCAAGGCGCCTTCTCAGAGTCCAAACACGGATGGGATTCATATAGAGAACACGAACAATGTGGGAATATACAATTCAATGATCTCTAATGGTAACAGGCTCAATCCTTATAGTTTCAGAACAAAATGGCCTATCCGCCCACATTATCACAGCCTTAATTTAATTGACTGGCCTTGGTAGGTGACGACTGCGTATCCATTGGAGCGGGTTGCTATGACGTTAATATAAGAAACATAACTTGCGGTCCTAGTCATGGAATAAGGTACGGCAATTGATGATCTGAATAGTGCTTCAAGCTTTATGAAAAAGCATGAATTAACACTTAAAGGTGTGAATCATAGACGACAAAAGGTACTGATTAGTGGCTATTTAAAATTTTGAACAGCCTTTGCCCTTTACAGCATAGTTCTCTCTCTCCATCTTAACTCCTAGCCACCATTGTTGAACATAAATTCATATAACCTATGACTTGTGTGGGCTTCAATGTATGTATGTCCCACTGCTTTTTAGCTTACTTTCCTCCAATGATCAGTTTCCCTTTCACTCGTGCAGCATTGGCAGTCTCGGCGTTCGCAACTCCCACGCCTGCGTCTCGAACATCACCGTGATGGATTCTGTGATCAAGCATTCGGACAACGGGGTCCGGATCAAGACGTGGCAGGGTGGTTCGGGTGCCGTCTCTCACGTGACCTTCGACAACATCCACATGGATACAGTTCGGAACCCGATCATCATCGACCAATACTACTGCCTTACCAAGGCGTGCACCAACCAGACCTCGGCGGTCTACGTTTCTGACATCTTGTACTCCAACATCAAGGGCACGTACGATGTCCGAAGCCCGCCGATGCATTTCGGGTGCAGCGATGCGATCCCGTGCACCAACCTGACGCTCTCGGAGATCGAGCTGCTTCCGGCGCAGGGGGAATACGTCTTGAACCCATTTTGCTGGAACGCTTATGGGATTATGCAGACACTCACAATCCCACCAGTTATGTGCTTGGTGGAGGGAATGCCGGAGAAGATAATACAGACTGATGTTGATCATTGTTGATCCACGAGGGGTTAATATAATATTGTCTAGACTAAATCATCGTACTCAAGAAATATGTAGAGTCTATTTAGATATCAATTAAGAAAGATAATAGTTTTTAGTGATATGTTGCTCTTAGTTCAATTTGCGAACCATATAGCACATCAAAAGTTTTAAGACTGAAGTATGACCCGCATGCTTATTGCTTAGGTCAATTTGTCAAGGCATGCATTGAACGGTGCACAATGGGAGGAAATTTCCCGGATATGTTTTCACATGCGTCCTATAACGAGGTCTAGGGTCAGATATCTATAGGAAAATGACTTGGCAACATTAGCATGCAACTATCCCATGCTGAAAGAGAAATTTCCCATGATCCTGTGGGCGACGTTCAGCCTGTACCAAATGGCTATAGTAGTCGGGTCCTAGCAAAAATGTAGAGTCTAATTGACTAAATTGGTCGAGTTACATAGATTTACATAACTAAATTAATCCATAAACCGTGACGCGATTCGATCATGTTTCAACGGTAGACCGATTGTAGATTGATATTTTAATGAACAGGACTCTAAAGTGACATAATTACATGAGATTCTAGTGTTTGCCGTCGAATATTTTTATGTGCTGCATACTTCTTGGTGTTCAACGTATCCGAATCGATGAGAACAATGGCGATATGGTATTTCAATTTATATCTGTCTAATCTACCTTAACCTGAGTATTTGTCAGGGTATTCATATTTGTACTTAACTAAAGAAACGCTTAAACATGCGGAAAAAGAGGATAGAGACGTGGATCGACCACTAGAGAAGAAAATGTGCAAGGAGATTAATAACATATGCATGCAGGATTGGCTCTATATGTTGAAGGGGCAGGTGGGGGCATATTTGATTGGGGACTAAGTGCAAAAGATAATTGCATACATTGCCAAAAAACAAAACGAAGAATGGACCAATGTGGGCTCTTATTTGGAAAAAGAAATGTCGAATTGGGGGAGCATAAAGAGCCACCTTTTGGAATCGAAAAGAACATTAAGTCGAATTGTTACTAATAGCAGTTGGCCGCAGAGCCATGTCAGATGATGCCACGACCCTAATTTTGGCTGCTGAGGACTAGTGAATGGCCCAATTCCGGAAAAAAAAATCGCATAAACAATTGATTAATTGAAGAGGAAAAAGGTAAAAGGAGAGCCCGTGGGTTCTTGCCACTCGAGAGGTGACATACTTCACAGCATGCGTTGTCCACTTCAGTTGGTCTCTAATTGTTACACCAAAAGTGATGTGACCAGAACTCTTAGTGAGGTAATTTAGTATGTGACTCCCAATTGTTCGATATGCCCAACAAACTGCTATCTGTGTTGATTTCGGACGAGGCTCCGGTAGCACCTGCTCCTTGCAGGGAGTATTTCCCATCCACGAGGTCGAGTTTGACGAGCCCAAATTCTCCAAAGTGGCCATCACCATGTCAATGTGTTGCATCTCGACAGTAACTACGGTCCCAACACTATAATTACTATATTGTGTCTGGAGAGTTTTCACTTTATCATTGGTACTTCAAGATGTTGTGCAAACCATACAGATGTAACTATGAGAAGCGCTGACCCATAATAGGAGTGGAAATAATCTGAAAAGTGAGAGAAAATTTCAGGTCTATACGGCTAGAGAAAATGTATGTATGGAGGTGAAATGAGAGGAGGTTAAAAGGTGAGAGAGATATCATAAAATGATCAGAAGAGATACTCCAGTTAGTCCACTTAGAAGATTTTAGGCATGGAGGAAGTCCAAGAGCACAAGGACGGCTTGTGCTCTTGTGGGTGCTATCAGACTTGAGGCTCAGACTCTCTCTCTCTCTCTCTCTCTCTCTCTCAGGGCTACGCACGAAAAGCAAAGCAAGGCCAAAGGCATGCGTGCGCATTCTGCTGTAGCGATGACTTGAGGCCAAGAAAAGGGTGGGTCGGTGCACGAGAGGGAGCTTAGTTTATGTCAAAGCCAACAGCCCACTCACAGGCACAGCCATCCATCCAGAAGACAGCTCTTAGCTTATTTTAATTTCAACTGGGCAGACATGTTCAAGGTATTGCATCTCATCTTGGTACTAACTATAAGTTTAATAAAAGAGATCAAGAACAAGGAGATAAAGGAGAAGGACAGGACGTCGCCTTCACCATAATTAGTGCAAAGATCACTTAAAGTGCTCGCCTTTGTCAGAATATTCTCCACATCAGACATCACACTCGATGATGATCCCAATGACGCTCCTTTTCAGGCTGACCCAAGTGTTTCTTGTGGTTGCTTTTTGAGGAGTATTGATGTATTATACTTCAAGCTTCTAACACAGTTGAGTACCTCGAGAACCGAACCTGTCTGCCCCTTTTTTTAAGCTCCCTAATGTTCGTATTTTTTTGTAAAAGTAAGATTACTCGTGCAATTTTCGTGTAAGCGACAAGTGAGAATTCGTGTTCCTCTCAGCATATTCAATAATTTATCGTTTAGTTTGTATTAAGGCAAGTCGAGTCGACCAATTTTGGCAGGTCTATGGCTGGACGTAATGCTGCGAAAATAACCGGAGTGAGGATTGGGATGGTTTTGGACTTACTCCGCAACTTCTTGAGGTTCAGTCGACCTAACTAGAAGGCGATAATTGCCTTTTACCCTGCAATAGTAATCTTGAAGATATAGAAGTACCTTCCTTCTGGAAAGAGGGCGTTTGAAATGCTGGACTGTTTCCGACTGGAAAGAGAGTGACAGCATCGAAGCAAACCAATCGATCCCTAACGGACTTATCGGTTACTATAACCTGCTTCCATTGGGAATGCAGCAAACCCCACGGTCTTCTCGCAATCATTCCATCACAAGATCGATCCACTTCACCATCACAGATTAACAAAAGCCTCAACAAAATTGTCTTTAATCCTTTACACTACGCCATAAACTTGGCATATGAAACCGAGACGTAGCCTGCATGACAGCACTTAATAACCTTCAGAGGATATTAAGAATAAACCAGAACCTTTCCCGGTTAAACTACACCAGAATACACCATTACAAGAGACCAAGCAGAGTTCCATCATAGATCCCTTAGTTATCGAAGAAGGGGAGCAAATATAGAGCGTGGTAATTAAGCACCCTGGCTCTTTCCAGTCACTTCTGCGCCTCAAATGCAATAATACTTCATAATTTAAGCAAGACTGATGATAGCATGTATGCAGGAACAATTCGGTATATCTAAAGTCTTGACAACACATTCTACAATGACAGTAGTATTGACCTAGGATGAAGAAAAATCAGGCGATGATGACTTCAGTTGAGCAAATATGTTCAGATCCAAGCACATCAGAAATTTATTGACATCCCCACACAAAGATCACTTACATTTGGAAGCGATCAAAACCCTTCTGACAAACATCAAGGCAAATATACAAGAACAGCATCCCACAATAACTTTTTTTTGGTTTTTCCATTCTGCATTAACTTACTATGCATAAACATTCCTTCTTTACACCCATCCACCTTCACATTAATGACGAACCAAAAAAAAATGGGTGGATGTTCTGCTAATCAAAAGCAGCAAGAGCCTCCAGCAAGGAGGCAGCAAATTGCATTTGGGTCTCCTCATCTACAGTGAAGAAGAGAGGCACATGGACAAAGAGGGATTTGATCCCATTTTCCTCTGCAAAGCGAAGGGAATGATAATAGACGTAGTTGCACACAAATCTACCAGCATCATCAGAAGTCATGACGTGATAGCCCTTCTTTGACAAGGCCTTTGCTATCTCCTGAATGGGTAGAGAGGTCTGCATGAAGTAGAACAATACAAAAGCATTCCATGTCAAATACAGGACATTAAATGATCCAAACATTCGCACAGCACGATCTATGAAGCAAAATGAATATCATAGCCTCAGCTTTAGAGATTAGCTACAGTAGCAGTTTGAGAAGAAAAATAAAAAATAATACTAGAAGAGAATCATCACAAGGTCCAAGTGATCCACAATTGTCAGTAATACATCTGACAAGAAGAATTGCTATCCATTCAAAGGAGAACTGACATTCAAACTTGAGGGCAAGTTCTGTTCAACTAAGGCAATTAAGTAAGAATAAGTGCAAACAACTAGTTAATTGCAAACGAAGATGCTTCACTTGATGTGCTGTCACCAGGAAAAAGAAAATAGAACTAGAAATGAGGATAACCAATAAAAATTTGGCGTTGCACTAGCTAAGGACATTTGTTTAAGGTGGTTTTGGATACATGAAAAGACAACCTTCAGATGCTCCCGAGAAGACGCAAGTTTATGACAAGGACATGGGTTAGGTAAAGGAAAATTTAAAACACACAGGGCCAAAGAACTTAAGGGAAGGTCTTCACTGTTTGATTCTTGTTGAAGACAATCCATCTAAATAGAGAGCAACTGTGCAAGAAAATCTAAGAAGTGGACCCACTCAGCCGAAAAACACTTATTGATACTGTTGTAATTCAAATGAGAATCACAGTATGCAAGGGAACTTTCAATTTTTTGCTTAACTTAATAGCAAAAGTAGCTGGATGGAGGTGAATAGACATGAAGGTGAATCCAAGAACACCAATAGCCAACCATTCACTATTTGCTATCATCCTTTGCATTTTTTTCCACATGAAGAAGCTATTTCCTGAACCTTTTCATTAATTAACGGAGGATTAACCAAACTGAATACTCACCAAATTGCTTTTTGAATTTTCACTCAATGCAATATCTTACTATTAGAACTCAATTTTAGTGATGTTGCGTCCATTGACTTTAAATGTCCATACACTTTAAACCAGCAAAAAGTTTTCATATATTGAACTTGATTCTTCAATTACTGACTGTAAAGTAACAGACCCAGAAGAAACAGGAAGAGGTACAATATTATCTTCTTAATGGCTAAGCAAGATCATTAGTCTAAGACTTCTTTGAAACCTTAGTCTGAATAAATGTTTCAAAAGATACAGTCCAGTTGAGTCACTTCAGCAAACAACTCGTGCTATGCTCAGGAAATGACAGTGTAAAGGGTTCCCATCCGGGAGAAGCTTGGGAAACTCCTGATCAAGAAATAAATTAAAGCAAGAAACAAGGAATGTGGCGACCCCTAAAATTTTTGCGTCTCTTTTGTATTATTCCTCCATTACGTGTGAGTGCTATGAAGATATCATTGAAAATCATAATTGTTGGAATTATGTATGATTCATAATTAGGAAAACACAGAGGAATAAAAAAACCCATAATGGACTCCTTAAGTACAAAATTGACAAGATTAGTTGATTGTCGGAAGAAAATTACATCTATGCAGAGATATGCAACAAATGCAGGTAAGGGTTTGGATGTTTAATTCCATCAAAGAAAACCAAAATGACCCAATTGAGGTATTTCAGGCAAATATCACAGAATTGGCAACAAAAAGTACGCGAATATATGCTCCATTTGTTTAGATCACATAAACACATCCTGCTACTCAGCCATAAAATTACACGCATCTTCCCTATTAAGATGGAAATTATTTATAGGATTAACATACACAATAGAAGAACTAAGCACATGCATCAAATCTAAAAGGAAAGAAATGCAGCTGACTAATGCCAGTCCAACATAAACATTAGGAAGAAGGAACAAAAAAATAAAAAACAGAAAATTAGCTCTACCTCACGTGTTCGAGAAATCGCACCATCTGAAGGGATGATGGGGACTTTCTGCAAATTTTAAAGAATCAAAGGCATTGAACAAACAGTATAACTTATGAAGAATGAACTGATCAAACAAAACATAGGTACAAAAGCAGGAAAGCGTGATGAGTATACACCTGAGGCTTCCATCCCATCTCATCCGGACAGCGAAAAGTAGCTTCATTAAAAGCTTGATGCTCAATAGCAAATTTTGTGGCACCACTATTGGCCCCAAAATGTACCTGAAGATTGATATCAGAGAATGTATGTTGGCAACACACAGTCATTTAAGTTCTGAAGATTCCACTAATGGGACTCAGAAAAGGATAACTCTGGGATGGGATGTGTTGTAAAATGGTGTCATTGATAAATAATTGGGGAAGACCAAAGTGAAATTAACAAGACTAGGTATTTCACGGGTGAAGCAACTCACCCAGATAACTCGTCTCGAATTTGTTAATTCAGAATCATTTTCCTCTATGGCCAATTGTAAAGTCTTATAGAGAGAAGCCACTGCCCCGTGTCCAGCTGTCTCGAGAATGCTGCAACTTCCAAGAGTCAATCCTTTTGGCAAACCCCTTTTATTCATATATTCTCTTATATTGCTCACAATTGTCTCTGTTGGGTTCTCAGGAACTCCATGGAACTTCTTAAAACCGGTCATATGAATTGTCACAGCTGGAGGCCCTTCCGAACCCATTTTCTTGCAACTGAATTATAAATTAATAATTCGTTATCGCGTCGAGATGGAAGCTCACCTTCAAGCACCTGTTTTGGATGGTTGAAATATAAGACACGATTAGTAGACTATCACTTCAGCACAATCTCAGATAGAAAATGATGCTAATAATTTGTTTAGACTACAATGAAGCACCAGTCAAGCACTCCATTGAAAAGTAGCTGATCGCAAATTCAAGTGACGCAAAGATCTCACAATAATCTATCTAAAAATCGTGACCACGAGACTACAGCATAGCTGCAGGACATGAACTGCCAACTCTAAGTCCTGCTGCAAAATCTATCCCTTAACGGGCAAAGTCAATGATGGTGTTCAATCCAATACTAGCACAATAAAGTCTACCGAAAAAATGCTGATGCACTGATTTAGTAACCGCAATTAGCGGGAAACCCAGGAAATGTATGAGAGCAACAGGCCCAAAGATCACCTCGAGACAATAGAAAGAGAAGAGGCATTTGGAGCATAAATTGATTAAATTGACGGACCACGCCAGAAACAGAGGATGGATCATCAAAAAAGCAATCTTTATTCCGACCAACATGAACGTTACAACTCATCGGTCAAATCAGAGTGCCGACGTATCGAACCCAAATGAGCATCGGCCCTTCTCCGACGACCCAGATGATCGGGCAAGCTCAACGCGCGAGACCCGCCTCAGAAATTTCAAGACTTTGAGACGACTACCCCATGGATTGAAAAGTTAAGCAGCCAAAAAGATAAGAACAAAGAGAACCTGCGTACCCTTCAGGGGGAGGAGAGGATGATTGATTTGAAAAGGGTCGGTCCCTATCTTATCAGAGAGCGAAGTTGGATTTCAACCCTGGAAGCTGATTGAGAGAGAGAGAGAGAGAGAGAGAGAGAGAGAGGAATTCAGCACAAGAGATAAAGAAAAGACGGGAGATGGATAATATCTTAATACAAGGAACGTGCTAGTGGCGGGTCACTGTCAAGAGGACGAAGAAGAAGGGTTGTCTTCGTCTTCGTGTTTGGTTTTGGGATGGAGGTGGCTCCATCGCTGGGGGCTCGCGCGGGCGTGGCGTGAAATTGATTAACGTTTGGCTCGTGGGTGAGGCGACTGCGGACGGTGCACGGTTCTCTTACAACCCCGTTTATCCTCCGAACCGTCGTTTTGTCACTGAGCACTTTCTACCCATGAAATGCTGTTCTAAATTCTCCTGTTTGAAATATGATTAGATGATATATGTCAAGAGAAATGGTAACCATAAAATAAAGCCGTGTTATGGTTTTCAAAGTTGCGTGACGGATTGTTGGTGAGTATTTAAAAGAATACATTATTTTCGAGCGTCGAAAGAGAATCCGTTTTTAATAAAATTGCTTCGAAAATCAATTATGTATAAAGTCTTGGGATTCTTATCTCCATTGTTCAATTAAAAAAAGTTGTGATTTTTTTTAATGTGATAAGTACGCAGGTTAGAAGAAGTTTAAGATGTGGGGTTGGCGTGTAATCATTTCGATAAAAAAATTAGCTGCAGAAATTGGAACAGTCTTTAACTTTTCCTTTTTCTGTTTTTCTCCTTTTTCTGGATCAAAGGCCTTTAACAAGATGTATGAGTCCACCTAACATGATTATTGATAATTGATGGACCGACATTTGCTAGGTGATTGTGAGAAAATCCAATGAGCCACTTCTTTATACTATTGTATTGCCGCTCTTTTAGAGTTTTCTTCTAGTACTTTTCAAATATGAAGTGATTATTTTGGTAGAAACTCCATCGAGATAAGTATGAATGACATCATAGCCTCAGAGAACTCAACATGCAATCGCCAAAGGGGGCCAAACTTTGGAATCTCTTGCCCCTAGAGAAATCTCGCTTGAGTGTACATTCGATGAAATTAAAGAGAGTTGGGCATCCTAAATTACATTGTCTCCGGTAGCGAGATTTATCTTTAAAATCGACTGATTTAGTTTCAGACCGATTTTATCAAGAACCGATTAAATTCCAAATTCTTGATCTGAGACCTATCCATTTCGAAACCGGTCATTTCTACCGATTCTTGACAGCTGACCCTAAAAATGACATTGAGACATGAGCACAGGTAAGGAGAATGGGTTTGGACCATTTTCGAAGTGAATCGGAAGGAAAATGCAAGCCAATTTTTCAAGAACGGTGAGATTTTAGCGATTGATTTTTGCAACCTCGTTATGACTTGGGATAAATCTCAAGTAATTTTGCCGAATTTCTACATGAATTAAGTAGGAGGTAGAGTGGGATAAACATCACTTACAGAAGAAGTCAAGTATATGATTCACAAGACTTTGGCTAGATAGGTTTATGAAAATGAACAAAAAAGGGAACTCGGACACCTCCAGCGAACGCCTCCAATCATTCAACATACCACGGCCACGACCCGCGGGACCACAACCAGGTGCGACCCATAGATTCTCCTTCTTTCACTTCGAGGCTCGTGCAATCTGCGAACTGCAGAGTACCGACAGGCAAAAAACAGGGGTGACGAAGCCTTATTTTCCTTGGAAAATTTCTCAACTTTCCTTTGTCCGAAGTGCACGCATGACAGAAAGGCTCGAGCATTAGTCAGACCGTCTGATGTCGATGTCATTTTCACTCCACCCAGAATCTTCGCTCGCGGGACCGATCGTTTCGTGCCCGACCGTGAGTTCTTTATCTCGGATACATGTTTCCCATCATCTACTTTATCCAACCGTAGCTCTACGCTAAAGATGGGGAATTTTTACAATTCGTGTTGCTTCTTATTTTTGATGCTCAAATGGGTGGGCTTTGGGATCAATAGCAAGTGACTGCAAGCGAGTAAATCTTGCTAGGAGAGGGTGTATTTGTAGTTCAGATTTTGGAACTTTTTGAGTGGTTTCAGAGAAGAACCCACGTGAGCAATTCGAACGATAGGCATGAGCTTGCCACTACATGTAGAGATTTTGAGCAATCCGAGATAGGATTTCAGTCTTAAGTAGTGCTAGTGGATGAATTATTTCATATGCTTTGGGCTGCCATAAAAAATCTCTCCAGAATTCAAAAAGAGATGGAAATGTGTGTTACCTTACGATATATTTAAACCGGACAGGATCAATGGAGTTAATGTTGGCATTTAATAGCTTTACTATGTAGGTGTCATCATATCTGTATCAAGTAAACAACTAATTTTGATGTTTGATTGAACTCTAGGCTGTTAAAAGCTGATGAACCTAATGATTTTGCTTAGGACAAAGAACATATTGTGTTACTAAATAGGAAGATGCTTCTAAAGAAATGGAGTTACACTTGGCTAGCAAGTTTGTACGGTGGTCACTAGAAGTTGATTTGTGAAGATGTTGGAAAAATATAGCTGAGGAATTTTCTTGAACATCTGAACTGAGTATCTAATCATGGTGCTTTTAGGTTCCAAAAAATCTGCTTGCATGCAATTTTCATCGGCATTGTATTGTATCTGGAGGTGCTACGAGTCTCTGCAGAAGATTTTGTGGTCTGAAACTGTGGATACTCCAGAGGTTAAACCTTCAGCCAGGACCTGCAAAACTTGGTAGAGTTAACAAATTTGGAGGTATAAAAAATCAAAAGAAAGATCGAGGTGCAGATCCTTCTCAATCAGCCTTGACACCTGAAGAAGCATCAACATTAAAATTGCATTATGGTAAGCCATAATGCCATAAATCCTATTTTTCTAGCATATTGATTGATCGGATGAATTATGACTAAAACTAGGTCTGCAATATTTTCTCCTTTTGTGATTTGAGCTGCTGCGTTGTAGTTGAATTTTCTTATGTTACCTTTTAAGATGTTGTTGAGTATGCAACTCACAAATTTCACTGGAGAAGCAGCTCAGGACAGCTTACAGTCCAAGAGAACTTCTTTACAATATGTTCAGTCTCCTTCTGACAAGAGCGTGGCCGCTTTGGCAAAATCCATTTTATCTTTGCGACAAGCGCCTTCCTGCAGTTTCTCTGTAAAGGGCGATGGAGAATCATCCCTCTGCATTGCAGTCATAGGAGCTACGGGCGAGTTGGCAAAGAGAAAGATCTTTCCAGCTCTGTTCGCTCTATACTATAGTGGCTTCCTTCCTGAGGTAAACTGCTGTTTGAGAGATAGGTGCACTTAAGTTGGTATTCATCATGGTGAAAATCCATATGGTTTTTGTTGGAGATAGTCTGATATGTATCCTGTCAACTCTTCTTAGTGGGAAGAGCTTTGCTTTTGTCCTCTTTGTCTGTTATTTTCCTTGTCTCAGTAACAGCTGTTTTTTTGTTCATTCATTACTTATTCTACTTGTTTCAAGTCTCTGATTTTGTATGTCATTTATTCTTCAGCTATTTGTTACATATTGGCTGACACACAAAATATGAATCACAAAGATGTTCTTGGTGATAAAATAAAAGTGAGATTCCTCTATCTGTTCAGATGGATTGTTGCCTGCTTTAACTAGGCCATCTTATCGAATAGTAAGGGATCTTAAGAATCTTTTGTGAGCAGAATTGGATGAATTTGTAACTCTGAAGTTCTTTTGTTTTTGTTTATACAGAACATCTATATTGTTGGTTACTCAAGAAAGAATTTGACAGATGAAGACCTGAGATCGATGATATCTTCAACTTTGACTTGCCGAATTGATCATCAGTATGGAACCCTAATACGTTGCACATCAAATTTTTGCTTCTTGTTCCTGTTAAGAAAGTATGTTTATAGGATGACATTCCTGAAAAAAATCTAATTAAGAAGCATAAATATACTGTGAGCTGATCGCTTGGTTAGTGCTTGCTAAAATTTACTTAGGAGACTCATTGTTCACAGGTTTCAAACTGTCCTGATAGTTTCATGGGCCACCATCAGAACCCATCTGATACTACGGGAGAGATTCAACTTTTCTGAAAATTGATACAGGAAACTTTGTTTTTCTATCTCAATCAGGGCTGCAAATCCAGTAATATCTTAAAAGGATTAGGTTTCTCTTACCATGATTGTCACATTTCAGTTTTCCCTTGTAAGCTATCGTGGTCTGAATCCTTGACTGACTGGCATTGCATGTATGCATACTGTTCTAGGCAAAATTGTGTGGAGAAGATGGAAAGTTTCCTTAGTAAAACATTTTACCTCTATGGGGGATACGACAACAAAGAAGGGATGTCAAAACTTGATGCCAGGATGGAGCTGCTTGAGGTAAAGCTGGATAGCACTGTCGTTTGAACTTCTTCATGTTCTTATAGACCTCATTCTACTTTGGTTATAAATTCAGTCTCTTTGACATTCATTTAAAAGCTTATCTACCTCAGGGGAACTCTGAAGCAAACAGGATATTTTATCTATCTGTACCACAAGAAGCACTTATAGATGTCATGTCAACCCTCGCAAACTATGCCCAAACCCAGAAGGGCTGGAATCGTGTAATAATTGAAAAACCATTTGGTTTTGATGCACCATCTTCTAATCAGCTGTCACAGTTACTTCTTTCAAAGTTTGAGGAGAATCAAATATACAGGTACTGGTTACATTCTTCTATTGCACATGTACATGCATGTATTCCTTAGAGAGAGAATGCAAGGAACCGGTTTTACTATTATGAACTTTAATCTGTCTGTGTTGCTTTAGGATCGATCATCTCTTAGGAAGGAACTTAATTGAGAATCTTACAGTTTTAAGGTTCTCCAATCTTGTTTTTGAGCCGCTCTGGAGCCGAAAATACATACGTCATGTGCAGGTAATGTATAGTTTTCTCCATTTGCTTCATACATTGAAATTTAACATGCTCTAGAAGTAGTCATAAGCCATTGAATGACTTTGCAGGTCATCTTATCTGAAGATTCAGTTGTGGCAGCAGGAAAGTATGTAATGTTCGTTGTACGTTAGACTTGGATATGTTGTTCCCTATTGACTATCACCCTCATGCAGGTACTTTGAGGGTTATGGGATCATCCGCGACATTGTGCACAGTCATATCCTTCAGACGATAGCATTGTTTGCCATGGAACCCCCAGTAAGTCTTGATGGTGAGGATATACGAAATGAAAAGGTACATTGGCAGATTCTTATGCTATCCACCCAATAAGAGGTATCTGTACATGCTGATTTAGGAGTTTCTTGTCCAGGTCAAGGTTCTGCGATCGATACGGAGCTTAGAGCCTAATGATGTGATTCTCGGTCAATATAAAGCTACTTCTGGGAACGATGTTGATCTTTATCTGAATGATTTGACTCCAACATTCTTTGCTGCCGCACTTTTTATTGATAATTCAAGATGGGATGGTGTGCCCTTCATGGTTAGGACTGGCATGGGAATGATCAAGCACAGGTCAGACTCATTCATAATCGCTTTGAAGAGATTGACATTTCTTTCTAAACTGTAAAGTTAGATACGACCCTTCGTTGCTTTAAGGTTTGTGAACTTTGCTTATATCATATTTCTGTAATGTAAGTCCATCATTCTACACTTCAGTGATGTATTTGCTTCGACGTTCCATGTTATGCAGGGTGGAGATACGCATACAGTTCCATCATGTTCCTGGAAACATCTATCGGGAATGTCTGGGGCATAATGTAGACCTCGCCACTAATGAGCTGATTCTACGCGACTTGCCTGACGAAGCCATCCTACTTAAAGTGAACAATAAGATGCCTGGGCTGGGCTTGCACTTAGATGCATCTGAACTCAACTTATTATACAAGGACAAGTAAGTCCTGGTTACAAGATCTCTCCACATTGATACCATTCTAATTTACTACATGATGTGATGGTTTTGGCATGGATTGTGTTAGGTATAACGTGGAGGTGCCTGATTCATACGAGCATCTTCTCCTCGATGTCATAGATGGAGACAGCCATCTGTTCATGCGGAGCGACGAGCTTGCGGCCACGTGGAATATACTAAATCCAGTCCTACAAGAGATAGACAAGAGGAATATTGCGCCGGAGATGTACGAATTGGGCGGCCGAGGTCCTACTGGAGCTTACTATCTTTGGACCAAACACGGGGTTAAGTGGGCTGATGACTAGCGAGCGTATCCATCCCAGAAGTGCCCCACAGAAGAAAAGATAAAAACAAAAAGGAAAGATTCTCTCCTGTTGATGTATGTGAGCAATAACTGTAATTGTGCGAACAGCGGGATGAAGAACATGGCAAATAAATTGGAATTGTGGATGAGTTTAGCAAAATCTTCAACCACTTGAAAGCTCTTTTGAACCCTCCGTTCAGTTGATAGTGTAATCGTATTTCGACGTTCAGCAACCATATGATACCGCACCAGTCGACCAATAAAGAAAACAAGAGAAACGATCATACAAGGGGAGGACAGATGTGAACTCTGCCTAAGTTGCAGCTTCAGTAAAAACGAACAGGCACCGGCGTTCTGTGTTAGGTGCAAGGATATGAGAGTGGTTTAACCCGACGTAAAACGAGGGAGGAAGCGAAGTGCAGACCGAAGAGGCCAGCCGAGTCAACCTTCTGACTGCTTGTGTCAGGTTTAGAGTGCGAATTTACCATGAAACCCTCAGTTCCGACGAGAGGACAAATGGACAATCAACTTTGCCATGGTCATCTTCGTGTTTTCACAAAATCTTAATCACTTATCCGCACGGCCTTCATGGCCCCTATATTAAGGAGCCAAGCTCTCGCTGCACGTTTCACACCTCCACTGCAGTGAAAGAGGAGGATCAATGGATGATGGAGAGAGAAAGAGGAGGAGGATTGGGAGCGAAGAGGGAGGTCGAGAAGACGGAGGCAGCGGCGGTGCGGATGAGGAGGAGAAGATGGAGACGTTCTTCGCACTGATACGGAGCACGAAGGATGTGCTCCAGAGCATCGCGAGAGAGTCCCGTGAGAGGGCGAGGTTGGACAAGGAAGAGCGGGCGAAGAAGGCGGTGGCAGCCTGGACTCCGAGGTTCCGGCCGGAGGATTTTGTGGGAGACGACAAGTCTCCGAGCAGAAGTGTTCCTGAAGTTCAAGCTGGCCCTTCCATCTCCAAAGAAGGAGAAGAAGAAGGGAAGGCAAAACGAGAGAAGCAAAAAGAAGACTATGACTTGGAACTCAAGCTTTCCCTCTAGTCAATTCAGTGACACTTCTTTGAGATGACAGCTTAGTATTGAACAAGTTTGAATCTTTGCTCATTCAATCCCATTATCCAGAGGCTCATTCGCTGATCGATTTAATGTAATGTGAACGAATCTAGTCGATATATGTCTTGTGATGGCTGCTGGCTCGATTTTCATATACTCCTGTACTTGATTCTGCATTCGATTTGCGCCTTTTTTTTTTTTTATTATAATAGAACCCATGTCGGTAATTGTAACAACGATGAAGATGGCAAATTAAAAATGGCGAAATCAAATCAAGGTGTGAGGCAAGCCAAAGAGAAGAGGTAAACAATGGAATTCTTGCTAAGATTATGAGGCTCCGGAAAAGCTGCACTTCAATTTGGCATCTGCATAGGGTCCATAGAGAATCCAAGGCATTTCCTCGATTTCATTTGTCGTGGTTTGGCTTATTGAACGGGTGGGGTCGAATATAAATACGTCAAAAATCGTTTCGATTTAAATTCTCTGGTGATATTGATCTATTTTTTTATATAAATTAATTTTAGCAACTCGTATCGATTTGGGCACGGCGCAAACCCAACCGGTTGGGACGGGTTGGAAGTCCGATTTCGAACGATTTTGCTTCTCGAATGTGAAAAACAGCATACTAATAATCAGATAAAGTTTGACCAGTTTTCACCACGTACCAATTTGATTAAAAGATAAGTTCTCCACGTCATGATTAGGAGATTTCCTGGAAAAATTATATCACCTTTTTTCTCGAGGGACCAAGGTCTTTCACTTTATAGTTGCCTTTTGCGTCATTCGACCAAAAAGAAAAATCTTTTGCGTTAAGCTGGATACTGTTTGCACTAAACTTTTATACAACCATGAACGTGTGATGCACATGTTATTTGTATTACATCCAAATGGTATCTTACTTCCTATTGGAATCTTCTCTTTCGACCAAAAAAATAATAGAACTCACACGTGCAAATCGAGGGAAGTATAGGTGGACTCCACGGGTGACCCGCGAAAGTCATCGGTCGAGGTGGATTTGGACACATGCAAGGTATAACTGTGACGATTTGCTACTTCTCTAGCTTGTTCCTAAGCCTCGAACTATAAAGAGCACGGACAGCTCTTTACTGTTCATCCAATTCTTTTTGGTTCTAGCAAAAGAAAAGAAAAATTTTCTTTTGAGGCAAGGTTTTTTTTCTTCTATTTACGAAAATAGAAAAGAAATATTTTTGCATATGATTCATGTTAGTCTAATGTTTTTTAAACTTAAGGTGTGTTGTATTGAACCAAATGCATACCGTTATAGCCGCAAGATTCATAATAATAATAATAATAATAATAATAATAATAATAATTTAAAGTAACAATCATCCCAAAAAGACTAATTAGACTCCACTGTGCCTAGATATCGCATCATCTTATTTTTGTGGAAAAGACTCGTACTCAGTTTAGATGGAGTGATTAGGAAGGAAAAAATGGTTAATTCCAAAACAAAAAGCACCTGAATTGTTTTTTGTTTGAATAAAAGCATCGATTTTTACTCTAATCTCAAATTTGACCCCCGTGATGTGAAATTTTCAAGTTGTTTGGGCTAAATTTGGGATTTAAAGTAAAAATTGATGATTTCTTATGAGACAAAAAAAGATTCGGGTCAAAATTATCGCTAAGATAAAGTTGATACTTTTTTTGGACTTAGGCCACAAGGTAAAGAAGAAACTTAGACAATTATACGAGAAAAGAAATGGATTAATTTATACTTTCGTTCGGATACCAACGCAGGAAAAGAAAAGATAAGAATGCGTTTTGACAAAAGCATCTTTCATGAATTTACAAATAGATGTAAAATAAGTGTATAGGCGAGGAAGAAGAATTTGCTAAGTAAATACACGAATCCCTTCATATCCCTACGTAGAAGTTTAAAATGTACATACAATTAACCAAAATACCATATTAATCTCTCCTAATCCTCACCAACCAATTTCTCCCCGTCTGTTCCACTCCATCACCACACGATTGTGCTTTTCTAGAACCCTATCCCTTTCCCTCCTAATCCTACCCAATTCACATAATGCAAAAGTCTGGTTGAGTGCGCGCCATTGCTTTATCGAATCATGCACAGTGTGAAAACCCTTCAAAATATCTCCTTAATGATTATGGCAATGGAGAGATCCACGTGAAAGGATAGGGGGCGCACTGGTCAATAAGGAGAACAGCGAGGGAAAAAACACCCATTGAACTCCATGCAAAAGCAACCTGTCAGAATGACAAACGTCCATGACATCAGAACGGCCAACCCCCATTGATGCTGGTGCGATATGGTGAACCAAACGCATTTTGATTGGTTCATGTCAAACACTGTCAGGGGACACACCTACAGAGGACAACGACACCCAAGAACGAGGGTTCCACTTAGATATTTTGAATTCTGAATGTGGTGGGAAACACATTGGCATCTGTAGAGGGAGGGAGAAATCATTATACAGCCTCGTTCCATCGCCGAGGTGTGAAACAGAACTAATCGCGCTGCGCGAAATAGGTGAAGCCTGTAACTTTGTTTTTTGGAGTCCTGTGGGGATTGAACTATGTTCGTAAGGTATTATTAGCCCAGTCCATGAAACGAGTCTATGCAATATCCTCCCATGTGTTCAGGACCATGCCATAAACTATCCGACATGAAAGAGGAATGACTACGCGACAGAAGACGTTATGAACAATGAGATAAGTTTCGCTACACTAAAGCAAGCAGAATCCATCATGTGTGTTTCTCAGATATCCTGAGATGAAAAAACAGAAGAAATGAACATTTCTTTAACCTGTGGTTCTGAAATTAACCATCAACCACGCATTAAAAAAACTCCCAGATTAAGGTCGATCATGAAGTTGCCCCTACTGAAATTATGTTATGCATCCAATGGTTTGCATTGCCTTCAAATTTCCTTTGTGTCACACAATAGTTTTATAGCAATAAGGTAGAAGTTCTAGCGAACTAATAGAAAAAACTCAACATCTCTGACATTAAGAAACGGACAACGTAGGTAATTTTCTTCAGCACTTTGATCACTCCAAGGCGAGCCTGAAACAAAGATCAGGAAGGTCAGGGTCCACTCACTGCAGCAGCAGAGGATCCGGCATCTTCCAAGAACATCAAGGTCAAATCAGAAGCATCACCTAGAAAAGGAGGAAAGTTAATTTTAGGGAAAAGGGAAAAGGAACGAAGTTGATCGGTTGCATATGTTAGAACAAACGCATAATACCAAATGATACAGCAAGAACACCACCTACTCTCCAAGATTCCATGTGGCAAACCAACCAACTTTTGACCGGCTACTCTGATATTTCGAAGATTGTTGCAACTGATACTTCCATAACAACCTGGCGGCGGTTCATCAACAAGTAATAACATGAGAGTAGTAACACTTAAAAGTCTAGAAAAATGTGGGAGGTGTCATGCTAGTTTCTGAGGCAAAACCGCCATGCCAAAGTAGAACCGGAGCAGACAGTGCAAACTCTAGCTTCCCCAATTTGGATACCCTTTGCTGGCGATAAAGTTTATCTGCTTGAAGCTTAGACGCCCAATATGAGAGCCTGATTCCACGACTGTTTGTCTTTTCCCTTCTGTTGGTTGAGGCCAGTGTAGTTCTCCAATCAATCATTGCATCTAGCCAATTCATCTTCATATTTTTCAAGTCACTGCAAGGAAGCAGTTCACAGTGAACACAGGATATGTAGATGGCATAATTTCCATTAAATATGTATCATTAACCATAATTATGCATTGATTCGTGCATTTCTAGGTAAGATTTGAAATAAAAGAATTTGTGCACATTAGGCAAGATTCCCCAATCACAAAACCTGCCTCAGACATTTCGTGAGAATAGAAGTAGGTATAGGTTAATCAATTTATATTCCAATAATCTTTTTTAGAGAGTCCATAAATAAAGTTCAATTCTGTATCCATCTAAGTCTTATGATTCTGCCAATAGGGTATAGACACGCATACCTAGAATTTGGCACCTAGCATGCTCAAATTTTAGAGCAAAGATGGATCGCCTCATCTCATCTTCAGTTGAATGAGCCAGGATACGTAGTAAACTTTAGCTTGGGTCTGATTCTCTCCTATTAGCGTTAACATTAAGAGTCATCACCAATAGTCCTTGCAGGAACAGGAGCCATCCTTGAAATGGTGAAATCTGTTAGCATCCCGCAGGATTATCTCTCTTCTGGTGACTTTTGCAATTAATTTGATTGCAGAATGACAGTCACCACAAACTCGAAGATTCTTCATTACTCGGATAGGCATGCCTTCTGGTATCTTCAAAAGCCCAAAAGCTACAGCAAGCTTTTCACTGTGATATCTTAAGCTATGCACTTTTTCTTCCTCATCGATGTCATGAAGCACAAAGCTACCATCTGGAGAATAACCCGCTTGTCTCAACAACACACCCAATTTCTCCAGCATTCTCAAGATACCAACATGTTCGGGATGGCTCCTAGAGTCGCCTCCAGTAAACATATGTACTTTCTTTTCTACTTCAATCCAGCTACAGCCAGGTGACTTGCTTACACTCCTCGACCTCATTTTTCTCCTTAAATCTGCAACATCAGTCCACTTACCTTTTGATGCATAAAGATTTGATAACAAGATGTAGGGTCCAGCATTCTCAGGCTCCAGTTCTAAAAGTTTCTTCGCTGCAACTTCTGCCAAATCCAAGTTCATATATGTCCTGCATGCACCGAGCAAAGCACCCCAAACTACAGCATCAGCTTCCACTGGCATCCCCCTTATTAGATTCATGGCCTCATTTAACCTGCCAGCCCGGCCAAGCAAATCAACCAAGCAAGCATAATGTTCAGTCTGTGGCTCCACTAGATGTTTGATCTTCATTGAATCAAAAATCTCTAGCCCTTCATTTAACTTCCCAGTGTAGCTACATGCTGAGAGAACTCCCACAAAGGTAACTTCATCTGGTGGAGTCATTGAAGAGCACATCTCTTGAAATACTCTCAAAGCCTCTTCTCCTAAACCATGTTGTGCATAACCTGTAATGATAGAATTCCACATGACCACATCCTTAACACCAAACCGATCAAACACCAGTTTTGCTCTTACAAGGTTTCCACACTTAATATACATTGTGATGAGAACTGAGGTAACATACACATCAAAGTCAAAGTGGGACCTTATCAACTGGGCATGAACCTGTCTTCCTTGATCAAGACATGCCAAGCTGGCACAAACAGATAGGATACTAATCAAGGAAGGAAAGCTCGGTCTGACCCCCTCTCTCTGCATCATAGCAAACAAGTCCAATGCTTCCAACTCTAACCCTTTCCTCTCATAAACCTTGATCATTGCACTCCAAGTTCCATCATCCTTCTCTCTCGTCATATCAAATACCTGCCTTGCTTTAACTACCTCCCCACTCTGGCCAAATCCAAGGATCATTGCATTACAGGCAACAACTGACTTCACTGGCATTGCATCGAAAATTTCTGAGGCCTCCTCTATCCACCCACACTGGGTATAGCCCATCAGCATTGCTGTCCAGGACACCTCGTTCTTTTCTGGCATCACTTCGAAAAGCTTCCGAGCAATGTCCACCCGATTATTCTGCACATACCCAGTGATCATGGCCGTCCAGCAGATCAAATTCCTATGCGGCATCTCATCAAAAATTTCCCTTGCTTCATTGAGTCGTCCTCCCTGACAGTACCCTCCAATCATATTAGTCCTAGCAACAACATCCTTGACAGGCATCATATCAAAGAGCCGACGGGCCTCATCAATCCTGCCATCTTGAATCAAGCCCCCCAACATCACAGTCCACGATACAACATTCTTCTCAGGCATTTGCCAAAAGAGCAATTCTGCCGCGGATATCATCCCTTCCTGCACATACCCCCTCACCATTGCTGTCCACGAGACAACATTGCGCTCGGGTATTACATCAAATGCCTTTCTGGCTTCATCGATCATCCCATTCCTAACGTAACCAGAAACCAACCCATTCCATGAGACCGTGTTCCTCTCAGGCATCCTATCAAACAGCATCCGCGCTTCATGGGGCCTGCCGTTCTGGAAATACCCGGCAATGACCGCGTTCCATGACGCAACAGGCTTGTGAAGCATTTGGTCGAACACCCTCCGCGCATTATCAATTTGTCCTAGACGAGCGAGGCGGGCGATGTGGGTAGTGCCGGAGATCGCTGCATGAGTACAGAAAGCACGCCCCGGGACCATTACGAACTTCGTCCGCACATGAATCTGCGACACGAAGTTCCAAGACCGTAAAAGTTGGAACCTTTTACCTCTCTCTTTCAGCTGATGCGTGGTTTTTCCTCTTACCTAAGCATCGGTCCGAAATAGTTCATTGATGGGGCCTGCTATTCCATGGTGCAACAGGCTTGTGAAGCATTTGGTCGAACACCTTCCGCGCACTATCAATTTGTCCTAGACCCGAGAGGCGGGGGCAAGTGCCGGAGATCGCCGCATGAGTTCAGAAAGTGGGACCCTGAAGAACTTCGTCCGCACAGGAATCCTCAAGTCAAATGTTTAAATATAAATTATTATCAATAATGAAAATATTTTTCATTCACTAATGACTTTAATCAATATAAATAATTAATTTTACAAAAATATTTTCTAATCGATCATTTTTCGGAAAACAAACAAAGTCAAAATGAATTTATAAAAATACTTTCAATATCAAGTAATGTATTTAGATATAAATTATTATCAGTAAAATCCACCCGTGTGACACAACTTTTTAAAAAAGTTCACCATAATGTTAGACATTTAACGTTTCATGACACTTGTGGTGAACTTTTTTCAGAAATCATAAAACTCAAATGATTAATTGGAAGTCGTGACCCACAAATGAACGGGCATTCAAGCGAACGTGTCTTCATTTTAGAAGTCATGGCCCTCATTGATCGGAACAAAAAAAAATTATGATGCTCAAACGAGCACCGAACTAAAAGTCTCAAAAGAGATCATGCCAATAGAAAATGAACGCGAGATCTCGCACTTTTTGGGGAGCTAAATTGCAATTCTCTAATAGGATACGTGACACTTCGTGATGTCGAGTCATGCTGCTTCCTCTAAAATTAATGTATGTGTGCCACTAAACAGACACGAAGCTGATTACATTTTTATTCCATCATATTGTAAACAACATTACATTCGCACTACTTCACTGGAGAAGAGACATTCGACTCAAAGCGGTACAAAATTACAACACCCATTTCTAAGACAGCAAGAACCATAGACGAGCACAACACGAACCCTCTGCAGGAGAATAGCAGCAGACTCTCAAATGACATGTTCCTTTGGCCATGAATCTTGACCATCCATACGCTCTCCCATGCTCCAATTATTTCGAGTTCGCCACTTAACAGATGCTTCGTCACCTGGTTTAGCTTCAGCAAGGAACTAAATCTGTCTAATCACTGATCAGCAATGTGATCATCCTAATTCCTCCATTAACTGTCATTACAGGCAATGCGAGGTTACCATCTTCTCATAGCTATAAGGTGAAAAATTGCTACAATAAAGCACGTGGATGTGTGGTGTGCACTCAAATGTGCTTCACCTGAACATATCGTCCTCGGCAAAAAAAATTGAATGGAGTCTGTGGTGTTGAATAAGCTGTGGACAATATTTTTGAGGCTATGATGGAGTTAGCAGCTTCTGTGTGGTGAATGCCATCCCAACTGATGTATTGAGATCCATTACTGCAGGCCTCACAGCCAGGTGTACCACAGGTGACCCTGATATTGTAGTTATATGGAGGTCCTCCATTACCACAGCAAGTCATTAGCGGATTCAAAAAACCTGCAGAGTGATATAAGCGGTCATTGCTTCCTGAAAATGATTGCTAGAGCCACATTCAAATTTCCTTGCTGATGGCATAATCTTTTATTAGATTTAGACCCAAAGAAGGATTAGGCAGAACCAGCTACATGCATCACTCGGATGAGCAGTTACAATCATCACACTAATATACTGCTTTTAAAATATCAGAAAACTTTCAATAGCTTTTCAAATGATTCAATGGAAAAGAGAAGAGCTACACTAACAAGCTTACCATATTTAGAGGCGCTAGCAATGAGATCATATTTGATGGCATAGATGTCAACGTGTATGATAGTAGCATCAGCCAGCTCAGATCTCATCTCTTGGCATGATTTGAGTAGTCCTTCATTGAAAATTCTGGCAGCAGAATTATAACTTGAAAGACACCCGTTTTCATCCAGATCCTTCTCCTCAGCTAACGAAAGCTTTTGAGGAAGACAACCCAATGGTCCAGTATTATGTACCCAAAAGTATCTCGCACCTTGGTCATATAGAGTCTGCATAAATTGTTAAATATAGATACTGATAAAAGCACTCCGGGCATCATTTAGCAAATATGTGAGGAAGCTTCTCCTTTCTATAAGTAGAAGTCCATAGATGACATGTGGCCATTCCCTTCAAAAGGAAATTTGCAAGAAGCAAGATAATACCAATGCCAGTATGAGTCACACCAGACTTTGGGATCAAAATTATCAGGCACCATTTACCGGGCTTACCCAACTGAATAAAAACTAACAATTTGGGAAAAGAAACTCAAGAATATTATTGAAAAAGTTCTTAAAATTATCTAACCACTTAAGGCATGAACTCACCTTAATAGCACTCTTAATTTCTGCAATGATAGATGGAACCCTTTTTATCACCTCTGAATAGGTGAGATTTTTGGAAAATGAATCTGCGAGGTCGTTCTGCCCAATGTCAATCAAGTAAAGTGCTTTGCTAAATTCATCAACGCTCACTGGAACTTCTGAACCTACAGATGATTTAATCATACATTGTCAGCATTCTTTTTGGACAAATATTGTATAATTTTCTTGTCCTAACTTTTGTTTATTGAGGGATGGAGCAGCAGAGTTACTGATACTGAAAATGAGTATCACTTTCATCTGCAAAGGTTAGCTAATCTATCTAGGGAACCATTGAATCGATGAGTGAATTCATAAATTCACACCTGCAGATGCCAGTTCAGTGATGCGTCCCTTGAAATGGAGAAACTGCATGACCTGAATGTTCAGCGAAAAAGGAACATATTTAGGGAGGGTTGACGAGCCTACAACTGCAAAATTTGCGCCATTTGTGAACTTGGACCCCGCCAGAGAGTCCAGGTAAGGATTGAGAAAACTAGTATTCAAACTTTGGCCTGCAAGATTAGACATATCGGCCAACAAAAGAATTTTCAACCCCTACTTCATTGGTATGAAAGTTGTATACAACAAGAATAAAAAGAAATCGCACGTGACTTTGTCCCTTAGAACTCTTTTCCTTTTAGTTAGCTGACACAACCTATTAAAATATACCAGTCATTTCTTATCAAGTTACCACCCGACCAAATGTATTACTGCTTCCCTAAAACACAAACAACATCAATGTTTGGAAAGCTGAACTTAAATGGCAAGCTCGGAACCATGCTAAGCAAATTCTTACCATGTCAATCTCTAAACGCGCTCTCTTCCCCATTCCCTATTCCCTTTTCGTCAAGACTATCGCAAAATATGTGATCTCCATGCTAGGAGAATCCATGACTAAAGCAATTATATTCACTTCTGTTCAAAACCCATCATATTTAAGTTTATTAAAATGAAACCTGAGGAGCACCATTTGTCAAAATTGAAATGACATGGTTCATTAGCCATCTTGGAGGCAGTCATTTTTCAAAATGTCAAAGCAACTCCAAGGAAATTCAAAGCAGTCTCAGTATTTGGAATCTCAAACGTTTAGCTATCCAGTTGAAATTAAATCGATGGCTAAGAAAAGAAACAGAAACGAAGAGGTCAAAACAAATTCAGAAATCAATACCCGGTACCAGTACCCACATAATACCCTATTTTAAAAATAGTGTTATCTTTGAACAATCACGCACCTGTACTATCTGTTTTTACGAATTAAAGTCCGCAAGAGGGACCAAGAGCTTTGGATTTGTTACTAAGCCAGACTTGTATGCAGCTCCTGATGATTGCATCAACTAATTATCCATTTCAGTGCATAACACGCAGCAATTAGAAAGCTTTACTCCTGACCAAAAGAGGTGTCCTCCACAGCATCGCGATGGTGGGGCCCCTCCCTCTTACCCCTGTCGCCATTGCCTGACTAGTAAAATAGTATAATGCCGACAAAACCTTCGTCTCAAATCCCCAATTGAATAAACAAAATGACGAGTTCCCAGATTAATATTATACAATATCAGCAGATTCCCGTGTTAATCATTCACGACAGACTCTCACTCAACCAAAGGAGAACGATACCATCACCAGATTCACGATCACGGAGGCAAGCACCGTGCTTGCTACTTCTAATCCACAACACACGCTTAAGCTGTGACTACTCAGTGATCCGCAATTCCAGCTACAACTAATCGAACTAGGAGAGGGAAAAACGTTACGGGCGAGTGACTACTCAGTGATCCGCGAAGGAAAGACCTAGAAATGCAGGGGGGAGGGCGGCTTACAGAGGAAGTCGATCACCAGCCGCCCGTCGCTCAGCCTGCCGGTGGATCGGCCGAAGAACGACCGGCCGTTGGGGGGATTGACCGGGAAGCCCAGGCCGGCGACGAGCCCGCCGGTGTCGGAGTTGGAGTCGCCGAAGCTGAAGATGACCGGCCGGTCGCCGCCGCCGCAGCCGGCGGCGGCGGCGGAGCGCAGCGAAGAGAGTGAAGCGAGGACGAAGAAGACGACACGTGAAGCGGACATGGTGAGGACGACCGTACGCCGTGACGCGATCGAGCTGGAGGATCTGCTCTTGTAGTTGGAGTTTTTGGGAGGGGGTGTTTGGCTACAGGCGCTGAGTTATTCCGGGATACGGATAGGATAGTCCTATCCCAAGAAACGGAAACGCGTGTCCTATACAATAGCCTGACACTAGTCGACCGTACCTACCGGAGCGGCGGTTGCTCGTCCGTGTTCCTCTCAGGCATCCTATCACACAGATCCCGCGCTTCACGGGGCCTGCTGCTCTGGAAATACCCGGCAATGACCGCATTCCATGACGCGATAGGCTTGTGTGAAGCATGTGGTCGAATACCCTCCTCTGCGCATTATCAATATGTCTTGAATGCACAAGGCGGGCGATGTGGGTAGTACCGGAGATTGCTGCATCAGTGCAGAAAGCACGACGTGGGACCATTACAAACTTCGTCCTATACGATATGGTATTGGTACATTGTCTATTGCATGTCGCCTATTATATTGGTAAACATTAAGTAGGTTCTCTCTCTATGTATTGAACTTGATTGATTTGTGATCGTCGTCGAGGTCGGCAATTGAAGAGGTGAATTGTTGAGCTTTGATGGACCATAAAAACATTATGGGCGGCAATAATAACAATTCCAACCTCTTCTGTTGCCTCATCAACTCGGATTGCCTCCAATTATGCATATTGGGTTATATGTTTTGTCAAAACATAAAAGAAGTGCTTTGCTGATGTTATAAGAAATACTTCTATGTTGCCATGTTCTTCTTCTTTTCTTTTGATAGAAGAAATAAACTCCTTATAAAGTATGACAACAACTCTTAAAATCATAAGACCACAAACATACGAGCATACCTTTCTTGAGTATCTTCTCAAAGGCCAATGAAGTGCAAGCCTTTAAAGACAGCTAATATTGAATGGGTGGCCAAAAGAAAGTAATAGAAAGTGGTAATCAGTCCCATCGAATAATATTATAGACAAGCTAGTAATAAGGTAGTAGAGCCCAAGATTTTGCGGAGTCAGGGTTGGGGACCTTCCATCTCCTAGGGGTTTCTTGCTTGCTCTTCCTCTATGCCCTTCGACCACAGAACGGAATAGAGCCCGGCAATGATAAACACGGCCCCCACCAATCTGGAATTCCAGAGGAAACAAAGAATATGTCAATGGAACTTCGTATTACAGATCACCTGTCGCATTTCAAATATCCTTAACCTAAACTAACTTTGCTGTCAAATGGATACGAACGTACCGACGTGTAGTTTCTCGTGAAAGAGTCCCCAGCTCAGGAGGGTCGACATGAGGAGCACCAGAGGGCTGAAGACGGAGGTGGAGAGCACGCCGTTTTTCCTTTGGCACCAGGTCATGATGCTGAATATGAGCGCATGGCACACAACGCCCTAGAATTGAATAACCGTCAGCATTACCTTTATACAAAACATTTCGTACACTTTCGATGCTCGAAGAGCCACAATAAGGCTACTGTACTGTTTGTTAAAGTTTATTCAATGATCAGGATACATACCGAATAGGTAGCTGCGATGAGCTGAATCCCAGATCTCAGTGACCAGGCAGCAAGCTCGCCCAGCAAAGGCGAGGCCGACCTTGCCATCGTGATGGCAAGAGAGGCCCAGGCGACGGCAAGGTCGACCCATCTTCCAAGTGACACATGTAAGAATAATGTGGCCCACATGATGTTATAAATTAATGGTTTGATAAATATTTAAGTGCTAAAACGTATTGGCTATGAAAAATAAATGAAAATATGTAATTCTGTTAAGAAGTTAGAATTTCTCCGAAGAGGTGCGACTCTTATGAAGTGAGATATGCTTTAATGGAAGGCACCACTTGAAGAGGTATATATAAATAGAGTTTGATTCTCTCTCCACCCACGATAACGCAAGAAAAAACGCTGTATTTTCTTATCCTCCATTGATAAGATACATTAAGCGAAAAGTGGGTTAAGGGAGAGAAATCAGATTTCTTCATTTCTTTCATTTTCTGCAACAATTATCTTCAAGGGAAACTCTATGAATAAAGATATGTCTTTATCCCTCTTATTGTGAAATTTATAAAGATCTAAGATCCTAGATTTCATAAATTTTCTGCATAAAAGAATTATGGTATCACTTATAGTTGGTATCAAAGCAAGGTTTAAGATCTCATGATTTTTCGATTATGGTTTCTGGGTTTGGATTTGCCAAACGATGGTCTTTTTGTTATTTGCCAAAGTAGTTGAAATGATTTCTTGTTCCGATTCATTTCGTAGAATCTTGGACCTGTGTGATGGCGCCGGCATGGTCTCCAAAACCCACTTGTTAATTTGGTCGGAGATGGGCTATTGGAAGAGACCCCGATAACGAAAAGCGCGGCGGAACGGGGAAAAAAAAAAGTGAAAGGGCGTGATGAAGAAGGCGCGTGGCCTCCATGTGCATGCTGCAGTTACTGCGCGTGGGTCCACATGTTGATGCGCACAGTGAAAGAGAGGTACGTGTCACGCACGCACCCGTGCTGCGGATGTAGGAGCGTCCATTGCATGCACCTGCAGGGCAGTCACCGGCGAGTGCCATGCACGAGCCTTCTCTCCCCCTCCGCTAATTACGTTTCTGTCCCTTATGTGTTTATTTACGATTCTGCCCTTGACCGAGTAATTTACGATTTTGCCACTTACTGTTGAATTTATGGTTCTACCCCCTATCGATTCTGATTTTGCAATTTTTCCCTTACGCATTAATTTACGATTTTACCCTTAGCATGCAATTTGGTAATTGTTTGTGAATGAAACAATTATAGTGTTTTACAATTTAAAAAATTCAATTATGAATGATTTGTTAGTCACCAAAGTGGTCGAACCATAATGTCTTGAATTTTTGAAATTGTATAATGTTTCTTTCAATTACCCATGATTAATTGATGCTATGATTGGAATTGATATATTACATATCCTTATTGGTGTCATGGGTATATTGCAGTTCATTTATTATAAGGACTTAGGGATTAACCCAATGGTAAATCAACTTCTTATAATTCATGAACATAATAGTTGGTAATTAATATGTCTTGTTAAATTTGTTTGTATATCCAAATATATCAAATAAATTTTAATGGGGTGTATTTATAATTACCAAATAAAAGTTATTAGCATCATTGTGGTTTATTGTATGTTTGTATATTATAGGATCACCCAAAGGAGAACTATGATATATATGTCATGTTTAATTTGAAAATGATAATGTGATATTCTCAAAGCATTAATGTATGGGTATATTTGCAGTATCTGTACTTGTTTCTCTTCAATCACATGCTTTGTCTATTCCTTTATTCAATGGAATGAATTTCCCTGATTGGAGTGAATAAGTCCAATTTCACCTAGGTGTCTTGGATATTGATTTAGCACTTCAAATTAAGAAACTAGCTGCTACTACTGATGAGAGCAGCGATAATGAAAAGTCTTTCCATAAAGCTTGGGAAAGATCGAACAGATTAAGTTTAATGTTTATGTGAATGACAATTGCAAACAACTTAAAGACAACTCTTCCCAAAATTGACAATGCTAAGGAATTTATGAAATTTGTGGAAAAGCGTTCTCGAACTGCTAATAAGTCACTAGCTGGTACATTGATGAGTACTTTAACCATCATGAAATATGATAGTTCACATACCATGCATGAACATGTACTAGAGATGATAAACTTAGCGGCAAAATTAAGGACTTTGGGAATGAACGTGGATGAGTACTTTTTAGTATAGTTCATACTAAATTCCTTGCCTCTTGAACAATATGGGCCATTTCAAATGAATTACAACACTATAAAGGACAAGTGGAATGTAAATGAATTGGCCAGTATGCTTGTTCAAGAGGAAATAAGGATAAAGAATCAAAAGGCTCATTCTATTCATCTCTTAAGTTATCAAGAAATTGAGAAGAATTCCAAGAGAAAAGGTGGAAAGAGCAAGAAGAAAGGTTTACACAAGCTAAATGACTTTTCTAAGACTTCTCAAATCCACAAGAAGGAACACAATCTTATTAAGTGTCACTTTTGTAATAAAATTGGACATTTGAAGAAAGTTTGTCTAAAGTGTAAAGCTTGGTTCGAAAAGAAAGGTAAGCCTTTGTGCTTTAGTATGTTTTGAATCAAACTTTACTGAAGTTCCTCGTAATACTTGATGGATTGATTATGGTGCCACCACTCATATTTCAAATACAATGCAAGGATTTCTTTTGATCCAAACCATAAAGTCAAATGAGAATTATGTGCTCACGGGAAATAGAAACAAAGCTCTAGTTGAAGGCATTGGCACTTATCGTTTGATCTTAGATATTGGGGATTATTTGGATTTGTTTTGAACCCTTTATGTACCTACTCTTTCCCGCAATTTAGTTTCTTTGTCAAGACTTGATGTAGCGGGATTCTCTTTAAATTTGGTTGTGGATATTTCAGTTTATATAAGAATAATAATCTTATTAGAACTGGAATTTTATATGATGGTCTCTACAAGTTTAAACTTGATAATGTTTTTGCTGAGACCTTAATGACCTTACATCGTAATGTTGGCACTAAACGCAGTTTAGTGGATGAGAATTATGCTTACTTGTGGCATAAACGTTTGGGTCACATATCCATTCTTCCAAATATGGATTTTACTGATCTTGGAGTGTGTATTGATTGTATTAAGGGTAGAAAAACAAAACACACTAAGAAAGGTGCCACAAGAAGCACAGAGCTTCTTAAAATTATACACACTAATATCTGTGGTCCTTTTGATATACCATCTTTTGGTAAAGAAAGTTATTTTATCACATTTATTGATGATTTTTCACGTTATGGTTATATTTATCTATTACATGATAAATCTCAATCAGTGAATGCACTTGAGGTGTATATTAAAGATGTTGAAAGGCAATTAGATAACAAGAAGAAAATAGTACGATCGGATAGAGGTGGTGAATCTTATGAAAAGTATAATGAATCAGGACAATGTCCAGGTCCATTTGCTAAATTCCTAAAAAGACATGGTATTTGTGCTCAATACACAATGCAAGGTACACCACAACAAAATGGTGTAGCAAAAAGACGTAATTGTACTTTAATGGAAATGGTTAGGAGTATGATGAGCTATTTATCTCTACCCTTATCATTGTGGATACATGCATTAAAGACTACTATGTATTTATTAAACAGGATTCCTAGTAAGGCAGTACCAAAGACTCCCTTTGAATTGTGGACGAGAAAGAAACCTAGTTTACGACATCTGCATGTTTGGGGTTGTCCAGCAGAAGTAAGAATTTACAATCCACATGAAAAGAAATTGGATTTAAGAGCAACCAGTAGTTACTTCATTGGTTATGCAGAGAAATCCAAAGGGTATAGATTTTACTGTCATAATCATAGTACAAGAATTGTTGAATCTGGAAATGCCAAGTTCATTGAAAATGTTGACATTAGTGGGAGTGAAAGAGTGCGTGATATTCCTTACCAAAAAAAAAAACAAAAGAGTGCGTGATATTTGCATTCAAGAAGTTAGAGTGGAAGTTCCTCTACCCCAAACTTTTAAAGTTGTTCTTGATATTATAGCTCAATCCAACAATAATCAAGAACAACAAATTAATGATCAAAGACTCCATAATGAAAATGTCAATATTGAACCTACAGTAGTTGAGCCACAAGAAATAGCTTTAAGAAGATCTTAAAGAGAAAGAAGGCCGGCTATTTCTAATGACTACGTTGTTTATCTACAAGAATTAGAAATTGATTTAAGAATCGATAATGATTCAGGTTCATTTTCACAAGCCATGGAATGTGATGATTCTACTAAATGGTTCAAAGCCATGGAAGAAGAGTTAAAATCTATGGAGCAAAATCAAGTTTGGAGCAAAATCTATGGTTCAAATTGTTCGGTATATTAGTTTTATGCTTGTTTCCTAATGAACTCGTGGAACGTTTCGTTATAATTGTATTCGGTAAGTGGTAAGTCCAAGTCAGACAAACCAAGTGACATTGAGAAAATATTGATTGTCGTTGACTGTCTGTGTAATGAATGGGAAGAATTCTTGTGTTTGTGCTTGCTTGGTTAAGATACAATTGAATACCGTCGGTTAGTGAACTGACAAGTGCCCCGAGGAACCGTAGGAAATGCGGGATATCGTGGTCCGTGGAACTACAATGCCTGGGAGGATTCTTCCCCAGATTCCTCGGGAGTTTGATCGGGATGCCGTAGTTAGTGGATCACGAAGCTTGCGAGGCCATTGAGATTTACGGTGTACACCACGGCAGACTGGAGGGCACATTGGATCCTGCCAGACGGGAGTTTTCCTTCTTGTATGACCGGCAAGTGCACCAAGCATGTGACTTGGAGTTGAGAATTAAAGCATAAGTGAAAAGATGAATTGTGTGTGTCCATATGTCTTGAAAGATTGCATGTGATATTGAATTATATCATGATACTCATGATTAAGGTCAGTTCTTCTAGCGGTTGATAGTCTGGTTGAAATGTTGAATGTAGTTTACGTATGCATGACCTGATTCATATTGCTTGGTGAGTTATTCGTTTAGTATAGCGTGATTGATATTTCATTACTGAGCTATCGCTCACTCTTGTGGATATTACAATTTTTTTCAGATTAGTAAATATGAGCTTTCCCTTGCCTGCTGTTCCTGTCACCTTTTTTGGCTCTCTAATTGAATTCGAGGGCCGACTCATCCCATTCACCGAACTGGAGTTCCCAATAGTCCGACCAGTCCGATATGAGGCTACCTTATGGGTGGATGTGGGACTACCCAACCAAAGGGTGCCCATTAGGCTGGTTTCGGTCTTCATTGACGTTGACGGCAATTTAGTGGGATCGCTCATATATCCAGTGAATGGTGATGGTGGCAGTAACGAAGGTAATGGAAGGAGCAGGCGTGGCTAAGTAGGTCGGCGGGAGTTGACGGAGGGAACCATATTTTAGGCATGACTAGTCGGTTTTTGTGGGGTATAGAGTCATGCTAGTTGGGGTGACACCTTTTGACTTATGTTATAGATGAGATGAGTAAGTGATCCGTTAGGACACAGTTTAGGGATAGAATCCCAAGTCGATCTTTGCCCTGTACATTACCCAACGTTATAAATAAAGAAAGATGAGTTTCTTAAAAAGCGTTGTCATTCCTATATTTACTATTTTTGTACTAATTAATAAAATAGCTTGGATTGAATGGGCATTAGACAAGGTACGAATGGTTAAAAATTTAGTTAACAGGCATTTGTATTACGCAAATGATTCGGATGAGTATTATGGAAAGAAGGTCTTGTCAAGATTGATGTAATAAGAAGTTTAGGCTTGATTAGTTTCTATGGAAATTTATCTTATATTAAAACCATGTTATAAATGCTGACCTAAAAAGAATAATAATTTCCAATGGGATATTAACAAAATGAATTTAGTAAGTGATGTGAATAGTATTAGTAAGGGGCAAGCCTAGGATGTTACAAAAACTGCCTTTTTTAATAGGAATTTAGAGGAAGAAGTTTATATGGACCAACCCAAAGGCTTTTCAGTTAAAGGAAAGGAACACACGGTATGTAAGTTAAAAAAGTTAATATATGGACTTAAACAAGCTTTCCGACAATGGTATATTAAGTTTAATGATACCATAACTTCTTTTGGATTTAAGAAAACACTACAAAAAAACAAGAGTTTTTCAACGAATTTTCCAATGAAAAATTTGGCAAAATTCGTTGGAAAACGAATTTCCAACGAAATTAGCAACAAAAAAAACTCGTTGGTAATTCGTCATCGCAAATTTTTGCAACAAAAAATTTAAATTTTCGTTGGTAATTTGCGATGAAATTTTTTCGTTGAAAAATTCGTTGGAAAATTCGTCGGTAATTATTCATTGCAAAAATCATGGCAAAATTCGTTGATAATTATTCGTGGTAAAATTCGTCACAAAACAAATTTTTGACGAAAAAAAATTCGTCGGCAATTCGGCGTTGAAAATTTTTGCAACAAAAATTTTAATTTTTCGTTGGTAAATTCCGACGCAAAACATTTCGTTGCAAAATTCGTAGATAAATTCGTGGCTAAATTTGTTGGAAAATTCGTTGCTAATTATTTGTTAGAAACATCGTGGCAACATTCGTTGGTAATTTCCACCGAAATTAGCGTCGAACAAAAAAATTTCCAACGAAATTAGCGGCGAACAAAAAAATTTGAATTTTCGTTAGTAATTTGCAACGAAAATCAATTCGTGGTTAAATTCATTGCAAAGTTCGTTGCAAAATTTCGTGGCAAAATTCGTTGCTAATAATTCATTGGAAAAATGCGTTGCTAATTGTTTGTTGCAAAAATCATGGGAAATGGAAAATTTTTCAGACATAAAATTACAATTTTTGTTGGTAATTTTCGACGAAAACAAAATTCGTGGGAAAATCGCGAATTTTTCCCACAAAAAATTACAATTTTCATTGGTAATTTCCGATGAAAACCAAATGCATGGGTAAATTCATTGGAAAAATCATATATAAATTCGTCCCTAATTATTTGTTGCAAAAATCATGGGAAATAGCGAATTTTTCCGACAAAAAATTACAATTTTTGTTGGTAATTTCCGACGAAAATAAAATTCACGAGAAATTGCGAATTTTTCCAACAAAAAATTGCAATTTTCATTGGTAATTTCCGGCGAAAACTAAATTCGTGGCTAAATTCGTGGGAAAATTCGTTGCAAAATTTGTCTCTAATTATTCGTTGCAAAAATCGTGGGAAATCGCAAATTTTTCCAACAAAAAATTTCAATTTTCGTTGGTAATTTCCGACGAAAACAAAATTCGTGGGAAAGTTTGTTGCAAAATTTGTCGCTAATTATTCGTTGCAAAAATCATGAGAAATCACGAATTTTTTCGACAAAAAATTTTAATTTTCGTTGGTAATTTGCAACGAAATCTATTCGTGACAAAATTTGTCGCTAAGTTTGCAACGAATTTTGTTTAGGGACAATTTCAATTTTAAATCTAATTATTAGCAATATTAATTTCTACAATGGATAAATTGCAAAGTCTCACATGATGATATTCGATATTCAATCTCATAATACAAAGAAGCAGCTAAGCACTAATGAACATCAGGTGATACATTTAAAACATTGAAAGAATACGGGGCAACCATAAAACGTTGGCAGCTTTGATACTCGAGAATGAACTAGGAAGGATTGACAATAAAATCATCATCATCATCATCATCACCAATCGTCGCATCATTGTGTGGCTCAAAATTATGCCCATCATCAATTGGATTAATATGAGGTAGAGGAGGAACCTCATTGCGATCGATGTCAAGATGTCACATGATAATTTGCATTTGTTGTTGCATCACCCTTATATGTTTGTCCTTCTGTTCAAGTAAATGCTTCATTTCTTCATCCTTCTATATAAGCAACTGTTTCAGTTGGCTCAATTTTTGGGTCATATGCTCCTCATGTCGTGTCCTTCTTGAAATAACCGCATTGGAAGATGAAGTTGCAGCAGCCTTCATTTTGTACATCCTTGACAAGGATTCCATCCCAAATATTTTTCCTCATTTCATCCCACCCGCTGCCTCCACCCATAATGCCATACTGTCAACCGATGGCTCAAACACTGCAACACCATCACCACCACCACCACCACCACCACCATCACCACCATCACCACTAGCAGTGCTTATTAAAAGTTCATCATATTTTTCCTATATTAACATTATAGATGGAAATAAAATAAATTCATATACATTACCATAAATATTAAAAACATTCATGATTTTCATTCTAGTTTCTATAAAGTCCGAACTATAATCTTACATACCTTAATAGCTTTTGCTCGAACGCCAGTTCATGTCTTATCCTTTTTTTCAAATGTGCATTCAAATGTAGTTATAAATGTGGGTTTCATCCCCAATTCATCTGCCTACAAAATATAAATATAAATGAGTAATCATTGAATTAAATGAACTGACATGTATAAACAGACTTACCATTTTCCTTTTATGCTCCTTGATGCTGATAGAGCCCCCAGCATATGTGGCAGATACAGACCCGTCACTAGAACTAGAAGCTCGATTCTTCTTGTTCTGTTCACCCCTTTGCTTATGCTTATCAGTTTCTTAAGTTCTCGTAATTTTCGTCCAATTGTCAGCTGTAAAAAAAGTTGGCTTTTCTTTTGTTCTCTTCGCTCTATTTATCACATATCGCATGTGATCACCAATTTTCTTCTTGAAAATTCTTCTAACCTCATCCTCTTCCATTTCATCCCACGTGAACTTATGCTACAATCAATAGAAAGGTAACTGAAAGTTATCCATTAGGGTCACATGTCACATATCCATTACAATGTACTAGACAATTCGTGACAAAATTCATTATTGACCATCAGTATGCTACACTGAACTTAGTTTGTGAGAAAATAAAAAGACAACACTAACCTTAAATTCATTCCACCACAAAGTCTTTACTTCTTGGGGGAGCGCTGCTGAAAGTAGTAAACTAGCCCATCCAACAGTTATTGACTATTTTATTAAGTTTCTTCACAACATACGTAGAATCCGTGAATTTGAAAACATGTTATAACAATATGGACAATAAGACAATGAAGTATATAGATAATTCGCAACATAGACAATTTTATTTACATCGATAATTTATATATACTTAAAAAAATGAAGTACTTACGAATCTCCACATGGGCATATAATGAATTGGGTATCTTCTTCATCATTCGAGTGATGCACTGAAGAAGAAAGTGGAACCGAAGGAGATGAAATCGGAGATGGAAGTGAAGTAAATTCAATTCGCATGTCCCGAGGTTCTCCCCTAATATGTTGTTGAGGGTCGGAAGATGGGCCAATGTGTTCGTGTTATCCATCAACATGTTGTGGTTGAGGGTTACATGAAAGGGTAACGGAAGAGGACAGGGACGGGTACAAGGATGAGGCAACAAAAGGGGCTGATCTTCTTTGTGAACCTGCACCACGCATGAGACCTCCACGTTTAAACTGACAAGTAGGAAGGTTAGATAAATATATTTAAAAATATGAACATGTATTAGGGACTAAAAATGACGTAAGTCATTTTCTTACCATTTTGTTTCAGAGAGCAATAAATAAACTCGACAAATTGAAACAAACCGACTATCGCCTATGATAAATAGCAATCTTTGGCCCTCGTCGAAGCAACCTATTAAAATTTGGACCACATCAGACTCCATGAAAAATAAAATGAAGCATATTAAATGTACATAACAAATTACAACAAGTATCAACTCTGATGCCACATTTGTGCAAATATATGCCCCAAATATGCTATTTTGCAAAGTTCTAGTATAGACCTAGAAAAAAGACTACAAATTACGTTCAACAAGCAAATTTGTTATGAATGCAACCCATTAATTTGTTCCCTTTTTAAGTTTTATTTTACCTAAGTTTAGATCTTAGCACAAAAATCATTAAAAAAAAATAGACAATCGTGCCGGAATCACGGCCGCGATCCCCCCTTCGGCGAGGTCACCCGACAAACCCCCCTCCGGCCAGCTCGCTGGCAACCCCCCCACGGCCAGCTCACCCGCGACTCCCACCCCCCACGGCCAGCTAGCCCGTGACCCCTCCTCCCCCCACTACCAACTTGGCAGTAGCACCCCCCCATGGCCAACTCGGCGGCGAACCTCCCTTCTCCGACCACCTCGGTCGCAAACCTTCCCCCTCCAGCTAACTAAGCCGCGACTCCCTCCCCCCTCCGGTCCACCTCGACTGCGACCCACCCCCTCCGGCCAACTCGGTGGCCACCCCCCTTCGGCCAACTCGGCCACGACCCCCCCACCGGCCAACTATGCTGCAACCCCCCTTCGGCCAACTCCACAACGACTCCCGCGACTCCCTCACGGCTGCGACACCATTTTATTCAAGGAATTGTTTAGGGTTACCTATCGCGCTGGGCGAAGTCGACGGCGAGGTGGATGGCGAAGGCGGTGACGGCGAGGAGGACAACGACGAGGACGGCGTTGAGGAGTGAGGACGGCAAGGGTATTTGCAACAAAAGTGAAATCTCAGCGAAAATAGACTATAGTGCAATACACGAATTTGAAATTCGTGGGAAATTTCTCACAAATTTTCCCATGAATTTCAAATTCGTGGCAAAATATTGCACTATAGACTATTTTCGTGGGAAAATTCTTGGGAAATTTCCCACGAATTTCAAAAACCTCGGCCAATTGTGGGTTTTTTGAAATTCGTGGCAAGTATTGCACTATAGACTAATTTTTCACGAATTTTGCAACGAAATTTAAATATTCGGTCTTGGGGTCTTTTTTGAAATTCGTGAGAAAATTCGTGGGAAATTTCCCATGAATTTTCCCACGAAATTCAAATTTTCGGCAATGGCGGGCTAATTTGAAATTCGTAGGAAAATTCGTGGGAAATTTCCCATCAATTTTCCCACGAATTTCAAATTATTGGCAAAATATTGCACTATAAACTATTTTCGTGGGGAATTTCCCATGAATTTCAAAAACCTCGGCCAATGGTGGGTTTTTTGAAATTCATGGGAAATTTCTCAGAAATTTTCCCACGAATTTAAAATTTTGTCGCAAGTATTGCACAATAGACTATTTTTGTGGCAAAATTCAAACATTTGGACTTGAGGTCTTTTTTGAAATTGGTGGAAAAATTCGTGGGAAATTTTTCATGAATTTTTCCACGAATTTCAAATTTTCGGCAATGGCTGGCTAATTTGAAATTCGTGGAAAAATTCGTGGGAAATTTCCTACAAATTTCAAATTCTTGGTAAAATATTGCATTATAGACTATTTTTGTGGGAAAATTCGTGGGAACTTTCCCACAAATTTCAAAAAAGACCCCAAGGCTGAGTTTTTGAATTTCATGGCAAAATTCGTGGGAAATTTCCCACGAATTTTCCCACGAAAATACTATTTAGTTCTATTATTGCCCCAGGTTTTTAAATTAGTGGGAAAATTCGTGGGAAATGTCTCATGAATTTTCCCGACGAATTCCAAAAAGCCTCCATTAGCCGAGGTTTTTGAAATTCGTGAAAAAATTCATGGGAAATTTGCCACGAATTTTCTCACGAATTTCAAAAAAAGACCCCAAGGCCGAATATTTGAATTTCGTTGCAAAATTTGTGAAAAATTTCCCACGAATTTTGCTACGAAAATAGTTTATAGTGCAATATTTTGCCACAAATTTCAAATTCATTGCAAAATTCTGGACAGAAATTTCCAATGAATTTTAAATTCGTGGGAAATTTCCAACTAATTTGAAATTCATGGAGAAATTTGTGGGAAATTTTCCGTGAATTTTGCCACAAAAATAAGGCCTCTGGCAAAGACGGTCTTTTTTACTATAATTCATGACAAATTTCGTGAGAAATTTGCCACAGAATTATAATCATGTGGCTTTTTCCTGACTATTTCAATTCTGTGGCTAAATCTGAGGCTAATTAGCCACGGATTCTAATAATAACAACAGCGACGACAATAACAAAAATAATTACGACAACAACAATAATAAAAATTTATGAGAAAAAAAAACACACGTCGCAATAATAATAATTACACATAAATAGTAAAAAGTCTCAAAAATCATATTCTTCATCTTCATCTTCACTTTCATCTTCATCTTCGTCTTCGTCTTCATCTTCGTCTTCTTCTTCTTCATTGACATCATCTTCATCCTCTGTCTCATAATCAAATTCTGTACCAACTTCAAAATTTGATTTGCGAATTTCAGTTGGATCCACATTGATCATTGCTCCGTATGGATCTCGTAAAGTTAGAATGGTATATTCATCAATTTCAATCGTGTGACGAACTTTCTCTTGTTGATATGCTATATCGTTCCAGTGTTCCTCGATTTTTGTTCATGCTTTAGTTTTACATACAGCCCACCAATCGGCTTTGTCATGCTTCAAACTAGAATATGATGCATAATATACTTGAATTGTTTGTTATACCAAGACAAATGGTTCATAATTCATATATCTTTTTTTGTGATTTATTTCAACCAAATTAAATTCCGTATACACATTCATTCCTTTGACGGGGTCGAACCACATGCAATTAAATAACACAACTCGCAAAATTAATGGTCCATGGTACTCTATCTCTACGATTTCATCTAACAAGTCATAAAAATCATCTTTCGAACTCTCACTATTGGATAACTGAACACACACACCACTATTCATTGTGCCTTTTCCTATTCCATATTTTCAAGTGTGAAAATTATATCCGTTTATGAAATATGCTGGCCAAATTTGTGCTCTTGACTTTTGACCCCACGCTAGATGATATAGCAATCCTTGCTCTCCAACATGATCATGATTACTGTGAAGCTAATGTCACATACGCAATGTTAATAATATATATTTTAATATATGATGTATAAAATATTCAAATAACTTGGATTTCGTCCACGTACAACTTACATATGTTGTGAACCATGTTGCAAATCGTTCCTCGCATAAACGGTCAAACTCATTTGATGATAGTCCAAACATTGAATTTTGGAAAATCCTATTAACAAATACCATTTATATATTAGCAAATGTTTGACACACAATATATATACTTACAAATGTACACTTACTTGAAGTATAGCTCAACTTCTGGATAGTTCAGTAAAATATATGTATGGGCTGCTTGCTTTTCTTCACATGTTAAGTGACGAAACTTACATGCGCCGCTTGGTCGACGTAAATAATTGAAAATAGAAAATAATTTGCAATTGGGATTAATGAGGCCCTCATCATTTCTTCCTGCTCTTCGCCTCTTACACTGTACGTGCGGCTCAAAATCGTATAATGTAAATGTTATCACTTCTTCCACAATATATACATTACAAATTGAAGCTTCGATACATGCCTTATTCTTCATTTTTTTCTTCAAATGATATATGAATCTAGCTGCAATAGAAAAAAATTTATCGGAACATAATATATAATGAAGTAATTTCAAATTTATTTAACAAAAAACTTACCTCTCAAATGGATACATCCATCTAAATTGGACGGGACCTGCAACTTTGGCCTCATAAGGCAAGTGAATTAAGAGATGCTCCGTTGAATCAAAGAACGATGAAGGAAATATCCTTTCTAAGTTGTAAAAAATAATTGGAATATCTCTATCTAGTTTCTCCATGTGTGATGCTTTCAACGCTGTTAAGCAAATATCATTTAGGAAATTACTTAGCTCTGTAATGGCATCCCAAACAAAGTTTGGTAGAAGTTCCTTGAAGGCTATAGGAATTAGTCTTTTCATAAATACGTGACAATCATGACTCTTCAGACCTGTCAACTTGCATTCATTCAAATCAACGCATCTCCCTAGATTCGAAGCATATCCATCAAGAAATCGCATCGATTTCAACCATTAACAAACGACCCGTCTCTACTCCTTATCCAATGCATAAACTGCTTTTGGTTTTGATCCTCTGCTGCTTGCAGCCACATCTAGTATTGGCCGATCGCAAATATCACTCATATCTTTTCTTGAGTTTTCTAGTGACATCCATCATAATATTTATGACATTATCGAAAACGTTCTTCTTTATATGCATGACGTCAAGATTATGATGAATAAGATGGGCCTTCCAATATGATAGATCCCAAAATGTACTGCGTTTAGTCCATTTATGTGTACTTTCGTACCCAATAGTTATGCCGTAAGGATTTTCAACAACCGTTGGAAACTCCTGCACTAGCTCCTAAATTTGATCACCGGTCAACCTCAATGGTGGATGTGTTTTTTCGATCCTATTCTTGACGAACTCTTTTTTATTCATTTTAAATGTATGCTTTAGCGGCAAAAATTACCCATGACAGTCAAAATAGCTGGGCTTCTTACCGTGCTTTAATCTGAATGACTTCGATCTCTCCATATATATTGGACATCCTAAGATCCTAGCTGTACTCCATCCAGATAACATTCCATAAGCTAGAAAGTCATTTATCGTCTAAAGAAGAGGAGCTTTCATTATAAATGTTTGATCGGTAGAAACGTTATACATAGGGACACTTCATCTCATAGCTGTTATAACTCTTCAATCAATGGTTGCATATAAACATCTATTAACTTTTTCGGATTTTGCGGGCTAGTCACGATCAATGTCAAAAATATATAAGTTGTCTTCATGCACATTGTGACATTCCGATTTTCGACCCATTTTTGGGATTTATAAAATGTGTAATTCGTCAGTGTGATTATAGTAAAATCTTGCCTGGGAACTGATCACTCCCGGTTATTGTTTTTAAAATTGAGATTTCGCTAGAATCGCATTCGATCGAATTTGGCCGTTATTTAGAGCCCGAACTTTGGTGTCGAATTTCTCGAAATTCCGGAACGAATTTAATTGGACGGTGTCGATATTATTGTTGCCAACCTCGATATTGCCCGGGAAATATGAAAAGTGAATTTTCGACCGGTTGCGAATTTGGACTGGTAGACCACCATCGCAGTGTGTTTTTATTAACACAATTTTGGCCAAATCCTAAAATTATTAATTAAGATTTTTCGGGGACCGTCAGATCGTTTTCGGATTTAAATCGTGTCCATTGGATCGCAATTATCGCGATTTGACACTTCTCCCTCTCTCCCCCCCTTTTTTTCTCGCTGACTTCCCCTCCCCCATGCGGCTGACACCCCTCCAACCACTCCCATCACCTCCTTCTCTCTCCTCTCCCTCTTTCTTTTCTTTTTCTTTTTTCTTTCTTCCTTTCCTTCTTCCTCCCTTCTTCCCTTCTCCCCGACGCCGTGCTTCTGCTCCTTTGTGCCGCTCGCCGACCGGACTGCTTCCTTGCCGGAACCAGCCGCTCGCCGTGCGCCGCCTTCTCGCCGACGACCAGCCCGCCACCGCGCACGCCGTCCGGCCGCCGCGCCTCTCCCTCAGCAGCTCATTCTCCCCGGACCGGCTTCACCAGCCGCTTTCCCTTCCCCCGACGCCGACCACCCCTCGTCGGAACCAACCCAGCACCGCCGCGCCTCGCCCCTCGGCCGTCGTCGCGCTGTCTGTCGCCCCGGAACTCCTGTCGCCGGTTTGCCCAAGCCGCACACGAGTCGGGTCACTCGCCAGACGCCCGCCACCGCTCGCCACCGCCATCCCGGACGTCGCCGCCGCCGTCCCAGCTGCCGGGACATCGCCACCAGCTGCTAGTTTCGCCCGGAATCGCCTAGGCCATGCCGGATCAGCCCCCACAGCGGCTGTCCTTCGCCGTTCGCCGTTGTCAGCCGGTCGCCGAGTCCGAACCGGAACCACCGCGGACCGCCCTCGTCGCCGCCGTCGTTCTCGCGTCGTCGCCGGCGTTAGTCGAGTAAGTTAACTCCTAATCCCGCGTTTAGGATGTTAAACTTGCTGATGGTAGATTAATTAGTGTTTAGGTTAATACTATATTTGTTTAGTTAGGATTATGTGTTAATTATGAATTAGTATTTGGTTAATTGTGTTTAGGGTATAAATTATTGATTAGTTTATTGTTATTGATCATTATTATTAAATTATTTATTTTTGAAATTTTAAATATTATTTTATTTATTTATAAATTAATTCCTAATTAAATATTATTTATTTTATTATTAAATAATAAATTTCCGAAAATTAAATATTATTATTTTTGAAAAATTTTCTAACGTCAATTATGATGCCAATGTTGGATTTTACCGTATAAATTGACGTATTTAGAAAATGATTTGAATTATTTCGATTCGAGAAAATATTTTGAATTTTGAAAAATTAAATTATTTTCGGATATTATTAAATAATTAAATTCCAAATTTATTTATTATTATTTCGGAAAATTTATAATTTCAAATTATGATTCCCAGTTTGAATGTTCGCATTTGTGCCGTGAATTGTCGTATAAAATTATTTTTACGACAAAATATTTTGATCGGAAATTTTCGAGAAGGTTTATGAGTTTTTGGCATTAAATTATTTTCTTTTATTGTTATGCCTGAATGGATAGTGGTATTTTGCGGTTAATACTTATGTTGTTATCGAAGCTTGCGAAATTAATTGACTGTTGTATGTGTGACCATGTGATATTATTGTATGCCATTAATATGAGCACTATTCATGGACGCATGGGCTAATTGAAAAGATAATAATTGGCCGGAATGCTTGTGTGCTCGTGTGGCCACACGTCGGAGCCGTCTTGCTGTAGATCGCTTGACGATACCTGATTTATCAGGGTCTTGCTGTAGATCGCTTGACAATACTTGATTTATTGGATGCCTAGGGATTATTTGGAGTACCGATACCCCGGATGCCTTGTCGCGGTCCGAAGCCGGACTTGATGCTCCTTACAGGATAACATCTTACTGTAGATCGTTTGATGTTGCCATATTGGAATGCCGTCTTACTGTAGATTGTTTGACGTAGCCGTGCCCGACGAAGCGGGATGGAACCCGGTTATACCGGTAGACTGCCATCTTACTGCAGATCGCTTGATGTGTAGTGGCCCCGAGGGGGCGTAAGAATAGGAATACGTGTGATGCATAATGCCTGATTATGTGGTAGAAACTGCTAGGCATGGTATGGGACGTACCCAAGTGAATTCTATCTTATAATTGGGACACACACGCCTGTGTTGCATTAATGCATGAAAAATCTCGTTGAATGCTTCGAGTATGTGACATATGCATTTCATCAACGTGTGTATCAAGGCGAGGTAAGGATGCCTGTGGTTGTTTATTAATGTGTTGTTGATGTTATGTTACCTTATTAGGGACCCCGTGCGAGTTGGCCTCCTAAGCGGGGCTTAAGCCGTTAACTTATTGAGACCTTCGTCTCATTTGTTGTTGTTAAATCTTTTTCAAGACCTTAGCTTGTTGTTGCCTCCTATGCGGTTTGGAGTACTGTAGTTTTTGGTTGGTCCTTGAAGGTTAGGCTTGAAAGCTGGTTTTTGGAGTTTGACCTGTTGATGAAGTAGATTGACCCCTAGCCTGGTAGCTTTTTGCTGGCTTTTTGTGGTAGCACCCGAAGCGGGCTTGTAAGAACATTCTCAAGGGTTAATTAAGTGAAAATTAAAATAGTATTGTTTGACTGTTGTGATTTGTCTTCCTAACTATCCCTATTTGTTGTTTGTCCGAGGATTATTGTGTTTGTTTCCGCATGCGTAATTAAAAGATAAAATGACAAGTCGGCGACGAGTCCTGGGACGTCGCATCTCAACGATCGAAGCGGGGTGTCGCGCGTCCATAGGGTTCGGGGCGTGACACACATACTGGGTGCAAAATTGTACGAAGTTAAGATAACTGGCCAACGTGAATAACTTTTTCCTGATTTCCCTAATGAGGCAAATCCATCAGCACATAGACCTAACATGATGTTTCGAGGCTCTATCGCAAACTCGGGGTATGTTCTATCAAAATGTTTCCATGCCTCTGCATTTGAAGGATAACACATTAGACCCTCTTCTATTTCATGATTTGCATGTCAAGTCATGTGTTCAGCGGTGGTTTGAGATGCATAAAGCCTTTGCAACCTGGAGATTAAAGGAAAATAAAACATTTGCTTACATGGTCTACGAATCTGATTACAACCCTGTTTCATGTTAATCTTGTAACTAGGTTGATTACAGAATTTGCAAGATTCTGCATTTCATTATCTCTCCAATATAACATACAACCCCTATTACATACATCAATCCTTACAACTGGAAAACTTAAGTTATCTACAAGCTTTTTCATATTGTAAAAGTCACTTGCCATAATGTTATCACAAGGCATTGTTTTCCGCATTACTTCAACAAAAGAGTTGAAGCAATTTACAGACACATTATACTCTGCATTGATATTTAACAGTCTTGTTGTCACTGATACCTTCGTATGGTTATCACAACCTGCCCATAAAGGTTCATCTGCTGTTTTCAACACTTTCCAGAACTGATTAGATTGAAAAGTTTGATCACACATATTCGCATCGAAACTTGTAACTCCTACCTGTTTCAATTGTGATGCATGATTAGTTCCAACTTGTTCAAGTGTAGGAGTAAAACTAATACTTACATAATTCGATTCTGAAACAAAATTATGACCGACTTCATCAAACACCATCCTCTGGTATGGGTTTAATTTGTCATAATAGCTACATTCTTCCCCAACTAAAAATTGATCGTTTTTTCGATATCCGTCATCAGATATAAATGGTTCATTATAGCAAGTCCAATTATAATAGTTCAAAGTAAACCCAAATCTACAAAGATGTTCTCTAACTTTATTAATGTCTTGAAATTTTTCATTACTGCACTTTTTACATAGACACCTTAACTTATTTTTATCCATGAGCTCATATTTACTACTAACAAAGTTCAAAAATAGTTCCAACCTGATACGAAACTCATCAGTCAATCCTCGACGTCCAGGTAAGTTCTTATTATACATCCAACCCCTGTCTCTTTGCATTGTGTCTGCATAAAAATTAAAAAATTCTCGTAAAATATTAAAAATATCATATCTATTGTTTAACATTGTTAATTAAAACCATAAATTTCTAAAAATTTAAATTTCGTTTTTTACGAAACAATTACTTTCATATTGAAAAAAAATGAAAAAATTACCATGTCAAGAAGACTTACCAAGTATTTGACTGAAATCTTTGTAGTAAAAAGTTATCAATTTGATGAGAATTGCAACGTTCACTTGGATTGCGAGACTTTCAAATGGACACGTACCTAAAATAAAAACAAATTACTTAAGATGCTTTTTTAATTATTTTTTTAATTTTTTCTCTTTCTTTTTCTTTTCCTTTTCTTTTTATTTTTTTTCCATTCTTCTTGGTCGGTCGTCGATCCGGCCACCGGTGACCGGCAAGCTCTCTATGGCCGTCGAGTTCTCCTGGGCGAGTTCTGGGCGAGTTCTGGGCGAGCTCGAGCTCGCCGGCCAACTGGCCCTCGCCAGTGCCTGCGAGGACTAGCTCGCCATGGCTGGCGAGCTCGAGCTCGCCTAGATTTGGGCGAGTTTTGGGCGAGCTCGGCCCTCGCCGTCAGCCCATGCGAGGCTCGGCCTCGCTGGCACCGACAAGGGTTGAGCTTGCAATGGCTGGCGAGCTCGAACTTGCCGGCCATGGCGATGCTAGCCCACCTGGGCATCGGCGAGGTGGACCGGCGAGGGCTGATCCGCTAGACCTCGCCTCATGGTCGACGATGTCTCCGGCGATCGGCCAAACCAAAAAGGAAGAGAAAAAAAAAATTCAATAACACCAAAAAATACAAATCCAATGATGAAATTAGCCACGACACTTACCAGCGAAAAAGCTTTATCGAGATTGATTTGCGCGTGCGCAGATAGGTAAATCGAGAGAAATGAAAGAGAGAGGGAGAGAGAACATTGATGGGGATATGAGGAATCAGTGGGGATGGATATCATAAATATTATTTTCTGTGTCAAAAGTTCGTTAGCGACAATTTTTTTTTTCATCGCAGCTAAAATTCGTCGCGAATTTGCCACGAATAACCTTCCATCGCTAATTTCGCCGGAAATTTGCGACGAAAAATTTTTATTGCAAAATTCATTGGAAATTAGCCACGAAAAATTTGTCGTCTCAAATTTCCGACAAATTTTGCAACGCAATATTTTTCGTCGCTAATTTCCGACGAATTTTGCAACCAGAAATTTTTCGTCGCAAAATTCCGACCAATTTTGCGACGAAAAATTTTTCGTCGGAAATTTTGCGACGAACTTTGCGACGAACAATTTTTCGTCACTAATTTCCAACGAATTTAGTTTTGTCGCAAAAGTCATTGCTAATTTTAGACGAAAAATTTTTCGTCACAAATTTTCGTCGCAAAATCCTAGTTTTTTTGTAGTGAAAACACTATTGATCGGTGTATATACATGAAGGTCAGTGGGAGCAAATTTATTTTTCTAGTTTTGTATGTTGATGACATTTTGCTTGCTACTAATGATCTTGGTTCGTTACATGAAACCAAGAAATTTATCTCAAAAAATTTTAAAAAGAAAGATATGGGAGAGGCAACGTATGCGATAGGAATAGAAATATTCCGTGATAGATCACAAGGATTATTAGGGTTGTCTCAGAAAGCCTAAATTGATAAAATTTTAGAGAGATTTAATATGGCTAAATATTCAGCAGGAGCAGTTCCAATTTAGAAAAGTGACAAATTTGGTCTTATGCAATGTCCGAAAAGTGAATTGGAACGATAACAAATGAAAAGTATTCCCTATGCATCTATTGTCGGAAGCTTAATATATGCACAAACTTGCACCAGACCAAACATTAGTTTTGCTGTCGGAATGCTGGGCAGGTATCAAAGTAACCCAGGATTAGATCATTGGAAAGCTGCAAAGAAAGCTCTCAGATACTTGCAAGGAACGAAGAATCACATGCTCACTTATAAAAGATCTGACCATCTTACGGTGATTGGATATTCAGATTCAAACTTAGCCGGATGTACTGATACAAAAAAATTAACTTTTGGTTACTTGCATCTTTTGGCTGGAGGCGCAATTTCATGGAAAAGTGCAAAGCAGTCAGTTATTGCTATATCTACTATGGAAGCTGAGTTTGTGGCATGCTTTGAGGCCACTATTCATGGGTTATGGCTGCGAAACTTTATTTCAGGGCTTGTGATTGTCGATAATATTGCCAGGCTGCTGAAAATTTATTGTGATAACTTTACAGCAGTTTTCTTCTCTAAGAACGACAAGTACGGCAAGGGTGCTAAACATATGGAGATTAAATACTTATCTGTTAAGGAAGAAGTTCAAAAACAAAGAATGTCAATTGAGCACATTAACACCAACCTTATGATTGCAGATCTCTTAACAAAAGGATTGCCACCCAAAATATTTAAAAAACATGTTGAAAGGATGGATATTATTGGATGTCATTAATGATTGAATTATGAGTGCATTAAGTTTATTTATTTGGCACTATGAGCTCAATTGTGTGTTTATGATATTTCTTGTTTTTTAATTTGGTATACGTGATGGAAATAGATGAATGTGTAACATCACAGTCTCTAACAGAGACATTATGGTTGGACCATTACGATTCTTCTCATTTGTGGATCATTTTAAGTAGAGAGCTATAGTTGTAGTACATGAAAGGGATTATGTTGATTAATGGCATACAACCGCTATGACTCGTATTAGTTTCTTTATTTAATTGTGATCATTATGACATAGCCAATTTAAGAAAAGCTTTAGCATAATGTTATTGTGCACAGTATGGTCTTTATTAAACCATGAAAGGAAGGTCATATGGGCCAAGTGGGAGAATGTAAGAATAATGTGGCTCACATGATATTATGAATAAATGGTTTAATAAATATTTAAGTGCTAAAAACATAATGGCTATGAAAAATAGATGAAAATGTGTAATTCTATTGAGAAATTAGGCTGCGTTTGGTCGACCGGATAAAAGTCAGGATAAGATATGTTTTATCTTATCCTGTATTTGGTGGTCGTCCAGGATAGGATAAGATCAGATATAGATCGGATAAAAAAATCCAAGGGGGGTGGGATAGACATGGATGAGATTTCTAATGCCTATTTTTCTAGAAACCCTACGCTCCACTCACTGTCATCTTAATCCCCACATATTGTGCGCTTTCACCAAAAAAATTTCTCGACCTTTTTTCCTTTACCGACTCCTCTGAACCCGTGAATAGCCAAAAAAAAATTATCCTATTCAACTTTAAATTCGTAGTCTACCAAACAGTGGATAGGATTTGAAGAAATCCCAGTATTTCTTATCCTATTCTATCTAATCCTATCCTGTTTAGAAATCCGGACAACCAAATGCAACCTTAGAGTTCCTCCGAAGAGGCGCGACTCTTATGAAGTGGGATATGCTTTGATGGAATGCACCACTTGAAGGGGTATATATATAAATGGAGTTTAGTCCTCTCTCCACCCACGATAACGAAAGAAAAGAATATTATATTTTTTTATCCTTCATCGATAAGATACATTAAGCAAAAAGTGGGTTAAGGGAGAGAAATCAAATTTCTTTGTTTCTTCCGTTTTGTGCAGCAATTATCTTCAAGGAAAATGCTGTGGATAAAGGTATGTCTTCATCCCTCTTATTATGAAAATCATGAAGATCTAATATCCTAGATTTCATAAATTTTCTGCATAAAAGGATTACGTACTTACATCACATTCATTTCAAATGCAATTCTGGGTCTCTCCCCTTTTGCCATTTTAGCAAAGCTGTTTGGTCGCTTGAATGCTTCTAAATGCAAATGCAAGCCACAGAGAACAAGAAGAAACCAAAACCAAAGAATAGCCCATAACTGAAAGCCATAATGTCACTTTTATTGCGCAATCTGGCAACCCTAGTCCCGTGCATGCCGACAGGTGTTGCAATACATCCCTCCTTTTGTCTCCCTTTGTCTAACATTCATTTACTGTGGAACCATCTCTTTCTTTGTTCATGAAACTTAAGAGCTACGTACCTTTCTGTTGATTTTGCATCTCTGTCTCTCTCTCTTCTTCGTATTGAAGGTCTCCCTCGCGTCTATCTTTCCATCCATCTCTCTCTCTCTCTCTCTCTCTCTTCTCTATAATCAGTCCAGAGAAGATCAAGATAGCCCGCGAGAGAGACACAGAGAGATAACATAAAAGAAATGGCAAATTTTGATCTGATGCCATTCTTGGCCATGGTGATCGTGCAAGTGGGATACGCAGGAATGAGCTTCATATCGAAGCTGGCCATGGACGACGGAATGAACCCTTTTGTGCTCATCACCTATTGCCAAATCATTGCCACCGTTGCGACCGCCCCTTTCGCTTTCTTCTTGGAGAGGTATACAGTTAAAATTACCAAGCAACTCCATTTCGATGATCTACAACTCGAATGGCTTCTCTAGGGGGAAGATAAAGGACTCGGGTTTGTGTGAAAAATGATGTTCTTTTCATTCCTTTTTTACATGACTGCGTGCTGCATTGCTTTTCGGGTGATGATGGTTAGTCAACTTTGGTTGGGGATAACGATTAGGGTTCATTGGTCATGCATGTTTCTTGGTTCACAAGAACTATCATGTGATGTGAGGTTAGGCACGCTCTCTGGATTGAGTTTTAACTTCTGCTCAAGCTTGATCACAGCATAGATGAGAGCTTTGAGTGAGGTCAAAACCACAAGCAAAGCGAAGCTAAGAGGCTGTAGCATGAGGTCATTTAAGGAGCAGTGAAGGAGTTCTTGACCCATTTTATTTTTTGTTTGGCCAAGATTGCTGACTTGTTGAAACGGCTAATTAAGGTGGCCATGCATGGGTGCCACGTCGCATCGCACTTTAGGGGAGGAGTAGGTGTGGGACTCGCGTTGTAAATAACGTGCGACAAAAACAGTTATGATGCAAAAAATGTAAATTACTTTTTTATGTCTATTTGAAAACGAAAAATTGTCTCTTACAACGAATTGTAGATTTCTTATACTTGAAAACCAATAATGTAAAATTGAAATGATTATAGATTTCCTAGATTTGGCAACCAATATACAAATGGAGACCATCTAACCTTGTGCAAATTTTGTTCACCACTTATGCATAAGTGGTTTGTCTTGGTAATGATGCACCCAATTGGACAAACCCACCCGAATCAAATCTCTAAGGGCTTAGGCAATCTATCTTTTTTTTCAAAAAAGGGTTTTCTCAAAATTAAAAAAATGGTGTTCACTTACTCGAGTTTCATTTTAAATATGTTATGTAACATCATTAAGAAATGAAATAAACGGGTGCATATATTGGAGGAAAAATGCACTAACAAAGTGAATATCTGAAAATAGAAAAATTGAAGAATTTCTCCTGGACCAGATGCATGTGTATATGTTAGGCTTCTTTCCTTAAACAAAAGAGTTGCGAAAGTAGCAATATGGCTTTATCGTAGAATTAGTGCTACCAGGAGAGACATATCTAGGTTTTTCCAATACATAAGAAGTTTCTCTTCTTTGGCAAATTGAATACATGAGTACCCCTACACTGATTATCATACCATAGTCGAATTTTGACTTCGAGGTTATTTATTATTCTTGATTATTTTCCATCGCAGGAAGACAAGACCGAAGATTACAGCGCCAATCCTGTTCCATATTTTTTTAAGTTCCCTTACTGGGTAACTAAGCCTCCATCTCTCGATCTTGCATTGATTTGGAATTAATTAGGTTGTTGCCATTCTATTCTCAGTCGTATGCTAGGAATCACAAATGCAAGTCCAGAAAAACAATGTTTTGATGCATATAAAATTATGCTCTTCTCCACACCTTAAGAATCGAAAGGAAAAAAAGAAAGATTTTCATGGAATTGAAAGTTCAACCAAATTGTGCAGGGCTTTCATGAGCCAAGTTTTCTTTTTTCTTGGCCTGAACACGATTCGAGTCCCATAATCACAGGAGCAATGACCAATACCCTTCCCGCCATGACATTTGTGTTCGCCCTGATCTTCAAGTACTGTATATTTTCATCCTTAATCTATTTGTTTGAACCCGTTAGAAACTACTAAGCAAAATGCAATTGCATAATTAATGAATGTTTTTGGATAGACAAGAATCGTTCAGTATCAAGACAAAGGCAGGGCGAGCGAAAGTGGTTGGAACATTGCTATGCGTGGGTGGAGCGATGCTGCTCTCGTTTTACCATGGACACACCATTGCAGGTAGTAACTCTGGTATTAATTGGAACTATGCAGAGAAAATGACAGATAAACGCTCAACCCATAAAAGCCACTCAATCTTGGGACCTTGCCTTCTCTTTTGTAGCGCTTCTAGCTGGGCTTTTTGGTTCATCATCCAAGTAAATGAAACATTTCCTTTTCTTGCTTTTACAATTATTTTCTATATCTCTCTTTTGTGGGGACAAACTTATATCGAAGAGGAAGTTTGAGAGTTCACTTCAATCTCCTGATGCTTGTTTGTAACAAATTCAGGCGAAATTGAGCCCTACATTTCCAGCTCCTTACACTACCACAACACTAATGTGTCTCATGGCTAGCATCGAATGTTCAATCGTTGGTGCTGCTACAGAATGCAATGCTGTTGCCTGGTCTTTGAGTTCCATGATCCGGCTCATCACAGTTTTCTACGCGGTACATATCCTAGACTTTAATGAACTTCAACAAATAGTTGAGTTGCCTTATTGTGGCTCTTGGTGCATCAATAGTATGGGAAATGTTTTGCACAAAGGTAGGGTTGATGGTTTTTCAATTTCAGGGTATTGTGAGTTCAGCGCTCGTGTTCTGCATTATGTCCTGGTGTGTCCACAGAAAAGGCCCACTCTATACCTCCGTCTTCAGCCCTTTGTTGCTCGTCATGTCGACCCTCCTGAGCTGGGCACTTCTTGGCGAGAAACTATATGTTGGAACGTACGTATCCGTTTTATGGTAATGTTAGGTTAAGATATATAAAATGTGAAGCTGCACAATTTTTGAGGACCATCTACAAATTGGCAATGATGCATTCACCGAGATTTCAGTGTTTCCTTTTGAATTTCAGATTGGTAGGGGCTGTGTTCATCATTTTCGGGCTCTACCTTGTTTTGTGGGGCAAGGGCAAGGAAGCAGAGCGAGCAAGAATCACTAATGAGGTGGAAGCAGCAGCTGAGTACCGCGAGAAAGAAGACTCAGAGTTGCAGCTTCAACCTCACGCAAACGGCAAAAGTCGGCAGGATCCAAATTGATGCTCATGAGTTGCTTAAATGGCAATTCGATGCTCATGAGTTGCTTAAATGACAATTCGATCCTATTCGAGTTCTTGGGTCGTGTATTCCCCAAATTCCATTCGATTGTACATGTTGACACCTCAAGAATTAGATCTCCAGGCAATAATCGGAGAGCAGTCCTTCATTGGAAGTCATTTACTTGAAAGACACCCGTTTGAGATCTGTCATCTCTGTGCATAATTAGCAGGATATAAAATTGTATTACATTATGTTTGTAACATGAATTGGTCTGACCAGGCTAGTGGGCCTAAACGTGCGGGCTCGAGCCTAAGCAAGGAAAATGCTTGTCCAAGGCTGCCAAAATCATGCATCATGCTTGAGCCCCCAATAAGTCCTCAAGCTTGCAATTGTATAGGATCAGGATAAACTCTCTTAAAAATCGAATAAATAACTTTAAGTATAGGACCTCTAATGATTGCTCTCTCTGAATCCTAATGGCGCAACATTCACTCAAGGAGAGGAAACCATCAAATAAGCGGTCACCGGTTTGTAAGAAGTCGAATAGAAATGACAACTACTATAGCGGTCATGTACGTCGTCTCTGAGATTGGGGTGATCGATATTATGGTGAATAAGCTCCGGATCAAAAACACGAAATATACTCTGTCAAAGTCAGTTCCCTTTCAAACCGGCATGGAACCAATTTGGCCAGCGTCTCCAGGATCGACTTTGGAATCAGGCCTGACTTCAAGTACTCTTACTATTAATTTTGGAAAATAGGTCATGCGAACAATCCGTAGCATAATGGTTAAGGTATTGAAGCATTTCCTAAGTTTTCATGTTCAAAACCCATGTCCAACAATATATATCCTTTCTTTAAACAAAGAGAGAAAAGAAAAAAACTAAAAGTTGGTTCTACACGATAAAGGCCAATTATCAGGGAGAACGGTTCACGACTCTACCCAAGATGTTTCTCAATGGACTTTTCTTGCTTCCTAATTGAACGCTGATTTTAGTTTCGTGCTCAGCATTCATCATCGGAAGTCCATCTATCTAATCTCGTGGGACTTGCAGCAAACTTTTCAGATGTTCGCATTTTTCTTTTACAAGAGCAAAAGAGCATATCATGTGGGCCTATGAAAAGGAAAAGAGATGTTTTAATTGGAGAGAGAATATGTTTGGAGACATAGCTTTTGAAAATAAATTCAATGATTAATACCAAAAAAAAATCTTAAACTGATACATCGATGATAAATTTATCTCAAACTAATTTTTTGACCACCAGAAACTCCCAAACTGATACATCCGTAATAATTTTAGCCTCTATTGGTTTCCATTAAATTTTACTATCAAATTTATAAGTTGGATAACACAGGGTAGTTGACGAGTATACCGATTTAGGGTTTTATCCTCCGTTTGTTATAGATGTACCGGTTTGTGATTTTCATGGTATTAATTCAATTTAACGGATGGTAAATTTATCACAAATATACCAGTTTTTGATTTTTTGTGGTCAAAAAATTAGTTTGGGGTAAATTTGTCATTAAGTGTACTAATTTGAGGTTTTTCATGATATTAACCTTAAATTCAAATGGCAATAAAATGAAAGAAATTTAAGTTTGATTTGACATATGAGGTATTTCTTGTATCGAGGTAGTTGATAAATTCAAATGTGTTTGTCCTAAACAAAGAAGTTGACTTAAATGTTTGAACTAATATATACAAGTCCATTTTTTTTTTCCTTTTTCACAATTTTCTTTTTCTGATGATGAAAAAGCAGTAATTTTGGAAAAAGATATATTGGCTGTGTCTTCAGCATTCACTCCCCCAGCATTTCCTGGACTTAGTTTTGCTTGACATGCTTCTTTCCTTGCTAAAAATTAATACCAATCTCAATTTTATTGACTATTTGTGATCACAATTGGAAAAAAAAAATGAAAATTGCACAACTGGAATGTAATTCATTTCTCAATGATGTTTCTTTCATTTTTTTTTCCTTTTTCGCTAATACAAATATCAATATAACTTCTTGATTTATATATGCACACAAATATCACCCAACCAACAACCAAAATGGCCTTATCTTCTTTTCCACCTCCTGTAACTGTTCTTACATCATCACTCTTCATCTTCTTTTTTATACCTGCTTGCATTACAGAATACTTGAAATTCGTCGCTAATTTGCCGAATTTTTTGTGGCAAAATTCATCGCTAAAACCTACTTGTTTTTGTGGTATAGGGTTATGTTAACCAGAGAATTTCCCTGTGCCTTCTTGTTGAAGGGGAGTATGAACCACACCTCATCAGGAAGAACTAAAAATCCATCTCCAACGTATATGTCATTCCTTTAAACAAAGAGAGGAAATAGAAAAAAACTAAAAATTGGTTCAACACGATAAAGGCCAATTATCAGGAAGAACCGGTTCACGACTCTACCCCAAATGTTTCTCAATGGATTTTTCTTCCTTCCTAATTGAAGCTGATTTTAGCGTTCATGCTTCATCATTGGAACTCCATCTATCTAATCCTGTGGGACTTACAGCAGGGACTTGTCATCTTCCTTTCTTTTATTTTTTCTTTTTCAGATGTTTGCATTATCTTTTACACGAGCGAAAGAGCGCATCGTGTGCGTCCAAGAAAAAGAAAAGAGATGTTTTAACTGGAGAGAGAATATGTTTGCGGACTTAGCCTTGGAAATCAATTCAAATGGCGATAAAATAAGAGAAATTTAAGCTTAATTTTAAAATTTGAGGCATTTCTTGTTTGGAGGTGGTTCATATTAATTATTATGGTCACTCAAATTATGATTTCTGTCTTTTTTGTTAGAAGTGTCGTCGCAAGAACGAAAATTCAAGGGTAAAGTTTGAGCTTGAAAAATGTCCATGTGTTTATTTAGCATGTTGTATATAAATAAATAAATTGCCTAATATTTTTTTTAACATAGTACTTCAATTGCTTAGTTGTGTGAATCCTAAAGGCCTTTTTTGGTTACCGAGAATAGATAGTCCAATGAAAATGTGATCCCAATAGTGACATATAGCCAGGCATCTATCGACAACTTTCTATGAGAAGAAAATGGGAAGTGGTAAATGCATTTTGTAAGCATGTAATATGCTTAGCTTCTTAATAATCTACAAATATAATAAGTCCAAAAAATAATGAACACGATTTTAGAAATGCATGATTCACTATTTGCATACGTTAATGCTCTCTACATGGGTAGGAGAAAATCTTACCAAAATTGGAAAAGTTTGACGCCACCATCCATGGACATGCTTGTACCTGTGAATTGGGGCACTGCCTAAAATGTAGAAACTCTAAAAGTTGCACCAAAGTGTGATGAACTTATTGAACGTTAATGGAAGTTTAATGGGGTTATTATTAGTACAATCCAATTATTTTCTTCAATTTCATTTGTGTTCTCTAAGTACGGATTATCACTTTCTTCGCCTCTATATTTTCTTTTCGCTCTCTCCGTCTCGTATTCTTGCTTCCAGCACAAAACACAAGCGAAAAGTTGAAAGGGAAAGAGCAGTAAAAAGCTACATTTTACAATCGATTGTGTTAACATGGCCGGTTTTGCAGATCTTAGATAACCCTCATCCTAGGAAATTCTCGAAAACTGATCCTCAAAACCCCTGGGCAGGCATTAGCCCCCATACACGGACTTACGACTTTGCGTGGAGACCTGTTCTTTTGGTAGACAGTCACCCGGACCTAGTCACCGCAATCCCCTCAATTCCTGTTCTTATTCCTTACTCACGTTTCCTTTCTTCTCTCCTAAACCAAACTCGGACATGAGATATCGATCTCCAGGGACAGATGGATCAGGAGGAAGATTAATCGTGAACCGCAACCATGGATGGCACTTTGAATTGCGACTTGGGGTTCGGTGAACTTTGCTTTTTAGCCAGGTTTTGAGAGGCCCGATGAGCAGGATGTTTCATTAACGACGCGCCAGAATCCCAAATGTAGTAATTACAAGGTTCGATTAATTAGTTAAGAGAAGTTTTGCCTTTTTGGAAATCAGGAGCAGATGGATGTTTAAGCGAACCGTGTAGGGTGGAGGTTCTTTTCTTCGGCCAACCAAGGTAGGTATCGGTTCAAGACTTCAAATTTGTGCACCCCTCTTCGGGATTTGCGAACATTTAGAAAACACCTTTACATTTTTTTTTTGCAAGCATAATATTAAGATGAATAGCATCAAAAACCCGAACCGGTGCCATATGACATGTTTAATGTTTATCCCATACTGATTTTTGTCTCACAAAAAATTCCAAACCGGCACCCTGTGATACATTTTATGCTAAACAAACTTTTTGTAGTACGGAAAATTCCAAACTAGCACCCTAACCCAATTCTACGATCCGTCAGCAGAACATGCATTTTATCACCTAAGCCTTTTTTGTAAACGTGGCATGAAGGTACTGGTTTAAAACTTTTAATGGTAATAATCCTAATAAATAAGCTCTCTTGATATTTTATTTCCAAATATCTCGTCCATATAGGAGTTAGTGGTTTTTTCATCCCCATTACAACTGCATTGAGCTAAATTGACCACTAATCATGTGAGTTAATGACCAGGAACCTGATTTATGTCATAATCAAAAAACTTAAAGCAAATCAAAGATGGAAAGCCGCTAATTATTTCCTTCATATAAATGAACTTATACATGCTGACACGGGTTCAACACTTGTTGCAAATTAAATGAATGGCCGATTCACGTGAATCTCGCTCTGAGAGAGATCACCATGAACCCACTATTTTCCATGAATAAAAAAAGATGCTTATCATCAGCCTATCTAAGCTATGTGCAATGACGAAGCATGCTTGAAAATGGCACGAGGAAAAGAAGCAAATTTTGGGGGGTTCTCTCCTCGTTTTTTGCCATACCTTGCTACACACTCAATGTTTGTTTGGTGTTGCTTGAAGGCTTGAAAATGTGAGGAGCTAGAGAGAGAGGAGGAGAAAGAAGACAAAAAATGGAAAAAGAGCTAGTGCGCTCATGCTGATGAATGAATTTGGTACATATTAAATGATGTAGCGAATTATTATTGGGAGTATGATATGAACGATTGTTTGGCGGTCTAATTACAATTGATCATGTAACTTAGTATATCAATTTTTCATGATACTGATCGTTAATATGACGAAGAAAATTATAACTAAAAGGCACAATAGCTTTTAGTAGGTTACAGTGTAGTCCTTGTCCCATGCATGCGCCCAAGTGTTGCAAGTCATCTCTCTCTCTCCGAGACGCGCACAATTTGAATTCATTACGGAACCATCTCTCTTTTTCCCATGAAACTGAACAAAGAGCTAGCTTTCTGTTGCATTTGCATCTTCTCTTTCTCCCTCTCTCCCTCCCCTTTATATTGAAGCTCTCTCTTGCATCTCTTTGCACCCCCCCCCTCCTCTCTCTCTCTCTCTCTCTGTGGAATCTGTCCGAAGAAGAATAGATAAAACCAGAAGAAATAAAAAAAAATGGCAAGTGTAGATTTCATGCCCTTCCTGGCCATGGTGATCGTGCAAGTGGGTTATGCGGGAATGAACATCATGTCGAAGCTCGCCATGGATAGTGGGATGAACCCTTTCGTGCTCGTCACCTATCGCCAGATCTTTGCCACCCTTGCCACCTTCCCTTTTGCTCATTTCATGGAGAGGTATCTCTTCAAACAACTCCATCAAGAAAAACTCTTTTTTTTTATCTTCAATGCATTTGGCTTCTTTTGTGGTGAAAAGATAAATAAACTCTTGGCTTGCTAGGATTCTTTTTTTTTTACGTCGAATTGGGTTGCTAGGATGATTCGGTCAACTTCAGCCATAGTTTCTCGAGTGTTCATTTAGGTCATGCCAGTGTTCTATTCGGGGTCGCCAAGACTAATGAAAGTGTCGCACATTCTTTAGGGAGGGAGCTTCTAGCTTCTAACTCAAATTGATCAAGGATTGTTGATCGTGCTTTGTCCACTGACCCCCAAATAAGGAAAGGTTGACTGTGCTCTTGCAGTCAAATGAGCGTTGAGATAAAGAAAAAAAAAGCGTTTGTCCTTTAAACGGATGATGGCATGGTTGTTTGTAAATAATTGTAATAATAATAATAATGACTAATAAATAAAAAATGGTAGCGTTGAAGAAGGAATAGAGAGAATATTTTGGTTACTTTAAATGGATCTGCAAATATTTAAGTAGGCTACTCTTTTTTACCTCTCACTGATTAGGTGTAAGCTGTAAAGCTTGAACAGGGCCGAAACCCTAAGCAAGCAAAGTTAATTAGAGGCCTAATTACTGACCCCATTGAAACGGCTGGATTACGTGGGCCTGCATGGCTGCCACGTCACCTCGCAGTTTACGAGGAAATTTTTTGTCTAAGCTTGCATTATCCTGTGTAGGACAAGATCAATATGAGTGCAATTGTTGGCAAAAGTTTCTCTCATATAATAACTATAGATTTCTAAGAAAATTGAAGAACAATACCCCAGTCGAAATGACTTTAAGCTTCCTATAATTTGAAAGGCAATATATTACAATTGAAACCATTCACGTTTGTGAGAATTTTGTCACCTTTTTGTCCAAATGAGTTTTCTTGAAAATCGAAAAACGAGGTTAGTGTTTGATTTTTCAAAATTTTAATTTGATTTAAATTATCTACCATATATTAAAAGGACGAAGAACAATTGTGGCTTGGCAAATTGAATGAATGGTTCTGAGGGTATTCACATTCCTAACGGTCCATTACAGGAAGACAAGACCCAAAATCACAGTCCCAATCCTGCTCCAAATCTTTCTATGTTCTATCACCGGGTGAGTAAGCTGTCTCTCAAATCTTGATTTTGCATTGATATTTATTGGGATAATAATCCAAATGATCTTAGAACTTTGACCTAATGTGTAATCTAGTCCCTGAACTTTTAATTTGTTCAATGCGGTACCTGAACTTTAATACAATATGCAATGTAGTCCTTGAACTTTTAATGTGTTTATAGTTTGAATATTTACCAAAAGTTCAAATACCATATCCAACAAATTAAAATTTCAATAACCATATTAAATATTGCCTCAAAGTTTAAGAACCATTCGTGTCATTTTTCTATACTTATTTGGAGTTACATAAGCTGGGGTTCCAAAAAATATGTGCAGGGCGTTCATGAACCAAGTGTTCTATTTCATCGGCTTGAACAATTCCACGCCCACAATTGCGTGCGCGCTGGGAAATATCCTCCCGGCCGCGACATTTGTGTTCGCGCTGATCTTCAGGTGCCTTTGATAGTGCTACTTCATTCCGTCCCTTCTTGTTTGTTTACTTCGACAACGATATTCATTATTTTTTCCTTGACTTAGTTCCTCGAATGCTGCATTATGAACTACTAGTCAATGTGCAATCCGTATTCAACAATCTGTTCACATTTTTCGTGATTTGTCTATAGACAAGAATCGCTTGGAATCAAGTCGAAGGCAGGGCAGGTGAAAGTGATCGGGACGCTCGTTTGCGTTGGCGGAGCTATGCTACTTTCCTTTTACCATGGACCCTATATCGGGATCGGTCACTCGAGCATTCATTGGACATATGCAGAGAGAATGACAGACAAACACCCTACCAACAAAAGCAACTTCTTGTTGGGACCAGTTCTTCTCTTCGCTAGCTCTGCTGTCTGGGCACTGTGGTTCATCATCCAAGTGAGGGATATATTCATTTCATTTTTATCACCAATTTATTTTTTGCAATCGTTCTTATCATGAGTTCATGAAAGGAACTAATTCATGTCCAAAGTTGCTAAAACAAGTGTTGCACTTCACTTATCAAAAATCAATTTGAGTGTTGAGCTTTGTCATCGAAGCGAGAGTTAGAGAGTTCAATTTCCTAATGCGTGTGTTATGGTGCGTTTAGGCGAAACTGAGTACTAAGTTTAAAGCTCCTCACACTACCACAACATTAATGTCTCTCATGGCCAGCATCGAGTGCGCAGTCGTTGGTGTAGCTGTTGAACACCGTGTCGCTGCATGGTCGTTGGCATCTGGAATCCGGCTAATCTCAGCTATTTATACGGTAAAGTGTCGTGGACATTAAACGAACCATTAGCAAATAGTGGAGAGTTATCATTTAGCTTTTATGCAACACTGATTTCTTAGAAATTTTGTGCACAAATGTAATGCTAATTGGAATTTATATTCAGGGTTGCATATGTTCGGCCCTGGCAATTTGCGTTATGTCCTGGTGCATCGAAAGAAAGGGTCCTCTATACACCGCGGTCTTCAGCCCTTTGTCGCTAGTAATCACGGCCATCCTGAGCTGGGCACTTCTTCAAGAGAAATTGTCTGTCGGAACGTATGTATTTGACACTGCTACGGTTTTGGCTTTTGCAATCCATTTGATACTAGGACTGTCTACAATTTTCAAAGAAGCATTCAGTGAGAGTTCTTCATTTCTTCGTGTCTTTTGATTTCAGATTGGCGGGTTCTACATTGATCATTGCTGGGCTCTACTCTGTCCTATGGGGAAAGGATAAGGAGGCAAAACAAGCAAAGGTCGCTGAGGAGATGGAAGCAGCGGTGAAGTGTGGAGAGAAAGAAGACTTGGAGATGCAGCTCCAGGAACACAGAAATGGTAGCAACGTTCAACATGATCACAATTGAGTATTATCCATACAAGAAGACATCCAATTTTTTTTTTTTTTTGTATATTTTGGTCGAAGACGACCATACAATTTAACTTTCTCGTTTGTGAACCAACAAAGTTTTGCTGCTGTTTCGCTATCTGATCATGTTTATGCATCTTCTGCTTCTTTTTAGGTTCCAAGTCTCTGTCAAGCTTAGCTCTTATGCAAACCCAAGGAGCTTTGTATATGTATCTTGCATGAAGAAATAGTCCGCTATAAAATTTATGAAAGAATCAACTCTAGTTGCTGCAATGTGCTCTTCACTTCTAGAACCACTCCAAGTTCTTCCATTTGTGATTACTCTCCTGATCAATGACAATCACTCACTAGTCACTACAAGGTCTTACAGATCATATAGATCCCAAAGTCATTTGGCAAGTAAATGCCAATCAGGATTGCGTCAGACTGAACGGCAGATGAGACTTCACAAAGCAGTGCGATCAAAACACCTTTCCAAATGCAGAATCAAACTTTTCTTTGGTTTTCAGCAATAGACAAGATGATACAATTAACCCCCTAGGTGCCAAATTAGGACTATTCGAATAAGAATAGGTTTGATACAACTTGCAAAGCCCACCATATGGAAAAATATAGCTAACAAATGAAAAGAATAAGAAACCGAAATATCTCCAATAAAGGAGCAAAATGCTTCTGAATACTTTCCCAAGCCAAAAAGCAAAAACGATACTGAATACTTTCCCCTTTTTGGATGGGTTTTCCTAGAATATCAAATCTGCAGATAAACTACAGGCAAAAGCTGCGAAACCTCTGAAGGTAATCTTTCATCAATGAGGGAATTATTATGTTTGAAAAGTTTTGAGGATGTCTGCGTTTGACTACTGTCTGAGAACTCTGTTTGAGCTGAAGAAACAACTTTCTTCACCAGCAATGGTAGAGTGCAACCTTCCACCAGCCCAACCGTTATTCAACGGTCGTGCAGCAACACGAGCAGGATCACCGGTGACCCGGCTTCCATTGATTTGCTGTTCGTATTCAGAGAGACCTTTTGCCCTCCTCTCTTTCCTTCTCTGCCGTTCTTCATCTCTTTCTCTCCTCAGCCAAGTTTCAACTGTCCTCTGCAAAGATAGTTGTCATGATAAATCAAACATCTATGTTGACCGAGTTAAGTTAAAAAAACACGACAAAACTTTGAAAGGAAAAGTTACCATCAGAGACAGTTTGCTAATCTCCTTAACCTTATCAATCGGCATTGCTAACTGCAACTTTCCATGAGCCACATACACCTGAGTAAAAGGAGCGATAAGTTTGCTTTGATGCGGAATTGCCACACAAACATTTATGGTTTATCCCAGCACTGATATAGAAAAAGCGAAATGATGGTGGAGAAGTAGATAAGTACATACAATATGTGTGGGCCAATCATCTAGGCCATCAAAAATATGGGTGGCATAGATAATTGTGGAACCTCTCTGTTCACATTCCTTTCTGAGAAACTTCAAAAGATCAGCCCTTGCTAACACATCGAGGTCCACCGTTATCTCATCAAGAAGAAGCACCTACTTTTGGAAGGATGTAATCCATAAGTACCCAAAAGGCCACAACTTGCAAAAGTAAACAAGAATTTCCAAAATCCAAAACTGTAATAACAGAGCATCATCTTTAAACATAAAAACAACTCAGGCTCCGTGCTTGCATGAATTAAAAGGCGCAGGCACCTTGAATGGTTTGAGGAGTCCCATACAGATTTGCACTCGCCTTCTCTGTCCATCAGAAACCTTATGCATTCTCCAGGATAAATCAATGTCTAGCACCTAAACAATCAAATGACCAAGTCATCTACTTTCTATTATATAATAAAAAACATAGCATACATACTTTTAGCTTAAGCTTTATTAATGTCCAGGATATACATTTGGCATATTCTTTAAAATTCAGCATTTCTTTTTGAAAAAAAAAATCTGTTTTTGAATCATTTTCTGCCCATAAAGTTATTGTTTCACCTTGATTAGCTCAGCTCTTCTTTGTGGATCTATACCTGCCACCCCGAATAACATTTTCTCAGCAGAGACATCCATCTGTATAGGAACTTCAAAGCCCGCAAAAGCAACTTCTCGTCTCCACTGTGGAATGAAAAAGGAAAAAGGGAAACAAGAAACAATCATATTGGGAATTGCATAGTTTACTGGAGATGGAAATAATCACATCAGAATAAATCTCCCCTGTTAATCACCAATTGCAGAATGCGAAGCTATAGCATACAACTTATCATAAAAGGCAGGAGAGAACATATATTACAATCGAAAGCAACAACTTTTCAGAGTCCACATCAACGCAAATGCAGTCTCACAACAAGGTGTGCGGTCCAACAACAAGATCAGGAGACAAGAGAATTCACCTCTCCTCCAAGGTAACAGAGATCCCCAGAGGACGTCAATGCCGTGTCATGGAATGCCGATCTCCCAAGCACGCGGACCATGTGAGGCTCCACCATATGCTTCCCTCCTAATATCTTCAATATAGTAGTCTTACCTGTCATAAGCATATCGCCGAGGATGAGCAGGCAGTGAGAATTCACACAAATGACTAAAAGCATATCCCCTCGATTCATGGTTACAAGCACTGCTTCAAACGAGAATGTCACGCGGTTCTCGGACTCTTACATTACTGTTCTCGAATGAGAAACTGCAAGTGCCCATCATTGAATTTTGCCAAATTATACACACTCTCCCAGCTACCATTCCAAAACCCTTGCCCCAATCTTCCAATGTCCCCACGGACATCGATAGCATCCGCAAATTCATTAGTTCGTCCCGGCACCCAACAAGATCAAAAGGGATAAACCATTTTGCATGAGAATTCCTTCATACTCCCCCTCTTAAATCAAGTCACGATCTCCAACTACCGAAATTCGAATACTTTCAACCATCAAACTCAGAATTCAATACGATAAAAACCAGCTTCGCCGATGACCCAATTCAAAAGGGACACCGACCGAGATCCCACGCCTTCCCACAAGCCGAGATCGACCCGCACTTGTCCACTACTAACTAACGCAGAGACACCCGGAAACAAAGAATCGGGCAGCTCGTAGTTTGCAGGAGAAGACAACCGGTTTGAAGCCGACACGAACCTGCGCCGTTGGACCCGACGAGGAGACAGCGGTCGCCGGAGCCGAGGTCGAGGGAGAAGCCGTCGATCAGAGGCTTGGACCCGGGCGGAGGATGGCCGTCGATCCCCGGGTACGTGAAGCAGAGGCCGTTGATCTCCACGGTAGGCGCCATCTTCCCCTCCATAACAAGCAACAGCCGCCACCACCGCCGCTGGCAGCGACGGCGGGCGGTGTTAAATAGGCCCGTCGTTGCCGGGTTAGGTGCGTCGGAGCGGAGGTGACGTGGCGCAGGGTCGGTCCGCGGATCGGAAAAATAGAAAATTTTCGGCAGCTTTCGTGGCTAACTTCACTGCCACGGAATGCAGTTGAAGACCAACCCCGCGATTTTTGCCGGGTCAATAGTTATAAAAATTACCCCCTTAATTTTAATTTCCGACTCTACCTTCCCGTGACCTTATCGGCCGCATAGGTTCTTGAGTTCTACCGTTAAGCAAATTACAGCCGTTGGTACAACTAATTATAGCTAGTGTGACTGGGGTTATAGATCGATTCCGATTCATGGGTTCTAAAGATGGAGTTATATAGTACAGTATGCGATTGCAAACCGTATATTAAAGCATCTTTAGAAACCTCAGAAATTGAATCGATTGATGATCAACTCATTATCGAATGGTCTTTTCTTTTTCTTTTTCTCTTGGTTGTTTTTTATACTCCCAAAAGCTTTTTTTTTTACCTAAGCTATGTATGTATAGCTTTGTAGTCCGAGCTCCTTCTCCATTTTCGCTTTAGCTTGAGCTTCCAGTGTTATCCATAAATTAAGGATATGCAAAAGATTCGGGAACCGTCCCGGCCGCCCGAAACCAGATCAGACCGGCCTAGAATGGCGGGTTTCCATAGGGGTCGGACTAGTTTCCAGTTCTAATTTACTGGAACAGTAAATACCGATCCCTTTCACGATTCCGAACGTAGGCCCGCCCACTCGAACCGAACCGCTATAAATATATTTTAAAAACTGTAGCTCACTTCCAGTGAAAGTGAGTTCTTCTCTCCTACTTTTTGCCATTTACCTTACAATTCTACTCACATCTTGCGATCCTCATAATAGAAGCAAATGGAAGAAATTCTAACCTCATTTCACTCTTGCTTTGAGGGTCTCACGCGGCCACAGAGAAATCCGGCAAAATCGAAACCGATGTTCATGAGTTGCTTAACTAACGATCCAATTTGATTCGACTTCTCAGGCTGTGATTTCTCAAATTCTATTTAATTGCACACGTTGACACCTCAAGAATTAGTAATCCTAACATAATTGGAGATCAGTCCTTCATTGAAAGTCATTTACTTGAAAGAAACCCATTTGAGTCTCATATCTTTGCATATTTAGTTGGGCCTGAGCATCATATAAATGTACTAACATGAATTGGTTTGACCAGGCCTGGCAGGCCTAAATGGGCAGGCTTGAGGCTAAGCAAGGAAAATGCTTGTCCAAGGCTACCTAGATTATGCATCAAGCCTAAATGCCCGATAAGCCATCAAGCTTGTGATAAGATCAATTAACAGGATAGAATTGGATAAAAATCTCTCAAAAATCAAATAAACAACTATACGTATAACTACCATAGTGGTAAAGCCTATTATCTAAGATTAGGAATGATAGGTGCTAGGATAGGTAGATTCTAAATCAAAAACTTGAAATATATCCTATCAGAGTTGGTTCTCTTAGAAGTAGCCGCAAACCCAAATTGGCCGGTTTCTCCTGAGTTGACCTGGGAATCAGGGCCAACTTTAATTTATATAACTATTATTTCAAGATACGTGCAATGTGAACAATTTGGGGCATGGAGATTAAGGCCTTGATGGATTTCCTAAACTTCCTAGGCTCTGAAACCCATCTTCGACAAATTTATCGTGTTATTAACAAAGACAGGGAAAAAGAAGAACAGAGATAACCGTTCTACCCAAGAAAAGCCCATTCTTCATTCGGTTTTTGAGTTGAATTATTTCGATTAGTCACCCCTATCTGAAACCACCGCACATTAGAAAGAAAGAGTCTTCTCTCCATCATGGCTTGATATCACAATGAGGGAGTCAAATCGCATATAATATGATAAATAATTACGCAATAAACAATTGCACCCACTATAGCGGAAATGGAAGAGCTTCACTATACCCTCACCAAAGAGGTTTCTCAAATGTGTTTTTCCATCCTTTCCTAATTGAACACTGATTTTAGCTTCATGGTCAGCATTTTTCATTTGAAGTCCGTCTACATAATCTAATGGGACTTACAACAAGGAATTAGTCAACATCCTTGTTTGAGATGTTGGCATTGTCTTTTACACTAGCAAAAGAGCACATCATATGCATCTAGAAAAAGATAAGAAGTATTCTGTTTTTATTGGGGAGATTATGTTTGGAGAATTAATTTTGTGAAGTTAATTTAATTGGTAATGTTACGAAAGAAATTTAAGCTTGATTACGAAACATGTTGTATTTCTTGTGTGGAGTCATTTGATGTTTTATTATGACCGCTTAAATTATGATTTTGTATGTTGTTAGAGATATTATTGCAAGAATGAAAATCTGGGGTAAAGTTTGAGCTTAACAAATGTCAATGGGTTTATTTTATGTGTGGTATATAGCTAAGTATTTCCTAATTTTTTTAGTAACATAAATACTTCTATTGTATAGTTGCATGAATCCTTAGGCCCTGTTTGGTAACTGAGAATAGCACTAGTGAAAATGGAGATGAGATCACTCATCTTATATCCTCGAGAGTGTTTGGTAGCATGAGATGAAGAGGAGTACCATCAAATCTCAACATGAAAAATGTTACATCACCGTGTTTCCATTAACATATAGCCACGCACAAAAGAGAAATTTAAAATGCTAAATGCATTTTATAACTATGTAATTTTCTTAGTTTATAATAATTTACGAATATAAAATTGAAAACATGAATTCATTTTCAAAGTAAACCCAAGCGCAATAAGCTAGGAACCAATTCCCATTCTTAAGGTTAGTTTGTTTCAAGGAATATTCAAAATTTGAAAAATATTTTTGGAAAAATAATTGCTTGTATCTCTTACAAAAGTAAATATATGAAAAATATTTTCATCACCTCCATTAACAATTTGCAATATAACCTAGAGAGTACATTGGCTAGGTGGTACCAATTTGAGATTTTTTGTGAGACACAAGTTGCTTTGGAGTAAATGTGTTATGCAGTAATGATTTAAGGTTCTTTTATGATAGTTTGGAATAGATTTGTTGGGAGGATTTCAATTTGAAATTTGCTATTAATTTTGATAAACAAACTCTCTTGATTTTCCATATGCAAATATCCGGTCTTTATGCAGGAGCTGTAGCGCATTAAATGCACCCCCATCGAGCTAAGTTACACCACCAATCATGTGAGTTAATTCCTGGTAGCCCAATTTTTTGGGTCATAAGTGAAACGCTTGATACAAATCAAAGATGGAAAGTCATGATTAATTGGGTTTTATACATAATGAACTTATACATGCTGACACGGGTCCAACACTTGTAGCAAACGCAACGAGCAACCCATTCACATGGATTTCGCTACGGGCAGAGATCACCACAATGGCACAATCCCGCTATTTTTCACGAGATAAGGACTTCCATCCTCAGCCTTTCTTAGCTAACATACAACGACAATGCCATGCACGGCAATGGCACGAGAAAAAGCAAACTTCTTCTTGTTTTTGCCATATTTTGTTGCGCACTCAAGCCTCGTTCGGTTGCTTGAAGGCTTGTATATTGTGAGAAGCCACAGAGAGAGAGAGAAGAGAAAGACTCCAAGAAATAGCATAATATGTAGTAAGTGCGGCAAGACTGACTAATGAAATCCACAAACACATTATTAATGTGGTAGAGATTGAGGTATGTGACAATCTATTATTAGAATAAACTCCTTTGAAGGCCTAATCACAATCGCTTATATGACTTAGTATACCAGTTTTGCAGACAATCGGATGTTAGGATGGCAAGTAAATTAGAACTGAAAGGCGCAGCAACTCTTAGGAGGTTATAGTGGCAGCCCTTGTCCCATGCATCCACCCTGGTGTTGCAAGTCATCTTTTTTGAACCGTCTCTCTCATTTTCATTTATTATGGACCCGTCTCCTTTTTCCCCCATGAAACTCAAAAAAGAGCTAGCTTTCTGCTGCACTTGCATCCTCTCTCTGTCTCTCCTATATATTGAAGCTCTCTCCCCCGCATCTCTCCAAAACCTCTCTCTCTCTCTCTCTCTCTCTCTCTCTCTCTCTCTCTGTGGGATCTGTCCAAAGAAGATCAATACAGAAGCTAAGAAGGAGAGAGAGAGAAAAGAAATGGCAAATGTAGATGTCATGCCATTCTTGGCCATGGTCATTGTTCAAGTGGGCTACGCGGGAATGAACATAACATCAAAGCTGGCCATGGATAGTGGGATGAACCCTTTCGTGCTCGTCACCTATCGTCAAATCTTTGCTACCCTCGCCACCATCCCTTTCGCTCTTATCTTGGAGAGGTATCTGAAACAACTTCATCGAGAGAACTCTATTTTTTTATTCTTCAGTGCATATGTCTTTTGTGATAAGGGATAACTAAATCTTGGGCTTGTGTGGAAAATGTTCTTCTTCTTAATCATTTCTACATGCACTGTGATAAGTCTCTAGTGTTCATTTGGCCATGCATGTGTTCTATTTTGGGTCTCCAAGAGTAACGTGAGCGCCACACAAGGTCTAGGGAGAGTGCTTCCAACGTCTACTCAAATCGATCAATGCATACAGATTTGTTTTGTCTATCAACCACCCAAGAAATAAGAAAGGTCGATAGTGCTTTTGTAGCTGACTAAGTGTTGAGATCAAGAAAAAAGTGTTTGTCTTTCCAAACGAAGATGCTAATAAAGAAAGGAAACAGGAGTGTGTATTTCCCACTTCTTTTAAGCTGATGTTGGTATGGTGGTTTGCAAAACGAAGAAAAATCATAAATGAATGACAAATTATATTATGTTAGCGATGGAGAAGGAATTAGAGAGAAAAATTTAGGTTAAGTTAAATGGATCTGAACATATATTTAAGTAAACTTCTCGCTTTTTTCCTCTCACTGTATAGGTGTGATCTGTTTAGAGCTTGAATGTGGCCCAAACCCTAAGCAAGGTTCGTTAATTAGTAGCTGTCATCCATTCTAGGCAAGCTCATTAAGGAGGAGTTGAGGAGCTCTTTAATTGTTGACCCATTGAAACGGCTTGATTAGGTGGACCTGCAATTGCATGGCTGCCACGTCACCTCCCACTTTACGAGGAAATGTTTTTGTACACACCTGCATGATGCATGACAGGACAAAATCAACTGTGATGCGAAAAATGGTGAAAATTGTGTGCTATTGTTGACAGAAAGCTAGCTTTCTGTTGCACTTGCATCCTCTCTCTGTCTCTCCTATATATTGAAGCTCTCTCCCCCGCATCTCTCCAAAACCTCTCTCTCTCTCTCTCTCTCTCTCTCTCTCTCTCTCTCTCTCTCTCTCTCTCTCTCTCTGTGGGATCTGTCCAAAGAAGATCAATACAGAAGCTAAGAAGGAGAGAGAGAGAAAAGAAATGGCAATTGTAGATGTCATGCCATTCTTGGCCATGGTCATTGTTCAAGTGGGCTACGCGGGAATGAACATAACATCAAAGCTGGCCATGGATAGTGGGATGAACCCTTTCGTGCTCGTCACCTATCGTCAAATCTTTGCTACCCTCGCCACCATCCCTTTCGCTCTTATCTTGGAGCGGTATCTGAAACAACTTCATCGAGAGAACTCTATTTTTTTATTCTTCAGTGCATATGTATTTTGTGATAAGGGATAACTAAATCTTGGGCTTGTGTGGAAAATGTTCTTCTTCTTAATCATTTCTACATGCACTGTGATAATTCTCTAGTGTTCATTTGGCCATGCATGTGTTCTATTTTGGGTCTCCAAGACTAACGTGAGCGCCACACAAGGTCTAGGGAGAGTGCTTCCAACGTCTACTCAAATCGATCAATGCATACAGATTTGTTTTGTCTATCAACCACCCAAGAAATAAGAAAGGTCGATAGTGCTTTTGTAGCTGACTAAGTGTTGAGATCAAGAAAAAAGTGTTTGTCTTTCCAAACGAAGATGCTAATAAAGAAAGGAAACAGGAGTGTGTATTTCCCACTTCTTTTAAGCTGATGTTGGTATGGTGGTTTGCAAAACGAAGAAAAATCATAAATGAATGACAAATTATATTATGTTAGCGATGGAGAAGGAATTAGAGAGAAAAATTTAGGTTAAGTTAAATGGATCTGAACATATATTTAAGTAAACTTCTCGCTTTTTTCCTCTCACTGTATAGGTGTGATCTGTTTAGAGCTTGAATGTGGCCCAAACCCTAAGCAAGGTTAGTTAATTAGTAGCTGTCATCCATTCTAGGCAAGCTCATTAAGGAGGAGTTGAGGAGCTCTTTAATTGTTGACCCATTGAAACGGCTTGATTAGGTGGACCTGCAATTGCATGGCTGCCACGTCACCTCCCACTTTACGAGGAAATTTTTTTGTACACACCTGCATGATGCATGACAGGACAAAATCAACTGTGATGCGAAAAATGGTGATAATTGTGTGCTATTGTTGACAGAAATTCCCTCACATGACAACGACTGATTTCTAGGATTATAAAGACGATACCCAGTTGAAATTGCTATGCGTTTCTGGTAATTTGAAAACCAATGTAACGATTGGAACCATTCACGTTTTACCTTTGCCAAAAGGAGTCTTCTTGAAAATTGAAAGACAAGTGCAGTGTTTCATGTTCAAGAGTTTCATTCGAATTTAATTCTCTAGCATCATTAAAAAAGATTAAGAGTATTCGCGGCTTGGCATTTTGATTGAATGATTCAAAAATATTCACATTCCTGATGGTCTGTTACAGGAAGACAAGACCCAAAATCACAGTATCGATTCTGCTCCAGATCTTTTTATGTTCTCTCACTGGGTAAATAAGCCATCTCTTGAATCTTGATCTTGCATTCATACTTATTTGGACTTTGGAGTTATTCATGTGGTTGCTATATGATTACACTAAGACTGACTCTCTGCCAATATTTATCATCATGATACGAATGCATAAATATCATTAGTTCATGAGTTGGTGTTCCACAAAAAATGTGCAGGGTTTTCATGAATCAAGTTTTCTTTTACATCGGGCTGAACAATTCCACACCCACGATCTCGTGCGCGTTGAGCAATATCCTCCCGGCCGTGACGTTCTCGTTTGCACTGATCTTCAGGTGCATCTAATAGCAGTACTTCGTCCCACACATTCTTGTTTGTTCACTTCAACAACTATAGTCATTTTTTTCGTTAACTTCTGTTCGACTGCCGCATTTGGAACTACTAGTCAATATGCAATCGCTCTTTACAATCTGTTCGCATTTCCCGTGATTTTGTCTTGGATAGACAAGAATCGCTTGGAATCAAGTCGAAGGCGGGGCAGGCAAAAGTGATTGGGACACTTGTCTGTGTGGGTGGAGCAATGCTACTCTCATTTTACCATGGACGCAACATCGGAATCGGTAACTCGGCTATCCATTGGACATATGCAGCGAAAATGACAGACGAAAACCCCACCAACAAAAGCAACTTCTTGGGACCTTTCTTTCTCATTGCTAGCTCTGCGGCCTTGGCACTGTGGTTCATCATCCAAGTGAGTGAAACATTCATTTCGCTTCTATCACAGATTTTTATATTGCAATTGCTCTTTTCGTCAATTCATATAAAGAACATATTCAAGTCCAAATTTGCTAGAATAAGTGTGCACACTTACCGGGAATTATTTTGTGTATAGAGCAATGTCCTCACAAGAGAGTTTAAGAGTTCAGTTCACTTTCCTTATGCTTGTTTAATGTGCATTCAGGCAAAACTGAGTACTAAGTTTCCAGCTCCATACACTACCACAGCATTGATGTGTCTCATGGCCAGCTTCGAGTGTGCAGCCGTTGGTGCAGCTATTGAACATCGTGTTGCGGCATGGTCTCTAAGATCTGGAATCCGGCTTATCTCAGCTGTTTATGCGGTACAGTCTCATGGACATTGAATGAACTTTAGCAAATGATGTTGGACTCTTGTTTAGCTTTTGTGCAACAATGATTTATTAGGAAATTTTGTAGACAAACGTAATGCTAATTGTAATTTAATTCAGGGTTTCATATGTTCGGCCTTAGCACTCTGCATTATGACCTGGTGCGTTGAGAGAAAGGGTCCTCTCTACACCTCGGTCTTCAGCCCTCTGTTGCTCATCATCACGGCCATCTTGAGCTGGGCACTTCTGCGTGAGCAATTGTTTGTCGGAACGTATGTATTCGACGTTGTTCCGTATACAATATTCTACGATTTTAGAGCTGTTTACAAATTGCAATAAAGCATTCACTTAGAGTGTTTCATTTCTTTTGATTTCAGATTGGTGGGGTCTATATTGATCATTACCGGACTCTACTCTGTTCTATGGGGAAAGGATAAGGAGGCAAAAGAAGCAAACATCACTGAGGAGATGGAAGCAGCACTGAAGAATAGAGAGAAAGAAGACTTGGAGTTGCAAGTTGAGGCACACAGAAATGGTGGCAATGATCAACACGATCACAAATGAGTATTTTGCATACAAGAAGACAATTTAGTTCGACTTCTATATCGGGTATCAACAAAGTTTTGATGCTGTTTCGCTAGTTCTCAGGCATCTTGATAATGCTTATGTACTTCTGCGTCTTTTAGGATTCACATCTCTATCAAGCTTAACTCTGATGCAATCGCATGAAGCTTAATCTATGTATGGAAGAGTAAACTCTAGTTGCTGCAATTGGCTCTTCACTTCAAAAACCACTCAAAGCTCTTCCTTTCTGATTCACGATCAATGACAATCACTCACTGCCGTGTCTTACAGATCAGGCAGATCCAAATTTAGTGGCATAATGCCACTAAGGCTTGCATCCGACTGAACAGAAGACGAGACACTTCACAAAGCAGAGCAATGAAAAATCTTTCCAAATGCAGAATCAAACTGCCCTTTAGTTTTCGGCAATAGACAAGATGATACAATTAATCCCCCAGGTGCCAAATTAGGACTGGTAGAATAGAAGAAAGTTGGGACAAGAACACTAGAAGTACCAAAACTTATGTATTGCGCTCACTTTAGTGTCAAAAGTTTGTTTCGACTCACTTAAGTGCTACTTTTTTTTAAAAAACGATCACTTAAGTGCCAACTCTGATTTGAGTGGTCAAGAATCAAACGTGGCCATATTTTATTAATTTATCAGTCCTATGTGGCACGCGTGGCGCTGACGAGGCCATATTTTTAATAATATTTTAATATTTTTTTAAAATTTTTAATTATTTTTTTCTAATTTTTTTTTATTTTTTCCTCTTTTTTTTTCTGCATCTTCAACCTTTGGCCGGTGGCCAGTCGGCCACTAGCCATGGTGGGGTTGGCTGGCCTTGCCCAGACGAGGTCGCCGTCGCTTGCCACAAGCAAGCCTCGTCGAGGGCTCCCCTCGCCAGATTCGATGAGGCCAGCTCTCACCCAGGCCACAACGGCCTCGTCGAATCTAGCGAGCCACGGCAAGGTGAGACCAACCTTAGCCTGGGCAAGGGCGAGCCTCGGTGAGGGATTCCCTCGCCAAATCCGGCGAGGCTGCAGCGGCCTAGCGAGGGTCGACCTCGCCGGGGCTCTCCCTTGCCCAAGCGAGGGTCAGCCTCGCCTTGCCAGTGGAGGACGATGCCCGGCGAGGCCGCCGCAGACTGGGCGAGGGCCAGCCTTGCCGAATCTAGTGAGGGGAGCCCTCGTTGTGGCTTGCCCTTGCCCAGGCAAGGGTTGGCCTCACCTCACCAGGGCTCGCCAGATCCGGTGAGGCCGGCCCTCGCCGAGCATCACTTTCCCCCGAGCGATGCGCGGCTAGGCCGCCGCGGCTTGGGCAAGGGCTGGCCTCGCCGGATCTAGTAAGGGAAGCCCTCATCGAGGCTCGCCCTTACCCGAGCGAGGGTTGGCCCCACTGTGACTTGCCTGCCCTCTCCCAAGCAAGGGTCAACTGGGCCTCACTTGTGGCGAGTGAGGCCAAGCGGCTGGCCATGGCCGATGACTGGTGTTTGGTCGCTTGCGACCAAAGGTAGAAGAAGAAGAAAGAAAAGAAAAAAAGAATAGAAGGAAAAAAAAAGAACAAAATCTAAAAAATATTTAAAAAAATCGAAATATACACGTGGAAATGCCATGCAGATTAATTTTTTTAAAAAAAAATTCATCTCAGATTAAAATTTTAATTATAAAAGCCATGTATTAATTTGACCGAAATTTCTTGTCGTTGGCACTTAAATGATCGTTTTTCCTCCGATTTGATACTTAAGTGAGCTGGCAAAAACTTTTAGCACTAAAGTGAGCGCCGTACATCAGTTTTGGCATTTCTAGTGTTCTTTTCCTGAAGAAAATTTGATACAACTTGCAAACCTCATCATTTGAAAAAATAAGGTTAACAAACGAAAGTAATGTGTAATCGTAATAGTCAAATGAAAGAGTACAATGTTTTGAATACTTTCTTCAGCCAAAATGGGAAAAAGATACTGAATACTTTCTGCCTTTTAGGTGGTTTTCCTAGACTATGAAATCTGCAGATAATCTAAAGGCACAACCAGTGAAACCTGTGAAGCCAACCTTCCATCACTAAGGGAATTATTCTGCTTGAAATGTTTTGCGGGTGTCTGTGTTTGACCACTGTTTGAGCTGAAGAAGTAACTTTCTTCACCAGCAATGGTGGAGTGCAACCTTCCACCAGCCCAACCGTTATTCAATGGCCGTGCAACAACACAAGCGGATCACCGGTGACCTGGCTTCCTTCGATTTTCTGTTCATGCTCAGAGAGACCTTTTGCCTTCCTCTGTTTCCTTCTCTGCCACTCCTCATATCTTTCTCCCCTCAGCCAGCTCTCAACCGCCCTCTGCGAAGATAGTTGTCATGATATAATAGATCGAACATCTGTTTCAACCAAGTGAAGTTAAAAGAAACGAAACCCCTTTGAAGGGAAAAGTTACCATAAGCGACAGTTTGCTATTCTCCTGGACCTTATCAATTGGCAATGCTAACTGCCACTTTCCATGAGCCACATACACCTGCAGCAAAAGGGGCGATAAATTTGCTTCCACACGGGATGTGCCATACAAACATTTATAGTCTATCCCAGCATTGATATCGAGAAGCGAAATGATGAACTTATGGGGAGAAGTACATACAACAAGTGCTGGCCAGTCATTTAGGCCATAAAAAATATGGGTGGCATAGATAATTGTGGATCCTCTCTCTTCACATTCCTTTCCGAGAAACCTCAAAAGATCAGCCGTAACTAACACATCGACGTCGACTGTTATCTCATCAAGAAGAAGCACCTACTTTTGGAAAGATGTACTCCATAAGTACCCAGAAGGCCAAAACTTGCAAAAGTAAACAACGAGAATTTTCAACATCCAAAACAGAAACAACAGGGCATCATCTTTAGAAATGAAGCACTATTAGGGCTCCATGCTTGCATGAATCAAATGGTGCGGGCACCTTGAATGGCTTGAGGAGTCCCATACAGATTTGCACTCGCCTTCTCTGTCCATCAGAAACCTTATGCATTCTCCAGGATAAATCAATGTCTAGCATCTAAAAATGTAAATGACCAAGTCATCTACTTTCTCATAAATAATAAAAATCCTAGCATAGATACCTTTTGTGTAAGCTTTATTAATGTCCAGCATATACATTTGGTAGGTACTTAAAAATACAGCAGAGTTTCTTTTTTCTGAAAATTTTTCAATCATTTTCTGTCCTGAAAGTTATTGCTTCTCCTTGATTAGCTCAGCTCTTCTTTGTGGATTTATACATGCCACCCCTAATATCATTTTCTCAACAGGACACTGAGATCCACGTCTTCCACTAGCTGAGATCGGCATGTAATGATCCACTACTAACACAGAGACACTCAAGACAAGACTGGGCAGTTTGCAGAAGACAGGCTTGAGCTGAAACGAACCTGCGCCGTTGGATCCGATGAGGAGACAGCGGTCGCCAGAAACAAGGGCGAGAGAGAAGTCGATGAGAGGTCTGGAACCAGGCGGAGGATGGCCGTGGATCCCCGGGTACGTGAAACTGAGGCCCCTGATCTGTGATGGGTTATATCCTAAGCAAAATCAGAACAATCACACAGATAATAGAAAAATTGACACACGAATTTATTCAGGCTCACCCTAGAATAAGGTTACGTCCTACAAAAGGATTCCAGCATGATATTTAGGTTTTCAATTACAACAACTCTTCACAATAATCTCTCATACGAGTACAATATATATGACTTAAAATGGGCTCAAAACCCAAATCTATTCGAATCCCTTAGATCCCACAACAAACGAGTTAGCTTAAAACACAAGCCTAAACATACCGACCCGATGTTGTTTAGGGGACGCTGGCTCCGAGCCCCCGTCCGCCCAAGGCTATCCAAATCCCCCGAACCCCCGACCGCTGTCTGGACAGCAGGACCCCTGACATTCCGTACGTAGGGGTCATTTATCGTCAGTTCATACTTCGATTTCATTAAACTTATATGAGCATTCGTGGTATGAAAAACAAGAGTCCCCGAAATATTCGTCAACTCCAAAATTCTCTAGGGCGGTCGACGCCATCTTCTCCTCCATAATTACCGCCACCCCCGGAGTTGGCTAACGGCTTTCAAATAGGTGCGTTGCCGAGTTAGGTAGGTGAGGTGTGCTGGAAACGGTGGCGACGTGGCTCGGGATCGGTCACTACTCGGAAAAACAGAAAATTTTGCATGAACTTCGTAGTTGAGCATTAACGTAGACAAGAAAAAAAACCGTAGACAAGACTATTTGCTGTCCGAAATCTTTGACGGCTGACGTGGCCAACTTTGACTTTTTTTCTGGCTCAAAGGTGTCGGATGTCGCATCTTGTTGATCGCCGGTGACAATGCAGTTTACGACTAATGCCACACTTTTAATGAGTAATAAGACCAAACTACCCCCCTCAAGTAACGGCTGAGTCTACCTTCACGTGACTTTGTACACGGGAAAGTACGTCTATATTGGCCATTTTAGCTTGTCAGATATCGACAGTTGGGGGAGGTGCCGCGTGGCATGAGAATTTCGGCGGTAGAAAAGCGCGGCCTAAGGTAGAATTGGGCCGAGCTCTATCTAGCCGGGCCTAATGGGCCGGGTCAATCCCGGTCAAACTATGTCGACCCAAGTCTTTGCAATCTTTTATAATTCACAAAATTTCCCAAGATACCATTCGAGAAAATTCAAGTGCCAACAATAAGTTGTCTTGTTAGCCATCCAATTAAAAGCTTGTCATCGTTCAGATTATGGCCCCATTTGGTCCAGCTTTGGGAAGGGACTTTCGAGACCGAAAACCCCTTCCCAAAATGCTGAACCCTTTGGTTTAGCTTTTCGAGTCCGGAAAGCCGAAAGCTAGTGTTTGGAATGCTGAAAGCCCAAAACTGGTCCGGACCAGCTAAAGAGATTGCGAGTTCTATCGAAAGCAAATTACAGTTTGTCGCTGCAACAAATTATAGCTAAAGAGATAAGGATTATAGATCAATTTTGATTCACAAACTCTGAATAGCGAGTTACAGTATGCAATTGCACACTTGAGTGAAAAAGCATCCTTAGAACCCTAAGAAATTGAACCTGTTGATGATCGGCTCATTATCTAATGGTTTTTCCTTTTGATTCAGGCAAAAGCTTCTTCTTCTTTGTCCTCCATTTTCGCTTAACCTGAGGTTCCAATTACATTCCAGTTGTGCAATTTTCATTATTTTTCCTATTTTGATCACAAGTAGTGAATAAAATTGGGATTGGCATTACAGTTTAGCAAGCGAAGAAGCATGTAAAATATAACTAAGCCGAGGAAATAGCGTGGGAGTAAATGCTGAAGGTACAGCCATACATAAGGCATGGATTTTAATTGGACCTTTACCATCATTCAAACATTTAATCAAACTTCTCAAATTAGGACCAAAAACACATTCGAGAAATAACGGGCTTGTTAAGATTGGTTGAAAAAATGGGTTTACTAAATGCTGTGTCGGACTCATTTTGTGTATGGAAATCTTGCATTTGGTGGTGCCGGTACTTCAAAGTCATTCCAGTAGCTCCAATCCATTCCAACTTATTATTCTACTTTCATGAAAAGCGAGTATTGAATTGAATTTGGATATTATGTGGGGGTGGGACCGAATTGCATCACTAGGAGCAAAACAAAACATGACAGTTAAGCGATCAACCTTACACTTCAAACATGAATATTCTTGAGTGCAATCCTAGCTGAGCCTTTTCATTCTTTCGCATTTGTATTTCCCTCTTCAAACTATTGTATGCTCATGGGTTTAGAGTCTACTCAATCGTAAAGGACTTGTGTTCTGCTCTTTATCCATCTGCTGCTGATAATGTGTTGAATGTGGAACAGGTTTTTCCAACTAATGAACTTTCTCTTTGTAAAACTCAGCAAAAGAGTATCTCTCAAGCAAAAATGGTTTCTGAATGTATTGTTTTCTTGTTCGATTCAAAGCTACAAAAATTGCAACATTCAAATTTTCTTCTTTCCTGCTGACTTTGCCCGATGGAGAACTCTTCTGTTGATGATCATGATATCAAGGAGGGCTTGGAAAAAAGGATAGTGGAGAGCGGAAAGAAAGAAAAATATGTTGTGCTCTGAAGAAGAAGACTCTTTCCGAGGATCATGCTGCAGGTGGTAGAATCTGGCCTCTTTTTAGTATGTCCCTTGGGCAAAGTCTAGGTTGTAGGAGTCAGCAAGGCCTTCCACCAGGCTGAACTCTGGTTTCCAGCCGAGCACACTCTTTGCTTTCTCAACTGATGGAAAGAAATGCTGCATGCGTTTTGAAATGTCAGTAGCTTTGTATCTTGAAAGGCTTCTAGAGGAACTGAGGAAATATACTGTCCATTCTATTGCAACCTAAAAAATTGAACTAACGGGGATTTCGTATGCTCTACAAGTCTATGAAATCTGCAGATGTGATGTATGAATCACCAAATGCGTCTAGAATGTCCAAGTGGTTCTTTTAAGAGGTTTAGCTCCAGATCTCCCTGCATGAAGGGTTTTGTTTCTTTGATACAATATAATCCGGGATGACGGATCTTTGGCTGCAAATGCACTTCAGGTGAAGTGCTATTGTCCATAAACCAGATATTCGTTCGCTTGTGATGTTGGTCATAAATCACTATGTATAAATGCTCGAGGGAAGTATCAATCCCATTTTCTGCATCAAGCGAAAGGGAAAAGCTAATAGTTTCCTCTCATCTTTTCCTGGTCACGAATGGGAATGCCTTCTTTCTCCTGGAATCAAACTCGGGTTAATGAGCAGTAGGTGTACCTGAGAATAAGGAAAAGCTTCAGATGTTGTCAAGTTTTGTTCGTTATTTGGGGAGAGAGAGAGAGAGTGAGAGTGGCCGTGTTTCGAATGTGAGCGAGATGCTTCCTGGTGCAACGGCCTCATGTGCTTTGTGGAGGACGACGGACGCCAAGTACGCTAATAATGAAGTCTATGTTGATCTCGTGGAAGAAATGGATCCGGTCATAAATAGGTAAGCTGCTGAAAACCTTTTAATGAGGTCGTTAAGGATTCATTTCTCTTTCCTTAAAAGCTGACTTTACCACCCTCTTTCCTTTGTCCCCCCTGAAGGACAATTTCGGACAATTTCGGCTCATGAGCTACATTTGTGAAAAGATGTGTTCGTTTCCAGAAGTATCGGCAATTTCGTTGGATTTTTGTGGTGTCCTAGCTTGTACATATAAGCTGCTAAATTAACAAAGGTCAAACCAGGAAGCGGGTCTTTTTAATAGATTGACTTCAGAAAGGAGGCAGTGGTTTAGGATGGAGACTGGGGAAAAAATTTGAGCTTTGTCCTTTGATTGTCAATGCCTCTGGTTAGTTTAGCTACTTTTCTTATACAGAGTGAAAAAGCTGAAGAGCATTCCTTTCTTACACTGAAAGCCACAGCTGACTTCAGATGCTGGGACATTCTGTTTAAGCCTGTTAGTCGGAGTATGGGATGATCCAGGAAAGACAATTGACTCGATCAGTATGCAATTTCAATTGCCTCCTGCAATTCATCAGTTGATTTGAATTCAGATGGTGGGACACTGAACATTCCTTTGAAATAAGGTACTTGCTGGTGTAATTTCATAGTACTCGTTCGTTTGAATGTTCATAATGCTCTTGGCCAATGGGACGGATTTCTAACAATAAAGCCCCTTCGTTGACGGAACATCAGTCTTTTATAACCGTCCTAACAAAGGTTTCTGAGCTCTTGCTCGAGCAGCGAGTTAGGAAGTAAGGGCGTGATGTGCTTCAATCCGCTGTGAAGGTCTATTCTTGGAGGCAGTCCTACACAAAGAAATTGAGGGATTGTGGAGGAACACCTTTTTGTTGTTCTTCAATGATCCCGACCCAGCTTTACTTGAAACATTCTGGGAGAGGCTGTTGCTGATCAATGATGTGGTTCTTGATTCTGCCGAGCAATTCAGGTTTAGGAGCCTTTTTCCTTTCAGTTTGCAATTTTAAATGATTATCACATCAAGATTAGCAGATTCTTTTTGTCAAGTCCCCTCTGAATATGGTCTGTTTCTTTGCAAGCTTTAGGTACTTCACGCGTATCAAATAAACAGAGCAAATTTGAGCATCATAGACCAACTTCAGTGCGAAATTTTGCAATCCGACTGCAGGTTGAATGGAGAAATCCAGGAGTCAAGCTGTGACAGCAGATGCAAAATTGTTTTGCGGAAAGAAAAAAACAGAGCCTCAAGCCATAGAAAAACCTGGATGTTACATTTCCACAAAAGATTCAACGAAGTTAAATTAGCCAGCCACCGTGTTTACTCTGAAAGAGTCCATGACCTGGCGAAGATCATTCTCTTCTTCCAAAAAGACGTTTTCTGGTGTTTGTAGTCTCAACTCATACAGCCTATTGTTTTCAACTCCAAGAACTGAAAGGTACCTTCGATCCCATTCCAAACGAACCACTCGATCTTGGGGCATAACTGCCAGTTCATTATTGTTGGCATACGACTTTATGTTCACCTGAAACAAAAGGTGACTCTTTTAACTCTTACATTGAAACCAGAAACCAGTGCTTAGAGAGGGACAGAAAACTGTAATTGGCGGATGTATTCCTATTTTGAAACAAAGGGAATGGAATAACGGCAAAATAGACTTACCTCTACTTGATAGTACATTTTGCCGTCATCTGCGATTCTCGAAGAAGTGGAAATGATATTGGACTCGCGCCTGACTCCGAGTCTGGTTGACATGAATTCTGTCAAGTACTGCTTGAGTACTTTCTTTCCAGCTTCTTCTGGCGGACCCAAGTCTTCAACACTCTTGTACCTGGATGATGAAGGAGATGAAAACTCCACTGAGAGATTTTCATCTAGAACATAAGGATCTCTGAAGAATATGTCAGCCCCAGCACCTCGGACTTGAAGCCAATTCTGAGGATACTTGAAAGAGTAACCATCAAAGGTATCGATGTACTCTCTTAACCCGACAGACGGCTCTGCAAATGCAATGTCACCCAAACCAACTTGTGAGAAGATACAACTTGATAAGATCAAGGCCATCACACTCCTCCTTGAAACTGCAAAAGCTTTAATCTGACCATACGTTAGAAGATTTTCAAATCAAAGTAAATGCTCCAAGTTTTAGTCAACTTGCAAGTAGGATGTATGGCATCTGACAATTGTGAATGAAAACTTGAATGTAAAGTCATAAACAACATCAAAGCCTTCCGCATCAAGACTTGATTTAACAAATTCAAAGTCCTTTCCGTCTCCTTTCAAATGCAGGATCTGCCCCAAAATTAACCATCAAATGAGAAAAGGCTCAGCACAAATCATCCTGTCACAGAATTTCACCGAATGAATTATGTGTGAAACTTAGCTACGCCAAATGCAGTTACCTTAGAAGAAAAATCAGCATGATCTTTGTCCGACTCACCGGGCAATTGTTGAATGATGGGTGCTTCTACTCTGGTAAACAAAGTAACCTGCCAAAATAGCAAGATAGGAATGATTGCGCTGTATTGGCGATCACAAATAGTAAGGCACCATGGAAGATTGACATCGGGAAAGGAGGATAAGATCCGAAGATGGGGTGTAAGTTATCAATACCTGATGACCAACCTTGACCAGTAGTCTCGACAAAAACTCACTGATGAAACGGGTGCCTCCCATTATTAGGATCTTCTCGGTGCTCGATGCAGTGACACGCAGCGCTCCTTTCGGCTGCCACACCTTCCTCTTATACTATAAACAACCTATAATCAGCTATTTATATGGCTGATGAAACAATTATTCATTTCTCATACAGAGTTCTTCTGAACAACTGACAAACGTCTGAGCCTCAGTTTCAACTTCAACCAAGCGCTATAAGGCTATACGGCTCTGTCCTTGCAGAGTTTGTCACTTTCTTTGCATAGGAAAAGATCAAGAATTATGGGAAAGGAAACAACCCCGGCAGGTTAATCTACACTCTAATTGATAGAGAGATAGCAAAATCACATTCCATCTTCTGGTCCATAACAGAATATATGCTAGAAATTCATTAGTGAAAACAGCCTAAAACCGAGATCAAAGTTAATTTGAGCAAACACCCAGTAAAGAAAAATGCCAACTTTTCAAGAATTCTTGATTGAACTACTGCGAGAGAGAGAGAAAGGAAGGTGAGGACCTGAATGCAAGCATGGAGTCTGGTGCCATTGAAGTCGGAGAAAGAAGAAGGGAGGAGAGAGAGTGAAGAAGGCGGGCGGCGTTGATGCTGCACTGCCGCCAACTTCGCCATGACTCACCCTCGCACTGCCCCTCCCTCTGCTTCTACCTGCAATGGTTTTCTCTGGTTTCTGTCCAGTTGGGATAACACGATGACCCACCCCAGCCTCACATTCTTCTTCTTCACTTTCTTCTTGTTTTTCAATTTTTTGTTTATTCAATTTGTGCCCTCGAAAGCCAACTGTGTCCTGTTGCTAATTTGGAAACTATTAGAAATTTTTCCGATGTCCTTAGAACTCTAATGTCCGTGTCTTACCAAACTAAATTCTAAAATGAAAACCCTTTAAAGATCATAATTAGTTCAAATGGAGAAGAAAGTTATGGTTAACCTCAAATTAATCACATGACGCGATGATGTATATATAAATGAAGATTGCAATCTTTATAATGTTATTAATTTATCTGTTTACCTTGATCATCGTGTAATGCCGTTTTGTACTCTTAAAAATTTGTAATTTGGTAGATTTAACGTGTGCATAGCGATTATATTTCAACCATATGGTTGAACTGTCTTACTTTGTTCATAAGATCAGTCACAAGGATTTAGAGCTTATCCACCAATGCACGATAGACCATAAGCTAGATCTTTCCTATTGGTAGAATTTCATGTAATTTGCGTCCACTTTTGCTACTTCTGGACCGTGCAAAGGAACTGCCACCGGGTGTGTAGTTTCCCTTCGACTGTATTTGTGATCTGCGACTGTTTTGACGGTCAAACCGATGAAGCGAGGTTGTGCTTGGCTATGAGCGGGTACGGCACGATCCACGAGTGCCAAGAAACTACTATCAGCCACCCATTGCCGGGCGATACCTGAAGATAGTGCTGAACTCACTTAGGCGGGTCCGAAACTGCATTACCCAACCAAACCCGCCATTCTTGCGGAAGGACCCATCAGTTTTATCCGTGAATTTGATCAAGTCGTGCTTTGACAGTGGATCAGTGAACGAAGCTCGCGTCACGTTCGACGAAATGCCTTACAGAGATTTTGTTGCTTGGACGGCCATGATGGCTGGCTATACTTCCGGTGGTTTCCACAACGAAGCATGGGCTTTGTTCTCTGCGATGGTTTGGGATGAAATGGAGCCAAATGAGTTTACTTTAACCAGTGTCTTGAAGGCTTGTAACGGTATGAGAAGTCTTTCGGGTGGAATGCTAGTTCACGGCTGGGCAATCAAGCTTGGCTTGGATGTTTCTATGTATGTTGAAAATGCACTTCTCGACTGGTACGCTACTAGCTGTGTTAGCATGGATGATGCCTGCATGGTTATTCGTAATATTTGTGCAAAGAATGAGGTATCTTGGACTACGTTGATCACTGGGTTTACCCACCGAGGTGACGGCTACAGTGGGCTTAACGTGTTTCGCCAAATTTTGCTGGTACGTACCTGTCATGATTTCAACTTCCAGCTCGCTTTCAATTTGCTCTAGATGAAGTTAGTTTGATAGTTTCAAGCATGTGATCATTTAGGATGCCTACAGTTCGATTTCCTATCAAATGGTCTCAACATGAAGTAGTTTTTCACATTATTTATGCACTTTATGTGAAATCAGGAAGGAGCTAAACTGAACCCATTTTGCTTCTAAATTGCAGTTAGAGCTTGCGCCTCAATTGGGTCACAGATTTTTGGCCTGCAACTCCATGCATCAATTATCAAACACGGGCTTGACTCCAACCTTCCTGTCATGAATTCCATATTAGACATGTACTGCAGGTTTTGCTTATCTGATGCAAAACAATGTTTCCTTGAAATGCACGAGAAAGATGTAATCACGTGCAACACCTTGATAGCTGGATATGAAAGATCAGATTCCGGTGTGGCCCTTCTTATGTACTCTAAATGGAGTCTCGAGGGTTTCAACCCAACTGCTTCACATTTACAAGTGTTATCGCGGCCTGTGGTAACTTCGCACTTATGAAATGTGGACAACCGATTCATGGAGCAATCATTCAGAGAGGACTAGAGGGTAGCATGGGGCTTTGCTAATGCACTCATTGATATGTATGCCAAGTGTGGGAGCATAAATGATTGGCACAGAATGTTCAATTCCGTGACTCACAGGAACTTGCTCACTTGGACATCTATGATGGTTGGATATGGGGCTCATGGACTCAGAAGAGAGGCCATTAAATTGTTCAATGACATGGTCAGATCAGGAGTAAGACCGGATAAAATTGGATTTTAGGCAGTTCCGAGTGCTTGCAGCCATGCAGGTCTTGTAAAAGAGGGGTCAAGGTACTTCGAATTAATGGGTGAATATAATGTCACCCAAGCCAGGAGATTTATGGGTGTGTGGTGGATTTGCTTAGGCGTGCAGGGAGAGTGGAGGAGGCTTACCAACTGATAGAGAGTGTGCCATTTAGACCTGATGAGTCTGTCTGGGTCACCCTACTTGGAGCTTGTAGTGCACACGAACTTTTTTTGGTCGAAGTTGGGAAAATTGGCAGCTCAGAGGGTTCTAGATTCAAGACCATGGCTGGCCGGGACATACGCGACCCTATTAAACATTTTTGCGGCTGAAGGTATATGGGGGGAGTTTGCACGAGCTGGGAAGCTAATGAGGGGAATGGGCAGCAAGAAAGAGACTGGCCGTAGTTGGATTGAGATTGGAAACCAGATTTTTAGCCTCGTTGCTCGATATAAAATGGTTTCTATGGTGGATGAAATTCTTGAATTGCTAATACGGGACACGAAAAAAGCAGGTTATGTGCCTTACCTAGATAGTAAAGACAGGCCCAGCAAAAGAAAGAAAAAAAAGAAGACAGTGCGGACAGAAGAAAAAAGACAGAACAGCCTGAGACTCACAGACTTGAGGCTATCCATATGTGTCCGCTACTTATGCGAATTTGCCAGGAGCTGTCAAGGCATCTATCGATGATGCAGTTTTGAAATTTGCAGACAGCTCAAGATGGTCAAAACAGATGCATTTGGCGTTTTTATGTTGAGGTGATTTCGGATGATTGATGCTTCAATTTTAGCAGTGCTTCAGGTCTACCCATATCTCATGACTTGGTTCAAAATGAAGCTGTACAGTTCAAGCCCCAATGTTTTTCCTGAAAAGTGAGATGAATAAGAGCGGTCTTTCGATCTAGCATACTATGGCACCTCAATGGCAAACTGTTTCTATTGACACTTTCTACTCAGATGGTGTAATCTTTCTCAATAAAATCTCCACTTTAGTTTATACCGTCCACTGTCTCCATATTCTAAAGTTGAAGAGTCTAGCATCAGTAGAGAACCTAACATCCAGTCATGGCTGCGCAAGATCCTGATATGGCTTGGAAGAACAGGATCAGGATGGCTATGGACATGGCCGGCCTTCTGCAGGATTTCCACCAGTGAGCTCATCCTAGGCTCAAACCTCATATTGTCTCTGCTCTTCCCTATCATTTTGTTCATTTTGGTTTTCCCCAAGAATCCGAGAAGCAAATCTGCTTCAATATAGACTGCAACAAAATCAGGATGTTCCTGAAATAAAAGCTGGATATTGGTTGAAAAAATATGTCGTTACTCTACTGAAATTATTATATGCTTTTGGTTAGACAAAAAGAAGTACACAGATATGACATATCATTATATGTATAATATTGGGGGATTATGGGACAAAAATAATACACTTGGTTTCAGGCTTGGAACAACCCAAAGGTCATCATTCTATATGGTTTGCACAACTCAAAAATTATTCCAAGGGTCTACAAGAAGATAAAAAAATACTAAATTGTAACAAGAATTATGGGCGAAATAAATATGAGAATATCCTCTAGTGTGGAGGGAATTGCATGCATCGCGAAAAATGAGCGATCTTGAAAACATTTTCATAAAATAATCATTTGTATCGCTTACAAAAATGAATAAATAAAAAATATTTATATAAATTGATGTCGATAATGAAAGTAATTTCTATTTGCTAATTATTTCAAGCGATACAAGTAATCATTTTTTGAAAAAATATTTTTCAAATCATTCATTTTTTGCGAAATAAAAAAAATCTAAATAAAGCCGACCCCTTGCCCGCGTACCGAGGGGATCAGTCTGAACAAACTAGAGAGGTGGGGAGACCTTGACCACCATAGATCCATAAATCCGTCCCGTCGCTTGTGATTTTTTTTAATACATATATCTTGAAATTATAGAAAATATCCAAAATTAGTTTTAGTTAACACGTGTCAAATGTAAAGTGCACGAAGTTTCAATTCGCGCGTTAAATTGAACATGCGCGTTGACTAATCTGAGAACTTTCACGCTGACTTAATCACATGACTGATTGATTCGGCGCATTGATGTAGATTTGCACGAAGATTGAAATCACATGCTGAATGAAAATTGCACCGTTTTAAACTTGCACATTGGTTGAATTACATGGTCGTGTTAGTGTAGCTCATCCTAACCTAGGGAAGGGAAAACTTTATAGGCCAAAGACTCTAGAGGAAAATTGTCCAAAAAGTCTTATTTGTATCGTGCAAAAATCAATCAAGTCTTAAACTTTTCAATTTTATCAATTTAATCCTGAACCTTTCAATGATTTTTCAATGTAATCCATCCAGTCAATTTTAACTGAAAATCACTGACGTGGTAGATCAGCCAATGCCAACCATCCTACATAGGATAGTTGGCTCTAACAAGGATAATTTTTGTAATTTTTTTCTAAATTTTTTTCTTTTTTTCCTTCATTGAATTTTCGGGCGGCGAGAGGCAAGGGCGTTGCAGCTGACCACTGGCAAAGAAACAAGAAAAGAAAAGGAAAATAAAATGGAAAATTTCAGAAAAAAAAAATCCGCATCACCACCGGCCAAGTCACGTGGGAGAGTTGACATTGACTGAACTGCCACGTCAGCGATTTTCAGTCAAATTTAGCCGGATGGACTATATTGAAAATTGCTGAAAAGTTTAAAATTAAATTGGTAAAATTGGAATGTTCAAGACTTAATTAATTGCCATATAATATATTTATTACTTTTTAGACAATTATATCTAGAATCTAGAGCAGTTTTCAAGAACAATATTCATTTTGATTTTGAATTTTAACTTTCGAAAAAGGTCTAATCAATGAGGGAAGGGTTACAGTTTGGCAGGTCCAATGGGGACTAGTTACTCTATATACGTAAGAGATTTCACGCCAACCCTAAAATTCTGTGGCTAAATTCTTGTGCATTTATCATGTGATTTTCCTAAATGTGTAAAACAGTATAGGATGCATGTGCATATTTCATTCCTGCATGATATTTGAAATGACTAATTAACATACATGGCGTATTATATTCAATATATTACCCTCTATAGTGCATATCACGAGAGACGATCGTAGATATATAGGTATATTTTTTCTGTTAATATTTCATGTCACGTATCATACATGATAAAGTCAATTTTACGTGAAATTATGTACACGATTATTTTCTCATTCTCGCAAAGTTAGTTTTGCCACTTATTACTTTAGGTATTACTAAATATATGTAATATGCCTATGTTAATATTTTCGAAAATTTTCCCTTATTTTTGTTAAATAAATTTTATCATTTAATATGTGAATTTTTTTCAGTTGTTGCCAAGATATTTTCTGCTAAACTTTCACTTTTTCTTGAAAAGAAATCTGAAGTTTTCATTTGGAAAAGAAAAGGACTCCTTTCATCAAAATTTAATGCATTTAATGTGCAAAAATAATAATAAATGTCAGTGATTTTCCTACAGACTTTTACTTTTCATCTGAAAAAATTTTTACGTTTGTATTTATAAAAAATAAAAAAAAAGACTCCTTTCGTTAATACTCGCTGCATTATGCGAAAGTCGACTTTTAATATAATATATTAGATTTGGAAGCCAAATTAAATTCGAAAATCAAGCAATTCAGTGATACCCTAGATAGGTACCATTTGACTATACTTTTTTTTTTACTACTTTTCCAAATTCCCCACATATTTCATCTCTAAAGCCCCACCAGATGTGCTCCAACAAAATCAACATCGTAAAAAATGAGGAAATGCTGTAATGCAACCAAATCTCTCCTAAGGAGGATAGATGGGGCGATACGGGTAAAATCCAATATAGATCCAATTTTCTATTCATTCGTGAGATCTGAGCGGTTCAGGGAACCTCACAGCTCCCCTTTTCTTGAGAATCTATACATTCTTTATCAATCTATAGACAACTATCTCTCAAGCACAGATTTAAGTTCGACCACGACGAGAAAATAAAATGGAACACCTAATAATGTATCTTCACAGATCAAGAACTACGAAATCGCTCCTTTCATTCTGGGGATGATAAAAGGTTCGTACCATTCGAGCTTTTTTTTCTTTTTCATGCTTACCTTCTGATTATTTTACCCTTGTAAGAGCTTGAAATGAAATGAAAAGTTTCACACATTGCCCAAACTTATTTCATCATATGATTATAACAAGCGAACCCTTGAATTAAAACCAAAATTGTTCTTAAGAAGAACAATCTCTCTCTCTCTCTTTCTGTGTCTCTCGTGTTAACACGGTTGCTCTTGCTTCCTCTTCATGGCATGCTTGTTGTTGTGCATCCACACTTTGAACACCTGTCTCTTCACCCCCACCTCTTCACAGAACTTCACCACCTCATCTTCATCCCCCTTCTGCATCTTCCACCCCAGCTTCTCAGCAAACCCCATCATCCTCTCCTTCTGTTCCTCGCTGAATTTTGTCCTGAACCTCTTCTTTGGTGATTGCTGCGACTGCACCACCAGCGCCATGTCTTCTTGTCGCCACCCTCCCCCGTTGCCTCGCCGGCCGAGATCCTCGCTCGAGCTCTCCGCCTCGCCACCCCCACCGAACGCCACCATCACCGGCTGACCAGGCCCCGGTGAGAAGCCCTGGTGGCGGCGGCTGCTTCGGTGGAGGAGGGTTTGCTGGGGGATTGAATTGGCTGCATGCCTGATTAGACCATAATTGAGGGGGCCGTTTCCGTTTTGATGATTATACTGGAAATTGGTCGAGCGCCACAGCTCGCTGCCGCCGCAGTCTACGATCTCCTTCCAGTGGAAGTTGCGGTGGCACCCGCAGGCGGCGCATCTGAAGAACTCCGGCGTGCCCTCCTCCCCGCTTGGCATGAACTCGCCACACCCGTCGACGACGTGGCCACCGATGCTTACCGCGTGGTTCTTGAGGCACTCGCGATATCGGAAATTGGCCTCCGGCGGAGGCGTCGCTGGGCTCAAAGTCATGATTCTGGAGAATTCAGCTGAAGCTGGACTTGAAGTGGGAATTGATGGTTGAAGTAGATGATCAATTCTGGGCTTTGGTTGATCTAGGGTTTGAGGTGAGATGACAAGGTCTTGGCCATGGCCTATCTTTCTCTCTCCGTTGGGTGGACTTGGGTCATCATACAACATAGAATTGGGGATTTTTGCTTGATCTTCTGCGCTTCTTGGCTCCATCTCGTAACCTGATTTTCTTCTCTCCCAAATAGGTTTGCTCCCCCCTTCAATATCTGGAGTTTATGAGTAACCCTAATTTTTCTCTACCCTAATCTAAAACATCCCATCAAAGAGGAGACTTAAACCAAAGGGACAATCACTAGTGAAGTTGAAAGTTTCATCTGATTTGGACGTTCCTCTGGGTGCTAAACCCACTAACCCATTTTGCCATTTTCGCTGAAGTTGGGTCTCAACTCAACTATTCCCCAAGACGTAAGCAACAGATTGAGCCTTGATTAGACATGCATAATGAAACCTGATTAAAAAGCAAGCGTAATAATTAACCACTCTTTGTTTTTATATTTCTCTTCCTTTGGGTTCTAACAAGACGAAAAAGGCTTTCTTGAAATTGGAGCTGAACACTTGACTTACCTGTGGATTTGCAGCCAAGGGAAGTTGCTGACCGAAGCCAAGAAACAATCACATTAAGCAGAATGATTTAAGAGTCTTTGTCTTAAAGTCTCAAAACTAGCAGAAGTTAACTGGGACAATTGGGACTCCGTCGCGTTGCTGCCGACACACCACGAGGCCCCAAAAACACCGCCATAAAGAGCAACACAAAATCTTTGTCCGTGGGAAGAGAGCATCATCAACTTCTGAAAAAGACGGAGAAGTTTTAGTTGCAAGAATTGGGTAAAAATGCCCATGTCATGTCAAACCCATCTCTTTCAAAAGCGTGCAATATGATTGGCCCCATCTTCTTTCTTGGGGTTCTTGTCTTCTCTGCAAACCCAAATGAAAATTGAAACCTATGAAGAGAGAGAGAGAGAGAGAAGCAGTGTCCGGTTGGGTTCAGGTCTGGTTTATTTGCCCAGAATTAATCTTGCTGTGACTGCAAAGTGCAAACCCACTCAAAATATTGTGCTTAAACACCTTTTTCTGTGAGGTTAGGAGAGAGATGCGAAAGGAAAGACACCGGATTAGAAAGGCTACGCGTGACGGTTTATTTAAGGCCGAACGTTTGTGTCTATGAAGCCATGGTTTCTCTTTTCTAGGGTCAGAGAGAGAGAGAGAGAGAGGGACAAAACTAAAGTTAAAAAAAGGACACAGTGGTCGTCCTTTTTCTCTTGTCAGATTCTCTCTCTCTCTCTCTCTACAGGAGGAGAGCTGCAGTTGCTGTAATTCCAAATGCCCCACCACGCTGTTTCCCTGTGCAATTTCTGTGCGTTTTGACTTTCTTTTCATAAAACCTAAACCACTGGTATGTACAGAGGTTCATCTGATACAAGTTTCTTCTCCAGCACTTTGATTGATAGAATGGAACATCCGTTCACGAGTACTCGAATACGAGATTATATTCAAGAATCCAACATTTTTTTGAAATCTCCTGTTTGTAATTTAAATTTAAGTAATTCGAGTGTAAATCTTGAGACATCATCTTCAACAATTATGCTAATTATCACATGTCAAGTAGTGTGTTTACTTTTCCTTTTCGGAATGACAAAACTATTCGTGAGATAATTGACTAGAGTAAATGATAGGTGTCATATTCTCATAACACCGAAAAGTCTCGATCCTTCGCCGCCCATCTCATGATTTTTTGAAATATATATAAACAAGCCAAAACCAATACTAAATCTTAGGATTAAATTAAATTTTAATAAAGAAAAAGATCTTAGCTAGCCTTTTCTTTTAAATTATAATCAATTAGGTCTATAGTAGTGTCATGTGCAATGTAGGTTTCTTTTCCCTCTCCGAGAGATCTGTCCCTTTACACGATATAAAAGGAAACATGGCACTTTTCCAAATATATACACTGTTCTTGGTACGACCTAATTTTTTTTCTAGCATTAATCAGATTTAGAACCATAGGTTTCTTGAACCTTGACATAGACTATGATTATCTGATCACACGAGCAACTTCCACGTTCAAAAGTGAATATCTTAAGTTATCTAAGACAGTCATGCTGGGCAGGTGGGAACAATTTCCGAGCAAATGGACCGATTAAATTAAAAGGACTAAGGATTGATTATTAATATAAAATACGGACGAGAAGATCTCTTCGAAGCAATGCACCGTGGGATTTGGGATACGTGGCCAAGGCCTAACCAAGTTCTCGATGTACTTGTATATTGCTTCTTTCTTACGGCTTTTGACCATTTGAATAGTAAACATAAATGGCCATTAACTTTAACTCGATCAATAATATGATACATAAATTTTTAATTTAATAAATATGATCTCTGAACTTTAACTTAAAAGACAATATCATTTATGAATATTTAATTTAATATATATTTAAGTTAGTCTATAAATTATATGAAAATATTCAATATTATCATATCATTAATTTAAATTCAAGGACAGTATAGTCCAAAGATTAGATTGAACATGAATTTAAAAGCTCATAAATTATATTGAATAAATTGAAAGTTTAGAGACGACATAACATATTGAGTTAAAATTCAGAGATCACTATGAATAAATTAAAAGCTTATGGATCATATTGCACGTTGGACCAAAGTTCATGAGCCATTTGTGTCATTTTCCCTTTTTCCTTTCGTATGTAAATACAAATTGTGCAACGCTGGAGAAAGTGTAGAGAAGTGAGAGATAACATAAGTGAGAACTTTAATGGATAAATCGCTCGTCACTCGTAAGTAATTAACCTAAGAGATAAAAGCAATAGCCGCCACCCGTAAGAATTCACCTAAGGGACAAGAGTAAACAAGAAATTGTTCTTATTCTTAAGCCAAAAGCTCAATTAGTTTTGAATAAAAAAATAAGTCTTTTTCTGTTATTCATCATAACATGCTTATATAGATGAGCATGGAACAACCCTCCAAGCACGAGTAATTATCAAAACTCTTTGAAAAGACAAAAGACTCATAGGAAATACAAACGACATTTACTAGAAAACAATCATAAATAAATAAGGACTCTAGAAACTTGAACAACACTTACTAGACCTTGAAGATATGAGAATTAAGTTTAATCTGTTGTGGGTCTCAATGCATTACTAGTCCCAAAGACTGAATTAATGGCCTTCATGTTTTTTCTAGGAACCAAATAGCCTTCAACACATCGTGATCAATGAGTTCACTTGGAATTGACAATCGGCTTGCAAATCAACAACTCGACGTCTTTAAGGAATGCTCCGGCATCACTGTGCATGTTGGTCATGGATTAGTACTTCATTAAATAAAGCTATTATCTTAGAAGATAGGGCTCAATACATGCAAGTGGATCTAATAACAAGGGGAGATTATTCTGAGTGTATACTAAAGAAAGCTAGAGAGATGTCGGCCGTAGAAAATTAGGGCCTAGATATTACTGGGATATTGTTACTCTCGCATTTCTCTCTTTTTTTGGGAAAAATCTTCCGCGCACCGCGGATGTACAAACTCATCCACAAACGGTCCAACTTAGCCACATTTTCTAATCTTCTGTTATCGACCACGGTTGATCATGTGAAGTGTGGTTAAATGGGTCCGACTTATGGATGAATTCGTGCATCGTCGGTGCACAGATAGATTTATCCTTCCCGAGATTTAGCGGACCATCAAACAAGTATTCGATTGTTCGACTATGTATCTACTAAGCTCAAATTCTTCATCATGTACTCATTGGATCATACTTGGTCTCGACTTTAGAGTCTTAAGGCAGATTGTTGAAAGTTTACTAGTGACACACGGTCACTTTATCAAATGGTGGATTCTTTGTTTTACATGTCGGCAATGTGACTAAATGTGTCATGTATGGTTCAATTTCCTCTGGTAGCAATGTAAATGATGCTTGAAATACTATCTCCAAAATAAAATTACATCGAAAAAAGTAAACCCGCAACCCAAACTGAATACTTAGGTTTTAATTTTCTTTATTGAGTTTTCCTTCAACTATTTGGCACGAAATTATAATTCTTTTAAATTCTCTAGTTAATTAAAAGGTTAATATCATGAAAAATCTCAAACTGGTACGCATATGATAAATTTATCCTAAATTAATTAATTTTTAGGTAACTAAAAAACCCGAACTGTAATACGCGTGACACATTTACCATCCATTAATTTTCGTCAAATTTTATAGTGAAATTGCTGAGTTAGATGAGATATAATAATAATTTAGTTGACGGGGCGAGTTCACGTGAAAATTCATCTCTCTCTCTCTCTCTCTCTCTCTCTCTCTCTCTCTCTCTCTCTCTCTCTCTCTCTCTCTCTCTCTCTCTCTCACAAAGCACTCTAATCCTTCTTTGTCTTCCTCTTCATCGAGCATACTTCTTCATCGTCATCTTCGTCTTCATGATTAGGCATTGAAACTCGTTCAAGCACGGTTTTATCTTTGATAATCTTCTCGCCTTTGATTTTTTTTTTCCTAGGCTTGTTTGGCTAACTCATCCAAATCACCAAATTAGGATGTTTAAAGCTTTGTTTGGAAATGGTTCGAAAGGAAGCGTGTCATCTTCTTGCTCTATGAACGAAGTTCGTCGAGAGACGATCTAGGGTTTTTGTGCTCCAAGGGAGATAAGGAATGAGCCTTATTTGTTTTCAAATTAGGGCTAATTGAGGAAAAAAGGGAGTGAGTTATGGATTTTCACATGAACTTGCCATGTCAACTGAGTTGTTATCATGTGTCATCCAATTTAGTAATTTCACGGTAAAAATTGACGAAAACTGACGGAGAGTAAATATGTCACGCTTGTACCGATTCGGGATTTTTGGTGATCCAAAAATTCGTTTGGAATAAATTTATCACAAGTATACTAATTTGGGGCTTTTGGTGATTTAAAAATTAATTTGAAGTAAATTTATCGCATGTGTACCCGTAGAATTTTTCTTGATATTAACTCATAATTAATATAAGAAACGAACTTATCTTCTCAAATAAAATATTCTTTAAGCTCAATCAACGTGCATCGACATAAAAAAAAGATAGATAATCTATAGATATCTTAATTTGACGATTCGAAATTGGTTTGGGGAAAGTTAAATCGAGGGTGCGTTTATTTGAACGAGAGAATTTTTCACGAATCAATCTCATAATCTTTTCACGCGTTTGGTTTGCTGAAAATGATCGGTCAGCGGAAAATCATTCACGTTAAAAAAAATATACAAGCTTAAAATTAAGAAAATGAATAGCCTAACTTGAAAAGAAAAAAAAAATTTAATAATTATTTTTCGAAAAATATTTTACGTACCCTAAGTTGTTAGGTGTTTAGGACGTTTGAGGGTCCGAGGACACCGCATGATGGAGAGAATAAAGCGAAGATCGGGATAAGGATCTCAGTGACCACCCACCCACCCGGTCAATCCCCCTGCGAGCCAAACTGTTTCCAACTCTATTGCAAAACAGTGTCCACAAGTGATGTTTTAGAGTGACCCACGTGCGCATTGCTCGTGGAAATCATTAGATTTCATTAGCACATGTTGCTAGATCTCACCGTCTTTTTAGTGGAGATTAAGATTCCCGGCAATTGACATTCTAATGATTGATTGGATGGACCATCACATATGCTTTGATAGCACCCATAATTTCTCTATCTGGATGTCTACAATGTCCTCCGCGGCTGTAGAGGCGTATTCCTTGTCGATGCACGCGCTCGGACATGACGATCGATAGAGGCGTACAGAGCCCAGCACATCCAAATCGGAATTCGTCACAAGCTTTTGCTTTTGTGGAGCCAAGACCATACGCTCTTTGCCTGCGTGCATGTGTATCTCCGGTGAATGGACGGCGATCGGCGGTGTACGACTTCGAGAATGAATGGGCTCGATCCGTATCGTTTCGGGAGTACCAAATAAATGGATGCTCGGGAGTACCAAATAAATGGATGCATACGCTGTTGGCCGTCCTACAGAGGATGTGGTTTTTTTTTTTTTCAGAAGAGTGCAATTTTCAGTAGCTAACTCAAGAGTTCGGGTACAAAAGACTAGATTCAGAACATAGATTGTCCCGTACGCGTGGGCATTGAGCAAGTGCTTTAGGGTTTCGACCAAAGCTAAAGTCCCCGTCTGCTCGGCTGGGCTTTGCTCGTACCGATTTCGCAAAACCATCCACCAGTTCTCCATGGCTATTACGGCAGACGCAGCGGTTATCGTGTTGAACCTGGAGTGGATTGAGAAGACTATATTTAGAAGCATGTGCTCCACTTCACCATTTGAACAAAATTCATTACAAAATTTCCCTATTCAAGTTAGGTCTAAAGACCGAGATTCATCGAGAACTAATGCCTCGAAGGAAGTAAAGACCGACATGGGACACAATCCATCGAAGAAATTCAAGGATGTGCCGAGCAGCCTCATTGAACCAGAACACCCGTGCTACAAAAATCACTTAGACACAACCAAGAGATTCCCCTGCTAGCTGACGATTCACTAATTACTAGATGAGCATGAGATTGAGACCAAACCAATCTGCGAACCAACCGGAATGTGATGTCCAGCCTTTGTGGGAAACATTCGTCAACAGTCCGCTGCCGAGCCCCCACGGTCACGGCCACACAAAAAACGTCTACTGCATCGGCATAACCTTTACCACAGGCGGTACTGGCCAGAACAATAGAAACCAGCAATGATACTATGCTAATCAAGTAAGTCTACACTAAACATGTTCTTTTGGGCGTTCCGCGATTTCCTTTCAAGAAATGGCTAACTAAAACACCGATATCGGTTATCTGAGGTACCAACTCCCAGTTCCATCATCAACACTAGCTGCAGTTCGCTGATGATTAACAAATGGACCTTATTAACAATCTTCGACGAATTACAAGTACGCTATCTCGGCATGTGTCGGATATTTCCAAAAGTCATTTAACATATCTCCAAGACAGATCCACATGTATTTTTCAAAATAAACACCTCGTTCACAGAAGTCTGCAAATGAGAAAGAAACCATCTCGACTGTTGCAGCAGCTTGTGAGCTAAAAACGAACCGCAATAATTGGTTGCGGCCGATACCTCTTCCTAAGAAATGCAAAGCATGCTGAATGAGACCCGCAGGAAAACCAAATTACAAGCCTCGAGCCTGACTCATAACATTTCCATGCCTAAATTTTCAGAAGTCGGGATTTATAATATTCAACTACTGACCAGTTGAATTTCGCATGAGATAGGACGAGAATCAAAACAGTCATGAAAAAACTCGATGAAGATGTGAAATGGCCATAGCAATCCAACCAAACTTCTACGGGAACAATAGAGAAGCAACTGCAAATACTAAACCTTCAGGGGAACAACAAATTGCAAATGATAAACATCACAGCATTTGGAACAGTTTGTGAAAAGGCGAAACCATCCGGCATGCTTTTCTCACAAGCAATTTCACCCGCACGAGTAGATTTCGCTTTTGCCAAAGAAAGACAACTTCCTCGAGCAACCTTTGAAACACTGCAGCAAGTTCAAAGTAAAGAAGAAGCTCGCTTGTTGAAGGATTTACACGACGTGAATAACCGCAGAACGCCCTCTCACTATCGCATTCTCGTTTTCAACCAGAACATAAACGAAATTCCTAAATCTCAATGAAAGGCGCAGCTATAACAAAAGCATTAGGGTACTGCTAATCATGGTAATCAGTGCACTTCCAAAAATCCCTTCAGCCATCACAAAGTGCCTAAAGCATCTGATCGGAACACTGACAAACCCCCCTCGGATCAGGACCATTGGGGAGGCTTAAGCGACTTCGGTCACTTCTTGTTACATCAACATTCGCAATAGAACGGCGCGCGACTACCACAGACTGCATCCTACCCTGTCACCTATCTCTCACAAGAAGATCAAATTGGCGTTGCAATGAATCAACCACAAAAGCACATCAAATGGGGGGGATCCAAAATGAAGCACCTTGAAAGCCAGGAGCCAAAACCAACCCAAGCGAAGCCAAACAATTTCACACACCGTGTAAACACTCCTAACTCCAATCGCAACTCCATCTCGAAGCCGAAGATTATCAAACGAATGCATCCCCATTTATGCACAGAGCAATTCAAAACCCTAGCAACAGAAGCGGGCAAATTGAACCATCCAACTGCACTAAGCATCGCTCGCTCGCTCGCTCGCTCACCGCGTGTTTCATTCGTCGTCTCCGAAGAGGAGCCGGAGCCGCGAGGCCAAGAGCCCGGTGGGGTCCAGCGACGCCTCGCGCCGGAGTCCGCGCTTGATGCTGCCCGCGCGATCGGCGAGCGACTCCCGCTCCTCCCGGAGGGAGGCCGTGTCCTCGAGGAGGCCGTGGATGCGGTACTTCTGGCCCAGCGACCGGAGGCTCAGGAGGAGGATCCCGGTCATGGCGGCGAACTGGATGAAGCTGTGCTTGTGCTTCCTCGCGTTGGCGAAGAGCCCCAGGCCCCTCCCGGGGCTTCGGGCGGTGGAAGGAGACGCCGAGCTCGGGACCGCCATGGGAGGAGAGGAGAGACGGAGGTCGGCGGCGGCGGCGGCGGCGACGGCGGTTGAAACGACGGTTTGCGACGGTCTGTGTTTTGGCTTTTCGAGTTTCACTCGAGAAGTAGTGAGGGATCGGGTCGGGTCGGGTCGGGTCGGGCGCCCGATCACGAAAATGGATAATATCCGCCCCGTTTTTGCTCTATGTTTTTAACCTTAGCTTTCTGGTATATTTGGATATAGAACTCTACCTTAATGACCAACTAATTTTGCTAAAGTACGATGGGTACAAGTAATTTAACTGACATTCAAAATTTTTTTCCTATCACTGATCACGTGTATAAAATCTTATAGCTGATCAAGAAATCGATATGAAATAAAAGATAGAGAGTTTCATCGATTGCCTGGAATGAGTTTTGGTTCAGATTTAACAATCACTTGATGCTGTCGAGTGTAGGATCGGTGACATCCAAGAATCCCGTGACCCGAGAAGTGTCGTCGACCAATTCAGTTCGCCGTAGCTTAAATGAAAGAAATTTCTTGTCGTGTGTCTACGGCACTAATGGACTAAACAGAACCTCAAAGCAACAGTACTGTACATGAAACTGAGTTTCTGCTAAACTTCTCGTGCAGGCAATTGAAGAGAGTTAAAGAACAGTAACTGTTGTTGATGAAGAGATTCTAGAAGTTTAGACATGATAAATCAAAACCAGTTCGCTTAGGCTAAGGAATTACTTCACCTGCTGGAAGTACGAGTTTGGAATCTCCTCAACACGAACAGAATTTCCTTGCTCCCCCTCTCACGGAGATGCCCGGGTCATCCAAGTGGTGTAACTCTGGGAGTTTATGTTCAGAGAGGATCTAAGTAATCTCCTAGCCGCGGATAGGTTACCAACCCTCTGCTCCGAAACTCCCCGAGTCTGCAATTTATAAGCAGGGCGTCGTATAAGTACAGACGGAGCTACCAAGCTCACAGAGCCTCATTGCCAGAGCTCCACCTGTGAATATGGAGTTACTTACCTGGAGACATCGAGCAGCACTTTCTGTCGTCGAATCAATTGACGATGCTCTCCGGTATAGCTTCCTGGCAGTGGAGATCTTTCCTCCTTTCCACTCCATCCACCCCCAAAGCCTGAAGATGCCAGAATTCCAAGGATAGAGTCAAGCAGATGATGGTTGACAACACAGGAGCAGGCAGAGAATTTTGAGTCTGTAGAGGAGTTGAGCTAAGTGGATTGCATTTGCACAGAAGAAATGTCTTCTTGCAATCCAAACTGCTTGATGCTTTGGATCCTATGCAGATGCTCTCCTGCACAACAACCGAGCAAGATTTGTAGTTGAGTGCTTATACTCCAATAAAGCAAGAGATTGCAGGAGAACAGGATCCCTTTGGATTAAGCGCACGACCAATTTTCAGGAGCTTTCTTGCCATCTCGATGTTCCCCATGCTTGCTTCAAGAAGTCCCCAAACATGCCAAGCGAACCTGTTGGGCTTGCCTGGACTGCTCTCTAACAAAACAAAGAACAAAGAGATGACGAAAAGAAATCATTATGACATAATCTCAAAAGAAGGATAGAGAATTATAAAAGACACCACGGTCTATTCACACTACGCTATCTCTTGTAAATTTTTGAAACAATCACTTGCATCAAGCGACAAGAACAGTTGCCTCAAATAATATTCTAGCAGCTAAGTTGTTTTCAAGTTGTATCTCCATCTGTGCCCACGCCTGTTCACATGAACTCGATAATCAAAACCAAGATAACAATACGAGACCCGGACGGAGAAAAGGAAGTCTCAGCTAAGTAGTAAAGGTCTGCAGAAAAACTCACAAGCCAACTGGCACAGCTTTTAGGATTACATCTAGTAGTCTGCTTGAATGAATATCGAGCTTGTTCGCACCAGCTAGATCTCACTTCCAACCGTGCGAGTGTTTGGTATATATACTAGTTGCCACCGCAGTATTTAAGACCTTGAGCAAGCGAATGCCTTCTCAACATTCCCCTGTTTAAGCTCCCAAACTGCCCATCCATGCCAGGCAGCAATGTGTCTCTCATCAGCGACTGTAGCTGCATCAAACAATTCTCTCGCTCTCCTCACATTCCCTAACTTGTTCTCCAATGCAGCCCAGCACTGCTTGAAGAGAAATGGAATTGAAGCAGGAGAAACAAGATAGGCCGGTGAAGTTCATTGAGTAAATCCAGTATGACAATGAAGAAGCACTTCTATAGCAACCTACAACTACGGCTACTGGGGACCTTCGACAGGAAATACAAGAGCATTGGCAAGTTCTTGGATGTGGCAGAAGATGTTTCGAATTGCTTTTTATATCAATCACCTATAACAGCTCCAAATTTTGCTCGTTAATCCAGATTTCTTCACAATAGCAAATACTCCCCTCAGGTTATCAAACATTTCTTGCAGATTATGGCTTGCACATTTCAATGGAATTTATGTTAGGATTCGAATCTTTTACCTTTTTGTTGTTCAATCACAAAAGAGAGACTAACCTGCCATATATAAGGATTTTCGCCTTGAGTAGCTTGGCAACCTTTCTCATACACTGCTCTTGCCTCGCTCGTTCTGGATCGCTTGCACAACATCTCCCCAAATGTCATGTAAGAGTTTTTTTTTATTGTGGATTATATTAATTGAGATTGATATTTATCGTTTTACAGGGTTGGCCTAACAAAGTAAGATATAAAGATTCTTAATTAATCTAATATGGGATTGATTAGTGTGGGTCAAATAAAGCTCGATCTGTGATGAGAAAGTCCGTGGCTGAAAACTCTATAAATAGTGTTCAAGTCTCTCCTTTTAACCCTGATGCACAAATAAACGAAAGTGGCATGTGAGATGCATGTTCTCTTAACTAATAGAGATTAACTAATAGAGATTTGGCCGACATAGGGCCTTATTTTCATTTATATAAAGGAATATAATTAGTAGCTTTCCATCTTGACTTGCATTAAGTTTCTCAATTATGCCATAAATGTAGTTCCCAAGCATTTAACTCACATTAGTAGTGGCCCATTTAGCTCATAGAAATTACCTAAAAGTCCTAAATGTATTATAATTGTGTATATTCAATCATAAACCTTTTTTTGCCAATTAAGTTTTAAACCTTTTGCGTTGTGTCAATTTAGTCCATCCGATCAATTTTGGCCGGAAATTGATGACTTGGATGCTGGCCATCCTACATGACACGACCAGCACTAATGTGAACTAATTACTAGCGACCCGGAGGCTTAGGAGGAGGATCCCGGTCATGGCGATGAACTAGATGAAGATGTGCTTGTGCTTCCTTGCGTTGGCAAAGAGCCCCAAGCCCCTCCGGAGGCTTTGGGTAGTGGAAGGAGACGTCAAGCTCGGGACCGCCATGGGAGGAGAGGAGAGATGGAGGTCAGCAGCGGCGAATGAAATGACGGTTTGTGATGGTTTGAGTTTTGGCTTTTCGAGTTTCAACTGAGAAGTCTTGAGGGAGTGGGTCGGGTCAGGATGGATTGGGGCCACTGCTAGGTCTAGAGAAAAGGCCCAATTATCGTTGGTCACTATGGTCCTAGGGGCCGGCGCCACCGCTAGGTCTAGAGAAAAAGTCCAATGATGGGATTGAGTGAGTCAGTTGGGCCGTCTCAGGCCCAGTTAGGCCCACTAGTTACAACTTTGGCCCATCACCCATTTTCTTCCTAATTTCAGCGAAGCCACATAGACAAAAAAAAAAAAAAGGAGTTTCTTGATAGAGTTATTGGAGTTACCTCTCTCTGAGAAGAGCAATCAGGGCGGTGGCAAGAGTGGCAAAGACTTGGTGGTAGGTGACTAGGACGAATAGGCATATCCCACTCTCCATTGCCAGCTTTGATGTGATGTTCTTGCTGGCGTAACCTAACTGCACAATGATTATCGCCAAGAACGGGATGAAATCTGCACTCGCCATTTTCTTTTGGTTATCTTTGATCTTCTTTGGACAGAATCGAGAAAGAGAGTGGGGACGGGTTGTAGAGAGAGAGCCTACACGCAAAGCGGAGGAAGGGAGGGAGAGAAGACGCTAATGCGAGAGAACTTCTCTTCATCTTATTAATGCACAATAGTATTGTAAACAAGCCTCATCGTGGAATTATCATCCGTCATGCAGCACTCCCAAGTCTTAATAGCAGCTTGTTACTATACTTAAAATGTATTGATTTCATTAATCGACATTGACTCTCTCTCTGTCAACAAAGCTTGAGTTCCTAGCAAGAAATGGCACGAAACGTGGAGAGGTGTAAGATAGTTGTCATTTGCTTTTTTCTCTTTGCCATTTTTGTGCAGGCATAGATAAGGCCGAGTCTACGATTGACTCCGTGACTCTTCACACAACCTTCTCCGTCCACGTAAGGACATGCACCTCGAGAAGAAATCGGGCATATATTGAGATGAGTCGTTTCGAAGTTCAGCCAAACACGCAAGCTGTGAATTTAAACATTTGACCCCATAAATAATTCTGGGATATTGATCGAACCCCCTTAGTATAGAAACCAAATCAATTATGCCAGCTGGGCCCTTTTCTTCTAATGCAAACTACAAAGATTCATAAATTATTTTACATATTTCCAAAAATTACAAATAATATCGTTGGATTTATTGTTTGGTGCACTTTCTTGTGGTATAAAGTTTATCGCACAAAAGTATTTCTACCAAAGATATAGGCCGCAAAAGATTCAGCTTTTTCAAGTTTGGATCCATTTCTCTCACAAATCATCCGGCCAGGATAGATCAAGGACACATTAGCTACAACATATATGAAAATCATGCAAAAACAATATCACCTGTGGAAAGTAACATTATTATCCTCCAATGTGTCAGACACGAAGTGCATCCAACACGACATTTAGCTGATACAAACACGAGAATACTTCACTTTATGCTCGTGTTTATCTCTCTGCGGCAATCGGAAGTGTAATCGGGCGCTCCGACTAACACCGATATGTCCACGATCAAATATGCCCTCAATCCAGCCGACACGCTTGCTTGGAACTTCACTATCGGGGAACTTTGGCGATACTCTCGGCTTCTCGAGTCACACACGACCCACTTTTTTCTCCTCTCTTTTTCAACTCGCATGCCCCACGCACTCACGTTGTTGTGCTTCAGTTGTCCAAAGAAGGAAGCATACTTCACCTCTTTGGAGCGAGTTCCCACCAGAGACCATTCAAATGCAATTTGGGTCAAGCCTGCCTACCGCAGTCGGCTCGAGCTCGAAACCCAATAATGGATGATGACGATTGCCCACGAAAATGACACGTCCAAGATCACCATAATTAGAAACCGAAACACGATAATGAAGAAATTGTCAATTCGCGTACCTGGTTTAGAATCCATCGAACTTGACGTGGAATTTGCGACGGTTTCTAAACATGAACTCAAGATCTTCTCCCCTATACCCTTTATTAGAACACTGGCCTAATGAGATTGGCACTCACGAAAAAAAAGTTCTTTCTAGATCCGTATATGAGTCAAATTGTGCATCATCTGATTAGGGGAGGGATTTGAGCGCTATTTATCGAGTCTTGAACATGGGCTCTCTCATTACGGGCCGGGCCATACTCGGCTTACACCAGCTAGCCCCATATTAGATTTATTAAGAATCCATATATCTTACCTTTATTAGATCAAACTAATTTAGTTAATTTCAATTAATGAAGTCCACATTAGGAAATTCTTACATTCTCCCACTTGGGCGATATTAATTAAAATAGAATTGTGTGCGCACCCTTATATTGGTCTAGAGATTATTCTTAATAGTCAATCCGATCCCATAAAGTCTCGAACACCGAATCATGGCAGTAACTAGATGTACTCATGCAGAGCCTTTCATGGTCATGAGTGCTTTCAACTTTACTGATATAGATTCAATATGGTAGTGTGTCAAATGGATAATACCTCATAATGAGTGATACTTCATGTATTATCCATTTTGTTCGTCCAAATTCTCTTTCCTTAAGTGTCACAAAACCTAGTGTGTCACCATAAAATATCCTTCATGGTTCCAACAAACTTGCATATGTCTTACATTGATAGTTAACTGTACTTTATGTGTAATAAGACATATCGCTAAGTCTAATACTAAGAATATCCTATAGCTTGTACTCAAGGTTTACATAATGCCTCGAGATTTTCATTAAATATGTGTACTCAATTTGATAAATCTACATTCACAAATATCTTATTGAATGCAAAAGAGTTGATACATATTCAAATATTACAAAATCTAACAAATTATATAAAAACTTCATAAGAGCAATATAAAACTAAATAGCTCCCACTAATTAACAGTATCCCATGATACTCCTAAGCCCATGTTAATGACATGTCGATCAAATACACAAAGGCGAAGGCCTTTAGTTAGCAGATCTGTAATCATATCATCTGTTGAAATATGCTCTACTGCAATGTCACCATTCTGAACTTTTTCCTTTATAGTTAGATACTTGACCTCTATATGCTTAGACTCCTTGAGACCTCTATTGTTGTTAACAAACAACACTGCAGAGTTATTATCACAGTATAACCGTATGGGCCTATCTATAAAATCAAATACGGTCAACTTCTTAATGAGGTTCCAAAGCCAAATTGCCTAAGTAGCGGCCGAAAAGTATGCTACAAACTCCGCTTGCATGGTAGAAGATATCATTGATTTCTATTTTTCACTTTTCCATGATACTATATCTTCTGCTAACTTAAAGATATAACCAGCTGTCAACTTCTTTTCATCTTGACAACCAGCAAAGTTTGAATTCAAATACCCAACTAGCTGTGTTTCCTGAACGTGTTTGTAAATCAACATATAGTCATTTGTTCTCTTTAAGTACCTCAAAACCTTCTTGGCAGCAATCCAATAATCGTGTCCTAAATTTGATTGATATCTGCCTAGAAGTCCTGTTGCAAAAGCAATATCCGGTCTAGTACATACTTGAGCATACATAATACTCCCACATGCACTAGCATAAGGTACATTCTTCATTTGGGCTCTCTTAAAATCAGAATGAGAACATTGTGACAGACTCAACTTATCACCCTCAATGACAGGAGCAATTCCTAACTTGCATTGCTGCATGTTGAATCTTTTCAAGATACGATCAACATATGTCCTCTGAGATAAACTCAATAGTCGACGAGAACAATTCCTATAAATCTCAATGCCAAGGACAAAAGACGCCTCACCAAGGTCCTTCGCATCAAAGTTCTTTAACAACATCCGCTTTGTCCTATGCAGTAAACCAAGGTCACTGCTCACAAGCAAAATATCATTCACATAGAGTATAAGAAAAATGAATTTCCTCCCACTGACCTTGCAGTATATACACTGATCTATTTTGTTCTCAACAAAACCAAATGAATTGATAACATTATGAAACTTCAAGTACCATTATCTAGAAGCTTGCTTAAGACAATAAATATACTTTTTCAGTCTACATACAAGAGTACCTGAATTATCTGCCGCAAAGCTTTCGAGTTGCATCATATAGACTTCTTCATTAAGGTCTCCATTGAGAAAGGTAGTTTTAACATCCATCTGATGTAACTCCATATCGAAATGAGCAACCAATGCCATGAGCACTCTAAAAGAATCTTTAGAAGAGACTGAAGAAAAAGTTGCTTCATAGTCTACTCCTTCTCTCTGAGTGAAACCCTTGGCTATCGGTCTAGCTTTAAACTTCTCAATATTTCCTTTAGAATCCATTTTAGTCTTATACATGCATTTGCAGCCAATGAGTCCATGACCTTCAAGTAATTCAATAGGTTCCCAAACACCATTATACTTCATAGATTGTATTTCATCTTTCATTGCATCTAACCATAGTTCCAATTGAGGACAAGAAACAGCTTCCGCATAAGTCACTAGATCAGCCACAGAACCGATATCGTAGTCTTATTCTCCTATATAGACTAAATAGTCCGGTGGTATGGCTGATTGTCTCTCCCTAATGAATCTCTTTACTGGAGCAGCAATAGCCTCATGCTACACCTAAGAGTCTTAAGGAATTTCATTAGGAGCTATCTCGATAACAAGATCCTGAGCCTCAACAGGTTTAGTCTGTGGTGTAGGAATCTCCACAATTACCTGTATGGGAGTAGGTAAAGATACAACATTACCCACCGTACTATTATTTCCCAATAGTCTGTGAGCAATTACTTTCTTCGGCCACATCAAACTCCAGAAACTTCGTTGTTTGTGATTCCACAATTCTTGTGCCTCCAATGGGATTATAGAACCGATATATTTTCGAATGTTCTGGGTAAGATACAAAGTAATACCGAGTGATTTTGGAGTTCAACTTACTTAATGTTGGATTATATAACTTCACTTTTGTAAGACATCCCCAAACCCTAAGATGGTTTAAGCTAGACTTACGTCCAGTCTGTAACTCAAAATGAGTCAATGGAACAGCTTTAGTAGGTACACGATTCAAAATGTACAAAGTTATTTTCAAAGCTTCACCCCACAGAAAACCAGGTAAATTTGTCCTACTAATCATACTCCTTACCATTTCCATAATTGTGCGATTACGTCTTTCGACTACACCATTTTGCTTAGAACTCCCAAGCATAGTGAACTAAGCCACTATCCCAAAATCCTCTAAGTATTTGGCAAATGGCTCTTTAAGTTGTCCGGCATTGCCATGCTTGTCATAATACTCTTCACCTCGGTCAGATCTAACAACCTTTATGACCTTTCCCAATTATTTCTCGACTTTAGTCCGAAAAATCTTGAACTTGTCAAGAGACTCAAGCTTTTCTTTAATTAAGTACAGATAGCCACATCGAGAATAGTCATCTAAAAATTTCTACACAAGATTGCCATATAGGGTCCACTTATAACAGTGTGAATGACCTTCAATAGGTTGGAACTTCGAACTGCAATTTTCTTCCTTATCTTGGTCATTTTACCTCTACAATAGTCTGCACATGTCTCTAAGTCATCTTTAAGAGTAGATAGGATATTAGTCTTTATCAGCCTTTCTACTCTATTCTTAGAAATATGACCAAGCCATTTATGCCACAATGCATAAGATTGTTCCTTAGGTAGTGGTCTCTTAGAAACAATCTTTTCAGCCGTATAAGCGATGTATATGTCATTGGGAGACAAACACAATCCGTAAAATCCGTTGAACATATAACAGCACTCAACCTTATTTGAATTAAGAAACAAAGAAATAACATTGTTTTTGATTTCAAAAGAGTAGCCATACACGTCCAAACACGATACGGAAACTAAGTTCCATCTAAAAGAAGGTGGGAGAAGAATAGCATTGGTGCCAAAACTTGTGTACGAAGGCCACTTTAGTGCCTAAACTTTCATTTGGATCATTTAAGTGCAAAAAATTTACGCTGGCAATTACTTAAGTGCCAAATCGAAGAAAAAACGGTCACTTAAGTGCCAATGGCGAGAAATTCCGACCAAATTTAATACGTGGCTTTTATATTTAAATTTTAATGACACGTGGTATTTTCATGTGTATAATTTAATTTTTTAAATGTTTTTTTCTGATTTTTTTTTTCTTTTCTTTTTTCATTTCTATCTTCTTCTTCTTCTTCTACCATGGCCGGTGGCCGGAGGCCAGCCACCGGTCTTGGCCGGCCTCGCCGGGCGTCGCCTTCCTCCGGGCGAGGCCGTCGTGGCCTCGGCGAGGGCCAGCGAGGCCACCGTGGCCTCTGCGAGGACCGGCCTCGCCTGATTTAGCGAGGCGAGCCCTCGCCGGGGCTCGCCAGATCTGGCGAGGGCCAGCCCTCGCCGAGGCCACGGCTGCCTCGCCGGGTGTTGCCTTCCTTCGGGCGAGGCCCAGCAAGGCAGCCGTGGCCTCGACGAGGGCCGACCTCGCAAGATCTGGCAAGGTGAGCCCTCGCCGGGGCTCGCCCTGCCCAGGCGAGGGTCGAGGTTGCTTGAGTAAGGCAAGCCCCGGCGAGGCCGGGCCTCGCTGAGGCCACGGCTGCCTCGCCGGGCCTCGCCCGGAGGAAGGCGACGCCTGGTGAGGTAGCCGTGGCCATGGCGAGGGCTGGCCCTTGCCGGATCTAGCGAGCCCTGGCGAGGGCTTGCCTCGCCAAATCCGGCGAGACCGGCCCTCGCAGAGGCCACGGCGGCCTCGTCGGCCCTCACCGAGGCCACGGCGGTCTCGCCCAGAGGAAGGCGACGCCCGGCGAGGTCGGCCATGGCCGGTGGCCGGACGCCGGCCATCGGAAATAAGAAGAAAGAAAAAGAAAAAAAAAAGAAAGAAAAGGAAAAAAAAGAAAAGAAAGGAAAAAAAATACCGCATCAGCCTCCGGCGAGCCACATCAGCGTCCGGCAAGCCACATCAGCTTGAGAAATTAATAAAAAAATATCACGTCGGATTTCCGGCGAAGCGGCACTTAAGTGATCATTTTTCACAACTTTTAGCACTTAAGTGATCCGATTGAAAGTTTTGGCACCAAAATGACCTCTGTACACAAGTTTTGGCACCAATGCCGTTCTTCCCCCAAAAAAAGGTACATAAAAAGTATCTTTCAACATTAATCTAAAATCAGATTCTAGAATCAATATAACATCTCCCACAAACACAACATCGGCTTTCTCGTTATTTCTCACAGTGAGTCTTGACTCATCATAATTTGGTTTCCTCTAGTTTATGAATCCCTGTATGATAAACGTAACATGATTATTTGCACCACTATCGAGCTACCAAGAACTGGATGGTGCTTCTGATAGGTTGGATTCATAAACAAGTGCCAAAGATTCATTACCTATAGGTTCACGTTTGAACAACCAAGCTTCAAACTTTTCATAGTCTTTCTTTATGTGACCTTTCTTCTTACAAAAAAAGCAGCGGTCATCATCCCTTTTGAAAGATGTTTTTTTTAAACCCATATTGTCATATTGACTAATAGTGTCATGAGTACCTTTATGAGTATGATTTCTAGACTTCTTATATATGATTTCTAGACTTCTTATCCTTCCTTTTGTGGGAATCAGAAACATATAAGGCTATATGCCATTTTCCTTCTTAAGTTTCTCTTTCTCTGTCACCATCCTTATTATCAATTCATTTACTGACCAAGTCTCATCTTGAGAATTGTAATTTGTCTTTATAATCCCAAAATCAGGTGGAAAGGTGTTCAGGGCTTGATGCACAATACAAGCATCAGAAATGGAAACATTAAGAGCTTGAAGTTTTGTATTTAGGTCTACTATCCTAATGACATAATCTCTAACCCCAGCAGTACCATCATACTTCATATTGAAGAGCTTTTGAAGAAGTGTACCAACCTCAGCATTAGATGAAATACGGTTTCTAGCCTCTAAGGCTGCCATCATTTCCTTACAATACAGTCAGTTGGCAAACCACTTTTCAAGTGTTCTTGAATGGATTTCTTCATTGTCAATAAGCAAATTCGATTGCTCTTTTCCCAGGCAGCATAGTCGGTTCTCTCAGCTTCAGTACTGGTGGCCGTGATATTTGCCGGCTTATCCTTTATAAGAGTAATGTGAACATCCGCCAGCTTCATTCCAAATAAAAAAATCCTCTTTTCATTTCTTAAATTTCAACGAGTATGGACCTCAATGGAAATGAAATTGCCGTTTACAGAAAATGTGATTGGAAAACAAACAAACAATACAATAGTATCATGTGAGTACTTATCTAGAGAGTTACATACATCATCACATAATCACCTTTGGGTAGAGAATATGACATGCAGTTGTACCACATGACAATGGTTACGAGAACATATTCTAATCTTTTTGTGAAATCATCACCTTTGGATGAATGAACCACTAAGATTAGTCATTTCCTAAGCGCATACTATACATGTACCCCTCCATGAACCAATACGAGATCACCTCCTTTGGGAGTATAATCACGCAATAGAACAGGAGATATCCTACCATAATATGATATCGATATTTCTCAAACTCAGTCAAGTATGCCGTTTTGGCGGTCACTACCCAACTAAATCTTTGAAAATCTCTCATACCATGGATATGAACTTTACATATCACATTCACTATATACATGTAATGCTAGACGTAAAAACAGGAGCGTATGTCATTGAAATTACATGTCATGCTAATTATATTGTTCCATTCATTGATAGACAATAAATTATACTCTACACAGTCCTTATGTGGTGATATACATGTGAGCTACCTTATGCATTTTCGAAACCATATAGAAATATAAGAAAATACGCAAAAATACCCTAAAAATACGCATATATAGGGCTCTATACATATTTTCACATATGTAAAAGCTTTAAACATGTAAAATAAGTATGTCACAATGTAAAGAATCTCGATACGAGCGCGTCGGTATCAAGAACATCCCAAATGGACGTTGGACGCGCTCTCACACGCCGCCGGAAGGCGCGGCACGTGCACACGTATTCAGCCGGTCAAACCGGTCTAAACAGTCGGTCCGACCGATTGACCGATCCAACCGGTCAACGGTCAATGGACCGATCCGACCGATTTGTCGCAACCTCCCCGAAACGACCCCGCCGCCTAAGGGGTGTGGTTAATGGATTACTAAGTTAAACCTAGCTCGAGCCCTCCCAAGCCCATACCAATTCGCGACTTAAATTAAAGTTGTTAACATGTAAATCAATTTCATTTAGGAGTCGCCCACTAATCGATTTCTGATAGGTCGATTAGACACATAAGCGAAGCACAGGAGAAGGACTTCTCTTCTACGAACCAGAAATTCAACAGGTACGGGGACTTGATTACACTAATCGATTAACTAGTGCTCTTTCGGTACCTAATCTTGTTCAATTCATCACCTAACGTGTTCTCGCTAATCAGGGGTCTCAAATTCCATTCCTAACTAAGCTAAGGGGAACGACGATTAATATCTAAACCTAGACATGCACAACCAACTACGCACGAGATTAAATTAAATGTGCAACTCAAAGTGTGTGAACCGAGCGACGTGGGATTAAACATAGCACTAAACATGCGAAAAGGGCAAGAAAACTAACTTCAACATCCAAATAAAACTTCTGATTTTTTTTTATTTTTTTTTAAATTTTTTTTTGGCATTTCCGAAATTTTTTTTTCGGAATTTTTAAAAAAAATTTTTGAAATTTTTTTGAAATTTTTCTTGAAAATTTTTTTTTGAAAATTTTTTTTGAAATTTTTTTTTTAAAAAAATTTCGAAAAGAAATAATAATAATGATAAACTAAAATTCGAGCCTTTTTTTTAAGAAAAATTTTGCATTAACATTTTTATATTAAAATAATAGAATATTAAAATAAAATAAAATAAAGTAAAATCGGATCCGGGTCGGATCTCCACATCCGACCCGGATCGGGATTGACTCGTACACGCTGACCCAGGTCCGCGGGCGAACCGGGCTCATTTGTGGAGCCCGATCTAAATTTTTTTTTTTTAAAACAACAAGGGCCCAATAGCCCAACCAGAAAAATAAAAAAAAAACAAATTGGCCCACGCGCGAAATGGCTCAAAACCTAAAAAGAAATAAAAAGAAAGGCCCAAAACTTAATAAACCTAATGGGCCTAAAACTGAGCCCAACACCGAATTAAAAACCCTACCCGGTTTGCGACCCGACTCGCCGACCCGACTCACCGACCCGACTCACGCAAACCCTAGCGCCCGACCCGGTCCGCCTGACCTGATTCGCTTCCACGCCGCGCCTGAGCCCTCCCTATTCCACGGCCAACTGCCCGACTCCGTGTCGGCTATTTTCCCCCACGCCGGCCAGCCGGAACGCCACGGCCAGCCGCCACCTGGCGGGCATGCCTTGATCGAAGAGGTCAGAGCTTGAAGCCTAGCAGCCAAGCCTCTGCTTGGCCATCGCCGGACATGCCCTGACCGGAGAGGTCAGGGCTGAGGTTCCCAATTCGATGGCCGAGCCCATGCTCGGCCGTCGAACGACACGCCCCGACCACCGTGGTCGGGACTCTCGACGGCGCGGCCGGGCCCTTGCTCGGCCGCAACTCGACTCCTGGCGACCACACCGCCACGGTGACCGGCGACCTACCCGGACCGTGCGACCTCTAAGCACGACTACCCAGCTCCAGATCTAACACAACCATAACATCAAACAGCCGGCGTGCACAGCAAAGATGGCAGATTTGGGACTCGATCGAAGCTCAAATGCAACCGACCGAGGAACACAACAGAAACAAGGGGGGAGGGGCTCGTTTGTTGCGTTCCCTATCTGGCTCGGTGGCGGCGAATGGGGGCGACCGTGAGAGATCGGACTAGATCCGGTCGTCTTGCACGGCTCCGAGTCGGAATCCTTGGAAAAATGCCCCAAATCAAAACAAACGAAACAAAACTCGACGAAGCTCAGGACCGGGACCTACCGTGGGAGACGCCGGGGCTTCGCCGACCTCAGATCTCTCCTCTCGATGTCCCTCTCTCTTTCTTTTTCTGATCTCTCTCTCTCCGGGTCTCTCTCTCGCGAACATGATCTCTCGCTCTCTCGCTCTCTTCCCTCCGATTTAAAGGCGGCCGACCACGTGAGGCGTGGCCGGCAGGCGTACATGGTGCCTACCACCGCCAGCCTGCCACGACCGGCCGGTCGCCCGACCCGCAAATCACACCAGCACTCCCCCGCACCTCTGGCCTCTGCTTTCTGGCTTCTGCGTTCCTGTGGCTGTGGCGTTCTGCCACTGTTCTGGTCTGCCCCCCCGACCCGAGGATCGCGCCGGCCTCCTTCGTGCTCCTCTGGGTTCTGGCTCTGTTGCGTTTCTGCTTCAGCTTCCGTCATTCCCCTCCCGTACGTTGACTGGGGAGGGGAGGAAGAAGGAGGGGAGGCGTGGGCCGGGCCAAGGGAAAAGGGGGCCGGCCCACGCGAAAAAAGAAGAATAAAAAGAGAGGAGGGAGGAAAAGAAGAGAAAAGAAAAGGAAAAAGAAAAATAAAAATGAGAATGGGCTGCACGAAAAAAAACAATAAGAAAAGAGAGAGCGGGCCGACGAACCCGGCCCCGAATTTTTTTTTTAATTAATCAATTAAGGATTTCATGTCCTAATATGCCCTATTAATGCAAATGCCTAATGTCTATATGCCATGAAATTTGAATAAAAATATTTTTGGCTTAGGGGTTAAAAATTAAACCCTAAAGATTTTTTTATGCGACAAACCCTAAGTAATCTAGGCAAAATTTAAGTGTCAACAGCTGCCCCTCTTTGAAGGGGAGCTCGGAGAGGTTCCTTTCAAAGACCAGAGACACTTAAATTTTGTTCATGGAGGGTATGAGAAGATGCATGAGATGATTGATGGGCTTGTGATTGACTAGAAAGGGAGACATATCGTGTAAGAACGAGCCTTTGGCAACATGAAATCCTGTTATGTAAAGAAAGAGACTCTGGACTGCAAAAGCTCTCTAGGTCGATGAGGTGGTCCGGGCTGCGAAAGCTCGCCGGGCAAGAAAAGAGAAAGACTTTGGGTTGCGAAAGCTCACCAGGTCGATGAGGTGCTCCGGGCTGCGAAAGCTCGCCGGGCAAGAAAAGAGGAAAACTTTGGGCTGCGAAAGCTCGCCAGGTCGCTGAGGTGCTCCAGGCTGCGATAGCTCGCCGGGCAAGGAAAGAGAAAGACTCTGGACTGCGAAAGCTCGCCAGGTCGATAAGGTGCTCCGAGCTGCAAAAGCTCGCCGGGCAAGGAAAAAGGAAGACTCTGGGCTGCAAAAGCTCGCCAGGTCGATAAGGTGCTCCGGGCTGCGAAAGCTCGACGGGCAAGGAAAGAGGAAGACTCTGGGCTGCGAAAGCTCGCTAGGTCGATGAGGTACTCCGGGCTGTGAAAGCTCGCCGGGCAAGAAAAGAGGAAGACTCTGGGCTGCGAAAGCTCGCCAGGTCGATGAGGTGCTCTGGGCTATGAAAGCTTGCCGGGAAAGAAAAGAGGAAGACTCTGGACTGGGAAAGCTCGCCAGGTCAATGAGGTGCTCCGGGCTGCGAAAGCTCGCCGAGCAAGAAAAGAGGAAGACTCTGGGCTGCGAAAGCTCGCCAGGTCGATGAGGTGCTTCGGGCTGCGAAAGCTCGCCGGGCAAGAAAAGAGGAAAACTCTGGGCTGCGAAAGCTCACCAAGTCGATGAGGTGATCCGGGATGTGAAAGCTCGCCGGGCAAGGAAAGAGAAAGACTCCGGGCTGCAAAAGCTGGCCAGGTCAATAAGGGTACTTTGGGCTGTAAAATCTTACCGTGCAATTCCAAGGTTGTAAGCCTATCAATCGAGAAAGTTCCGAAATGGCCACTGCACATCTAATGGAACATGTCATAACAAATGCCCTAGTAGAGAAAGCATATCAGGTGAGATTGATATCATTTAGACGTCATGAAGGACACTATCAAAAGAATAGCATTACCGACAAAGTATTGATTGCATGGGCAAATCAAACCAGTTTCAATTGTTTGGAAAGCATTTAGCATAATTCACTATCACAAAATTGCCATCGGGCTTGGGAAATGCCATTGATCATCAAATTCTCTTAGGAGATAAACCTTGGTCAGAAAGACCCTGGCTCATGCAAAGGGGTTCGTTAGATGTACCAAACAAGAGTTGCTTAGTCAAAAAGGGCTTCTCACAAGCTTCCAAAGAAGGCCGTTTGCTCCCATCCATTGATGTGGGAGATAGGCATGTTCTCTCTGTATACCTTACACTATCAGTGCCAAAGGCTTCGAGGATCATTCGCAATGAGTACACATTGACCAATCGGAGAGGTCTTTTAAGGACTTAATGTAGGTTTGGTCTTGGTTTTAACAACGGACTAGCACTATTGGCCGAGCAATGAAATAACTATGGAATGGCATCTTTACAAGGTTTACAAGTCAAGAAACCTTAAGATGAGATAAGACAACGTTGCCCCCACTTCTTCAAGCGACAGCTTCTCTGTAAAGTCCCTATTTTCACTTGACTCATCCCAATCAGAAAAGACTTTAGGAAAAGGTTGTAACATTGGTTTGGGTAAAGGCTCAAAAGGCATCAGAAATTTTCAACGGGGTTCAAGAGTTGGTGATCATCATGGCATCATTACCACATCATCCAATCTTTTCGAAAGCATTCAACATTTGGAATTCAGTTTGTCTTGAAAGTCCATTGACTAATCCTTTCGATGCAAAAGCTTTGGTCCTTTCTTTAATGGCTTTTGTATTTGTAATGATTTTTTTTTCTTGCCAACATTTTTCTTTTGGCATCCCTTTTTTACACGAGAGCTCTTCTCTTGATGCAGCTTGCCTTCTTCTTCTTCTTCTTCTTCCTTTTTTTTTTTGTGTGCACTAGCCTTGCTTTTACCAAGCACACTGCTTTTTCATGCCCCAAAACTTTCATTTGACTCTTGCTGATTTGAATCTTTTGAGCTTCGAGGACTTTCAAAGATAAGCGCCAATTATTTTGACAAATCATGTGCCTTGCCCCTAGTGTAGGGAGACAATCACCGCTTGGGTTTTAGAAACGAACGTTTAGGCTCGACTTGTCTAAGCAAATGGTGTGAGTGTTTGGGTAGAAACGAACGTTTAGTCCGAATCTTTTGAGCTTCGGACTTTCATTTTGGGATGTTTCACGCTTCCATAGAGGCTCACATGAAGTTACCACAAAAAGATTAATGCAAGTGAAGGCAAAGAAGTCTTTCTCGTCTTATCCTCCGAAGAATATCAGTCAAAAACTCCAAATTTGCCTCGTTGTGGGGTGGTTCTTTATAGAAATTCTTCCTATGTGAAGGCTCGAAGGGGCTTAACTATGATTGCCTGTAGCGTGCAGGGTGGACGGAAGAAATGTCTCTTTCTATTTTGATCCATGTACTATTGCGAATGAGTCTCTTGTCCTAAAACACGATTTTCTCTCTTTCGCTCCTCTCAAAGTGTTTACAGGTTATGTGTTTAGGAATGATTTGCCTTTCCTCATCCTAAGTGCTTCTTGCTTGGCATGATTAACGTACTTCCTCTTGTTTCGCCAAGATCACCTGAGTTGATTGATTTTCACAAGGAATTTTGATTCAAAATGAATGTTCCGCCAAGCATCAAGATGGCTATCAAAAGTTTATTTTCACAGTTTCGACTGCTGTGCTTTTTGTTCTTTTCTCTCTCTTTTTTTCAAAGCAAATTTTCCAGTTTAGCTCACCTGTGGCTTGGTGACTTGGTAATCCCTTAATTAGCTCACCGGATGCTCGTCAAGACGGTTCAGTCATTTGGTGATCACTTTGTGGGTTGTTTGGGGCCTACAAAGTAAATATGTATGCATGTATGCATGATATGCATGATGTGAATACCCTACAGTGATTCGGATTGCATCAAAAATGGCTCTCAGGCCTTAGATTTCATTCAAGGAAAATACTTTTTAACCGAATCGGCGTTTACAGGTTTTGGCAACTCCTGGCCATCCATTTTTACAAGAATTAAAGCTCCCCCAGGTAGAACCTTCCTAACGATATATGGACCGTCGTAATTTGGGGCGAACTTCCCACCTAATTCGAGCGTGATGGACAGCACTTTCTTTAGTACAAAATCTCCGGTTTCAAAGTGCCGAGGCCGAACTTTGCGATTGAAGGACTTGGCAACCCGCTCTTGGTAGCATTGACCGTGGCATAAGGCCTTCAGCCTCTTCTCGTCGATCATGTTCTACTGATCCCATCTCTGTTGAGCCCACTCCTCCTCAGAGAGCTCAACTTGTGAAAGAATCCTCAATGAAGGGATTTCGACTTCCACGGGTAGGACCGCTTCCATACCATAAACGAATGAGAAAGGAGTCGCCCCTGTCGAAGTGCGGATCGAGGTTTGGTATGCCATTAATACGTAGGGCAACCGCTCATGCCAGTCTCGATGGTTGTCAGCGATTTTTGACAAGATCTTCTTTATATTCTTATTGGTTGCCTTTACAGCTCCATTCATTTGTAGACGGTAAGGTGAGGAGTTCAAGTGACGAATATGAAACTCGCCGAGTAAGCCATCTATAATCTTGTTGTTCAAATTTGAACCGTTGTCAGTAATGATCGCCTCCGGGACCCCATAGCGAGCGATGATGTCACGGCGAATAAACTTGACCACATTCTTGGCGGTGACGTTGGCATATGAGCTTGCCTCGATCCACTTGGTAAAGTAATCAATGGCTACCAAGATGAAACGATGTCCGTTGGAGGCCTTAGGATTAATTGGCCCAATAATATCGATCCCCCACATTGAGAAAGGCCATGGCTTGGACATTTGCCGCAATTCATTTGGCGGCACGTTGATTTTATCTGCATAGATTTGACATCGATGGCAATAACGAATATGCCGGATGCAGTCGGTCTCCATAGCCATCCAGAAATAACCCAGTCTCATGATCTTTCTGGCCAAGAGATGACCGTTCATGTGCGGACCGCATTCTCCTTGGTGAATTTCCCTCATCAACTGATTAGCATCTCTGGCATCGACGCATTTCAATAAAACCGAGCCAAAGGACCTCTTGTAAAGAGCATTGCCACTAATAAAGAACTTCGATGCTAGCTTCCTTATATATTTCTGATCCGTTGGCTCACTTCCAAGAGGATATTCACTACTCTGAAGATAGTTCAGGATGTCGTGATACCATGGCTTCTCATCAGGCTCTTCTGCGATCACCGAACAGTAAGCCGGACGTGTCAGTATATTGATGATAACGTGGCCAGGGCGTCGGCAAACTGATTTTGCGATCGAGGTAAATACTCAAAAGAAATCTCTTCAAATTCCTTTATTAACTCCTCAAGGAATTCGTGGTAAGGAATCAACTTAGAATCGTGGGTTCGCTATTGGCCCTCTGTTTGGAGAATGATGAGGGCGGAATCGCCGTAAACTTGTAGCTTCCTAACCTTCATATCGACGGCCAATTGCAGTCCCAGTATGCAAGCTTTGTATTCTGAGATATTATTGGTGCACGGGAATACCAACTTGGCGGCCACAGGGTGATGTTGACCGGTCGGAGAGATATGAACTGCCTCAGTCCAAGAACCAGCCAGGTTAACGGCGCCATCGAAGTACATAGTCCACTTATCACTCACTATCTCTGAAACACGCTCCTCTATGGGATCTGGCTGATGATGGCCTTCTGACCTTCCGACGTTTTCTGCCAACATGTCAGTTATAGCTCTTCCCTTGACAGATTTTTGCGTCATGCTGTGAACGTCGAATTTGGACACCAATACTTGCCACTTTGCTAACTTTCCAGCTAACGCAGGTTTTTCCAGCAAATATTTGATGGGATCATTCTCAGTTACAAGCAGGATCCGATGATGAAGTGTGTACTGGCGTAAGCGGTGCAATACCCACACCAAAGCCACACACGTCTTTTCAACCCTAGGGTAATTTATTTCGAAGGAAGTAAATTTCTTATTGAGGTAGTATATTGGACACTCCTTGTCATCGCTTGGTCTCTTCTGAGCTAGCAGGGCTCCCAATGACTCTTCATGAATAGTCAAGTAGAGTATTAATGGCACTCTGGGGACAGGTGGCACCATGATTGGCGGATGAGAAAGATATTCTTTTATTTTCTCAAATGCCTCTTGACAATCTGTACCCCACTTAACTTTGGCGTTCTTCTTCAGGAGCTTGAAAAAAGGTCTAGCTGTCTCGAACAGTTGAAAAATGAATCTCGCCACATAGTTCAGTCTCCCCAGCAAACTCCGAACCTCTCTGACCGTAGAAGGGGGCTTCAGGTCACAAATGGCTTTAACCTTCGATGGGTCAATTTCAATGCCTCGACTACTGACCATGAACCCCAGTAATTTCCCAGACTTTGCCCCAAACACACATTTGGCGGGATTAAGCCTTAACTTGAACGTTCGGAGTCGGTCAAACAACTTCCGCAACACCTCGATGTGGTCCTCTCCGTGTTTGGATTTAGCAATCATATCGTGTCACGCCCCGAACCCTATCGAGCTCGCGACATCCTCCTCTGGTCAATTCAATTTGCGACGTCCCAGGAATGTCGCTAACCTTAACATGCCATCAGAGATTTAACGCACGACGGAAATTATAAACACCCTGACAAAATAAACTGGGGAAAAACAATAAGGGAGAATATACAACTACGTCATTCCATCTTATAAAATATTCACGTACTTAGGGCATTCAGTTTACAATTTTACTACCACCTTACTAAGCCACCATTACATACACAACTAAGCCACCATTACATACACAACTAAGCCACCATTTCATACACATACGCCCTGTTACACACCTTCGATACAACAAAACGATTGATAGCCCGGCCTTCGATCCAAAAATGGTACTCATCCACGTCTTATTCCTTGCCCCTGGATTAGCCTTTACAGCCCTTACTTGACGTCCATTCCGAGTCTAACTCCTCACCAGTCGAATCAAAAGTCTCTGGATCTATATGCTCCTCTGAGGATTCCGAGCCTGCCTCAATCTCAATCGGATGATTAATGTCACCCGACTCGGCTGGAGCCGCATTCTGGTATTCCTCGGCCAGAAGGTCGAAAAAATTAAATTCAAGCATGTAATTGGGGTCCATGTACTGCTCAAAGGGGAGTATATAATTCGGTTCTCCTACAGACTCTTCCGTCTCCCCGGACTCATCACTAGGCTCTACCTCGTCTTCTACTTCGGGTTCCACCTCAGGTTCCACTTCCTCTGATTCCCCCTCGGGAATCGGTTCTAAATCTATGTCCATTGGGTCATCCTCAACCTGTGGTGCTTCGGGTTCAGGTTCATGCTCGGCCCCGAATGAACCCTGAACAGCTGCTACTGAATGCAATCCCGACTGAGCTAGACTAGTATCTACACTGGTCAATTCTCCGTCTATCGGGGGTACGGCAGTCGGGTCCCAATCTCCAACTAGATCATACGGAACATCAAAACCCCTGACGGGCCCGAACTCAGCTCCGTCCTGATCCCGGAAATACCAAGCGGTATATTTATGCTCTTCGTAAAGCGGCAAGCCTACTTCTACAAACACTGTGGTCGTATGTCTAATCCAGGTAAAATTATCACCCATTGAAATTTCTTCAACATCCAGCTCGGAGTGTACGGGTACCCCAAAACGTTCTGGTGGCAGTAGCGGAGGATTATTCATCGCTCAGGCGGGGGCTCTGAAATTTGTTTGGTTGAAAACAACCGTGAGACACTTCTCAGTAAGTACACCCCTAAACCCAACCTAGGCTATCACGTACCTCCAGACAATTTTACGAAAAACACAAACATACACACAAGCCACATACTCACATAGCAAGCAATTTAATGCAACCATAAGCATGCACAATTTTTATGTCATTTACTCTTTCCATTCTCACACTATTCCATCCACCATCTTTGCCAGTGACCCGCGTACACGTACACGCCTCAGGTACACTGCGATTACTAATCACTTTTCACATCACTCGCCAGTGACCCGCGTAAACGTACACGCCTCAGGTACACTGCGATCGTTCATCACCACACTTCCGGCCCACGTAAACATACACGCCTCAGGCCATGTTTCTTGCCCGCGTAAACGTACACGCCTCAAGCTCAACATCTGCCACCTACTGCGTAATCCGCGTAGAAGTTCACGCCTCAGACTGGCAGTCTTCCGGAAATTCCGGGCATCGTCCCGCGTAAACGTACACGCCTCAGGACGGCACAACCTTCCACAATCTTTCATGCCATGCCTCACATCCTTTCTTTCTTACTCATGCACACATTCAGCTTACTCATGCACATATTCAGCACCCAATTACCACAATCAATTGACCCGCTACTCACAGTCCACATGCGCATTATTTAGCTCATCATTCAAGCTCACTCATCATAGAACATGGTAACATCATTAATTAATTTAATCAACCTCACGAGTACACCCAACGAACACATATAATCACCCAATTGCACAACCACATACTCAATTTGTTCACCACCATTTATTTATAATTAACTAAACATCCAACACGTAAATTCTCATTTTTCTCCGACTAATTGACGTCGGATTAATTCCGAGTCTTCACAGAACTTTCTCTCCATCATTTCTAGGTTCCAAAAATTCAACTCGCGTCTCAATCAGACCCTCGTAGCCCCAGGAACAGTAATTTACAGCTGGTGAACAGTGTTTCAAGGCACATGAACAGTGTTTCGAGGTAAATGAATAGTAACTCGCGGCCCCAATTTTCTGAATTTCTAATAAATATTGTCCGAATTAATTCCCGATGCCCGCCATAAAATTTCCACTCCCTATTCATGCCATTCCGCACCTAATTCCATACTGATTTTGTCCAAAATCATCCGCGATACCCGAAATCCTAAATTAGGTTTAGGCGCGACTTACCCGCGTTCTAGACTTTCACGGCTAGAACAGATAGCAGCGGCCCTTAATCGGGGATGACTGCGACAACGTACAAATCCCGGGTGGCGGCGATCGGCTTAGACGGCGATGGTGTGACTTGCGCGTGGCCAAGGGCCTCACAGCCAAGAGAGAGAGGGAGGGAAACCAAGAGAGAGAGGGACGGCGGGAGGGGGTGATGGTGACGTATGGCGGCGTGGACGGTGGCTTGAGGGTGGTCTGGTGTGGTGGCAGCGAGCGGCGGTGCCGGCGGTGAGAGAGAGAAAGAGAAAGAGAAAGAGAGTGTATGGAAGGGGTGGGGTTCTCATGGCAAAAAGGGAAATTTCACGATAGGGAGGGGAAGAAAGAAGAGAGAGGAGAGAGAGAAAGGGGTCAAGGGTTTTAAACATCAATTTTGACCACTTTTTTTTGGCAATTTACCAAATTACCCTTCTCTCACACAACATTCCCAAGGGTAAAATGGTCCACTTCTCCGTTTCTTGCCCAAATCGAATTTTTTCGAAGGATTTGAGCGCACCAAAAATTCACACGTGACACGTGCAACGTCGTCCTAATGTTCCGGTGTGATTTCCAAATTTTCCGGTGTCCAATTTAGGCAAACATTTCCATAATTAAATTTTATTAAACGCGACTCGAGCGTTTCTCGAGCTAAGGGGCGGCTTGCTGGGGAAATTCGCTAAATCGACTCATGACTGATACTAAATCGAGTCACGTGCAAGTCCATCCGGTGCGTAACGACCTTGATTGTCATTAAAATCGCGAAGATCAATCACTTGATCCGAGGGGTACGATCGTTCGGTATAATTTCGGAATCGTTCGTCAAGTCGTTTCGTGGTCCAACAGAATCACCCGCGATCCACTACTAGGACAATGGCGAACTGACCCCTAACTATCCTTGGATCGGCCAACAGTGGCTCAAAATATCACTTACGCAATTTAATGGTCGAAATCCATTCACGATCGAATTTTCTTTAGTCGAGCGAATTTAATTCCCCTATTAGCCTTTCCCTAATGGTTAGCATTTTCAGGAATGATCAGTTCCGGGGGAGAAATTTACTACGAGCACATCTCATAAAACTCAATTATTTAATAAATTCCAATTGGCAGAAATTTCGGAATGTCACATATTGTCTACATAGACTTCCACCTCTTTATGCATCATATCGTGAAACAGGGCGACCATTGCTCTTTGGTATGTTGCCCCGGCGTTCTTCAAGCCGAAGGGCATTACCTTGTAACAAAAGGTCCCCCAAGAAGTAATGAAGGAGGTTTTATTTTTATCTTCTTCTTTCATCCGAATTTGATTATAGCCAGAAAATCCATCCATAAAAGAAAATAACTCAAACCCCGCACTACTGTTGACCAATACATCGATATGAGGCAACGGAAAGTCATCTTTCAGACTTGCTCGATTCAGATCACGGTAATCAATACAAATCCTGACTCGACCATCCTTCTTCATGACAAGGACTACATTGACAATCCAATCAGAATAGCGCAACACTTCTATAAAGCCTACCTTCAACAATTTCATGACTTCTTCCTCGATCTTCTTGGATAATTTGGGCTTTGTTCTTCTGAGCCTTTGCTTCTTCGGCGGGATATTCGGATCAGTTGGTAGAGCATGCTCTACAATTTCTTTATCCAACCCTGGCATATCCGCATATGACCATGCGAACACATCTTGGTACTCTTTTAAAAGGTCGACCATCCTTTTGATGTTGATCTCAGAAAGGCCAGCTCCAATCTTGATTTCTCTAACATTCTCCGACTCGCCCAGATTTATTGTGATGGTAGGCTCTGCGGTCAACGGCTTGGACTCTTCATGCCGAATCCAATCATGCTCGATGCTTTTTCGGTCACAGTTATCCTTGTCATCCTCAGTCCCAGAGGAATTTTCGTCGAGCGAATCCAACTCACATATACACCTATCATGATCATGTGACATGTTATGCCTGAGATGCCACAAAGAAGGTTAGTGATTAAATTGGCAAATATTACTGCGGCTACTGATATGCATGTGCTTCGAAATTGTTTTGAAAGAGTTTTCGAAAATGAAGGATCCATCCTCATATCCTTGGACGCCCCTATTTGCAAATGATTTTGAAAATCAGGAAGCGTGCGGAAGTCTAGGCCTCAAAGCATCATCATCAGTCTGGTTTGGGTACTTCCACACGTCCTTAATAAAACATGATCATGATTCTATTAACAGAATAGGGCCGTTTACATGACTCGAGGTCTTGGACTGACGGCTCACAGTCCAAGATCTTAATTACAAAGGAAAGCAGCAGCTAGACCTAAATAGACTTCCCATGCAAGGGATAGTCATAGACTCTAACTAACGGAACAGGAAAGAAAAATAGCATCCCTACTCAGAAGGGTTGGTGGTAGCAGTGGAGGGCTTGGTCTCCTTATTTCCCATGATAGCGCAGGAAAACTCTTCTTCGAACAACTCGACTAGGCCAAGGATGGCCTCCTCTTCCTGCAGCAGCTTGGGCGGACCCGGAAAGATCTCTTCCAACTCCGGAAGGAGTAAGCTCTTTTGACCCTCCTTTAATCCAAATAGACTTCCACGACCTCCGTCTCCTCTATGATTAGCTGGGTCTTTATGGTTACCACGACCCTCGAAATCGCCTCGTCCTTCATGATTAACTCGGCCACCAGAATTGCCACCATGATAACCTAGGCCTGCTTTCTTATGCCACTTGAAAGCCTGAATAGGCTCTTTGATGCCATGTCCATGTAGTCCTAGTCCAGTTCCAAGAATATGACCATTCTCGAGCAACACCCTACTCGACATCATCGAAGGCTTAGCCACTTCCGGGTTGCGCATCATAGTCCCCACAAGCACGTGATTACCGACACTAACTCAAAAGTCTGGTAGATTGATTCAGCCTTGTTCTCAAGCTCTATGTACAGAATTGCAGTGTCATGGAAAACTTTGAAATCGGTCTCTCCGTGAACAGTTATCAACTTCCCATCCACAATGAATTTGACCTTCTGATGCAAGCTCGAAGGCACAGCTCCGGCGGTGTGTATCCAAGGTCGTCCTAGTAGAAAGTTGAATGCACTAGGAATGTCCAGGACCTGGAAGTTGACTAGAAAAAGAATCAGACCAATCAGTAGTTCAAGCTCGACCTCGCCAATGACCTCCTTCTTCATACCGTCAAAAACTCGAACGGTAGACTTAGATGATAGAATTTTCTCTTCGCTCACTCCCAGACGATGAAGGGTGGCGAGTGGGAAAATGTTTAATGCAGACCCATTGTCAATTAGCGCTCTTGCTACCATTCTATCACGACACTTAACTGAAATAAATAACGCCTTGGTGTGATTGCAACCTTTTGGAGGGAAGTCTTCATCGGCAAAAAAAATCTGATCTTTCAGCAAGATAGACTCCACAAACTCCTCCAACTGGATGTCATCAATGGTCTCAGGGACGTGCACTTCATTCAAAACCTTGAGCAGTGCATTCTTGTGCTTTTTGGATGATTTGAAGAGATCCAAAAGAGAGATTTTGGCTGGCATCTTTCTCAACTGGTTCACGATGTTGAATTCGCTCGTCTTCACAATAGCCAAGAATTGCTTCACCTCCTCATCTGAGACGGCTTTCTTTTCAACGACCCTTGTAGGTGCATAGCAACGACCTGACCGTGTGACGGCGTCGATTTCGTTTGTCTTATAACCCCAAAAAACTGCCTTGGGGTCGTAACTCGGGATTCGGTCTACTATTATATCTTCTTCGTCCTCAGGCGGGAGTTCAATCACCATTAACTTCATGACGCTATCATCGATCTCTAAGGTAGCGAACTCTTTGGCCGCTAGGTCCATAACTAACTGCTCAACATCTCCCCCATCCGGCATCCATAAATCCTTCTCGACAGATAAGTCAATCACCACAGGGGTAATCATGCCAACCATCTCTTCGGGTTCAAGCGGGTCGTCCATACCTCTCCACCCATCGAGAACGACATCCTTGGGATCGATGAAGAAACTGGGTGGCGATGAATACTTCACAAGATAGTCGAATTTGCCGCTGGGCTGACCCAGTGTGTCGACTACTTCCCCATTCTCACGAGCGAGCTTTACGAACTCATAATTCCAATCCACATTGTTAGCTTGAGGCCCAAAGTCCTCATACAAATTTTCTTTTTCGCTGCTGGTCACAATTAGACTTTTTAGCGCACCATCATTAGGTAGCTTGTCAGTTTCAATGGGCTCAGCAAGTGTTTCTTCCAACTCCTCGTGAAACGAGTTAAGAACAACCGTCATGGTTGCCATACTATCTTCCTTCGTGCTGTAAATTACTCCCATGTCCACCATCTGGGTGATGCATTTCAATTTTTCTTTCAACGGAATATCCTCCCCGTCTTCAAAGTGTCCAGCTGACACTAGTAATTTATAAAGTCTATAAGCATCCACATTAAAGGTCTGCTTATTCTCGCCATCCTTCTCAATAACCACATTGACATCCCCAGCATGATTGGACAATGGGTTTTGTTGAACATTAGGGGTCGGTTCCTTAAAAGATAAAATACCTTTATCGAGTAGATTCTGAACCTTGATCCTAAAAACGAAACAGTCATCCACATCATGCCCCTTCTCGCCCATATGGAACTCACAGGACTTCGACAAATCGAATCCGGGGGATCTTGGAGGATTGTCCCGAGGCACTTCTTTAGCTACCATCCCCTTTTCAACAGCATGGGCAAAAATTTAGACAGTAGCCTAGGTAGGGGAGTGAATTGCCTTGGTGCTCTCCTTTTAAATTCCTGATTCTGATATGCCCTATCTCGAAATACGGATGAGCCTTGAGAGGATGAGGCGGAGGGTCTTGTCATGATCGGCGCTTGCACATACGCGATCTTCACGTCCTTCTCCTTTCTATTCGGGACCTTTCGACTAATCCCTTCGCTCAATCTACCGTCATGCATGGCCCCCTCTATTCTCTCCCCGACATTTACCAGCTGGTAGAAGGTCAAGCATCATGAACCCACCAACTTTAATAGAAATCACTAGGTATGGCCTTGAGGAAAAGATCGAGCAGCTCTTTTTCACTGAGCGGAGGTCGAACTTGAGCGGCGAGAGTACGCCACCTTTGAGCGAAGGCTCTGAAAGACTCACTCCTCCTCTTTTCAGTTCGGGTCAACACTTCGCGCGTAGGGGCTTTCTCGGTATTGTACTTGTACTGCAAGACGAACACCTCAGCTAGCTCCTCCCACTTCTTGAACTTCTCGGGCTCTGACAACACGTACCATTGCAGCGCAGGTCCTGTCAAACTCTCTTAGAAGGTCTGAACCATTAATGGGATATTCTGGGCATACCTTGCCATCCTGTTCAAGTAGTACTTTAAGTGGATCTTCGGGTCTCCAGTCCCATCATACTTAGTGAAATCGGGAATCTTGAACTTCTCAGGAAAGCTCATTTGTGCATATCGAGACAGGTCCTCGATCATATGCTCTTCGTATCCTCGCAATGCACGGAGTTTCTTTTCTATTTTTGCGAACCTTTTATTGTGTTCCTCCTCCAAACGGGCGGTGACGGCTTCTGAGATGGGGTCTAGTTCGACCACCACGGGCGTGGAACCTAATGCCTCTTCAGTAACATTCCTTCTTATAGGCCCTTTCACAGGCTCAAGAATAGCTTGGGGCACGGTTTGACCAGTATTCGGTGCTGCTAATGCGGCCCTCATATCATCGGCGAATCGAGTAAGCTGAGCCGCAAGGTCGTTGATCTTGTCGTCAAGCGCGGCGAAACGGGCGTTCTGCTCCTCGATATTCATCTGCGTGGCTCTTGATCTTGTCCGGATCGACGACTGTCTGGAAGTCGTAACTTTGCCTTGATGGAGGAAGGGATTGCTGGCGGGCTGTCGAACTTGGTGTAGATGCCGCAATCATCGAAAGACCTCTTTCTTCGACCTCTTGATTTCTCAATTCCTCCCTTCATACGTTGAGTGAACTCGGACGATTTGTGAACACCTGAAAAATGAGCGTATGTGAGCGCACAATTCAAATGGGAGATTGGCCCATGGCAATGGTCTAGGCGTTTTGTGTCCCTCGAGAGAAGTTTTTTTTTTTGTAGACATCGAGATTTTGGAATTTTTAAACGATAAATGAAAGCTTCTTAACACTAAAATTAGAAAATAAGATTCTTCTGGCATTGAAACAAAGAAGGTACACAACGATTCCTAAGTCTTGAAATTAGAAAGAAAGAAATCATCTAAACATTGAGACTAAGGAAATACATAAAATTGCTGAAACACAAGAAGAACGAAATTCCCTAAACATTGAGACTAGAAAAGCGATAGAACCTCCTGAACAAGAAACTAGGGGGACAAATTTGGTGAAAGTGTCATCTCAAACTTCTCGAGGCGACTCATTTTATATGCGATAGGGAACCTGTAGCTTTGCGAAGCCGTTTGTTCTCTCGAGTTAACTTCGAGATGCGAGTCTTGTCCATTTCCACCCTCTTTTCAAGATGCTCAATTTGCGCCTTCTGGGATGACTTGTCAGTCACTTCCGGGACTAGTGGTCGTAGAATGGTCGGAATTCGGTGGTTATGGATGTAGAACGTGGAGGCATGGTGGGTCTCTTCTTCTCCATTTAGCATCTTAGGTACGACGATCCTTTCAGGATGACACTCGCTCCAAGCAATCTCGATGGCATAGATTTCGTCGAAATAATCGTAGTCCGTACGGGTGAAGCGAGCCTGGAACATCTCCGTCTTGAGAGGTGGGGGAATCTCTTGTAGGGCTCGGTATTGGCGGGCTACCCTGTACGGATAATAGGAAGTGGCGCCAGAGAGACCAAGCAGCGGGATCGGGTTAGCAAGCTTGTGAGCAAAGCGGGCTTCCTCGACTTGGAGCCGTTTAGCATGCCATAGAAATGCCTTAGGTTCAGGGTCTTTTAGGAAATTTATCCAACGGGAATATTCTTTGTCGGGGGAATGCTTTTCTAAGACTTGGAACTTCTGTATTGGGTGCCTAAACTCATCTATTTGAAACAACTGTATAAGGTGTCCAAATCCCCTTATGTGAGAAAGAAACCATATTTGCAAAATTTCTAGGGAAGCTCGTATGATTTTGTCTCCATTTTGTTTAAAACGATTAAGGGACAACAATGTTTCGATTAAAATCATGTTGACATAGTTTAACCTAGCACACATGTGTTTGACCACCCAAGCAATTGAAAGATTTATGGCATTCTTACGATAAGGGAAGATGATCAGTCCGACAAATGCTAAAATAAAAATCCTACTCTTTTGGGCTATTGGTTGACTTGAAAAACACTCGGCCAAAAATGAGAATGGGCATGCATAACAATTAGCCTTAACGACCTTCCTCACCACCTCGGCCCTAACTCTCAAAAATTATGACAACTCGGAGATGGGGTCTATACCTATGGGTCGCTTGACAAGCTCGGTTCCAAGAGGCATTCCAATGGCAATGCTATATTCTTCCAAGGTCGGGGTTAACTCGAACTCGCCGAATATAAAAGTTGATGTTTGAGGGCACCAAAAGTGCGGTATCGCTTGCATGACTCCGTAATGAATGTTGATCTTGAGTAACGGGAGGAGACGGCCAATCCTTGCCTCAACTTGCTTTTGGCCATTTTGATCCAACTGATCCCACCACGCTATGAGTTCTTTCTTGGGAGTGAAAATGAATTGGGCATCGACTCTCCCCATCGCATATAACTTGAGACTAACGATCGACCTAATTTGCCATGGACCAACGAAAGGACATAAATGAATTTCATAACAGGAGAGGTAAAAGCTTACTCTATCAAGAATAATGGCAAGCACAAAGACACGCGCATGAAAAATGAGGCTCCGCTTTCTATCTAAACGGTTGAACAAGGTGAAGTTAAGAGGGTGATCTGACCGTCGCAGTATCGTGTTGGTGTCAGGTCCTCTTAACTCCGACTTAGTCGAAAGAGATATTCTATAGTCACGCGGTCTCGCAGACAAGGATAAACACTTATGATACCAGGATAGAACTTTCGGGGAGAATAAAGGCAACCTCTACATCGCGATCTCGCGTTCGAGGTTGTATCTTTCTTAACACCATCCTAAAGCGTCCTATCACGGCCCGGGTCCGGCAGTATGGTTGTGTGTGCGATAGTGTAGTGCTAAAACATCTAAAGCATGCACAACAATGTATAGGCAAACAATGTTTCAAACGTTCGAAAAAATAAACAATCGTTCCCTAAATCTCAAACCTACAAAACAAGGGGTTAATGGCGAGAACATTCATGTTAGGGATCAATATAAACAAGAAAAATGGCCTAAGTCCACAAAATGTCCCCAGCGGAGTCGCCAAGCTGTCGCGACCTCCTCGAAACGGCCCCGCCGCCTAAGGGGTGTGATTAATGGATTACTAAGTTAAACCTAACTCGAGCCCTCCCAAGCCCATACCAATTTGCGACTTAAATTAAAGTTGTTAACATGCCAATCAATTTCATTTAGGAGTCGCCACTAATCGGTTTCTAATAGATCGATTAGACACCTAAGCGAAGCATGGGAGAATGACTTTACTTCTACGAACCAGAGATTCAACGGGTACGGAGACTTGATTACACTAATCGATTAACTAGTGCCCTTTCGGTACCTAATCTTGTTTAATTCATCACCTAACGTGTTCTCGCTAATCAGAGGTCTCAAAATTTCGTTCCTAACTGAGCTAAGGGGAACGACGATTAATATCTAAACCTAGACATGCATAACCAACTACGCGCGATGTTAAATTAAATGTGCAATTCAAAGTGTGTGAGCCGAGCGACGTGGGATTAAACATAGCACTAAACATGCGAAAAGGGCGAGAAAACTAACTTCAACATCCAAATAAAACTTCTGATTTTTTTTTTTATTTTTTTTAAAATTTTTTAAATTTTTTTTGGAATTTCCGTAATTTTTTTTTTGGAATTTTTTTTAAAATTTTTTGAAATTTTTTTGAAATTTTTTTTTAAAAACAAATTTCGAAAAGAAATAATAATAATGATAAACTAAAATTCGAGATTTTTTTTTATAAAAATTTTACATAAACATTTTTATATTAAAATAATAGAATATTAAAATAAAATAAAATAAAGTAAAATCCAATCCGGGTCGGATCTCCACATCCGACCCGGATCGGGACTAACCCGGGCGAGTCGACCCGGGTCCGCGGGCGAACCGGGCTCATTTGTTGAGCCCGGTCTAAATTTTTTTTTTTTTAAACAACAAGGGCCCAATAGCCCAACCAGAAAAATAATAAAAAAATAAATCGGCTCATGCGCGAAATGGCCCAAAACCTAAAAAGAAATAAAAAGAAAGGCCCAAAACTTAATAAACCTAATGGGCCTAAAACTGAGCCCAACACCGAATTAAAAACCCTACCCGGTTTGCAACCCGACTCGCCGACCCAACTCACCAACCCGACTCACGCAAACCCTAGCGCCCGACCCGGTCTGCCTGACCCGATTCGCTTCCACGCCGCGCCTGAGGCCTCCCCATTCCACGGCTGGCTACCCGACTCCGTGTCGGCTATTTTCCCCCACGTTGGCCAGCCGGAATGCCACGGCCAGCTGCCGCTTGGCAGGCATGCCCTGACCGGAGAGGTCAGGGCTTGAAGCCTAGCAGCCAAGCCCCCGCTTGGCCATCGCCGGACATGCCCTGACCGGAGAGGTCAGGGCTAAGGTTCCCAGTTCGACGGCCGAGCCCATGCTCGGCCGTCGAACGACACGCCCCGAACACCGTGGTCGGGACTCTCGACGGCGCGGCCGGGCCCTTGCTCGACTGCAACTCGACTCCTGGCGACCACACCGCCACGGTGACCGGCGACCTACCGGGACCGTGCGACCTCCAAGCACGACTACCCAGCTCCAGATCTGACACAACCATAACATCGAACAGCCGGCGTGCACAGCAAAGATGGCAGATTCGGGACTCGATCGAAGCTCAAATGCAACCGACATTCACACACGACAGCACACAAGCAAGCAAGACTTGGTTCGAGGCGTCACGGGCCGGAACTCGCGCAAGCCAGACGGCCGCAAGCTCCGGCCAGTGAGCCCCAGACCGAGGAACACAACAGAAACAAGGGGGAGGGGGGTCGTTTGTTGCGTTTCCTATCCGGCTCGGTGGCGGCGAACGGGGGCGACCGTGAGAAATCGGACTAGATCCGGTCGTCTCGCGCGCCTCCGAGTCGGAATCCTCGGAAAAATGCCCCAAATCAAAACAAACGAAACAAAATCCGGCAAAGCTCAGGGCCGGGACCTACCGTGGGAGATGCCGGGGCTTCGCCGACCTCAGATCTCTCCCTCTCAGTGTCCCTCTCTCTTTCTCTTTCTGATCTCTCTCTCTCTCCGGGTCTCTCTCTCGCGAACCCGATCTCTCGCTCTCTCGCTCTCTTCCCTCCGATTTAAAGGCGGCCGGCCACGCGAGTCGTGGCCGGCAGGCGCGCATGGCGCCTGCCACCGCCAGCCTGCCACGGCCGGCCGGTCGCCCGACCCGCGGATCACGCCAGCACTCCCCCGCGCCTCTGGCCTCTGCTTTCTGGCTTCTGCGTTCCTTTGGCTGTGGCGTTCTGCCATTGTTTCGGTCTGTCCCCCCCCCGACCCGAGGATCGCGCTGGCCTCCTTCGCGCTCCTCTGGGTCCTGGCTCTGCTGCGTTTCTGCTTCAGCTTCCGTCATTTCCCTCCCGTACGTTGACTGGGGAAGGGAGGAAGAAGGAGGAGAGACGTGGGCCAGGCCAAGGGAAAAGGGGGCCGGCCCACGCGAAAAAAGAAGAATAAAAGGAGAGGAGGGAGGAAAAGAAGAGAAAAGGAAAGGAAAAAGAAAAATAAAAATGAGAATGGACTGCACGAAAAAAAACGATGAGAAAAGAGAGAGTGGGCCGACGAACCCGGCCCTGAATTTTTTTTTTTAATTAATCAATTAAGGATTTCATGTCCTAATAGGCCCAATTAATGCAAATGCCTAATGTCTATATGCAATGAAATTTGAATGAAAATATTTTTGGCTTAGGGGTTAAAAATTAAACCCTAAAGATTTTTTTATGCAACAAACCCTAAGTAATCTAGGCAAAATTTAAGTGTCAACACGGTTGACCGATTGGGTCAACAATCGGGTCGAGTCAGGATCCAGGTTAGGTCAACGACCGGGTAAGGTCAGGATCCGGGTTAGGTGAATGACCAAGTTGGGTCGAGATCTGGGTGAACCCGGATCCGCACCCTCGCTAATGTCATCTTGTAGTTACCGGTGAAAAACACACCGGTTCGGCACGGCCATGCGCCGCCGCGCCCACGGCGCTTGTCGGCGCATGAGGGCACGTGCGGCCCCCTTCGGTGACACACTGCCTACCAATCTTCTCGTCTCGATGAGTAGATTCCGAATATGTAACAAAATTTGACATTCAACCAACAAAAATTTTCGAAAATGGGTAAAAACCTCTCAGACATAACAAAAACGGTCATAATTCGCATGTTTCAGTTCTATTATATGGCAGGCTCTGATATCACATGTTGGCCACAAAAATGGCACGTCCAGGATCACGATAATCAGAAACCGAAATTCGATAATGGAGAAATTGTTGATTCGTGTACCTGGTTTAGAATCCATCGAATTTAATGCGGAATTTGCGACGGTTTCCGAACACGAACTCAAGATCTTCTCCCTTATACCCTTCGTTAAAACACTGACCTAATGATATTGCTACTCACGAGAAGAAAGTTCTCTCTAGATCTGTATATGAGTCGAATTGTGCATCATCTGGTTAGAGGAGGGACTTGAGCACTATTTATATAGTCTTTGACCACGGGCCATCTTATTACAGGCTGACCGTACTCAGCCCACACCAGCCAGTCCCATATTAGATTTATTAAGAATCCATATATCTTATCTTTATTAAATCAAACTAATTCAATTAATTTCAATTAATGAAACTCACGTTAAAAAATTCTTACATTTAGCATATCCAATTGGAGTTCGTGTCGTGTAATGCGAAACCTAGTTGTGATGCAAAGGAAGCGCGTCACAATCAAGCATGCCATGGAAAACAAAGAAAAACAGAACGGTACAATGGACCATAAAGTATGATAGTGTCCATATGTTTTCTCCCCGGAATTATCAGTCTATAAACCCTACTACCCTCAAAAGGGGTCAGGGCAACAGAGTCAAAAGGAGACCTCATATGGACAAAACCCATTCCCATGCTCTGATCACTGCGCAGAAACCCTCCTCTCTTTTTCCTTCACCCCCTCCTGGATCGATCAGAGAGAAAGAGCAGCATTATGATAATTGGCTGATCCACCTGCGCGTAAAATCTTATCAGAACTTTCATCGATCTCTCAACATCACCCCTGCCTTGTTTTATGAAATTCAGCAACGAGCCCACAAGGAACGGGTCAAGAGCAGCACCCAGCTTCGCTCCGACACACGCAGGCAGGTGCCACACATGAAACTCCAGTTCGTGTAATGATAGGAACGGGCAGTCGTTCGCGTTGGGGTTTGGCAAACGCTCGACAGATCAACCACATCAAAGCTTCTACTTTATCATAAGAGAGTGAAAACTAAAGGAAAGCGAAGTTCCAGAAACGTGGGGTTGTACAAATTTAGCTCGAAAGAGAAAGGCGAAAGTGGTGGGGGGAAGAAATAATAATAATCAAGAACAAGAAAATAGGAATTTATCCTATTTGGGGACTCCATCTGGGCAAGAGAAGAAAAGGAAACAGCTGGAAAAGTTGAAAAGAAAAATATAATATTAAAAAAAAAGAAAACAGAGAAAGGGAAAAAAAAAAAGAAAAGAATTGGACCACGACCATAACTATCGCCATCATCAACAAGCTTCAAAACATCAACGTCGTGATACATATAATATATTTTTTTTGTGCTATCTTTATTTATACAAATATTAAGTCTAAAGTCTCGAATTTTGTTGGACAATATGCGAAAGTTTCACCAACACAAAACTATTTTGGGAAGCATGTCAACGTTTGTATATTACATGTATCAATCGCATTGTTTTGGAAAATCAAAATCGACATAAAAAAAAGAAGTTATATACACATGTTGCACAATTAATGTCGTGGTAAAACAAACTAATCACATAATCACGTTTATTTGCATGGTATGCATTATAACAAATTTTTGTATTTAAAATCTGAAAATTCTCGATTTATGAGATTGACTTACTTCTCTGCAAGTCACCGTCAGGTGAGTGCTTCCAATACATAAAATATGTTCATGAAACTATCACACGCTGTACAATAAAAACCGAGACTTTAGATACAATCTTTGTATACAAAAAGGAAACCACAACAAAAAACAAACATTTTGACATGAAGAATTGAAATTGGTCAAACATTTTACTGGCTTTCCCGAGTCGTCTGTAATGTAATGTGTTCATCTATATATGAACAGAATCTTTGCCATCCTTCCCTCCGCCTCCATTCCCTTGGGCATCAAGAGAGGCCAGCCAAAGTGTCCATTCGACCACGAGGCATAATTGGCCTCATATTTCTCACCGTTTACTCACCAAAGTGAAGAGCAAAACAATCCGCGTGATACGTCTTCGTCTTGTCCCGCGCGTGTGAGCTCACACATGAGGAAAAGCGCTGAGAAATACGCCGCAAATACATTATTGGTCCGTTTCCTAACGGTATGAACTTTTATATGATTCGTTGAGACAATGATCTTGGCCCCTCTAGTCATAGATTGTGATCGTACCACGTAGGACAGCCGGCGTCTACATCAACGATTTTCAATTAAAATTGGCCGGATGGACTTAATTGGCAAAACGTGAAAATGTTTAGAACTCAATCAACACAATTAAAATGTTTAGGACTGAATTGGCAAAAATATAATAAATTTAGGACTTGTTAAATAATTTTGCCAATAATCTTATATAGAAATCTTCGGGCCAGGCTGCTTGTGGCTCAGGCCCAACCGAGTCAGCTGGGGTTTTCGCACTAAATGCCCTTCTGCAAGCTGTCCAAAAAGTCTCTGGGCACTCGTGGCTTGGGCCCGATCAGGTCTAGTGAACGGTACCTAACCAACCTCAATTGCATCCAAGACAATCGTGCTGATGATTGGAGCTAAAATGATCCGTGAGGATGCGAGGCGGTTCGACAAAGGAGAGGGAGAGGCAAGAGAAAACGAGAGGGAGTGCCAGGATTAATTTGAAGCATTAACTTGTACCATGATATCGTATGAAATAAATTACTTGTCACAAAAATTCAAGCTTTTAGATGAAGGGATATCACAAGTATATAAAATCATATTGATATGCCATAGACAAGTAATGTGAGGTCCTCTCGAAGGTGCAAATGGGCTGAGTACTACATGTAAAATTGAAGAGCAAACGTCACCGGGCAAAATAAACTTGGGGCAAAACGTAACTTGGATACAAGGTCAGAATGGTCAACCAAAAAACTTGAACTATACTACATGTGTAATCTACGAACAAAGGTCACGTGCGCGAAATAAGGTTGGGGTTAAATCTAACTAGTTAGAGTATTTAACCCAAAAAATTAAGCTATTAAGAACTGTCCTACGATGCACCTATAGCATTAACACTATTATAATGTATTTTTTTTCGTAATTTCAACACAAAATACTGCAAATACGCATGCACTAAAAAAAATTTACCTTTTCTTATCAATAGGAAAGGTATATTTATTTGTGATCCCTCTATCTAATCCCTAGGGCTTTATAGTCTCTTTCCTTTTACCTTTCCTTTTCTTTCCGGCCAAAATCAGGTTCTAGTGCCTTTTTTTAGGGGCTGTTAGAAGAATAAAATGGCAACCCAAATGCGAGGTTGAATCGAATCTGGAGAATAAAACTAATGGAAAAAATGACATAAATAATACCTGAATTTGGAATGAATATGTAATGTGATCCCTCAACTTTTAGTTTATTTAATGTGGTCTTTGAACTTTATCCCAACGTGCAATGTAGTCCCTGAACTTTTGCTACATGTTCAATTTACTTCTTGAACTATATGAAAATGTTCAATATTGTCATTTCATTAATTCAAGTTCAATGACAATATCGAACATTTTCAGATAATCTAGAGGTTAAATTGAACATGTACCAAAAATCTAGGAACTACATTGAACAATTCAAAAATTCAAGGACGATATTGCCCATTAGACAAAGTTTAAAGATCACATTAAACAAATTAAAATTTCAGGTACGATATTTCATAAATATCCAAATTACTTTCTTGATTGTCCAAAGGATTTAAAAATGTAGTTGTTTTTTGAAGCTAGACTTGCCCATAAATACAAAAGTCAACCGTTAAAAGATTAAAAAAAATTAATCAACCAAAAAAACTCAAGATGAGAAAATTAAAACTTCATGAGCCACATTGCACATCGGACAAAGTTTAGGGATCATTTATATCATTTTTCCAAACTAACCAGACAAGTCGAGGTAGAGGAGAGTCGAGACAAGTCGTGCAGCCTATTGTATGCAGAAAGTCACTCGACCAATTAAAACTCTGGATAAGAGAAGTTCAACCTGTTTGAATCAACGACAAACAGTGGGAACGGTAATATATTACGACAATCACTTATAGACACTCGGAATAAAGTCTCCGTCCATATATTAAGACCGGTCTTTACACATAAAAAAATTGAACATAAAGTTTATATGACATGGATGACTACTACAGTTCTATGGATGGTCTTGAATCTATTGTCTTTCCGCCTTCACTACAAACCACCAAAATCTGTATAAAACACTTTGAACAGAGTGTTACAAGGAACCTCTACTACAAGCATTATAAGGCTTATAATGGTCAGGTCCATATGCGCTACTTGAAATTGGACTGGTACTCATCAGATCCAGTAAATTGAAATCGGGAACCGGATTGATTTCTATGGGAACTGCATTTTATGGGCTGGTTCGGTCCGGTTCCGAGCGGTTTCGCGATTCCTTTACACGCCCTTAACATACACAACATCATCGAAAAACTTAGTTTCGTGAAATGTTTCAATCACTTTATGATCGTCTAGAGCCAAATAAACGAGTCTATAATTTATTTTCTGATATCCCGAAGGAACAATGGAACCTCTCCTAAATACAATCTCTGCGACCAGGTTGGCTATGTGATCATTTGATCGATCGCACCTTGCAACACACTTAGGAGGAGAAAGCATTCGATTAAAGCAGATAAGAACATGATGAAGAAGCAGATTGATTGTACACCTCCCGGTTTATATGGCAAACCAGGAAGGAGGCGGTGTGTCAAGGGAAAGTTGTGCCCTCCTAATTGGGATACACAGTAGATCCCGCAATGAGCAACGAGACAGTCATGAAGCCAACTGTAACACAGAGCGATTGATCCTAAGGACAGGGGTGTGATTGAGCCGGGCCGGTTTGAGATACATTACAACTTGAATTCTAGTTGCAGAAATTGCCCAAAAGCCAGAACCAATTGGAAAACAGGGTCTTCACGCCTCAGCTATATTTTGTGTTCGAGAATCCGTTAGTCGAGTCAGAAATACTTACGGCAGTGCAGGGCGCATGAATCTATTCCGGTCCCATTTGGCACAAACGTATCAGAAACTTTTAGAGAGAAGCAGCTGAAGTAAAATAGTTTCGTTATAGCAATAATGAGGAAGATTCAGAAGTAAACAATAGCCTTGATTAGCCGCGCTACCGAAAAAGACAAGAGCCTTCTTGTCGCACTAATGCCGAGTAAGGCCAACGGGTCAAAGACAGGAAAGCTTGATAACAAGAGCATGCAACAGCATGCTGAACTGAACTATCACAGTTTAGGCCTCTATGTCTCAAACTCTCATGGAGAGTTTAGCACCGAACTTGCACATTCAATTCCTTGCCTGGAGTAAAATACATAACTGTGCATAACCTCAACCGAATATGTCGAAATGGATAATTTTGCTAGGTAGGAGTCTCATCATGTTATCACAAATATAAATACTTCAAGATGCACAATGATAGTTACATATTAAACCAATGGCGACAATGCTGTAATTCAGATACAAGTCTTCCAGGCAAGAAAATCGAGCGACTCAGTTTGATAGAATACCAAACATAAGCACACGCACCTCGACAGTAAGCTGGGCATGGATTGAGATGAGTCGCTTCGAAGTTCAGCCAAACACACAAGCCATAAATTTTAAACGTTTGACCCGAAGAATGGATCTGGGATATTGATTAAATCGCCTTAGCACAAGAGGAAGGTCAATCCTGGTTCATATCTCCAAGGAAGCATCCAAATATGGAAACAATTCCTAAACTAATAAGAAGCCGATCTAAGTTTGATTACCCCACCTGCCTGCTTATAATTACTGGGAAACCAAATCAACTATCTGATACATCCCTAGTTCAGGAAACATCTAAACTTCTCAAAACCAAGGACCCACGCGATAAAGATATCAACTTTTCTCAGGTAGAACTCTGCATCTTCGCAGCTTCATAGATTAAGACCACCGAAAAGGCTGATAAAGAATCCACCATGCCAAAGGTATCTAATTTAGACATACACCGGAACCAATTGAAGCAAATGCACAACATACCACAGCAAGAAGCAAGCAGAAAGCTGCAACAAATGCGGAGAGGTTCCAACACTGAGCAATGTTAACAATTTCACCGACTCTCGACCGAAGCCGAAGTCGAAGCTGGCTTTGCCTTCGCGGCTGCAGCCTTAGACTCCATGAGCCTCCACATGTACCAGGACCCAACAGACCTATAAGGCCTCCACTTCTCACAGAGCTCCTCCATCTCCAATGGCTTAGGCAACTCGTTGAGCTCGTGCATTGCCTGCAAGCCCTTCCTCACTCCAAGATCACCCACGGGCAAAACGTCAGGCCTGTGAAGCGAGAACATCATGAACATGTGAACAGACCAGACCCCAATTCCCTTGACCCTCGTCAACGCGCTCAGGAGAGCCTCATCTTCCATTTCAAGAATCGATGCGTCCGACAGCGCCCCGCTCCTGTAATGCTCGGCGAGGTCGCGGAGGTACCCGGCTTTGCGGCCGGAGACCCCGGCCTGCCGCAACTGCTGGGGCGTGAGCGCGAGGAGCGAGTCAGGCGAGACGCCGCCCTCGCCCTCGCCCTCGCCCTCGCCGCCGCCCTCGCCGCCGCCGCCGACGAAGAGCGCGAGGAAGCGCGCGTGGATGGTCTGGGCGGCCTTGGTGGCTAGCTGCTGGTAGAGGATGCTTCTGGCGAGGGCGAGGAAAGGGCGGGCCGAGGAGGCGAAGGTGGGAGGCCGGAGGGTGTCGATGAGGGCGGAGAGCAAAGGGTCGGAGCGGCGGAGGTGGCGGAGGGCGAGCTCGATCTCGCCGTCGGAGGACAGGGCTTTGGGGATCTGGGGAGCAATAACCGGCGGGGAAGAAGGCGGCGGCGGCGGCGGCGGCTTTGGGGGGTCCAGCGGCTGGCTTGTGAGCTTCCGGATCTTGCGGGGCCGGAACGGGATCTTGGAGGCGGCGGCGGCGGCGGCGGCGCGTGGTGGTGGGGAAGATCGGGGTTGAGGTGGGATCCTGATGGATTTTCTCATGAGATCAGCAATTCGAAAAAAATTGGAGCTTTCTTCGCTCGCCGCTGTAGTTCAGGTGAACTCGCTTGTTGTACAAGGAGATGGAGGGAGGGAAGGCTCAACTAAGACCAAGGTATACCCGAGGAAGTCATGAATTTTTATAATCGAATGTTTGACAAACACCTCGGGATGTAACGGTGGCGGCCCCCCGGCGGATGAGTCTGTCCGGGCAAGACAGGCCGCCCCCGATGAGTTCATCATCGTGTGACCACGGCATGTCGCATGGTGGCCTAACGATGGCGACGCTCTCACGAAGTGCAGTTTCTCTCTTTTTCCTGTGTTATTAATGTTAGGGTGTGCTAAATTTGATTGTTTAAATAAGATGTCGAGTGCTGAGTCACATTTCCAGCTTTGTACTAAATTAGATTTTGTTATTGTTGTAGGCTCGCACACATTTTTTTTTTACCAAAAAATAAAATACACTTAATATAAGAGAAACAGTTCATTGAGAATGATAAGCTTGTTTTCTAACTTAAGATTAAGCGTGAAGACGGAGAAGTGAGAGGCCCAAAGGTCCAGCAAGATACAGAGCAAAATAAGCCCAATTTAAGGGCTAAAAAGCCCAGTGGTTTGAAGAAGATCCAAGCCCACGTGCTGGTGGCCATGGGTGGATGGACACTAGAGGTGATCATTGGGCGGGATCGGGTCAATTGCTTCCTTTGCCATCATGCCGATGATCGGAGCTAAGATGATAGGTGAGGATGCGAGGCAGTTCGACAAAGGACAAAGAGAGAGAAAATGAGAGGGAGTGCCAAGATTTGAAGCATAAACTCGTTCTTTGGTATCGTGTGCAATAAATTAATTTTCCCAAAAGTTTAAGCTCTTAAATGAAGGAATATCACAAGTACATAGAACGTATTAATATGCCACAGACAAGTAATGTGAGATCCACTCTAAGGTGCGAACAGGCTAGGTACTACATGTAAAATTGACGAGCAAAGGGCGCCGTTCAAAATAAACTTGGGGCAAAACCTAACTTAGCTACTAGGTTAGAATGTTCAACCCAAAAGGTTGAGCTATATTACATGTGTCTTCTACGAACAAGGGCCGCACGTGCAAGATCAAGTTGGGGGTGGAAATCTCACTTTGAAATCATGTTAAAAGCCCTTTGCAAAAAAAAAAAATACCAAATATTACTTGGGCTGTAGTAATTTTACAAATGATTTTTTACTAAACCCAAATTGCATTTTCCCATTGGGCTTTAAGTTAAAGGCATTTACATTTTTCAAAGGGCCATTTACAAAGTCGAAACAAATGAGGCCAACGATCGTCTGTAATCGGAGGACGAGTCTGTAATTTATTTTCAGGAAAATGACACAAACAATTCTTGAACTTTGATCCAATGTGCAATTTGGTCCCTAAACTTTTAATTTGTTTAATGTAGTCCATGAACTTTAGCCTAATGTTAAATGTGGTCCCTGAACTTTTAATTTGTTCGATATGATCCTCGAACTTTTGGTACATGTTCAATTTAGTCCCTCAACTATATGAAAATGTTTAATGTAGACAACATTGATTCCTGATTTTTGACTCAATTTACAATTTGATTCCTGAACTTTTAATTTGTTCAATGTAATCCCTCAACTTTAGCCTAATATTCAATGTGGTCCCCGAACTTTTAATTTGGTCGATATGATCTTTAAACTTTTGGTACATGTTCAATTTAGTCCATGAACTATATGAAAATGTTCAATGTAGTCTCTGAACTTGAATTAATAGAGAAACTACATTGAACATTTTCATATAGTTGGTGAACTAAATTGAACATGAACCAAAAGTTCAGGCATCACATTGAACAAAGTAAAAATTTATGGACCAAATGACACTTGGAGTCAAAGTTCATGAACCTTTTATGTTATTATTTTGTCCGACGAATTTATTAACCTAGCCCATAAGGGCAGTCCATTTCCGGCTAGAAATCCGTACTCATGTCCCCGCCGTCAATGTCACGGCGGGCAGGGATAAAGCTCCCCGTTTCCGACCGACCTTTCAAACGCAAACGGCGGGCATCTTCCCCTGCATTGCATAGAGTAGCAGTCAACATCAGTCCATCTCGCAGGTGGGGAAAACAGCGCACATGACACGTGAGGCTTTCACTTTGCATTCTACGAATCTACTTTCTCGACGCTCAGCTGTCCCAACGAAGCGAAGCACCCCCCGTTGACTTTGACTGTCCTCCTCCCTGCCTTCTTTACCTTCTCTTCAAATCGCTGGTCCTCCCCGGAAGATTTGGTGGCACCGCCCCTCGAAACAGCCGGTGCAGCGAAGCCTCGTTCCCGCTTGGAAATTCTTGTACCTACTTGTCAGGGTGGGAACCTTCGCTCCGAACCCATTAAAGAAACGCTCGCCTTTCTTTTCTTGGGAGTTGCGGGTCTCGGTCGTCCGGAGAGATGAGTTACAGGGAAGATAGCGACGATGGCGGCAGCGGGAGAGACCTCCGGAAGCCGCTGCTCAACACCGGGAACTGGTACAGGATGAGCTCGCGGCAGTCCACGACGGCGAATTTTGGCTCGTCGGCGCAGATCATCCGCGACGGCTCCGTCTCCGTCATCCTCTGCGTCCTCATCGTCGCGCTGGGCCCTATCCAGTTTGGGTTCACGGTGAGCGCCCTTCTTCTTCGCGGAATCGCGGGCGTTGGTGGCCGGATCAATGTCGTTCATTGCACTGTTTAAACGGGTTTATTAACTGGGCCAGCTCTCAGAAGTATGCACGATGAGATCGCAGGAAACAAAAAAATCAACTTTTCGAAAGTTGGCGAAGTGGGTGCGCGCGCGCGCGCGTGTCGCTGGCATAATTAGCTGCGAACGACTGTGAGTGACATTCGTTTCTCTGTTTATTCTCAGTGTGGGTATTCGTCCCCGACGGAGGAAGACATTATCAGCGACCTAAGTCTCTCGCTTTCGGAGGTGTCACTTGTTCTTCGTCAACTTTTGGATTCTTGACCATGTTGGTGTTCGCGGCTGCAGTGACTTTTGCTCTTTGACTCTACTGATTGGGCGTCTTTCTTTGCAACAGTTCTCTCTGTTTGGCTCCTTGGCTAACGTTGGTGCTATGGTCGGGGCCATTGCGAGCGGCCAGATTGCAGAGTATATTGGCCGAAAAGGGGTAAATAAGGGTGTTTGATATGGTTAAATTCATTGGCAAGCAGAGTTCAGTTAATAGTTTAACCATAGGAGCTGCTGTGGATGTGATCATAGACTTTTAGTTACTGCTTTCATATATTGTCAAGTCGAAAAAGATTTGAGTATTTACTTTTAGATGTTTTTCTTGTCTTCTCCACAAGGAAAATGTCATGACAGCAAATACTAAAAGTGCAAACTAAAAGTTATGCTACTTTTGTTTCATTTGCTGGTATTGCATTGTTGGCGGTTAGTAGCTAAATATGTTTGTTCCTGAAGACTGCTTCTGTGTTGAATTGCAGTCGCTGATGATTGCTGCAATCCCCAATGTAATTGGATGGTTCATCATCTCTTTTTCCAAAGTGAGCTTTTTCCCCCACCAACACATGTAGTTATGCTTTAGTACTACAGATTTGTCACATTCTAAGGTTTTCTCTTAGTAGGATGTTTCATTTTTATACCTGGGAAGGTTGTTGGAGGGATTTGGCGTGGGTGTCATATCCTATACGGTAACCTTGATAAGGCTCTTAATGATTCCAATGGATTTCCTGTGAACTTTATGCCTGAACCAAGATTTGTCCCTTTTAGGTGCCTGTATATATTGCGGAGATATCACCTCAAGACATGAGAGGAAGTCTTGGATCTGTGAATCAGGTTAATAGTCAACTTATCTCGCTGTTTCTTGGATGTCTTCGTTAGAAGTCATACCATAAATTCTGTGATTTTAGCGAGGCAGTGCTTTCAGTTATCTTGGTCAAATGCTTCTTTCTCCAGTGTCCTCTGTTTCTTCTTCCACATGTTCATGTATCTTTACTTTAGATCTACAAGTGGACATCAGTACAAGTGCCACAGATCATGCATAGATGTAGGAGAAGAAACTAGACAGATCGTTCCTCTCGTCTCTATTCCATATCCAGTCAGTTGTGCATAAATTATCCCGATGTTAATATGACGAGTATGTTAATTTCTTTAAGATTTCAAGTTGTGCAGCTCTCAGTCACTATCGGAATTCTTCTGGCTTATGTGTTGGGAATGTTTGTCAACTGGAGAGTGCTAGCAATTTTAGGTAAGCATATTTAAGGGAAGGAAAGAGCAAGCATCGATAACTAACTTGTTTAATGAGTAGCAAGACTGTATGCTGATCAACTTGAATAGCATTAGGAGGGAAATCTCGATATGCTTAGTATTGTTCTTATCAGATTAGAATTACTTTCAGTTAAAGACACTCCATTAATTAAGTTTGCTAAGAATACCTTCTGAGTGGTTACCATCACCGATGATCTAACTGTCTATATAACCGCTTTCAAGACAGATGAATCCTCTCAGTCTGTCACTAATCAAACAATGGAACAATGTTTTTTTCCCTAAGAAGTCAATTAACAATTTATTACACTCCAAGCAATGTGAAACAGAGTGATTTTTTTTTTTGCAGGAGCTTTGCCTTGCTTGGTGTTGATCCCTGGCTTATTTTTCATACCAGAGTCTCCTAGGTGGCTGGTACAGATATTGCATCTGTTTACGTGGTCAAAGTTCAGAATTGTCTTTCAGCTGACATAAAGTTTCCTATTATATATTGGGAATTTTCTAAATCACTGCCTTTGCTGATGGTGGCAAAATTTGCAGGCCAAAATGGGGTTGACAGATGAATTTGAAGCCTCTTTACAAGTTTTACGGGGATTCGATGCTGATATTTCCTCTGAAGTGAACGAAATTAAGGTATTGTATAATGCTGATTTAGTCTATTCCTTGTTGGTGATTCCAATATTCCACTGCATCTGCCATTTGGATTAGATGATCTTGATGGAAGCATCATTTATTAATTTGTAATTTCCACTTATAGCATTAGGACTTCTGATGATTACTTTCTTCAGAAATCTGTTGCATCGTCAAGCAAAAGAACCACAATCAGGTTTGCCGATCTCAAGAGGAAGAGATATTGGTTTCCTCTAATGGTATGTTACTCTCTGATTTTGATAAACTGCATTGATCTTGTTTATTATCTCTAAAGCTTTATTCATAAGATATTGGACCATTGTGCTCCAGGTTGGAATTGGATTGCTTGTGCTTCAGCAACTCACTGGCATCAATGGTGTCTTATTCTATTCCACCAAGATTTTTGAGAGCGCTGGTTAGGACATTGACTCTGGACTTCTGAAATTTCACCACTTCTGTCTTGGCTTAAAGATTTGAATCTACTGCCTTTAAGTAAACGGAGATCTCATTAGACCTGTCAGACAAAATAATGGCGTAATATGTCCATTCCTGTATATAATTGACAAATGATACTCCTTGATATCCCAACTTTGGCTTTTTTTTTTTATGAAAAAGAAGTAGAAAACATACCACAGAATGCCATCGCAGAACTTAAAGCTTTGACCCGAGCCGAGTGCCTTCTGATGCAGTTAATCGAGTGGTTAATGCGTATAAGAACTATAGAATAAAGAAAGTATATATTGTTGATAGCGAGCTTCACATAGTTTAGGTCATGTAGAATAAGTCGTATGCTGCCCAATCAGTATGAGCACTTGCAATAAATAAAGTTTCTTTGACCAAGAAGAAGGGATATTTTGTTGATATGTATGGAACTTATTCTCTAGATATCTCGATTTGTCATTCACAGACCTAAAATAGATGTTTGGTAGATGATTTGATCCACGCACCAAAAAATATTTCATAGAGATCGTTCTCCAGAAGCTTGATGGGAGAGGCTATTGGATAATTGGGAACCTCTAAGCTTAATTGTTTGTAATACGTTGCATAATGATTGGCACATTCATCCGCAGTGACAGCTCAGTTATGAAGCACAGAGAGAGCAAAAGGGCTAATGGTTGAATTGTTTCTTCATGTACACGTAGATCCAAAATCATTCTTCCAAGCATCTAACAGAAAACAGGTAGAGTTGTTTTTGCATAGGTGTTGCAACACCCCAAGTCTTATATTGAAAGGAGAGGACCTGTGAAGTGATTCATAAGGATGAACCATCCCAAACAACCACCACCTTGAGGGGTACATACGAATACTCATTTTGAGGGTTTGGCCCACAAGATAGGATTATTTCAGATCATGACATCAATGCTTTGTAGGAGAGTTCATAGCAAACGAAATATATCGGTTGGGAAAAGTCTATGTGAAGTGCATTATAATTAAGACCTATTCCCAAATAATTACTACTTTAGTGGGCACATCTGAGTACTCCTTTTCAGGTCTTGACATACATGGGAGGGGTCTGGTCATTATAGATAATAAAGCTACACAGGCTAACAAGTACACTGAATCTATAAACTGACTGATGCTATGAGAAGAGTAGTCATGAGCTGTAAATCCTGCTCCAGGATTTAAGCCAGACAGGGCTTTGATGATGCAACAATTATCAATATTTTATTTCCATTTTTTTATTTTTCAACGCATGTCTTGCTGGTCTAGGTTAATGGTCTCATTACCGCCCAAAAAGAAAGGAAAAAAAAAGAATATCCTTTTTTGCAAGAATCTAAGACACTCGGTGAATTTGGTAGGAGTTTCTTCAAGCGATGCTGCAACAGTTGGCCTTGGGGCAATCCAGGTATTTTATGCAGCGCATCTCTCAGGCTTTTCGTGCGGATTGTCTATCATGTGAACTGATGTGATTTTAAGCTTCGCATGACATGCCAAAGATGTGGTATTGTTCTCTGACCGTCTCTCTTTAAATAACTTAGGTTGTTGCCACTGGAGTAGCTGTATGGCTGATGGACAGAGCCGGTCGCAGGCTGCTTCTTATTGTAAGTATGATAGTACTTTCTTGTCAAGTTTTGTCTAGCTACAAAGCAGCCTAATCTAAAGTGTATTTCTTACAGATTTCGTCTTCTGGGATGGCTATTAGCCTTCTTATTGTTTCAGTCGCCTTCTATCTAGAGGTTTGTAAAATTGCAGTCCCCTCATGTCATGCTTTCTAATAGAGTTTTCATGTGATGTTATGTTCTGGGAAACTAAAGGCACTACGAACTCTCTGTTCTTTGCTATCTACAGGATATTGTATCAGAAGATTCCCATGTGTATAGCCTGTTGGGAATAATGTCACTGGTTGGGCTTGTGGTAAGACTTTGCTCTTTTTGTGATTTTCTGCAGCTCTATTGGTATAATTGGCACGTCTTAAAATATTCACGTATGATTTTTCCAGGTTCTTATAATTGCATACTCTCTAGGGGTGGGAGCGGTTCCTTGGCTTATAATGTCTGAGGTATGTCGAACGAAGGTTTTTCTTTTATGTGTCAAGGGTAGAAGCTATGGTTTGCTGGATTAGTTGGATACTTCACTAAAATATGTTGTGCCATCCTCTTCTCATCTTTTCACTAATTTGTCGGTCTATCCCCATAAGTTTTGTGTGATAATTTATAGCAAATATGCCAGTGAGAGGGGGCAAAAAAGAACAGATAAAGAAGGAAATGACGAAACAAACTTTGACAAAGAAGGAAATGACCAAACTTCTTTGTGCTCTAGAAGGATGTCAAAAGTGGATATGTTAATTGTTAGTATAAATTAATCTAATCTAATCAGACTCTTGTTTTGTTGGACCAAATTGCATATTGTAGATACTTCCTGTGGAAATTAAGGGTCTCGCTGGGAGCGTAGCAACATTAGCAAACTGGTTCTTTTCCTGGGCAATCACGATGAGCGAGAATTTGCTGTTGAATTGGAGCACGGGAGGTACGTCTCAACTATTATAATCCAATTGCTCCGTATCGTACGTACATGAATGGGTATTCGTGTGTATTTAGTTCTGAGTTGTTTTCCCACATTCTTAACAGGGACTTTCAGTATCTTCACCTTGATGACTACTCTTACGGTTGCTTTCGTGACGTTTCTTGTTCCCGAGACGAAGGGAAGAACACTGGAAGAGATTCAGTCCTCATTTAGATGATCGCTTTTGCAAAAGCTTTTCAACTTTCATGTGGCATCTATGCCTTGTTGTAGTACATTTAGTTTGACGGTTTTCCCTTTCGGAGTTGAGGAAGAAAACTTGTGATAAAGAAAATCGAAATTGGAGAAAAAGAAACATATTTTCACGCCTCTTCTCGTCCATTTCATTTATCTTGTTGAAGGAAAAGTTCACTCATTCAGATCTTCTCAAACATTGGACTGAGGCTAGAGAGCAGAAAAAGCAATGAAAGCACAAAAGCGGAGTCGAACTCATTTGTCGGCTTCACTTTGATAGACTGAAGCAAGGAACCGCTTCAAGCACCGGTTGTACACGCAGGGCCTCTCAAGGTGAGTCAAGTGTCCTGCCTTCTTGATGCCCTCCACCGTTGCATTCTCTCCTAGCTGTCTGCAATTTTGTCGAAAATAAATTGTCAGTTAGGTTCATCTGATTGACCCAACGGGGACAGCATATAATGATCTGGAGTGATCATATGATGTTTTTCACTCATCATAGTACTTAGTCGATTCAATTTGAAGGTGATTCATGCTTAAATATCATCAGGCGGAATCATTCTATGACCGACGTGATAAAACATTGCTTGTCACACCATTAGATATGTTCAACTCATTGTGCATCGTTCTCTAGGTTTCTTGCGCATGCGCCACATAATTATCAAGCTGAGATCGGAGGACAGCATAATGAACTTGGGTTATGGACAACTGTTCTTTTGTTTTCTTTTCCCTGGTAGAAGTATGATTTGAGGGTACATACCCTTTCATGTTCTGAGCCAGCTCCAGTTTAAAGATCTGATCTTTTTCACCCCAGAGGAGATGTATCCTCTGCAAAATTTATGCAAAACTGGAGATGGTCAGTGTTTCAGTTCTATGGATGAATGAGATTCATGGATTCATCTAATGAAAACAGAGACATATGATGACCAAAATGATAATTACCTGGGTGTAGTTAGGGATGGAGGCATCCTTGTTGCTGATGACAAGAGCTTCCAGTAGCTCAGCTCTCTCTTTCCTGTTTGTGAACATCACCTGTTGTTTGTACATTGGAAAAAAGCTAGTTGGGTAAAAAACAGTGGCTTTCTGTTCTTGTTCAGAGATGTAGTTAAGTATCATTTCAAAGTCTTTTCTAAGAGGGTCAAGTAAGCCTCCCATGCATTTTGATGTTTTGGGATCATCTTGTCAGTGCGATCCAGTCCGACAGCACGGTTTCGTCGCGAGCAAGAAAACATGAACCCCATGATGCAAAAATTATAATTACGGAGTACCCAAATCGGGATTCCTCATTATTTAATAGATCGAGTTTCTAAAGCGGTCTTAATATCTCGGGGCATTATTGTTATCATTATCATTAATTTTTCGTCTAAGGGGCTAAGGCAAAGGGGAGCAGTGTCTCGTCAAGACAACAAAGGAAAATCGTGGCTGCCCAATGACTTGTTCTAGTACCATTTGCACGCCTAAGTTCTCGTACTAAAAGATTGTCAACTGACGGTAACAAGATAGGTGTAGTGGTTGGAAGTGCTTTTCGAAACATTAAAGTGGGAGGATGTCGTGTTAATCAATTTTCAACGGTTCTGCGTGCACACGACATCGTCCACAAGCTGTTGGAAGTTGGACATTAATTGGGCAACCCGATTGCAATCATCGATGTTACCTGGATGCGTCGTAAATGGAGCGGCATCATAAAATAGAGAATAGCATGAAAATATGGTACGAAATATAGAAAAAGATTGAACTCTCTCCTTCGGGCAAGTACTTGAGAGAACGACACTTAGTGATGAATCCGTTCGCTTTACACAGGATTCATACCTTAATTAACTAATGAGGGAGAGGTGTATAATGTGACTAGACATGGATGCATAAATACTGAGTTTTTATATTGAACAATATATCCAAAAATTTAAATGTAGGTTTGGTTTTTAATGGCTAAGGGTAATGACCACAATTGTTACCTCGAGGTAGTCCTTGTGAAACCGGTCGGGGAACCAAATCTTCCGGTACATGGCGACCGACTGAAGCGCCTTCAGGCCCTTCACGGACGTCGGCATCAGGAGCTCCGACGAAGAGGAGAACCCGAGCCTCTTTAGTGTCTCGCCGCTGATCGAATCCGTCATGGCCAGTATCGACCCCGATATCACCATGGCTCGGACCATCTCCGGGTACATCTCCGCCATCTTGAACGCCACCATCCCACCGTAGCTGAACCCCACCACCGTGCACGTCTCGACGCCGAGCTTCCTCAGCGCCTTCACCAAACACTCGGCCTGAAAATTGGTCGGAGAAGGAAAGAGAGATTATTTTGGAAACTAAAGTCAGATTTTATGTGTCGACTCGGATTTGAACTTGTTAATGAAACTGAACCGCCAAAGTTGCTAGGCTGATAACGTAATCCAGATGATATCTGCATTACAAACCTTGTGTATGAGAAAACTTTTTTTCATTAAGACGAGTGTCTACTTTAGGTTGAAATCATTAAAGTTGACCGATTGCTCCAAAGTCTAAGTAAACTACCGAAATTTTTAAGTATTTAGGAAAACACTAATCTCTTAACATAAACTATAATATTGGATACAACAGGAATTTCACACACTCAAGTCACTTGAACTGAATGATGTCCATATTTAGCTGCGTGCAATTTGAAGTGCAGATGGCTATGCATAATCTTGCTCCTCCTTGGAGCTAGCTCAACCCTACCTGGAACGCTGGTGACCGGTCACTCTTGTCGGTGACCGACTCGCCGAAGAATATGAGGTCAGGGATGTAAACGGCGTATTTCTTCGTCAACGGGCCGACCTGGAACTGCCACGTCACGATGCCCTCGGCGGCGAAGCCATGGATGAGGACGACAGCGGGCTTCGTGGGGTTGACAAGAACGGTTTCGTCCTTGCTCTTGGCCTTCTTGTCGGGCTTCCTGATGGTCTCGCGCGGCACCCAGAAGTTCATGACGGTGCCGGGCTCGATCTCCGCCGTGTAGGGCCGGATCCCTGCCCTCTTCATGAGGCCATGCAATAGTGGTTTCTGGAGCTCCACGAAGTTCACCATCTCTCTCTCCCTCTCTGTGTCTGATGTGGATGTGTGTGTCTCCCCTTGTTCTTGCGAGAGAGAGAGAGAGAGTACTAATAACGAGAGGGATGAAGAAGAGAGATTTTTAAACCGAGAAGAAGGTGGGGTTTGGTGTTGGGTTGCTGTCGAATGTTTAATCGATTGTTGGGGGTCGAACGCGAAACAGGATCGAGAAGTTTGCATGCAAAACTACACAATCTTGGAAGCTTTCTCCCAAGATCTTCGATACTGTAAATAAATGAGGCAGGGCCACGAGCAAAACGAGACAGCAAGCTAAAAGATTTGATGGGGGATGTGATTTCTTGCACGGTATCCATTCGTTCAGATCGTGGGTGTGGGTTGTGATTGTGAACAATAACAAGAAATCGAAACGGTTTACCAGAAATTTTGTTTACTCATAAAGAAAAAAAAGAAAGTTTGCTGTTTGAATGGACAAGCCCAAAGGTTGTTTGGTTTTGGATCAACTGCCACTGCCTACTCTTTTTGGGACGAAAGTCTGTTGGACCAGCGCTTAGAGTGACTCAAAGGGTCAGGACAATACCCCCACCACATGGCTTTGTCAGATTTGTTATGGCATCTGACGATGAACAGGGCAAATACTCGGTCTCCGACTTCAAGTGAATCACAATTGTTGATCTTTTGGGACCGCTAAGCAGCGCTCGCGTTGAATCCACGATATCAATAACTATGATCTGTTCGATCCATTGGATTTGGGTCCAAACAAGAAGTTTCCCTAATAGAGGCCACGAAGCGATGTATATAGAATAATGATGTGGGTTGTCCCAGAAGAACTCCGAAGAAATGTTTGAATCTTAACAGGTTTGCAAGAAGAACTTCTGATGGTTCCGAACCTTTTTTTCAATGTGATTTCCAAACATTTTCTTTGTTCAGCATGATTTTCGAACTTTCAAAGATTCACTCAATATTGTCGTTTGATTGCAAAGTCTACGAGCGCAGCTGACGGAACTGTAATTTCTATTAACTTGACGTTAGATGTGCCATGTGGCTTATCTAGCTTTCATATCGTATAACCCTTTCTCTCTCCCATTATTTGGCCCCAAAAGAAAGGAAGAGGACGAGGAAAGGCAAAGAGATTTGTTGATGTTGGAAAATGACGTGACAATTCATATAATTATTTCGGTCCAGAAAACAACAATATGACAGTCTACGCCACAAAAAATGCATGCAATACGGCAATATACCTAACCCAAGGATTACATCAAGCGAATATTTGAAACTTCAGATATTACATTAAACAAAAAACGGTTCAAAGACCGCATTGAGCATTAAGAAAAATTCGGAGATCAATCGTGTCATTTTTAATTTTATATATTTATATATATTTTTCTTGTGATTACAAATAACACCCAATCCAAGAACTTAAGCTATAATACTGCAAAGAAAATTCAAGGGGGTATTACATTATTCTTAAAGATGAGTCCTAATGATGGCAAAAACCTTACTTAATCTACCTACATGTTGTTAGAGGTGTTTTAATGCGTTTGGTGCGAATTGACACAAGTTTGGATTGTAAAATTGAAGATTTTGGGGATACTTATAGCATCGATTCAGAAACAAGACTATGATGGGATACGCAAGTGTGTACAGCGGTCAATTTAACCCTTTGCGGATAAAGTTTGCATTCAATTGAATGAATGGATCGAGAAAACTACTAATGTTCGGTTCGATGCCAAAAGGTTTAGGAACATACCGGTATATGTGGTTAGGAGCACAGCACACATGCGGCTCCCCACATATCGATCCGTGTTTGAGTTTCGCATCCAGACTTCTATTCGAATATCACTTGTTAGATGATAATTTCAAGCACTCGGATCTTGTAGATCTGTATGAGTGGAAGTTCTTCCCTACAATATAAATACAAAACTTGGCTTATTCATTTAACTATCTTTTACATCGTTCGGAATGCAGCATGGATCGACGATGGACTAGTCTCCCGCCGGAGCCGTAGTCATTTTACTCTATCACATCGCATCGCATACTCACAAACTAAATAACAGAGATGTACATGCACAAACAACACTTGATATCTAGGGTTTCCGATGATACAAACGCCCACTGATTATGTGATGGTTAAGTTTACCTATCATGCCTTGTTATAAAGTGAGCGGTTGAGTGGATAAACGTACGTCCTCTGCAACCTCTGGCACTTCCAGGACAATATAAATGCTGTTGGGCCGTATCTGCGTCCCTCTCCCAATTTAATTAGCTTGAAAGCCACCTCCATTACTGCATGTTTTAGCCCCACATTTCCCACTATTGATTTGGGTTGGTTGTACGAGATTAACTTGCGATGTTCTAATGTTCTTTGGCTCTCTCCCCAAAACCCTGGGTCGAGAGGTTGGTGTTCATACACCGTGTTCGTATGTAATTGCCAATAAAAAAAATTTAAAACTAAATTGATTGAACAAAACTAATAAGATTTAGAACTGAATTGGCATAATTACAATAAATTTATGACTTTTTTGATAATTTTTCCTCTCGAGTGATGATGCATATAATATTGAGCAATTGAACATAAAGTTAATTGTTTGTCGGTCATGTTGAAAGTCGTTATCCATAGAGATATGGGATATTCATTGAACAGGTACTTTTTCATTAGTATGTCGGCCGAATTATGACCTTACAAGTAACAAACTTAGTTTTTTGAATTCATGGATAAAATCGTGGGTCGCTTTTTTGTCTTGTCATTGAAAGTGAAGGAAAATCAATCTTAATTAATCAACAGTCTGTCCTATTTCGATCATGAGCTAGATAAAATTCAAATAGAGTTTATTTTCCTGTCACGTTAAGAGACGGGGTGAGTCGATGCAAATTTCGGTAGTGCACAGGATAATATTGAACAGAATGTCGTATTCACACCCTTGTGCGTAGTCAGAGTGCTTCACTCACTCTCACGTCAGACGTCAAAAAACATTTATTTGAAGAGGTTTAGTTTGCATGAATTTGAGATTTCGGCAAAGATTTAAGTATTGGAACTAATTATAATTAGGGAGCAAGCTATGACGAAGGCAAATTTAGGAGTCTCAAGATATTCCAACGAACCTCCTACTCTATTTCTAATACGATGCAGAGTGCTGTCGAATTATATTCTTAATTGATTTAAAATTTTAAGTTGTTGAATTAACGCTTCGAGGGTTAAATATTCACATGCTTGCTCAGCAAACTATATGCCATGTTCAAATGTGATGTAAGAGAAGGGGAAAAAAAAATCCTGCCGGCAAATAAAAAGACCACGTCAGCAGATGAGCCATTTGACTATGGGCTCAATCCCCACTGTGGGCAGGCCTGGTTAGCCTTGTGGCTCATACGGCCTAGCCCCACTTGCTCAACATTCAAATGTAACAAAAGAAATGCCGAGGGGTTGACTTATTAATATCGACTCGCGAGGCGAAGTCCGACACATTACTTAACAAATCGATTTCGAAATCTTAGTAAATCCGGCGTTGCTAGATACAATTTTTGCTCGAGCTATTGAGGAAAAAATCCCGATTCGAATCGGGATCTACTTCTTGTCCAAAAGTTTCGATCGATTAGTTGGCTTAGAGATCGATGACACGGGCTTTGGAATTAGGTAGAGTCACTCGTTAGCGAGTAGATCAATGCGATGCCTAAGATTGGATACGAGCCGTCAATAATTGTCAATCGGGCTCTCGCGACACGTGGCGCGTTTCTATGGAGCGTTGGATTTTTCATTTTTGCCAAGGAAGGGCCAACATAAGCTGTTGCGTTGACCTTGGGGGGGCTTTTGCTATAGTTCTGTTCACCTTCTCAAACCGTATGCCCGTATTTAAATTTGAAATTAAATTGCGTCCGTGAATTTGCGGAGTTAGGTTTGGGCATCTCAACGTCCGAAGGTATGTCCACCCAATTCCTGCTTTTTTTTTTTTCGGTCAGCGACCTGCTCACGTAATTCACAAGTTTTCAATGCGGTCATATGCGCACGTTTAGGAAAGGATGCAAATCCAATGTGCAATATGGCCCACGAACTTTTAATTTGTTTAATATGATCCATGAATTTTAGCTCAATGTGTAATGTTGTCCCTAAACTATTCATTTATTCAATGTGATCCCTGGACTTTTAATTTGTTCGATGTAGTTTATGGACTTTTGGTACATGTTCAATATAATCCTTAAACTAAATGAAAATGTATAATATTTGTCTTTCCATTCATTCAAGTTCAGGGACAATATTAAGTATTTTCATATAGTCGAGGGGTTATATTGAACATGTACCAAAAGTTCAAGAATCGCATTTCACATTGAGCTAAAATTTAGGGACCATATTACACATTTAGCCAAAGTTTATAGACCATTGGTGTAGTTATCCCTTTCCAATGCGGTCATGCAAGGCTAGGAGCTACGCGAGAAAAATTTGGTTCGATAGTTTTGTGAGAATACGAGTGTGCTTACATCTAGGACCAGATCTTCGAGCGGCCTCAACAAGGCTAATTAGAGCTAGGGAGCTCTACTCGCCTCATTTGTTACGACGGGCAAGCCTATAAATCAAGTTAGGCTCGACGTCGAGTCGAGTTCCGACCCAGTCCCGAGCACGCTCGACGATCATCGCTCCCCCCCTATCCCTATCTTCAAATCAGCTAAAAGATCGATCTCCTCCGCGTCCTTGGAAGAAGACCCAAACGAATCATGATAACGCCTAGGAAACAACATAGGCAAATCCACGGGCAATCCACGTATATGGTCGTGCAATCTAATTGATGATGGCGGTGAAGATTGACGTGAGGGAGAGGAGAAAAAAAGGTCAAATGATTCCCACGACTCGATTTGTTCCTCGCGAAATAATAGCACCTGGGAAAGACGCGACCAAACCATGTGTGGCGAGATCGTCTAGAATTGCTACAAGATCCCCGAACAGCCCCGAACAAAGATTGACATGATGATGACATTCCGAGGCTCCAAGCCCCCTTCCCTTCCTCCCCCCCGTTCCACGTGTCGCCGTCGCGTCATCGATCAGCTCGCCGTGACGAACGGTGGTTTGCCCGAGTGCGACCGTTGTTGGCCGACCTAAGACGATCTTTTAAGGCCAGGTTTGATTATCGAGAAACAAAGTACAGATCCGTGCAAGTATTCCGCTCAGTTCTTTCAATTTGCAACTTGCAAAATTGAAATATAAGGCTAATCACGCGGTTTCGTGATTAAGCCGCGTGGCATCGAACTTTCAATTCGTAGCATAATTTTTGAGATATACGATGGTTAAGTGTAGAAAATGCCTCGAGAGCTGTAATTATGTTATGTGCGATAGGAATAGCATTTTCTTAGCGTGCGTTATTAAAGGCATATTTTCGACACGTTGATACATGTACTTTCTCTCGGTACAATATCTCGATAACACGATATTCTAAAAAGTACTCCTCAACAAAGTACCTGCTCTCGATTACATTCGGCTGAATCAGCTTGTCGGGCTACGTCAAAATTGCATTAACCAGATTAGTAGATGTGTACTTATGCACTTCTACTACATTGGTACATCTTCCCTTTCGATACGCGCACCGATGCTCAGGGAACCCTCCCGCTCGAGAGACTCTTCTTTTGCGACATACCCGTCTGCCCCCTTTCGTCGTATCCGAGGTGACGTATTTCGACGACGATTTCCTCGGTATGAACTCTTATGATTAGAGTGATTCGGTGCTTACCAACTTTTCTTAATTATCGAAAGCCTGTGGCTCGCTGTACCTTCCCTGGTGTAGATCTGCATAGAGCGGGGACAATCAGAGGGTTACAGTCCTTTCTTTTTCGACCTTTATCTTTTCGTAGGACGGCTTATCAGGGAGGGTTCTCCTCCAACGCAATCTCTCCAACCCTTCTTTCCGAATGCCATCTTGCTGGTCCAATCTTGAATCTGGGTCTGTCTCCCTCCGTCTCTCCTCTCTCGCTTTTGCTTTACTTCCTCGAACTGCCTCAATCGCATTTCCCTTTTTAACTTTAGTGGTACCTGAAAAAGTTCTTGTCTTCTTGATGCACACACTAGGACCAGTACCGGAACCAAACGAAAAGAAAAGGAAAGAGAAGAAAAGAAAAAAAAAACGAAAGAAAGAAATTTGCCTCCGACTTGGAGAGACAGCAAAGAGCACATGTTCAAAGATTGAATCATGAGCTTGACCGATGACCTCACCGAGGGCAAAAGAAAAAAAAACAGACTTGACCAATGGGGGATGACATGCGGATAAAACTAGCTCTGTAGCTCAAAGGGTGGTTTTGACAAGAATATGCTTCGATCGAAGTACCGTTTTCGACACAAATTTGAATACGATCACAAGGATTTGGTGGCTTACGCACGGTTTTTTTTTTGAAGAAGTGGGTCGGCGTGAAAATCAGTTCTTGATCGGCATTGGTTGCTGCTACGTGAAGGATTAAAGACGACATGGTAATTTACTTGATGCGTAGGGAAGGCATATCTTTACGACCCTTTCCAAGGGGCCGCACTGTCGGAGAAAACATGGGTCTTCCCACTTTCTTTTGGTCGAACAAGATTTGTCCGTTGCTCCCCACCCCCACAATCCACACCACGTTACATCACGTTACAGCACTAGTAGCCGGGGGCCGAATCGAGGCGATGGGGATCGATCGAAGGGACCTCGGAAGGCGATGCGCGGGGCACCATCGAACGTCGAAAAAAAAGGACGGGGCGAGCCGGTCCCGGCCTCGGCGACGTGTTCGGTTCGACCGGGGCCGGGCCGGAGAGACAGAAAGGGTGGGGGCCGGTGGGGGAGACGGAGACCAGCTGGTCTGCCGCTACTTTTCGAGTCGGATCTTCTTCCGAACTATACAATAATTAATAATCGCACTTTAGTCCATAAAGAGTATGCTACATCTAAGATTGTAGCATGGCCCCTCCCCCCCCCCCCTCCCCCTTTTTCCTTCGTTCTTGTTAGGATTCAGTTTGGAACTCCGTTTTGTCGGGGGGCGGGGATGGGGGGGCCCACTTTGACCCCCATCCTGCGATCTGGTCTGGTCCAACGTTTGAACGACCTGCGTTTTCCCGAAGAGAGAGAGATTCCGTGGCGGAAACGCTTTTGAGCGATGTCGGAGATTCATTCCAGTTGTATCTCGTGGCTTTTGAGGAATGTGTTGTTGATGTTCTTGTTGTTTATGCGCTCGATACCGTGCCGTAATATCCACCTTCCTTTCCTTTTTTTTCTTTTTCTTTTCTTTCTATTTGCCGGTATTTATTATTATTACTATTATTATTATTATCGAGTTTTTCTTCTTTTTATTTTAGCGCGATTTATTTAAAAAAAATTCTGGAAATTAGGTCGAATACAATACGAAGTTGCGCTCGCGCAGCGCGGATCGGGGTGACGTGGCGCCTGGATCGGGCGACTGGGATGGTTGGATTTTATTATTATAATGGTTTTTTTATTATAATTGCTTAATTATTATTATTGTTAATATTTTCTCGGGCAGGAGATACGATCCGCGCGATCTGGGAAAGGCGCGACCGGAGGTGGGGGCCCCACCGAATCCAACGAGCCACATTACATCATGATTGATTTTTTTTAAAATTTTTTCTCCCTTTCTTTTCCGTTTTTTTTTTCTTTTTTCATTTTCGTGTTTTGGGAGGGGGGGGGGGATTGTGGGTTTGGCCAAAGACATGATGACGATTGAACGCGAATGAAAGGTTCGTGCGGGATGGATGATCGAGCATATCCCGCATTTCCATTATATAATAATTACAGTAGGTATTTATTTGGACCACATAGATATTTCGTAATTAGTAACAGGAAAAAACCACAAAAAATCACGAATTATATTCACTGTGACACATTTACCTTAAGAATTTATATGCGTGTGACATATTTATCCTTCTTTAATGTTCCGTCATTGAGCACCATTAAAAATCTACCTTGCAGGGATGCCGGAAAGCAAACATTGTTAACATGACGCGCACGTGACTAGCTGAAAAATCATCTGACGGAACCTTGATTGACGGAGGGTAAATGTGTTACGTAAATACAAGTTTTTGATTTTTTTACGTCACAAGACAAAGTTTAGGGTAAATATGCACATAGGTACGAGTTTTGGTTTTATATATCACAAGAAAAATTTTAGGGTAAATATGTCACGTAAGTACAAGTTTTTGGTTTTTTATGTCACTAAGTAAATGTGTCACAGTAAGCATAGTTTGAAATTTCTCACTCCGATCGGGATACACTATTTAACATCCCGGTACATATCCCTTCTTCAAAGACCAATTTGATGGAAAGACACTTACATCCGAATACGAACATCTAGTGCCAAAACAAAGCGGCTGCTACTGGTCTATGAAGCGACATTAGCAAATTCGCAAAACTTCTGGGAGCTCATGTAGAAATTGCGCACTTCATCTTACGATTTTGACACATCCGTCCGTCCACGCCCAATTTCATTTTCCATCCTCCTTCGCCGATTTCATCGTCAACAATCATGAAAATCAAAATCGAGTAAGGCCTATCCTTAGTTTAGGGCGAGTTTGTTTCACAAAAAAATAATAAAAAAAAAAGTTAGGTATGAATTGCCGTGGATAATGAAAACATTTTCCGTCGACTAATTCTTCTAAACAATAAAACCAATCATACTCCACAAAAATGTTACCCAAAAATCTCGAGTTCTTCACGGAGCAAACACCCCCTAAGAATCCTTCACGAATGGTCACTTGGTTTCCCAATTTTTTATAACCCCCTTTTCGAAACCAACGCACCTCGTTAGTCGGAAACAACGAGAGGAAAAACAAACATCCCCCTCTGCCGATCTTTTTGAAACCATAACATATGCTCGACATGGCTGGATTTTCTTCGGGAAGGGCGACATTAATCGGAATAATAATAACGAATCAATTTTTTCTCAATCGGCGCGGGCTAGTAATCATAAAGACTTTGGGTTTACAAAAAGATAGATAAGAAATTGCACGTGTAAGTGGACCAACCGACGCTGATGTGTGCCCAATTGCGCCTTGGGGTGGTCGCTCCCGGCCTCCTCCTCCTGCTCCTGCTGCCGTGTCGTGTGTTTTTTTTTATGGTTATGGGGTTGCATGCAAGCGAGCGCGAATTTGAAGAAGCTAGAGGAGGAGCATCTTTTGGAAAGTGGTGGTCGTCGCTCTCGTCCATCCCTTCAAAACTCGCCAATCTCAAGAAGATCCGATTCTCTCCATTGTCATTTTTCTCCCCCCCTTTTTTTCTTTCGAGAAAAAACAAAAACTCGTTTGAATCTTTTGATTGAACAGGGTCGGTGTTCCAGAGGAGATTGGTCGGGTCTCGCCGTGGATTATTCTTCCTCTCTTTTTCTTTTTTTTTTTCTCTTGCATTTCCCTACGATGTTTTTTTTTTTTGGGTATTTGGTTTTTGGGGGGGTTTTTATTAGGTTTTTTTTTTCTGCCCTTTTGATGGGGGAAGCTTTCCCTTTTTCGAGTTTTTCCCATCTTTGACCCGGAAGATGGTTTCTCTCCCAGCAAGCCAAGATGATTGCATGGACGTCTTTCCTCCCCCTCACGTCTCTCTCGGTCTTTCGCCTCCTTTTTTTTTTTTATTACCTTCTCTTTTTCCCTTATCGAAATAATGTCATTATTTATTTTAGAATAAACATCACAAGAAACTTTAAATTGTACATGCCGTAACGCAAAATGCCTCAAATTACTTGCCCATTATGATCCAAACGCTAGAACTTTCTTTTGCGTCGTAGAAAAATCTCGAACTCGTGCCGGACAAATATACCCTGAAATGAACGGTAATAGTGAGTAAGTTTGCATTTTTTTTTGTGATGAAAAAAAAAGTTGAGGGTATTTTTTTTTTGCGGTATTTACTCTCCATTTTTTTTAAAAAAAATCGATTTTACTCGTGAGATAGAATAGATCTATCGAATTTATACGTATATATATATAATATGAAGGAATTAGCGATGGTTTCGAATGCATCATTTGTTTTTTTTTAATAATCTGTTTTTTTTTTTTTGGTGTGGCGTGGGGGCAGTGACTGATGGTGGGGACTGATTTGTGTTGAGGAATCGGGAGATGTTGAGGTGATTATTATGGGGATGACGAGGGGGGGGGGGGAAGAGGGAGAGAGAAGAGAGAAAGACAATGGTGTGCAGTTCACGTGATTCCACGGTACGATCGCTGATCGTTTTGATCGTTTGTGAATTTCGTGCTCCCATGTTAATAATAATGCAGCAAAACACATAAATATAAAATATAAAATATAAATATAAATTTTTTTTCATAAGAAATTTTGGGGTGGGGTTTAAATTTTTATCGCATCATACGGACGGGACAACGTAGATTGACCGACGATTGGACGCCCAGCACAAACACCTTCAAGAGGACAATCATGTTAAGATTCTTTGCACACCACTCGCGCATGATCACCATGACGACTAACGTGGGTACGGGGAAGATGCCCCCGTCAGCCGGTGTGACCGAGATTGGAGGGTGGGGGCAGCGAGCGAGCAGCGCACTGGCTCCGGCGACATGGGCTCGCAGCAATGTGAACCGTTGGGACGGCTCCTTTGTTCCGTCGGAACGTTTCGATGAGATCTGAAATCGGGTTCCCCCTCCCCCCGCCCCCCTCCCCTCCTGTGCAGCTCGACTCTTCCGTCGACATGCGGCAGTCGCGCACTCGCCCGTCAAGAGGCTCCTATAGAGAAGCGACCAAACTCGTCGGCCCTTAAGAATCGCCGCGTACATCGACGGCACCAGAGGTGGGGGGGACGTTTGCTCTTAGCCGCGACGTGTATACAATTCGCACCGTGCGTAGATCGTAGATGTACGGTGGTGGTGTCCGATGCAAATGGCCGCGTACGGCGGCGCGTGGGGTGTGGGGTGTGGGGTGGGGAAAGGCGCGTGGGGGGCGTATTCCATTTTCCTTGGGAGGCAGGCAAAGTGACAAGAGGGGAGGGGTGTGAGGGAAAAGGTGATTACTAGGAGTAGGACTGGGACTGGGGGATGAATTTCCATTTATATATATTATAATTTATAATTAATTAATTAAAATGTTTTTTTTTGCCAAAAAAATGAGGAGAATAAGGTCACAAAGACAGAGAGCCTCGTGATCGGAGAAGAAGGGGGGGGGGGGGCTGGCGTGGTGCAGATTTAGATCGATCCGTGGAAGACCGTTCCTCCCTCCCTCCCTCCCTCCGTATTCACGTGGCCCTCTTTTGACTGCCCCGATCCCCCCCCTCTGACCAGAACCCACCACGACCTCTCACAGCCTTGTTCCCTGCGCCCCTTCTCTCTCTCTCTCTCTCTCTCTCTAGAAGCGCGGCCCCGTGGATCGGATGCGATCGCGACGGCTGATCGCGGCGAGGCACCGTGCGCGGGCGCGTGAGCGGGGCCGACGTGGAACCCACGTGATTAGGGTATATCCGACCGGCCGTGTATCCGTACGGACTCGGCCGGCGCTCTAACGGGAGATTCCCGCGAGAGAAGCGGGGCTGGCGACGGTAACATCGTGCTCCCCCGTTGCCGACGCGATGTCGTTCTAGCAACCGCGCCTCGAGATATGGAAAGTTCCGAGCGATTCTAGAAAGAAGGTATGTGCGCCCTAGAGAGAAATATGACCGAACGGATATAAACAGGACCGGCACGACATATGGATTCAATTCATAAACAGCGTGATCGTTATTTTTTTTAAAGGACAGTAGCATAATAATACATCGCGTCGAAACATGCGGCTTTTTTGATCGCTTGATTAATCGACCCCCCCCATGTTACAGAACAAATTCGAAATCGAACCTACTCACGCACGGCGGCTCTTTCGGCTCACGCGTGAGCTAAGCTTTGAATGCCGGAGGGAGGGGGGGGGCTGATATTTCCAGGCACGATCTCAAAAAGAGAGCACGGATGCGGCGATCCAAAAGCCTCTCTCAAGACTTGCGAGCCGAGAAATCAAAGATACGCGCGCACATCGCTTCAATGGGCTCCGATGTTTATTTTATACCACATAATAATACGGCCCTCGCCCGTCTCCGTCTCTCTCTCTCTACCACTATCTCTCCAAATGGGGGCCTATAAGTACGCTCCCAAAGAGAGCAGCCGCAACCCCATCGCGTCTGCCCCCCATCAGCAGAGAACGCGCACTTCGCTTCCCTCGCTCGCTTTCCAACTCAACGCGAGCACCACCACTCCCTGTGGCTGCGAAACGCAAAGTACTCCTCTACTCTCTCTCCATCTCTCTCTCTCTCTCTCTCCACAACATGGCAATCTGAACCTGGGACCCTCCCCCCTGCGTTTCTGTCCTTTTTTTTTCTCTTTTCCCATAATTTCGTATGCGCATCCCTCCTCCTCCTACTCCTCCTGGCCATTCCACGACAATCGCACCCCCACCACCACAGGGTCACTGCCCCCAACCTGCTGCTGACTCCTATTTCGACCCCTTCCCCTCTCTCTCTCTCTCTCTCCCCCACCTTATATACTCTCTCCCTCACCACCCATTCAATCCTTCTCATCGCTCACTCCTCTCCTTGTCTCACTCCTCCTCATCATCGTCCTCCCACTATTTTACGTGATCTCGAACGAGGAGAGCTCAGACACACGGGCACAGAGATATAGAGATACTGAGAGAGAGAGAGAGAGAGAGAGAGAGAGAGAGAGAGAGAGAGAGAGAGAGAGGCTGGAGATAGATGATGCATAGGTGTAGCGGAGAGCCGTGCCCGTGTGGCCTGTTCGGGAACCAGGGCGCTTCCTCCTTCTCCATGCTCTTCTCCAAGCCCTTCGACGAGAACGACCTCTACTACTCGTCCTCCTCCTCCCCACCTTCCTCCTCCTCCTCCGTCGACTGCACCCTCTCCCTCGGCACCCCATCCACCCGCCTCGTCGTCGCCGACGACGCCCCCGACGATCACTACAGGCGGGGCGGCGGCGGCGGCGGGAGCGGCGCCCGCCCAGAGCAGCACCGGCGCTCGACCGTGTCCAACTTCTGCTGGGACGTGTTCCAGCGCAAGCACGCCCCGCACGGCAAGGCCAGCCGCGGCGGAAACGGCGGCGGTAATCAGTCGGCGGCGGCGGCGGCGGCGGCGAGCGATCCCCTTCTCGCTCGCCGCTGCGCCAACTGCGACACCACCTCCACTCCGCTTTGGCGCAACGGTCCGCGTGGCCCAAAGGTGCGTTGTGGATTAATTATCCATCGCAACATCGATACGTGTGTACGTCCGACTGTTGCATAAGCTCTTGCATTTTAGTTTTTTGTCCTTTTCCGTGCAGTGTATATGATCGAGAATGTTTCACGTGTGTTGTTTCGAAAATCGTTCTGGTTTCTGCAATTTGTTTAATGGAGTTCCTTTTGTTTTGTTTTGCTTATTTTCTTGTTTTTGGTTGGTCGGTTCATCTGTTCTTCAAAATTACGACAATTCGAATTCTCCGTTCATGGTACTGATAACGTGGCATTCGCAAATAAGAGTGACGAAGATCACCATCATCTAGTGTTTTCTGAACATCCATAATGATTGCACTAGTGCAGTGTTAATGTATGTGTCTGTGTATGTATCGAAGCTCTTCTTCAGTTCTTTTTCTCCCAGTCAAGCAATGTCGTAATCTTTGCCGCTGACCATACATATATCATAGTTCGATGATCATTTCTTGATACCTGTCCGTTAGCATGTTGCATCTCTCTACCTTTTCCGGTATAAAGCATCACCGTTTTCTGAACGTGCAGTCACTATGCAATGCCTGCGGGATCCGGTTCAAGAAGGAGGAGAGGAGAGCGACGGCCGCCGCGGCCTCCGGCGGAGGAGGAGTCGCGGAAGCGCAGCACGTGTACGGCCACCAGTGGGTCCACCAGGCGCAGGCGGCGTCGCAGAAGGTGCCCCCTTGCTTCTCGCCGGCGGCGATATCGGGCCACCACCACGAGTTCCGCTTCATGGAGGACGACGTCGTCGCGTCGGCGCGGGACTCCTCCGACGGCGGGATCTCCTTCCTCTCGTGGCGCCTCAACGTCACGGACAGGCCCAGTCTCGTCCACGACTTCACAAGATGAAGAAACGCACGAAGAAGAAGAAGAAGAAGAAAGATGGATAAAAGAGTCGAGATCACAATCGCCACCCCACCCAGTCCTTTTCCATATAAAATATTAACATATGTATCACGACGTTGATGTTTTGAAGCTTGTTGATGATGGCGATAGTTATGGTCGTGGTCCAATTCTTTTCTTGTTTTTGTTCCCTTCCTCTGTTTTCTTTCTTTTTTTTTTAATATTATATTTTTCTTTTCAACTTTTCCAGCTGTTTCCTTTTCTTCTCTTGCCCAGATGGAGTCCCCAAATGGGATAAATTCCTATTTTCTTGTTCTTGATTATTATTATTTCTTCCCCCCCACCACTTTCGCCTATCTCTTTCGAGCTAAATTTGTACAACCCCACGTTTCTGCAACTTCGCTTTCCTTTAGTTTTCACTCTCTGATGATAAAGTAGAGGCTTTGATGTGGTTGATCTGTCGATTGTTTACCAAACCCCAACGCGAACGACTGCCCGTTCCTATCATTACACGAACTGCAGTTTCATGTGTGGCACCTGCGTGCGTGTGTCGGAGCGAAGCTGGGAGCTGCTCTTGACCCGTTCCACGTGGGCTCGTTGCTGAATTTCATAAAACAAGGCAGGGGTGATGTTGAGAGATCGATGAAAGTTCTGATAAGATTTTACGTGCAGGTGGATCAGCCAATTATCATAATGCTGCTCTTTCTTTCTGATCGATCCAGGAGGTGGTGAAAGAAAAAGAGAGTAGGGTTTCTGCGCACCGATCAGAGCATGGGAATGGGTTTTGTCCATATTAGGTCTCCTTTCAACTCTGTCCCTGAACCCTTTTGAGGGTAGTAGGGTTCATAGACTGATAATTTCGGGGAGAAAACATATGGAGACAATCATGCTTTATGGTCCATCGTACCATTCTTTTTTCTTTCTTTTCCATGGCTTGCTTGAAAGGGAAGAAAATAATGAAAAAAAAGGAAAAGGCAAGAAGGGATAATCTTCGAAACTGCTTCTTGACTCTAGTCTATAGGTGTTTGAAAGGTTCATATGTAGTTTGGTGAATTTGGGCAAAATCGTGTTTCGAATTGCAATTTGCATCACATTGAAGCAAGGTGAAATGACTTTTTAGGAGTTGTTACGAAATGTCATGGCTATACTGCAGTGTTTGTCAAACCACTCAGAAAATTGTAACGTGATCCTTCTCAAAATTGTAATCACTACAAGACCACGTACCCTCTTTACCTATTCAGTGTAATAGAGCAATCAACACCATTCATTTGCATCGTTATTATGATCTATACGTTGAATTTCTTCTAATGTTTACTATAAAACATAGCAGTTGAAAATGCAATTGGCTGAATTAGTAAATGAGTCAACAAAAAAGGATTTTTACTAGATTTGGCATCAATCGTAGAGGAACTTTTACACATTCTCCGTTGCATGGGTGATGTTCAAAGATAGTTTGAATCCACAACTGTCTTCGACTGATAATAATCCGAGAGAAAAATAATATCGGTATCTAGTAACAAGATTTCGTTACTACTGCTTCCCATTTAATAAATCATATCTAGGACATAATGACTGTAAAGTATATATATGAAACACAATCAACTCTTTCGGCATACAAATATAAAATAGACTTGACCAAAGAACATATATAAATTATTTAAAATAAAAAAAAACTCCGTTAAGCTGGTAGGACACATCACGTAGTTATAGGTGTGTAAATACTTTCATAGCCAAAGCTATCGCGCATTCCCAAGTTCAAAAGTTCCATGCAAAACCTAAGTTCTACACGTTATATTACCCATGCACATGCATACACTATAAGTAACTATAGGACTCAATTGTGAACCCACACAACTCAGCAATGATTCATTCTAAGGTTTTATCAAATAGATAGGACCACATCTTCGAGAGCTTTTGTTAACCTTCCCAATCTTTATACAGCCACTCCTCCTCCAATGCAAATCTATAGGCAAACTACAGTCCTGTGATCCTTCGTATGTCGGATCGAGCCCATATCTTCTGTTGTTATATACATGTATGTGCATGGGGCAAGTTCAACATATATACCCCCGAAATACTACACCAATCTTGTTACTCTGAGAAGGTCTGAACACCAGACCTCTGACCTCTGCTAAGTTCAAGAAAACTCGTGGGAAAACTCTTGCTCCTCGCGTTACAGCAGCTTCCCTTACATAAAGGAAGATGTTAGCTCCTACAAACTCAAAAAGCAAAAGAGTCTGTACTTACATGCACTGTGAAGAGGAAGCCAGATGTGTCTATCGCGCGCTTCCTTTGATTCACAGCTAGGTTTCGCATCACACGATCTCCAATCGTGTCAGCTAAATCGTTGTCATCCATTGTTGGGTTTCGAGCTTGGGCCGCCCACGGTAGGCTCGATCCGAGCCCAATCCGTTTCCATTTGAATGGTCCCTGGAGGGAACTCGTTACAAAGAGGCAAAGAACACTTCAAAAGAGATGAACTGAGGTACAATAACGTGAGTGGAGGCATGCGAGCTGCAAAGGAGATGGAGAAAAAGTGGTCGTGTGCGACTTGAGAAGCCGAGAGCAATGCCGAAGTTCCCCCGGTAGAGAAGCTCCAAGCGAGCTTGTCGGTTGGATTGTGGGCATATTTGATCGTCGATATACCGGTATAGGATTTTAATTCTTATGATGAAGCTTTTGCATTTTATACCTTGCTTAGGTATATCATATTAATTTCTTATAGTTCGGGTCTGGCAATTTTTGACACAAATTAGGACGTGTAAAATGATTATGTGGCAATTCCAATACCGACGCATTAACACGAATTTAACACATATAAGTTAGCATAAGAAATAAAAATTTAATTTTTCAATGATTATACGGCAATTCCAGTTATGACGTGTGAAAACAAATTAATCTGCCAAGTTCTTGGTTCACTTAGGAAGTCCATATCTTAATTTATCACGGGCAAAAGTTGTCTTCCCATCGAATTTCTCTAGCTCGATCCTCGGTAGAAATACACTCGACACATCATTAACTTGGGTAACTTTTCAACAACGCTTTAGTTTTTCATCAATCCCAGATTGACAAAACAATGAATAGCAAAATTGCTAACAAGATCGGGTAGTCGCTTCCCGCCCTTTGCAATTATAAAAACTTGCTAACAAATTTATTAGGCTTAAAGGATTAAATTTAAAAAATTAAACATGTTTCCCAAGTTATGCATTCTACAACAGATGGAAACCATCCATCCGAAAAATTAAAAAAAGGAAAAGAAAGAAAAACTTTCGATTGTGATCATAAACTGTGTATTTGGTTCCTTTTCAATCTTTTTGCTTATAACTACTCAATCCCCTTCACGAGTGTCTGTTGCATGGAGCGCCGACTATTTATGATCAGAAGCGACACCAAATCGAGGGACGTGATCGGAATAATCACGCTGAGGCACGCCCACGGCTGATCGGCCCGCGAAGGCTTTGGTGCCGGTGGTGCTGGTAGTGGTGCTGCTTCCGGGAGTGTAGCCGCCGCAGTTCCCAGTACACGGAGCCGAACCCTTTTTCAGGGTCTGGAGAACGATCAGACTAGGCTCCTCCCTATTGACCTGTGCTCCTCCGTGGCCGTTAATTAGAACCCGGCACGCCTTGCTTGGTCGCATTGATGCTCCCATCAAAAACAGCAAAATCATCGCAACGACTGCTACTTTTGAAGTCAGGATCTTCTCCATCCTTGGCCGATTTCCAAGAATCTCTCTAACTTTATCCTGCTTTGGTTGTCGCAAGCTGTGAGTCTCTTTGGGGGTACGATGAAGAGAATGGGTCTGAGGACGACTCGTACTTATATTGGGCCATTGGAAACCGCCAGCACTTGCTTCGATTCTTCTCCTCTTGATCGAAATTGTTGAACGGGCTTGGGATTTTTGAATTTTTGACTGCCATAGTAATGGAGAACCAGAATGGAATTTGACTTCACTGGTTATAGAGAGGGAAGAAGAAGAAGGAGAATTTGAATTGGTCGTCAAGGAGACCAATTTTTTCGACAGCGAACGACAGCATTCTGAAATTCAACATAATTCGTGATAGCTACCTGAAACGATGAGGTAATTACTACATGGTTCATCCATCCATACCATGAAAATAACTTAAATTGCTTCGTGTTATTGGCACAGACCTGGCTATACATTCGATTGCAAATTCAAAAACAAAAGACTCGGGTGTTTGGACAAGAAAGTCTACCGAGCGATCTAAAAGTGCCACGTGGTTACGAAGCGTGAAGGGTCTGTTGGATTACTAATTGAGATGCACTTCCGTTAATAGGCATAGTTCACATAAGAACGAGCACGATAATGTTAAGAAAATACTTGTAATAAGGCGCGAATGACCGTATTAGACGAGTATGCGTAAAAAAAAGGTAAGACAAATGAGTGACTTATCGGTTACGTAAAACTTGAATTGGGAAATGTGGGTGTTGAACACATTTTGTCACGATCGACGGTGGTCAAATAAGAAGTGATTTTGTAAATTCAAAGGTAAGACAAAGAGGATGAGTTCGTTTGAATAAGGTGGGATTAGGAAAAACTTGGGCAACAGAGTTGTAAACCGTGTCTTGATCACATTTGTAGAAACATTCTCGTCTACCAACCCTACATATAGTTTCAACACTAAATTTAAGGTAGTGCTAGCGATATTTCTGGATGTTCTCTTAAGAGTCTCACTTTCGTTACGAAATGTTCGATTTGAGTCATAACTTTTCTGCATTGCCCGCAACACAAAGGCCCGAGGTTGTCAAGCTTGTCACCGTTACACTACCAAAATGTTAACAATCGAGAAATCTCTTCACACAAGATATGTCACAGTTAGACAACTTGACACGAGTTATTTAGAATTACACTTATAACATGAATTGAACTTATGAGTCATGTGCATTGGTCAGGGCTCGGTCCACTGCTTAGAGTATCGTACCGGTGCTGCGCTCCCCAAAGTTGTCCTAGTGCTCGGGATTTTGTTCGTGGTTTGATTTTCATTTTGCATAGGTTGTATTTTCTTCCCTCTCTGGTTGGAGTGAATTCTCCCTAACCATAACTCTGGTGGGTAGGTTATAAGTTTAAGGACACTACTCACATAAAATTTAACCGAATAGGCATATAGGCAAAGCTCATGTTCGTAACTCACTAATCCAGAGACAATACCATCCAATCTGGACGGAGAAAAACAATGACTCTTTCTTGATACGCGCCGGCTAAGGAGAATGTTTCTTTTTGGGCGCAAGTGGTTTTCTTGTCATGGACGATCATGCGCGCTCATGTACAGTTTGAAAGATATCGCTTGCAGAAGTTTATGTCTCGACCCCGGCGATGGGGAACAGAGAAAGGAAATTCCTAGGAGGAATGCTTCAGAGAAAAAGGGTATTCGTATGCTGCGATGCCGCTGTTCCTCTCTTCGCTTGTTGCGAAACTCCCGTTTCTTTTTCAGCAATGCAGAAGTTATGCGTCGTGCTATCAAAGATGAGCATAGCTACAGTCTGGAATTCCAATTCAAGTCTAGTCTCTCGTTCAACCAAAGGTAACTAGTTGAAAGAACGAAGCCGCAACCCGACCACATCGAAGCTTTTCCAAAGCACATGGTCTTACTAACATACCTCAGAAAAGGGGCATTTATACCTTAGTAAAGGGGCATTGCAGAAAGTGTGGAATTCCAATTCAAATTCGAAAGTCTCATTCAAACAAACGTACCAATTGCGTGCGACAGGAACGAACAGGAATGATTACCCAATCGGTCCTAAACTCAATGTACGAATGCCGATTTAGTCTCACACTTTTTCATTCTATCAATTTAATCATAAATTTTTTGCGCAAATTCCAAAGTAGAAAATCGCCAACATGGCCCGTATGGCACATCGCCGCATCTAACGATTTTCAGCAAAATTGGCCGGAAGGACCATGTTGGAATTTCACGTAAAGATTTAGATCTATATTGACAAAATTGAAAAGATAGAGTTATGACTGAGTGGACAATTTTTCCGAAACAAACGCTCATTTAAATAATCACAACATACAGGAACATGCCTACTATTCAGCAGAAAAGAACCAGAACGACAAGTCCAAACCAAAAGGGATTTCCTAAAAGTTGTTGACAATGTTGGTCATGGTGGAAACAAAAGAGTTCACGAATCGACCCGGCATGAGGTGTTGGGCACGGACAACGTGTGCAGTATGAAAGCTTTTCGGGTTATTGGCCGGCGTTGACTTCTGCTGCAGCGCTGCTCCACCCATCTGGTATGTTGGTGGCACTCCAGCTTTCTTTCTTCTTTTTGTTCGGTCACTCTTCGCGAGATTCGTGAGTTTTAAAAGTTTAATTGCGAGTCAATTCAAACTTAAAGCGCTCAATCTGCCCGCACAGGTTTACTGAGAGTGCGTTTGGCTACTATTCTGCTCTTAAAAAAAAAATTTCTTAAAAATAATTCTTTTTTTATTTTATGCTTAGGAACAATTTCTAAAAATTTGAAGATGTTTGGTAACTATCCAAAATTTCTATACTTAGAATAGAAAAAGAACAGAAATGCATTTGGTAACTACATAAATTTTTTTTATTAATAATATTTTAAAATTTTTAAAATTTCTTTTTTTCTATTTTTCTTCTTCTTTCCCTTGCTTGGCCAGGTCGTCAGCGATGGCAACTGGCCATAGGCCAGGGCCAACGAGGGCTGGACCCTCGTAGCCGCCCTTGTTAGATCTGGCGAGGGTGGCTAGCAGTTTGGGCAAGAGTTGTCCTCACTCAGGCCGTGGACCATTCTCGCCGGATCTAGCAAGGGCGACGGCGAGGGTCGTCCATGCTAGATCTGGCGAGAGCAGCCCTCACCCTTGTCGACCCTGGCCTAGGGCCGGCGGCTGGCTATCGGCCACGGCTCAGGAAGAAGAAGAAGGAAAAAAAAATTTCTTTTCCATTTTTTGATTCTTATTCCTATTTGCTTCTCGATTTTATTCTAAAACTGATTCTGGGAACAAATTTTTGCAAATTTGTACACAGGAACAAAAAACTTACCAAACGGAATTCTGTTATAAAACTGATTTTGGAAACAAAAGAATAGAAATAGTTACTGTTTGGCCAGTTGCCAAACGCACCCTAAGTAAACAAGAAGAAAAGGAGGCAACGGGGCATCAGAATAGAGTAAATCTCAAAAGAGTTAAGGGGGTTAGGTTATCCAGTTAGAAAGTAGAACATTCAATTTATGAGCCTTACTAATCCAATCTGCTACTCTATTAGACTTTCTAATGTAGTGGGCTAGAGTAATGTTTTTGAACTAGTCCATAACCCGCCTGACTTCTAAGATAAGTGCATCCACTTCCCAAACTTTAATGAGTTAACTAAAGTCAAATAGTACTACTCTAGTACAATCTCTTCATCTCTTCACTTCGGAGAGAGAGAGAGAGAGAGAGAGAGAGAGAGAGAGAGAGAGAGAGAGAGAGAGAGAGAGAGAGAGAGAGAGAGAGAGAGAGAGAGAGCTGCTGCTTGCAACCCTAGGGTTTCGGTATGTTTTGCAGATGATGACGGGGCCAGATCCGCTACTCTATCCAAAGAGGGAGTTTGCAAATTTAAGGTTGTTATTATATATTAACAAAAAAACTATTATTTATTACAAAATACTTGAGAGGGCCGCAGGTACCCTACGGGAAACGACAACTTTAGTGAGATGGGTTTGAGACATTATATTGAAATATGTAGCAAGTTTTGAGGCGGGTTTGAAAAGCAATAAAATGTCATTGGGACGACGTCCCGTCCCGCTTCCATTCCTATCGATTGATCAGGAACACAAGATAGTTAATCATAATGTTGTCTGGAATTGCAAACTGCAAGTTACAACACATTGAAGTTGGGTGAAATGATTTTTTATAAGTTGTTACGAGATGCTACAACCGTACTAAAGTGTTTGTTGAACGACTCACAAAATCGTAACGTAGCCCTTCTCAAAGCTGTTATCACAACGAAACCATGCACCCTCTACCTATTTAGTGCAAAAGAGCAATAAACACCGTTTGTTTGCCATCATCAATTATGATGTATATGTTAAATTTCTCCTTATGTTTACTATAAAACATTGCAATTGAAAAAGCAGTCGGCTGAATAAGTAAATGAGTCTATGAAAAAGAATTTATTATTAGATTCACTGTCAGTGTAGAGAAATTTTCATACATCCTCAGTTGAATGGGCGATATTGAAAGATATTTTGGATACGCAACTATCTTTGACTAATAATAATCCAAGAGAAAAAATATTGGTATCTAGTAATAAAATTTTGTTACTACTGCTTACCATTTAATAAATCATATCCAGGACATAATGACTGTAAAGTATATATATAAAACACTATTAACTCTTTCGGCATACAAATATAAAATAGACTTGACCAAAGAATATATCTGAAATTAGTTAAAATTAAAAAAAAAACTCTGTCAAGCTGGTAGCATACATCACGTACTTGCAGGTGTGCATGCGTTCCCAAGTTCAGAAATTCCATGCAAAACCTAAGTTGTATACGTGATATTATCCATGCTCATGCATACACTATAGGTAATTATACGACTACTGCGATTGTTAAAGGTTACACAACTCAGCAATGATTCATTCTAAGGTTTTATCAAATACCTAGGACCACATCCTCGAGAGCTTATGTTATCCTTCCCAATCTTTTTGCAGCCACGCCTTCTCCAATGCAAATCAATAGGCATAATACAGTCCTGTGTTCCTTCGCATGTCGGATCAAGCCCATATCTTCTGTTGTTATATACATGTATGTACATGGGGCAAGTTTCAACATATATATCCCCGAAATACTACACCAATCTTGTTACTCGGAGAATGTCTGAACACCAGAACTCTGCTAAGTTCAAGAAAACCCGTGGGAAAACTCTTGCTCCTCGACTTACAACAGCTTCCCTTACATAACGGAAGATGTTAGCTCCTACAAACTCAAAAAGCGAAAGAGCATGTGCTTACATGCACTGTGAAGAGGAAGACAGATGGGTCTATCGCGCGCGTCCTTCGATTCACAGCTAGGTTTCGCATCACACGATCTCCAATCGTGTCGGCTAAATCGTTGTCATCCATTGTTGGGTTTTCGAGCTCGGGCTGCCCATGGTAGGCTCGACCCGAGCCGAACCCATTTCCATTTGAATGGTCACCTGGAGGGAACTCGCTACAAAGAGGAAAAGAACGCTTCTTTCTTTAGACAAACGGACGTACAACAACGTGAGTGGGGCATGCGAGCTGCGAAAGAGAGGAGGAAAAAGCGGTCGTGTGCGACTTGAGAAGCCGAGAGCAACGCCAGAGTTCCCCCGGTAGAGAAGTTCCAAGCAAGCGTGTCGGTTGGATTGAGAGCATATTTGATCGTGGACATACCGGTTAATTCTTATGATGAAGCTTATGCATTTTATACCTTGCTTTGGTATAGAATATTAATTTCTTATGTTTCGGGTCTGGCAATTTTTGACACAAATTACGACGCAAATTTAATAGTGACTTGCATTGACACGAATTTAATACATGTAAGTTAGGATAATAGATAAAAATTTAATTTTTTTTCAATGACATGAGTATAACATTTAGTTATGACAGGCGAAAACAAATTAATCCTTCGTGCCAAACCCTTGGTTCACTTCGGAAGCATCGATTTATGACAGGCAAAAGTTGTATTCCCGTCAAATTTCTCTAGCTTAATCCTCGGTAGAAATTCATTTGACACAACATTTGCTTTGATACCATTTCAACAACACTCTGGCTTTTCATCAATCCCAGATTGACAAAACAATGAATAGCAAAACTGCTAACAAAATCGTTTGCACATATAAAAAATTGCTAACAAATTTATTAGACTTGAAGGATTAAATGGAACAAATTAAACATGCTTCCCAAGTTATGCATTCTACAATGGACGGAAATTATCCATCCGAAAAATAAAAAAAAATGTAAACCGTGTATTGGTTTCTTTTCAATCTTTTTACTTGAAAGTACTCAATTCCCTTCGCAAGTGTCCTTTGCATGGAGCATCAACTATTTACGACCGGCAGCGGCGCCAGATTGAGGAACGCGATCGGAATAATCACGCGGAGGCACGCCCATGGCTGATCGGGCCGCAAAGTCTTTGGTGCCGGTGGTGCTGGCAGCGGCGGCGGTGCTTCCGGGAGTATAGCCGCCGCAGTTCCCAGTACACGGAGTCGAACCCTTACTGAGGGTCTGGAGAACGATTAGACTAGGCTCCTCACTATTAGCCCGCGCTCCTCCGTTGCCGTTAATTAGAACCCGGCATGCCTTGCTCGGTCGCATCGATGCTCCCATCAGAATCAGCAAAATCATCGCAACGACTGCTACTTTTGAAGCTAGGATCTTCTCCATCCTCGGCCGATTTGCAAGAATCTCTCTAGCTTTATCCTGCTCTGGTGGTTGCAAGCTGTGACCCTCTTTGTGGGTACGATGAAGAGAATGCGTCTGAGGATGTCTCGTACTTATACTGAGCCATTGTCGAACTGCCAGCAATTGCTTCGATTCTTCTTCTCTCGATCGCTATCGTTGAACGGGGCCCTGGGGTTTTTGAATTCTTGACTGGCACAGTAATGGGAGAACCAGACCGGCATTTGACTTCGCCGGTTGCAGTTTGAATGATACCGCTTTCGGAAGTTTATATCTTGACCCGGGCGACGGCGAACAGGGAAAGAGTTTTCGTGTGCTGCGATGCTGCCTTTCCTCGTTTTCGCGTGCCGTGAAACTCCTGTTTCTCTTTCACAAATGCAGAAGTCATGTGTCGTGATATCAAGGGAAAACGAATGCTAGACTTTCTCAAAGATGGGCATACAGCTACGGTCTGGAATACCGATTCTAAGTCTAGTCTCTCGTTCAACCAAAGGTAGCTAAGTACCAAAGAACGAAGTCGCAAGCCGACCACATCGAAGCTTTTCCAAAACACATGGTCTTACTATTATACCTCTGAAAAGGGACACTCGCAGAAATTGTGGAATACCAATTCAAGTTCGAAAGTCTCGTTTAGCCAATTGCGCACGACAGAAACAATCGGGGACGATTACCCAATCAATCCTAAACCCATTGCACGGATGCCGATTTAGCCATACACTTTTCGATTGTGCCAATTTAATCCCAAACTTTTGCGCGAAACTCCGATGGTGTCATTCCAACAAAAACCATGTTGGAATTTCAAGCAAAAGATTTAGGATTAAATTGGCAAGATTGAAAAATTTTGGACTAGACTGGCATTCGTACAATGTATTCGGGACCGAGTGGATAATTTCCCCGAAACAAACGTTGTTTTATATAATCACAACGTGCAGGAGCATGTCTAATATTCAGCCTAAAAGGAACCGGAACGACAAGGTCCGGACCAGAAGGGATTCGTAAAACTTGTCGGCAATGTTGATCGTGGTGGGAACAGAAGAGTTCGCGTATCGACCCGGCATGCAGTGCCGCGCACAGACAACATGCGCAGCTGCGATCTTGTCTTGCGTAGTATGAAAGCCTTTTCGGGTTTAACGGCCCGGGTTGACTCTTTTGCTTCGCCGATATGTATGTTGGGCACTTCTTTCTCTCTTTTCTTTTCTGCGGTCACTCGTCACAAGGATTTGTGAGTTTCAAAAGTTTAATTGCGATTTTGCGAGTCAATTCAAACTAAAAGCGCTCGATCCGTCCACAAAAGTTCACTAAACAAACAGGCAAAAAAACAGGGTCAACTGCTGTTTTGTTTCTGGTCAACACGGGGGGTATTTCAACGGTATGAATGTTGTTCAAGCAGCAAAAACTATGGGTGTGCAAAGCGGATTGCCCAAATTGGAAATTGCCCGGCTGGTTCTTGGGAGTATCGGTCCGATTCCCGGTTCTTAAAAGTAAAGCCGGTATTTGAGTGGTTTGATTTCCGATTTCAAGGGGGAACCGAACAGACTACATATAATCTTTTTAAAATTTTTATATTCTTCAAAAAAATTAGTAAAATATGAACTAAACCATAAGTAGCCGGCTCCTGATCCTAGCCTTGGGAACTGGTCGTCCCGATCCGATTTCCAATTCCACCTTGGAATTGGACCAAATCGAGAACTAATCACCCCTACCAAAAATATTAATTTGTAAACGGTCTAAAAGGGTCGGTACAATTCATGAAAGTGTTGGTAAGTTATCAATAGGTTATCGAAAAAAATGGAATGACCAATCCTCCTAGCACAGGCTTTTGTTTGGTAGAAAACAACGGTTTTCCTTCTTCTTTTTTGTGGTCTCACTCATTTCTTTGATTTACATGTGTGTATGCGGTGCTCAAGGGAATTGAACCTTGGGATCCGGTGCTCTCTGGTGCTACCCCCAATCCTTTTGCAAGCAGAGTCGCATGCCTATTGGCAACGTGTGCCACGATCACATCTGTGACCCTAATTCTTTTTTTTTTTTTTTGGTAAGGTGTGACCCTAATTCTTAAACCGACAAAGAATCAAGAACCGCTGTCCGGGAGACACGCTCGTGTTTATGAGTACGAATATACAATTCTTGCATTTGACCGATTCATCCTTTCGAAATTTTCTATTTCTCTCGAGCACAAAAAAGTCAGCATTCAAAACACGTCTTAAGAGGATTAGAAGTCAGACAAAGGCCTGTATAATGCCTACAAATACCAGCACGTAGACGGGCATCCTAATCAAACTCCTACGTCCTCAACAACAACATCAATCGACCCACCACGAAACGATGAAGTTCCTAAGAGCAATTCTAGCGGCCATCCTGGTGCTTGTGCTGCTAAGATTTGAACCCAACGAAGCGTGCAGATCGCTCCACCAAAGAGACGAATACCAACATCAGAAGCCTCGTCACCTTTTCAACATACTGCAAAAGGGCAGCGTCCGTCCTCCCGGGAATGGGTGCGGCTACACTCCGAGCAAAGGCAGGGCGCCTTGCATAAAGACCAAGAACTTCGCAGGCCATGCCACGGTGACCCCTCCGGTCGGTCATGCCAGTGACAAAGAGATGGTTTGAACCGGCGTGGCCGCGGACTGGAAGTGAACGAGTGTTGATCCACAAGGACTTCAAGTTGCATCACTTGACGATCTTTTCATCAGAAATCTCCCCTCGTTCTTTTCTCTCCATCTCTCTGCTTCTCCTTTGTTTAACGGATGAACCCCATATAGAAATATTTCGCAGCCATCATATGTTAAAAAGTATATAGCGACTTCATACAACTTTCAGTCGTGCTTCATCATCTGCTGTCCTCTTCTCCATCCCAGCCCAAGAAAATGCTTTTCGGTTCACGATCACGAACCACGATCACTCAGCGGTCATGTAGACACCTTGTACTTGATCAGTATAATGTAAAATCATCCCATCTAGACAGCCTCGTTGTCAATAATTTATCGCGTTAGAGCTGATTTTTGTATTATTTACAACTCGATTATCAAAGGAAACATTTCGCTGCGGCCGGGTAGTGCGAGCGCTGCAGTTCGGACGTGTTGCTGCCATTCGCGCTCTTTTCATCCCCCCGATGTTCATCCTACGTGCCAACGAACTTCTTTAAGTAGCCCTGATTAGTATTCTCTCCCTCTCTAGAGAACCGGTTGGCTCTGTACTCGTAGACTAAGGAGCCGGATCTTGTGGTGTCGATGAGAGCGAAGAGGAACCTGGCTTTGCGGTGCTGGTGGTGCGATGTTGGTCGGCAATTGTCCGAGCAACAGTGTTAACGTTGCTGCAGAAAAAAGACGAAGGATTTTTATCTATGTTAGCAGATTTCTGAAAGAGTTAGTAATCATGAAAAGAATTGTTGGTAAAAATAATTGTCACTGGCCAGATTTTTCGGTAACTTGTTATTGTTAGTGACTTAAACCACGCTTTTACGTACGAAAGTACCAACCCTTTTTAACGGTTTGCAAATTACAAACTTCTTTTTTTTTTCAGTTCTACCAAGTTTTATTTGCATTTTTTTGCCAGCGCTCTCAAATTTACAAACTCTTACATGAATTTGCTAATATTTATTTGAGTGACTTTGCTAACTTTTTATTCCGATTAAATACAGAATAGTTTGGAGTTACCGACTCTCGTTTTAGCAACTTACAAAAGTTTATTTTGTTTTTTCAATTTATTAACTTTTATTTATATTACACCAGCTTTCCTCCCATTAGATTGTCAAGTGATTTTAATTTACCAGCTTTTATTTGAGTTGCTAATCAGAGATTTTTTTTTTGATAACCTGCTAATCAGAGATTTTTGTTTTCTCTTCGTTCAATATGTATCAAAACTCCTTTTGGTTGACCCGACACACAATAAACCTTTCACAATATTCGAATACAAACACGTAGAATCACACACATAGAATTTTTCATAATTTTAGATCATTCAAAATCTTCCGTTTTTTTCTCTTTAATTTCGAAAAGGAAAGTAACAATTAGTAAAATGAAAAAAAAAATTATAGTTGTTAGCACTTCCAAACTGGCCAGACTTACAAGAGAAGAGCTCATTTAATATTATATTTAGGGCTCGATTTCATAGAGGTTGATGAAACAAGCGTGTTGATCCCACTTCAAATCCTTCGTGTGCTTCACTTTCCTTATTTAGACTCTAGTTCAATGATTGGCCAATAGATATGATTCCTAATCAAATTAGGAAATAGGCAATTTTACACGAAACTTGGGACAACGTCCACTTCTAATTGCCCTATACATAATCGTACTAGGATTCAAAAAACAGCACGATACTATTTAGTGTCTTTCCATTCCTTCTATCATTCAGTCAAATATTATTGTCGTTCCTCCACTTTTGCCTCGTGCGATTGAAGACCGAAGATTAACGAAACACAAATCTTCTCACGACGGCTTCGCCGAGAGCTATGGAGGTCGAATCCTTTGATGTTCTTCCTCACGATATGGTGGTGGAAATTCTCGCTTCGGTCGCCGCCAACTCCATGGACGACTTCTTCAATGCGAAAATAAGGTATCGTCTAATTTTCACCGTCGACAAGTTGCTCTCTAACGAGTGATTAAACTGATTAAAGAATTGATGATCGGGGAGAATTGAACTATCTGGGGCTAATTAAGTTTTTTGTTTTAACAATCCGGGGCTAGTAGATATATCTCATGATTGATCTTTTCCTACTTTACTGATCTTAAATCCTACATGACGAAGAAATTCTAATAGTAGTACGTAAGCGGCTTTATATCGTGTTGGTGCGATGTTATTCATTCAATCGAGTGTCCTCGTTCGACAGTCGGTTTTTTCGTAATGAAGATTTTTAAACTTGGTTTTAGCAGTATAAACTTGATCATACTTTCAGAATTATCGAGAGGCCCAGCGGAGGAAGATGTAATATAGTGTCAGTTATCAAGTACAAAGAACCATTGCAATTGTTATACTAGCTTTGGAATTTATGATTAATATGCTGATACGTTATTCTTGTTCCTGCAGCTGCAAAGTCTTTAATGAATTAGCCGGAGACGACTACGTATACCGACAAATGTCACTCGACAAAATTTCAAGAATACTATGGTGGCATCCCGAAGAAGGCAACGCCTTCATTCAGAGGTGCATCAAATGCGATAATTTGGAGGCCCTGTACATGCAAGGACTAGTACGTGTTTAATCACATAATTTATCTCTCTAATTTATTCACTATTATTTCGTTCATCGCTAGAAATTGACCGTATGCAATTTTGTGAATGTCGCAGTATGAGTGCGTAAGCCTCATGAAGCTTGAGCTGGGAATGGAGTTATTGAAGAGGGCGGCACATATTGGGCACATCGGAGCCTCCTACGTCCTAGGGCTCCTCCTCGTCTGTGAGGGCGGCGAGTTAAAGAAGGAAGGAGTCCGGTTGCTGAGAAAAGTGTACGCGAGCGGGCGAGTGGTGGAATCCCGCAAGAAGTACCTCGACATCGTCTGCAACATGTGGTGGAACAATGTGGCGATCTTCAGAGGAGAGCCTCCCCGTTACGACTGCCGGATGCAGAGCGAGCACTGCAAGAGGAGAGGATGGGCGCGCGACATCGACCATTACGACGACACCGAATGCGAGCAGTGCATTTGCCGATCGGAGATCGAGATCCTCTACAAGTACGGCAAACGCTCGTGATCACGAGAGGTTTTCCTTTGTCAATGCGAGATCGATAAATCAAGATCCTTCGTTCTCAAGACGAAATTCACAGTATCTGTCGTCTCGTTGCCACTTGGATCAAGAAACGTTGAACGGTATAGCACTAGCAGTCAATGTGAGGGAAGAAACTTTTGAAGTTTAGTTGCAGCCGAACGGGAAGAGCTGAAGTAGATCTGCTAGGGAACTTGTTGCTAGTTTAGTTTAAGCCTTCGCTCTCTTCCGTTTGGGGGAGTAGTTTTGGTTAATGTGTTGGAATGATTGAAGTCCTCTTACTGGTTTGTGTCAAGATAACCATCTGGAATGGAAACTCGGTCTTTACGGAAACTTAGAAACGTTGCGGCGGCGCGGAGTCGCCTACATAAGCTTTGTTATGCAAAGCATGTGCAACAGCTCCCCCCACCGGCATCAAAAATGTGTTGCGCAATCTCTCACGTTAATCACCTATATTGACCCCAGCGCAATGGTGGTAAGCTGCATTCCCTCGTTTACAACCACGACCAAGAGACACGCCAAAAACACACCAGGCTACAGCTTTCGGCTAACCGGCAAAAAACACACAGCTATACAAGCATCTTCAGATTTCTTAGAAAGAAGGAACGTGCTCCAAATCGCGATTAGTATCTAGATAAAGAAGTCTCGGAGCGAGAAACATGAGACAAAAGCTCTGGATAACATGCTCTACGAGAGGACAAATTAAATCAGTTCGTTCGAGCCGTTGCATAGATAGTTGATAAATCTGTCAACAGCCATGAATTCGGCCTTTGATAGCTGTAAAGGGAGCACAGGCTCTTTAAACAGTAAATGGGAGAAAAAGCATTAAAGAAAACAGCAAAAATGCCATAGAAACACGATTTTCGATTCTAATCTGAACTTAGGCAATCAATTGCAAAAATATTCGATTGTGACAAGCTACAAAACTCCCTTCAAATTTTACACAGCAAACTGCGATTTTTGCCTTAACGATCTTATTATAAATGATTTTACAGAAGCAGTATGCACCTGCACATTCATTTCGACTTCTTCCCTGCCTTCTTCTTGATAACTTCATCGATGTACATTATACCTTTGCCCTTGTAAACTTCAGGAGGCTTGCAACTACGAACGGCAGCTGCGAATTGATGCACCCTTTGCTTATCGATCCCTGTACAGCAGACCACGTTGTTTTTAAAGCAAAAGACACGCACTGCAGGAGGAACGATCAGCTCTACCTCGTGACTGTAGCCTAATTTTAGGTACAAGAGGCGCCCCTCAGCCTCCGCTCTAGCTTTGAACCCAACACCTACTATCTTGAGAAAGCGAAAGAATTTGGCCTCCATTGCCATCAAAGAAAACAGATTGCCTCAATTTCCCCTGAGACCAGACAACCAGAATGAGCACATCCTCGAATCATTATTTCCAACAAGTCAATCAATGAGAAGCAACAACAACATCCCAAAACTGATAACCATAGCAAGACTAACTAGAACCATAGGAGCAGAAATCTATAGGACCCAAGTATTGCTACAGACTACAGAGCACTCTGTCCCTTGACACCATTTCTTCTCTATATCCACATCACACATTCCTCTACTGGCCGATTTCTTTTAAGCCACAGTGGCCCTCTCCCAACTGAATTTTTCATAGTGGAAAAGCAAGAACACTATCATCCAGTCTTAGTAGAGGAGTGGCGCGGTAAGAGATTGTTCCGTGGGTAACGCAATTTATTCATGACGCTGAGCTTTTGCCGGCCAAATCAAGAAGTTATAGGGTCATTAGACCTTTCTTTCCCTTCGCGGCGCCCATTGTCGTTCTACACATACTCCGATGTTTTTGCTTGAATTAGATCATCCCTTAGGCCTTAAATCTCAGATTGGATTGCAGAAAAAATAAAGCAACCCAATCACGGACAGCAGAACAGAACCTCCGACATGGAAATAGACCACGCCGGGCATCAAAGAGAAAGAACAGACCGAGAGAACAGGATAAAGCTAATCGCAGTCGCTCTTCTGCTACGTGCGACGGAAAAATTGGAAAAAGAAATTCAAGGCAACAGCCCACTCAATTCACAAACCCTGTCTGGCTGCACCCGACGCGGTAAGCACAGGAGTGGTCAAAACACAGAAGATCAAGGCATCTCCAACAAACCCACAACTCAAAATTCAATTTTGAGGAAAACCCAGCAACAGCGAACGGAATGAGCATGGCTCGAGACCCCACCGGAAAGCTCGAAGAGAGAATGAAAAGAAAGCAACAAGATTTCGCGGGGACCGTACCTCTGAATTGCAGACGCAGGAGAGCTTGCAGAGAGTCGGAAAACGTGGGTCGGTGGCGAAATCTCATGCGAGAGGGACTGGATGGATGTCGTTGGCTGAGAAGACAATGTACAGAGATTTGCAGAGGAGGAAGGAGAAGGAGGAGGAGGAGGAGGAGCGGTGGGGAGTGGTGGCAGTCGATTCAAAACCCTAACAGTAACGCCCTCTGTGGCTGAATTTCTTTTTTATCTTCTGTCAAAAACCAGAAACTATTTACTTTAAGGGAGAAGTGCATTCAAACGCGTAAATCTTATTACAAAAGTACAATTAAATCATAAAATTTTTATAATATGTAATTAAGTCCTAAAATTTATTAAGAAAGTGCAATTGAATCTTAAAACTTTCAAAAAATGCAAACAAGTCTTAAAATTTATCACGAAAGTGCAAACAAATCCTAAAATTTGTCAAATTTGTTTAATTAAGTCCTTCCATTGATTGCACTTTTTGAAAATTTTAAGACTTGATTGCATATTATGAAAGTTTTAGATCTTGTCAAATTTCTTTTTCATTTTCTGGCAAAAACCAGAAATTATTTCCTTCTTTTTAAGAGCAAAAAATGGTTTTTTTATTTAGAGTTGATACTACGAAAAATTATGTAACAAATTTACTTCAAATTGATTTTTTGACTACGAAAAAATATCAAATCGGTACACTTATGACAAAATTAGAAATTATTTTATTTTTTTTAAAGAGCAAGAAATGGTTTAAATCATAAGTGCCATTTGGATGAGTTATTTTCCCTTTCTCATTTATAAACGATAAAAGCATTTGACTTATTGACAATTTGTTAAAATAATTAAAAGCGGAGTTTCCTTTTACGGCCATTAGTAAATCTTTGTTTAGCATCGTTTTCACTAAATAACATTCGTCACGTCTCTACTTCTTAGTTGTACCTTTTTTTTTTAATTTATTACTCTATATATTACTTTTCACACATACCAATATATTTGAAATAAATCTCAACTAATTAAATGAAACAAAAGAATCCGACCAAAAAAAAACAAGAAACTAAAGAAGCACATTTTAGATTAACACTTGAACTTTTTTTTTGGTTGAAAATACTTAAACATTAAATGCGGAACTTTAAGATAATTTTCCTTCCGGGTAATTTTTAATTTTAAAGATAGCTTTGAAGGAATATTGATCGATCAATGTCCATGTCCCGCTTGAACCGAGTATTGCATGTTCTAAGGGATTGTAGGATGGCTAGAAAAATATGGTCCGCTCTTGTTCCCGATGAATTCAAAGCTAAAGTTCTTATGTTCGAACCTGCAATTTTAGTTCGAACTCGACCTCAAATGTGAGGTTGCACGCCTCCATCATGTTGGGAGCTCACAGCAACAAAAACCCAATACATTTACTTAAGAAGATAGCCAAGAGGGAGCTTACGTGTACACCCTCCGGCATATTCAATTAGACCTATCTTTTCTAAAAAATTTAAATCAATAAATTACGAATCGACGAGGATACATGAATTATTTCGCACCACATTGCACACGTGCATCTCCATAAATCGTGGATGGCAACCTCCATTTTGACCATATGACATAGGGTGATGGGAATCTTCTGTGCCCTCTCGACAAAAATGGTTACAGGGAAAGCTTGGGCTCATTTCATTGTCGACAGGCATCGAATCAGTCTCATAAAGCTTAGGGGATAGCTGAGCAAAATGGTGGCGCCCGATACAAATGACTTCTTAAAGCTCGAAAAACTAACTAGAACCAAAGATGGTAGGAGTCTCGGCCGAGCTCGCTGGACTAACAACTCCTCCGAAGTAGAAATTAGTAGTACTTTGGCAAGATAAAGAAAGGGATAATGACACAGACAGTTCTTGAACTTTAGCTTAATATGCAATTCGATTCCTGAATTTTTAATTTGTTCAATGTAATCTCTGAACTTTAACCAAATATTTAATATGGCACCTGAACTTTTAATTTGTTTAATTTGATTCTTAAACTTTTAATACATATTCAAATTAGTCCCCGAATTATATGAAAATATTTAATGTAGTCCTTCCATCGAACATTTTCATATGATTCAGGGACTGAATTGAATATGTACCAAAAGTTCATGGATGACAATAAACAAATTAAAAGTTCATGGACTACATTGCATATTAAATTAAAGTTCAGATACTACATTGCACATTATGTTAAAGATTATGGACCATATCGAACAAATTAAAAGTTCTGAGATCAAATTACACGTTGAGTCAAAGTTCGAGGATTGTTTATTTCGTTTTCTAAACATTTTCCCGTGGAGAGACTATACTCAAACCTCGCGAGTACACGTGGCAACAACTTAGAAGTCTTCTAGAAGAATTTGTAATAATGTATTTATAAAAAAGGCAAGTTGCTAAAAGAAAATGAAAAATGTTGGGGAAGTGTTACTTTGGAGAAGCCCTAGCATTTATTTTAGCAACGCCCAGCGTCCCACTATACTCAAAGCTGGGCAGTAAGCACGCCCACCTTTCGCGCCGCCGGCACCGATGAACAGCGGCGAAGTGGCTAATCACGGCGACGGCGACGGCGACGACATTATTGACACCCTCGCACTCCTCTTACCTCTACAGGACGGCGGCGGCGGCGGCGAAGAAGAAGAGGAAGAAGACGGTCCCGCGGAACCCAACCAGCTGGAGCACCACCGCCTCCGGTCAGTCAACGCCACCATAGCCATACGCCAGCTTCCTTCCCGGGGCCTCTCCTTCCAGCTCTGGCCGGCCGCCACCACCCTCCTCAACCTCCTCGACGCCCACGTCTCCGACCCCGCCGCGGGCCCCCTGTCCCCGATCCTCGCCGACCCCCGCCGCCGCCCCCGCCAGCGGCGGCTCAGCGTCCTAGAGCTCGGCTCCGGCACCGGCCTCGTCGGGATCGCCGCCGCGGTCGCGCTCGGCGCCGACGTCACCGTCACGGACCTCCCGCACGTGGTCCCCAACCTCCAGTTCAGCATCGACGCGAACGCGGCGGCCCTGGCGGCGGGCGCCGGCGGAGGAGGGGTAGGAGGGGCGGTCCGCGTGGCGCCGCTCAGGTGGGGGGAGGCGGAGGACGTCGGGGCTCTGGGGGAGGAGTACGACGTGATCCTGGCGTCGGACGTGGTGTACTACGATCACCTGTACGACCCGCTGCTGGAGACGCTGCGGTGGCTGTTCGAAAGGAGCGAGAGGAGGGAGGAGATGGTGTTCGTGATGGCTCACCTGAGGAGGTGGAAGAAGGACTCGGCCTTCTTCCGGAAGGCGAGGAAGGCGTTCGACGTGGAGGCCATTCACGCGGACGAGCCGCGCGACGGGTCGAGGGTCGGGGTCGCCGTCTACCGTTTCGATTGGAAGAGGAAAAGGACCGCGAAATCCGCGGCTCCGTCGCACGCCGTCTCAGCTGATCTAACCGCGCATTCGATATGAGATTTTGGATTGTTCGAATTGAGAGTTCGACACTGGAAGAGTGGGTCGCAAGAGAAATGCCATTGGCTTTCACTGTTACTTTCTTCTAAGCATTGCTCGACCTCACATTTTCGATTTTACATTGATGAAGGTGTGATCGCAGCCATGATCGGTTGTCGATCGGGGATTGCAATCAATCGGTTTCGTGACATTAGAACATTGAGCCGCGCCCTCCCCGCCGACAGAATTACTTAGACTGAAATTAATCACATTTGTATCCTTCAAGAGAACTCAATAGATATTATATATATCATGAACATATGTTCATTGTTCATGATGACATTTCTTTACTTACAAGTAAAGCTCCAATCAAAGCATGAAAACTCAAACCCTTCAAAAAATTCCACACCTACATAGGCACAAAGGGAATGATACAATGACAAACACCCACCAGCAGAGATGGGGCAAAGAGGAAAAGAGACGTCACAAGCAAAAAATATGCAATCCCGTCTACACAAAGGTCCCATGAGGACAGAAATCGTCGGGGCACCGTGTCATTGCTGCTCTTTTCCGTCTCGCGATTCTCTGCAGCAAAACCGATGCCCAATACATGAAGGTAACACTCGTTTGCCAGTGGAGCGGAGTCGCAACATAATCCTCAGCGATTCAGCTGCCCGACAAAAACGGAACTGCCGACAATGTGTGAAGAACAAGGTAGTCATCGCTTCCTTAAGGGTGAGCCCTTAGCTACAGCTTTCATGTTCTGAGAGTCCCTAAAGCAAACGAAATGCACGAGGGTCTTTCCATTTGGGTACACTGCAAATACGCTCGTCCCTATCTTTTTGTTGCAAAGAGAGCACATACTTTCACCGGTTATCTTCACGACTGCTTTCCTTTGGGTGTAAAGTTCGTCTTTCACCTGTTTCCATAAGCAAGTTTATCACAACCCAAAGGGACATGGTGCATTGAGCAAGTACTTTATCATATTCCTTTCAAACATATTAGCAGAGATGTGCTAATGAGGAAAAACAGAATCCATGTAAGATTTTGAAGGAGGACGTTTTTCACAGAGAAGAACCATAGTTTACTCCTAAATGTACCTGAAGGTTTTCACTCTGCCTCAAACTCTTGATCACCGAGTAGTTCCTGTATGCTTCACTGGACTTCCTAACAAGGGGACCGAGAAACGGAAGCAAATTCTGCACAAAGATGAATACATCTGCTATGAGAGCTCGATGTAAATATAATGGCGACCCAGAGAAACGTATCAGAAATATTCAAGCATAAAAACTACTGATGTCTGATTCCTGCTTCAGCAACTATATACCTGCAGCTTAGTTTCTCTTGGTAAGAGTCTAAGGGCCTGTGCTCCATTGATTCTATCCCACCTTTGGCTCAACAGATCGAGGACCTCATCAAGCATTATAGTGGAAGCTCCTTCTTCACTAGACTCATCCGCATCACCATCATCACTCCTGCCACTGTCAGTATTGCTGGGACTTACTCTCATATCTTCCGCACCCTCTATTGCAGCAATTTTCTTAGAGGAACGACCTCCCCTTGACCTAACATAAGGCGTAGAACTAAGCTTCAGAACGCTGGTGCCTTGAGATGATACTAAATTGTTGATTCGCTTTTCGAAATTTCTTGTTGTTCTTTGAGGATTGAGGTATATTTGCAGAAGGGTAAGATATATATTGCCTGGAGATTTTGCAGATGGCTGATGAACCATACTTTCGTATACACGGTCGCAATAAGACAGTGCCAGATCAGCCACATGAAGCTATGAAAAGGGCAGAGAAATAATTAGCACTTCAAATATCTACAGGTTATGAAATGATTAAACAAAGAACATGACATTCATGAAACTTCTGGAGAGCCAGCGCCGCCCGCTACTACCTTTAGCATTGCAGCCAACCAGTAGGCCATAGCATTAGGATGAGAAAAACCAACTATGGGAGATGACAGGTGGAAACAATGAGAACAGCAACAAGACCAAAAATGAAGGCCTCCAAACGATCAGAAAGATGGGCCATGATTTTGGTAGGGAAACGGGTAGAGCAATCCCAGTAACACCAACTGACGCCAATTAAAGTTCAGCCTCAGCCTTGATCTTGGCTGAACACTGTTTTTCTCAACCATATTTTTTCTAGAAATTCGTGTGCAGTTAACTTCAAATAACACCCAACCCATGAGTTAGTTGCACTGTCATCCAAATTTCCAAGAAATTGCCTCCCACACAACACCATACACCCCTGCCCCCCCCCCCCCCACCAGATGGCCACAATAAACAAAAAATAAAGTTTGTTGTCTGTCGAAAGTTGATAAGATTCAGTTACAGTTTATGGCAGAGAATTGTCATGAAGAACAAAACATATCGTTGAAGTTTGTTAAAACAAATATTATGAGTCGCCTATCTTTTTTTGCCCAAAAGAGTTATCTAATCTTGCATCAACCATCAATATATTACCTTGCTCTCACTGTTATGCCAATTCAACTACGTTTTCAGTGCTTTCACTCCTCCATGGTAGCATCTCCTTCTATAAGTAGAGAAACTTTTGGAGAACTCAGATAGGTTCATCTGTAACTTAATATTGATACAAGTGAATGCCAAAAAACCCAGCTTAAATAAAGTTATGAGTCTTGGGGCCTCGTACATACTCTCAAGTTAATGCCCTCCTGGATAAATTCCCTTGAGAAACTGTGTGCAGGTAACCAAAGATGTTGATATCGATGAGAAAACTAAGATTGGAGTCAATTTGGAACGAAAAAAATGGCATTGGTATGATTGCAGAACTTGAGAAGATAAGGACAAATTACATCTTCAAGCAAATCTGCAGGTTCCATGATTGTGAATGAAGTGCAAATGCTAATTCTTAGTTGACAAAAGCAACTACATAACTCGTGATATATTAATTCACAATCAAGTCGATTTACGTGGCACCTTTGTAATTCACTCGATAACAATGTAAGAGGTTAAAAATACAATTTCACTTGTAAAAAGTACCTTATGAACATAGAGAGACAAGGCGAGCTCATGTTGGTTCATTTTCCCCAATAAAATCGCGCGCTCTTCATACAAGGCATCTGCTGGAAGACGTTTCAACAGAGCCTCTGGACTGTAACCGGAGATACTTTCTAATGCAGACAACAACTTCTTCCTTGTTGGAGTATAGACTTTCTCATCCCATTTCTGTTGAGCACTAAGATCTCCATACCATTCAAGGACCTCACCCAGATAGATTTGCACCTGCATCAATTCAAATAGACATCTTAGTTAAGGCAGGTTAGAATGCAAACCACTATTCTAAAATATTTACTGATTGGTAACAGGTGCTGAAAATAAAAACTGTAGAAGTCTTCATTTTCTCAAATGGAAACAGTATGACTCCAAGGAAAAAAGTACCATGTTAACATAACAACTACTGTGTCATAAAAATGCTGGTAACGGCATCTAAAGCATAATTATAGTTTAACCGCAATAATAAAAAAATGCTAAAGTTTTCACCATTTCGTTTTGCAAATTTCCTGAGATTCCATTCTCATTCATGGCAAGCATAAGTTCCAAGTATGTGGCCTGCATATTTGGTGCATGCTGCTTCAGATAAGAGTTGACCAAATCTGCCGGAATATTCCCGCACAAAAAGAGCTCAATAGTTTGTGTCGGACAGCTTTCAAGAACAAGCATTGCAAACTCCAAGACAAGCATAGGGTCAGTTCCACAGAGAGGCTGCACAAGATAACCAATCGATGGTTAAACTCAAAAGATTATAACCCTCATTGTTACGGTAGAGATCACAGCTTGTGGTGATCACAGCTAACTCACCAAAGACCTCAAGTACACTGAATGCCACAACCATATCATGAGCACCAAATAACGTACCTTGAGATATTCAATTATCATCTCTGGCTTGAACGTTTGAGTCAGAACAGCTTTTGATTCATTTGATTTTGACTCCTCCACTAAGTGATGGAGAAGCTTCAGAGCTTCACGATGCATTGAATTGCTTTTGTAAAGCTCTAGCAAAGCCGTATAATGACTACTGTTCTGAAGAATCTCCTCACATATTTTCATATCACAATAGTTAAGGCCTTTCAGTAATTCAACAGCAGCGGAAGACTGTCCAGTAAGAAGCAAAGCTTGGAGTAGTGCTGTGTCCAATATTGTTGCCATGTCCCTTGCAACTGAACTAATGGGGATGGTGGCCCGTCCCTGAGGAACAAAAGCAAAACTAGACATGAAACCATGATGACACAATATCTATTGACACAAGAGAAGACAGCCTAAATTCAATTAGTTTGTCATGTCCCCATGGAAAATCATCCATGTCATCGCTTGTATATTGCAATGTGTCTGGTCAAGTACATTGATGTTGACACACGAGCAAGAATGTCTGAACTGTAAACTCTCAGTAATTGCATTTTGACATGCATTGAATTACACTGCATGACAGTAGATACCCAGCGCACCTTCAATAATTAAACCGACATATCCAACATGACAAATTATGGACCCAACAAAAAGCACTATTAGCACAGAAAGAGTTCAGAAGCATGCAGGCAGTAATATTAGTACGCTCAACTTCAAGCACCTATGCATTAGATTGGATTGCACTAGATCAACTAGAAAATAATGCGAAAGAGTAGAATGACGGAATTTATCAAAACAAATTGTCACTAGTAGCATAACATGGTCAATCACTGCGAATATCAGATCTTTCAGCCAGTTTGTTTCTACAGCTACCTGATTTGAAGAAAAGTATACATTGGACAATGAAGGTTACTTGTAACCAGAACCTCGGTTCTAGAGGAACATAATTTCTTTCAATTTGTTATATCTGGCAAGTATTGAATTGAACAGCTTGCTATGAGATGCCCTTGCTTACAATAACCCTAAACACGAGTAATCCCAGTTTCCCTCCTTTATGGGTTCAACAAATGTACCAATTTTCAAATATATCTTAAAGCATAATTTAGGCATAGAGTTAGCATCAAATTAAATTCATTTGACCATAGTCATGGCTGACATGAAATTTAGCTAATCCATGTACATCATATTTTAGCCAATATATGAGGACTTTCAGGTAACGCAAATACCTTGCTAGTCCTTTTGAACCGATTGATATCATATGAGGGGATACTATCACCAACAGCATCTAAAACCACCTCTTCTGTGCCCTCAGTTGTGGCCTTCTCTATTATACTGCGTCTCTTCTTCTGCAAAAATTTGATTAGAGCCATGAGAGTATTATGGCTCATTTTTTTGGACTCAAGTGCTGAATGCTCATCGAAATCTGGTGAATGTGGCGGGGGTGACGATTCCATATCATCTGACACACCAGAGGAACCTCTAGATAGGTATGAAGTGTCCCAAGAAATGTCCACCAATTTCTCCGGCTCAGGCACCAAAGCCGTTTTTGGAAGAATTATTGATGGATATAGAGAAAGCACATAAGTAATATCCACTTGAGAAGCCAAGAAATGGTCCATTGCCTCCTCATAGCTTCCATTTTCAAAAAGATAGTGTGCATATCTGTCATAGGTTCAGGAAGATCAGTGGTGAGATGAGCAATTTACTGTAAGAAGGTAGTCAATGCAGGGATGGAAATCACTTCGACAATAGGCTTTCAATTTTGGACAAAGTTCTGAAGCAATAATTTCCCCAAGATACATGGACACACGGTGAGGTAATTTAATTAATCCAGTAACATAAAACCTCATACACAGAGCTTAATTATTGATCTGTCTCCCCTTCCATGAAAATTTGATAGTAAGGGCAATGAGTTACTTTATTATTATTATTATCATGGGTACAGATTGTCAAGGAAATCTACCTTATATGAATTGACCCCTCTTTTGCAGCTCGAAGGTTTGAATCTTCTGGTGGAAGCATCTTGCACAAGGCCAAGGCTTCCTCAAAATTGCCAGACGCTGTTAACTGCACAATCTGCATTAGGCACGTGAATTAAGGAAAAAGCATAACAAGAGGAAAAAACATAAGACGACACATAATAAATTATCATGCCCCATGAGTACCTGTGCACCAATAGGAACAGGAAAGAACCCATAGACGGAATTATCTTGCGCAACAACTATTGCACCATTACTTTGGGCAAGATGACGAACATTGCGGAGAACAACAGTCTGAATCAATGGAAACGGAACTCGAAGAGAGCGAATCTGAAGTACACCAACATGAAGAACGTGACTGGAAGAAGCTTAGCATGCAAAAAAATGAACAGGAAATAAACTGGTAAGACAATTATCAACTTACCTCAACATATCTTGGTAATAAACCTATTGCATATGGCTTCTGAATGACAACTTCTTGAGGAGCCTCTGACCAACATATCCTACCTTCTGGTAGTAGCTTCCCAGTTTGGTCCACAAAAACTCCAATATTATCCTAAATATGGCAGAAACTCATTGAAGCATATCAAAACGCCACCATGTAATCCAGAGAAGGATTAGTCTTAATTATTCAAACCAACTTGGCCACAAAGTTCATTGGGATGTCTCAAGTTAAATGCATCACACGGAATGGCAAACAAGTTGAAGCATATTCTGTGGGCACCTGAAGAAAATATGAATTGGATTTCATCTTCAGGATACAAGAAACACCAAGACATTGACAATTTAGTTCACCAACAGGATTTACATTTTCCTCATTTCTCTTTCTTCATGTTTGTTCTCCAAGCTAAATCTTGCAGCTAAGCCCAGTTGCAAAGATTCTTCTTTTAATGCAAAAATGTTCTCTGCTGATATTAGATTCCGTATCATTGCCTCGGCAGAATGATATAGCCTCTCATGTCCAAATACAGGGTAAGCACTTCTCACAATATCTGACTTCAGTTCTGATGTAACAGTCGATGCATAGAGATTAAATGCTCTCAGATATCATAGACTGCTAAAAAAATTCATATAAAAGCTACAATGAAATCTGAAGGAAGTTTTATCAGGCCTCGACCACTTGAGGAAATACTTATACTTGAGGGCCTTTGCTTTTGAGGTGGTTTTTTTGGACAAGCTGTACATATACAATGGCCACAAATTGCTCCAGTGGGAACATGTGATTGTAGGATGGATGGGGTAGGGGAAAACTTAAAAGGACCTAGAGGAGACGATAAAAATTGAAAAGAAATGTCTTGACTATCTGATCTTATAGAGGACCTGAAATGTAATAGAACATAATGGTATCAAATAATTCCTTAAGCCGACCCAGTTAGGGGAAATAGACTTGAATAGTAAATAATTGTTACTATTATTGTCATTGTCGAGGGCCTTGCTAACTTGGATGGCGCCTTAATAGAATATGTTCGGATCAAGAAGTACACCTTAATAGTCTCAGGAAGTCAGTATTTCAGCTACACAATGCATTCAAACCACACGAAGAAGCATACTGATTTGTACTGGCCAACACAGCACATAGTGTCCACATTTCCTGAAATACTTCCATACCCAAACATGGTACATTACATGCAATAACCATGACCTAGCCATTAAAGGGTGTCACTCGTGTCGAACACTATAGTGAACATATGGCCATCAAAAAAGGGCCACTCAAGTCAAACTCTGTTAATGGAATAGATGACAAGCTACGCAAAATAACCAAGACCAGTTCCTAATTGGAAGAACAAGGTTTGCACATTGAACCATCAAAAGACTAGCCTGCAGTCCTCATTCTTAATCAGTACACATTGTGACTCCATCTTCAGAAGCATTCTAGGTCTAAATGTAACTAAGCCTTCAGAATAAGAGATGAGAAAGAGTGAACGGTAAGGGTCTAAGGGACAAAGTACCTTCCCGAGCATGAGTTCCCCCGAAGGAAGGGGCACCACCAGAGGTGGCGCAAGCCTCCCACAAGGAAATACCTCGGACAATGCACCGTTTGTAGCATTCATGATCATGTACTCTCTCCTGATTCCCAAACATATGTTCTCACCACACCACGACATCGACTTCACAGTATCAGGCACCCCAAACTCTTTCACCTCCACAAAGCCCCTTCCCCCTACATCATAACGAAAGCAAAATCACCACCAAAATGGAGGAAGACACAGCTACAATTCCACAAAGCTTCAGAATTCTTCCTCTGAATTGATCAAGCGACAGTCTTCCAGCCACTTAACGATCTCGACAAGTAAAAAGGCAAACTTTTTCCAAAAAAGTCGATCTAGTCACAGAAATATTGAATGTAACTCGGCACCACTTTCTCCAATACTGAAATTCTCATTCTACAACAAGCAATTCCGAGTCATCAATGCATTAGGGGTTAACCAACTAGACCGACACGTAAAATCAGGCACGTAAGGAACAATAAGAAATGGGAAACGGATTGGAATTACCGTCGTGCCGGAAAATACAGACCCTCTTTTGCCTGGCGAAGCAGAGGAAGCCTCTCCTCTCGTCCCAGGAGCACACGTTGGCGCCCCTCGCCTTGGTGAGGACGGCGACGGTCTCCAGATTGGGGAGCCGGTGGAACGCGATCGACTCGGACAGCGTCAGGAGGAGCTCCCTGGCGGCCAGCGCCTCCATCGACAGGAAGGGCCGCCTCGTGAACCCCGCGGCATTCCGCAGCAGCACGTACGGCTCCTTCCGGAGCTCCCCGCGGGCGCCGGCCGGGGGCGACGACCGGTCGGCCGCCGCCGGGGGCGCCGGCGCCGGCGGCGGTGATGAGGAGGAGGAGGAGGGATCGGGGCCGTAGATGCGGAGGGATCCGTCGGAGCAGCCGAGGAGGATGGTGGAGGCGTAGGGCTCGACGGCCTCGATCCTGGCGGGGCAGTCGGCGAGGAGCTGGAAGGAGTCGTAGGCGCTGTGCACCATGGCCGGAGCAATGCCGCCGCCGGCGCCGCTCTCTCTCTCTCTCTCTCTCTTCTTTCTCTCTCTAGCAGAGCTTCATGAGGATGGAGATGGAGAAGGTGAAGGTGATGGGAATGATTGAAGGAGGAAAAGGGGAGAATGTTGAGCTGCCATGGCCGATGGCGACGGCACGGCGCAAAAGCGGAAATTTGGTTTGGTGAATTTTCGAAATCGACCCCCGTGCTGGGAAGCCCCTCTCAAATTGGCCCTCGAAGTGCGCCCAACGATTGAACAACTTTCGAGGAAACACACCGGACCGAAAGTGCTCGGTTGTCCTGTTGATGCTCGTGTCAAGCGACGCGACGAAGCAAGACACAAGGAAGTACATATTCTTAGGCCATGCACAATAGGCGAACGAGACGGTAGTTTCGTTGACCGGTGAGGTCATAAACACGGAAGGAATTGAAGATGTAATATGATCTAATGACTTGGTTAGTAACGATGGCGTGGGACATCGGGTCGATGTGGTGTCACGAGAGAATCGAATACATCGAAGACGTTGAATATATATCTCGAATTTAAGCCCGAAGCGAAAATCTAAATATTCCGAATTGGATATTTTGTGAATCTCCGAAATCGAGCAAAAAACAAATATTTGAAATTTACTTTCCTAATGCACGTTGGAGTCCTTATTCTCAAACTGGAAAGTCCACATGGATTTTATGTTGTTTTTTGACTCGGTCAACATGGGTGCAAAATAAAAGATAACGATTATCTATCGAAGTCAGGAAGAAATCAGCAGGATTGAGTCCAACGTTGGCCTAGAAGACTTTGACTGTGAAAGAGGAAATTGTGGACTTCTTGCCACGTGTGTCAGAGAAAGTTGGATTTGGAAAAGGAAATAAGTATATTTGCATGGAGTCCACATTGACCGTGGAACCTAAGCATAAATACGGGCTGTTCTGTTTTTGGCCGCACAGAGGTCTTGGTTCGCTATTGTTGACGAAGAAGACTTCTTGAAGCGCCGCTCTGTAAGCGAGTGCTTGGTTGTGGGTTCGTGATTTTGTTCGTGTAATTACGTCAAGAGCTCAAGTGTTCGTAGCGATTAAATCTTGTGTTAAGATTTGTGTATAATTCTTTTGCGAGATTGAGAGATTATTTTGTGAGGAATTGTGGGGCTAAACACTGTGTGAGTTATTAGGTGTAATTGGGGCTTGGGAAATACTTAGAGTGTTTGAGTGACTCGAGTGCGATTGTAATCTCCGTTGTATCGCTTGATCTATAGTGGAATTTCATGCTGCTCTCCCCGTGGACGTAGGTCACTACGACCGAACCACGTAAATCTGGTGTTTGATTTATTTTCTTATTCTGTCAAATTTATTGTTCGATCGCTTGGCTTCCGCAACAATTGGTATCAGAGCTTGGCTTGGCTAAGTTGCAGCAAATCGATGGCGATAGAAGAAGGAAAAGTGAAAATCGATAGATTTGATGGGAAGGATTTTGGTTTCTGGAAGATGCAAATTGAGGATCAACTATATCAGATGAAACTGCACGTGCCCCTGTCTGGGGAGAAGCCAGAGACGATGAAGCAAGCTGATTGGGAATTGCTGGATAGACGAGCTTTGGGTGTTATTCGGCTGACGTTGGCTTGTAACGTCGCATTTAACATCGTGAATGAGAAGACCACTGTGGGTTTGATGAAAGCCTTGTCGGACATGTACGAGAAGCCCTCTGCGATCAACAAAGTCTACTTGATGCGACGTCTGTTTAATTTGAAGATGAGCGAAGGTGCATCAGTTGCTGATCATATTAATGAATTCAATGTAATCGTTAGTCAATTGAGTTCAGTTGATATTGACTTTGAAGATGAGGTACGTGCTTTGATTCGATTATCCTCATTGTCTGATAGTTGGAATACTACTGTTACTGCTGTTAGTAATTCCTCTGGGTTAACAAGTTTGACGTTTAATGGTGTTCGAGATTTAATTCTGAGCGAAGACATCCGTAGAAAAGAATCTGGCGAACATGTATCTGCTGCTTTAGTAGGTAAAAATAGAGGAAGAACTGGTACATGTATTAGCAGAAGTAGTATGAACTCGAATAGACGAAGTCAGTCTAGGACTGGCTGTATTGTCTGTTGGAGCTATGGCAAGAGGGGGCATCTTAGAAGGGATTGCCTTAAGCTGAAGAACGACAAAGGTAAGGGAATTAGAGTTGATCCTACGGAGGATGTTGCAGCTATAGCTGATGGTAATTCGGATAATGCTGATTATGTTTTGTCTGTCACTGATGATTCATCGTTTGATGGATGGATTATGGATTCTGGTTGTTCTTTTCATGCTACATCAAACAGGAACTGGTTTACTACTTGTCAGTGCACGGATAATAGTAAAGTGCAGTTGGGGAACAATTATGAATGCGATGTTATTGGTGTTGGTGATGTTAGAATCAGAATGCATGATGGTATTGTGTGGACATTGATTGGAGTGAAGCATGTTCCTGAGTTGAAGAAAAATCTGATTTCCTTGAGTGCCCTAGATTCAGCTGGGTGTCGGTATTCTTCAGAATGTGGAGTTCTGAAAGTTGTTCGAGGTGCCTTGGTGATAATGAAAGGAATCAAGCATAGTGGCCTGTATGAGCTTCAAGGAGACACAGTGATGAAATTTGCTGCGGAGACGTCGAATGCATTGGTTCGAGAGTCTCAATTGTGGCATATACGTTTGGGGCACATTAGTGAGAGAAGCCTAAAAGTTCTAAGTGAAAGAAATTTGTTATGTGGTTATGTGACTAATAAACTGAATGTATGCAAGTGCTGTGATTTAGATCAACGGCAGAAAGTGCAGTTTAGTACGGTTGTCAGAGAAACCACGGATATTGCAGAATTAATTCACTTGGATGTTCGCAGGTTGTCGCGATTTCCTTCGAGGAAGAGTGCCAGATTTATGTTAACAGTTGTTGATGACTACTTGAGGAAGACGTGGGTGTTTGTGCTTCGGCACAAGTTTGATGCTGTTGTCAGGATCAAGCAGTTAAAAGTTTTGATCGAAAAGGAGACTGGTAAAACGATCAAGCAGGTGCAGACTGACAATAGTATGGAGTTTTGCTCGGAGCTGTTAAACAAATTCTGCATGAAGGAAGGCATAGTGAGACACCGCACTAGTGTCAATGAACCACAGCAGGTTGCAAAGTTGATGAGCAAAACATTACTAGAGGTGGCCCATAAAATGCTCTCTAGTACTGGTATGGCTAGAAGGTTTCTAGCGGATGCACTTAGTACGGCGAGCTACCTGAAGAATAGATCCCATCGACTGCGATTGAATGTCGGACTCCCGAAGAAGTGTGGTCAGGTAACGTTGCTGATTATTCTGTTCTTAGAATAATTGGTTGTCCATGTTATGTTCGAGTTAGTAATGGTAAGCTCGATGGAAGGACAAGAAAGTGCATGCTCCAAGGTTATGCACAAGGTGAACGGGGCTATAAGTTGTGGTGCCCGGAATTAAATTCACTTATTATCAGCAGAGAAGTTATATTTGACGAGTCTCTAGTACTTCTAGCTAGGAGTGTTAATAGCAGTGTTCATACGGATCTGAACGGTGTTCAGCTTGAGGTGGAGTTGCAACTAGAGACTTCTGAGGTAGCGGGTGCTAGTGAAATAATCGACACGGATGGTGCTTGTAGCGAGGTGGAGCCTACTGAGCCAACGGTTGCTGTAACTGCTGAACTTGACAAGGTGCGTATTCGATCTCCGAATAGATATGGATGCAATGATGGTTTTGCTTTATCTGCGATTGAGGAGATTGTGTCGGAAAATCCTTATGGAGCGGTTAAAGGTGCATGTGGAGTTGGTGTTATGATGAGGTCCACGGCTATGGCAAAGTTCAAGCGAGGCTTGGACTTGAAAGACGTCTGTGGCGGTTGAGCCCATCGGGGGCTGTGGGAGAGTAGTAGCGGAATTCGGATTCTATTAAAGCGATTGTGATTTGGCTCAAACGTCGAGCCAAGGTGGAGATTGTTGAATATATGTCTCGAGTTTAAGCCCGAAGCGAAAATCTAAACATTCCGAATTGGATATTTTGTGAATCTCCGAAATCGAGCAAAAAGCAAATATTTGAAATTCACTTTCCTAATGCACGTTGGAGTCCTTGTTCTCAAACTGGAAAGTCCACATGGATTTTATGTTGTTCTTTGACTCGGTCAACATGGGTGCAAAATAAAAGATAACGATTATCTATCGAAGTCAGGAAGAAATCAGCAGGATTGAGTCCAACGTTGGCCTAGAAGACTTTGACTGTGAAAGAGGAAATTGTGGACTTCTTGCCACGTGTGTCAGAGAAAGTTGGATTTGGAAAAGGAAATAAGTATATTTGCATGGAGTCCACATTGACCGTGGAACCTAAGCATAAATACGGGCTGTTCTGTTTTTGGCCGCACAGAGGTCTTGGTTCGCTATTGTTGACGAAGAAGACTTCTTGAAGCGCCGCTCTGTAAGCGAGTGCTTGGTTGTGGGTTCGTGATTTTGTTCGTGTAATTACTTCAAGAGCTCAAGTGTTCGTAGCTGTCACGCCCCGAACCCCATGGGTGCGCGACACCCCGCTATAGTCGTTATGATGCGACGTCCCAGGACTCGTCGCCGACCCTTCATTTCATCTTTTAATACGCATGCGGAAGCGAACACAACAATCCCCGGACAATTAATAAATAGGGATAGTTAGGAAAACAAATCACAACAGTCAAACAATACTATTCTTAGTTTTCACTTGATTAACCCCTGAGAATACAACAATCCCCGGACAATTAATAAATAGGGATAGTTAGGAAAACAAATCACAACAGTCAAACAATACTATTCTTAGTTTTCACTTGATTAACCCCTGAGAATATTTTTACAAGCCCACTTCGGGCGCTACCACAAAAAGCCAGCAAAAAGACAAAGGCCAGGGTTAATCTACTTCATCAACAGGTCAAACTCCAAAAACCAGCTTCCAAACACCCCGAACCAAATTGGGTGCATCAACGCGCTAAGGACCTGAAAAAGTGGTTAACAACAACCATGAGACGAATGTCTCAATAAGTTAACGCCTAAGCCCCGCTTAGGAGGCCTACTCGCACGGGGGTCCCTAATCAGGCAACACAACATCAACAGCACATTATTAAACAACCACAGGCATCCTTACCTCGCCTTGATACATACGTTGATGAAAGTCATATGTCGCATACTCGAAGCATTTAAAGAGATTTTCCATGCATTAATGCATCACAGTCGCGCGTGTCTCGATTATAAGGCAAAACCCGCTTGGGCACGTCCCATACCATGCCTAGCAGTTTCTACCCCATAATCAAGCACTATGCATCACACGTATCCAGTTTTTACGCCCCCTCGGGGCCACTACACATCAAGCGATCTGCAGCAAGATGGCAGTCTACCGGTGTAACCGGGCTCCGTCCCGCTCCATCGGGCACGGCTACGTCAAACGATCTACAGTGAGACGGCATTCCAATACGGCAACATCAAACGATCTACAGTAAGATGGTATCCCGTAAGGAGCATCAAGTCCGGCCTCGGGCCGCGACAAGGCAACCGGGGTATCGGCACTCCAGATTATCCCCAGGCATCCAATAAATCGAGTATTGTCAAGCGATCTACAGCAAGACCCCGATAAATCAGGCATCGTCAAGCGATCCACAGCAAGACGGCTCCGACGTGTGACCACACGAGCACACAAGCATTCCGGCCAATTATTATCTTCTCAATTAGCCCATACGTTCATGAATAATGCTCATATTAATGCCATACAACAATATCACATGGTCACACTTACAACAATCAATCAATTTTGCATGCTTCGATGTCAAACCCGAATATCAATCACAAACCATCACTAACATTACTTGGCATAACAGAATAAAATAATTTAATGCCAAAAGCCTCATAAATTTTCCACATAAACTTTCGATCAAACAATTTGTCATAAAATCAATTTAATACGACAATTCACGGCATATACGCCAATGTTCAAACTAGAATTCATAATTTGAAATTATAAATTTTCCGAAATAATAATAATTAAATTCGGAATTAATTAATTAATAATATCCGAAAATAATTTAATTTTCCAAAATGTCAAAACATTTCCTCGAATCAAAAATCATTCAAATCATTTTCTAAATACGTCAATTTATACGGCAAACACTAATATTGGCATCATAATTGACGTTAGAAAATTTTCCGAAAATAATAATTTTTAATTTTCGGAAATTAATTATTTAATAATAAAATAATAATATTTAATTCCGAAAATAATAAAATGATATTTAATTCGGAATTAATATATTAACTAATAAAATAATATTTAAAATTCCGAAAATAAATAATTTAATAATAATAATAATCAATAACAATAAACTAATCCATACTTATACCATAAACACAATTAATTAAGCACTAACCCATAATTAACACAAATCCTAATTAAACAAACCTAATATTAACCTAAACGCTAATTAAACTACCCTAAGCAAGTTTAACACCCTAAGCACGGGATTAGGGGTTAACTTACCTAGTTAACGCCGGCGAATGCGCGGGAACGACGGCGGCGGCGAGGGCGGTCCGCGGTGGCTCCGATTCGAACTCGGCGGCCGGCGGACAACGGCGAACGGCGAAGGACAGCCGCTGTGTTGGCTGGTCCGGCGAGGCCTGGGCTGTTCCGGGCGGAGGTGGCTGCTGGTGGTGGTGTCCCGGCAGCCGGGACGGCGGCGGGGACGTCCGGGACGGCGGTGGCGAGCGGCGGCGAGTGATGGCGAGCTCAACCGGACTCACGGCGGAGGAGGACGGCGACTGGGCGAGCTCAGCTAGAGGGGAGCCGGGATGGTGGTCGGAGGCGGCACGATGGCGGCTAGGACGGACTGGGGTGGCGCGACGGCGGAGCGGCGAGCGGCGACGACGCGCGGCGGCCGGGCGCGGAACGCCGGGCGCGACGGCGAGCTCGGAGCTGCGTGCGAACGGGGGAGGGGAGAAGCGGCTCGGCAACTAGGAGCGATGTGCGGCGGCCGGACGGCGCACGGCGACGATGAGTGGCGGAGGTCAGTCCGGCGAGGGGCAGAGGAAGAAGCTGAACCAGAAGCAGGTGCGTCGGGGGAGAAGCCAGCGAAGGGGAAGACGAAGGAAGGAGAAGAGAAAGGAGGAAAAAAGAAAAAGAAAAGAGAAAAAAGAAGAGAGAGAGAGGGATAGGTAGGGGAGTAGGTGGGGGAAAAGGGAAGGGGAGTCAGACGTGGGGAAGGGGAGTCAGACCGGCGGAAAAGAGGGGGAGGAGAGAGAGAGAGAGAGAGAAAAGAGAAGTCAATCGCAATAATCGCGATTCAACGGACATGATTTAAATCCGAAAAAGATCCAACGGTCCCCAAAAAATCCTAATTAATAATTTTAGGATTTGGCCAAAATTGTGTTAATAAAAACACACTGCGATGGTGGTCTATCAGTTCAAATTTGTACCCGGTCAAAAATTCACTTTTCTCATATCCCGGGTAATATCGAGGTTGGCCACAATATTATCGACACCGTCCAATTAAATTCATTCCGGAATTCCGAGAAATTCGACACCAAAGTTCGGGCTCTAAATAATGGCCAAATTCGATCGAGTGCGTTTCTAGCGAAATCTCTAATTTAAAAATTTAAAATAACCGAGAGTGATCAGTTCCCGGGCGAGATTTTACTATAATCACACTGACGAATTACACGTTTTATAAATCCCAAAAATGGGTCGAAAATCGGAATGTCACAGTAGCGATTAAATCTTGTGTTAAGATTTGTGTATAATTCTTTTGCGAGATTGAGAGATTATTTTGTGAGGAATTGTGGGGCTAAACACTGTGTGAGTTATTAGGTGTAATTGGGGCTTGGGAAATACTTAGAGTGTTTGAGTGACTCGAGTGCGATTGTAATCTCCGTTGTATCGCTTGATCTATAGTGGAATTCTATGCTGCTCTCCCCGTGGACGTAGGTCACTACGACCGAACCACATAAATCTGGTGTTCGATTTATTTTCTTATTCTGTCAAATTTATTGTTCGATCGCTTGGCTTCCGCAACAGAAGATGTCACGAGAGAATCGAATGCATTGGCGACCAAAATTTTTACGCCAAATATAGCATGTTGAGAGAAGACATGATTGTGAAGAAACTTCCTTCATATGAGGATTCTTGGGACATGTGCACTGAATTTATTCCGTTAGATAAGTCCTAACTCGGCTTGGGTTTGATGGATATCTGTGGTGGTTGAGCGCTTGTCAAGTTGGTAGAAGAGATGGCGTGGATGATGCGGCACTATGACTAGACTAAAAATGTTGAGTCGAAGCAGAAATTGTCGAGAATAGGTCTCAAGCTTGAATGAGTGAAGAAAACTCGATTCAAACGGAAATCCCAACTGAAATTAGTGGCGTCCGAACAAGTAAGAAATTATTGAAATGCTTTTCATGCTAGGTTGAATTCCTAATTTGAATACATTTCCTAGATTGAGTTCATGAGTCACATAAGAACATACAAAAAGGATTCTACTTGGTTCTTACATTGTAGAGCAAATAATGAGTGTTAACATATTCTTTCGTTGAGTTTCCCAAGTGAGTTTTCTATGAAAATGTGAAATACTTACAGCTTTTGCTTTAGTGTAATCTAAGCTAACAACCACTTGAACATTAATGACCGTAAATAAATTCTGAATTCTCTAGATTCATAATGGATCTCTTGGCAATCAACTCTCTTCGAATAGTAGATATCTATGAGTGTGATCGATTTTAGAGCAGATAGTTTTTAGACCAGTAGTAATCTGGAACTTATTCTGTCAGGCCGATTCCCAATTTTTTTCAATTTTTGGAGCTTAGAACCGTTGGAACTGGACTTGTTGCGCCGTCCTATTTCAGAATCACTGGCCTATTCTTATTCGGTTTCGTTTTTATTTTATTCTTGGAAGGACAAACATGAGGCTCAAGGTGTGCTCCATGAATTATGAATTGAAGCTGGGTATGATCGGCGAAGCAAGAGATGGCTACGGTGTGAACCGGCAGTAGCGAGTCGGGAGGAACCGTTGCTGAAGAGGGGGTGGCCCAGAATTTGGAGGACCAGGTCGAAACAGCGGGCATCGCCGCACGCGGAGAGTACAAGAGGGAAAGCAGGGGAAGATCGGGCATGAGCGATGGAGCCAAAGGGGCCATGCTCGGTTCAAGAGGCCGTTGCTCGTGCAGCTGAGCAACAGAGCGGACGAGGGCGTGTGGTGAACAGGGTGAGGCGTAGCTGTAAGAGCAACAAAACGAGGTAGGACGGGTTTCGCAGCGCCAAGAGGGAGCCAAGAAGGAGAAGAAGGAAGAGATGAAGAAGAGAGGAGGAAACTGGGGGGATGCGCTTGAGCTGAATAATGAATTGGAGAGCAGTGCAACAATTATTTCTGGGAAGGAACATGCAAGCTGTAGGAAAGTGAAATAACTCGTTCCTCCATCATCGGATCGAACCGAATGAACACACCCTAGATACTTGCAGTCGAATCGAACCAAAGGAACACCCCTAGATTCTTCCATTCATATCGAACCAAGTGAATCTGTAAACTTCAGAGTTATTTCATATGTTAGGTCAGCCTTGATCATACATCCAGAGAAGCGCCTAGCCCAGTTCTTCCCCAGTTAATGAGCTACCAGCACATCATCTCCAATTTACCACGTTCAGTGAATGTTTGAATAGAGAAGGCAGCACTTAAGAAGGCGGCACTTGGCTAACATGCTTGTAATTCATTTGTATGTAACGTTGCAGCAACAACAAACGGGCCTAAACTGTGGCGTTAATTCTCTTCAAAATTTTGAAGGAGTTAAAAAGTAAAGAGATAGCTGCACAAAAAGGTGCTTTGTCGCCATCCATTGCCACAATACACCCTCTTGATCTCAGCACAAGTCACTGCCTGAATAAGAAGCTGCTTCAAATCATAAGGCCAAGGAAGAGACATATATGACCAGAACGATCAGAGTCACGGGACCCTGAAGAGATTCCTAGCAACAAAACAACATTTGGTTCGAACGTGTTCGCTAGAGTCACCTACATAAAAGGTGTTAAAGGGTAGTTTAGTCTTTTCATTGTTAGCGAGCTCTAATACTCGCACTATATATATTGATGTAATCCGTAATTATAAGATAGATTGAACTTTTTCCTTTTCTCATGGTATCAGAGCGGTTTTTTAACCCTAGTTGACGAAGCAACGACTCGCTGCCATCGACCCCTTGCCAGAATAGCTTGCCTGTCTCTTCCTCTCGTGCATCGCCTCTCGCGCGTCTTCCTCGTGCGGGTTGCGCACCCTCTTTGTGCAAGTCCCGCATCATGCTAGGTCACGTCAAAACCGTCGTACTTGATATGCACATCCAATGGTAAAGTTCTCTTTCTTGCATTAGAGTGTATTGTTTGTGTTAATTGTGATCCATGGCCAAGATTAGGAGTTAATTGTGATCCAAGGCCGTAGGAATTGACTTGGTAGTCAATGGGGAGAGAGAGCAGATTCTGAATTGAAGCTGATTTTGGAAATTGGAGAAGGAATCGAAGTTGCTTTTGGGAAAATAGGCAGATTTCAAATTCTCGAGGAAAATTCATGGGCGTTGTTGTCTTCTGCTATTCGTCGGGAATTCTTGAGGCAAATTCGTTGGCATTGTTCCATTCTGTTGGTGGAGTTCTGTTCAGTTTTTTTTAGATTAAATGGGAAACTTTGTGATTTTGGGAAAAGAGTCAGACAAGGGTTGTCACTAGCCCCCAAAATACACGCACTAACCTTTAAATCTCTCTAGCCCTTCAAACATTGACATGCTATCCAGCTCTTTCTTTGTCCTGAGTGAATATGGTGCAGGTGTGCAACAGTCGGCTAGGATCTCTTCCTGACATGCATCTGCGAATTTGATGGTTTGGTGTATTAGTGCCCCACTTATGCACAGCTACATATATATGATAGTGTTTTCAATTTTCCACTAAATTTTTCGCATGGCTAGAAACCCTGAATCACTCAGGTGCTGCAAATCATATGACTGGTAATTCTAATTTATTATCTGGTATCACCTCCATATCACTTAGTTCTGTTACACTTGCTGATGGTTCACAATCCCACATTACTGGCCAAGCGAATGTAACCTTGGGTCCCTCTCTTTCTCTTTCATCTGTTTACCATTTACCAACTTTTCTATATAACTTGCTTTAGTTCCCTTACCAAAGATTTGAATTGCTCTGTGACATTTACCTCCGCTGGTTGTGTCTTTCAGTATATGAGGACCGGACGGATGATTGGTGGAGGGCATGAGTCAAATGGGTTGTACTACCTAATCAAAGATCTTATTGTTGCTGCCGTCCAGAAGAGTACCACTATTCAGAAGAGTACCGCCTCTGACTTCTTTAAGATGCATTGTCGTATGGGTCATCCACCGCCTAACATACTTCGTCATTTTTCTAATGTTTCATCGTTTAGGAGTCCTATCCAGTGTGATGCTTGTCAATTTGGCAAACATCATCGAGTATCTTTCTCTTCCCGTGTCCAGAGTCGTGTGTCAAGTCCTTTTGAGTTGATCTATTCTGATGTTTGGGGACCATCTCGTGTCAGTGATATATCTAGTTATAAGTATTTTGTTACATTTGTAGATGATTATTCTCGTGTAACGTGGTTATATTTAATAAAAGATCGAACTGAAGTTTTTTCTAGTTTTCGTATGTTTTACTTTGAAATTCTCAATCAGTATCATGTTTCTGTTAAATGTTTGCGCTCCGATAATGCCAAAGAATATATGGCTGTTTCCTCTGGTTTTCAGCCATTTCTTACATCTCATGGGATTCTACATCAGATCTCTTATCCCTATACTCCCCAGCAGAATGGGGTGGCAGAACAAAAAAATCGCCATCTTTTGGATGTTGCTCACTGTCTACTTTTTCATATGAACCTCCCCAAAATGTTCAAGGGGCATGCTATTCTTACATCATGCTATCTCATAAATCGTCTCCCATCCTCTGTGCTTCGTGGAGGGATACCTTTCTCTACTCTCCATCCTGCGAGTCCACTTTTTTCTTTACCGCTGCGTGTGTTTGGTTGAGTTTGTTTTGTGCATCATCTTGCTCCTGGTCATGATAAGCTCGATCCACGGGTTGACAAGTGTGTATTTCTTGGGTACTCTCGAACTTAAAAAGGGTACAAGTGTTATAATCCGGTTAGTCAGCGGTTGTATATTTCGGCAGATGTAACCTTTTTCGAGGATCAATCATATTACTCTTCTTCTACTCAACCGGTGTCTCCTTATGAAGATGCATTGTCCTCGGACATGGTCCCCCTGCCACCTATCCCCTTGTCTAGCATACCTAGAACATCGCCAGATTTTTAGTTTGCCGACAAGACTTATCAACGACGTCGTACTGTTCAACATGAGGTAGTACAGTCATCGCCTGCATTGGATATGCATGATTCTCCACCAATTTATGCCTCGGCCTCTGATCCGCCAGTTTCTTCTGAGCCTAATCCTACTACTGATATTCCTATTGCATTGCGCAAAGGTACGCATTCTTGTGTTGGTCAACCCAATTCTCGGTTTGCCCCCTATACTGGTTTGTCTTGTCATACATGTACTCGTCACCCTCTTTCTCAGGTTTTATCCTATGATTATCTTTCTCCTACATATTCCTCGTTTGTTGCTTCTTTATCTGAAGTGTTTGTGCCAAGTACTGTTGTAGAGGCTCTTGCTCATCCAGGTTGGCGGCGGGCTATGGAAGATGAAATGCAGGCGCTATAACATAATGGGACATGGCATCTTACACCGTTACCTGCTGGCAAACAAGTTGTAGGGTGTCGTTGGATTTTCACAGTGAAGTTTCAACCAGATGGTTCTATTAAGCGTCTGAAGGCACGTTTGGTTGCCAAAGGTTACACTCAGACTTATGGAATTAATTATGATGACACGTTTTCTCTTGTTGCAAAGATACCTTCTATTCGTGTTTATATTTCTCTTGCTGTCCGATATGGCTGGACTCTCTATCTGCTTGATGTCAAGAATGCCTTTCTTCATGGCGACTTGGCAGAGGAGGTATATATGGAGCAACCTCCAAGTTTTGTTGCTCAGGGGGAGTCTACTAGTGTTTGTCGCCTACGCAAGGCATTATATGGGTTGAAACAGTCTTCTCGTGCTTGGTTTGGTTGTTTCAGTGATGCAGTTATTCTGCTTGGTTTGCAGCGTTGCACTGTGGATCATTCTGTTTTTAGTTCCACTTCTTCTGCGGGGTGTGTTCTCCTAGTTGTGTATGTGGACGATATTATCATCACCGGTAGTGATTCTCTAGGCATACAAAAGTTGAAACAGTTTTTACAGGCAGAGTTCAATACAAAAGATATGGGTTGTCTACGGTATTTCTTGGGCATTGAGGTGGCCTACTCACGTGATGGTATCTCATTATCACAGCGAAAATATGTTCTGGATATCCTCAGTGAGGTTGGTTTTCTGGGAGCTAAGCCTGTCGATACTCCAATGGATCCTAATGTGAAACTCGATGCAGAACATGGGGACCTACTTCATGACCCCAGTAGGTATCGAAGGTTAGTGGGTAAGCTCAACTATTTAACTGTCACTCGACCAGATATTTCTTTTGCCGTTAGTGTGATTAGTCAATTTATGAGTGCTCCTCGTACTACACATTGGGAGGCAGTATTACGTGTTGTTAAGTACTTAAAGGGAGCACCAGGTAAAGGGATCCTGTTCAAGAATCATGGACATCTTAGTGTTACTGGCTACTCTGATGCTGATTGGGCCAGATGTCCTATTGATAGGAGATCAACTTCTGGCTATTGTGTGCTCTTGGGAGGCAATCTTGTGAGTTGAAAAAGTAAGAAGTAACAGGTAGTGTCTCGATCAAGTGCATAGGCAGAATATCGGGCCATGGCTCATGTAACTAATGAGTTACTTTGGTTGAGGATGTTGTTATCCGAACTTAGCATGCCATCTTCAACTTCCTCAGTTCTGTGTTGTGATAATCAATCTGCTATGCATATCGCTTCAAATCCAGTTTTTCATGAGCGCACGAAGCATATTGAAGTAGATTGCCATTTTGTGCGAGAAAATATTCAGAACAAGGACATAACACTTCAATACACATGGACTGAAGACCAACTTGCTGATCTATTCACTAAGTCATTGCGGGGTAGTAGAGTGACTACTTCATGTAACAAGTTGGGGCTCTTTGATATTTATGCCCCAACTTGAGGGAGAGTTTTAAAGGGTAGTTTAGTCTTTTTATTGTTAGTGAGCCCTAATACTCGCACTATATATATTGATGTAATCCGTAATTATAAGATAGATTGAACTTTTTCCTTTTCTCAAAAGGCATTCACACACATTCATTATTAGCAAGCTAAAATAGCTAAAGTTTGCATCTTCTGCTTGCGAGATTCATGAGTCGGCGGTGGTCTGGTGTCGCGCCTTCTCCTTCTCTCACTTCACTTCCCTGCGACTTGTCGTACTCTTCCCGGACCACCACAGAAACAGGACCAAAAAGAATGGATCATCGTTTAGTGTTTATATCTTGAGCAAGAGGTAACATTTTTCCAAGATTAAATTTGTAGCCAAGTGAATGCATTTGAGAAATATACGTAAGAACCAGTGGACTCACCAGGGTGATCCTCGTCGATGTCTTTGGCCTTCATGACCTTGCAAGAGTCGTTGCCTCCATATATCCCCCCAGACCCCTCCTCGTCGCTTCTCGTCGAGTACCTTTCCGCAAACGAATGTGCCATCACGTCCCTCGATGTCCCACAAAATTCAAGTATCAAATTCAGATGACCCCATGATAATTGAGAAAACTTCTACCGACCATACTAAGATGTGTGATCTGTGTGGATTCATGCAATTTTCGAACTAACCGGTGTCTGCTCCAGCAGATGTAAAATCGTGTTAATTTATGCCATAAGTTGACTAGTATGCCTTTCAAGAATTGGGAAGAGAACTTTTGCGAGAGCCTAATACTCTTCTTTAGCACACTACGCAATTTGACCTCTCTAGAAGTAAAAAAACAAGGGAACCATGTCGATATAACCATTTCTACCCGGTTTTGATCACTGCGGTTTTTCATCTTCTTCCTTCCTTTCATCCATGTTGTTGTTGCTGTTGTTGCTGTTGTTGCTGTTGCTGCTGTCGTCTTCGCGCTCCTGCTGTCTGCTGCTCTGCATCGCCAAGTTCCTGAACGAGACAGCTCCGGCGATTCTCCGGCCGAGGCGTGACGGTTTCACCGGAGGAGAGAACAAGCTCAGAGGGTGGCGTTGGTGGTGGTAATTTCTCGCTGACCTAACGGCTATGGCTATGTACATCTTCTACACTTGCGTCTCCGAGACTTCTATATATGGCCTACGAGAGATTGAAAGAGGACGAGGGACGAGGTCAGTGTAGAGAGTCCCATGTTTTGCTTTGCATGACAGGGTGGAGTCTTGTCGGAAATGTTTGAATCAGCGTCGCGACACGTGGCTTGTAGAGTTGACGTGTCATAGGTAGGAGAGAACAGGTGTGCTACGTGCAGGTTGGTGTTTGTGGGGCGTGGGGGGGCTCTACGTGCCAACCACATGGCACTCTGCTTATTCCTACTGCATTGATCCACTGAGTATGTATCATCCAATATAATCAGCGGTTGATATGAATTTGATTTACATGCTTTATAGGTTACGGAAGACATTTTTCAAATTATAGGGTTACTAAAGTATCTCGTTTTGCGAGGACTCTTACCTAGCCTAAACAAGTTTTTTCCCCTCGGTTTGATGCCTGAAAATATGTGATTGTTCAACCATATAATAGAGATTGAGAACCAATTCAAAACTCGAAATGTGATTATTTGTCATTTTACAGTAACACAAACTTTCATCAAAATAGCGTCTGATATTTGTATGTAGTCCCCTTTTTAGTCAAGACATGTGCACAAACAAATTGCAACATTTATAGCGTCATTTAGCCTTTAAACTGGGGGTGAGTAATCAGGTCGGTACCACCTGAAATCGAACCAAATTGGTTCTTACATGCCCGGTGCCAAGCCATCCACGTGAAGGCCGGTAGGTTCCTGGGTAAAAAATTGGGGAACCGGCCTTGAACAGTTCGGTTCACTATGTTTTCATTGTGAACGACACCGGTGGCCATTCTTGGGTAAAAAATTTTTTTGAGCTTTATTTTTTCTTCGTTTTAAAAGAGGATAGATGCGTTGAAGATGGGCGTCCAATTAAGGATCCATCATTCCCTTAACCACTAGGGCACAGATTGTTCACAAAAATATGTTTTTTTTGGAAAAATATATTACATAAAGTTAGGGTCCATTCAAGGGTAAATTCTAAAACTGCCTAAAGACGGCTGGTTCAGTAAAAAATCAAGAACCGACTCTACCTAGGTTCTTCCTTTAATAGCACAAAGTAACGTCCCCAATAAAACGGACCTACCATAATACTCGCTCTCACTCCCTTCCACGTCCCTCGGATCAAACCTAGGAATAATGACTAACACTTGTATCTTCTCTTTTAGACGGTCATATTCAAAAGGAAAAAAATGACCAACGCTTTCTCCAACTTACTTCTTGCCGCCAAAAGCTCCAGCTACGGCCATTTCCGGATCCAAAGCGGGAACAGGTTGTCCCTGAGCCAGGAACCGCTGCATCACCATCAAAGTTGGCCCATCCTGGCGAAGGTGGAGAGACCAGGATTGGTTAGGCGAACTCGAAGAGCCGAGCAGTTCCGCGAGAGGGCCTGAGTATTGCCTCAGGACACCGAACGATTGCTCAATCTTCCTCGGCTACATGCTTATATATATGAATAGCAGAAGGGTACTTGACACTATTTCTTGATTGCAATGCGTTTTATACCCAAAAGGAAAGAAGAACAAAACGATTTATCATAGAGAAGCCATATATGTTTAGTCGTTCTTCGATCGCATGCAAGTAGGAAATGGCTGGAGATAAGTTGATATTATGCGCTTTAACATGCCTGTTTACTATTTACATGCTTTGTAAATCTACCTATCCTTTTCATTATCATAGATGAAAAAAGAAGCACGTATATATGCACGGGTCTATAGTTAGTGCAAATAAATATCGAATCAAATTTTGTCATTGGAGGATAATTTTGTTAGTCTAGCTTAAAAAGTGCGCGGAAATAGTCCCACCCTTTTCAATATAAAGAACTGAAAGTATGAAGAGCTGGCGATATGTAAAGAACTGAAAGTTTGTCTTATTCCATAAAGCAGCCATTACATGAATGTTGAATTGAAGCTCATTAGGCAAATATAACTGAGGCAAACTAAACAAACAGACGGTTCAAAAAACATGATGAAACTCCGACTGTATAGGTTTCAGGAGACATCATGTAGTGGATCGTGGATCCACTAATATAAGACATTACCTATAGTTGAAAACAAATTTGAAAGACATTCAGAGAGTTGTCTGCAAACAAGTTTCACAGCTAGCCCAAATCACCATCCGCAGAAGCACTTAAGATTCATTGCAGAGGCTTTCGAAGCCCATGTATTCTTGATTCTCCAGCTTCTCAACCAAGTTGGAGATGCCTACTCCACCTGCAGTTAATCATTAGACATGAGTTTCTCATCTAATTCACCAGAGATGCAAGGGCGTTAGTCATGCTCAGTCTGCGGAATTGTTTGGAGAATTGGCCTCATACCTAAACTAATCGCGCTCACGAAAATGGTCAAAGCCAGTATGAAGATGATTATTGATGTCCTGCCAAGGATTGCGATGATCCTTCTCACCACATGCTGCCCGACAAAGGCCGCAACAGTTGCAACTAAAACAAAATATGCAGCTGCAGTAGAAGAAGCTAAATGAGCTAATTTAAAATGGTTCATTTCCAATTGAGCAAAACAGCAAGAAGAGCCAGATTTAGTATTCGCCTTTGTTGGAAAGCATCTATCGTGTCTTAATCTTCACTGCCATGTAACCTCCCATCTATGTGGTACCCCAAATTATGCTGTTAGATTTCCATCACTCACCGTATGGAACTGGAAACCTCTTGAGGAGATAATATTGGACGACTGACATCGAAGATGAGAATGTCATTGCAAAGGTTGATGTCGCACTTGCTACCTGCAAAAGGGTGTTTACAATCAATTCTGGTGCCGTTGCATTATAATAACAGTTCAGAAAACATGGCTCAGTCTGGTTCTTATGCATGAGCTAAATTTTAGTGAAGTAATACTGGACAATGGCAGCCTGCTTTTTGTTCCTTTCTACTTGTAGAAACATTAGACACTTTGATTGGCCTTTCTTGCTTTTATCTTGAGAAAGCTCGGGGAAGATTAATTACCTGAGGAGGGATTCCCAATTCGAGGAAAAGGGGTCCCAGGATGAAACCACCTCCAAGGCCTAGCAGACCACCCACGATACCGGCAATAATACCACAGGAAGAGTAAAGAAGTATTTGGTGAAGTTTCCAATTCGTAATTTCCTTCCCTTTGGATGCAATCACTCTTTTTCCTTTGTATAAGGCTATTGCTTCAAAGAGTGTAACGGAGCATGCAATTGGTACCTGTAAAACAGTGACTATAACGTCTGGACTGGTCTGAACTTCGTGAGGATAAGTTATTAACTTATGCACTAGTTCTCTGTTTTTGAAATTCAAGGTGAGGACAAATGGGTATCCTAAGTGATCTACAATGAGATCAGGCTCTAAAATATGCTTGATTTTTTGTCGCAACTCCAATTGAGACTTTCTTACACTTGCTTCATGGATTTATTTGCAAAATTAATTACAGTTTGGATAATTCAAGATGTCCAACTTACTTTCTGACCATCTAGATTCACTATGGTCTTTATGGTTAAACCTTCATATCATGTATGATAAATGTTTGATGAACTTCTTTTTCATTTACAAGGAAGGTTTTTCTGATCTATTTTTGGGTGATGCTGCGCGACTCAGCTGATAGAAGCGATTCTTATAAATCCTAGGAAATGCATGTCAAAGCTCTTCATAAATCATGAACTTTTGCATCTGTCTTTTTTTTTTCCCAACTAACAAAGTGGAGGGTGGTTTCTTTATACCTTGGGGCACATCAGCGAACACCCCACATTGCTAGTTGTTGAAAATAGTTCTTTTAGATTGCTCCAGCTGTTTTTTGCATGAAATTTCTGTACCTTCCTCTCATTTAGTTTGGTGATCCTATTTCATACTATCCATTAACATGGTTAAGAGTTCATACATGTGAGTCTATAATGTGCAGTTAAGCTTCCTTAGATATAAACAGCAACAACTGATGGAGGTCAGTGCATGACTGTCCCCTTTACCTGTAAAGAGTTCAGAACCCAATACTTGACTGAGCAGGTCTTTGTGTATGTCTGCAAGGAGCATTGGACGATAGCATATTCAGCACAGGAGAGAGAATATCATGGTGATATGCACATAAGAAGGGGATAAGTCAGAGCAGGCAGATTATAGAAAAAGTTTGAGGAAGTCAATCTTACAAACCACATGATTTAGACACTTGATTTAGAATTGGTGAATATTTATTCAACAGATGCTATTTCTTTTAAGAAAGAAGAAAAAAATCCAGTTGAATAGGTAGAAATTCTGAAAAAAATTAGATTATATAATCTAGAAGTATTTCATGGAGAATTTTATTACCTTAATGATCTGCACAGCTAGGAAAGCTATCCATATGAAAAGAAGAATCGACAACTCTTTCCAGTAGATGTTCTTTGTGAGGGGAATCTGTCAAAGACAGAGGAGGATGGTACAACAGTTATAAGGAGCATTATAGGACTTGAGATAACTGAGATAATGTAAAACTGTAGACAGACGGAGAAACTTGAATTACCCGTTCATCATGTGAGGCAGCTGGACCGCTGGGCAGTGGCTTGTAATCTTCCTTGGAACCTTCTGTGGTTTAAGAGGTAGCACAGTACATTCTCCAGTTAATTCCCTCAATAGCCTTCATGTTTCCTCAAAATGAAAGGGTCTAATTTTTGTTTCTAAAACATAGGTGACTAATAAAGATCCTGACGTCCAGGATGCAGATACGTTTTGATGCTTATGTTTTTTTTTTTTGGAACAGAAATGACTAATGTTTATTTTTGGAACAGATCATATCAACTCACCATCATGCTTTACTTCTGCTTCCATCAACTTAGCTGCTTCCTGAAAATTAATAAGAATCTCAAAATCTTTGTCCAACGGAGATGATTGAGGACTTTTTACAATAAAAGAAGCGCAGAAACTTGCCTTTCTCATTACTGTCTCCTTCTTCCATGTCTCTATGCCTTTAAATAATGCCTTAGTTGAAGTACCTGTGATTAAAATTACTCTGAATACATTTTAAGAATAAATTTGCAAATATGATCGGGTTATTTCCAGAATAATTCATTGCTTTAGTATATCCTCGAAGATTCTCCTAGGACCTCTTGTGCATGTTATTAATTTATTAGTGAAGCCTCGGGAGTGAATCATGAGGACATGCATGCACACATCGAAGTTAGATGTATTAGCATTTGTCATAAGATCAGATAGATGCATTAAAATTTGTCATAAGATCTATCTTTACCGATGAAGAGAACGATCAACAGCACAGTGACCATCCAATCGGCAAATATGACGTTGAAGGCCACTCCAATGCTGATTCCTAGCATGAGCATGGGCTGGAAGAGCAAAGCCAGGTCGTAATCTATGAGGGGTATGTCCAGTGTTGGGTGCCTGAGTCTCAGATTGTAGTAGACGGTCGATCCTGCTGCCCCCATTATCATACCTTTCCCAAGAGAAGTTTTTTCAAGAGTAAGGGAGGCAATATATGTATGTACTTATGTAGGTTTATAGTGACAAGATATGCACTAGTAAGATAGTATGTATCAGGACACTTGCATCCTTAGTGAACAATTCATGCATATACATGTCTGCGCATCCAATTGTTGCACCCATTTATTTCTAGAAATGTTCAACTCATTCACGAGCCATGCCAAGGTGAAGCTTTGTTTGGGCAAATCAGAACAAGTAGGACATTCATAACATGATCGTAGGAAATTGCATATTAGTCGATGGATTGTCTTGTTGAAGTTCAGAAGTAGGAGAAAGTGGAAAATGAATAGATACTGACATTTGGAGATGGCAGTAGAGGACTTAGGGTCGAAGCCGATGATCAAAGTGAGCATTGGCACGAATATTCCACCGCCACCAACCCCTCCAACACTACCCAGTGCTGCGCCAAAGAAGCCGACTATTGATCCCACCACCAGTTTCCATCCAAACTCCATTTCCTGTCAATATGTTTCGTCTCATGTTGTGTTACTTTCTAAAATCAAGACACGACAAAGATTATCAAAGTTTCAAAGAACAGAGGAGAACCAGAACTCACCGGCCAAACTGGCTCATAGGAGGACTTCCCGCTCTGCCACAAGAATTTCGCAGCCCTAACCAAGAACCCCGGTCTCGGGGTGTCCTCCACAGAGACCTCTGGCGCTTTATCATGTAGTAATGGTCTTTCGGCACGCACAGCGTGGCCAGAGATGACGAAACTTGTAAACAACAGAAACCATGCTAATGCTGCTGCTGACACTACCAATGCTCTCGGGTTCACCATGGTTCGAGCTGCCATGGAAACAGAGATGGTAAGAAGAGATACTATTTCTTCGACTTCTTGGTTAGCTTTGATATTGCTAATCGCTCTTCTTTTAGGCCTATCGTTTCTGTGCAGGGTTGCGGGAGTTGGTTGCGGGAAGCTGCTGCATGGATTACATGAAGGTGCACTCTTCAGTACCTCTCTTCTACATTTATAAATCCTCTCTCTCTCTCTCTCTCTCTCTCTCTCTCTCTCTCTCTGAGCTTGTGGTCCAATTATTTGGTCCTCATTAAGATTTTTTTATACTGAAATTATATTTCCATTTTACTTTTGAAGAAAGGGTGTTATTGTCCATGTTTTGTTTCTGTCCTGCACGGATCTGATTATTCCATCAATTGAAGAAAATGAAAGTCCATATCAGCTAATTAATTGCTTGATAAGGGGTTGTAGACAATCTTTTCGTTTGTCTCGTATTAAACGAACTAATCAAACAATAAAATGCAGTGAACATGCTCTGGAACACATCATCGTCGTAAGATCTAATGCGCTTAACACGGATTGCAAACGGTCGGGGTTATTGACTATTATTAATGACTTATGTTGTATATTCTTGGAAAATGCTCAGATATAGTTTAGTGACTTATTTGGCAATCACCTGAAGCACTGAATTCAGGTTTTAGATGGATGAAAATGGTAGTTTGAACTCTTTGCACTTTAACCTTTTCTAAGTGCCTCTCAAGATAGCTTACTTTCTCAACTGGAGCGAGTTTACAGAATAGTGATGAGTACTACTCCACGCCATGCAACGGAATCCCAAGTTCACAAAGATTTTCGAATGATGGGATTTGAAAGAGAGAAGCGGGAAGTGAAGTGGAGTGAAGGGTGGTCGCAGGGTGCACTGTCTTCTTTCAGTTCCGGTACTGTTTCTTGAAACTTCGTGGAAGCTGAGGTCTGCCACGACAAAACAATTCGCAGCTAACGGTGACTTCTTTTGTCCAGTTCTTACCGCAACTTGCGACCCTCCTGCCGAGCTACTGAAATGAGGGTCGAAGACGTCAAATTGGGAACGGAAATGGAAGAGGCTGATGCTGGTACGGTCGTGCGAAACTGCGCAGCGTCTCCAAGTTCAAAATCTCTCCCCCAGACAAAACAGCAGCGTAGCTTGGAATTTGGATTGCAGGAACTGTCGTTTGCACAACGTAGTTTCGTAGCATCCACCGCTACCGGATTGAACATCTGTCAACAACATTAATCTCTCGTCCAAATTCTGGTGGAATGAGATGTTTCTGGAATCCGAGATGAAAAGGGGATATCGACTATTCTGTGTATTTCGCTCTCCTTACTTTTCTCTCTCGATAATACGGGATATCAAAACCTTGTCCGTCCATTACATTTTTTCGATGTATCCACCGTTTCCATTGGAAACCTTTGGAATAGAGACGTCGGAGTCCCGAACCACTTTCCTAGGAGTGTAATGGGGTCGGATGATGTTGATCCGATTCAATACTGGAGCATCACCTCAATTCGATTACGTAACGCTTGCTACTAGATTCAAGCTTTATCGAGCTCGATTTGCCAAGTTTGAACTAATCTCAAGAAACTACTTAATAACTTCAAGCGAGACTCGACTCAATTCCACTTAATTTTTTTTTGCTAAAAAGACTCAATTCCACTTAATTGTTAAAGTTGATTTACGGCTATTTACAGTATCAATTACAGTCAAAATTAGCTGGAATGACTGGATTGACAATATGTCAAAATGTTTAAGACTAAATCGACATTAATACAATATGTTTAGGGCTTTTCTAACACTTTTCCAGTTTATAATCAATTCTTAACAACGAAATTGACCCACGAAATTAGGACTATTATCAGATTTACTGCTGGTAATACTTTCTTTTTAATTCTCAATCGGTACTCATAAATTGGTTAGAGTGACTTCGAAAGTCATTTTGCAGAATGTGACACGAATGTACTATGACTATCTCCATCTATATCATCTGCATGGCACTCCGAATAGAATTCAAGCTTCTCTTCAAGAAATTCCAAAACCTGAGCCATGTTGTTGATGCAGCGGTTATTAATGCACATATGATTAAGCAGATCCATTTCACGTGCAAGCTAAGCTCACAAGTTACAATACAATAGATGTTCCATTTCTTCACTCATCCGATCACTTCCAACAGTAAACATCTAAACAAGACTCTCAAGAACAAAACAAAACCGAAACGGAATTTCCCGGAAATTTCCCGGAAGCATCACAAGCAAGTCTCCTTGTGTGTTTGTTTGCATGGCTAGGGAATGATACACGTCTCTGGTGATGATAGTACTGACATGGGAAGAAGTGTCTATGGCCGAAGCAGCAATAAACCAGTGAAGAAGGTTCGTCCAATGCCCATTTCGGCGAATACCATCTTCGTCCACTTGCTCTCCGCTACTGAAGCTCAGATAAAAAACACGCGCCGTCTCGTGATCGATGTAGTAGTATCCCGTCAAGCATTCCCGCAACAAATATAATCTGGCACGAACTGAGATTACCGTGCACATCGCGTCAAGATGCGAAACATTATCTGCTAACTTGGAGACCTACTGTTGTGATTCGTTTTCTTGGGTTGAAAGAAGGAATCAATTGGAAAATGACAAGCAGGATAGGTCTTATGATGGAAAAGGTAGGGTTCATCTCTTAAAGAGAATGATGTAAGAGAACCTAAACATGAAGAGAAACTGGCCCGAAAAATCCGAGTCATGTAACGATGATACCATCCTATAATCTCTACAAGCTTAAATTATTGGAGGACAACGTAGTGTCTAATTTAGAACTTAACCATATATTTTGTAAGTTTAAGCCTATAATTTGATTGTTGACTTGCATTTGACTGCAAATAGCACTTAAGTTTGCACGACTACAATGAATGTGCTATCTTAAAATTCGCTTATCAATCTACAATCGACGACATTTTAGTTAAGTCATTTAATTATCCAAGTTTCGATCATGGTTCTAAATAAGACCAAGTTTAACAAATTTAAACACAGTTACCGATTAAATTGAGAACATTGTACCATCAGTGTCATCACTCATGATTATGTACTCTGCTCAAATTATACTGGGATATAAAATTTTCTTACTGTATCAGTACCAATCCAATATTATTACACCATATAACTCAACCGATCAAATGTTGTTACATTATTTGAAGCGACAATGGATGATGATCGATGATGTGTCCTTGCGTGTGAGACGAGCTTTTGAGTAATACACTATGTCGATATTTGCCGCTAGCAATTCATGTTCATATGTCATGTTTGTGTTGACTAGTCGTGTTATTCTGTGTCATAACAAAAATATCTCAATTGCATTAAAAAATTATTTTTTTTGCTAGAAAATTATTTGTTTTTAAAAGTGAAAGAAAACGCGTGTTAATGCTAACAATTTCGAATTAAGTCGTATCGTATCGAATTCAAAAGAAAGCTAAGCCTAGGCAACTCTAATATGGAGTGATCAGGTTAAAGGACGCTTAAGAGCGGCATGATCACAATCTCAGTGTCGATTCTTGACAAGTGGTATCAAAGCAAGTTGTAAAGAGCATGGTTGAGAGAGTTGGTGGTTGGTGGTGCATACCAAGTGATCGAGAAAATATCGAAATTAGATGGTATAGCTATTGCCGTTGTTGGAGATAAGGCTCAAGAAAATGAGTCTCGTGCCAAGAGGACTGAAATTGAGGGATACCACGTTCATATCCGATGAAAATCTTACCAAATTGGTTGTCATGTCATTTTAGGACAATACAAAATTTCAATTAAAAATGAGTAAAAACGCGTCCACTCCTCATCAGTGTTGAACTGAGTCATGTCGGGTCGGATTTCGATTTCTCTCAGCAAATCCGTGTTGGATTTCAGTCGTGTCCTCGCGTCTCACCGGGAATAGCCGCCTCCAACTCAAGCAAACACAATAAGCCTTCCCAAACGTTCACAGTGAAGACGACCACCGACTACTTTTTCTTTACAAGCGATTCATCGGGCATGCCGGATGATTCTAAAGCCAATTTTCTCACTTTCGAAACCCAAGTGATTCAACTTGAAACTGTTTCTGCTGCTGTTTCATGAACAAAAAAATCGATTGTCCAGGAAACACACCTCAAGATTCCCAGTATAAATCGCTTCTCCAATTCTTGCTTTTTAGCATTTTACTGCAGCTTGAGCATGGTCATTGCTAATAGTAACAAGCAAGTCTACGCAGATCTATATTGATCTAAAACCACCAGGAAAAGACATTGAAAAAAGCACAGCATGTGAGGCATCCACTCTGTCCAATAAACAAAAACACGAAAATTCATATTAGAAGTCCCCGAAAGCCATTTCGTTTTGTTTAACAAACCAGAGTCTACGACTGATTCGAATAAACAAACTGCACCACCCACGAAACAATCCAGCGAATTCAAAGTAACAAGGGGAGAAGAGCGCACATTCTGTTATTCCCGCAAATATGAACTCTCCATCTTTACTCCCGATCATGGTCTCTACTGGCACTGCGATCGTAGTGATAGTTGTCCTCTTCCATCTGATCATAGTGATGAGCATCCTCGGGATAATGAGCATAACGACCACGGTCACTAGAGCGGTCATAGCGACCCCGCTCTCCATGGTGCTGCTCATAGTTATCATAGGGCTCGTAGACGCGGTCAGCCTCCACCTGCCCATGCCCATGCTCCGAATGTCTGTAATATACTTGATCATCCTCGGCTTCAGCACGATCATAGTCTCGCTCCCTCCCTGCATGCCTGTCCCGATCATGCTTTGATTCAACGCGATCATAGTCTGCTTCCTTATCATGAGAACGGCCACGGTCCCGATCACGGTCAACTTCATAATCCCTTTCCCTATCCCTTTCTCTATCCCTCTCACGAGGGCGATCACGACGGTCACGGTCACGGTCACGATCGCGTTCACGGTCTCTATCACGGTGATCGCGACCACGGTCACGGTCACGGCCGCGATCTCTCTCTCCATCCCTATCCCGGTCACGGCCACGGTCCCTGTGGTGCCTATCTTCTCTGCGATCACGATCTCTTGGCCGATCATGAGATTGCTCACGGGACTTTTCACGTTCTCCCTCTTTGTCTCTTCCCCTTTCCCGAGACTTCTCCCTACAAAGAATATGTTCTCCTAAGTCAGCAACATATCAAGACATATAGACGAAAATATAAGCAGGTGCGCTCCTATAGATGAGACAGTTTGTATGTCCTCTGATAACAGTGAGATAATTTACAAAAGGAGAGTTAACACAGTTTATCATCCACCTGCATCAAGCTACCAACATGGTCAAAATCACTCTAGCAAGCGATAGACATAAGAAACCTCGTGAGCTTGATTAAAAACGTGAGATAAGAGATCTCATCCTAGAATTGCAATTGACTTATTAAAAACAATAAAATCATGTTTTGGGTGTTGAGACCAATTTCATCATATACTGAAACTTTCTTGTCCTTCTTTCGGGCTTAATAAGGGCCAAACCATATGGAAGGGCATGATACGGTGCTTTTGGCAAATGACTGTTTCCCTAATGAAGTCGGCCAGTCCAGCCATGGGGACAGTGGTGCCTCAACCTGACTCCATCCACAGAAAAAGGCACCGACTGTAGCACAACTCCTACGGTGACAAGCACCTTCAACCAAACCAACATGAGGTCCTGCCTACAACAAACACCCTTATTGTTGTTTCTTATGGAGTTCTAGATTAACAGTTGTCATAATGAGCGACAATTCTCCTCTCAAGAATTAATGAAATTGTTTCTTGCATGTTCTTTTATAATAATCAGATTTTTATAAATTTTAATTTTTCAGTAAACTTTCATTTATTATTTAATCAGAATTTTATAAATTTTAATTTTTCAGTAAACTTTCATTTATTATATACAATTATAGGTCTAATTAGTGGGAATGGTTTATGCTTTTGCGGTATATCTCTATATGTAAACAGGTTTTCTGTCAAGCGTTTGTTTCAGTTTGCTTGTTAGTTAGATCATTTAGCAAATTTCTCTTCCAGCATAAACAATTTGGTACTTTGTTAACTGAGAGGCTCCTTGTTGTTTTCACAAAGTGATGTGAAGTAGATTGGTGTCATAGAGATAAGTAGAAGGGCGGTACTTCAAGCTTGGTTGGATTGATCTTAGCAAAGACGCCTGACTATTTGTATGTACAGGAAGAAGTTAGAAATTTGATATGGACAGTCTTGCTGAAATATAAACTTATAAAGTCCAGTAAAACTTTTATATTTTACGACAATCTCTTACCATTTAAGTTTATGGGAGTCTTAAAAATCTCATATACCAAAGCGAGTTTGACTATTTTGACCAATACTAAGAAACATACACCACCATGAGAACTGAACAATAATGGGATTAAAAATAGGAAACAATTCTAACCTCTCATATCGATCCTCTCGCGCCCTTGGTTCCTCCGATCTAGATGGTCCTCCAGGTGGTGGTTGCTCCCTTAAAGATTTATCACAAGTATATCAGATCAGATTTGCTTTTAATCAGAAAGAAGAAATTTTGAAAATATTAAAGATAAGAATCAACAGAAGAGACGATAAAGAATATTTTCTCATTTTCTTCTGAAATTTGAGGAGCTCTATAACCAGCCTACCTATAATTGTTGGTTGTCTGAAACTAACAAGATAAAAAGTCCGCTCATTTCAGGGATAATATCAGGATCACACAGGATAACCAGCAGATTTTCCACTAAACTTAACCTAGTTTAGATCATATGGATGATATACAACTTTTGCAATTCAACCATTTAGTCTATAGTTCGTTTCCCAGCTGACCCATAATCCAAGTTGTTACGCAAGTTGTGCAACTTTAAAACTGTATTTCGTCAGAAGATATGTTAAAAGTCATCAAGCTAGTTTACCTCCCAACCTGCCTCTGACTAGCATCTTCACCTCCAACTGCAACACGACTTGTCCCCAGTCCACCTCCTAGTCTGCGAGGTCGCCAATTCGGAACTGTTCTACCACGTTCAACATCTACAAGTACTCTTCTTCCATCAATCTTCCTTCCATCCGCCTGTTTATAGGCAGCTGCAGACATATGCCAGCAATGATCAAAGAAGGACATGGACAATACCAAATTTATATTCAATAATACCAAGCTGGGTCAACCAGGATGCAAAAAAATAATAATAATAATAATAATAATAATAATTCACAAGGCCAAGCTGATGTAACCTTTCATGTCCCGGGTGTGCAGATACTCAATGAAAGCATAGCCTTTTGGTTTTTGAGACACTGTATCTTGGACCAACCGAACCTGGAAAAGTCAAAGTCAATCAGTAAATTAAAAGATCCCATGACCGTAAAAAAAGTTGTAGAACCTCAATTGACTACATGTCAATGTAAAGATAAGCCTACAAACGGTAAATCCTAAATGGCACGGCAAACAGGCACTTTGCCTAATCAGCCGTGCTCACCTTTAATCAATAGGGCCTCCCATTGCTAAGTGCATCACCACCAGAATTGCAGGAAAACTGAATTCAACTTGGACTAACCTTCCCTTACCAGGGGACAATTTTTTTTCTAATAACAATTAACAAGGAATTTAAACGCAGGAAATACCAGGACTTGTTTCCAACTGCTGATAGATTTTTGAGCCTTTAAAGCCAAAAGCAAAATCCCGATTAGCAAAAAGAATCAGTTACTGGAAAATCCGATTAAAAGAGGAATAGAAGCTGATACTACCTATATCCTTTACCTATTGCAGAAAGAGAAGTTCAACCCCTCTGATTGCTTGAGGAAAAAAGGCCAAAAAGGCACAACACATGCCATATACGACGAAGCAAGTGTGCAATCAAATTCACGAGCCACCAGCACACCCCCACATAAATGAAGGGGGCAAGAAGTAGAGACCCTCCTTTACCCTCCTTTGCTCACTTTTCTTTCCTTTTTTACTTTTACAAGTGAAGAGAAAACCACCTTACCGGTGTCCAAAGACACGGAGATTTAGAAAGGTAAAGATAGACGGGCCTTACCAGAGATTTCTCCAGCCATGATAATTGTTGGATCAGATATTCTAACCTAGAGAAATTCCTAAATGCAGTACCCACTTTAAAAAAGAAAAGATCATTCCATCGGCAGGAAAACCATGGAAAAAGAAGCAGCCCCATTCTCGATGACTTTACACACTGTTGAGGATATACATAAGAGAGACTATGCCAGCTAACATCCTCCCCCAATAGTCCAAATAGGAACATGAAATCGGGTGCAGCAAAATTATTTACAAAGTTCAAGAATATCAACATAGTGAGGAAACAGATTACCACGATTCACAGATCATAGTTGAATGGAACTGTATTGAGGTCTTGCAAACAAGTGGAGCTACTATGTTCAAATTTCACAAAGAACAAAAACAACAACCACTTACCCTCAGACTTGCAAAAGTTAACATTATTGCGTGAAAATAAGAACAGCAAATGCGTCAACATTGGTTGTATTTTTTCCTTGAAGGTGAGATAGAGAGAGAGAGAGAGAGAGAGAGAGAGAGAGAGAGAGAGAGAGAGAACTTTGAGACAAACTGAAACAAATAAACTTCTCAAACTTAGTTTTGAAGAAATTTCAAATTCAAAACATTTGATCAAAAGCAGCGATACAAATATTGTTCTTACCAATCCCACACAGGGATTCTCAGAAGTACCTACCCGTTTTATTGGCCCATATGATTCAAACTCCCTTTTAAGCTTACTTTCAGAAGTTTCATAGCTCTGCAACAAACAGAAAACAAAGTAACAAATTATTCTCATCAGCCCAATAATTAATGAAAGCACAAACCCTGACACCACTAGCAAACAACACTCACAAGCTTCGCAACGAAAAGTGTCTTATAAGGATCTCCTGAAATATTTGGATCATTGTTTGGATCATCTGCACCAGAAAACCATTAAACATTTAAATCCATGAAAGCAACCATCCACTTTACAAGGCAAGAACAAAAAAGGTACATTGCTTAAGCTCCTCAGCAGCCTTTTCCGCACCCTTCTCCAGACGCAAATTGTGGATTCTAGCCCTTCTCTCAACCTAAATCAATAGTACATGACAAGAAGACGATACAGGACATATAAGAGGGAGAAAACAGAAAAGTGCCAATTATTCCAGAGCTAACAATCGAGCTCTTCTTCTCATAATGAAATAGCGTGTAAGATGAACATGATTACATAGTCTGTCACAAAATAAAGAAACGCAACACACTAAATTTCTCAGAAATTAATAGGAGTTAAGGAAAGAAGTCTGAGAAATTTCCTGCGGCCACCAACAAAGAAGTGACTGGGAACAAACTTTTGGGGTATGTTCACCTTCATCAAATGCCCTAGTTTTAAATTATCATGTTCCATCATCCACTTAACATTCTTAGGCCTTTTCATCCACCACAAGTGCATTTACTTAAAAATTTCACGATTGATTCACTTCTCACACTTATTCACTGAAAGTTAATTCACATTTTTTTCACCTTAGAACATGACAAAATTGGACGGTGAAAACGATGAGTAGCTAATTTCTAGTTTCTCATTGTTAAAAGAATGAAATCCTCTGGCATGCATAGGAACGGTATTATAGTTAGACGAAAGTCAATACTAGAGGAAAGATAGTGTTGTTGAAGGGAGAGCAAGTGTGTAAAGAGAGAAGTGAGTAATGAGACAAAAGCAAATGAGCTGATTAGGCCAAAATAATAAGTGAGACATATCAGAGGTTATAAAGGACATTTATATGCTTTTAGTACTGGTGGTAGGCACGTAAACTACAGACTTATTCAAGCGGTTAATTGAAGGAAATCGATTGATGTAAAGTGAAAAGTTTCCATCAAATTAGAGCAAGTATAATGATACATTAAAATTAAAGGATGCAACGTGAGATTGCCCCCTAAATGGAGGATTCAAAATTAAAACTCCGACATACTGAATTAACAAACCCAATCTTGTAAAACACCATAGTCTCAGAACAAGCAAGATAATGAAATATGACAGGAAAATAAGGAAAGCCATCAAAGTTAAGCAAAGCAAAGACAGAGGAATGCATTAAACAAGAACGGAAATCGTCACGAGCACCAGTGCTTTGTTGCAAATAGATTTGAAGATGACAAAAAATATCAACATTCTTACAGGGGTCTCAGCCTTCTGAACAGGCGGAGCAAACTCAGGATCACCAGGTTCAGCAAAATGACTGACAAACTGCCCAATCCCTACCCATACACAAGAGCAGCATAAATTTTTATTTATTTAACAACTCCATGCCAACATTTACTCAATATCAATAGAGTACTAGCAGTACCTGCGTATGGAGGGCATTTTCTTTTCTCTGGAGGAGGCTTGTATTCGAGTGGAGGCCGAGGCTCAAAAAGCTTCAACAGATTAGCTGTCAAACCTGTGGGATGGCTTTGCCCAATCTGCAAATCAATTAGACACCATTAACATCCACTCAACAAATTCTATAAGCATGGGCATCAACATGCTTAAAAAAAATTAACTCAGTAAGGCGAGTTAGCAAAATAAGGAGCTGCCAACACGAAAAAAGCCAATTCGATGCATAATGCCAAGAATTTCTCAGGAATAGAACAAATCATTTCGAGATATTTCGATGCGATAAACTCGCGAAGAGAAAAGGACAGGTTATCCTATGTTCAGTGAAACGGTTCCGCTAGGTCTTTGGTTTCAAACACCTAACAAGGATCTCAAAGCGGAGAATAAGCAAGAGATTGCAGAAACTCAAAAGAGCTGTCCTCAGTGTTACTTCACAAATTTGATCGAGCAACTTCAAGGTCCATTCCTCCATTGACAGGGCACCAAGAACAAGACAGGCACAGAAGAAACCGACCCACTCTTCAATGAAGACACGTTGTTCGCGCAAGCCCCGCCAAATCAACGATATTGTAAACACCCAGATCAAATCATTCTTGCTACGAGAGCAAAATTCACGCCGACAGATACCTCTACCGCAGCATGCCATCTCAATACAACCGAAGCTCCAGATCAAGAGACTATCCCCACAATCAACATCGCAAGAAAAGGCAACGCCTGAACAATCGAAAACAGCAAAAAGAAAGCCCGAAACCACGCAAACGGAAGGGAAATCGCAACAGAGCAAGAGCGACGCAGGGAGGGAGAGAGAGAGGGTTCAGGAGGGGACCGACCAGCTTGAGCTGGAGAACGTTCGCGCGGCTCTGGGCCTTGGTGCGAGCCTGCACGGCGGCGTTCTGGTTGCGCATCATGGCGTCGTTGTAGTCTCCCATGGCGGCCGAGCTCGGGATCGTCGCGAGCTAGGGTTTATCCGAAAGAGGAGGAGGAGGAGGAGGAGGCGGAGGAGGAGATACAAAAGGGCCTCGGGCTGATCGGCTTCGAGAGAGAGAATACGAATCGATTCGGCGATGCGGCGGCGGCGAGGAGCGGCGGGCGGCGGCAGCAGCGGGTTCTGCGGAGTCTCCACCGCTCTCTCTCTCTCGGCTGAAAATGGTAGCTGGGTTTTGGTAAAGGCGATTTTATAGCCTGCGAATTGGAGGAGGAGAAGTGGTGAAGAAATTAAAGGTTCTAGAAAATTATTATTATTATTATTATTTTAAAGAGTTAGTACCACCTCTCCAAACTAATTTTTTACCATAAAAAATTCTAAATCGGTAAATTTATAAAAAAGTTATCTTTCTTCAGTTTCCATTAAATTTTACAGTCAAATTTCTGAGTTAAATGATACATGACAGTTAATGAGTGTACTGATTTAAGATTTCAACCAAAGTGTAATAATTTGTGATTTTTCGTGGTAGTAATCCACTTCAAGGGAAGTTAAATTTGTCACAAATATACAAGTTTGAGATTTTTTGTAGTAAAAAAATCGGTTTAGAGTAAATTTTTTGTGATTTTTTGTAATAAAAAAATTAGTTTGGAATAAATTTGTCATAAGTGTACTAATTTAAAGTTTTTCATGATATTAATCATATTTAAAAAAATTTAGTAAATAGAATAATCCAATAATCACCTATGAAGTAAACGAAAGTAAAAGAAATTGTGAATTTTCGCTCAACTTATTGATAGAGTGAACAGATCTGCCGTTTTTTTGCTATCCCTTTTCAGAATTGGGTATGGCTTAGGCCATTCTAGAAGCAAATGAAGTGTGTGTATGGTACCTGGATCCTCGTTGATAATGATATGGAACGATGGTCTGAATGCTCTTTCTCATGTATCTCGAAATCGCCATGAAAAAAACTAATATTCATTTTCTCATCCAAACCAATCCGATCCGAACCAAATCGGGATTTTCAATTAGGTTCAAGCGTACGCCTAATAGTTTGGTTCGTATTTTCAAAACACCCATCCCTAACTATGACATAAATACCCCAATATTTTCGTATCATAAAGAATCATGAGTGTGACAGATATACCATGAATGAAACAAAAGTATAAGACATATATGTCACACATGTATAAGTGGGACACAAAAAAAAAATTGGAGGTAGTTGTGTCATGGTGGGTAAGTTTATTATCTTTGGTGACAAAAAAAAGTTTGGAGTATTTATTTCACATTTGGGGTTTTTTTTAATTTTATTTATTTATGGTGATTGCCCTTGATTTAATTGCGATTATACTCCTTTATTTTGAACGGGTCTTTATTTTCAATGGGTGTGTTGAATTGTGTAATTCTTTGGTCAGTTTCCATTTCACATTGAAGGATCCTATTCTAAGCACGGGTTACAAATTTTGCTTGAATCTCTGCTCCAAATTCTATTTGCTGCATAACAACAGCAGTCCAAATACTGGCAAACCCAATTCAGTCTTGTAAGAAGACATATATTATCACATATTATTACATCATATAAGTTAACAACTGAGCTAATTTTGCTCAATTCTTGAAGTATGTAAGCACTCACATGCCCATCAATTTGTGTAATAAAACGAGTATTACACCCATAAAGAATAAGAGAAATTCTGACACGGGGGAAGATCATGGGAATGTTTAACTTAACCTCGCAATTAGTACGCGGTAACAAATCGAAATCAATATTAAAGATGCTTTTTTTTTTCCCGCCGTTTCGCGGCATTTTCTTTTCTTATTCTTTGGCATTAAGTTTTTTTCGAAATTTTCGATGTTTTAGGCTTTGTTTGGAGAGCGACCCATCTCCCTAGAGTCACCACTTGAAGCCCCGAAGTCGCTGCTTCCGAAGTCTTGGCTAGACAAAGCGACCTTCCTGAACCTCCTCATGTCGGCATTGTACGAGCTCGCGTCGTAGTCAGAGCTGCTATTTGTGCCGAACACCGAGCTTTGGCCGGGCCTCACTCCCTCATTCAGGTCATCCAAGGACACATCTCCGTCAAGCGCTCTCACGATCTGCAAACCACATAATGGTCGTTCACATGTATAGAATTGTTCTTTCACCATCCCAATTTGAGATGGATGACATCAGGCAATCTCATCAGAAGCAACGGACAAATTAAGAACTTATTGCCAGGCTTTGGTAGGTCTATCTTCGCAAGATCTTCAATAAAGGGTGCAGGACAGAGGACTTCAGCAGGAAATTTCAGGTGATATAGTATATAGATCACATGAATGGTCAAATGGATTAAATCAACAGCTCTAGAATCCTTAAGTCGAAATTATTGATTGTCCGATAAGTGATTATCTAGTAAAGGACATAACTAAGTTACAGTGATATATAGATTGAAACTTCGTGAACTGAAGAAGTATTTGGAAATGTGGCTGAAATTGAGAAGAGACTACATAAATTCTTCCTAGAATAAAGTATGCAGTCACTGCAAAGGAAAATTTCACAGAGAGAAGTTTCGAACCTGACTCATTTTCGGGCGCTTTTTTGCAGAATGACGAATGCTAGCGCTAGCGCAAGCGACCATGCGAGCCATCTCATGGGGGTTGAAATTGTTCTCTAGCCTTGGGTCCACCAGTTCATTGTAGTTCCCATCATCCGGTGCTTGCGTTAGAAGTGGTCGAGCCTGAAGCACAAGCAAATTCAAGATTTGAGTATCTCCTCAAGTCCAGTGAGAAATCAATCGGCTAAAGCTTTACTACGTTAAAGTTGAGCATCACCAAAGAAGTTTGTTACAGGAGAGCCGCCAAAAAAGATCACCTTTTGCTTATATGATCGGAAAAATCACATTCCTATGGAGTTTCGCTGAGGCCCATCATCACATTTTAGAATTTGTCATTTTTCTTGCCATAATTCACTAACATGTTGCCTGTCTACTGAGGATTTGAGAATAAGAATGATAATGAGGAAATTATACTGAGGAATGATTTAGAAGCAGCGTACCCAGTCCACTAAGCTATCCTCCATAACATTATGAATATCCACGGGTCTTCGTCCTGTAATTATTTCCAAGAGCATAACCCCGAAAGAGAAAACATCGGACTTCTCTGTCAACTTGCCACTCGACGCATATTCTGGCGCCAGATACCTGCATTAGGGAGAATCAAACAATAAGCACTCTAAGTAGACTCGCCATGAATCGCAAGATCATATAGGCGGTCTCGTGAAAGTCAATCATACACAAGGATTCCTTCGCAGTAGACTTAACACAGCAATTCATTTAAGGAGACAAATAATAATCTCTCACCCAAATGTTCCCATAACACGCGTAGATACGTGTGTGTAATTGTCGGAAGACAATTTTGCTAATCCGAAATCAGCCACCTGGAAGGGAAACATCAAACACCATAGTTATATGAGATTATCAATTGCACAAGATGGTTCAATTACAGATGCAAAAAGTATGATGTTAACTATAGATGATTGTAGTTAAAAACATTACCATAGCTTCAAAGTTGTTGTCCAAGAGAATATTAGCGGCTTTAATGTCACGGTGAATAATGCGAGGATGGCCTGCACAAATATTTGTGTAAAAGGACACATCCGTGTGCACTCTAGAGAGAGAGAGAGAGAGAGAGAGAGAGAGAGAGAGAGAGAGAGACTAACAGTCTTCATGAAGGTAAGCAAGTCCTTTAGCAGATCCTATTGCAATTCGAAGCCTAGTTGCCCAGTCCATCACCGGATCATCACCTGGGATGACCATAGATGCATAGATTAACATGAGAATGGAAAATTGACCCAGATGTCTTTGAGATAATATGACAATTTAATGGCTTGTTTAAGACTATTGATCTCAAAAACCTTTTTCTTTCAGCACATCATTGACCTTTCACTGAATTACAAAAACAACTTTTCAATGATTTACAACTTAGAAAAAGGTACTTTTTACCAATCACTCAATGATCAAGAATGATTTTCCAAGTTAGAATTGACTGAAGGCGGATTTGTCTGATGAATTGTTTAGATTTCATGTAATGCGATTTGTTAAATAAAACTCACGATAAAGATGGTACTCCAAGGTCTTGTTTGGAACAAACTCGTAGACCAGCATTCTCTGTCCACCAGCAATGCAATACCCAACAAGCGACACGAGATGGCGATGATGAACCCTACTAATGATCTCCACTTCAGCTTGAAACTCTCTCTCTCCTTGACCGCTCCCCGATTTGAGGCTCTTCACAGCGACCTCCTTCCCGTTTGGCAACACCCCCTTGTGCACGTAGCCAAACCCACCCTGACCCAACATGTTGGCCTGTGCGAACCCGCCGGTCGCGACGGCCAGCTCATCATACGTGAAGGTGCTGCTGTTGAAGCCGAGGGTGAGGCTCGGCGAAGGAGGGGGAAGTGGCGGATGGTGGCGCGGGCCTGAGTAGCTTGAGCTCATGTCACCGCTGCTCACCATCGGTGGAGGGGGCGGCGGTGGCAGCCAGCCACCTCTGCCAGGTGACCCCATGATGCCAGACTGCGGGTTGAGCTTGACGACGTGGTCGGATGCGGGGTTACTGTTGTGCCAGTTCGGGTGTTGTGAGCTGTGGTAGTAATCATGACCAACTGCATGATCAAAGATAGAGATACAGGAATTGTAATCTTCTAAAGTTTATAGATGAATATTCAACCGTCCGTCCTTACCAAAAAAAAAAAAAATATTCAACTGTCCGATGTATGCTCAGCTTTTGATGGTTGAATAGAACTTCTTTAGCTATTGATGGCTTTCAAATTATTTGCAAGAACACACATCCATACCAATTGAAGATACGGAAAAAAACTTGTAATGTATTCGGGGTCCGCCATTGATATATTGACCAAATTTACATTATAATGTTTTAATTGGATCACGCAAGTGTACATAAAATCTTACAACTAGGGACCTAACAAGAAAATGCTTTACTTATAAGATTTTGTCAATGCGAATTCGTTGGGAAGTCCAAAGTTCTTGCGCAAGTAAATTTAATAATATTGAGATATGCTGTAAGCAATGCATATCTTTTGGTCTATTTATTATTAACATGCCAAGCGTTCTTAGATTTTCAGCAAAGAGGCATTGAAGAGGATTTGCATGCAAGCACACACAGTAAGCTTATAACTGACCTTTGTGACCATGAGAATGATCCATGTAATAATGCATCTCGTCACGCTTCTTCTTCTTCTTCCTCACGGCACACGCGATACAGCTAGCAATAAAAATAATGAGAACCAACCCTAAACCAACCGAGACTCCAACTACTATTGGCAAGTTGCTCGACGACGAAGATGATGAAGAAGAAGAAGATGTACTCGATGACGAAGGTGTCCGGTGTGCAGGTGGAGGTGGAGGTGGAGGTGGAGGCGACAATGCCTTTGTACCTGGTGGTGGTGGGGGGGCTAAGGATGAAGAATGCGGTGGGGGAGGGGGTGGAACATAGTTCGGAGGCGGAGAAGAATCATCCGAGGGAGGTGGCGGCGGGGATGAAGACAATTCATTAGAGGGAGATGGTGGTGGGGACGAGGCAGGGGGCGGTGAGGACGAATCGGAGGGCGGTGGAGGGGAGGGTGATGATTCCGGGGGTGAGGATGCTGCCGGGGCCGGGGGTGAGGACGAGCCAGTATTGTTGCCATCCGAGGATTTGGGAGGTGATGGAGCAGTGGGAGATGATGGGGAATCCGGCGACGGAGCAGTCTCGTTTGATGAAGACATTTTGTATTGTCAATGGCGGATCATCAACTTCCCGCTAGGCTTTCTAAGCGGAAACCTCCACTACTCTCGCAACTGCTCGCCTCTGTGATCGACGACCCCTGAAAGGAAGATTGCATGACATGATATGGACATAAGCACGAAAGAGATAAAAAAACAGTTCCATGCAACAGAAGCATTGCCATTAAGAGAACAATCGTCAGCGTGTTCGATCCCTAAGAAAGTTAATTGTAAAAGAGAATCCACAATGTTCAACCGCATTTAACAAGGCTTTCGAAATCTAAATCGTAGGAAAGAAAAGGATTAGAGTCATTAAGTGATTGCAAATTTGGAGATCAAATTCCACCTCCTAAAGAAAAAAGATAATTTCGCTCAGGTAACACAATACAATCAGATGGGAAAATGATTCAGAACGAATAAAGTTCTGATGCAAGAGAATGGTTCTCTCTACTTGTTTAGCAAATGCGCGACGCGCGTTGCATGAGGAAGATGCTGAATTTTCTTCCTTTCCTATCACAGTTTATACATGTGCTTAAACGGCAGGTCGGGTGACTAAATCATCGCGAAAACAACAGGCTCTAAACACGGGATTATCGCTAGGAGATTAAAAACGAAGGATCACGAGATGTACTTCCAATAGCAAATGTTTCCTATAGGTTAAATAACTCAAAGGGGGGTATACATACACTAGCAGCATCTTCCATGGAGATGAAAGGAGAATATCAATGATTCAAGATGATTAATGACAAGCAAAAGTGGCTTACCTGGACAGAACGAAATAGGAGAGTCGTCACTCAGAGGAACCAGGAGGAAAGGGTGAAGCATAGTGATGGTTGCATCTTAGATAGAGAAACCCCCATCACCATCATCTCCTCTTCCTTCCTACAAAGGAGGGCCTCTCTCTCTCGCTCTCCCTCTCTCCCTCTCTCTCCAACCCTTGTCTTTTGCGACCTCTAGTTTTGGAGCCTCGTCTGTTATTTCTGTTACCAATTCCTGGCTGAGGTATTGTCTTACCTTCTTTGGACACCCACGTTGGTCAAGGGACATAGTGGGCAAAACTTTTTGAGTTGATTGAGGCGCAGATTTTGTGGGTGAGTGTATTTATCCATAATACCAAGCGATTTCCCTTAAAGAATTGAACCCGGCTCGCAGTTTCTTAGTTTCAACTCGGGCGCAAAATTGAAAATTTACCCAACTTACAATTATATACTCTGTTTAATGGAAAATTAATAGGCGCGGTACTGAAAATCATTTGTTATGGTATCAAAGGGGCCCGATGTCTCGTGGATTCGCATGCCAGGCACTCATAGCTTGTCCGATCTCTAGTGAATCGGACATCAAATAGACAAAGACTATACATATCACGAAACCTGAATAATTTTTATTAGTATAACTCAATCTCTCTTAGTATATAGCTGCGTATCGCGCGTCATATTTGACTCTAGAAGGTCTGAATGCCCACCACCAATGACCCGTAATTGACGACATGGTATTACATAGAAGTGACTAGTAAATAGATTCAGCTGGAGGCCTTAATTTTCATTACTCCAACGGTGAATGGATGGCTAGTTTGATGTGTTAACCGATCGGGAGGCCAGTTATACATTCTACGAATTTGGCTATTGTAGGTACAATCCGTTCAAAGTTGGGACGGTATCTTACTTGCCATGCATGGGTTAGTTTTTATCCTAAAGTAGCACATGGTAACAATTCCATGTCGTTCAAACCAAGCGAACATTTGATCCATCACAGTACTAAATCATTAAATGGGAGCCCTCCCGGTTAGATATCATATGGAAGGGAAAGAATGAATGGATAAAGCGTGCAAAGGATTCTCATCATTACCATACCACGAAGGCGAATGCTGGTATTCATTAGAGGGAACCGATTCATATCCCGACTTCAGCATCCAAGTTGTTTCGGGCTCGCTTTTTTGTCCCCAACAATTAGCAGCTCGAACCTCGTCACCAAGACACTACCAAAGCATTATATTCTTTTCAGCAGAATCTGGTAAAACAAGCTACGATTACAAGGGCCTACATATTATTCCTATAATACAATCAGTCCATAAGTAACAAATGCCAAGCTCACTTGACTTTTCTGGATCCAGGAACTCAAGAGCCATCAAAAACCTCACAAAGCAGCCGGTCATATTATTAGTTATCACAAGCAATCTCAATTTCCATCCTCGAAAAATAGTGCAGCACTTGCTTATCTCAAAGAGCTTCAGTCAGTTGAAATCACAAGGGCGTCATGCGATGGGCATTGACTTTCAAACCGAAAGTACTAACAGGGTTTTTTTTTTCCAAATTTTTAAGAAGGTGGTCATGATTCACAACAACAAACTACATGGGAAATTGTGACTATATACATTATGAAGACAAAAAGACACAACAGGGTTGCTTCTCAGTTCTCACCTTATACACTCGAATATCTCCGCACTAGGCATTTCTATGTTTATTTTGGATCTCAACTTCTTTCATTTCAACATCGTCAGGCAACCCTCTTGGCGCTTCCCCAAATTGTGAGGCAAAGAATGGCCAAGTAACTGAGCTTGCAGTAGCAGAGGAACTTGATATAGGATTTGGCTTTATAGAGCCAAAAGTGACCTTTTTCTCCTTATCTTCCTTGATCTCGGGCCTTTGATGCTTAGACAGTGCCTCCTTTATGTCTACTGCCGAACTACCGCTCTGACCTTTCTCTCCGGCTGAACTGACACCAGAAGACCCAAAAGAAAGCCAAGGCTGAATGAAAGTTTGCATCTGATTTGACAAGTGTGTATCTGCTCCTGTAGAGTTACCCTTACATTCAGATTCGTCCATGGACCTGGCCCGATGGTTCATGTCAGGGACTTCATTGAACTTATTTGATTTATTGTCCGCCTTTTTATCTTTGCTTGGCTTAGCCTCCGCCTGGCTATCTTTGTCCAGTACAATTACTTCAGCTGTCTCAGCTTTGATTGAAGTCCGGCCTGAGGTAATTGCAGTTGTTGGAAATGCTTTCTCCGGGGGAACAGCTGGAGTATAATTAGACGGCAGTAGATCATCCCAATTCTCTAGGAGCTCCTTGTAAACCTTTCGGAGGGTGACTTCAGTCAGACCAGTCACTTTACAAATTTCAGCCTGAGTTTTCCGCTTGTCTTCTAGTTGACACGCAAGATATATAGCGGCTGCAGAGATGCTTATCGGGTTTCTACGAGTGCAGAAGCATTTGTTGATCACGACTTCCCCAATATGAGTAGCCAATTCCTGAATTTAGAAACTGGTTACTGCATAATTTGGTGAAAAGCAACCTTAAAGGGAAGACACATTCTAACATTTATTAGATTCCAGAGTGGTCTTTGAACCCTTGAGAGAGAGAGAGAGAGAGAGAGAGAGAGAGAGAGAGAGAGAGAGAGAGAGATGCAACCAAACTAGAGACTGTCATTTTTCTCACAATTAGATGAATAAAATGATTCGAATAGGACAGAAAAAATTGAATCATCCAAAATCTCTTTCCATGTAGTGGAACTTATTTTACAGTGTGTCAGGTAAAAGGTTTCCTCAGCGTCTTGCTTTCATTTTCTTCAACATAACTCTCATAGGATCCAGTCAACTTAAAATATGAAGCTTATGAACAATTGTTTGGGGAAGTTCTCTGAACCACTGGAATTTACCCATGATTAGACACGGCTGACTGATTGCAGCTAATTCTTTATTGTCCTGCTTGATCCCCATCTCCTAAACAAGACAAGAAAGATCCCTCTTTTTCCTCTTAACAATGTAGCCCATAGCATCAAATCATCTAACATAAGTTGACTCTTTACACGAGGCAACATAGCCAACCTCGAATCAATAGGAACTATGGTAAAATCTACAAACACAAGAATACCTGAGCAGATTTGTTGAGTTGGAGGAGTGTACAAAACCTTGGCATATGGACAGATATTGAATTGCTGTTAATGGGCTGACTTAACTGGAGAGCCTCCCCAAGTATCTTGATATATTTCCCAATTTCTTTCTGAGGCACATTGGCCGCAATTGAAATTTCCTGAACATTAAAGTTCACGTTAGATCCCATAAGGAAAGGAAGAAAGTTTGAGACACTCCAAGATTGTATTTAAAGAGCAAAGAAATTAACATTGACAGAACGTAAAGCACAAGTCACTTGTAGCAAATCCCTCCAGGGGCAATTTACTAGCAAATACCAGAAAAATTACAGACAAATAAGAAACGCGAGAAAAGCATTGAATAATAGAAATTGTGCTCAAACCAAAAAAGCAAATCATTAAGCATACCAGAACATGTTTTCTGATGCCAGCAAGAGAAAACTCATCAATTCTTCCTAAGTATCATAAGGTCAGCCAAGCACTCATATGTTCTGTTATGTATGAAGATCTATCATTGGGTTTTAATACCATAAATGCCACAAAAATAACTACCCAAAAGATAACCTTCTGAAAGTCAATTGGCCTATGAAAAGATGTACTATTTGAGCTATATTTGGTTGAGGTGTATGGCTAGCAACGTGTGTGCTCCTGGATGACTATGTCAGCTGGTCCAAAAAGTTAAGAGAGAGTTTGCTGGTTTCTATGTTCATTTGTTAGAAAGTGAAAATTTCAATGAGAGTGTCGACACAACTAAATCTCGCCAAAAGGTTTAACATGCACAACTCTTCCCCAATCATCGTTCTTTCACAAGCTACGACAGACTTTGAACTCAATTTTATAAACAGATAAAATATAGCACAGAAAAGAAGCTGATCTACCGCATATCTAAAACATACTCCTAATGGATAATAGTGGTTGCAAGTACAAAATCAGAAGACACAAGGAGGTTATTCATTGAGCCGACGCCCAGACTTAGTGTTCGGATCAACATGCATCTGTAAGAAAATATTTGCCAATATCAGTTGGCAGTAGGACTTGGGGAATAACCAGAGCCAGCAAAGCTAGACAGTGACAGTCGACTTTGAGTGGATGTATAATTATCAGACAAAGACCGCTTCACGCACTTGATGGCGATTTCTTTAAGCTTGCATGATATCCAGGTTTCTAAAGGTTTTATTTATCAGTATCTCCTATAGCACAACGGACTTTTAACCTACCCTCTTTGTCTAATTAGTCCCGAGATCCACTCTTGCTACTACCAAGAAACAGTGGAAATCAACATGAGTTAAGAATTTTCAACCTAGGAGAAACGTGGATCATCCTAACATGGTGCAGAAAAGGTGTGGAACTGCCGCTCAAATACAACATTTGATAACTTGGGCAACGGAAGGGGCACTTGCCTTGATATTGATGGAGCTCAAGATCCATGCGTTGCATAAAGTTCAATTATGAAGAAGAAACATATGTTTAGAGCCCTAGAGAGCAAACAAGTATCCACGTCACATCATCAAAGGTCTCACTAAGACGGTATGTGATGACGGCTGCCACCATGAATCTCACATATGAACTAAAGTCTAATGCATAGCAGCATAGTTCCAACTAAACCAGCCCCTATAAGATGCAGAACAGGGATTCCCCTACAGATACACATTTCAACACAAGATAATCACATCTAATAATCTATGAAGTCTTACATCCACCACGCTAGTATCGGTAAACAAAAAAGTACGTGATGCAGGGATCACCATCAACCCGAGGGTGCACCCTTTAAGTGCGATACATAGGAGCATCCAACTACACCTTTCATATGAAATACCACCGATTGTTTCTACAAAAACACGTTCTATTGCAAAAGCATCGCCTGAGTTTATCTAGAAATAACAGACATAGAGACAACATCAACATCTGCTGAAGCATCACCTGAAGAGTTCTAGGCTCTTGCGCCTCCCTAATGGCTTGAACCAGAGCGGCAGTAGCAAGAGCCTCGACGCTCCGATTCCTCAAGCAAGTCGCCGAGCAACAATCCCTAAACAGCTGAAACGCGTGGTCCGAAATGTCGCAATCCAGCCCCAAGATCGACGCCACGTCGATGATCTGCATGTACGCCCTCAGATTGTCCACAACCACCGTCGACGACGACGACGGCGTCGAGCTGGAATTCGCCGACGAGGAGGAAGAGGAGGGGTTGGTGGACTCGAGAGTCCGCTCGAGCTCGGCGAGGTGGCCGGAGAAGGAGAGGCAGGAGCGTAGAGAGAGCGGGGAGTTCTCGAGGGACCAGGTGGAGAAGGCGGTGATGAAGCCGGTGGCCTCGAAGGGATCGTCGTCGGCGTCGGCGGGGGTTAGGGCTTGCGGGGGGAGGGAGGGGAGGTCGGAGGTGACGAGGCACAGGGGGTTGTCCTGGGAGCGGAGGTGGAAGAGGTGGTGGGGGAAGTGGTGGCGCTCCTCCACCACGCGGCCGCAGGAGGTGCACTCGGTGATCGGGCGGCCGCCGCTGGTGACGGCGCACCGCCCCTGCGACGCCGAGCAGTACGGGCACTTCATTTCCAGCTCCTCCCCCCAGTCCGTGCCGTCGCTGTCGCTCTCTCTCTCTCTCTCTCTCTCGCGGATTACTGATTTTTGTTAATATGAATTTGCTTATATGGCAATTCGATTTTAATCCCTAAATTATCCAATAAAAATGCTGGATTTATTCTTCACCCTTTAATTTTACTCAGTTGGATCCTTCTTATCTAACATGACCAACAATTTCAATTCAATTGCACGATTTCATGTTCAGTGATGTGCCTCTCCGCGATAGCAAAACCGACATAAAATTGGAATAGAAAAGAGAGAATGTCGAATATTAATTGTATGATCGTCGCATAAAATAATTTCATAGGAGAGAACGAACGGTGAATTGATGTTTTGAACACTTGACCTCGCATCCCTAGGGCCTACCTAGATCCCAAACCAAAGTTGAGTATTGGTCGAAGGTGGCTCAACTTGGCTGCTCCTCTCCCAATTTTCAAGGCGATTGAGCTGGTCCTTGGTCTTGAAATTCCCGGAACTTGTACTAGGCAAGTTGATCATCGGTCCTGACACTTTAGAGTTGGTCCAACTTTATCAAAGGACCCAACAAGCCGTTTGAGTTAAGTAAGGTGATTGTTAGGCAAGATCAATCTTAAAAACTCGAGAATTTCCATTTAAAACTTAAAAACGTGTATCAAAACGTTTGATCTTAGATCTTCGCCAAAATTGGGCTACCCTTCACTAAGAGGGTCGGCCCTCCAATTCACTCTTCTTCGGGCGGGCTCATCTAGTGTCCCTGCCCTGAGCCCGCCCACCCACCCGCCCGCCCACCGATCCAGTCGAGAGCCGAGACTCCCGAGTGCAGACTTAGACCCGCGGCACCGGACCGGGCGAGGAAAACCTCGTGGTTAGGGCTTCCCGGGTGGCGCGACCGACCTCCCCTCGCTCACGTGATAGATAGACCGGCACGGAAGTCAGATTCGACGTCAACGAAAGATCACCGCAAAAACAATATAATAATGCGGTGGCCCGCAAAAACAAAAATTGTTTCAATTGCCCCCCTCCCCCCAAAAGCCACAGCCCCTCTCTCTCTCCTCTCTCTCTCTCCTCAGATCGTCTCCTTCCCAAATCCCGTCTCTTTCCCTTTCTCTCTCTCTCTCTCTCTCTCTCTCTTCGTAGCTCCACCGCGCGAGTTAGTGTCGGACAGTCCGTCGAATCCCCCGCCCGCCACCGACCCGAGCTCGCCGGCGTCCCCCGACATGAAGGATGACGATTCCCTCCCCATATCGTCGGCGTCGGCGGCGGCGGCGGCCGCCAACGCGAAGAGGGAGAGCCCCGATTCCGGCCCCTTCGGCCGCGGCCGGTACAAGATTTGGGCGCTGGCCGCCATCCTCCTCCTTGCCTTCTGGTCCATGCTCACCGGCACCGTCACCCTCCGGTGGTCCGCCGGCAACCTTAACCACCTCTCCGACGACCTCGACGCCCCCATTCGCGACGATCTCGACGTCCTCGTCAGTGCCTCCCCCTCCCTCCTCCCTCGCTCTGCGCTTTCGTTTCTTGAGCGTCGCTGGTTTCTGAGGTTGTGTTGCGTCGTCGCTAGGGTTCGGATTGGATCTCGTCGGGTTGATTTGGGGTGGGATTCTGTGTGAATGCTTGTGCAGGAGATGGAGGAGAGGGAGAAGTTGGTGAAGCACATGTGGGACGTGTACACGAATAGCAGGCGGATCAGAATGCACAAGTTTTGGCAGGAGGCGTTCGAGGCCGCGTTCGAGGACTTGAGCAGTGACGTTCCTGGTGTTAGAGAGGATGCGATCGCAGAGATCGCTAAGATGTCCGTACGGTTCATCGATCCCCCTCCAGCTCAATCCACGGTAAGCGCGAACGCTCGACGATCTCCTTTCATTGTTGTTCTTTTAGATCTTGCGTTCCTTGTTCATTCATCGAGTTGTTAGTTTGTAATGCTTCAAATTGTAAAATTGGGCTGCAAATGATGCTTTTAGACTATTGGAAATGTACTAAGAGCGTACTTGAAAAGACTTGCAGTTTTTCCTGATATAGCTTAGTAGGATATGGATCCTCCAATTTAGAGGTGTGACCCTTTCGATCAGTACACATTTTAAAAGATGGAATAGGAGGTTCAGATGAAAATGACTTTTAGAAAGCCACATTTGTTAGTGTGACTTGGAGAGTTAAATGGGAGGGTGGCCTCTTGGTAGCATTTCTATTTCCCTTGGCAAAGTGTTAATATCATTGGTGTAATCATGTGGTTGTCTTCAACAAACCGATGAATTTGGGGAATAAACAACTGTACTTGGAGAAAGTTTAGATATTCGAGTATTTGATATAGAGCTGCTTCTGAGTTTGTTTTATAGCTGAGTTCTGGGCTTGAACTGTCCACCGGAAGTTTTTTACTAACTCATTAGACAGAGCTAGAGGTTCACATCACATGTCAAATACATCCATATCTAGCACAAAACCGTTTAAAACAGATCTGCATTCTATATGTCTCAAATGACAATTCATCGGTATGTGGAATCAGTAGTGTAGTCCCCTCTGGAATAATTGCATTTGGTTAGGAGAGTAGCTAAATGTGGAGGGAATGAAAGAAAGTGAACAAATGGGTGGGTGCTTTTGTTTGATTTGGCCTCATGAATGTTGTCTCCAGGAATTTTAACCTGGATAGCCGATACTAGACTTTAATCTGTCAAACTAGTGTATAAATGCACTTCTCTTATTGTTTGCTGGCATAAGGTTTCTATTTTGATACACTTACAGAAATTTATTAGCCAATGTATAAGGTTTATAGCTGGTCAGTAGGATGGAGTGATAACTCTCTCTTTCTAGCACGCGCATGTGCATGCACTCGTGCAGAAACAGTTGTCTATAGGCCTGTTTTCTGCTGTAGCACGTAGGTTGCTTTCATCAAATGATTTAATTGATATTTGGCAAATATCTTTTTGGCAGTTTGGAGGTAGATGTAGCATGAAAATTTGTCTACCTTTTCTAAGTGAGATCACTAATCTTGCAAAGGTGCCTTTGCAATTGTTTTGTGCTGATGCAGCTGTGGCCTTGGGGCTTTAATCTAAGGCTTTGAAGCTACAAAGTAATTGATAATTAAAGGCAGTATAAAGAGTTTTATTCGTGGAGGAGTCTTTGGAAATAATTGAGTATCGATGGCAACTTTACTATGTTATAAGATGATAAAGATGGAAGGAATCTTTGGAAACATTTGAGGATCGATAGCAACTTTACTATATTATAAGATGATAAAGAGAGAAAAGACCCATATGTTTTCTCTGTTATGTTGGTCTTTTCACGTTATCCAAGCTTTAAAAGTTACTAACGAAATTTCCATACTTTTGAGGATAGATTGACATTTGAATTTTCGAAAGCTAAGCTAGAGAACCTCCTTTAGGAACTTGTGCATTGGATTTCAGAAACTTCTGCTCTGAACCTCTTTTTAGATGCCTAATGAGGTTGAAGCTCCCATTTAGAAATTATAGTTGCTCTGTGGAAAGGTTTGCCAAGTATGTTCTCAAGAGTGATCTTGGCACTTGATGTGCTTTTCTCAAGTGCAATTCTTGTCAAATGAAATTTACTTTGTTATCAAATGAAAAGAACTAGAGGGTCAATTGATGTATGCAAATCTTCTTACGGTATGCTCGGATAATCAGAATTCGAGCTTTGAGATTGGTAGAGAGTCAGAGGCTGACTTAAAACAAAATCTAATTTTCAGGCTTGGGTCACCATTTAGGGGATAATTTTATGCCAATAGTTGCACATATGTGACCAAATAAAAAACTAAAAACAGAACTACTGCTCTGGCTTTTGAACCAGCTGGATTTCAGGCCTCCCCTTATCTCCTCTGCCTTTTCTAACTGTATGCCCAATTTAGGGGAATGTGAGATCATCCTTGATCTTTTGTTGCAAGTTACATTTTTTCCTATTTTTTCATGTCATAAGGATAAGCTGTTCCAATTTACAGTTAGTGAGTTTTGGCAGGTGGTGCTCATGAACTTGCAAATACAGTTCCTGCTTGTTCTTTTGTTTCAAATGATGTTGGCTCGTGACCAGTGATTAACAGAAATTTGTGAAGTGTACTGGGAAAGTGGGAACTGAATTTTGTTCTTTTCAATTCTGGAATCTGAGTAATTAGAACCTGAAAGCGGTTTCATCAGTGATGAATTATAAGAGAACATGCATGAATGACAGCCTGATTGATCCTATGGCTCGTGTTTCTTGTTTCTTGAATCACATGGATCTTTCAGTTGTATTTTTGATTGGGCATTTAGCCTTTTGTAGCTCATAAAATCTAACAGAACTGTCCCCTTCCCTTTTGTAGAATGCTCGAGAATTTACTAAGAGGTTCAAGATAACAGAGAGAGGAGAGGCAGTGGTGGCTCGCTGATTACACATAAACCAGAAATTATGGAGATTCGAAATTTTAAATGTTTTCCTCTCCAATGATGATCCATCGCGCGGCTGCTGGATGCCTCATGGTGACCATGAAGCGCTAGATTTCTATGGCAGAGACAAGCTCGTATGTACGTAGACGAGAATTTTGTTTTCTTTCAATTTGATGTCAGAAATTTTTTGATGGTTGTAAATTGGAACAGCCGATACGTCGAGAAATTCATTGAGTGGTTCTTCTTTCATATGAATTACTTATGTTCTTTTGGACTCAATCCCCCTTGCATACAAACAGAAACAAGAGCTCTGCTCATTTCCCGTGGAATTTATTTGCTCGAAAGCTTAGGATTGACCTCTTACACATGATGTTAGTTATGTGTTTTGGTACTACATGTATGTCATAAGTAGGCATGTCGACAAAATTTACTTTGTAAGGTGACGTTTGCGCCTAGGCTAATGCTAAATTTTCTTCCTTGCACGCTAATTTCAATTTTGGCAGCTGAGGCTGTAGAGATTGTAAATGGAATTGTTAGAGATGAGCGAAGTAACTTGAATGTGCAGAGCTTGGTGTACTTGAAGACAGTCAAATGCAAGAACCTGACCGACGAAAAGACAAAGAAAGATAGAATCGAACCGGCATTGCAGATCCGACCGGAAATTTAAGAACGAGCCGAACACTGAGCTCGATCTTGGTTTGCTTTGCGAGCTTGTATCGGCTATCGAGGCTACGGAAGACATGACCATGCACGATTCTTGAATCAAATGTATGGCGAAACCAATTGTATCAATTGTGCTTTTCGGGGCCTATAAACGGCACATGATTCTAGCGCGTTCGAAGGATGATTAGAAAGTTGGTAAACCAAAAGCATTACTGATACAAAGATAATCTGAATTGAAAGGTATCCGTGGGATTATCATTCTGGTCCTTTTTATTTCCTTTAGCAAACCAAAAAATGCAGTAAGGATGGAAGATCTGTTCCCAAACTTAATCAAATACCAGGACCGACGGAATTGAATTATGGACCCTCAGAGCTCGATGATTTTCGCATTTGCGAGTCTCTGATCTTTGAGAAACTGGAGTATTAGTCCTTAAACTTCCAATTTTTCTATTCTGCTCGATGTCCGAACCTCGTCTTCATGGATTAATTACCGCAACCCTTGCACATGATTCAATTACAGGATCACGCATGACCAACACATGACATGGCCCGAAACCGAGCTAAGAATGAGCCCTTCGAAAAGTCGGTAACATGCACGAGTGGATGATCCATATTCAAAACTTTATTATGATCCTCAAGAGCCGAAAATCGCCCAAGAATCTATGGATAATCAAATGATGGAAATCCCTGTTCTGAAAAGTTCGGACACAAGAGTCGTTTTCGGTAACCGGAGAAGAGTCCAGATGGCTTCATCATCCTAAACCAAACAATATTATTTTCTTTTTTTTTATATGATCAACTTGGCTCGATTTTAAACCATCAATGCTAAGTCCACATTCACACATGCAAGAAATCGATTGTGGTACAGGCTGTTGAAATGCTGCCCAGTTAATGAGTAAATTGAAGTTTTAAGAGATCAGAAGCACTTAAAAGACAGAGGGATAAGGAAAAGCTGCATTAATATTGATCCGAGTTGCAGTAATGTACACTTTCTCAACGATATTTGAACTAAATTACAAGGTTCTTGATATAACTTAAAGCTTAGCTCTCTTGTATATTCCAACTTTCCGGCACATTTCAAATTATATACGCTGCATAATATACCACACTAATCCAAGTTGTACAGTCTACACTAGACATTGGTTGGATCTATGCCTTTGTTCATGGCCTTACTATTCTTCCTTGTGAAGAGCATCTCAATCTCTTCCAAGGACTTGCCCTTCGTCTCAGGCAAGAAGAAATAGAAGAATCCCAGAGCCAACACGGATACGCAAGCAAACATGAAGAAGCTCCCGCCGATGGTTATGGCTTTCGCTTTCGAGAGGAAGCTCATCGACACGACTGCGTTCATGAGCCGGTTCACCGCGACGCAGATGCTCACCCCCGAGCCCTCAGCTTCAACGGGAATATCTCCGAGCTATAGACCCACATGACTGGGGAAACCCCGACCAACAAGAAGGCCACGTACACAGACGTGGCCACGATGCTCGAGATGAGAGCCCACAAGAGTTGTTCCTTCGCGTGCTCCACCATTGTCAAGCAAAACCCCAATCCAGTTAGGGTGATGATGATCCCTCCTATGCTAACTAGGAGCAATCTCCTCCTACCAACTTTGTCGAGCAAAAATGCGGCTATCGTTGTGAATGTGATGTTTGTGAGGCCAACCCCAACTGTGGCAAGCAAAAGCCTATCATTGCTGGTCACTCCGGCTTTCTTGAAAATTCGTGGGCTGTAGATGACGACTGCTACCATCCCTATCGCTTGCGCGAAGAAATGAACACCGACCGCAGCCAACAAGATCCACCGCACTGAGGGCGAGGGCCTTAGCAAGAGCTCTTTCCACACACCTTCGCCGCGAGTCTTCCTCACGAGCTCGACAACATCCTCATTGTGATTCTCGTCCATCCCGGCTGCTACTATTATGTCTTGGAATCGGGTTTCCACTTCTTGCTCTGAATTACAAACTAGGAGCAAGACCCTTTTCGCCTCGGCCAGCCGGCCTTGCAATATCAACCACCTTGGCGATTCAGGCATCTTAAGGATCCCGAATGCCAGGGCGAGGGAAGGGATTGCTGCAACACCTAGCATCATCCTCCACCCCAGCTTTAGGGTCAATTTCGCGAAGAAGTAATTCGATACATAGCCGAGCAAGATCCCTAGGCTTATGGCTATATCTAGCAAACAGGTTAAGAATCCTCGATGCGTGGCGGAGGAGATTTCTGCAGAGTAGACAGGCGCAATCATAAGGGCGAAGCCGACCCCGATGCCAGTGATGCACCGTCCCGTCATCAAGATCGCATAGGATGGTCCATAGCCCATTAGGACTGAACCGAGTAAGAAGATGACGGAGGCGAGAACAACCGTGTAACGGCGGCCAATGTAGTCAGACGTTCTTCCGGCGATGAGAGCACCCACAAGGGCACAAATGTTTAGGATTCCGGCTAGGAATTCAACCTGCGTGTCGTTTATCTTGAGGTCCTCTTTTATGAAAATCATCGCCCCACTCATGACACCAGTATCTGGAGTGAAATTGCAAAATTGAAAGTGGAATCAGTACAAGAAAGGACCACGATGAGGGGAGAGAGAGAGAGAGAGAGAGAGATGACCATAGCCAAAAATGATGGAGATTATGGAAGCAACGATGGCACAAGCACAGGCATATCTGTTGAACCCAGAAAGATTCTCTGCCTCACCACCACCATCACTCAATTCATCCATGCTCATCGCAATATTCTGCTTATGACTCTCACTTCAACTATTGCTTCTCTCTCTCCCTAACAAATGTAAGAAATATCCATAAGCAATCGCAGTCCCAACTGACCCTTTTTATATAGCACAACACTACGGTCACACACTGAGCAGTGGTTGCTTTCTACGCGACGCTAGAGAGGTTGTAATCCCATTCAAGAACGATGTGTTTACTGCAAAAACCCGTCCCGATACATCCCACCAGCAGAATCGAACAAATGTAGGAAACCAGCTTGACGACATCAAGAACAAGGACGGTGAGAGGGGACCATTCGACCTGCATAACCGACAAGACCTGACATTCATCCCCGCTGACGTGGCATCTTTGACTTGATTATTCATTACTAGAATACCCTTTTCCCCTCTAATTAACGGACACCTTAGCAATTGCTGTCAGGGAGATCTCATTTTATTCCCAAATGATTAGTGGAGAAAAGGGTGCAAATCAAGGTGATTATTTGCAGGACGGCAAGAGATCCTGACAACCTTAATCTGGTTCGTAAATGTTAGGGTTGACATAGGCTTACCAATCTCGAGCAGTGGCGAATTGTGTATGACTTTGTCGGCTGGAAAATTTTGCTTTAGGGCAACTTTGGGGGCTAGACTTTTGCGCTGAACAGAAAATAATTATGAGTTTAAATACTTCTTTAGTGTACAAATTGGTTTATTCAAACGGTCTCGAAATGAAAATATCAACCCATTAATAGAATGAATTCACTTGCTAACGATAAAAATTGTATTATGTGAATCGTCTAAATTCCGTTGGCTAGTATTCACTATTGCAATATAATATTATTCGAGGCAAAATAGGTAACCCGTTATATCGGTGCAATTAGTTTGAGCGTCAAGAGATTTCTAGCTGAGAAACCGAAAGGTTATATGTAAAATATTATATATATATATATATCGGTCCGGTCCGGGTGGGAGGTTCAACACCTAGAACCAAGAATCGAACTTGTACTCATCAGCTCCAATTAATTGGAATTAGGAATCAAACTGCTCCTCATGGAAACCGCCGGTTCTAGGCCGATCTATTTCCGGCGATTCCCGATTCTTTTGCATACCCCTACTCCTTATGCAATCAGTCATGAAACAAAACTGTTTGATAATTGTTGATACCTAAATTTTGATTATTTCACCTAGTCATTTGAAAAATTAGGGATCAAATTTGACCAAAAAAAATCACTTGCATTTGCATTTTTACTTAAGTCATCGCATGTAAGATCACTCCTTATCATACGATGCCTCCACGGACAAGTTTACATCAGATCACCTCTCCACAAGGTCGGAATTGAGTTGATGAAGACTCGAGATTTGGCGGATAAGGAAGTAACAAACTTACCCATCGAGTAAGAGTTTCCAAGATAATCCAAATCCGATTATGGAAAATGTGAAGGGCAGGCCATGAGGATGGAAAAAGAAATAAGGAAGGGCAACCAAGTGATGAGAATCAAAAGGAAACGATTGCAAAGATTGATAAGGGGCACCGATCAGAGTTGAAGAGGAAAGAATAAGAAGCTGGGAGTCAATGGAATGTCCGCAAGAAATTGATGGAATGGGCGAGTGGACGTGGACAAATTCAAGGCAATATGAGTAGAAGCGAAAGAGGAAATCAAAAGATCGCGAGCTCTAATTGAGAAGTGAATTAGAGAGATTCACAGTCAATTCTGGGCGACAAGTCAAAGCCAAAATTCAGCAATTCTCCGAGAATTATCAATCGGCTCCACGAATCGAGACTTTCCAATGATACGTGGGAGATTTTTTGCTATAAAAGTAGACGGACGCACACCTGGGAGGGGAAGATAGAGTGAGGTCTTTATCACCATCATTGTGGTTTTCCTCCGCGGGAGAGAAGCGATTGTCAAAAAAAAAAGAGAAGACAATCGTTAATACAGAAAATTTTAGAGAGACCAAAACTTCCTTCTTCTTGCTGAAGGTCACGTCCGCCACTAGAGGGGCCCGTCAACTCCATTTCTGTTTTTCACCGTCACCCACAGAGTTCAACGTCGAGCGCACGAGACATTCGCTCCTCCAAGCCGCACTTGCTTTGACCTTCCACACTCACAAGCAATAAGAGCCTGGTGAAACGAAGTTTCAGTCAATTGGACCATCGGTGACTCTTTTCCAGTGACGATGCTGCGATCGTGAAGGAGCCTGGACGTCCATATTGTCTTGCCGCAAGTCATCACTATCCGTAGCCGCTCCCCAAGCTCCGCTGTTTCAGCATTTTTTTGTTGAATTTATGTCATGAATTTGAGCCGGCGTAACATATTCACTTTCCTATTTAGCTAATTTCGGATGCAAGGGCTCACCGTTATTAGCTTAGAACAAATAGAGAATAAAGAAGGTCACTAAGGCTGCGCATGGTAACTTGCCAAATAGTATTTGATTATGTTCTTTTATTCCTAAAATCAGTTTAAGAATAGAAATTCGTTTATTTAATATTTTAATTCTGGGCACAAATTCTTGCAAATTTGTACCCATAATCAGTTTTGGAGTAAAATCAAGAATAAAAAAAAAAGTAGCTTCTTGATTCTGGGAACAAAAATGAGAATCAGATTTTTTTTCTTCTTCTTTTTCTTGGTTTTTAATGTAGTTTTTAATGTCCCACGCGAGGGCCACCCTCGCTGTATCTGGCGAGATTAAAATATTTTAATAAAAAAATATTATTAATAAAAAAATTTTGTCGGCCATGGCCAGCGACCAGGCCATGGTGAAAAATAAAATAACAAAATATTTTCAATAAAATATTTTTTATTAAAATATTGTAATAAAAAAATTACTTTACCGGCCATGGCCAACGACCAGGCCATGACGAAAAAAATAAAAAAACAATTTCAATAAGAATATTTTTTTATTAAAATATTATTAACAAAAACATGTTTTACCGGCCATGGCCAACGACCAGGCCATGGCGAAAAAAAAATAAAAATATATTTTTTAGTAAAATATTTTAATAAAAAAATTATTTATAAAAAAATTTTACCGACTATGGCCAAGGAGGAGAAGAAAAAAAGAAATAAATATTTAAAATATTTAAAATATTAATAATAAAAAGAAATTTTATGCTGTTACCAAACGCATTTCTGTTCTTTTACTATTTTAGGAATGAAAATTTTAGGCCGCTACCAAACGCCTTCAAATGCTCAAAATCAGTCCCCGAGCATAGAATAAAAAAAATCATTTCTGAACAGAATCAGTTTTTGGGCACAGAATCGTTGCTATGCGCACCCTAAAAGACAAAACAGTGGCATACTTTATTTTATTATATCTATTTCAGTGGGCCCATATCAATTTGTTAACTCCTTACCGGTAAAGGACTTCCCTTCTTGGGTGTAGAAAAGAAACGTGGGGGGTCACGAAAGTCAGATAAAAGGGAAGCAAAACAAGGGTTTTTGCCGCGCATTAAAAGAAAAGAAATTGAGGGTTCTTTCCTTTAGCGAAGGCCAAAACCACACAAAGCAAGACGTAGAGAGATGCTCGTATTCAAGTCACAGGAAGGAGGTGGAACATACAGAGATGTTCTTGAACGTGCGTGTGTTTTGGTTTAGGCTTGATCACGCGGTGATTTGTGCTGTGAGTTTATTTCGTTCAATTTGGGCTTAAATCTAGGTATGGAAAACACTCAAGATTGTGAACAAATTGTAACTCTGATTCACCTATTATAGTGGATTATTTGTTGCTGGCTCTCCCCGTAAATGTAGGTTCCGATATTTAGACTGAACCATGTATATCTTTGGTATCCTTTATCGTTCCTTGTTTATTTATCTGGTATTTTCGCAATGACTTAATTTGCAAAATTTTGTTGTTTCCGCATTATATTTCCAACAAAAAATCTATTATCGTATCCAAATGACTATGGATAGAATAAAGACTTTCCATGCCACCGAATATCGTATCTCATGGTTGAGATCGAATAATTGTCCAAGCACGTTATCAAGTTAGGAAAATTCCTACATTGGGTTATTTTAAAATCTTGCGGATATGCCATGCATCATTCAAATATATCAACCAATCCACCAAAGATAACACATTACCCACATAAGGCATTTAAATATTTAAACGATATCGCATAATATTTTTACCTAATTTGCGGATAACTTCCAAATTTGAAGTTGATTCGGATCGAGATTGTAGATCACGGGAATTGGCCGACGGTGGTGGACTGGCGATTGGGCTCGACCAAGGAGACGGCGTCATAGACGGCGGTGGCTCGCGATTCTCAGCCTCGGCTAGTTGACAACAGTTCGTAGTGTGGAGGTTCTCGGCCACTCAGTCTGGCTACCCTTTGGTCGTGACTTGCGGCGAAGGCAGGATGCAGTTATCTTCTAAGTGTGTTCCTCTTTTGTTTCAAGCTCTCACTAAGGGCCTCTTTGGTTCAGCATTTGGGGAAAGCCTTTGGCCAAATGCAAAGACATTTAGCACAAAGGGCTTTAGGGAAATGCAGGAAGATTATGCAAACATCCATTGAAAAGTATTTTGGAGAAATGCAGGACTGTTTGGTAAACATATATTTGGAAAGTACTTTGGTGTAACCAATTTATGTTTTTTTAATTTTAATTGTTTAAAATTGAAGTAAAAAAAATAATGACCGTAACTTTTATATTTTCGCGACGAGAATAACATAATAGAAATATATTCACAAATTTTTTTTAAAAAAGGAGTCATTTCATTATAATACACATCACATGTCGCTAAGAATGAAATACATTATCTTTAAATATTACAAACATCTTTAACGACTTTGTAAACTCATGGCTATTTCATCACGTAAACGTACCATGTCAAAAGATACATTATCATTTAAATCACTCGTCCCCTCATTTACATCATCATGATCAACTGAATATCCATAATCGGGATCCAATTCTGCATTTTCAAAATCCGTATCGATCACGGCATTTCTTCGTATATAATTGTGCAAAATCATTGTCGCTATGACAATTTGCACTTGTTTTTCATACGGATAACATGGCATATTTGTCAGAATCTTCCACTTATTTTTTAATACACCAAAGGCTCGCTCAATTACCGAGCGTAGAGAGGAAAGGGCACGATTGAACACTTCTCAATACCTTGTTGGTGTAGGACCTTGTCGAAACTATGGCAAATGATATCTAACATTTTTATATGGCCCCAAATAACCCGTGAGATTTGGATATCCAGCATCTACTAAATAATATTTACCTACACAAATATAATGAAAATTTAATCAACATATGCCACATAGATACATATGAATGCACCTAAACAATTAATTAACGAACCTGGAGGAGGATGAGGAAATTGTGCATCATGTCTTCTAGTGGCTTCATAGAAGATACGAGTATCATGAGCTTGTCCCTCCCAACCGGCGCAAGCATAGATAAATTCCATGTTAAAATTACATATGGCTAACACATTTTGAGTTGTCGTTCCTTTTCGACCAATAAAACGAATTTGATTGTATGTGGGTACCACCGCTGGAATATGCGTACCATCCATAGCTCCAATACAATCCTAAAAACAAAGACCAAATTATTACGTGATTTACATTTAGTTTTTCCTTTACATTGTACAATAGTAACTTACCTTAAAATATGAATAAAATCGTCGATCTTTCTTGATCTTCTTTGGAACTTCCTAAAGTTGCCGATCAGTTGGTTGGATCAAATCTTTTCCCATATCACATACTTTATCTAAAACTAAGCTAAAGTGCCTACTTATGGTTTCTCCAGAGTGTTGAAAGCGCTCTTGTGCTAACCTATTGCTTATACCATGTCCCAAAATATGAAGAAACATACGAACCATTTCTGCAACATTAGTATTTCTAGATCCTTGAAGACCATAGCTTGTTATCAAGTCATGTGTTAAATTATTAAATACATCCATGTGCATTCTAAACATATGATAACACCTTATCGGATGAACTTCTTCGTCCATCAATTCTTTTAACCATGCATCACCTGTATACGATGAGGTCATGCGAGGTTCCTTGCAAAAGTACATTGCTTGATAACCAACTGAAGCTGTTGCGACCGAGAAGAGATCCCAATATTTAGTTTTCTTTTTTTCACGATTTTCCCTTTCAAGAGAATCATCCATAACTGCTTAAATTAACAATATATAGATGCATTAGAGTGTAAGAGAAACAATAAACAATCTTGATCATCCATCAAGAGAAATAATATCAACCATCGTATATATGCAAACCAAACCACATGAAGAAAATATCATTAGAAAACAGTTCTCAAATTAAAACATAAATAGAAATTAGGTTTACACATAATGCAAATACAAGTCTCACATGAAAACAAAGTAGCATACCGAGGAGTTCAAATAAGATACTAACATCCTAGCTATGACTCTATTCAAACTCATACTTGAGATACTTGACTTTTAGTGCATCACTTTTCAAGCTCACAAAGACCTGCCTATTGTTTTTCTTTTCCTTAAAATGAGAGATTGCGAAAAAGTATAACTTTTCATCTTGCACAATTTCAGGTATTGTACCCAGCATATCTATGAGGTCCTTATAAGGACCGTATCCCTCATTTGCTTGAGATGATGCAGCAGCAGCGCTTCTTTGTTCAACCGCTGTACAAAGCCTGCTAATTTGCGTTCCAAGCTGTTGTGCTGTGGTCAATCTCTTTTCTTTCTTTCCTCGAGCTTGCCTCATTGAAGTTGTGCAGCTCTTTTATGGCTCTGAGTTCCAATTGGTTCAACAGTTTCATCCGCTTGAGACTCCAAATTTTCATCATTAGATCCTACACCATCACCGATACTAGGTTGTGTGACCTCAACAAGATCCTCATCAATACGTAAACCTTGCACAGGAGTCCATGTGATTTCTCCATTAGCAACAGTCTCTCTAAACATCCTATCTAACAAAGCTGCAAGATCAGGATGTATGCCTTTCGTCTTAAAAGTCTTAAGCTTAGGATTGGCCTGTTATAATATAACATTTATGTAAGTTGTATCATTTAAAATGAACTAAACACAAAAGTAAAAGAGAAAGAGATAAAAACCCGAATTTTTTTCTCCCACCATTCATCACTCGCATCAACGGTTTTCTTCCTTGAATCCCATCCTAGTCATGTTTCATTGTACACCAATGTCCTCCATCTTTTCCATTCTTCCTTAAGATTATCCCACTTACTCTTCATTTGATTTTTATCATATTTTTTACCTGTTAGCTCCTCAAACTTGCTAATAATGACTGTCCATCCATCCCTTTTGTTGTTTGCCGGACGATTGCCTTTTTCAATTTGTTCAACACACAACTTACAAAAGGTTTCCACATCTTCCGTGATACAAAATGCCTTAGTTGCCATCTACTAGTAAAGTCATTCCACCAAGAAAACCAAATCAAAAGATCGTTCTTTTTCAACAAAACAAAATCATCCAAATGTTGCAAAAGCTTGTCTATAGGATTTGTTAACAACCTATACACTTTTCAACCAAGAAAACCATAACTATATTTTCAATGAACTTGAAGAGTGACTGAGGAAATTATACTCAGTTACTCACATAGTAATTGTGTTGCTAATTAAAAATTTGTGCCATACTCATAATTAAGGCAATTCCACATTGATAAGTTAGAGGCATTTAACTCAGACAACTAGTATATTTTCAAACTTACCGATTCCTGCTACAAAAATCATTCAACAATAACATGCAATAGGCAATGTGTAGCAGAGATGAAATGAAATCTACCAGCAGAACAAATAACATCATAAGGACCAAAAAAACTATAACCTAAAGAGGAAAAACCCAATCGTATGCAGCACATTTTTCAGTTCACAAAAACAAGAACTAGCATTACTTCACAAGGGCCGAGAGTTGCCTCTCTACTTGGAGAGAAGCAACACCGACAGAGTTTCGCAAGCCTCGCAAAATCTAAATCCAACCCAAAAAAAAAAAGTTATGCAAAGCGGCGCATCAACCCAAAAAAACCCAAACAAATTCATGACTCTAACACGAATCTCGCAAACCCACAAACAAAACCAGGAGCTAAACAATCATCAGCCACCCAAATGCCCACACAAGCTAGCAAACTGCAGCACAACACAACATTTCAACCCACACATCAGCACCAAACAGTGCTGAAGCAGCTAAAAAAACCCTCAAAACACACACCAAAAGGGCGACCAAGAAACGGACTCAGCCTCATCACATCAACCCCCGACCATGCACACCCACTTCGCCAAACAAAGCAACGAACCGACCCACGACAAATCCGAAGGCAAACGACCCACCTCCGCTTCACTACCACCAGTAAGCAAGCCAAATAAAGCCTCAACAACCGCGGAACAACACCAAATCCGCCAGAACAAGCAAGGAAATGGCGCGTCGATCGGCTTCGCCGCGGTATTCCTGAGTAAAGGAACGATCTTTAGCTTCTATTTACCCGGAAAGAAGGTAGCAATTCGCGATTCCAACCAACCTCGCTGGCTCGCACGTAGCTGAGAAGCAAAAAGGAAGAACTGTTCCTGAGTCGCGACAAGCCGAGCGAGAGAGGTCAACGAGCAAGGAGGCGACGCGAGGCCGACGAGAAAGGTGACGCGAGGCCGGAGAGGAGGTGACGCAAGGCCGGAGAGTGAGGCGAGCGAGGCGTCGCGAGTCGAGTGAGGGAGATCGATGAGCAAGGTGAGCGAGGTGAGCAAAGTGAGGAGAGCGTGACTGAGCGTGAAGACAAGGGCTTCTCTTCTTTAAATGGGCAAAAGTGGGTTTTTGGATAAATTTTGAGGGCAAAAAAGGCAATTAACATACTTTTATTAAATGGGGTACTAGCATTTCAAGAATACTTGAGCTTCAACCTTGAGAAGGCCAACATTTGGCCAAAGAGCTCCCAAAATAATTTGCCAAGCACAAAATAATTCCCCTAAAGGGCTTTGGAGGCTCAAAGCTCCTTCATAAAGCAGAACCAAATACCCCCAAGTCACTATGCCAAGAGCATGAATCTCGGCACCTCCACTCCAAGCTTGACTTTTGCTTTGACTAAGCCAATAAACAATCCAATTATCACTGCTTGCTATTTATTCAATTGTGGCCGAGTGGTTTTCGAGGTTGTTTATGCAATCATCTGAGTGAGCTTTCAGATGACTTTTCTTGATTGCCTGAGTGGTTTTTCAAGTTGTCAATCCAAACATCTAAGTGGGTTTCCAGATGACTTTTTCTTTACCGTCCTTTTTTTTCCTAGCGAAGCTAAACTCTCATCTGCAATCCCTATCACAATCCAACTTAACGATCACCAGCCCTCACGTCGTACCCGACGAGTACCCAGTATTCTTGCTGTGCCTCGGTAGCAAGCCCGCTGCCATGTTCCGCATTTGCCAAGAAAGTCCAACCTGCTTGCGTATGCTCCAACAATTTCTGTTAGGACGACCTTGGCTATAGATAGGGTTCTTAACAACGTTGGTTTCCTTTCGGCGTGCCACCAGCGACTTGACGAGCCCTTCCTGCATTCCTACAAGCCTGTTTGTCAAATTCATTGTATTCTCAGTTTGTTGCAGGTCTCTTGGACGAAACCTTCATCACGATAGCAGGCCATCAAGCCCACTAAGCTGTCGTGGTCTCGGTCCAATTGCTCTTCAATCGTCGCCTACTATTTTTCCAGTTGCTTGTGATTCCTCTTCATCGGTCTCGTTTGGTGTTATGCAGGTAAGTGGAGTTGCGTTCAACTTTCTATGATGATTCTTAATTGCATGTTATTAGTTTATAGAACCTCGGGATATCATGATTTGATTATTTACCCATGTTAAATAAGGCGTATTAGGCCTCAGAACCTTTAGACACTAAGGTTGGATCCTAATATCGTATTGCATGACTTGTTATGATTGATTTTGATATGATGCGTGTTTCATTGCATCACAATATTATCAATCGTCATTGCACGCCACTTGTTTTCATATTTAGGACCATGCATGGCTAGTATCGTAAGGCATATAGGTTTAGGATATATATATATATATATATATAGATTCAAGTTAGTTCATAGCTTTCATAAAAAATCAAATAAAAAATGTTATGTTAAATCATTTAGATTGCATGTAGACCTAGGGTTAAGTTATACAATGCATATCATTTAGAGCAAAGTTTTAATAATCATATAATGTAGATAGTTTTAGTGATTACATTACATGCATCTTCCGCATTGCATATAGTTCAATAATAGTCGATAATTCATTGCAACTATGTGAAGCACCTAGGATTTAAATTATATAGATGCAGGGTCAGGATTTATTTAATTTGTAGACTTTTACGGTCATTTGTCTTTTGTTAGTTTTTTTTTTTTTTTTTTTTTTTTTTTTTGGTAAGGTAAGATGTAAATTTGTCTTTTGTTAGTTAATAAAGAAAAATACAAAAAAAAATTAGAAGTAGAGGGTCACACATAGATTGCATATTAGTTAGTCACTAATTCATGCACGATCATGCATTATATTCATGCTTTCTATTTGCATAATTTTCTAAAGTAATAGTTTGCAGAGATCTCGTGGTGATGGGTGTTGATACACTTTGCTTGTTTAGTGTGTCGAGGTTCTTAAGATCTTTTGCAATCTGTTTACTGTTTGAGTATTGGGTGTTACTTTCCTAAATGCACACGTGCATGATTACCCCTCATATGTTAGTGCAATAGGTAAAAAAATGGATAAAGACTGCAAGCAAAACATTTTTGAAATAAAGATAAAAGGTATCGAAAGGACGTTAGATTAATTTAGCGTAACCAAATCCCCAAATTCATGACTCTTTGGTTTGCACAAGTAAAATGTATTTCCACATTTTACTTGGGTGTCTAATCAACCCATAACCGATTAGTGGTAGCTCCAAAAACTAAATTTAATCGTATGACGAATTGAGTACCAAGTTGCGGTCGGATGGGCTTGGGAGAGTCCACACTAAATGCAAACGATTACCTTGTGAGAGGAACCTTCGTTTCCATTTAGTAAATCCGTTAGCCTTTCCCTGGTGGTTCACCTCCGGAAGGTTGCGACAATAATTATTACATTTTTAGTATATTATAGCATAACAGCTATTACATACAATCTTGTTCCATTACTGCAAAAAAAAAATGGTCAAAGTCTATGTTCTTCGCTCTTGAGGTCATTTATGCTCATTATATGCTTCATCAGTTATATAAAGAGAAGCTGCTTGAACCGTCCAGTAGTGTTCTGGGCATTCAGTATTTCTATAGTCCTAGGATGGTTGAATTTTTCTGAGCTCAAATAAATAGGTGCTGGTTTTCGGAATTCATATTTCTGATGGAGATGTAATTGTCCCTGGAGCAGACAGTTTATTCAACAACTCGTATGACGATGAGATTAGTGCCCTCGTTGTTGAGGCAGTGAAGTCTGGCTTGGATCCTCAAGCGACGACTCGAAAAATTGCTGCCGCTGCACGTCAATGGGCACCGGATAGATACCGACAGACCCCATTTGCGGATTCTGCTCAAGAAGCTGGATCCTGGTATCACGGGGGCCAATTAGATGACATCACTGTCTCGTGTCTTACGTAACTAGATCCAGCATCTCGTGAGCGGATTTCTTTTTTTTTGTTGCGTGGGGCTCTTTTGCTCCCTGTACGGTATGCTTTGTCCTATCGGACCAATTGTCACAACCCTTGCACAAGATTCCATTACAAGATCACGCATCAGAAACACATGACATGGTCCAAACTGAGTTAAGAATGATGCCTTTCAAAAATTCGGTAACATACGCAAATCATTGATCCGGATTCAAAAATTTATTATCCTCGAGGACCGATAATAACACAAGAATTTATAGATGCTGAAATCCTTGTTTTGAGAAGTTTAGACACAAAGTCGTTTTCGGTAACCGAAGAAGAGTCAAGATGGCCTCAAGTCAAAGCAACAAAACCACACTTAATGGGTCATAGTGATCTACTGGTGGTGGTGGGGGCTTACAGATCATGCACCAGTGGATTACTTGCTCCCCAACATGAGGAAGATAAAAGAGATGGACAAGTATCACGGTCTTGAGAGTTTCCATGAACAAAGGATGTATACGATCTAAGAAGATTGAGCGAGTCTCTCAAGGTTTCCTAAGTCCTCTAGTTATTCTTAGGGATGGGCAATACGATAAATGTACCATGTTTTAGGGCATTCTTGTCATAAATTTCTATGGTTGGTAGATAGAGAGATGTAATTTAATTTCCACCGTTAGATTTAGAGGAAATCTATGATTGTAATGAGAGGGACTTTTATATAAATAGGAGTGCTCTCTCCCTCGTTTGTATCCATCGAACACTTGAGCGATAAAAAAGCATTCTCTCCCAAAGCTTATCTTTAAACACTTTCTCTCTCTATAATCTAGGTGAGCAAGTAGTCGTTCCTTGGGAGAAGGCTTAACTTAAGCGCTGCAATGATCCGAGGAAGTCTAAGTCGTCGTATGGTCTCAATCCCCAAATATTGGCTTGTGACAAGTGATATCAGAGCTAAGTAGAGGAGAATTGTTCAAAGAGATCAAGGAGCACATCAACTAGTTGAGAAAATGCCAAGGCAAGAAGTTGCCCCAATTATCGTGGATGGTGAGGCTCCCCAAGAGAAGGTCACCCAAGAGAAGGACGTGATACGATAAATGTATCAGGTTCTTGAGCATTATTGTCATAAATGTTGGCAGTTCGTAAATGAAGAAATTCAATCTCCACCATTACATCTAAAGGAAATCTATAGTCGTAATGAGAGGGACTCTTGTATAAATAAGAGTGCCCTCTCTCTCGTTTGTATCCATCCAACACTCGAGCAATAGAAAGTATTCTCTCTAGAGCTTCTCTCTCTAAATACTTTTTCTCTCTACGATTCGGGTGAGTGAGCAATCGACCCTTGGAGAAGGTTTAGTTTAGGCACTCCAAACGATCTAAGGAAACCTAAGTTGCCACACGATCTCGATCCCAAGCATCGACCCGTGACACAAGCATGTGATATCAGATCAAGTCATCAAAGGCGTGCCACTACTTTCATAGGGAGGTTCAATTCGGTTCAAACTTGGTCTACATATTTACAGTAGGTACCATCAAAAGTCCCAAATTGATACACTTGTGTCCCATTTATCCTCCAAACTACTTTTCACTTTACTAAAATCCCAGACCGGTACATTCACTCCACATTTGTTCCAAACTAATTTTCGTGCCACCATGTGGACGAGTATGTCAGTTTCGATTTTTTTTTTTGTAATGCGAAAATTAATTTTGAAGGCAAATGTGGCACTAGTTTACTAGTTTGTGGTTTTTTGTGGCAGAAATTAGTTAGGGATAAATGTGGCACGAGTACACCAATTTTTGGGATTTCGTGTCACGAAAATAAATTTGGGGGTAAATATGACTTCAGTTCATCAATTTAGGATTGTTGATGGTATTTAGCCCTATATTAAGGCTGCAACACGATACCGTGGTTGAGAAAATTTCAGCCGAAAGAGCAAACAAACCCAAGAATGACATCCTAAACCAAACAATACTATTTTCCTTTCCTTATATGATCAACTTGGCTGGATTTTAAACCATCAATGCTAAGTCCACATTCACATATATAAGAAATCAATTGGGGTACAGGTTGTTGAAATGCTGCTTAGTTTATGAGTGAGTTGAATCCGACCAAAAAAAAATGAGTGAGTTGAAGTTTTAAGAGATCAGAAGCACTTAAAAGATAGGGATAAGGAAAAGCTGCAATGATATTGATCTGAGTTAGCGTGATGTACACTTTCTCAACCATATTTGATCTAAATTACAAGTTCCTGATATAACTTAAAGCTTAGCTCTCTTGTATATTCCAACTTTCCGGCACATGTCAAATTACATATGCTGCGTAATATACTACACTAATCCAAGTTGTACAGTCTACACTAGACATTGTTTGGCTGGATCTCTATGCCTTTGTTCATGGCCTTACTATTCTTTCTTGTGAAGAGCTTCTCAATCTCTTCCAAGGACTTGCCTTTCGTCTCAGGCAATAAGAAATAGAAGAATCCCAAAGCCAACACGGATACGCAATCAAACATGAAGAAGCTCCTGCCGATGGTTATGGCTTTCGATATCAAGAGGAAGCTCATCGACATGACCGCATTCATGAGCCGGTTCACCGCGACGCCAATGCTCGCCCCCTGAGCCCTCAGCTTGAACGGGAATATCTCCGAGCTGTAGACCCATGTGACCGGGGAGATCCAGACCGACAAGAAGGCCACATATATGTACGTGACCACGATGCTCAAGACGAGAGCCCATGAGTTGTTCCTTCGCATGCTCTCCCATTGTCAAGCAAAAACCTAATCCAGTTAGGGTGATGATGATCCCTCCTGAGCTCACTAGGAGCAATCTCCTCCTACCAACTTTGTCGAGCAAAATTGTGGCTATTATCGGGAATGTGGTGTTTGTGAGGCCAACCCCAACCGTGGCAAGCAAAAGCCTTTCCTTGCTGGTCACTCCGGCTTTCTTGAAAATCCGTGGGCTCTAGAGGATGACTACTAACATCTCCATTGTGCGCCCGAAGAAATGAATCCCAACCGCGGCCAACAAGATCCACCGCACTGAGGGCGAGGGCCTTAGCAAGAGCTCTTTCCACACACCTTCGCCACGAGTCTTCCTTGGAAGCTCAACAACATCCTCCTTGCAATTCTCGTCGATCCCAGCTGCTTTTGTTATGTCTTGGAATCGGGTTTCCACTTCTTGCTCTGAATTACAAACGAGGATCAAGACCCTTTTCGCCTCGGCCGGCCGGCCCTGCAATACCAACCACATTGGCGATTCAGGTATCTTAAAGATCCTTAATGCCAGGGCAAGGGAAGGGATTGCCACAACACCTAGCATCATCCTCCACCCTAGCTTTAGGATCAATTTCGCAAAGAAGTAATTGGATACATAGCCAAGCAAGACCCCTAGGCTTATGCCTAGATCTGGCAAAGAGGTTAAGAATCCTCGGTGCATGGCGGAGGAGATTTCTGCAGAGTAGACGGGTGCAACCATTAGGGCGAAACCGACCCCGATGCCAGCAACGCACCGCCCTGTCATCAAGATCGCATAGGATGGCCCACAGCCCATTAGGACTGAACCAAGTAAGAAGATGACGGAGGCGAGAACGATGGTTTAACCGCTGCTGATGTTGTCAGACGTTCTTCCAGCGGTGAGAGCGCCCGCAAGGGTACAAATGTTGAGGATTCCGGTGAGGATTTCAACCTGCGTGTCGTTTGTCTTGTGGTCCTCTTTTATGAAAATCATGGCCCCACTCATGACACCAGTGTCTGGAGTGAAATTGCAAAATTGAAAGTGGAATCAGTACAAGAAAGGGCAACAATGCGGAGAGAGAGAGAGAGAGAGAGAGATGACCATAGCCATAGATGATGGAGATCATGCAGGCAACGATGGCACAAACACAGGCATACCTGTTGAACCCAGATAGATTCTCGGCCTCCCCACCACCATCACTCAATTTGTCCATGCTCATCGCAATCTCTCTCTCTCTCTCTCTCTCTCTCTCTCTCTCTCTCTCTCTCTCTCTCTCTCTCTCTCTCTCTAATAAATATAAGAAAGCTCCTTAAACAATCGCAGTCCCAACAGACCCTTTTTATAGCACAACACCACAGTCACACACTGAGCAACGGTTGCTTTCAACGCGACGCTAGAGAGGTTGTATCTTCTTCAAGAACGATGCCTATTTACTGCCAAATAGGTCCGATACAATCCCAGCGGCAGAATCGAACAAATGTAGGAACTCATTTAAATTTGCAAGAAGCCAGCTTGACGATAGTAATATATTTCTCCCCGAGGAGACCTGTTATTCCTCCCCGCTGACGTGGCAACTTTTACTTGATTGTTCATGAGTTCATTACTGGTAAACCCTTTTCCCCTCTAATTAATGGACAACTTGGCAATATCTGTCAGGGAGATTTAATCTCAATCCCAAATGATTAGTGGAGAAGAGGGGGTTGCCAACCAAATCAAGGTGTTTAATTACAGGACGGCAAGATCCTGACAACATTAATCTGGATCATTAAGGTTAGGGTTAACATAGGCTTACCAACCTCGAGCAGTTGCGAATTGGATAATGACTTTGTCGGCTGGAAAATTTTGCTCTAGGGCAACTTGCGGGGCTAGACTTTTATGCCGAACAGAAAATAATTAACAGTTTAAATACTTCGTTAGTGTACAAATTGTAAACTCAAACGGTCTCGAAATGAAAATATCAGCTCGTTAATAGAATGAATTCACTTGTAAAAGTAAAAATTGTATTATGTCAATCATCTAAATTTTTGTAGCTAGCATTCGCAATTTCAAATTGATATTATTCAAGGCAAAATAGGGAATCCATTATATCTGTGCAATAAGCTTGAGCATCAAGAGATTTTCAATTGAGAAACAGAAAGGTTATAAGGTCAAATTAGACCAATTATGTCTAAACTTTCTTGCAAAGGAGAAAGAGCGTGGACTTAGCTAGATCATGAAGCTTGCATGATGTTTTACGGTGTCCAGGTAACCGCATCGTTGTGCTCGTGTCCTTGGATTGCGAAAGTATAATAATAATTGCTCAAAAAACCCCCTATGCTTTGGCACCGTTACATAATATAGGTGCCGGACTTTAGAAAGTTATAATGCATTCTTGAACTTTGATGATCCCAACTGCAAAACAAAGTGATTGATTAGGATAGCGAGTAGATTCCTTTAACTCATAACTTTGGGGCGGCGACTCTTCCGCATAATCTTGGTCCAAAAAATTTAATCTAGTGACAACATTTGAATGTCATGAAAATTGAATCTCTACTCTTGTGAAATAATTTGTTAATAATGGAAAGTAAAAAGATTCAATAACTTCTAATTATTTGATATAGAGAATAGTCTACTTATTTCGATATCGAGTTAGGTTCGATTGCATCATTTTTGTATATCGGTCCTGTTATTTCGATGGGGAAAGGTACTAAAAAAATTCTAAACCTATTGCATCGGTGCCAATTTAGTCCTAAACATTTCAATTGGACTAATTTAGTTCCAAATCTTTTGCATTTGTACCAATTCAGTACATTCGATCAATTTTGGCCAGAAATCGCTAACGTAAATACTAACCATCTTACATGACATGGTCGACACTAACATGAACCTTTTTAAATAATATATTAAATTTTTTTCAATTTTTATAATTTTTTTGGTTTTTTTATTTTACTCTCTCTTTTTTGGCTAAGGGCCGCGCCAAACCTTGCCGAGCTATCCCTTACCAAAAAAAAAAAACCTTGCCGAGCTATTGTGCTTTCGACTGTGCTTTATTTGGGGATGATTTTATCTTCCTGAATTAAGTGTTAACCAGATTACAGTTTTAAGGTGATTTCCCTTGAATTCAACTCTTGAAATCTAGGACGATTTGGAAAGTGATCCCATGTGCTTTACTATAGAAGCTCTTTGATTTATTTATTTTTACATTTCAAATCCTTAACCCTAACAGCACATTTGGTTGCAAGAGTAGCTGTTAAATCACAGGTGTACTGTGGGTTAACAGCCTATTACAGTGTTTGCTTATACTAATAATTATTACGGCCTAATCCCTATCACCAAAAGCTGTAGTAGCTATTACAACAACAGACATTCCCAAAATGACCGTCTCTTTTCCCCACTCGCTCTAACAACGTCAAATTATTAATCAGTATTGAAATTTAATATAAATTGCAATCTATAATAAATTAAATTATATATCTTATAATATCTTTCTGGTGTTAAACTGATAAATGATCATGATTGACTATTTAAATGATAATTATTATATTGCCCTAAATCTTAATAAAGAGATATTTTTAGGAGATTCTGATGCCTTTCTCCTTAGTTAATCAAGTCAAACAGCGTCCGGCAACTGAGATGAGGTAATGGCGGCGTCCGACAGTTGTTTGTGGCGAAACTTCTAGATCTAGTTGAGCTCTTCTGGGCAAACTTCCTGTCTGAGAGCGACGGGTCTCTGGCTTTCTCTAAGTGACATTAGAAAGGTCAAGAATTGGAGGGGAAATAGCAAGCGGCCAACATGACTGACCTACAAATAGCATTTGAGTTGGCCTATACAGTTGGCATCATAGCATGAAGTGGTCCATATGGTTGGCTTGGAAAATAGTTACTAGGATGCAGCCTGTGTGGCTAACCTCGAAAGAAAGCCATCTTCATGAAAAAGGCTAGACTAGGCGATGCGGTCAGTGCGCTTAGTGTTGAAACACAACTATTATGGAATGGACTCGATTAAGTGCTTCCTCAAATGAGATTTGTGCGTACGAAATGAACACTCTTGAGCGGCGAGGACATATTTATTTGGATGGGATGCATGGGGTGCACGGATGCCTGGGGTTGACATGTAGGTTTCCTCAGGAATGGTGGCTCCGATACCAAGTTAAATGTAAAAATGTGGAAGAGAGAAAATGGAAAATTTTGTATATATTTCGATGTGTGTAAAAGAGTACATGAAAAACCTGTTTATAGGATTTAATAGATAACTATCTAAGGAAATCAATGATAATAAAATTAAATATGCATAATCAAAATATATATAGAAAAAAAATTGGAGAAAATATCCTAAATATCTGTAGAAGATATTCAAATATCTATAACATATGTAGCTATTGCTGGAACAGACGATTTATTCGACAACTTGTATGGCGATGAGATTAGTGCCCTCGTTGTTGAGGCTGTGAAATCTGGCTTGGATCCTCAAGCGACGGCTCGAAAAATAGTTGCCGCTCCAGAAGCTGCATCCCGGTATCACGGGGGCAAATTAGATGACATCATAGTCATCGTGTCTCACGTAACTAAATCCAGCATCATGTGAGCGGGTCCCTTTCCTCCCTAACCATATACTTTGTTCAATTGGACCAATTGTCACGACCCTTGCACATGATTCAATTACAATATCACTCATGAGAAACACATGACATGGTCCAAAACTGAGTTAATAATGATGCCATTTGAAAATTCGATAACATGCTCGAATGAATAATGCATATTAAAAAATTTATGATCCTTAAGAGCTGATAATCACCCAAGAATGTATGGATACTCAAATGATGGAAATCCCTGTTTTGAAAAGTTTAGGCACAAAGTCGCTTTCGGTACCTGAAGAAGAGTGAAGATCGCCTCATGTCATAGTAACAAAACCACGCTTCGTGGGTCATAGTGATCTACTGGTGGTGGCGGTGGCGGTGGCGGCGGTGGCGGCAGCTTACAGATCAACCACCAGTAGCTAGCTCCAAAACATGAGGAAGATAAAAGAGATGGGCAAGTTTCATGGTTTCGAGAGTTTCCCTAAACAAAGAATTGTGTACAATCCAAGAAGACTAGGCAAATCTCTTAGGATTTTCTAAGTCCTCTAGAATATTCTTAAGGATGGATTATACGGTAAATGTACTATGTTTTAGAGTATTATTGTCATAAATATCGGTAGTTGGTAGATGCATCTCCACCGTTAGATCTAGAGGAAATCTACGGTTGTAACAAGAGGAAATTTTGTAAAAATAGGGGCTACCTTCCCCTCATTTGTATTCATCCAACACTTGAGCAATAAGAAACATTCTCTCCCAAAGCTTTTCTCTCTTAACACTCTCTCTATGATTTAGGTGAGCGAGCAATCGATCCTTGGGAGAAGGCTTAGTTTAAGCACTTCAACGATACAAGGAAGCTTAAGTTGCCTTATGATCTCAATCCCCAAGTATCGGCCCATGATAAGTGGTATTAGAGCTAAGTAGAGGAGAGTCATTCAAAGAGATTGAGGATTACATCAATGAGTGCCCCGTTATCATGAATCATAACGCTCCCCAAGAGAAGGAGACTCACAGGAGATTCAAGAAGAGGGGGAGTTTCGTCGGACGTCATGTCCGCCCTTGATGAAAAGCTCACTAAAATGAGTGCCGCCATGATAGAGTTCATGTACAGACTTGAGGTGAAAGGGAAAATCAATGAGGTTGAAAAGATGCTCTACCTCGAATTCACTACCTTTGTGAATCGATCCTAAGCCTCCTTGCACTTGAAGGACGAAGCCCTCGAAGCCTTGATCGAAGACTTGAAAATGGAAGTCCTTGAGCTCAAAGAAGACAACTCCCACAAAGTTGAGGTCTAAGCTTTGAAAATGAAGGTCCAACAACTCAAGGCCGAGCTAGTCTTCTGCAAGACTAGTGTTCTGAATATTGCCATGCTCATTCAAGTGGCGAACATGCTCGATGTGCCGAAGCCCAAGAAGTTCAAGGGCAACCGATTTGCTAAAGAGGTTTACAACTTCTTTTGGAGCATGGAGCAATACTTTGGTGCCATGCTTTGGTGGCATAATAGACATGATGAGACCAAGCAAGATGTTGATTCTATCAACACACGGGATGACTTCATCTTGGAATGTCGAGATTACTTCTTCCCTGAATTGGCTTAATGAGAGGCCCTTAGCAAACCCTATCACCTTGAGCAAAAAGGCTCAGTCCGAGAGTATGCGAAGGAGTTTACCGAACTCAAGTTCCAAAATCTCAACCTAGAGGAGGCGGAGGTTCTAAGGACATTCATGGATGGATTGAAGCCTTTGGCCCAACTCGAGTTCAAACAATGAGATATTTGAAGTATCTCAAAGGCACTCACCATAACCAAGTCTCTCACTAACTTCACCAAAGTTGAATCTTCCAAGTCCAAAGGGAATGGGTGGAGAACGGATTGCCACCACGACGAAGATCGGGATGGCAAAGTTACCAATGGCTGAAGAGACCAATGAAATTGCTCTTCCAAACAACCCCACCAAAGGTGGAACTAACTCCAAAATGGGTATAAGAACAGCGCAAGTGCCATAACTTACGTAAGGTGCTCACTTGAGTATTTTAACTTTTTCTTCACTCACTTAAGTATCACATAGGAGTAAAATTGATCATTTGAGTATCATTTCTGCAAATCATCCTACATGGCTTTTTTAATTAATTTTCCATCTGACATGGATTTTTTAAAAGTTTTTTTTTCAATTTTATTTATTTATTTATTATTTTGATTTTTAGTCTTTGTTTTTCTTTTCCTTTTTACATTTTCTTTTTTTCTTTTAGGGTCGATTGCAAAGCCCTCCCCCAATGGTTGAGGGCCTCCTTGCCCTCCGCCGCAGAGGCTCGAGTGAGGCCATCACGGCCATGTCGACAATGTGCGAGGCTGTAAAGGCCGTCGCCAGATCTGGGCGGTTGTGGGCAAGGCAGCCTCACCAAATTTGACTATGACACCTTGCCCATGGCCCAGCGTAAGGCAAGGCAACCATCGCCCATCTGGGCAAGGGCTTCACAGCCGGCGAGGGTTGCCAGTGACCCTCGCTGGCATTAAAAAAAAAAAGCTAAAAAAGGAAAAGAAATATTCAAATTTAAAAATATATTTAAAAATTGTCCATGTTAATGCTGGCAAAGCCACGTCAGACGACTGGCATCCGCGTTGGATTTTTCGACGAGGCAAATTGCAGATGGCACTTAAGTGATTATTTTTTCAAATTTATGGTACTCAAGTGAGCGAAAAAAAAGTTATGGTACTCAAGTGAGCACTGTGCGAAAGTTATGACACTCCTAGTGTTCTTATCCCTCCCAAAATGACTCCATCAAAGAAAGTGGAAAGAAACCACTGCCATCCCCTTGCTTCATTTGCGACGGTCCCCATTGGACTCAAGAATGCCCAAAGAAGAACAAGCTCATCGCATTGCTTGCCTTAAAAGAGGAAAAGCCGAAGCAAGAGATGAGGGAATTGCGACTCAAAATCGTAACAATTCTCAATTCCGTCAATTTCGTAAAGACCTAGGCACCACCCAAGAAGCCTCCAAGTAGTTTCCAATTCATGGAAGTCAAGGTACGCAACACAAAACTCTATGTCTTGGTTGGCATAGGTGCGTGGAACATGTTCTTGTCAAGCGAAGCAGCGAAGAGTTAGGGACTTCATGGGGAGCCAACCAGACATCGATTCATGGAAAATAACTCGGAGGATGTATTGGTCATTGGCATTGCTCGGAATGTGGAACTACAAGTCGGCGAATGGAAGGGCAAAGTCATTTTCAAGGTAATTTCGCTCAATGAATATGATCTTATCTTGGGTTTGGAGTTCTTGATAGTGCAAAGGCCATGATAGAATAGACATGATAATCAAGTCGATTATCATCATTGACCCAAAATGCCCATTAGTGGTACCTATGATCCATGGGTTGATAGACATCAAGAGCATCTCCATGTTATGACTCGTGGATGAAGGGCCAAGAGTTGAGGAGCTCACAACCGAGCCAAGCACGAAGCCACAACCTTTGGAAAAGCCGAAGGTATAGTTGGGGCGTCCTACACCAATTTAACATGAGATGCCAATTCATATGCTCTTTCCAGAAGTGGAGAACTTGCCGGACAACATAGAGACAACCAAACTGAAGAAGGAGTTCCTTGTGGAAGGAGTAGGAATGCAAGAACAGTGTGCCCAACAAGTCGAGAAACCAAAAAACGAAGCAACATCGGAAATGGAAGAATTGCCAACGTCCAATGAAACCGACAATCCAAGAGAAGGACGTGGTTAGGCAAGCCAAACACACCGAGTCGAGAGCACCAGGGACATCGCTCAAATGAGTGGGGGAGAATGTCACGGTCCCGAGGGATTCCACGAACAAAGGACCATGTACAATCCAAGAAGACCCGACAAGTCTTCTAGGGTTTCCTGATTCCTCTAGAGTATTCCTAGGGATGGACGATATGATAAATATATCGGGTTCTAGAGCACTGTTGTCATAGATGTCGGCAGTTGGTAAATGGGAAGATGCAACATCCACCATTAGATCTAGAGGAAATTTACTGTTGTAACGAGAGGGATAAGGAAAAGATGCATTAATATTGATCAGAGTTCGAGCGATGTACACTTTCTCAACCATATTTGATCTAAATTAATAGATTCCTCATATAACTTAAAGCTTAGCTGTCTTGTATATTCCAACTTTCCGGCACATGTCAAATTATATGTGCTGCGTAATATACCACACTAATCCAAGTTGTACAGTCTACACTAGACATTGTTTGGCTGGATCTCTATGCCTTTGTTAATGGCCTTACTATTCTTCCTTGTGAAGAGCATCTCAATCTCTTCCAAGGACTTGCCTTTCGTCTCAGGCAATAAGAAATAGAAGAATCCCAGAGCCAACACGGATACGCAAGCAAACATGAAGAAGCTCCCGCCGATGGTTATGGCTTTTGATATCGGGAGGAAGCTCATCGACACGACCGCGTTCATGAGCCGGTTCACCGCGACGCCGATGCTCACCCCCTGAGCCCTCAGCTTCAACGGGAATATCTCCGAGCTGTAGACCCACGTGACTGGGGCAATCCCGACCGACAAGAAGGCCACGTATGTGTACGTGGACACAATGCTCGAGACAAGAGCCCACAAGAGTTGTTCCTTCGCATGCTCCACCATTGTCAAGCAAAACCCTAATCCGGTTAGGGCGATGATGATTCCTCCTGAGCTCACTAGGAGCAATTTCCTCCTTCCAACTCTGTCGAGCAAAAATGTGGCTATTATGACGAATATGCACTTTGTGAGGCCAACCCCAACTGTGGCAAGCAAGAGCCTTTCCTTGCTGGTTACTCCGGCTTTCTTGAATATCCGTGGGCTGTAGAGGATGACTGCTTCGATCCCTGTCGCGTGCTCGAAGAAATGGAGTCCAACCGCAGCCAACAAGATCCACCGCACTGAGGGGGAGGGCCTTAGCAAGAGCTCTTTCCACACACCTTCGCCACGAGTTTTCCTCAGAAGCTTGACAATATCCTCCTTGCAGTTCTCGTCGATCCCGGCTGCTATTTTTATGTCTTGGAACCGGGTTTCTGCTTCTTGCTCTGAATTACAAACTAGGAGCAAGACCCTTTTCGCCTTGGTCAGCCGGCCTTGCAATACCAACCACCTCGGCGATTCAGGCATCTTAAGGATCCCGAATGCCAAGGCGAGGGAAGGGATGGCCGCGACACCTAGCATCATCCTCCACCCTAGCTTTAGGGTCAATTTTGCGAAGAAGTAATTCGATACATAGCCGAGCAAGGCCCCTACACTTATGCATATCTCCGGCAAAGAGGTTAAGAATCCTCGGTGCATGGCGGAGGAGATTTCTGCAGAGTAGACAGGCGCAACCAATAGGGCGAAGCCAACCCCAATGCCGGCAATGCACCGCCCCGTCATCAAGATCATGTAGGATGGCCCATAGCCCATCATGACTGAACCGAGTAAGAAGATGATGGAGGCGAGCACGATGGTGTAACGGCGGCCGATGTAGTCTGACGTTCTTCCGGCGATGAGAGAGCCCACGAGGGCACAAATGTTGAGGATTCCAGCGAGGATTGCGACCTGCGTGTCGTTTATCTTGAGGTCCTCTTTTATGAAGATCATGGCCCCACTCATAACACCAGTGTCTTGAGTGCAATTGCAAAATCGAAAGTGAAATCAGGACAAGAAAGGACAACAAAAATTCATTCCAATAATAGCATGGTCATACACAATCCAGAAGAGTGTTCTAATTCGGACAAGACATCCTTTTCATGGGATTTTTCTAAATCTATTGAAACTAAAAATCTTGTGGAATCTATAGTAGATATTGCCAGACGAAATCCATTACTTTAGCGAATACCATCTATATAAAATAGAGTCACGAAAATGTAACTGATGGGCACGTATGTAGCCGGGAACAATAACCAAAATAGTTCTTTCATGCTACATGTTTAGATGCGATTCCTAATCACAACTTTACCATAAATCAATCAACAATCTCTCTTCTAGTTAAAAAGACACCAAAATACTATGAATTATAAGAGGTTTTCTACGTGTATAAAAAGGTAAATTAGTTCACATGTTAGCAGGCTTTGATACTTATTGACAATCATTCAGAAGATGATATCTTGAATCCGGATAAACTTCCCAGAAAGAGACTATTTTGACCGCATCATCTTCTATAAAAAAGAAACCTCGGATGATTTGAAGATTTGGCATCGCGGATACGATCGGTGCGTGAAAATAAAGAGTGCATGGCCTGTACATCACATGAAGATTTCTCGTTCCAGTCAAACAAGTAGAACGTTACGTTTCATCATCCACAAAGCGAACAGTGATACGAAAGCAAGATCTCGACAAAGCAAACCAGATGGAGAGAGAGAGAGAGAGAGAGAGAGAGAGAGAGAGATGACCATAGCCAAAAATAATGGAGATCACGGAGGCAACGATGGCACTAGCAAAGGCATATCTGTTGATCCCAGAAAGCTTCGCAGCCTCACCACCGCCATCAGCCAACTTCTCCATGCTCATCACAGTCTTGCTCTTGGTTATCTCTCTCTCTCTCTCTCTCTCTCTCTCTCTCTCTCTCTCTCTCTCTCTCTCTTTCTAACAATACAAGAAAGCTCCTTGAACTATCGCAGTCCCAATTGACCCTTTTTATAGCACAACACACAGTCGCACACTGAGCAGCGGTTGCTTTCAGCGATGCTAGAGAGGCTGTATGCCATTCAAGAACGTCATTTATTACTGCCAAACCGGCAAATCCCAACCAGCAGAATCAAAAAAGGAGATCAATATAAGCCACTTTGGCAAGAAATCAACCTTGAGTTTAGCTGGGTCGATAAAATCTTAATGAGGGGCACTTTGCCCCGTCTTTGCCACGTCATCATCAGCGACTTGGATAAGGACAGGGACAGAGACAGAAACAAGACCGGGGGAGGCACTTGATTGTTTATTAGTAGAATACCCTCTTCCCTCTAATTATGGGAAAATTATATAAATTGTACCTGAACTTTGACCCATGTGATCTTTGAAATGTTAATTTATTAATATGATCTCTAAATTTTAGTCCAATATGCAATAAGGTCCTCAAACTTTTAAATTATTCAATGCAATTTCTGAATTTGCAGTACATATTCAATTTAGACCATGGATTATATGAAAATATTCAATGTTGTCCTTGAACTTAAATTAATAGAAGGATAATGCTGAATATTTTCATATAGTTCATGGCACAAATTGTTTATGTACAAAAAGTTTATGAATCACATCAATTATATTCAAAATTTAGGGACTGCATCAACATTGTGTTAAATTTCAAGGATCACTGAATACATTGTGTTAAATTTTAGGGATCAATTATGTCATTATCCCATTTATTAATGGACAGCTAAGCTATTACTCTCTGGGAGATTTCATCTCATAATCCCAAATGCTTTGCGGTGAAAAGGTGGTGCCCACCAAACTAACGCGCTATTACTTACAGGACGGGAAGATCCCGAAAACCTTAATTTGGATCATTAAGGCTAGGATTTAGATAGGCTTACCAAACTCGAGTAGATGCGAATTGTATAATGACTTTTGCCAGCTGGAAAATTTTGCTTTAAGGCAACTTGCAGGGCTAGACTTTTGACGACAAATTAATTAACAGTTTAAATACTTCGTTAGTTTGCAAATTAAATTGTTTTTCTACGCAAACAACAAAAGGGAAATATCAACCAGTTTATGGATTGAATTCCAATTATCTAAATCCTGTTAGCTAACACTGGCAGTTTCAATTTGATCATTTTCAAGGCAAAATAAGTAAACCCTTAGATTGGTGCAATTAGCTTGAGTGTCAAAAGATTTCCAGCTAAGAAACCGAAGGATATATGTTCAAATCTGACCAATTATGTCTAAACTTTTTTGTAAAGGCCAAAGGGAATGGACTTAACGAGGCCACGAAGCTTGCATGATGTTTCACGGGCTTCCAGGAAACTGTATCATTATATCCGTATCCCTAGCTAGATTATAAATTGAAAGTAAGATGATGATTGCTCAAAACACCCCATAAGCTTTGGCACCGTTACATAATATAGGTGCCGAACTTTTGGAAAGTTATAATGCATTCTTGAACTTTGGAACCCTCCAACAATAGCCACGAATTTTAGAAAGATACGGGCTACCACTCTAAGCTTTGACGATCCCATCGGATAAACAAAGTGATTAATTAGGATAGCAAGGTTAACTCCAACCTTTGGGGTGGCGACCCTTCCGCATAACCTTGGTCCAAAACAATTCATTTAGTGACAACATTTAAATGCCATGAAAATTTAATCTCTAGTCTTGTGAAATAATTCGTTAATAATGGAAATTGAAAAGATTCGATAACATCTAATTATTGGATGCAGAGTACAATCTATTTATTTCGATATCGAGTTAGATTCGGTCACGCCATTTTCATTAATTGGTCTTGTTATTTCCATGAGTATCATTACATAACTCAATTATTGTTAACACAAAAAATGACCAACTTTTACTTATAATCGACAAGTGATATACTTGGTCGATAAGAGCAAAGTTTGGCGAAAAACAAAAGTCATCCATGGAAAGAACAATCAAAAACTTGAAGAAAATTGACAACTCGCCAATAAAGTTTATCGATAACAAACTTCAGTTATCGATAAGAACCTTCAGTAGAGATGAAGTCATCGACATCAAAATGCAACTATCAAACAAGTTTTGAATCTATAGCTAATTTAGGATTTTTGTACCTAGATAATAGGTAATTGCTGAGTGGTTATGTTTAGTGCTGCTAATTTAGGATTTTTGTAACTTTTTGTGGATTAGTGTTATGGTAACTTCTTGTAACAGCAAATTGGATTGGGAAGTTATTTGTTCTGATTAATAGGATTAGAAGTCATCTTTTTTAAATTCAATAATCTTTTGTAACCATCAATTATAGGATTTAAATAACCATACCGTACTCTTTGTAAAACCCTCAATCAATCACAAAAATCAATGTTCTTTACAAATTCATCTTTATCTTTACTATTCCTCAATTTAAATGGCTGGCTGCAAATACCTTCAATCTTTGTACTTTTAAGTATCTTATCATTTACTTTCATGTCCAAAATAAACAAAGGACCCTTCATATCATTTGTTGATTCACGCATCGATCCACATATATTCGAAAAATATTTCATCGTCAATTCAGTTCCGATGAAACATCCATTTGGATATATTGAAAGATGTTTCATTGTCGATTCAGTTAAGGCGAAACCTTTTTTTGGCACCCTCGTAGGATACATCTTGTTGATTTGAGGAGACTACGATGGCAAGCATAAAAAAACAACAAAAGTCTGGTAACGTTGCCGGCAACAAAAATCCAGTGCCACAAACTGGCGACGAAGTTGTTGTGCACTTAGACTCTTCATCCATTAATCAAGCAGTAGAAGAAGGACAACATGAGGGGGCCAAACTTCCCCAATGTCTCAATAAAGAGCAATCGAGAGAAGTTGCACCGAATCCTCATATGTTAGCCAGCATGAAGAGGTTATTAGAAAAGCAGCGAAACAATATGGACAGATAGCTATATTGTGAGTTAAAGGTTAGACGTGATCAAGCCCATCATCGTCAATGCTGTGAATGATGTTCACCTAAAGGCTAGGATTGTCCAATCAACCCCCACTATTCAATCCAATGGTAACAGGGTATGTACATTCCTAATCCCTCTCCATTTATTAATGTTAATAGTGTCCGTCAAAACAACCAAATTGTTGACAATAATTTGAAAAATCAAATTGATCAACAGGCCAGTCAATTGTCAAATGTTGAAATTGTAAGGCCAATGGCTCCATTGGTACCACCTAATGTGAATATTCCTGTTAGCCCTAACATGTCGATCAACGTAGATAATCCGATAAAACCAGCATCACCGTCTAGGGGGAAAATGGCCAACTAAATCCACAATTGAACCCAGCGCAATTTGTCGAAGAAGTTCAATAGCAGTTGGGGTTAAACAGAGATATTATCATCTTAACCAAAAAAAAACTGAGATGTTACCATACCTATTTGTGGGAAACCATATTCCGAATGGGATGATAATCAGCCTTTCCAAGAGGTTTCAAAATGCCTGACTTTGCCATTTTTACTAGCAGAAATGAACAATCGATCATCAAACACTTTGTTCAATTTGCAGCCTAGTGTGGAGAAATAGGGACAACGAGTTTTTAAAACTAAGATTATTTTCTTTGACTTTCTCAAAAACTGCTTTTACCTAGTAAACTAATTTGCCGCCTAATTCAGTTATAATTGAACAGAAATGGAAAGACAATTTCATTCTCAATTTTATAGAACGATATCTAAAGTGTTGATTGCTAATTTTGCCAAACTTTATCAATACAATAGTGAAAAGACTCGGAATAGAGGCTTTATTTTACTCTCAGAAAAAGAGTTCACAAGTTTGGCTTTTGATGGATTGATATTCATTCAAAGAAAAAAATTCGAAGGCCAAAAGTTTGCCAATTTATTTCAATTGGCAATGAGAGTGTGCATGTATGAGCAACTTCCTACAGATAAAGATAAAGGGCCACCTAAAAACTTTGTATAAAATGTGGCTTTAATGGATTATTATAAATCGAAATATGAATATCCCAAATGAAAACATTGAAATAAATGTGGCAAATATGATGCTCGACAAGCCTTGCGTTTGTCGATTCTTAAAGCTTTCGAAAATAAAAGAAAAAAGAATGGTTAGGGCTAAAGATATCCAAAGTTTACTCGTTCAACATTAATAAGTCGAATGAAATCTTCAAGTTACTCTTAAAAGATGGCCTGATAAAATTAACGAAAGGCCCAATTATCTCGAGTGAAGAAGATTTAATAAACTAAAAATAATGCAAGTGGCTCTACTAATTTTCGCATTGGCGAGTCTCTGACCTTTAAGAAACTGGAGCCTTCATCCTTAAACAATCAGTTTTCTACTCTGCTTGATGTTTGAACCTCGTGTTCATGTATTACTTGTCACAACCCATGCACATGATTCAATTACAAGATCACACATAACCAACACATGACATGGTCCAAAACTGAGTTAAGAATGATAAGCTTCGAAATTCGGTAACATGCATGATGAAATGATCCAAATTCAAAATCTTCTGATCGTCAAGGACCAAAAGCCCATGAAATCCCTGTTTTGAAAAGTTCAAAAAGTCATTTCCGGTAACTGGAGAAGAGTCAAAATGTCCTTATGCCATATTAACAAAACCACGCAGATAGGGCCATAGCGATGCACTGGTGGTGGTGGCTTATACAGATCAAGCACCAGTGGATCACTAGTTCCACAATTTGAGGAAGATAAGAGATGCGCAAGCATATGATATCAGATTGGGTCATCAAAGGTGCGCCACAACATTAAAAGGGATTTTCGAGGTTCGACCGGGTTCTATTTGGACTAAATATTTCCGCACTGTAACATAACAAAATGTGGTCTTGAAATTTCTAGCCGAAATATCGAATCTAGCCGAAATATCGAACCAACCCGAGAAAGTGACATCCCAAACCACATGATCCGATTTTTGTCAGATGATCGATTTGGTTTGACTTTAAACCATCAATGCTAAGTCCACATTCAAATGTTCAAGAAATCAATTGTGGTAGAAAGTTCTTGAAATGGGATAGTGAGTTGAACTAGAGATCAGAAGCGCTTAAAAGATAGGGATAAGAAAAAGCAGCATTGATATTGATCAGAGTTGGATATGTACACTTTCTCAACCATATTTGAAGTAAATTACAAGGTTTTTTATGTAACTTAAAGCATAACCTTACATATATATTCCAACTCTTGAGCACGTCAAAGATTTACGTGTAACTTATACTACTTCAAGTGTCTCCAGTCTACACTAGACGTTTGGCTGGATTTCTATGCCTGTGTCCACGGTGTTACTATTCCTCCTTGTGAAGAGCATCTCAATCTCTTCCAAGGACTTGCCTTTTGTCTCAGGCAAGAAGAAATAGAAGAATCCCAGAGCCAACAAGGATATGCAAGCAAACATGAAGAAGCTCCCACCGATGGTCATGCCGTTTGATATCGAGAGGAAGCTCATCGCCACCACCGCATTCATGAGCCGGTTCACCGCGACACCGATGCTCGCCCCCTGAGCCCTCAGCTTCAATGGGAATATCTCCGAGCTGTAGACCCACGTGACCGGGGCAATCCCGATCGAGAAGAAGGCCACGTATGTGTACGTGGCCACAATGCTCGAGATGAGAGCCCACAAGAGTTGCTCCTTGGCATGCTCCACCATTGTCAAGCAAAACCCTAATCCAGTTAGGGCGATGATGATCCCCCCTGAGCTCACTAGGAGCAATCTCCTCCTGCCAACTTTGTCAAGCAATAATGTGGCTATCACTATGAATGTGGCCTTTGTGAGGCCAACCCCAACTGTGGCCAGCAAGAGCCTTTTCTTGCTGGTCACTCCGGCTTTCTTGAATATCCGCGGGCTGTAGAGGATGACTGCTTCGATCCCCGTTGCATGCTCGAAGAAATGGATCCCAACCGCAGCCAACAAGATCCACCGCACAGAGGGTGAGGGCCTTAGCAAGAGCTCTTTCCACACACCTTCGCCACGAGTTTTCCTCAGAAGCTTGACAATATCCTCCTTGCAGTTCTCGTCGATCCCGGCAGCTATTTTTATTTCTTGGAATCGGGTTTCTGCTTCTTGCTCTGAATTACAAACTAGGAGCAAGACCTTTTTTGCCTCAGCCAGCCGGCCTTGTAATACCAGCCACCTTGGCGATTCAGGCATCTTAAGGATCCCAAATGCCAAGGCAAGGGAAGGGATGGCCGCGACACCTAGCATCATCCTCCACCCTAGCTTTAGGGTCAATTTTGCGAAGAAGTAATTCGATACATAGCCAAGCAAGATCCCAACGCTTATGCCTATCTCTGGCAAAGAGGTTAAGAATCCTCGGTGCGTGGCGGAGGAGATTTCTGCGGAGTACACAGGCGCGATCATTAAGGCGAAGCCAACCCCGATGCCGGCGATGCACCGCCCCGTCATCAAGATTGCATAGGATGGCCCATAGCCCATTATGACTGAACCGAGTAAGAAGATGATGGAGGCGAGCACGATGGTGTAACGGCGGCCGATGTAGTCTGACGTTCTTCCGGCGATGAGAGAGCCCAGAAGGGCACAAATGTTGAGGATTCCGGCCAGGATTTCAACCCGGGTGTCTTTTATCTTGAGGTCCTCTTTAATGAAAATCATGGCGCCACTCATGACACCAGTGTCTGGAGTGAAATTGCAGAATCGAAAGTGAAATCAGTACAAGAACGGACAACAAGAATTCATTCCAAGAATAGCATGCTCATACACAACCAAGAAGAGTGTCTCTAAATCAGGAAAAACAGATCTTTTTCATGGATTCATTCGAAATCAATTGAGGCTAAAAATCCTGTGGAGCCTATAGCAGAAATTGCCAAGCAAAATCAATTATTAATTTTCTATGACATATCTCTAAAACATAGAGTTACAAAAATTTAGCCAACGAGCACGCGCACCCCTGGGAACAATAATCAAAATAGGTTGTTCTTTCATGCTATATCTTTGAATGTTTAGATGTGATTGATCATTGCAATTTTCCTCAAGTTAATCAAGAATTTCTCGTTTAGTAAAAATTATACGTAAATTTCCTGACAAGAAATTACAAGAGGTTCTGTACAATCGCAATATACGTAAAGGTAAATCAGTTCACATGTTAGTCGGCATAATAGATCTATTCCGAGCGCATTAACTTTTGATCAAAAGGAAACATTGGATGATTCGAGGTTCGGCTTTGAGGACACGATCAGTATACGCAAAAGTACAGAGTGCATGGCCTCTATACCGCAGTAGAAAATTTTCGTTCAAACAGAAGCAGTGGAGAAGTAGTCTCATCTTTTACAAAGCCGTTCGCTCGAGTAAAGATCTCAAGAAGCAAACGAGATATGCCACCAAATTTAAAAGATGACCACAGAGAGAGAGATTACCATAGCCAAAGATGATGGAGATCATGGAGGCAACGATGGCGCAAGCACAGGCGTATCTGTTGACCCCAGAAAGCTTCTCAGCCTCACCACCCCCATCTCCCAACTTCTCCATGCTCATCATCACAACCTTCTGCTTGCGACTCTCACTACTACTACTACCACTACTACTACTACTAGTGCTTCTCTCTCTCTCTCTCTCTCTCTCTCTCTCTCTCTCTCTCTCTCTCTCTCTCTCTATAAGAAAGCTCCTTAAACAATCGCAGTCCCAGCTGACCCTTTATAGCACAGCACCAGAGTCACACACCGAGCTCCTTCTATCTGAAGGAATTTTTTAGAGGCCATTATCCTCGAGTTCGAATCGCGATTTGCCACGTCATCGCCGGTGAATCTTTTTTGGACACTTTGATAGGGGACGGGGACAATTTTGACCTGCGTACCGGGCCGACGAAATCTTCTGGCCGACATTCCCCGTCCGCGTGCGACCAAAAAAAAATATTCCTATCCGCTGACGTGGCGCCTTTGACTCGGCCGTATGTTACCAGGATAACCTCTTCCCCTCTAATTAAGGGACAGCTAAGCAGTTAACTCTCTGTGGGAGATGATTTCACCTCTCTAATCCCAAATGATTAGCGGAGAAAAGGGGGTGCCGACCAAATCAAGGTGCTGCTAAGTACACGACGGGAAGATCCTGACAAACTTGATCCGGATCATTAAGGTTAGGATTAACATAGGCTTGCCAATCTCGAGTCGGTGCGAATTGTATAATGACTTTTGTCGGCTGGAAAAGATTTTGCTTTAAGCCAACTTGCAGGGCTGGAATTTCATGCCCGCCAAAAATTAAGTAAAGGGTTTGAATAATTCGTTAGTGTACCGATTGTTTTTTCTAGCGAACGGTCACAAAACGGAAATATCAACCTATTTAGGGAATGAATTCACCTGCTAATAGTAAAAGTTGTATTATGTCAATAGCTTTGGCGATCTCAATTTGATCTTATTCAAGGCAAAATAAGTAAACCCTTAGAATGGCGCAATTAGCTTGAGCGTCAAGAGATTTCCAGCTGAGAAACTAAAAGGCTATATGTTAAAATTTGACCAATTATGCCTAAACTTTTTTGCAGATATTAAAGAGGCTGGACTTAACCAGGACACGAAGCTCGCATGATGTTTCATGCGCTTCCAGGTAAGTGCGTCATTGTACTCGTATCCTTGGATTATTAAATGAAAGTAAAAGGGTAATTGCTCAATAAACCGGATATGCTTTGGCACCGTTACATAATATAGGTGCTGAACTCCGGAAAGTTAAAATGCATTCTTGAACTTTGGAACCCTCCAACCCACGAACTTTGAAAAGTTATGGATTAAAACAAAGTGATTAATTAGGATAGCAAGTTTAACCCCTACTTTTGGGGCGGCTACCCTTCCGCACAATCTTGGTCCAAAACAATTAATTTAGTGACAACATTTAATTGTCATGAAAATTTAATATTATTCATTGATAATGTAAAGTGAAAAGATTAAATAACATCTAATTACTGGATGCACAGTACAATCTACTTATTTCGATATCGAGTTGGATTCCGTCACACCATTTTCATAAATCGGTCTTGTTATTTCCATGTGTACTGTTACATTACTTGATTAGTGTTAACACCCAAAATGACGAACTTTTAGTTATAATAAAAAAGTAACGGACTCAGTCGATAATCGCAGAGTTTTGTAAACCATAGAAGTCGTCGATGAAAAGAACAATCAATATCTTGAAGATAATCGACAACTTGCCAAGAAAGTTATCAATAGCAAACATAGCAATTGATGAGAACCTTTACTAGGGATAAAGTCATCGACATCGAAATGTACCTACCGAGCAGCTATATTTTCAGATATGTAACTTCTTTTAGATAAGTGTTACTAGATAATAGATGCTATTGTGGGATTTTTGTAACTTCTTGTGGATAAGTATTGCTGTAATTCCGACAAAACAATCAGTCACTCTCGTTGTTGTTGGTCCATTCCAATGTACTGGAGTAGAGTCAAAAGGTGGCCTAAGGTTACATTAACCCCACGCTTCAAGTGGGCATTGTCGTGGCTCAACAAGAGAAGATGGTAAGCTCTCCATCAAATGAAGGACCCCTGAGAGCATGGCCAATTTCAGGATCCGTGAGTGGTCCAAACGTCTCTGCCGTTGACCCCAAATTCCACATAAATGACAAGTCTAGGTGAATTATTTGCAGAGCAACAGATAAGGGGCCTGCTTGATGCAGAATCGTGACATCTTAGTTTCCAAAAGGCAGATCTTCGAAATCCTAGCACGTGGTGGTGGTGGTGGTGGTGGTGGCTATCAACGAAATGTGAATCTAGTATTGATGGGTATATCTGAGGCTTGTATTAATGAATTGATTTTCTTGTCTACCAACGATACAGTTTAGCTCAATTATATGGAAAATGAAAGCTAAGTGGCCTGCCTCGATGATATAGACTTTGTGATATCTTGTCTTCCAGTGGCAGCTCTTGGAGTCCTAGTGCATGGTGGTGATGGCTATGAACAGATGATGAATCTAGTATCGATATGTACATCGTAGACTGAGAATAGACAAGCTTTTTCTTCAATCATCACCTTGCAAATCATGTGTTTTGGCATAGAAAAGGGGCACACACTGCATTGAGGTGGTATAACAGTGAGCATTTCCATCTATTAATTGGGCGTGACAAAGAAATGTTGCGTCGAGATAAAGTATCAACTCTTTCGAGATTGATTGTGAGAAAGAAAAGTAAAGCGAGAAACATTCAAGGATGAAGTAGGGTTGCATACGCAATACTTTAGCTTAAGATCAACCGCAAAGAGCAGCTCATGTAATAAGCGTATTCAGACCCCTCACTCAAGTTCAGAGTTCAAATTACCCAACCTGCTCCTTCTTTCAGGGCCGCCCATGAGTACAGATTCTTGTTAAATGTGCAACCGATTTGCTTTAAGTTTGTGCTAATGCTGACTTCTTCTTGGTTTCACACTAATGATTAGATTTATAAAATTCATGTATGAATCCATGGGATAGATGTTTTACACGTGCAAGGTCACTAGACTTTCCGTCTCTTTTTACCCAAAAAGAAGTCGGCATCTGTGCTGTGCTGCGACTGGCGACGACCCACGAATTGCGATTCTTTATCTTTCCGTCTCTTTTTACCTAAATGAAGTCAGAAGAGAAGTGAATTTTGATTCTTCCAACCTTCTCATATTTGAATATTCAGAAAGCATTTCCGTCTTTTTGGAGTTTACGTAGAAAGACAGCTCTTCGATTCTACTGCCTCTTGTTCTGGCCCAAAGAAAGGAGAAAGCCCCCAGTTAGATATGATTTGATTATTGTAATGACTCGAAACGAAAAAAAAATGTGCACAAGTCTCCAAGTGTCATTAATTGAAAAGGACAAGTGACAATAATTGCAGTTGACTAGTTTGGCCACATTCTCAGTCCTTTGTCGCAGCTTTTCAAGTCATACAATGTCGACGTCCATAGTGACCACCCTTCTCACTTGAGAAGGGGGAGGTGGGGAGTTCGAATTCCCACCTTCGCAGGGAGGGTAGGAGTGGGGCCGCGTAGTTTAAAATGTGGGTTTCGACGCCCACGCCCTGTAAGAGGTGGGGCGCAAGTCTGAGTGTATATTGTGAGTGAGAGATAGAGTAGGACCGATCAAAAAAAAAATGTCGACGTCCACACACAAAACAAATCAACGACAGACAAAATAATGTTTTATTTTTCGAAAAAAAGGAAAGAAAATCCTTCAGGAAATATGTTCATCGTGATGGTATTCGCGGCGGACGTGATTTCAGGGCATTACTATAATCGATATGATACGATATGATTTTTTGGATCTTGTCATTTGACGAAGGATGACTCCAGGGGCTCTTGATGTGGGTAATTGAGTTTTAGTTCATGTTGGCTCTTATTTATTATGTAATATATGGATATTCTGCATGAGGTTATTCGACCACTTGTTTGATGTGAATGCATTTCTATCTTAAGATTGTGTCATTCATAACTTGATCCCATAGAAGCGTTATTAACCACTTGCTATGAAAACCACACCCCCCCACCCCCCCCCCACCCCCTCCTCCTTTTCTACCTTTCCTAATCTGAGGCTAAGGATTAGTGATTGTTACATTAACAAGAGTACACGGGGTTGGTTCGAGAATTTGATTCTTTGTTGGTTAATTTATAGCAATGTTAGGTACATGGAAATTATTTGTTACATGACAATCTGGTATTTCCGGTGACTATTACTTTGCAGTAAGAGTTACATCTAATTGCCATTTCGACACAATTAAGTTGAGTAGTTTTAGGGCTTCTCCTTTTATTTATCGGAGGGCGGCCATGCCATTCTCTTTAATCCTAGTAGGGACCAGAGCACGACAGCAATTTGGACATAAGTATGTTTATCATATATCCCGACTTACCCTAAGTTCTGCCATTCTCTTCAAGTGTCAAATGAAGTCGTGTTTATCATATTTCCCGATTTACCCTAAGTTCTGCCATTTACAGTCTAATTGTAAATGAAATTGCGCATCATTGACTCTCTTTTCATTAACATGTGACACTTGCTACGAACTACAATGTGATATAATATCAATGAGTGGAAGTTACAACAAGTACTCCAAATCAAAATATATTTATCTTTCGGCCAAAAAACAAAAAGAAGAACCCTACTTCAATTTAGTTTTTACTAAATTTATACACGTTCATGTGTGTTGTAGAACAATAATTTACCAAAATCTGCAATTGGGTAATCACAAAATTTGCTCCCGCTCTTTCGAAGCAAAGCGAGAACATGGAATATATGATCACAAGAGGCAGCAAGACATACTTTACCCGCTCAGGTTAGCTAGTAACGCATGGTTAAAGACCATAGTGGAAGTTCTTCCATTCCGGATCCATACTCCATCTTCTCATTCACATGCAATTTTTTAAATGATTTACACCGAAGGCTACCAACGCTGCACCGATTATGGTTAAAAAGTTGCGAATAAAGAGAATTGACCTTATGTGAGCCTCGCAGCGATGCTTCCGAATATTTCTGTGAAGAGAATAAAGAGCATCGGATTCAAGCGAGACAGTACATGCAAATAAAACCACTCTAAGCTAGCAAGACGAACCCAACTTTGCCCTCGTCTTCACTTGTTCTTTAGATTTCGTGCAGCCCATAAGCGCCTCAAGGTGGATGACAAGCAATTACAGGAAAATACCTCACAAGAGCTTCAAAATGCCGCAAGAGCAAGACAAGAAACAGAAGTCGGAATTAATTAGACACTAATACCGCTATACCAATTGTCAATTTTCCCTCGTATGCATAAGAGTCATCGTATTCAATAGTGAGATTTAACTCTTCTGTGTCTTCTCGTCTCCACAAAAAACTAGGTCAAAATCGCGATACTTCACTCTCGATATTTGATGGTTCAGCCCAAAGTAAATTCACCTTCTCTTGTCAGAAACTTATGATACGCCATGTGGACTCTCCGCCAGGCACTGAAGCATGTCTTGCGTCGCTTGATTGTTCTGATCTTGTAAATCATACGTTGCTGCTTTTCAGAAACCAGAAAGAACCCTTGGATTCACACAGATCATTCATGACCTGTAAAAAGTTTTTTTTTGGTAAGGTGACCTGTAAAAAGTTTAGTTTCTGTGAAGCAAAGAAAGAACCAGAGTTCACTCAAATCAATCTGCTTTCTCTCCTCTTCCGTGCCAATCATATGATTAGCCAATACTCTATATTAAAGCAATATTAGAAAAAGGAAAAATCAAGCACAATTGAATTTGCTTTTTGTTCAATTATAAGTTCTTTTTTGTCCTGTGGCTGTGTCTATGCCCAATGAAGAACTATATCTCGAGTTTATAAGAGCCGAGGACCTTGGAACTTCTCATCAAAAGAAAGTCCCATTTTCAAGGTAAATAGATTTTTGTCAGAAAAAGAGAAGCCTGTAAGCTATATCTATAAAGCTGACCTTTGTATATTCAGCATTTGCAACGTCTCTCTTCAGAGCCATCTTGGCAGCTTGAAATATTTCGGCCCTCTTAAGTGTTGCATTGGGTCCTTTACCTATCAGGAGGTTAATAACAACTTCCCTGCAAGGATGACTGGAAAATTTCAAAAACAAGACAACAAACAGCAGCTTAAAAGATGGCAGCCCTTGGTCCCAAAAGGACAAACTGTTGGAAAATCAGGCCAATGACATAGATGAAGTAGATTTCCCAAAAAATCATACCTCAAAAGAGACAATTCATAGAATTTATCGCAGAAGAAGAACATAAAAAAACATGGCTATTGCATTAATTACCTCAACGGATCAAGTTCTGGGTGCTCTGGGGATGACTTCAAAACATAAAGCTCATGAATGTTTACTGCAACTTGTGCGATGACTTTCTTAAGTTCATCTGGAGGGGCATCAACCCCAAGTGCTGCAGCTTTTTCCATTCTAGGATCTGCTTTGGGAAGAGTGGCCTGAGAAAGTGCCAAACCCCGCAGACGTTGACAAATAAACTGAAAGCTGCAAACAAGATGATTCCACCATGGTCAATGAGTCTCTAGGGGAAACTCGGAACAACTGCAGATAAATTGCCATGTAAAATTCATCTAACAACTCTTCTCAGAAGTGACTAGTCCAGCCATGTTAAGAAAGGGATCATATTTTCTAAATTTTATGCGTACATCTTCGAAACGAACTAGGTTAGCCAGATGGCTTTAGACGATATACATACGTTAAAACTCAACTGTGATTTATCATACTAAAAGGCCTGACTCAACCTTGTTAGATACTAAAGCAGGGGACAGAACCAAAACAGAAACCACTTAAGGCAACCATTAAGTAAGTTTCAAATGTTTCTCCAGAAGTTAAATCCAAAAATCATGACGACATTATCACGAGCTAGGGGACAAAAATAAAAGGAAAAGGGACCAAAGACAGAAGAATGGCTGGTGGGGGCCGATGCATTTGGACTTCATATTGGTATTTGTTGTTTAACACATCGCCCTTGGTCATTAGACTGATGATCCAATTGAGATGTAAAAAAAGAATAGAATTTAATTCCATCCAAAACTGTTCACCACCCTTATCCACAGTCCTCCCAAACGGAAAGCTAAAAAAAAGGAAGAACAGAAAAGAATTATTGCCTTCACAAACTAAAAGCACATAAACAAAGTCAAAAAAGGAAAAAAGTAAATGCGGGCACACAGAATATGGAGGAATTCAAAATTGCTGACCAGTAAAAGCACCTAGCTTTCTTTATAATTGTCCTCATCTGATTCAGTGTAAGTGATATGTGACCGCTAGTGCAGAAAGGAAAATGGGGAAAGATGGAAATCACTCATCCATACTCGCAAACCTTGTGACTCTGAAAGATTTTCAGCAAAGCCTTTGGCAAAGCTTCAAGGGTTTCATTTGACATAGTTCTCCTGCCAGGGGCAACTCTGCTTGTAGCTTTTATGGATGTTTTGTCTGAACTTGGAGGTTTGTCTGCCCTACTAGCCATGGCAACTTTGGTTTGAGCATTCTTTGAATTATCCTGACCTCTTCCAATTTTGTCGCCTTGCTCAGGTTTCGTCAAGGATTTCATTATTTCTGTCTCAATGCCCTCCCAGATTCTCTTTTGCTTGCTTACAATATCTGGATATTTTTTCATAAATGAAACATCAGTTTCCTGCTTAAACTTCCAATCACATAAGGAAGACCTTTCAGTGGCGAAGACAATCAGGAACTTTTTAATGGCATCAGCAAGTATTTTCTTAACAGGTAGTTCTGAGATGTGAACCACAGGCTTCTTGCTGAACTTAAGAAGGGTATAATCTCTAGCCCACACATCGAGGCGATAACCTTTGACCAGAGATTCAGTAGAAGGTCTTTGTAATATCAATGCAGTCTTGGGAACCCAACATCCTTGCACCAACAGAGCATTACGCTGTAATTCGCTCAGGAAGACATCATCGGAAACATCAGGAACGTTGTACCGTAGAGCACTGTAACGATGCACGGCAGGACCCTAGAGAAAAAGTGAATTTCAGTTTGACATGCGAAAGAAAAATATAGATATATCATATGAAATGACATCCCTTTAGTCCTCACCCCAAAAAGCCCTAGAACAAATAGAAAGCATTTAGAGGAGGGCCATTAATCCTTATTCCCTGATCCAACCAATCATTTGATTGATGAGTCACAAACAGGGATATCACCTATATTTATATGTAGTCAGGCTTGTATCGGGAAAACGCCCATCACTTATATATCACCAATCAAAGGCCTGGTTGCAGAAACCTTCCTCCAACTAGGATAAAAGAAAATATAGCCATTCATACAAAGATGAAACAGAATTCACCATTCTGAGACATTTATCTACATGCTGCCATTGTCACGTCAAAGCGTGTATAGAACAAAAAAGTGAAGGGGCAACACACCTGACAAAGCATCATCCTAATTCTCTCATCCGGTGGAGTTGACAATAGGGCCCTGAAAAGGATAATTATGAATTTGAAGGTCATGTCACGAATAACAAGCTAATCCTGGATCGAACAATTGCAACCTTCTCGATCTATGCAGATCAAGTACAAGAATGCTGCACAATTCTAAGAAAGTCCAACCCAAAAAAGTTTAATTCGACAGGTGGACTCAGACTACATGAATATAAAGCCAAGTGAAACCCCACAACGTAGGATACTCAACACCCCCTCTCACGTTCAAACCAAACAAGGAAAGGCTTGTGGAATTGACAAATTGTGAGCTCAAATAGAAATAAAATAGGTCCATACTTGGCTCTTTGATACAATGTTAGAAAGTCCAACCAAAAATCTTAAGCCAATTAGTAGAGGAAGACTACCTGAATATAACACCCATCGAAACCCCATAGACAAGAGCATGGGATGTTCAGCAACAATTAAGACAAACACAAGACCTTGGTTCCCACAACAATCAGTTATGACATTACAAGTCTTATTGACATTCAAAAAAAAGTTTAAAAACAAAAAGGAATAGTTGAATCCAATAAATAAATTTGGTAGACAGCAAAAAACATGAATATCATCATTACGTTGCTACTCTTTAGAAAAAGAAAGTTAAGCAAGAAAAGGAAACAGTTGAATCCATTAAATAATCTCTATAGGCAGAAAAAAAAAAGGATAAGTGCCTAAATTTGTATATTGTTTACGTTTTTTTTTTTCTTGGTAACCCGGGAACCCCCGCACGGCCAGCAGCCGGAAAGGTAAACCTGGGGTGACGCTAGCGTAGGACCCACCACCACAATGTCACACTTAAGAATCCCTAACGACAGCACTAGAATTCGAACTCCTTCCCTTCGTGGGGGGAAGAGAGCCCAAAACCAATGCAGCTGCTGCGGGCGGTGGTTGTATATTGTTTACGTTTCAGATGCTACGATTTAAGAAAACTCACAGTGCGTCCATTGCAAGATTTATACTAAGCAAAAAGTAAAAGCCTATCAAGACAGGCCCAAAATGACTAGTTAGAATAGCGACTTACCAAGGAAACGATTCTAATAACAGAACCAAAAGCTTTGGCAAGTTAATATTTTGGAGCTTTATTAATTTTAAAGAAAATAAGGAAGAATAGTCATTTAAATTTGTAAATGACATATGTATGCCAGGATGCTATGTTTTGCTTAAGTTGAACATTAATAATGCAAAATTTCTAGTTAGAATAGCAAATTAGTGAAAAAGGAAGAACACTTCTAATAACAGAACCAGAAGCTTTGGCAAGTTATTACTTTGGAGCTTTATTAATTGTGAAGAATATAAGGAAGAATAGTCATTTAAATTTCTAAATGGCATGGTTGTTTTCAAAAAATATACCAGAATGCTATTTCTTGCGTAAGTTGGATATTAATAAAACAAATGATGATGCGAAACTTCACACGTTCACCTCCTCACAAGTTAGAGGTCTAATTTTGTAGCTTTACTCCCTCTTATTTAGTATTAACAAGAATGCAATTGCATAAAAAAATATGTAAATTTCAGATTTTAGGCCTCGATTTGACAAAAAAAAAATGTAGGATTTTACAATCCTCAATCCAATCTTACGAAACAATCTCCACAGACCTCAAAAAGATCCTACGTAGAATCCCGATCATGACAACCTTGGAAAACTAGATAACAACCCTACCTTCTCGAAGCACCATTTGTTTTGAGGTTCTGCTTGTGCACTCCTGGACATAATAAATCAACATAATCACACCTGCAAAGGAATACAATAATTCAGGACTTAGGAGTACGTGAGGTAAAATATAACCAGACACTTTGTGATTTGAAACAAGTTGCAGTGCTACATTTAAGTATCGAGAGAAAACAGATTTTGGTTTCAGAGAATGGTACACACGGATTCATTGCGAAAAGAATAGGAGAATTTTCTTCTGTCGTCATTCCGTTTAGATAATGGGTTGATAGATCACTCTTTGAGCTATGGTACTCCAATTGAATCCAGTGCTGAAAAGATCCAACATTTAGAAGAATAACAGTCAACTCCCATTGACACCCCCTCAATCAAATAAACAACTAAAGATGCCTTCTGTTCAAAACCAAATCCATGATGAGAAAATCAAAAGTAGTGTACATTTGTTTTACATTTGATTATTCTAGAGGAACATCTGTCCGTCAGTACTAGACCTATTTAGTAAAAACTTGTGCAATTTAAGGAAAAAACAGCTTGAATCTATAGATAACATATTTATTGAATATAAGTGAACAGAATGCCGAGCATGATGCTGCATAATCAGCATTCTGGCGTGTATGATTAAGGGTCTCATACCTCATCATTATCTGACTCTTGTTCAGCAGAAGATGCCATTTTTTTGGCCTGCCATAGAGATTGACACAATGAGGAATTATAACATTGATTACTGCTCCTGGTCCTACAGCTACGCAATCAGCAACCACAAAAGGGTAGACAGATGCATAATGAACTGTAAAATAAATGAAATAACGAAAAAGGGAAAAACAAAGTGTCTGCAAATCACAGACACAAGCAACAACGTATGTATGTATCTCTACATCTATGATTTTGTACACGCACATAAGCACACATTTCAGCACAGCCATGCATCACATTAGAATGGAACTCCACTGTGAGGTACATATTAATTGACAGAAAAGTGCAAAACTCTCATTTTTCTATTTCGGCTGCTCACTAAATTTCTATAACATTGTTACCAACGAAATTAGAAAATGTAGTGAGCCTTCCTGGATACAAAAAATGTTGCTTTCTCCTTTAGTGCAGGTTTTTCTAATGCATAGAATATATTGAAATGTTGCACCAGGTTTGGCATATCATAAGGTTGAAATGCCTAGTCCAGAATAAAAAGCTACACTAAAAGGGAAAAAGGAAGATGATCAAATGGAAACATAACCTGCTTCTTAGATGAACCAGCAGATTTTTCTTCGTTCGATTCTTCTGCTTTAACACTGACTCCATTTTCTCCCTTGACATAGTTCTTCTTTGAGGCACCAGAAGTAAGATGTGCCATCGACGGTCGAAGCTGTACCACTGCATGTACAGGGTTCAAGTATAGCTGCAAGATGAAAAGGAAGACATGGCCTAAAATAACTCCTAAAAGGCAAATGAACAAGCTTTAAGAATAATATAGCACAAAAGCATTATTGGCTGCTATGTCAGTTCTTGCTAATTCAGCCACAAAGTTAAGAGCATTTTCACCTAAAAGACGGGAAATTTGAAGTACCAGCATCCTTGGCACGTGCAAACAAACTGCCCGTTTACAGTCAAAACATGGCTTTAGTTTAATGATCAGCGAGGGAAAAAATTAATCACTCCAGTTCATGGGGAAAAACCATCTTAAACTCTTCTCATATCTCCATCATAAATAGGAGAGATAACTGACATATTGTATCCTTCAACACTTCAAGTCATTCAAGGTTAAACGTTAAACAAAATTCAAGCATATGTCATAAGATAACTCTTAAATCAAACAGAGAATGAAAAGCACCAAATTACCCATTTACTTGATATTTCAAAGTACTGGAAATTAAGAGACAAAGGGGCAGCTGAAATGACGTTAGAACCAGAACCCTGAACACCAATTCCTCCAATCTAAGTCAATAATACACGCAACAATTTGCCAATTTCACTTTTGATGAAAGAGATATTTTAATGTTTAAGCCTCCCACATTACCACTATATAGAATCTGCAATCTGTCTAATTGAGAAACCAATAACACAGATTCTCCTCCAAAGGTCTGATACGAAGAACAGCGTTTTAGCTTTTCAATAAACTGATTCCATCAGCCGACATGATTCTAATTGACTTCCTCCCCATATATCTATTGCCATATGAAAGCTGTGCAAAAGGATTAGAGATCATGGCTGAACTTCCATCTCAGACTAAACCATGCCATGACACAAAGTTTCTCCCCAGTGAGCATTTGCAGTTATTTGCCACTCCATTATAGCAGCTCATATGACAACTGAATTTTCAGTAGCTAACGAAAAAAAATGTTCAAAAAGCACTACAGTGGAAGTCAGGATATGCAAATACCTTGTTGTCCATCAAAACACCAACAGCATAGCCAGTTGCACAGGGTGGCCTCCATGAAGATGACAAAGTCTAAAGAGAGATATTAAATACCGAATCATTAGAGTGTCACTGAACTTATCCAAACAGATACAAAACCAGACACATGGATGGGAACATCCAAAACATCTATCGATTGAAAGGCAGAAGCAGAGCACAAATGAAGGGAAACGTAGCAAAACAAAAAGGAAAAGGAAAAGGCCGAGCGAAAAGAGAAATTGACATAGTCAAGCAAATTACTGAGGCTCATAAAAGTTTGTGAAGGAAAATTTCTCCCTGCCAAATATTTCAGTATTGCATCTTCTGACGACCCTCTTAAGAAACCTAGATTCTGCATCGACGAGCCTTTTAAGCGGTCATATCGATATTTCCGTCACAAATTAAATAATACGGAGCCAAAATTATGCCTCAAAATTCCAAAATTCAAACAGCCGTATCGCATTATCTTGAGGCAGAAACGACACACATTAAGAATTCGCTACTCGGACACTGGAACCTGAAATAAAGATCAAACCTGCTTTGTCATCATTAATCTGCTATTGCATTCGCCATCATAATTCTTGGAGTCCACGTCAATGGACAAATCGACTTCGATTTCGGAACCGCCCGATTTCACCCTGACCTACGTAACAAAAAGGCAGATTCAAGACACAAAAACCTTCTTTCCTCCTAAAAGTTTCAGCGCAAAACAAAGCTAGCCGATCACAAAATCAAGTCGCTTACCTCCTCGCAACGCTCGTCCATTTCGTACGGCCGCCACGACGGTCTCAGCGGATACTGCATCACGTACAACTGAAAACGAAAACGAGAATTCACTCCTCAGATCCTCCTCCGCAAGCCTCACAGCACAAAGCGATGAGAATTAACCGGCTAACAGAATATCCTAATTCCAGGAAAAAGAAACTCCCCGGAAAGACCTCGACCCGAAGACGAGAACAACCTGAGCGCTGGCGCCGACGGAAGGATTGAAGTAGACGTCGATCTCGCGCACGACCTCGTCGCCCACGCCGCCGCCGCCGCCGCCGTCCGCGTCCATCGGCACCGCTTCCTCCTGCTGATCCTCCTCCTCCTCCTCCGGCTTTCGGTCCGCTTCCATTGGCGCAACACCGTTCGAGGTCGACGGCTCCGGCTCCGGCTCCTCCCGCGCCGCCGCCGCCGCCGCCGCCGCGACACCGACCGGCGGCTTCAAATCCTTCCCTTCCCCGTCTCCTTCATCTCCTTCCTCCTTCTTGCTCCGGATCGGAGCATCGGTTCGCCGCGGCTCCGTCGCCGGCGCCGGGTCCTCGAGCTTCGGCTTGGGCCTGAGCGGTGCCTTGGAGGACTTGGGAGCGAACTTGGGAGCGAACTTGGTGGCTCGCGCCGGGGCCGGGGCGGGATTCCCGAGGTCGTCGAGATCGTCGTCGAGGTCCATCTCCCTCCCCTCCCTTCCCTTCCCTTTCCCGGCGCGCGCGCGCAAGAGTCGGTGATTTTCCCTGTACGTGTGGGAGGAGAAGGCAGGAAGGAAGGAAGGAAGGAAGATACAATAAAGGGTTTTATGTGGGTTTTTGGCGTGCTCTAGAGAGGGAGAGAACCACAGATGGGCCCGGAAAGCCCGTTTCTAGAGCCCGGCGATGATTTGAAATTGGGCCCATGTGTGCTCTAGCGAATGGGCCCACTTCCTTAAAAAGCAATCTCGAACTTTAGGTCCGATCCCAATTCTGCCCCCGAGCTTCGTTTTTTTTTTTTCGTCTGGAAGAAATCTTTCGATTTTCACCTTATTCCCGAGTCTGCCCCCGCGTCGAAGAACTGCGGCTGATTTCTTCGGAATTCCCAACATAAAGGCTAGTTAGGGATCCATTATCGGAGCACGCGTCTTCATCAAAACCAACACCTTTTTGTATGGAACGATAGCAGCCCTCTTGATCCCGATAATCTCGGAAGAAATCAATGGCGATTTTTGGATATGCCGGCAGGTTTGGGACTGGAGCGAAAGTCGAGGATATTTCTTTAGATAGAGAAAAGTTTGGAACGGAATTGAGATCAAACCTAAAGTTGACAATTTTTTTTAGGGAATCAGCTCTTGCGAAGGGGATGAAAGACTTCTGGTTAAAAAGTACTAACACGAGCAGTTGGCCGGTCCAAGACCGCGTCGAGCTATAAGTCGCACTAAAGCCTCAACGGGACATCTCTTAACTTTGCATATTGCGAATCCATCCGTTCTATCGAGCCGTGCGTATTGTTAAGTTTGTCAACCAAAGACGCGGATGTACCACCCGCCTGGGTGGAGCTGCTGGAGCGCGCACTCTTCCTCTCGCAAAAGGTTGAGTGTTCAAATCCCGGGCGCCGCAGGGTGACTTAACCGGTGGCACGTGTGTGGTGGCTAGCACGTGTCGCCCCCAGGGTTTACTCCCCGGCTGTCGGCCGTGCGGGGGTTCCCTGGGTTACCCAAAAAAAAAAAAAAGACACGGATGTTTCACGAGACTTCCCGACAAAAGCTCGAGATCCAAAACCTTATCGGTTCCCTTTTCTTGACGGCGGAGACCGCGTTTATCTTCCTTCCGTTTCGCGTAACATCGTTCCGTTTCGACGGGCTGGCCTTTCCGTCCTCGCGAAAACGAGCCCCCTAGTAAAAGTACCACCGGCGGTGTTGGTCCTAATGAATTCATGGTTTGTGTCCACCTAAATGTCGGGGCTCGCCAGTAGGGGTGAGCATGATGGACCGCCCAAACCGGGACCGGACCGGACCGGCAAGTTTGGTCCGGTTCTTGAGAGTATCGGTCCGGTTCCCGGTTCCTAAAAGTGGAACCGGTTTTCGGGCGGTCCGGTTCCCGGTTCTAGGGTGGGAACCGGACCGGACCGGACCGGACCGGACCGACAAATATATATATTTACTTTTTAAATTTTTTGAAGAAAAAAAGAAAGCCTAATCTATTCCCATTTGCCTTTACCAATTTTTTTAAGGATTGGTTCTATTGGAAAATGGAATTGGTTCCATTAGAATGTGATTGGTTCCATTTGAAAATAGAAAAATAAATACATTTATTTATTTAAAATAGAAAGTCTAATTTAAAAGTACGTGATTGGTTCCATTGGAACCGGACCGGACCGATGGTCCGGTCCGGTCCACGGTCTTAGGACTAGCCGGTCCGGTCCTCGGTCCTAGAAAATGGGAACCGATCCTCCCGGTCCGGTTCCCGGTTCTTGGGTGGGACCGGACCGGACCGGGAACCGCTCACCCCTACTCGCCAGCTCTCGCATGTTCGAGAAACCCCTCATCGATTTGTGGGACCCCCCCGCCAAACCTACATTTGTCTCAAAAAAAAATAAAAAAAACAAAACAATCAGTTAAGTTTAAAAAGGAAAAAGAAAATGAAGTTCCATTTTTGTAGCCACGCGAGAGACGGCTTCGTACCAAGAACCGCGTGCCTTACACAATCAAATCCGCATTTTCCCACCCGAATTCCAAATGGCGGGCCAGGGCGGGCGAAATCCCGACGCTGCCCTTCACCGATGAAACCCGCCGTGCGAGCGCGGGGGTGGGTAGGCATAGGGGTGTGCACTATGCATGGGCCGGGTGAGCGGTTCCCATCCCAGAACCGTGGACCGCCCGCTACAGAACCGGTTCCAAAAATTAGAATCAAGAACTGCCCGTCGATTGTATAGACCCACCTGAAAACCAGACCGCCGGTCCGGTCCGGTTCTTGGGCGGATCCATGAACCAGTTTCAATAAGTTTTCCTAGATGAATAAAAAAAAAATCTGTAGACCAACATCGGATCAACAGAACAAAAGGAAAAGAACATAATTTTTTATATAATTCCTACACTATGATCGATTATATTAACTACTTCATTCATAAATCAAGTGGGTATCCATTAATTATTGGAAAAAATGACTAAGGTATCCTAATTACACAAAGACTTTAGACATTATAACAAATTTTCTTCTTTTTTTTAAAATTTTTTTGGTCAAATTTTTTAATTAAAAATGAAAAAATAAAATAAAATAAATATATATTATTATATTACCAGTTTAGTCTGGGTGGACGGGTGAACGGTTCCACACCGGAAACCGGAAATCGGCCCAAATAGTACCGGTTCCAAAAAATTAAAATCGGGAACCGAATCGATTTCCTTGGGAGCCACCGGTTCCGGACTGTTTTGGGCGATCGAGGCGGTTCCGATTTCTTTTGCACACCTCTAGGTAGGCGGGTGGGTGACGGGGGCATTTGGGTCCGAAAGAGATTGGCCGGTCCTCGATTAGAAAGGAAGGATTCGGAGTTTTGAACGGCAAATTTTGGCTTTTGCCCTCGGATCTCACGTGCGCCCCCCCTCGGTGCCGGTGCGTCTTGGGTTTTCTCGCTCCTCTTCTCGAAGAGCGGCGACGTGGATAAGTTCGACGCCAGCACAACTGGTAGTGTCCGAAGGGGAGAGGGGGACGGAGAGATTCGGAGCTTCCGGTTGACGTTTGAGGAGGTACCCATTTTCAGTTCCGCCGCCGGTGTTTTCGTTCTGTCGTGTTTTTTTTTTCGTTGCCGCGCGTTCTTTGGATGCGTTTTGGCTTGGGGTGTCTGCTCAGGGTTTGGTTTAGGTCCGAGGACTCTTGTCTTTTGGACGATGTGGATGTAGAGGGAGAAGGGTTGTTGCTCGAGGAGTTTTAGGAAACTGCCTAGTTCTAGGCAGCCCGACGGGTTCTGCTGCATGACTCAATGTATTATTCATTTGGCGTCGATTGATAATTGAAAGGGTCAATTTTGTGTGTTGGGTGAAATTTGTTGTCTGAAGAATCTGCATGTGAGGATGAATGGAGGAATTTAGGGTCAGCCGTATTGTTCGAGTTGCGATTTGAAATGTGTTTGCTGTTCTCGATGAATTTTCAGAGGCTGCGGGCTCTTGATGCCGCCGAGAGGCTCGGGTTGGGATTCGAGAACCTGCGGTGATGATATCTGGTCTTCAGGTTCGCAATCCGAGCATGGTTTTGTCTTGGAGGGAAATTAATTCGAGGGTATCCTCTATAAGGTGCTAGGATGCCATCTACAGCTCTGTCGAGGCTCAACACTACCGCGTTTTGTGGTTTCCGAAGATCATTAGCAGGGCGGCATTTGCAAAACTCTGCAAACCTGCTACTCCAGTGTCCACGCTCTACTGTTTTGTCAACTGAAGTGGTTCATTATCCAAGCCGTGTGCAGAGGAGAATTTCAATGGCTGCTTCTGGTTCCAAAGCTGTCTCTGGAGATGTTTACATGGATGGCTTACTTTCCAGCGGCGGGAACACAGTTGACTTTACTAAACCGTCCGGTGTCTTTTTCTTTGATCGGAGCCATAGGAGTTTCCGGAGAGCTAGTGTGAGCTTGACAAGGCGAGAGCCTTCTAATGGTCACTTGGTATGTGGATATTCAAGATATCAAGAAGCATGGACAACTTGCATCTCCACCCTGTCTGTTGGTCCCCAATATAGAGCTTTCCGAACTTCTCTGGTTGCATGTTACAATGATGGGGCAGCTGAGGATATCTCGTTCGAGGGCAATCCAAGCAGCGATCTTGCAACTTCCACAACTTCAGTTGGCCAGTACGTTCTCTCATATTATATATTTCCGAATTATAGACTTCCTTTTTAGCATTGTCAAAATTAATTATCCTCCTTCATTAGGAAATTTCATACTAAATAATTTTTAAGTGATTAATAGACGGGTCTGGAGAACTTTGCTTATTTAATGGACAGGCTAACGTTTATAATTTCTCTTTCACAAGAGAACGATCAATATGATATGTTTGAGAGAAAAAATGCCTGCCTACATGTTAGGGAATTGATCCAATAGTAGTAATTTTCTGTTATAATACTTCCTTTGGAAGAGTGGCTTATATGTTTGTCTAAACGTACATGCTTTGGTTTGTGTTGATTTTCAGAGCTCTTCCAGGTGACAGAACTTTGAAGCTGCTATCTGGATCATGTTGCCTGCCACATCCGGATAAGGAACACAAAGGTGGAGAGGATGCTCACTTTATATGTGAAGACGAGCAAGTGATTGGTGTAGCAGATGGCGTAGGTGGTTGGGCAGATGTTGGTGTTGATGCAGGGCTGTATTCTCGGGAACTTATGTTTAATTCAGTTAATGCAATAAAAGAGGAGACCGAGGGTTCTGTTGACCCGGCAATTGTATTAGAGAAGGCTCACGCGAATACCAAAGCCAAAGGTTCCTCGACTGCCTGCATAATTGCCCTCAAAGAAGAGGTTTGTTTCTTTCTCTTTTCTTCTTCTATGTGCCAGACCATTTTGTTGTATTTCCTCTATGTAATGTTAGTTAAACATATTCTGCAATTTGCTCTCAACTTTGACTGAGAAAAGTCTCAGTGAATGGCATGTTTAGTTTATGTTACTGAAGTCGGAACTTACTTTGACTGTGCCGGAGGTTGCTGGAGGTATCTCGGTTTAACATCAGTCTATTCTTCACGTCTGAACAAGCAATGAGGATCTAACGGTTTAGTAAGGATCAAAAGCTCTCATCTAGAAAACTAACTAATATGTACTCCAAGCAAAAAAGTGAGCCTGATGTCAGAATTTCGAACTTTTTGTTCTTTTCTTGTAATCCTATTGTTGGCTTAATGAGCCTTAGTACAGCCTTTTACTTCTTTGTCACAGAAATCTTGAAATCCTAGATTTTCATAAAGGTTGCATAGATGTATGCATGTCGGAGGGTTTCTTAACTTTGACCACATAAGTTTGAGAATTAGCTATTTAGGCAAAATAAGTGTCGATATTCTAAGTGCTCATGGACCTTTATTTCAGAATTGATGCTTAATTGTGTCTTGAGCTAGAAAGAATTTCTTTAGCTCAATAAATTCTGAGATTGACACAGATCATACATATTCGAATAATAAAGCTTTGAAGCTGTGAAGAGAACTTTTGAAGGTCAAACCGAAAATGATTGAATATTTTGGACCTCGTTCAGTTATCATCCGTGCCTACTGAAGCAAATTTTTACATCTAGCTTAACTGTAAGCAGGCAAAGTTTTTTGGTCCCTATAAACTGTCCTCCTTTTCTGTATAGATGTGCTCATAGATGAAAAAAACTTCCGTTCAGCTCAATTTTTTATCCTTCTATGGCCCCCAGAAACAGCAACAACTAATCTCACATAGTTCTTCTTCATCCGTCAGGGATTACATGCTATCAATTTGGGCGACAGTGGATTCATAGTGGTTAGAGATGGGCGCACTATCTTCAGATCCCCAGTGCAGCAGCACGGTTTCAACTTTACATATCAACTGGAAAATGGTAGCAACGGCGACCTACCGAGTTCTGGTCAGGTGTGTATAGTCATGATAACCATAAGCAGAACAGTTTGAATCTATAACAGTGGGGTTGCAGTTCTATTACTGTTCTACTATTCTCGCAAGAAAGCTTCTCTTAGCTTCTGTTGCTAGCTCTGCTTTCGGCTGTGCTTTATTCGGCATGATTTTATTTTTCTGAATTAAGTGCTTACTAGATTACAGTTTTAAGGTGATTTCTGTTGAATTCAACTTTTGAGATCTCAGACAACTTAGAAAGTGATCCCATGTGCTTAACTATAGAAGCTCTTTGAATTTTATTTTTTTAATTTCAAATCCTTACCCCTAACAGCAGGTTTGGTTGCAAGAGTAGCTATCACATCACAAGTGTATTATGGGTTAACTGCCTATTGCAGTGTTTGCTTATAGTAATAAGTATTACGGTGTAATCCCTATCACCAAAAGCTGTAATAGCTATTACTGCCACAGATATTCCCAAAATAACCGTCTCTTTTCCCCACTCGCTCTAACAACGCTAAATTATTAATCAGTATTGAAATTTATCATAAATTGCAATTTATAATAAATCAAATTATATATCTAATAATATCTATAGAGTGCTAAACTCATTAATGATCATGATTGACTATTTAAGTGATAATTATTATATTCCCCTAAATCTGAATTAAGAGATTTTTTTAGGAATTCTGATGCTTTTCTCCTTAGGTAATCATTCATGAAACCAAACTGTTTGAGAATAATTACATTTTTAGTATATTATGGCATAATAGCTGTTACATACAGTCTTGTTCCATTACTGCAAGAAAACAGGCTCAAACCCTATGTTCTTAGCGCTTGAGGTCATTTATGCTCATTCTATGCTTCATCAGTTATATAAAGAGAAGCTGCTTGAACTGTCCAGTAGTGTTCTGGGCATATAGTATTTTTATAGTCCAGTAGCATCCTGGGATGGTTAATTTTTCTGACCTCGAATAAATACGTGCAGGTTTTCAGAATTCCTGTTTCTGATGGAGATGGAATTGTTGCTGGAACAGACGGTTTATTCGACAACTTGTATGATGAAGAGGTTAGTGCCCTTGTTGTTGAGGCGGTGAAATCTGGCTTGGATCCTCCAGCGACAGCTCGAAAAATAGCTGCTGCCGCACAACAACGGGCACTGGATCGATACCGACAGACCCCATTTGCCGATTCTGCTCAAGAAGCTGGATTCCGGTATCATGGGGGCAAATTAGATGACATCACCGTCGTTGTGTCTTATGTAACTAGATCCGGCATCTTGTGAGCGGGTCCTTCCTTTTTGTTTTGCGAGCCCTTTCCCCTATACTTGTACTTTGTTCAATTGGATCAATCCAATTCCAGTGAGTCTTTTTTATTGCAGTTACTCTTTGTACCACATTTTTGTTGTCGGAAATTGTTTTCGCAAGCTCAGCTTTCTTCTCGCGCTCATCCTTCGTAGACTTTCGAGTCTACTTTGGCCATTTGCAACAGCTCAATGCATGGTTGCAGTGATAATATAACTTACTAGACAAACATCTCAAGCTGTTTTGATGATGGATCGAGAGAGCCTCAACAACTGTCATCAGCACGGGCTTGTCTCTCTAGCTTCTCCAGTCTCCAGTTCATTTTGACTTGCCTACTGTATCAATATCCTTAGTAAGTTGTTCAAAAACCGAACATGATTTCTGTATTCGCGCCTCCTGCGCTGAGAGAGTAAGTACAGAATGAAGCTGCATTCACGCTCAAAGATTTACATCACCACGGTACCCTGGTCTACCTGTCAAATGACCAGTATGGTAGTTCCCTATACTACACCATTTGTGTTGATCATGGGGACAACCATTGGCATTGATCATCAGTCCACATAAATTCGAGATGCTTCATGGACTGCTTATCCAATCTACACAACGTCAACTTCAAAATGGGTATTTCTGCAGCAGAAATCTTCAGTTTGCGAGAAAGGTTGATTAGATGTACTGAAAACAACATTTACATTCATCCATACCAAGGTTGATTTGCCTCAAAACATTCTAAATAAAGCAGGGTAAAAAAAAGTTCATTAACTAGACCAAACAAACTGAGAGACAGGGGGTCCGTATCCAGTTTCATCTACTGATTTGCCCTGCCAAATCTCTCCAAGGTCCAAGGTTCAGGCCTTGATCCACACCTCCTCCACAGCTCTCCTTCCCTCGTATCCACCCCACTCTGCCTCGTGCTGCCACTGCATCTCCTCTTCTTGCCTTCTTGCCTCCTCTTGCTCTCTCTCTGCTGCCTCCTGCCGACGCCGCCTTTCTTCACTTCTCTGTCTCTCCCGTCTCTCTCCCTCTTCTTCCCTTCTCCTCGCCTCTTCTTGATCTCTCTCTCCTCCGCCTCCTCCTTCTTCCCTCCTCCTTTGTTCTTCTTCTCTTTCTCTCTCCTCCTCTTCCCTTCTTCTGGCCTCTTCCTCTTCCCTCTCTTGTTCTCGTTCTTCTTCTTCTCGTCTTCTTTGTTCTTCTTGTCGTCTCTTCCTCTCTCTTTCCTCTTCTTCCTGTCTCTCTCTTTCCCTTTCTTCCTCTTCCTGCTTCTCTCTCTCCTTCTCCTCTTCTCTTTTTTTGGCCTTTTCCTCCTCTTCTCTTCTTTTAGCCACCTCTTCCTCCTCTCTTCTTTTGGCCTCTTCCTCCTCTCCTCTTCTTCGAGCCTCCTCTTCCTCCTCTCTTCTTTCCTTCTTAATCTCCTCCTCCATTATCCTCTCCTCCTCCTCGGCGCATGAGGTGCAATCCAATATGATTGAATCCGTCTTCGGCGCCAGGATCTGCCCGATCGTGGTGTTGGTGACGTTAAACACCGCCGCCAGGATGTCTCTATCCAACGCTCGGAGGATCGAGCTCTTCCCCGCAAGGAACTGAGGGTAGTTTCTCTTTGTTGAACTGCTGAAGCCCATGAAGACAAAGGACTCGTTGTTGAAGGACATTTGAGCCGTGGGGTGGAACCTCGGCACGACGAACACGTCCCCTTCACTCACCTTGAACCTTGTGTTCTTGCATTCCGACTCCTTAACAGTGCTCGAGCACACCACTCGGATCATCCCTTGCCCTTCTAAAACTATGGCTATTTCCGTCCCTCTCGGGTTCCAATGCGGCCCCATCATCGAGCCCTTGAGACCAAGAAGCAAGAAAGCGAAAAAGAACAGAATTTATTAGGTTAGAAGACGAGAACGTGCATGTCCCAAATGCGTAGAAGTTCGTCCAAATTCATGAACTGCACTCAAATTTCAGAACATTATCCATGAAAACAACCGAAATTAGTCCTATAGCGAGGATTAAGTTAGCAAGAACTCATAATTCACTTGAGCTTAAGTATGATTTCTGAACACGCTCGTCATCATTCAACCTGTTGGAAGTAGTGCATATAAGTAAAGCATGAGTTCAGGATATAAAACAAAGACAAGAAAACAAGAAGACCAATTAATCTCGCCAGAGCGATCGTAAATTCATGTCCCCGTCCCTTGTCTATAATTATCACTTCACTATCGCTTCACTTGGATAAGTTTCAATATAGAAGTTAGGATTCGTGGATGGCTCTCACACAAGAGACATGGCAACATTTTAGCCCCACACATTTCATTGAAAGCCTAATCCTTAGGCCAAACAAACCTTTGGTGACGTATGTATGTCCCCGACACAAGTATACTTGTTTATCGGCTCCTGTAATTTAAACCAGTCTCGAACTGACCTTTGTGAGATTGACCATGAAAACCCCGATATTCGAGTGCTTCAATGCGTGCATGTCTTTCCTGGTCACTGTCAGGCTCCATCCGTTACAATTCTCGAAATCACGGTCTGCTTTGAATAGGTTAAACGTCTTCATCTTCTTGTTGCTTCCGGGACCCTCTGCGAGGTAACCGGTGCTGCTCAGGTAGGTCTTCAAGAATCGCGCTTCCCATTCCCAGTACTTAGTCCTTGTCTCTGAAGCTGTGGCGTGGACTATTGGCGGTGGCCTTGTTGCACTTATTATTTCTTTGACCACTTCCTTAGGAACCTAGAAAGATCAATCACCATAAGTACTAGAAGATATCTAAGAGTTTTAATGTCAGACATGAGAATGGAAATTTTATGATAAATCGTTGTTGCCGGAGCTTTAGCAGACAAATTTACTCGAGGGATCCAACAAGACGACAATCAAATCTGGGCAACTGACTCTCTGGCTATCAATTAGGCGATAAATCAGACAGTCCTCTCTTCTGGTCACATGGTTGAGTCAAATTTAGTTCTGTTCTGACTCAAAACATTACAGCATAGCCACAATTTATGCTGGGATAGTCGACCTGTCTAATCAATATGGTAAACGATATGATTAACAAAACCATGCTTTATTATGCAATTCAGCGTTAATTTTAATTTTCCGGAAGCATGATTAGCTAATCAATCAAAGTGGTTCTAGCAATAAATTCTCCTTAAACCCCCTGCTAGTCTAGCAGGAAATTCAAACCTCCCATTGACTCCAAGTTCTACTTACATCATTCATTCGCCATGGAATTCCAACATAATATGATCGCATCGCTCCATTTCAGCAGACATCTTCAAAATAACTTCGTAACTTCAATGCAGCAAACATACATCGCCACAGGCAAAAGTTTCATTTCAAACAACCACTCATAGCACAAATCAAGGACCCACAACAATTAGGACAACATAAACTAAACGTACCTTGAAAGCTTCTTGGAGGACTTTGCTGTTAAACCCGTGAAGCAGATCGCCAATGCTAGAGTACGCCCCGATTGATGGCTCCTAAAATAAAATGGATGTTGTTCACATACACGGACGCGGTTAATAGCCAAGGTCAATCGCACAGATCAAAGTTAAATTTACTAAGAAGAGGACTCGAACATACATATTCGTCTTCTTCAGTATTCGTGAAAATGGCATGGATCCGGAGCTTCTCGCGCTCGGGCTCCAAGCTGCTCTGCACGTAGAAAATGGTACCTGGCCAGAGCCTGTAAATGTCCCCCCTCCTCAAATCGATCCTCTTCACGTCATTCTCATCGGCCCAGTTCAGCCTTCCACTCCCTGTTTCACGTCAGAAGGAAATGCACTTCAGAATTTCCCTACTTTAAATTGATCGAACTGGTTTTGCTCATTTCATTTTGTTGATCTTCTCAACATCTAATCCTCTCAAACATATCTAATTATAACGAGTAAATTAAAATATACACTACAAGGGACCAACAACTTCTTAAATAGTATGGAAATTTGCAACTAGTCCAAAATTAAACCCCCGATGACTGGCCTGAATGTAATACTTTTGTGTCCTCTACTACTTAAACACCAAGTTTAGCAGTAGAGCATCGCCAGCTGAGTATGCCTACTGCCTAGACATTCTCCTAGAGTCACAATATGTCGGCATGGGACATTGGCCGTGAAGGCCGGTTTGGTTGGTCCGAGGAAACGGCGCCCCTCTGATCTCATCTGGTGTGCCAAGGTTAGGCGACACGGGGGCCATGAATCCAATCCTTTATCCGACACACGGTTGGTCGAGACACCAACGAGCGCGCCGTGCCGGATAAAGGATCTTCATCTGTTCTGTTTCGGCCTGTGGGTTTTTTACTTGACACCCAGGAACCACTCAACATTGGCATAGAAATCACATGACGTTATTAAGTTCCACCATCACTGATGTAACATTATATTACCAGTGCGGACGTAGAGGACCATGTCCGAGTGGAGGAGCACGGGGAGGAACAGAGCGTTGGGCTCGAGCGTGATGAACTGCAGGCGGTAAACCCCCCCGGCTCCGTCGCGCACTCGGACCGCCGAGATCTCTCCGTATTCCGTCTCCGCGACCGGCGTCCTGTCCTCCCTCCTGACCACCATGCCAACGTCCTCTCCTCCCTCATCCGTGTCGCGAACACCCCGAACGCTGACGTCGCGATCCCTCGCTCCGCCACCTTCCACGCGCAGAGCAGGGACGGCGACGATAATGAACAAGAGCACCGAGAACGTCACGGCCAAAGGCTTGTTCCCCATGTTGCCAGAACTTCACGCCAAGAGGGACTGAGCTCAGAGCTTGAGGGAAGAAGAGGAGGTCGGTGGTGATATAGGGGAGGGGTACGTGGGGGTGCATGAGGGACACGTGCGGGAGAGGGCAACACGTGGCGGGCGCTCAAAGCTCGGTACACGACGAAGCTGTTGAGATTCTCGTTGATCCATTCCGTGCATGACGGAGGCGGAGGAGTTACGCAGAGAGCGCGCTCCGATGATGTCGAAGCAGAACGACGATGAGTTTGGGCCGAGGAAGAAGATGAAGATCGCCGGAGGCGGAGGAACCTTCTCGTGGGCCGGACTTTTATACTGCCTTCTTGTTGGACGTGGGGCCCAAGAAGCCTCGAATCGATCGTGGGCTCCCGCCAGTCGGTGAGGCCCGCGGACGCGACTCGAATGCGAAACCCCAGATGCGGCGCGACTTGAACTCGACTATCTCAGACCCGGCATTCAGACCTGTTAGACGGGCGGTTCGGGTTTGGGTCATGTTGAAATTGGCTCGATCCAAATAGACACATTTAACACGTTTTAATCGATTTCCATGCAATACAAAGTTATTGACTCGTACCCAGCACTTCTATATTCAAAGTAAAGCAAAAGCATGGAGTGAGCGAGCCCGAGATCGAGCGAGGGTTAGGTCTAAGTAAGTCGAGAACCCATTTAACACCTATGTTAATACAATTTATGACCCATAGAATTGGGTATAAATCCATTTATTAAATATAACTAATCCATAAAACAATCCAGCCCATTAAATATGAGTTAAAAAATAAGTTCATGACCCATTCTGACAAGTCTACCGGCACAAAACGTCTCTTTTTGACTCATTCTTAATGATACGGTATCGAAATCGATGTACGTGAAGCAATACACACAAATATGATGCATGACAGACCCATCTGACAAGTCTATCGGCACGAAATGCCTCTTTGACTCATTCTTAATGATACGGTATCAAAATCGAAGTACGTGAAACACTACATACAAACATGATGCATGATGCATGATGACTGATGAGCATGCGAAATTAATTATTCGCTATCGGTGGTCCTAACTTTAATAATTCGATTGACTACGACGTATCTTGCGAATGAATTCATCAAAAAGATAAAAAACATTAAGTTGGTTCATCGAGTTTGATGACACTAGTCCGAGATATGTTTTTCTTTTTCTAGATTAAATTAAAATTCGGACCCAAGAAAGAATTTGTCCAGGATGAATATTGCGTGGAGAATTCTGCCAGAATCTAAGTTTTAGGCTCCGGCCAAACGAAAGTCAAACCCAAAGATTCCCTCCCAGATGCCATCAATGTCCAAATCATAAGCCTCCAAACATTCGTCCACGCTGGTTCATTTCGTCCCCCACATTTTCTGGCCTCTCATGCCTCCCTTAGGTCCATGATCTCATTCTAAACAACGAATTACTGACGGACACATAGATTTATTCCATGTCATTCTGATAGTTTGGTAAACCTAAGGTGAGGCCGATCGCGACAGAAAATAACACGCCGTGCGTCGTTAACTCGATCCGATACGAATGCGCACGCGCTTAATTTCGTCTCGTCCCTATTGACCGTCTCTGTATAAGGAGCGCGATGTAATAATAAATCCCGAGATCTTGTCAAACCGCCCTTCAATTCTCATACGGAAGCCGGCACTCGCTCGTCCATGGCAAAACCCCGTAGCTTTCTGTACCTAGGAACGAGGTTGCGTTACCTCCCTGCGGACGATAAATTGCGTGGACACGAAGTAGTCTCGGAAAAGAACAATTTTAAAGAACGTGCGCATGTTTTTGTCTGTTTCGAGCGGGGAGCAATATGAGAAGAGATCATAGCCAATAGAGGTCACGCTCCAATGTCGCGCCAATTCAATGCTCAAGGACATTTTTTTTTTCCCTGAATTTTTTTTTATTGGGGGTTAAGCTTGTCGTTACAGTTTGATTTGATTTGATTGGAGGACGAGTTGCTTTGCTTAGACAAATTGAACTTTGGTGGGACGGGGCGTGGCTGTATCTGCCGTCTTGGCTTCATCACCATTATTTTCCCCCAACTTGTGGTTGTTTTTCAGATCGTGACCCCAAAAAGAAAATTCCTCAATCAAGTTGGACACCACGGTCCGGTCAGTGTCGAAACGGTACGCGAGCGGGGCTAAAAAAAACACAACGAGATTTCATGCGACTCCAAACCATGTAACATCTGATTTTTTTTTTCCCTTTTAATTATGACACGGTCCAACGATACAAAAGCTAAATCCAGGGAAAAGCGACGAAAAATAAGACAAAAGAACAGGGAAAGAAAGGGGAGGTGGTCCTTCCTGGTGGATTTGTCGTCAACAGCATCGCTTCTTGTTCACAAGTCCCACGCTTCGAAAAGGTGCTGGCAGTGGCAGCGGCTTTTGAATTAAGTGGTTTAGGGCAAAAGACTCGTACTCTGATCTAATCTTCGAGAAGCAGAGATTTCGCTTTTGCTTGATCGAGTCGGGTTAGCTTCTTTGCATGGTAAACTGGAGGTGCGTCGATCAGACGGAAGCAAATTTCTTTCGGGGCTTGCTTGGCGTTCGACCCGTGTACGCTACATAATAAAATCGGTGACTTTTTTAATATGCTATTCCTCAATTATTTGCACATCACTTAAAATTTTCCCGATTTTGGGGTTCAAATCTCCAAATCATGTTCCCTGAAATTTATCACGCGTCGAAGCTAAAAATAAATGCTGTACCATGTTGTAGATACATGATAAGTGGGGATATAAGCGATTCGAGTTGAATCAATGCGGCTTTATTTCGAACGAGCTAAACTTATCAAGTCCTGTCGAGCTCGAGCTCGCGGGGCGTCTCAAATCGTGTTTCAGAAAGGCTCGAGCTTGACTCAATCCAATCATTTAGTCGGTAAATTTAAGTTTAAGCTCAAACTGAGCCTAAACTCGAGGTGGAGCTGTATTCCGAGATTAACCCAAAATTTCTGAAATAACCCTATTCGTTTATACAATTTACATTAGTAAAACACACGAAAATATACTGCCCAATTGTGTTTATGTGCTGGTCAGTCGAGCGTTTCGAGCTCGAGCTCGACTCGATTAAGTATTCGAGCGATTCGAATTTAAAGGAAAATCGACCTAATTAACCGTTTCTTGTCTTATTTTTTTCGTTTTCTAACCCCCAAAAAGAGCCCAAGCCCAACACATCCTTAGGATCCTCTTCTAATCTGGCGAAAAGGACACCACAACATGAGGTTGCTTGTACCCATCGAAGGTAGAAGATCCTGCTCGCTCCCAATTGCCTCATGCCCTAAAACCCCCCTCTATTTCCAAAATAATAAAAAAAGAGAAGAGCCCTTTTTGAAATCAAATCAATTGCTAAAATCTATTTTCTTTTTTCTCTCTAAGTAGAATCTCGCTCTCAATCTTCAAATCTTTTGTACTCCGCAAGCTTCCTCTCCATCTCTCCTACCGCGTGTGTCCCGTGTACTTACTTAATAGAACCTTAGTACCTAAGTATTGTGACACGCCACGATAATATTCCCCCACGGAATGCCCTCCCTCAGCGCGAGTGGAGACAAAATTGACCGTCCCGGTCGTAATTCTAAAAAACGCGTGCTTGATTCGCGATCCCGACACTTCGAAAGGCCGACCCCGAAAAACCGCTGCTCGATTCGTTAAATTACACCTGCGATTCCTTGTGCTCGGAACAACTTGCACTTTAATCGAGCTCCACCTGCCGACGTCGACAACTAAATTCAGGCGAAGCCATTTCGAAATTTAAAAAGGAAAAAAAAAAGAGCCGAGCCAGGATTCGCTTGAATTGAGATGCGAGATTTGAATACCCGTACCGTAAAAAAAAAATAGATTTCTATAAATCTCTTGCACGGGGAGGTGGGTCAGTTTGTGATCCAACAATTAAGATAATTTGTGAGTCTTTTTTATATATATATATAATATATATAGTCTTTTCATCTTTAACATGCAAAAGGGGTATTGGCTTTTCGATGGGGAAACAAAAGGGGGGAGGAAAAAGGAAACGAAAGAGGAATGGAAAAGGAAATCAAAAGGGGAATAAAAACCGGCTGATTGAAAAGATGATGGGTGGACGTCAAATTGGCAAATAGTAGTAGTGTTGGAGTTCGATTTGAAATGCTTATATATATATATATATATATATATATATATATATATATATTATCGCGACGACATCCTTTTCAATGCCATATAATTGCGAAGAATATTATCGCAACCGTGACGTCACGTTGATTTCCTTCGATATTTTATCGGCCTCATCTTCTCCTTCCCTTCTTCTTCATCTGGAAGCAACTTTCTCGCATGGGGAGAATCGCATGATGACGGTAAATCAAATATTCGAAAGCGCCGAATCGATGAGAGATGGAAAAACACAACATGGGACTTGAAATTATTGTTCGCAATGCCATATGATTATAATTAATTTTTCCATGGATCGACATTTCGTGGAGCGACAAGAATGGTGTCTTTCTGTGGGTGAAATTGGACCCCAAGCAGATCCTTAAAAGGCTCCATCTCAATTCTCGTATGGACTTTGAAATCATCGGGATGTAAAACTTTCGGAGGGTATTCTCTCTATCTGAAAAGACGAATATAGGGGGACTTGGATACGCAGGGTGTGTGAGCATCGGCACTTAAAAATAATGAACATATCCGTGAAGCATGCCGTCCTCTCCAGTGGTGAGATAAGATTCACGAGATTGTTTTTTTTGGACAAGTTATATTTTGAAAAAAAACGGTTAACATGGGCGAGCACATGGACATATATTTAAGCTCGAGATCGTCTTGATTTCAAGACTCCCTGTTCTTGTTAATTCCGCCAATTATTCATCTTCTTTTTTTCTCGATTATCTATTTGATTAAGTTATGGTCTATATCATTTATTTACTTCTAAGAGCAGTTTCACTTATAAAGCGATATATTAAGCAAATTAATAAACCCGGGACGGTACATAAGGCGAGCGTGTTTCTTATAATTTAAGTTTTGACAATACATGGTATCATTTGGACCTATGTAAAGATTATGTCCTTAGATTCATTTAACTAAATTAAAATGAGATACCTTACAATATAGTAGTATAAATCTATGCTTAAATGCCAAGAAAATTCCGGCCCAAAGGAAATCCTAGGGAAAATAAAAAAGAATATGCTTTGAGCTGCGCTCTAGATAAAGATAACAATTTCGCTGGAGTGATCCTATTAAATTCTTATTTTCTATTATTGGAATAATAGACAATGAAATAGCCTTTTCATCTCAACAATTCAAAAGCCGACATGAAACGATAATGTTCCGGTTTTGACAGGATTTAAGTCGATAACCAAATGAGCGCTTTTGCGTTTAAATTGCTAGGTCTCTCGTTTGCACCAATCTCTTTTGGTCTTTTTCATGTTTTATGTGTTGAGGACATGAAGGAGGAGTCTGTCTTGGATTTTCTTGACAAGTAATCTATACATTCATCACGTCGGTCAAACCCTCGGAACGAGCATGTTAAGTAACCAGACCGAGCGGTGATTGGACAAGTAGGTGGGTGTTGACTTTTCCCCGTCCGATGTGGAACTTTGAGACCTCACAACACAAACTTCCCACCACTTACAGGACCGATGCCAGGCACTTCTCCTCTGTGTCTGGTCAAGTCCCATTCCTGCTCTTTCGTCCTCGTCACAATATGAATGTGGGAATGTTCGCTCATCGGATTCTGTTTCGATACCGTATTGTAATAACATAGCTCGTTCCACTTTGGCCACTTAGCCCCCCCAAAAAAGTACTTATTTTGATTCATGCCGAAACGAGTGTTATGACAAAACCGTGCGACATGACCACTAGTCGGGGGGGTTTCGATACTTATAAATCTCTTAATAAGACCTCTCTTACTTGACGTGGGACTTCAAAATAGTATTGAATCTCTACGTATTTTACGAGCTTCATCCTATATCGCCCTACACACATTTACTCGAATCAAAACACAGAAAAGCTAAGGGCGAACCTGATAAGGGCCGACGGCGGTCGCCACCCCTAGTCGTCGTGCACTCGGTGTGATTCTTCCGTACATTTTCTACACTTTTCAAAAAAACTTTTACGTAAAGATCGATATCTCACCCCTCACTTCATAACTTAAACCAAATATGTCGCCTTTCCCTCCTTAAGTTAAAATTCCAGGTCCAATGTGCAAGCTCTATTTTTTTTTTTGAAAAATGAATGATTCAGAAAATATTTTCCTAAAATAAAATTGCTTACAAAAACGAGCAAACGCAAAAAAAAATATATTTCTATCGTCCACGAAATATTTATGCATAAATTACTGTCGATGATGAAAAACATTTTTCAACGGCTAATTCTTTTAAGGGATAGGAGCGATCAATTTTAAGGAAAATACATTCCGGAATCATTCGTTCTCCGCGAAAAGACGAACGAAGCTTTGCTAAGCGCTTCTAGAAAACTTAACCGTCACGCCGAATCCGATGTCGATCCTCTCCAGAGATTTTTACCGGCCTATCGAATTTGGTCGCGATTCCGACGGGGTTGATGCCAAACCCTCTTTTACTTAAACAAATTAGCACTGGATCCGACCCGATCCGGGCGTTCACACTGAGAGCTCGTTTTTTTTTTTCTTAACGACTCTCGCTTTATTTAATCAAAAGCAAAAAAAGCAACCCCGATTAAGACATGAGTGCTCCATGCAAATTAACTACAATTCTTACAAAAAAATTGTGCGCGTGCGCACACACATACATATGTATACACGCACAACAGAAGAGGGCCTAAAAACATCTTTTTTGTAGGTTGCATACTTTATCATAAAGCCTTAACGGCGGAGAAATTAATAATAATCGATAACGATAATGATAATTAAAAGGGAGGAGGGGGGGGCGTGTAAGATAATGTTTCTTCCGCTCTTTATCGTACGACAGAAACGGACGGACAGGATTTGATCCCGATCGGTGATGATTGCACCCACGCGCACGGGAATATATTCCCCCCACCTCCCCCGCCCCCCACCTCCGTCCCACGTGTGCGTGCGTCCTACGCGCTGACCTGGATGCATGGCCATGCCCATGCATGACCGACAGAAAGCCGGGCCCCCCGTGGTGGGGCCCCGGGCCAATCGCGTTGCGGCTCCGGCCCTGTCGTGCCGCGGGGCCCGCTCCGGAAGGCCGGGTCTCCGTCGTGAAGTCACGTCAACGGGGAATTTGTTTTTCCTTTTTCTCGTTTGTTAATCATTTTTCGGAGAATAAAATGAGGGGGACGCAGCAGCACCGTTCGCGGAATCGGGTTTTGTTGATCGACGTGGCAGCGGAGCGTTCTTTTTGTTTTTGCCCGATGTTTTCAACTATGGATAAGTGCAATGGAAAGTCGTTTATCTTGTCGTGAAAATATAATTAAATATTAAATTTTTTATTAAAAATAGAATCAAGTCCGTAGAGCTTGTTACGAAGGAATAATTGAGTCTTAAAAATTTATCAATTTGGTGTAATCAAGTCATTTCATTAACTCAGTCTGATGAAGCATGCTAATAAATTTTCGGAATTTGCATTTTTTTTAACTAATGTGTATGCGATGGAAATTCTTATTCACACGGCTTCTCGGATTTCAAGTGATCATGGATGAAGCGCGTATTTGCATCGTTGCCGGTCGGTGGCGTCGGTCGAGAAAATTATTGAGACTGAGGATGAATTTGTGCCGATCAAAGGACAAGAACGATACTTCAAGACGCGATTGAGCAAAATTTGAACGTATCTTTCTTTTTCAATTCATTGATGGACCTTATTATTTCAACATGAAACTTTCAATCGGCATCGATCAACAGAACACTTCGACTTGTCGAGTCTTATGAAGGAGAAGCTCGATTTGAAAAATTCTATCGATCCAGAGACTCGTTTGCACGAGATACAAGTTTAAGGATCATGTTGAAGTATATTATATGCAAATTCACAGACTTTATAGGCAGCTCTGCCTAAAAATTACATTAGAAATAGACACATAAACGATCAGGACATAGCTGTCGTTACCAACTCGTTCGATTATTGACGATTAAATCTGGGCTGCAAATTGAAATGCCCGAGTATTATTTGTGCATCATTCTTGTAATTCGATTTTTTTTTCGGTATCCTAAGTAATATTCGCGCGTCATTTTAATAAAATCGTTTTCGCAATTCGATTTCTCACTTGTTTTTTTTTTTTTTTTGGTTGGGTATCCTTGGCATTACTTTTTACCTTTTCTATAGTGTGAAAGCGTTGCACGGGACATTCTTGAGGAGCACGTCTACAGATGGGGGCCCCCCCTACCCCGAGTTCCAAAAAGAAGGAAATCTAGCGGGTGCTTTTTGGCCCTTTTCTTTCTGATCAATCCACGCCAACGGCCGGGCGTGACCGATAAAAAGTAAAATCCCCCTGTTTTAACTGTTGGAAAATTAAGAAATTCCGCACCCGGTGAGAATTAATTTTATTTGACGGCCATTCCCAATATCGACCTAAGAGATTCGGCCACGTTTTAAAAAGAAAAAGAAAAAAAAAAGATCGCTTCGGGATACTTAATTCCGCTTAAGCAGAAAAGGCGATTGGCGGTGACCAGAATCTTGTCGATCGCGTGGCTAGAACCTGCCTACGATAGCTAATTATGTTTTGCAATCGAATTTCGATTACTGTCGAGCAGTTTCTTGTTTCTATTTTCGGCACTTGCAATTGTCGGTACCCGTAATCCGGTATATCAATTTTGAACATTTATTTGAGCCCCTCTTACGTTTTTCAAGTACATTAATTAGGAAAAATGCCATCGAAAATCCTAAATAATGCTCGCCGCCACACCGATAGACCGAACCTTTTTCAGTGTTGCCAAAACCCCCCAAATTTGTGCTGGTATGCCGGGCATTGCCATCTATGTGCCACAAAATGGAGAATGAACAATATGAACCGTAATGTGAGCATATCAACTTGAAAATAATTAACTTTGCCCGTCGTGACATGAATGCTTAAAACTTACTTTTTTCGTGTGACCGATAGCCCAGACTTGTACTCGCGTAACAAAAATGCAAAAATTTAGGGTTTTTTTTATCGTCGCACCGATAGAAATTAGGAGATTTTGGTGACGCTCATTGGTGTTCCGATGGGAATAGTTTATAATTTTTGGTGACGAAATAAAAAAAAAATCGAGACATTGGTGAAGGGGTATAGCTTCGAGTTTTTTGTGTTATTAACTCCATTAATTGCGACAACCTAATAACCGTCCTTGCCCCCTCTTCATGTACATATGCTTGAGCCCAATAACCTTATAAGGTATAAGAACATAGTAAAAACGAGAAAAAGTGATTTCTATTTTTATTTCGAAGGTGGATTTATATCGAAACAAATGTCCTAAGCACGCGAGCTGACATCTTTCCGATTTTGTTTGCTTTTTCGAGCACTTCCCTTGTGTTTACACCGGAAATATCAGTCAATGCCCCCCTGGAAAGTTCAAGTACTGGAGAAAAGATTTCTCAACTAAGCCCCTTTTAGCTCCTAATTAACCCCTCATTTAACGGTCGAAAATCGGCTATTGTGATGTAGAGAGAGGCGCTTGTTCCTTTTGCTATCTTCAAAGACGGTAGGTTCTCTTGTCAATAATTTCCATCTATCTTCAAAGGAAGGCCGAATGGCGGCTTGCCTCCTCCTCATCGTCGCGCAAGTAAAAACACAAAACCCTTTTCGCGAGTTCCATTCACATCGGGAGGGCGGTCGGTCGGTCCAGCTTATTTTGCACGCTCCCTGATGGGAGCACCGCAGCTAGCCTTTTGCGATGCGGGGTTTTTGGCCGGACCGATGTCAAACGTAATGATGTGATTGATGGTCGGTCGATAGTTAACCAAGTAGGTCATGCGTCGCGTCGCGAGCGCGCAACAAGAGCCCAATACATTTTTCCGAAGAAATTGCCAACGGGAAACCTGAAACCAAGCCCGTTAATGGATCAAATTGGACATATCTTCACTTAAAAGCTTAAACCAATGAGTTATACATCGTGAGATTCCTTCGTCGGAACATGAACAGATTGGGGGTGGAGCGGGAACAGATATTATTAGGTTAGAAGTGGAGCACCAATCAACCATTGGTTCTGATACGTTTCGAAAGCCCGATACCTTATCCCGCGGAAGAGGCCAAAAGAGAACATAAATCCGAGCCTGTCAATATATCCGGTTGACCCACCTTCATTCTAAAGTTTAAGCCAAAAAATTATGGGCCACTTAGAATATGTCAACTACTTCATACCGCACTAATTATCCGACATGTGTATCTCAACACGTTGAATCCTCAACGAGAGTCTCGGTGTATTACCTCGCGCTTCCACCGTATTCATGCCAAACCATGCTCTCTTGTGGGCCAAGCTGCAAAAACCGTGACTTTGCATAAACTTTTGAAGGTTGGAAGACCCGCTTTCTCCACCTTTTTACCCCCCCGCCTTTCACAAGTGCGACTTTGAGTGGGGAGGTGGGCTTTGTGCTGGCTTCTGTTTTAACCTTTTCCTTTTGCTTCCCCGCGTCTTTTTGGGTGGCGTGGCTCCGCCTTTTGCTTTGTTTTCCTTCCTTTGAGCTTTGGGGACTTCGAGGGGGATGCGAACTCCGAGCTTTTCGAGCTTTAACGCCCGCAATTTGACCCCCTTTGTCGTTTTCCGGTTGGTGAAAGGGCTTTGGCGCTTCGGGAGATTTGCTTTCCCGAGTTATAATGGTGTTCTGCCTTTTGGGACTCTCATCACGATAAGGTCCCTCCTATCTCCCTCCCTCCTCTCTCGAGTCTCTCTTCCTCGCTTGCTGCGGTCAAAAGGAAGGAAGCAGAGCACGGAAGCAGTCTTTTTGCCATAATCATGATGAGATTAGTGACTAATGATGGAGAGATTATGATGTGCTTGCCAGCTTGTTGTCAAGGCTCGATTGTGTAAACTCCAGGGCAATCATCCATTGATCATTTCTTGGAGCTTGAGCTAGGTCCCAAGTGGTTTGTACTTTTGATAGAGGGAAAACGAAATAAATGGTCTATGAACTTTGGCCTCAGGTATGATTTTATCTCCGAATTTTTAATTTGTTCAACATTGTTCATGAACTTTACTCCTATGTGTAATGTGATCCCTGGATCTTAAATTTTTAGTACATGTTTAATTTAATTCCTAAATTATATAAAAATGTTGAATATTGTCCATTCATTAATTCAAGCTCAATGACATATTTGAACATTTTCATTAAGTGCACGGACTAAAGTGAACATCTACAAAAAGTAGATGAATCATATTGAACAAATTAAAAATTTAGGGACCGCATGACACATTGGGTAAAGTTCATGGGCTATATTGAACAAATTGAAAGTTCAGAGACAATATTGCATATTAAGCCAAAGTTCAGAGATTATTTGTGTCATTTTTCCCTTTGTTTTAGTATGTTAAACACATACACTTCATTCAAAAGGATTGCCATTGAATTCTCTAATCAACTTGGGAAAAAAGGAAAAAAGAAATCTCTTTGATAGCAAAATTATGCTAACAACAAAAGAAAGGAACCTTTTCCTCTCACAAAGAAAAACCGGTAGTTTAGTTGATTTTTTTTGAGTGGTTGTAACATACACCCCGACATATATATATATATATATATATATATATATATATTTCACAAGCGACCTTATTTACCGTTGATTGGAGAGAGAGAGAGAGAGACTAATTAAGACCCTTAAGTCAATGATGGTTAAGATTACTTGTGTGAAGTTCTTTTTTACACTTATGGGGTGTGCTTTGGGGGCTTAAGCTTATGGTCTTTACTATGATAATCGAAAGCTGGATAATCACTATCAACGACTTCAAATGCAAACATTCCACTTTGTAAAAAATAAGGTTGAGGCATGAGATATCAAAATTATTCACAAGACCTCGTGCTCATATATATTGGGGCGCGCGCACACACACACAAAGAAAGCTGTATAAAAAGTGAACAAGAGTTACGATTAAAGCTTAAACTTATCGAATAATGTCAAAGTGGATTGGCTCAGCTGATCAGGTTCGAACTCTCTGCGCATCATATACCCAAGTTCGAATCCCGCTGCCAGCAAATCCCCTTTGGCAGGCAACATGTAAATCCACTTTAAGAACTTCTAGGCCTGCCGCATGCTTTTGACATCGACATGAGGTGATCACTTCCTCCTAAGGAGGCCAGCCGTCTCCCGACGAGATCGCGAATTCGATCCGCCTTTACGGGGCGGGTCTTCCGAACGGCTCGTGCCACGTTACCCCGGGGGCCATCACGACCGTCCACCGGCGCCGGTCGCCTCCCCTCGCCGCCTTTCGATGCCCGTCGAAAGGCGAAAAAAAAAAAAGAAAGCACGACAAAAAGGAAAGAGGGCGGAGGGGTGGGGCCGAGGTCCAATCGTAAATTTGACACGAGAGAAAAGGGGAGGAGGAGGAGGAGGTGGTGGAGGAGGGCAGGGGATGAGGAGAGGCTTGAGGCTGAAGCCGCAAAGAGAAGATTATCATCATGCCCATCATCTCCGACACTTGTCGACCATGTCATCCTCGTTCCTCGTTCGTTCATCCATCCCCCTCCACCGCCGCCCCATCCCCGGCCCCTCCCGCTACCATATAACCCCACCCCCTTCCCATCTCCACCGGACTCCCCCACCCTCCCTCCTCCGCCGCCGTTGCCGTTTCCGAAACTCGAAACTTCCAAATCTTCCCTCCGACACCCAAAGACCAGGATCCCATCGAAACAGGGGACAAAGGGGCCAAAAGGGTGCGTCTCCCCCGAGCTATGAGAGTTCCCGTCACTTCCCAGCCGCAAACAACCGCCGCCGCAGCCGCAGCCGCCGCAGCCCAGTCCCTCAAGCCCGCCTCCGCCGCTGCTCCCCCGCCCCTCTGCTACGAGCCCACCTCCGTCCTCGACCTCCACAGCCCCGCGTCGGAGAAGCACCCCGAGGTCTCCGCCCCGATAGGGGGCGGCGGCGGCGGCGGCGGCGGCGACGGCGAGGATGGGCCCGCCGTCCTCCATTGGGACGAGCATGTGCTCCAGGGTCTGGACTGGGACTCCATTATGAGGGACTTGGGCCTCCACGACGATTCCGTCCCTCCCTTCAGGGCCAACCCTCACTTCTGCCCCTCCGACGCCTTCCCCCCGCCGCCGCCGCCTCCACCCCAGCACCAGCAGCAGCAGCAGCAGCTGCAGCATCAGCACCACCACCACCACCACCTCGAGCCGCCGGGTCACTTTCTCCCCCACGACTTCGCCCTCTCCGACGCCTACCCGAACCCGCTCGACTCGTGCGCCGACTCCCCCGCCGGATGGAACGGCGGCCTCGGGCCCGATTTCTTCGGCGAGCTGATCCAGGCCGCCGAATGCTTCGACTCGAGCGAGCTCCAGCTGGCGCAGATGATATTGGCGCGGCTCAATCAACGGCTCCGTTCTCCCGCCGGCAAGCCCCTCCAGCGAGCCGCCTTTTACTTCAAGGAAGCGTTCCAGTCGCTGCTTCTCCTCCAGTCCGGCTCCAACCGGGCTCCGGCTCGGCTCTCCTCTTGGCCGGACATCGTCCAGACGATCCGAGCCTACAAGGCCTTCTCCGGTAACTCTCCGATCTCCATGTTTACGCAGTTCACGGCGATACAGGCCCTCCTCGAGTCGTTCGACGGCTCCATGCTCTTCCACGTCGTCGACTTCGACATCGGCTTCGGTGGCCACTACGCTTCGTTCATGAAGGAGATCGCGGAGCGAGCCGACTCGTGCAAGGTCCAGCCGCCGATCGTGAGGATCACCGCCGTCGTGCCGGAGGAGTTCGCGATCGAGACGAAGCTCATCAGGGACAACCTCTCGCAGTACGCGCACGAGCTCAAGCTCCGGTGCGACGTCGAGTTCGTCCTCGTCCGCGCCTTCGAGATGCTGTCCTTCAAGTCCATCAGGTTTGTCGATGGGGAGAGCCTGGCGGTCCACCTGTCGCCGGCGATCCTGCACCGCCTCGGGCCGGCGAGCAACGTCGCGAGGTTCCTCGGCGACGTCCGGCGGCTGAACCCCAGCATCGTCGTGTTCGTCGACACCGAGCCGTGGGCGGACGCCGCCCCCCAGGCGTCGTTCAAGAGGAGCTTCCTCGGCTGCTTCGAGCACTACGCGACCGTGTTCGAGTCCGTGGACGCGGCGACCGGCGGCGGGGACTGGGCGAGGAAGATCGAGGCGTACCTGCTGCGGCCGAGGATAGCGGCGGCGGTGGAGGCTGCGGCGGCCAGGAGGGCGGCGCCGCCGTGGAGGGAGGCGTTCCACGTGGCGGGGATGAGGGCGGTGCGGCTGAGCCAGTTCGCGGACTACCAGGCGGAGTGCCTGCTGGGGAAGGTGCAGGTGAGGGGGTTCCACGTGGCGAAGCGGCAGGCCGAGCTGGTGCTGTGCTGGCACGACAGGGCCCTCGTCGCCACGTCAGCGTGGAGGTTTTAGTTTTCGCTTAGGAGCGAGGGGGGCGTGGTGGTGGCGGGGTTAAGGGTCCTCGAGGGTTCCGTTAATTGCACAATAGTCCCCGTTGACCCGATTTTTTCGTTTCTTCTTCTTCCTTTCTTCCTTTTTTTTTTTTTGTGGTGATGATGGTGTCTTATTGGGGTGTGATTTCGTCTTTCCTGGTTAAAAGCTCTCGACTTACTTGCATATATAAAATCCAAACACAAACATGTTTGGTGGGTATACATCATAGGGTTTTTCGTCCCTTTTCTTCTCATCCTCGACCTTCTCCGTGTTGTCGTCCCCCCCCCTTAATTTTATTCTAATTTTCATTTCTGGCCTTTCCTTTTCTTGTATCGATGCTCCGAGCAGAGAGGGTATGGAAACCGGACGACATGATAGTAGTATCGACTAAGGTAAATCGAGAATGCGCGGTTAAATCGGTGAGAAAGCCAATGTCTATCGTGGGAGAAAACGAGGAATAGAAGGAGGAGGAGCCGGCACGTGCGAGCACGTGACGACACTATTGCTGTTGTGGTTGTCTGAATTTTTCGTACCCGAGTTTAGATGTGGTTGTCCTCTTTCTGTTGGTCATGTGATTCGAGTGACCTTGAGGTTGATGGACTTCCTACTTTTGATAGACGATATTCCGAGGAATTCGACAAATTTTAAGGAGTGTCGCGTCGTCGGCTTAATATGCGCGGACAAGACATGAGATTGATTATTCGATGGGATGACCAGGAAGTGCGCCGAATCAAACATCGACCAGAGGTTTTTAGAAAGTGCTGCTGACTTGCTGTAGTTCCAGTTCACAGCCCACGCGTATTTCATGGCGATTTCTGTCCAACCCATCACCATCGGTTGACATGGATGCAATGGAGTCTGCATAAGGTGACTTGATGGAGACTGAATCATTATGGGGATCGAAAATTTGCAACATTAGGACGAAGATGGGGCAAGACTCAGAGCCGCCAACCGTGCTCAGGGCCGAAAGTATTTTGCATGACAATCGAAAAACAACCGCCACTTCAACGACGCGACTTTCTTCTTGCGAGCGAGTTGACAAGCTTTCGTATGCTGAGGATGTTTCATCTCCTTGCGCCTGCGCATACACAGATGGAATCTCTAGATGTGCACGATCATGTGTAGGCATTGCTGAAACAGAAAGAAAACAAGTGCATAAAATCAAACTCAACACAACCTCGAGAAGCAGCAAAATCATATGCCCGAGATGGTAACTCCAACATCGATTCGACTGCACATAATCTTAGCCGTCTTTCTTTAGGTTCGCCGTCCCTCCTAACGACCATAGAATGACCAAACAAAACTCCAGTTGAAAAAGAAAAAGACAAGTATTCATAGGAATACAAAGAATTGGGCAAGAGATCACACTGCTTCATGATACAAAGAATTACGGATGGCAGCACTTCACAAGAAAAAAACGAAAGTGCGATAGTGTTGTAACCTCCAGATCCGTCCTCATCTGCTCTGGCCAGTTAGTGTTACAAGCAATGTGCATGTTGTCTACTATGGCTCAAACTTAAGAAGAAACTATGTATACTAGAATTACAGTTACAGAAAGAAAGGGGTCAAGGGTATAAGATTAGTGAGACCAAGGAGATCCGTGTTGAGTCGCCATCAATAGAATAGTTTGACAAGGTCTATGTTATTTCTGCTGCATACTGTGTTTCATTATTCTCAAGAGAAACTCTCTCCTCCTTCAACTGTTCTCCTCACTTCCGTGTGATTGAAGGACTGAAGTGGAGTTGTGTTCAAGGTTAGCGACTGCATCAGGGCCGCAGATTCGGGTTAATTCCTCCTGTTAAGCAAGAATCAAAACATAAATAAAAAAGATGCACAGAAACAGGTGTGAATAATGAAATTTGTCCATTTGCCAGCTCTGCACTATCTGCCAGCACTAAGATAGAGTGGGTAATTCGAGAGTGTTGGTAAAATAAGAACGAGAGAACTGAATGCAACAGTCTGCTCTATCCAAAACCTTGATAGCACTGTTCTCAGATGTAAGTTTCTCGCATTCCTCTGAAAGCCTATGAAGCTCATCTCTCAAAGTGCGATTCTCATTGCTTAGTGTCTCCACCCGTGCCTGTAGTTCTTCGCACTCCGCCTTTACCAAAGAGAGATAAAGTTATGTATAAATCAGACAAGCGGCTAATATGATGAACAAACATTATCACAGAACTCAAGTATCGACATAATGATAAAAATTAAGTGCACCGAAATCAATGACTTCATACCACAGTTACTATTTATTAAAAAGAAAAACTACAAAAGCGGGGTACTTTGATTTTTTTTTTGGTAAGGTGGGGTACTTTGATTTTATTAGTGTAAGTAGGGATAATGATACAAACAGTCCTTGAACTTTGGCCTGATGTACAATGCAGTTCCTAAACTTTTAATTTATTCAATATAATCCATGAACTTTAGCCTAATATTCAATGTGGTTCTTAAACTTTTGATACATGTTTAATATAATCTATGAACTATATGAAAATATTCAGTGTAGTCCCTACGTTAAAATTAATGGAAGGATTACATTGAACATTTTCATATAATTCAGGAACTAAATCGAACATGTATCAAAAGTTCAAGGACGACATTGAACAAATTAAAAGGTTAAAGACTACATTACACATTAGGTTAAAGTTCAGGGACCCCATTGAACAAATTAAAAGTTTAAAGACCACATTGCATATTAGATCAAGATTCAGGGACTGATGGTGTCATTTTACCATGTAATTATTGGAAAGGACCAGTTCACCCACGTAAAATTCTGACAATTCCCAAATACAAGTACAATGATAACAAAATAAAGTGCAAACTGGATGCGTAAGGACTGCACATGTGCCTATTGAGATACAAGGAGCTTCGTTGCAGAAGGTTAACTGGGAAACACAAGGAACATAACAAATACAAAAGCACTCGAATGTGCATCATACCTGCTTTCGTAGTCTTGACCTTCTAGCTGACTCCCTGTTAGACTGCTTCCTTCTCTGCCTTTTTAATTCACGTTCATCCTGTCAAGTTATAAAAAAATTAAGAAAAAGTTCATCCGTATCAGCATGCCACATTAAAGACAATATGCTTGGTAGGATAGCAAAATCCTGTAAAAACATGTCGATAAACAAATCAATAGCCAGGCAGATGCCTCATGAGAGGATCAAACATCTATCGAACCCATCCGGTCCATGTTACCTCCAGATTGGGAATGACCAATCCAAGGGAAAGCTGACACCATCTCATGACCATTACTTCCTCAAACTACTTTTCTCTGTTTTTTGGGGTATCGTTTACTTAAAAGAGAAGGGGGTCAGTAAAGTATATTTTCTTTGTAAGCACACGCTATCAGTTGAATCTATAATATTAAGAGCTTTGAGCACACAAATGTCAAAGTGGCTCATCACAACAATGTGGTAGCAACACAGTGTAACAAGCCAATCACAAATGGGTGGTTTCAAAATTTAAGTATCATGTAGGATCACAAGCATATTATGTGGACAATATGATTGGTCGATTATACCATATCAGCCAAGTGACCGACACATAAAATACTTTTTCTACTACATGAAAAGAAGGAAAAAAGGACTTTTTTTTGCTTTATTGTTGGTTTGTTCTTCATTATTTATCAACGATGGAAAAATGTCAGCACGCTTAAGATGATCCTAGTTCCAGTACCGTACTTGGACCCATTGATCAGGCATCATTCCTGTTGGGACAAGAGCTGATGAAGCAACGCCAGTATTTGGCCTGATCTTTGCAGCTCCACTAGCAGAGGATGCATTCCACAAATCCATTCCGATATTCAAATTAGTTGCAGGAGTGGCAACTACAGGCTTCCCTGTTACAGAAGCTTGCATTATTGCCGTATTATTTTGCGCATTAGCTCCTGTAAAAAACCACCATGGTTAGAGACTTCAACATATAGTAAGAAAATTCGCAGTCTTTAGCTTTGAAAGAAAAGTGAGATATATACCATCTGCAAGCATCTGATCAAAGCTTCCTTTCTTACCTGCAGCGAATTCCTGAAGAATAATTGGAGCATTTATAATTAGCGCATGTCAACGACCATCTCAATCTATCGATGAATAAAAAACCTAAGCTCCCAGAATAAGTATAACTCAACATGGATTACAAATGCTTCAGACAGAGTTCACCACTACAAGAATGCGTCGTTACAGTGTTCCAGTACGCACCAAAAAAATGATGTTCAAGACACACCTGTTGGCTGTTGTCCTCATTTCCATCAGATGAACCCTCACTACCACTATCAGCACTGCGAACAAGCAAAGACATTATCTGACCCAACAAATTCAAGCAGCTCTTCTATCCCAGATCTGAGAAAGGAGAGCAACTATACCAACCTCTGGGATGCCCCATCATTTCCTGAGCCTGAAGTAGCCTTTACAACATCTGCAGCCTTCCCACCAACCAAACCGCTGTTTCCAGAAGTTCCTTTGGATTTTTTAGCTGAAGCTCCATCTCTTCCATCAGCACCTTTCCCATCTGGTTCTACATTGGTTTGTGCTGCAACTGGAGTCTACACAAGTAGCAATGACAGATTAATCTAATGAGATGGAAGCTTTCCTCTAATCAGATGGAGAGTCTCCTCCTACTCTTTGTTCGTTCATAAATTCCCACGTTTTCTTTTCCTGGTTTGCATTAGAAAGAGAACCACTAGGTGTTCAGGAGCATGTTCCAATCTAGTCAAGAGAGAAGATACTACCGGAGCCATATTAGGATGAGCATAAGGAGGATATATGGCAGGGTACGGCACTGGCGTGCCATATGGTGGGATCAAAGGATGCTGCACACATTTCAAAAAAAATAAAAATATATGAACTTGTCTCATCCATCCAAACTAACAGCAAAGTTGTATGTTAGTGCAAATATTACAGGCACATTGTTTCCAAATAAAGAGGAAATTCACCTGGCTTCCCCATAGATAAGGATGAGGGCCTGGAGAAGCAACAGTAGAAGCAAAAAAAGGCGGTGGTGTGGCTCCAGGGCCATAGTAAGCCTAACAAGGAAGTTGATAAATAACTTATCAGGACATCACCTGCATTTTCTCCACATATAACCAGACTTGCATATCAAAAGAAACCCAAAAAGTTTCTGCTAAGGACCTGCATAGGACTTGACCAATCAGGATATGATGGTGTAGTTGGTATTTCCTGCATAGGAGACGCTGACATCAAATACCTTCTTCCAGAAGGATAAAAGTTGCACATCGCTTAGCGAAACATAATCCTGATATCATACCTGAGTTGAAGAAGTAGGTTTGGAAGGCTTAGGAGTTGTGCTTTCTTCCCCGGTCCCCATTCAGGAGAGATCCCAAAACCTTTTAATGGTCAATTGTCCCCAGCTAATCACACTTACACTTTGTAATATCTATGAGACACCTGCAGGCATCATTGAGTAGAATTAATCACACATAAACAACTCTTCCATGGTATATCCGTCAGCTCTTTAGTTGATAACAAACAGAAAATCCACTCCACCACGTCGGCAGCTCCCTTTCCTAATGCATGCATTCCACATAACAAAAGATCCAGGAAAGACCTCTAATTATGCATGCCCAAAAGAAGAAGAGACCGACCAACTACATCTCTCTCTCTCATATACATACATACATATACATATATATATATATATATATATATATATGGGGTATGGGTATGTGCTCGAGTGCATGAGCATGCCCCCCTCCATGATTGTATTAACATGTTAAAGACCAAACATATCATCAAACAACTCCAGATCATTGTGCATCAACTTGAGGGTCCAAAGAACAATGGTACTACTACATATCCAAACAATACGATCAAACAGTATCAGAGTGACAAGAGCAATCAGCAAAATGGCCAGTCTGCAATACATTAATGGGCACTTCTACCTTTAAGATCCACAATAATCAACAGACAGGATCGGGCAAATAAGATGCTACAGGAGCTTATTCTGCAAATTATAATGAGCAATTGAACAAGAAAAAGTAATTTCATCCCCTAGACAAAATCAGGAAGGAAGTCACATCCAAAGCACAGGACCGGCTGTTCTTCTATTTTGTTCCATCTTTTTGACCATCAAGGAATCCTGAGCTGAAAACTCCTTTTTTTCTTTTTTATCACAGCAAGCATAGTCATTAATTTCAGCCAGCCATGATCGGTATATCTTGATTCAATTCAATTAAAGGTCCACGCAATATGTAACTGTTAGGCGGATATTTGAAACATTGAATCGTGAACGAATCTGCTGATTGATCTGAATCCGTGGGTTCATCATTATACATCATATTTAACCTATCAAATGATGCAACAATAGATTCCGATAGCTTAACACCGTAAACTAAGTTCTGCCCATGAACGATTGCTCTGTATGTTTAAATGCAATACTTGACAATGCGCTGCACGGACTACGGATCAGCCCATTTACTCTAAAGTTGTAACTGAGAGATCCTACTCTAAAACTTCTTATTCCACAAAAGATATATTTCACACGACTCGTAAATTTGAGATTTCATGTTCGCCATCCTTATTTCGATTCGACAATTCCAAGAGCGAGGTTACAACAGCGGCATCGGTCTGCAACCCCTCCAATTTCTCCACAAAGCCAAATCTAACTCTCTCTCGAGAGAACCACTACATAGTACATAACTTCCTTAACAGTCGCAGCATCAATGCCAAAGCTCTCTCTACCGTCCCAAAAATTTAGATGGACAGTAGCCCCCTCGCACAAAATCTTGTGAAGGACGCTTCCCGACCGTTGCGACCTCTGACCGGTACGAAATCCGATAAGAACATCCTTCTACAAACTGCCGAGTCTCCGGCTAACTTCCCCGACAAGTATCCCCGAGACGCCCGAAGAGCAAATCCAAGACACCGAAAGAAACCAGAGCAGCAGCAGCAGAACACGTCCACGTGAAGTCAAGCCCAAATCTCCCTCCCACCACACGAATCCCAACCACCGCACATGACGAAACGCTCGACAGACAAATTTTGCTCGCCGTCGAGCAGCGCCGCCGTCACGCCCGGCCCCGGCACGAAATTGGCGCCGGAGAAAAAACAACCGCCGACGGAGAGAAACTTATCCACACCCGGCACGCGCGCGGCGCACGCATACGGGTACGGAGATAGAAAGAGACAGAGAGACGGAGAGAGAGAGAGAGAGAGAGAGAGACCTGGTTAGAGAGAGAAAGAAATCCAGCTGGAATCCCACGAAGCTACTAGAAACTTCCTCCCTTCGAAACAACCTCCTCCTCCTCCTCCTCCTCCGACGAGTCGGATCCGAAACGCTCGACGATCAGGGCTCGAGCGCGCACCCTCCGACCAATCGCCGAACGCGCCAACGGACGAACCACACCCGCGACACCACCAAGGCGGACGGACGGACGGACGGTCGGGCGGAGATTGACGGGCGGTCCTCGTCGCAGCCGCGGCTGCAGCGCGCGCGCACACGAAGCAGCGTGCCCGGGCGAGCGACAGACAGGAGCGGGGGGCAGAGGAGAGAGAGAGAGGGAGAGGGAGAGAGAGAGAGAGAGAGATCGTGCGATGGCCCGTTTCGCGACGTGGTGTGGCCGTGTCCGATAGGGCGGTGACTTAGGGTTTCGCTGGGCCGACACGTGCGGGGGGTGCCACGGGATCCAGCTGTCCACGTCCCATAGGGCCGTGCCCCACCAACCCCCGCCCCAAACCCCCGCGCTCCGACTCATCGGGTGGGCCCCGCCGGTCTGGATAATCCCCGATATATTTTCCAATTAATAATTGGCGGGTGCGTGCGCTGGCGCATTATCTGCTCCGCCGTAATTATAATAATCGGTCGTGGGAGAGCTTTCGCGTCCTTGTCCCCCCCCCGGTCCGCGCGCGCCCCCCCTGCCCACGCCAGGTGCAGCCGGGGATCGCCCGCGCCTGGCCCAACCGACCCCGACCAAACGAATCAACGCCCCGTCGCGCGTGGACCGAAATCTTTCTTTTGCGGTCGAATGTATGGGACTAGGAGGATACAATAGCGAGGGGGCAAAGAACAAATAAAAAATGAAAAAAAATTTTGGGATTGGGTAGAGCTTTGACAACGATAAGAAAATAGGTTTAATGCAATAAAAGGCGGGAAAAAAAAAATAACAGTCCCAAATTATGGATTTGAGATTTTTTGTAAAACGGAAATTAATATCGGTAAATGTGGCGCGAACGTATTAGTTTATAATTCCTGGTGACATTTATCGTAAGAAAATTAAAGTAACTATAATAAGTAGGGAAAATATCACCAAAAACCTTAATTTATGTCCATTGCGATACATTTACCAAAAACTTTATTTTGTGATACCAAAAACCTCAATGTGATACATTTACCTTCCGTTAGAGTTATGTTAAAAATATACGTTAAAAACTCTAACACGGTGCTGACGTGGCGGCGCTCGCGTGGCGCCACGTAAAAAAAAATTTAAAAAGTCATTGTTCATCATCTTCTCGGTCGGCTAGAACTCTTCCAAAGCTCGTCCGGTCGCTGCCCACTGCCGCCTAGACCTCCGGGAGCTTCGTCGTAGCTATTGACCATGGTGGCCGCGAGCTCGAAGTTTGGCCATGGCCGCTCGGCTCGAAGCTTGGCCATGGCCGCTCGACTCGAGCTTTGCCATGGTGGCCGCTCGAGCTCAAAGCTTGGCCGAAGTGGATCTTTGCCTTCCGGAAGCTTTGTCTCCGCAAGCTCGAAGCTTGGCCATAGTGGTCGCTTGAGCTCGAAGCTTGGCCGAAGTAGATCTTTGCCTTTTGGGAGCTTCATCGCCGCGAGCTCGAAGCTTGGCCATGGCGGCCACTGAAGCTCAAAGCTTGGCCGAAGTGGATCTTTGCCTTTCAAGAGCTTCGTCGCCGCGAGCTCGAAGCTTGGCCATGGCTGCCGCTCGAGCTCGAAGCTTGGCCGAAGTGCATCTTCGCCTTCCGGGAGCTTCATCACCGTGAGCTCAAAACTTGGCCATGGCCACTCCGCTCGAGCTTAAAGCTTGACCATGGCGGTCGCTCGAGCTTAAAGCTTGGCCATGGCGGTCGCTCGAGCTCGAAGCTTGGCCGAAGTGGATCTTCGCCTTCCGAGAGCTTCATCGCCGCGAGTTCAATGCTGCTCGCGGCGATGAAGCTCTCGGAAGGCGAAGATCCACTTCGGCCAAGCTTCGAGCTCGAGCGACCGCCATGGCCAAGCTTTGAGCTTGTAGCCACCATGGCCAAGCTTCGAGCTCATGGCCGTCATGGTCAGCAGCTACAACGAAGCTCTCGGAGGTCCATACTGGTAGTGTGCAGCGACGAACAAGCTCCGAAAGAGCTCTGGCCGAGTGAGAAGATGATGAACAGTAACTTTGAAGATGATGAACAATGACTTTTTTGAATTTTTTTTTCTGATGTGACTTCATGTTAGCGCCACGTCAGAATTTTAACGGAGATTTTTAATAGAACCATAATGGAGGATAAATGTGTCACAATGTGAATAATTTGAGATTTTTTATATCAAAAAAAAGTTTGGGATAAATGTATAATAATGAACATAAGTTGAGATTTTTGGTGGTCTTTTCTTTAATAAGTATTTGTAAGTGTAAGGTGCAAAAAAGTGTTTTATGCAATGGATAGTTTTCTATTTGCGATGATGCAATATCATCGACCAATCATCTTTATACCTACACGTGTATTATGAATCTCATCCTATTTGGTCCATTCGCGCATACATCTTGCTTTTGATTAGTCGGTTACATCACATGTCACTATCATGTAAAAGATCTGTTGCATAAACTATGCATTTGGGTAAGTCACGCCTCTCTTCCTTTTCATCTTCACTTTACTTATGAAAAATAATAAGAATAATAACATTATTAGAGTTATATATAGTTTTTGTCCTCTGAATTATACTATTTTATACGATGTGATGCTCTACCTTTATTTTTACGCAGTCAATTCCTGTGTTTCTTTTCGATTCGTGCAATGGTTTGCCTTTTTAAATGGCTCCATTACCAACACTAATAAATTGATGATATGGCATCGTTGATGCGGAACATAATGGACATCGGGTGCTGAATTAGCGAACAATAGACAAGGGTAAAATATTTCTACATACAAGAGAAAAGGGGAAGAGGGAATTAAAAAGAGGCCGACGAAACTTCCGGCAACCCTTGCCGGACACGGTTGAGGTGAGGGTTAGTGCGACGCCCTAATAAGGATCGTACAATCTCACTCTCGCCATTTTGCGAGGATCGTAGGACCCTATCAGTGATTATCGCGGGCTATTTTGACAACCCTTGTCCGACTTCGATACTTAGTACCCTCCCTTCACCCGGATGAGGATCGTGGGACTCTTGCTGGTTGCTAGATGGACTCGGTTGCTCCTCCCCTCCCTCCCTTTCTTTTCCACTCTACTGTCTTCCTTTTCTTTACTTTTTTCTTGCTGGTCGTTCGTTCGTCGATACGGCGCTCATTTGAGGCTCCATCGACCTCACGTGTTCGTTTTGTGCCCGATCTTTGATTCGATAGTGTCAATGCAAGGACATGATCACGCAAAGGAAAGAAATATAAAACTCGATTGCACAAAAATGTAAGACAAACGGACAAATTGTACCAATAATGAAACTTTCTTTTTTTTGTTCAGTCACTAATAATGAAACTTAAAAAGCTAAAACCTGTACTTAACCTTTATTATTATTACACCCATTATGGTTAATTAATTTTTTTTCACCCTGTCATCGTGTTTTCTAATACTTAAGACAACAATGACATGTACAAAATTAATTACTTTAAGACACTGAGGGTGCGTTTGGTTAAGCATTTGGAATGCTACTTTGGGAATGCAATTGCTTTTGGGTGAAAGCCCTTTGTGGGAAATGCAAATGGCGTTTGGTAAAAACTCATTTGCAAAGCTACTTTGACCCAAGTGGGTGTTTGGTTAATTTTTTTTACAAATGGGCTTTGGGGGGTTTTTATAAAAAAAAGGCAAAAATACCCTTCGCCGGCTCCGGCGAAGGACTCCGGCTCCGGCGAAGGGCTACGGCCGCCGGCGAGCCAGATCTGGCGCCGGCGGCCATCGCCCGTTGCCGAGCGACCCCCGGCGAAGGGCTACGGCCGCCGGCGAGCCAGATCTGGCGCCGGCGGCCATCGCCCGTCGCCGGGCGACCCCCGGCGAGGTCGCCTGACCCAGGCGACGGCCGCCCGGGGTCAGGCGACCGCCCAGGCGTGGCCGCCTGGGTCCCGCGACCTCAGGCGGCCGGCGGCCTGGGTCGCGCGACCCAGGCGGCGGTCGGCCTGGGTCGCGCGACCCAGGCCGACGGCCGCCTGAGGTCGCGCGACCCAGGCCGACGGCCGCCTGAGGTCGCGCGACCCAGGCCGACGGCCGCCTGAGGTCGCGCGACCCAGGCCGACCGCCGCCTGGGTCGCGCGACCCAGGCCGCCGTCGCCTGAGGTCGCGGGACCCAGGCGGCCACGCTTGGGCGGTCGCCTGACCCCGGGCGGCCGTCGCCTGGGTCGGGCGACCTCGCCGGACCTTCGCCGTCGCCGGCCCTTCGCCCTCGCCGGAGTCCCTTTGGTGAAGAAGATGAATAGTAACGCGAGGGTAAAACCGGAATATTAAAGTTTGAGTGAGGGTAGTTTGGGAAGTATAAAAATAATTTTGGCATTTGGTTCAAGGCTGAAAGTCCAAAGCTAGTCCCGGCCAGCTTTGGGCTTTCAGCATTGAAAATGCTAGTTTTGAGCATTTTCAATGCTCAATGCTAGCCGTTTGGTTCAGCATTTTTGGGAAGGGGCTTTCGGGGCTGAAAGCCCCTTCCCAATGCTGAACCAAACCCAGCCTGAATCCCTAAACACGACAGCCAAGAGCAGACCAGGGGAGTGATTCGCGGGGCTACTACTGTTGCCCCCACTTACATTTTTAAATTTTTTCTAGATTGTACTTTTTAAACAATATTTAAAACTTTGAAAATTTCTTCAGTAAAGCATATATTGAATTCTAACAAGGATTGATTAGTCAAGATTAATATTGCCTTTTATTTTGCTCTCACAATATAAGAGAATAAGGATGGCAAAATTCGTGTGAAAACTTATTTTTGCCACAAGAACTACGCATTGCTAAGTTTCTAAAACATTGTACTCGATGTCTGAATAATATAAGCTATTTTTTGTACCTAATTTGGTGGGTATCATTTGTTGCACCGAGCAAACGTTCTAGATCCGTTCTTGCATGTGAACACCAATGCTTGTGCAAAGGAAATAGTTAAATGGATCCACTGGATATGAGAGATGCTCGAGCTACGTTTGGTAGCCTAAATTTAAGTTTGGTTGTCCAATTGGGTGTTTGGCAACGTCCTCCGGATTGCATAAACCCGGATAAAATGTAGGACAAGAAATCCGGAGTAGGGGTGGGATAAACCCGGATTGGATAATTTTTTTAAAAAAATAACTTAACAAAATGATAAAATAGACACAACACCTTCTTTGTATTTTGTTCCGGTTGAAAACCAGAGAGATGGAGAAGTGGAACCAAAAAGAAGAAAAATAAAGATTTGAACAGATTCCGAACTAGCAATCACAAGGTTGCTCTCACCACTCAATTCCAATCCATCACGGATCGAACAGATTCTGAACTCGCAATCAAGAGGTTGCTCTTGTCACTTCAATTCCAATTTGTCGCCGATCGATACCTCGATTCGGACCCTCCAATCTTCACATAACTAATGTGAATTTCAACCAATCCCATCAACTATTGTATGATAATTTCACTTTTTCATCCTTCGTAGCTATTGGAGTTTCTTCCGGACATTCAATGAAGGTTTTGCACGAGGGACGATCGAATTGGGGATTTTTCTTGGCGTTTGGAGCTGTGGAGGTGTGAGTTATGGTGGATTTCTGGGAGGTGGGATTAAGGTTAGGGTTTTGGGGGTAGTTGGCTTTTAGGTTGTCAAGGTTTGGGAGTTGTGTGCGAGATGGGTGAGAACAATCCTGAGCTTCAGGAAGGGGAAGCTTCCTTTTCAACGAGGAGGATTTTTAAAACATTTAATCCTGTCGTAGGTTACACCAAATATATGATCGGATATTTGGAGGATTTCTAATTCTATCTTATCCTATCCTATCATATCCTAATTCGAAGCTGGACCACTAAACGTTACACCAAACATGGTGTAGCGGAACAGAAACAATCGAGGAAATAAAATTGAAGAGAAATGGAATGGAACGATGGTTCGAGTAAGAATGGAATGGAATGAGAATTGGTTATTGGATTACAAAAAATGTGGAAATGGAACGGATGTTTAGACAAATTTAATTTCGGGTTTTTATCAAAATGATGTATAAGAATTTGCCAAACATAATTCTGAAGCACGGCAAACTTATAAAAAATGATTATAAAACAATTTATTTAACTAAATTTATTAAATTGTGTGTTGACACCTATTTTTAATTTGCCCAAAATTAAGTGCACAAAATTTAGGAATTAATTTTTTAGTTCCTAAAACAAAAAATATATATTTTTATTTAAATGCATTGCATGTAGAAATTAGGCATATTTGTGTTAATAGGGTCTATTAAAATATTAATTTAAAAATGGAAAAAATGAAAAAAATGATGAAAAATGAATAATGAAAAAAATGATTGAAAAAATGATAATAAATAAATAAATAAATCTGATCGGGCCGCACCAAGGCCGGCCCAGCCCGCCCTTTTCTTCCTCTTTCTTCACTCTCCTAGGAGGGCCCAGCCCGTTTTTTCTTTTTTTTCCTCCTCGCGCTGCTGGGCCTATCCCGGCCCAGCACCTTCTCCTCCTTCCTTCTCCTTCGCCGACGTCCCTTTATCTTCCCCTGTTCGCCCCTGCAGCTAACGTAGAATGATGAGCGGCGGAGCAGCTCTGCGCCGTCTCCATCAGGCCAGAGGAGGGCCGGGGGAACATGCCACAGGGACTGGCCATTAAGGCCAGTCCCGTCTTCTCTGTTTCTCGTGCTTTCACTCTCTCTCTTTCTGCATTCACTGAACCGGCCCCCCTTCCCTGCTTTGCTCTGCACCGGCCTAAATGGCCACGAAAGTCACAGGCTAGATAGGCCAGTGCAGGCCTTCATCATGCAGACGCGAGAGCAGGTGAGACACATTGTCGCCGCCTATAAAGGTCGAAGAAGAGAGAGAGAGGCCCGGTCAGCCATTTTCAAAGAAAACAGAGAGAGAGAGAGAGAGAGAGAGAGAGAGAGAGAGAGGAAGAAGAACAGGTCCCACCGTGATCGCCAGCAGCGTTGCCGTCGTCCCCTCAGATCAACCAGAGGTCCCCCTCGGACGCGTCATCGACGGTGAGATTGCCCCCCGGCTCGAACCGACTCTGTTCTCCCCCGTTTTTGCTCCGATTTTGGCCGGGACTCGCGCCGGCCTTGTGGCGCGATTCCCGGCCTATACCGCCATCCCCCGCTGTCTGTGTACCGCTGTCGTAGATGAGGTAAGTCCCTGGAGTCGACCGAGTCGTCGGAACAGCTCGGAATCCTCTTATTTCGGTCACGCCCACCAACTATTTGACAAAAGGCCTCAATGAGGCCGGTTTTTAATTTGGGTCACCGGCCGGCGAACGGCGGTCGGACGGTGACTCTGGTGGGCAGCGAGGCTTGGTGATGGTCCCTGGGGCCTGATCGGGGGCAGTGCTGGTTTGGGTCGGCCGGTGGACGATCAATTTTGACTCCGCCGGCATTCCACTCCCCGCGGGTCTGTAGGTTCGGGTCGGATTCGACCCGAATCAACAGATCCGTTGACTCGGGTTGATTCCGACCGACTCGGATCAATAGATTCGACCCGAGTCGGTTCCGACTGACCCGCATCCAACCCAACCGTTTTTATTTTTATTATTTTATTTTTTAAAAAATATTAAATAATTTAAATAATTTAAATAATTTTAAAAAAGTGGTTTTTCTTCTCCTTTTTCTTTTATGTTTTTAAATTTAAAAAATTTAAAAAGCTATTAAAAAAAATTTTGAAACTTTTTTTTCTTTCTTTCCTTCTTCTTTTTCTTTTTTAGTATTTAGTTTTTCTTTAAATTAATTAAAAAAAACTTAAAAATTAAAAATTTCTTTAAAAAATATATTTCCTTTATAATTTCTTATTTCGATTTTTTTTTATTTTTTCGAATAAAAAATTAATTAAATTTTAAAAAAAATATTTTTTTTTATGTAATTTATCTGAGTGTTTTAATCTTTTGGTGTATTATCGTGTATGCTGTTGTTTTATTTAAATTAGACAAAGCTTAAGGTCGTGTGGTTGTACTTTGCATATTATTTTAGTTACCGTAGCGCTATTATTAAGCATGTTTTTTTTATATACAATTGCATGAGTTTTGTATTTTGAATGTCATCTGACTTATCTATAATTAGAACCCTAGGGCTGCATATCTGTATGACTGTTGATCATTTCTGATTATGCACTCGCTTGATCACCTCACATGTTAGGAGAAAGGTCCTAAAATCAATCCAAACTGTCTGACAAATGTTTTCAAAAATGAACAGGATAAGATGGTATTGAAAGGGCATTAGTTATCCAACTAATGTAACAAAGTCCCCGAATTCAGTTAATCTCTAGTTCGCAGGAATAGGGTGATTCTCTCATCACCTTATTTGGGTTTCTAATCGACCCACCTCAAATCGATTAGTGGCGACTCCTTGGTATAAACCATTTGCATGTTAAATATTTAAATCCTAAGTCGTAATATGGTATGGGCTTGGAAGAGCCCGAGTTAAGTCCTGAACCTAGACTTAGCATATACCAGGCGAGCCTCTCTTATTTTTCGCTTGTCATTCGAAAAGGCTCGGGAGGTCGGTCACGACTGACTGGCGACTCCGCTGGAGACTTGCATTTTTTAAAGTGGGCTTAAGCCAAAAAATTTACCCTATTCAAAATAATTTTTGTTTGGCAGCAAGGACTCCGGGTATGAGCTTGACATTAAGGTGTTATTTGTCTTGGAGGTTTGAATTAGTTGTTTATAAATTGTTGTGTATGTTTTAATGATTTAGCACTGCACTATTACACACACAACCACGCTGCCGGACCCGGACCGCGATAGGGCATTTTAGGATGGTGTTAAAAAAGATACGACCTTGAGTGCGAGCCCGCGATGTAGAGGTTGCCTTTCTTTTCCCCGAAATTTATTTCTAAAAAATCGTAAAGAAGTATCTTTAGCCAATATTCGTGTGACTACAAGATATTCCTTTCGATTTGGCTGAGATTAAAAGGACTTGACACCAACGCGAAATTGCGACGGTCAGGCACCCTTTTAATTTCACTTTACTAAGCCAGTCTAGATAAAAATCGAGCCTCACTCCTCGTGTGTATGTCGTTGTGATTGCCATGGTTCAAAGAAAGGTATATATTCTATCTCTTCTTATTTTATTATTATGCAGCCTACTAATTCAATTGAGTTGTTATTATTAGGCCTCTCTATTGATTGTATTCTATATACGATAGGAAGAACTGATGTCCAATTTTTCCCCGCTCCTAAGAAAATTTCTGGCACAGTGGGACCGACGAGACGAGGGATATGCTTATTGCAGAGCTTGTCCGTGAAAATAAGCAGCTCCGAGAAGACTGTAGCTTTCCCATCGTTTATAAAATGAGCATCTGGGAAGGGCGCCTTTTTTGTTAAAAGCCCCTTTTTGTCTATTTCCCTAGTATTTATATTTAGGGGTTTTGGTTTTCTTCTTTAAAAGTGTTTTTAGGTTGTACTAATGTTAATATAACTCGGGCCACTTTTTATGCTTTAAATAAAATTTTTTGCCCTTTTATGACACCACCGTGGCCTTTGGCCCAGTGGTATCCGGGAATGAGCGAAACGGTTCAAGGCGACCAGGGTTCGAACCCCAGGGACGCCGCCTGTAATGTAATATTAATAAAAACCATTTTTGCTTATTTGTTCTTTGCAAATAAAGAAAATATGCAATAATATTATGCCTATATCATAAAATAATTCTTTGTTAGGCATTATACTCATTTATTTTAACGTTTTCTCAGGTAGTTAAAAAACGGCCGAAGAAAACGTCCGCCTTAGTAACATGGAAGACAAGATGAAGATGGTCCTCAACGCAATCCAAAATCTCACAAAGCAGGTAGAATCCATTCAGGGCAAGCTCACACCCACGCCTGCAGTAGTTGAGGTGGTGTTATCACCACCGTCCACTGGAAAAGACAAAGCCTTCTGTAGCGATAGCAAAATGCCCCCGCTAGAGGACAATTCGCTTCCCCTCGCCGTTATGAAGCCTGAATTTGAAGCTGTACCGATAACAAAATAGGATAAACGCCTTGCAAAGGTTGAGGAGATGCTAAAGCAACTACAAGGCCCGCAGCATGCTGTCCCACTTGACCTGTCCATGTATAAACGGGTCAAAGTACCAGAAAAGTTCAAAATGCCAGAATTTGAGAAGTATGATGGCACTTCATGCCCCAGACACCATTTGCACATGTATCATGTGCGGATGAGTCAATACGTTGATAATGAACCCTTTATGATTTAGAACTTTCAAACAAGTTTGACGGGGCCAGCTTTGACATGGTATATGTCAAAAGATGTGGATGTTTTTAAATCATGGGACGATGCCGCTAATGCATTTCTCAAGCAGTATTAATTCAATCTCGACGTCACTTTCACTCGTGAGGATCTGGAGCGCGCTAAGAAGAAAAAGAGTGAGTCCTTCAAGGAGTATGCCACCATATAGAGAAACTTGGCTGCCCAGGTTACCCCACAACTCACTGATCATAAACAAGTGAAATTGTTCGTAAAGTTACTTCCATACGAATACAGACACCGACTGGTTGGTGCCACTGCTGAATCCCTTAATCGTCTTGTTCCTGTGGATGAACGAATTGAAATGGGATTACGTGAGGGATGGTTCACAGACCCCACTTTCGAGAAACTCGGCATGAAGAAGGAGAAAGAACCCCTGACAGATGCAGATGTTGCATACACCCAAACTGTTCGTCCTTCCCCAATGGTTCATATGAGCAGTGGATAGAAACCGGTTTCAGGCCGCAAGCCGCCCCAAAGGAGAAATAACAAAAAGCAATTCACGCACTTCCTTTGCCTATGTCTCAGATCTTGCCTATTCTCCTGGAAAAAGGGTTGTTTGCTAAAGAGCCAAAGTGTGAAAATCCCGAACGTTTCTCCAACTACGATCCTTCCAAGACATGTGACTATCATTTGGGCAAAACGGGACATTCTGTGAATGACTGCGTTGTCCTGAAAAATAAGGTCAAGAAATTATTGGATGCAAAGATGTTTTCATTCCGTAATGCACCATCTAATCAAGCAGGAGGCACGGATGTCGTCGTTGAGTAAACTGAAGACTCAATTTTCCTCCTTTAAAATAGAGGCATATTTAATAGCTTGAATACTCCTATGTGGAAGCTTTTCTTGCTTTCTAAAGTTTGAGCTGTTTTCTAGGATTCCCAGTTTTCTGAATTTGTAATTATGCTTGGAATTTTAGTATTGCAATTTCCATTCCAACAAATGTAATTCGCCTGAATTATTCAAAAGAATTACAAATGTCTTGTTTTGAGGGCCTGAGGAAGTATTCCAAATCGGTCCGTTGATGATATCCAGTCATGTAAAGGAAAGTGTTATGAGGCCTGGGCTTCCTCATGCTTCCTTGTTTATAAGCTTTTGAAAATAAAACAAACATTTTATCATTTTTCAAAAGGACCGGAAAAAAAGAACAGTGGTGGAAAAGCGTGCACACTCATAGCTTTATTTGTTTTTCTAACTCGCTCATTTCGTGTCTCAGAGCATATTTCTTTTCGATTTGTTATTACAAAAGGAACATTTGGAAATGGCACAAACTGAAGAACACTGGTAATGCTACCAAACCAACTCATTTGATAGGGGCAGTTCGAGTAAAGATCAGCCAACCATCAAGATGAAATGTGGGGCAAATCTCATTATTTTTAGTATGAGATATCAATTCCAGAAAGTTAGAGGGAGTGCTGAGCATTCCTCGACACCATGATGAGCGAAACATCATTTCGTACAAAAGTCGGGGACAAATAAAAAAAAATTACCCCTTTTGAAAGAAAAAAGTATATCTTATTCCTTAATAAATTTTGGAAATGACATTCCATCCCTGTTGCAGATAATGAAATGGGGAACATGCTAGACTCTGACATACTAGCAAGCTGGATAGAGCATCAATGTTGGGACCTCTCAAATGAAGCATGATGAAGAAGTGCTTAATTGAAAGAATAGACTAGGGGGCATGCAATCCCCCAGTCCATAAAAAAGGGTGTATTTCGTTCCTAAAGTCCATCCACTTTAACTTAGAAATAACACATTCTTTCTTTTTATGTATGGCAAATTTGAATAGAGACCTTGTGCAAGCAATTGGAAAGGACTTTGCATATGATAAGATAGAGTCAATCCTAGTCCCGTCAATCATGGAGGTCTCGACGTCAGTCACGCCCATGTCCGTCAAAGACCTTTAAAGTGGAGATTAGCTTTGCTGCAAAAATCCCTATGCAAGCAATTGCACATACCCTGTGCATGTCGGGAATCAAAGCATTTACAAGAAACTCCTCAGCATGCCAGAACCGCGTTGGCACAACATGCGCCAACAATAGGACTTTCTAGTTAGAGGCACCACTAATTATAGAGGATCTCATTCGAGTTTCGAGACCAAGTTTAGGGAGGAGCAGACTGAGACAGAGAAAGCTGAACAAAATAAAGAGGAGAAAAGACTCTGCTAGCCTTGAAGGCAAAATGGAAGAAGGGTAATCTGTATCGTTTTTAATTTACCCTCAATCATCTCACTTCTAACATAAGCTCGTGTTTTTGTCAGAATGGAATTACTAACATCCGAAAAAATTTAAGGAGTTGTCAGTTGAATCTCCAATGAATGGAATCACGAAGGGTAATGTTATATCGTTTCCAATTTATATCCCTTAAAAAGCCATTCATTAACACGATCTTTCTTATTATCTTGCAGGTATGCCTCACTGTCCCAGCATAGGTAAGTATCTCTTTCTCTAAAGAAACTTTTCTCATAAGAGTAGAAAGAAACAAAAAGGAAGAAATAATTAAAGAAAATGGATACTATTTTCTTCCTCAAGTGCATTATATGGAAGGGACTCTTGCACGGTAATTTTACCTGTTTAATTCATCAATTCCATGTGAAAATTTTGACAATTCGACGAATGGTATCGAACTGCTCTGGTGTATTGAACGAGATATGTCAGGATGATGAAAGGCAATCCTTGATCTATACGCATTCTTACGTACCAAACTCTTGCAAGATGAGTGAAAGAGTTTCATTTTTACGAGGTAAAGGGATTTCTCGCATAAGGTACGGTAGCCAAAGTGACTAGAGGCAGTTCATTTCTTTGCCCTCTACACTACCATTGATCCTTTGCTTGACTATTTTTGAGCCCACACTTAGAGGTTCCTTTTAAATTATCCCTATCAAGAACCACCCCACATTGGAGCAGCTTGAGGTAAATTAGCCTCACAGGATGGATTCAAACTCAGAGAAAACAAGAAAAACATCCTTTCCTTTCGATCATCTCTCCCGTGGCTTCGGTCTCGTCGTCTTTACAGGTTTGATGGCCCTCAACAGAATCCTCCAAAACAAGCATACCATCGATGGCCGGACAGCCGAGGCTAAGAGGGCTTTGTCAAGAAAGAAGCAGCAAACTAATGCCTGTCCCAAAATGCCAATATAGATAACAGTGATGTTTTTACTGAGCAAGATAAGAAGGATGAGGAGTTTGTAATATCTAAAACTTTCTAGGATCATCAGCTGCAACAGCTTGCACAAGGTGAGAAGACGAATAGAAATTTTCTTGCTCTCACTTGCACTAATCTTTGAGTGTCTTTATTGCAGATGAACTCTCACGTTAATCTAAATGCCCTAGGATGATGAAGAGCAGTTTTTCTTCTACCCCATACACTTATATCCTTTGCTAGTCCAATTGAGCCGGCAATTTCATTTCGTACGAACCTAATTGGTGATCATCCCCCACACCGGAGTAAGGCAAAAGTCACCACAATTTGAGCATCACGGTCCCAAGTACCGAATGAAGATGGAGACTCCGAGAGCCTAAAAACATGGTTTTGTTCAATCTTGTTTAGGCTAGTCCTGATAACACCAGAAGAGCAGCTAAAAAATGCTGAAAAATAGGGGCATGAAAAAACAGTGTGCCTGGTAAAAGCAAGGCCAACGCCCATGAATTGAAAAAGAAATCGAGAAGAAGAAAAACGATGAAAAAGATGAAGAGAAAGGAGTCCCTAATTTCTGGGTGACTACTATGAAAAACAATGAAGTTTTAGCTGAAGAGATCTCTGAGCATGATAAAGTGCTCTTAAATATTTCAAAGTTGTTAAGTGGTGGAGAATAGACAACCCCAAAGGATTTAGACTTGAGTTCTCCTTTAATATAAATTCCTACTTTAGGAACTTTTTCTTGGCAAAGATCTGCTACATGACAGATAAAATGGCATTCAGGAAAATGTTTAACACAGAAGCTCCTCAAGAAAAGTTGTTAAAGATGCCAAAACACAAGATTACCTGGGGAGTCTTTTAAAAGGATCCTGATGGTAGAGAAGAAGACTGGTGACAATGTCAAGAGGATCACCAATTCTTACCCTTACATATATTTTTGAGCCCAACGATCATTTCATTCCTCAATTTAAAAACTAAGCCCACGTTACATCCCTAATGAAGTCTCTTCTAACTGGGGCACTTGAATTAACGTGGAATTTCAAATGTTTATAAATAATGCTCAAGGAAGTGCGAGCAAGACTATTTTTATGTCGTTTTGCAAGGTTCTTGACTTGTAAACCTGGAGATGCAAAATATTTTCTTTCATGGCCTTGACTCAGACAGTCTCCTTTGTTAAGCCATTGACCAAGCCTACATTATGACCCTAAAGAAGACCTCTTAGATTGGCAGTGTCGTACCGCTTGCGAGAAAACTCAGACCCTTGTTGAAGTAATAGCGGTCAGATTGAGTGTTTTCGATGTTCCTGCATTAATGGACGGGACAAACAACCATTTTCAATAAGAGCGAGTGGAAAGTCCTCTATGACTGAAAGTTCCTTGTTCATCATCTCGAGAAAGTCCACCTTGCGAAAAAATTGTCTTGATTGACCCTTGATGGATTTTTGGTGATGTAAATATGGTAAAATCATCATGCATGAACCTTCAATTGCACACTTTGGAATAGCCCAGCTTGTCTATCCTTGATAAGTGCACGCATGTTTGTGCTAATCATTTTTGACAGCTCAGAGTTTTAATCTCCAGTGATAGAATACAAAATTCGGGCACTGGAAAAGCCCTCATTATCATCCCAAAAGACATGCCTCGAAAAAGTTGATTATTCAGCAGATGATACATCAAATCTCCGGGAACGTGCCTAGGTAAGTACATTCTACCTTTTGCCCGGTCCTAAAATCATCAGATTTCTTTTCAAATTACCCAGAAGGTAAACCAGGTGTTCCTTTGAAAAAGAAAAGCATCTTGACTAGCTGGTCAAGATATTTCATATGACATTCTAGAACAGTCTCAGTTGTCTATTTCTCCGATGAATACATATGTGTTTGCACAAAAAACTTATCTGATAGGAGATACGCCCTTAAGAGGTAGAAACATATCCGGGTAAGTATATTCTACCCATGCCTAGTTCTAAAAATCCATGTACCTACAATTGTTATGGTACCCTTTGAACATCGGACTAACCCCTCTGTTCACCCTTCTGAACACGAAACTGACTCCCTCTGTTCACATCAAATCCTCGGGTAAGAACCCCCAGGTGCTCATCGTTTGAGCTTTTCAAGACCTGCTGGCGAGAACTCACCAAGCAAACCATCAAATCCTCAGGCGAGGACCCCCAGGTGCTCATCGTTTGAGCTTTTCAAGACCTGCTGGCGAGGACCCACCAGGCAAACTATCAAATCCTCGGGCGAGAACCCCCAGGTGCTCATCGTTTGAGCTTTTTAAGACCTGCTGGCGAGGACCCACCAGGTAAACCATCAAATCCTCGAGCGAGGACTTCCAGGTGCTCATTGTTTGAGCCTTTTCAAGACCTGCTGACGAGGACCCACCAGGCAAACCATCAAATCCTCGGGCGACGACCCCCAGGTGTTCATCGTTTGAGCCTTTTCAAGACCTGCTGGCGAGGATCTACCAGGCAAACCATCAAATCCTCGGGTGAGGACCTCCAGGTGCTCATCATTTGAGCTTTTCAAGACCTGCTGGCGAGGACCCACCAGGCAAACCATCAAATCCTCAGGCGAGGATCCCCAGGTGCTCATTGTTTGAGTCTTTTTAAGACTTGCTGGCAAGGACCCACCAAGCAAACCGTCAAATCCTTGGGCGAGGACCCCTAGATACTTTGACAAAACAATCCTTAGTCAAGGCGACTGAAGAAAGGTTCGGGTCCTAGACAAACAAAATCCAGTCAGTCAAGGCGACCGAAGAAAGGTTCGGGTCCTAGACAAAAGCAATCCTCATCAAGGCGACCGAAGAAAGGTTCGGGTCCTAGACAAACCATTTCCCCTGTCAAGGCGGCCAAAGAAAGGTTCGGGTCTTCGACACACAATATCAATTATCTAGAATTACTCTACCTTTCGGCAAGGTAAGTAGCCCCAGGTATATTTTTATTGGCTTTAGCATGCATCATCTTATCGCATTACAAAAATGAGACTCATGGTTTCGCCAAAAATAACATTCATTGAACATGCATGGGTCAAATTTAGGTGTCTTTTTATCTTTGAACGTAACCTTTGCAAGCTCAAACTCTACGAGCTTACCTTCAAAGAGGGGCAGCTGTTGACATTTATTTTTAATTTGCCCAAAATTAAGTGCACAAAATTTAGAAATTAATTTTTAGTTCCTAAAAAAAATATATATTTTTTTATTTAAATGCATTGCATGTAGAAATTAGGCATATTTGTGTTAATAGGGTCTATTAAAATGCTAATTAAAAAATGAAAAAAAAATGATGAAAAATGAAAAATGAAAAATGAAAAAGAAATGAATCAAAAAATGATAATAAATAAATAAATAAATTTGATCGGGCCGCACCAAGGCCGGCCCAGCCCGCCCTTTTCTTCCTCTTTCTTTTCTCTCCTGGGTGTGCCCAGCCCGTTTTTTCTTTTTTTTCCTCCTTGCGCTGCTGGGCTCGGCCCAGCACCTTCTCCTCCTTCCTTCTCCTTCACCGACGTCCCTTTCTCTTCCCCTATTCGCCCCTGCAGCTAACGTAGAATGATGAGCGGCGGAGCAGCTCTGCGCCATCTCCATCAGGCCAGAGGAGGGCCGGGGGAACACGCCACAGGGACTGGCCATTAAGGCTAGTCCCGTCTTCTTTGTTTCTCGTGCTTTCACTCTCTCTCCTTCTGCATTCACTGAACCGGCCCCCCTCCCTGCTCTGCTCTGCACCGGCCTAAATGGCCACGAAAGTCACAGGCTAGATAGGCCGGTGCAGGCCTTCATCATGCAGACGCGAGAGCAGGTGAGACACATTGTCGCCGCCTATAAAGGTCGAAGAAGAGAGAGAGAGGCCCGGTCGGCCATTTTCAAAGAAAACAGAGAGAGAGAGAGAGAGAGAGAGAGAGAGAGAGAGAGAGAAAGAAGAACAGGTCCCACCATGATCGCTAGCAGCGTCGCCGTCGTCCCCTCAGATCAATCAGAGGTCCCCCTCGGACGCGTCGTCGACGGTGAGACTGCCCCCCGGCCCAAACCGACTCTGTTCTCCCCTGTTTTTGCTCCGATTTTGGCCGGGACTCGCGCCGGCCTTGTGGTGCGATTCCCGGCCCATACTGCCATCCCCCGCCGTCTGTGTGTTGCCGTCGTAGATGAGGTAAGTCCCCGGAGTCAATCGAGTCGTCGGAACAGGTCAGAATCCCCTTATTTTGGTCATGCCCACCATCTGTTTGATAAAAGGCCTCAATGAGGCCGGTTTTTAATTTGGGTCGCCGGCTGGCGAACGACGGTCGGACGGTGACTCTGGTGGGCGGCGAGGCTTGGTGATGGTCCCTAGGGCCTGATCGGGGGCGGTGCCGGATTGGGTCGACCGGCGGATGGTCGATTTTGGCCCCGTCGGCGTTCCACTTCCCGCGGGTCTGTAGGTTCAGGTCGGATTCGACCTGAATCAACATATCCGACCCTAGTCAACGCCCGGGTTGGATCCATTGACTCGGGTTGGTTCCGACCGACTCGGTTCAACAGATTCGACCTGGGTCAACGCCCGGGTCGGATCCGTTGACCCAGGTCGGTTCCGACCGACCCGGATCCGACCCGACCATTTTTTATTTTTATTTTATTTTTAAAAAAATATTAAATAATTAAAATAATTAAAAAAAATTTAAAAAATTTAAAAAGGGGTTTTTCTTCTCCTATTTCTTTTCTGTTTTTTTTAATTTAAAAAATTTTTAAAAATTATTAAAAAAAATTTTGAAATTTTTTTTCTTTCTTTTCTTCTTTTTTTTCTTTTTCCGTATTTAGTTTTTTTAAAAAAAATTAATTAAAAAAATTAAAAATTAAATTTTTTTAAAAAAATATATTTCCTTTTTAATTTTTTATTTCTGTTTTTTTCTTTTTTCGAAAAAAAAATTAATTAAAATTTTTTTAAAAAAATCTTTTTTTTATGTAATTTATCTGAGTGTTTTAATCCTTTGGTGTATTATTGTGTATGCTGTTGTTTTATTTAAATTAGACAAAGCCTAAGGTTGTGCGGTAGTACTTTGCATATTATTTTAGTTACCGTAACGCCGTTATTAAGCATGTTTTTTTATATACAATTGCATGAGTTGTTGTATTTTGAATGTCATCTGACTTATCTAGGATTAGAACCTTAGGGCTGCATGACTGCTGATCGTCTCTGATTATGCACTCGCTTGATCACCTCATATGTTAGGAGAAAGATCCTAAAATCAATCCAAACTTTCTGACAAATGTTTTAAAAAATGATCAGGATAAGATGGTACCGAAATGGCATTAGTTATCTAACTAGTGTAACCAAGTCCCCGAATTCAGTTAATCTTTGGTTCGCAGCAATAGGGTGATTTTCCCATCACCTTATTTGGGTTTCTAATCGACCCACCTCAAATCGATTAGTGGCGACTCCTTGGTATAAACCATTTGCATGTTAAATATTTAAATCCTAAGTCGCGATATGGTATGGACTTGGAAGAGCCCAAGTTAAGTCATGAACTTAGACTTAGCACGTACCAGGCGAGCCTCTCTTGTTTTTCGCTTGTCATTCGAAAAGGCGCGGGAGGTCGGTCACGACATTGTGCTATGCAATATACTTTTAAAATAGATTTTTGTTAAAGCACATAAAGGCATAATCAAATACTGCCGACGATTATAAATATAAAGCAAGCTCAAAATCCTAGGCAAGCACAACCCTAGAAAGGCAAAGTACAGGAGGTTAACTTGAAAACCAACGGTCAAGATAACTGTAGGAAGCATGAAGATTGAAGCACCAGTCAACCGAAGTCAAAAACACGACAGTCAAACTTTAGGAATTGTATCTTAGGATCGAAATCATTCGTTTGATTCAACCCATGAGCAAGAACTTTATAAAGATGGCTCTTCAGGATTGCTCCCGGTTTATCCTACATGCATCTCTGCGGAGTGCAGAGGCAAAGCACTCACTTAGCCACCTTGCAGGTGCAGACATAGAAGCAGCAGCGGACCCTCGGCAGGAAGCCGCTCTTTTTATGCTTATGCTTGCATTCCTTGGGCACGGCCATGATCATCGCCTGCTCGATATCCTCTGGTTCCTCCTCGTTGGCTCCCTTGGCTGGTTCTGCATCGGCCTCCCCCTTCGCCTCTGCTTCGGCCTCGCTTGCCAGTTTGTTGAGGACGCCCGAGAGGAAGCCCATGACTTCCGCGAACTCGGGACGGCGGCTCGGGTCTTGTGCCCAGCAGGACTCTAGGAGAGGGATGATTTCCTGGGGAATGGCCTCCACACTGGGCCTGATGTTCTGAAAACCAAAATCGCAACATTTTAGAAATGACTGTCACTTCAACGAAATTACTATCGCGGGCTCAAAGAATGTTCGCCTAAATCGGGGCAGACAGTTTCTCGAGTGTGCATTAAAAGTGTAATACGTACATGGCATGTGTCGTAGGCCGCGAGTATGGTGTTCCTCCCATGGAACGGAGTCTTGTTGGTGAGCAACTCCCACAGAATAAGCGAGAAGCTGTAGACATCCGCCTTGTGATCGTAGTGCCTCTTTGTTCCCCTCGGGCATGGTTCAGTGCTGTACAGCTGAAAACACAGAGACCCAAAAGAAAAAAAAAAAAAGAGAAGAAGGTGAAAGACTGAATTAGATGATACTGTTCTAATCAAAAGAGCCGGCATTAATCAGTAAATTGGTATTGAAAATAATTTAAAGTATACCTCCGGAGCCATCCATCTATAAGTGCCCATTTCACCAGTCATTTCAGTAGATACTTCTTCTCTAGCAAGCCCAAAATCTGCCAGTTTCAGATGCTTCTTGTCCTCCGTCAGGAGCAGATTGCCTAGGCAAGGGTATATGATATAAATCCTTAGAATCCATCTACATCTAGTAAATATAATCCATTCGTTGTAAAACCCTAATGACAGTAGATATAAATCGCGGGCACGTATTCAAATGCTAAACCCTGTTGGCGACATCCCGAGTTCAGTCCTAGAAAGATCGGAAAGGGTCTCGCGGAAGTCCGAGACACGAACTCGGAAAGAAACACCAGATGGAAAATAGCAGAAAAAGAATGAAATGATCGCGTACTTGGCTTGAGGTCTCGGTGGATGATGTTGTTGGCATGCAGATACTCCATGGCTCCGGCGATGTCAAGCGCGAAGCCGATCGAGAGCTTCAGATCCAGAGGCTGTGGTCGAAGGCTGCTCAGGTGCTTGTGGAGATTGCCATCTCTCATCAGCTCAGTCACGATCAGCATCGCTGGTTGCACGCTAGCGCCCACGAACTTGTTTTTCGATAAACAAAGAAAATTTTTAAGAATAAGGTAAATCACTAGCATTCTTAATATTGTGGTTTAATTAGATGTAGATTGCATTGAAAATCGAAGCTATCCCAAGTAGAGAAGTCTTGATTGACACAAATTCGCCTACACTTACACTAAGGCCTAAGTTTTATCCATTTATAGATGGAGTTTCGACAGCCGCAAGATCTAGACTACATTCATGCATACTTTCTATACCAAAGTTAGCACGATTAATTACATCAGCCCGAGTATTAATCACATGACCATAACTATCAATTACGGATTGATTGTACCGAAGATATTTAGGTGTGGTGGGTTTCAAGCCTAGGGCTTGCCATTCAAAGAATGATGGTATTGTGCATGACAATTTTCTATCTAATTGAGTCAGTGACGACCGGTCTTGTGTATCTATAATGTCGAATAATTTTCGAAAAATTGACATAAAATAAAAATGAAAATGTTCGCACTTAAAGAAACGAAGTATAAACATGATGTATTTGTAGGGAAAAAAATATTCCCATTAATTTAAATTAAACCCAAATTATCACAGCATCGAAAGAAAAGAAACCTAACCCTAGGAATTTTTACTTATTTCACTATACTTTTCCATAGCCATTAACATTACTGTTTCCAGATGTATGCAAGCTAGGTTCACATAATTCTTGTAAGCCAACATGGAGAGCTTGTCACAAAAAAATAATATCAGGATATATAGTTTGAGCTATAATGTTTAGGTAAAAAAGTCGTCGTGTTCTATTTCATATAGATACAAAAGACAAGTTCACTTTCCATTGACAATTTATGGCAGCTCAAGTTTCCTTAGGGCGCGTTTGGTTACGCTTCTATTTCTCTATTTTTCTGTTTTTCTGTTTCCTGGAACAAAAAAAAAATAGAAATCCGTTTGGTAATGCATTTTATTTTTCTATTTCCTGAAATAGAAAAGTAGCCAAGAAATAGATTTTGAGCGGAAACAAGAAGTAAAAAAATCCACTTCTTTGTTCCTAGAAATAGAAATAGAAATAGAAAGGTCCGGTCCTCAAGCCGCAACCTCAGCTCCTCCTCCATCCTCCGTCGTTTGCAAACCGTCTTAAAGCACCGGTCTGATCCATTCTCGGCAGAAATAATAAAAAAATTTAAAAATTATTAAATTATAAAAAATTCCAAAAATTCCAAAAATTCCAAAAATTCATAAAAAACAGAAAAATTGTCAGAAAATCCATAAAAATCAGAAAAACTCAGAAAACCCATAAAAATTTGTAAAATTCCGAAATTGAAAAAATTAAAAAAAAATTCATAAAAAGCTTTCTCGAAAATAAAAACAGACAAATTTCGGGAAAGTAAAAAGTTTTAATAAAATTTTCCCCAAAAAAATAAAAAATAAAAAATTCACATAATGGCTTAGAATAAATTAAAAAATTCCGAAATTCATAAAAATTAGAAAAATTTCAGAAAATTCCCATAAAAAATTAGAAAATTAAAAAATTCTCAAAATTCATATAAATTAAAAAAAATTCTCAAAAGATCCATAAAAATCAGAAAAACTCAGAAAACCCTTAAATATTTGCAAAATTCCGAAATTGAAAAAATTTCATAAAAAATTTTCGGAAAAATAAAAAGAAACAGATTTAGGGAAAGTAAAAAATTTTAATAAATTTTACCACAAAAAAATATAAAAAAATTCACATAATGGTTTAGAATACCTATGGCCACCCACTTTGAATGAAATTTAAATTTTTGAGGTGCCCAAGTAGTATTTTTGAAGATTCCTTAGTTTAGGGATTAAAAGGGGTTTTAAACCCCTAAAAAGGATTGGACAAACCAATACATCATGCTTATTGATTTTTTGTTCACTTATAACTTGCACTTATAATTAAATAAAAGATATAGATTTGAATGCAAAAAATTGGAAATAAAAATTTTATGCAGTTACCAAACACATTTCTGTTCTAAAAATAGAAATTTTGTGCAGTTATCAAACGCATTATTTTGCTCAGAAACTCTTCCAGGAAATAGAAATAGAAAAAACTATTTCTGAAAAGAAATTGTTCCCAGAAATAGAAACATTACCATATGCACCCTTACAATGCAAGAATGTCGAGCTCTTTCATAAGCCGCCGTGTTCGCGACTTTTGCTTGAACATCATATTAGCTTATTAATCTTCCTAAAAAAAGCCCGGAATGATTAAAAAAGGAATATTTTCTTAATGATGAGAAAGGAGGAAAAAAAATACTATTTATCCTTGAAGAAAATAAAAGGTTATATGTGGTATCTAAATTAATGTCAAACACACCAAAATTAAGATTATACCTTCACAATGTTTTGGTGGCTGGCCCTGGAGAGAAGCAGGACCTCCCTTCTGAATCTCTCTTTGTAATCCTCATTAGTCGCTGATTCTCCATGGGGCCGTACGACTTTCACTGCGACTGACATGGAATCGTACCTGAAATGTGGGATTCCAATGATTATATCTATGTTACTAACTTCGTTTTCGACATTTTATATAGTAATTATCTCTGAAAAAATTAGGATTAAAAGATTAACAGATAGCCCCGTGAATCTTTTTACATCATATGCCGTGTTGGGTTTTTTCGGGGTTGGAAGACCTCGCATCGATCATGGCCAATCCAATCCGATTCCCGTTATCCAAAGACCTAGATGGACCGTTACGGAGCACCCTTTTGGATGTATCTATAACGGTATTACGACCACGTCTCACGTGGCTGATCTGCGTGAGATCCACGAACAACCGATCAATAGATCGTTACTGCGATTAGATTTTTCCGTATCTAAGAGCCTATTACTTGATCTGTCAATTCGGTCGTCATCGTCCACGTGGACATGGCCCGTACCGAAAATCTAACCACACATCCGCGTATCATTTTTCCCGCGCTGATCCGATCAACCAATTGCGTATACCATAAGAGAAAACAAAGATTTAGCACCAGAATGCCCGCCATAGATCTAAGCAAAGCAAGTTTCAGACAAAAACTGATTTTTTTTTGTCCGAAACAGATAGGGTTTGATGAATTCTCAAGAGCAAGCAAAGATGAATTATCCAAACCAGGAAATAAAATGAATTTTTTTAAAACCATTTTTAATTTAGAGGAGCAAGGAGAAGAGGAACCTACAGTCCTTCATAGACAATGGAGTGACGACCTTCCCCGATCATTTTACCAATCCACACCTGGCTCGTATCGATGAGCAGGCTCTCATCGATCTCGACCGGATCGTCACGAACGTTGGTGTCGGCGTCGCCATCGCTGTCATCACTCCTGAATCCGAAGAGAGCTCTGCGAATGTTGTCAATGGAGAGGCTGAAGAGCTCTTCCTGGGACGACCCATGTTGCAGCATCGACAATTGAATGAATTCACTGGGGTGCTGCTGCTCCATAATTGCCTTGCTGTGGAGACTAAAAGGTAAAAATGGTGGCTGTTTTGGAAACGTGGGGGACTTATATAGAATGGAAATGAAATGAGGAAACTAGGCTTTTATTAAAGGTTCGAATCAAGATGTGAAGTCCATTCGTTTTTAATATCCCCAAAAGAAGGGTAATGCATTAACGTTTTGATTTCGACTGTCACTTTGTGTTAATCTTACAAAAATTTTCTGAAAATAATTGGATGCATGGTATCATTATTGTTATGACTGGTCCATGGACTGGAGTTAACTTATGGATTTAATTTACCATATTAAGACGAATGGTCGAAATAATGATCGAATTTGGCAGGGTCATGAATGGGATTGCGAGGAAAGCCATACAAGGAAAAGTTAAGGTATCTCATTTTTTTGCATCATGCATAATTAGAAATTCATTAAAGCCCAATTAATTACGAGGATAAGCACGTATAGGAATTTGAAGTGATGCCATTTTCTCCTAAAGAAAAAGAAAAGGGTTCTGCATTAATCTTGTCTCAAATAAGATCTTGAAGTGGCTAATTTAGTTTTAAATAAGGCTCTGAACTCACCGATCGACCGAATTTATGTGACCGACGAGCCCGTGTATGTCGCGGAGATGCAAGGGCTCGCTGCCCGGCGAAAGATTGGCCGGCCCAATGTTGAGTTCATTTCTTTGTTTATATTAGGGAAAATTGTCAAAAAAATCCTAAACCTATTGCACTTCTTACTAATTCAGTTCTAAACTTTTTAAGTTTGCTAATTCAGTCCTAAACCTTTTCACTTCTTACCAATTCAGTCCATTTGGCTGGTCGGCATTGACGTGGCGGCCGATCGTCCGGCCAACGCTGGCGTAGTAATTTTTAAATATTTTTTCAAATTTTTTTTCTTTTTTTTCTCTTTTTTTGTCTTTTCCCTCTGGCCGATTCGGTGACCGGCCAGAGGCGTGCGCCGGCCTCGCCGTTGCTGGGTTTTGCGATGGCAAGGCCGGCTTTGCCGTCACGGAGTTTCGCGACGAAGAGGCTGGCCTCGCCTTGGCTGGGCGAGACTGACCTTGCCGGATTTGGGCGAGGTCAAGCCTCACCTAGCCATGGTGAGGCCAGCCTTGCAGCAGCAGGTGAGGCTTGCCCTAGTCGGTGGCTGGCGGGGACGAGCTTCGCCAGAGGCCGGTGAGGTCGACCTCGCCGGCCCGCACCTCTAGTCGATCGTCGGTCGTCAGACCAGGCAGAGGGAAAAGGTAGAAAAAAAAGAGAAAAAACTATTAAAAAATTTAAAAATTGCCACGTCAGCGCCGGCCGGCCAAATGGATTGAATTGGCAAGAAGTAAAAAGGTTTATGACTGAATTGACAAACATAAAAGATTTAGGATTAAATTGGCAAAAGTGCAATAGGTTTAAGACTTTTTTTAACAATTTTCCCGTTTATATTATTATTTTGTCTAATTAGTTATTCTTCACAATAGCTAATGTCGATTATTGGAAGATAAATTTACATTGGATGATTAGGATCTACACACTTAGGTGTAGTATAAACTAGAGTTAAAAAAAAATGGCATTCAGATCCGTCCCAAAAAAAAGAAAAGGATAAGTATACTAAAAATCCTAAAGCTTATTGCAAAAGTGTAATTGATTCGTGAAACTTTCAAAAAGTGCAATCAAGTTCCAAAATCTATTATATTGGTGCAATCAAGTTCTTCTGTTGTTACCATCAATGAGTCTAATAGAAAATGCCAACGTGGCATTTTCAAATTAATTTCTCTCTCCTACATGGCACTTTTTAATTTATTTCTTCTTCAAATCTTATTTAAATTAGATTAAAAAATTAGAAAAAGCTAAAATTTTATTTTAAAAAAACAACATTGAAAAAAAAAGAATGGCGGGGCCCCGCCACCGCCGTCCATCGTTGGAGGGGCCAGCGACCAACCCTCGCAAGCCCTGAGCAAGGCCTCACTAGCAAGTGAGGGAACTTAACTTAAGGATCTGGGGCTAGGCGGCGGTGGTAACACTCTGTCAACGAAGCCCTACCACATAGGAAAGAGAAATTGATTAAAAAATGCCATAGCAACATTTTTCATTAGTCAAATTGACGATATTAACAGAAGATTGGATTGCACTTTCTGAAAATTTTGGGTTATCAATTGCATTCTCAGGACAAGTTATGGGACTTCTAATGCACTTATTCAAGAATATTTTTAAAAAAAATTTCAATAAGGAATAATCATGATTTGGTACTATGAACTAATTAAAATTTCCAAAAGTGGAAAACCCATCTTCTTTGAAGAAAAAATTATTAAATATCAACTTTATCCGCCCTTTAATATGATGGTTGGCGACAGAGCATAGGTTATTTATTAATTTTTTTTTCATTATCCAAAAAATGTCATTTCGTTTTTGAATTTTCTCAAGTTTAGTGTATAAAGTTCTTTTCACGATCCCCGTCAGATGTTTGACATTTGAAACAATTTGGTTACATAACTAATTCCAAAATCACACATAGTGTCCATTCAATGGCGTTTTTATTTTAATAATTTTTCTTATATTTGTTGTCCAAAATTCTTTTCTACACTCGGGTTTCTACTAATAAATGTTAAAATTTCCACTTTAGTTTGTTCTTGAGGCGTCTCTAGAGAAGAGGAACATTTTGGTTTGGTGCTGGATACGGGTGAGCATGATTCCAGGGTAGAACGGAACCAGTTCCAACGAGTTCGAAAACTTGGAATTTGAAACTTATAATAAGTTTTTGTGTTTTTCTTGTTATATGTCTTTGGGCAATCTTGCGATATTCCATGGCCTCCGATGATGAGCCTGTATTCTAGAACCACTAGTATGAGGTTCTATTTCCAGTGATATCAATGATTGAGATTTTTATTTTGCTAATGCTTTATATTCTTCATATGTCTAAAAATAAATTGTGGTCAGTAGATTGCAGCATCATATGGTAGTCATTGAAGGTGATGATTCGGTGTAATCATTTAATTATGAATATTGGTGGAACTTGGGTAAACCTGAAATTTGTGACAGGGTAAGTTCTAAGTTTTAGGTTTCAGGATATGTAGGGTAGGTCCAGATTTTAAAAAAATGATAAATCTATTTTGATGGGTAGGTTATAAGTGGAACCTGTAAAGAATCTGGAACCGCTTACCGTTAATGTTGGATCAGAGCCATATCAAAAGGAAAAATCAAAAAAGAAAAAAGAAAAAAATAATTTATTCGTGCTTTAGTGTTGAAGAATTTATTCAATTATGAATTATCTGTTTTTCTTGTCTCCAAAAGGGGCACCGAGTCAGATAAAAATTGAACGCATGATGATATATATGAGCATAATGGAAAACAAACAGGGAAAAGAAATGAGCATGATGAGTAAAAGGCATATTATTATTTTGTTGTCTAATTTTAGACTATTACATATACATCAAAAAAATTATGAAAAATTTACATTCAAATTTATATGTCAACATTTTCAATTTATAAGAAAGATTATGTACGTGCGCTGCATAATTTAAAATTACGGAAAAAATAAAAATAAAAATATTGGAAACAATTGATGTTTCCCTTGAACAGTGCAAAGTAAATTAACGTAGAAAAAAAAAACAAAAGGTTGTGTAACCAAAGAAAATAGAGAGAGAGAGAGAGACCTTAGACTCAAGAAGGCATTTCTTCAGCTTGGTTTACTCCACCTCCAGCTTCTTGCTCTTCCACCGGGCCCTCCTATTCTCAAACCGTACCGCGACTTGCCTTCGGCCTGTCCTTCCTCCTTGACTCGAGTTTGTGCTCGTCCCCAAAGTTTCACTCGAGGAGCTCCACTTTCTTTGCGCTCAGCTTCCCCTTCTCTGTTCCATCCCGCCGTCCCTACTCTCTAATCCTTTGCTCTTCTTTTGCCTCCAGCGGTGGCTTTGTCTTTGCGTTAAGCCCTGCCATTCTCGTCAACATTGGTGCGTAGATATATGATAGTATTTGGTTAGTCTGGGATTTGTTTAATGCTCCGTTTGTTTCGTGAAAGTTGAATGTTTTAGAAAATATTTTCCTTAAAAGATCATTGGTAAAAATGAGCGAATAGAAAAATATTTTCATCGTTCACGAAAATATTTAGATATAAATTATTGTCGATAATGAAAATATTTTTCATTGACTAATTATTTCAATCGATAAAATTAATTATTTTCAAGAAAATAATTTTAAAATTATTTATTTTCTATAAAATAAACGGAACTCAAGTACTGATCGTGCAAAACATGTGGGTGGCAGGTGTGGGCCCAAAAGTTTGACAGACTCCGATTTTGGATGCTTCCACAAACATGGTATGTATGACGTGTTTCTTTCGGGACGGCTTGATAACAAATTCGAACAGCACATACCCGATTGAACCGTGACGGTCTGCTACGCATGAGATCCGTTTGTCAATTGTGTCCCGATGGAACCCTTGTGCTCGGAATAGAAAGGCATGAGTAACAAATGCAATGTCGGGTCAAAAGTTTAGATTTAAGTCAAAAATGTTCAACTGATTTGCTTTATAATAAACTGAATAGAATCGGCCATGTCAATGTAACGGGCTCATCAAATCAAGACGCTTCCATTTTGATCATCATCGACGGTTATTTTCGATGGTTCGAAAGTGTGCATGATTGTCGTCTCCGCTGGATCGATTACTTTTGTAATTAAATCCCATGCCGCCCTTCTTGGGAAGCGTGTCATGCTAACCGAATTACGTAAATCCGACGTCAAATTTATTTACCTCGTTCGGCCTATCATCTTGCCGGGTACCGTATTTTAACGCAACAGCTAAAAGTCAATTATTAGAAGACAAACTTTACAGTGGACGGTCAGTATCCACACATATCCTATAGAGCAATAATTTTGCCACTAATTGACCACTATACTACGCTACACATAAAGATTGAACCACTCCATGCCTTGAAGGTAAGCATTCTGTGGCGCGTAATACAACACATCTTGGTGGTGGTCATCGCATTCCTCAGCAACTCCATAATCTCCCCAAAAGGGATTGTCCGCAGCATCAATGGTGGCCGAGGAGCAGGGGCTGTTGGTGCTAGAGAGCCTCTTTATCTCCATCTCCGCCTCTGAAAGTTGCTCCTTAAGCTTCAGAACCTGCAGACGACATTGATGAATGAACCACAGACATCAATACTCTGGGGGGTACTTAAGGACATAAAGGTCATACTTAGGTCCGGTATAAACCCCGAGCCGGATAGAAAAACGGGGCATTCGCGTCCTACCCGGTGTGGCCTTGCGAGAGGCCTCGGCACGAGCCTGGTCGAGTGCGGTCGAATGGTCTCGCAGGACATGTCGAGTTTGAGAGCAACGCATGCTCAATTCATTAACGAAATACGAGATGAATTTGAAGGCGGCTTTGACACAAACCGCGGCGAGATTTAGACCCAACATCCGTGTTCGAGGTTTTAAATTTGGCAGATAAATGACCATCACAAATGAGATGCCTAATTTCTCCTGAGATTAAGAGCTCAATCTTGTCTGTGGATTCTAGCATGACTAATCCAAATGCGGACCAAACATCCAAAGATCTTCGAGTGTTGTCCGAAAAAAGTAAAAAAGAAGAAAACACTGTCAAAGCCGAGTTGAACTATTGGTTTAAAATGGCAGGCAATTGGATCAGTTGCCGGAAAACTCGGATCTGTCCAATTAAGGATTAAACCATGAATTATTACTAAAGTTGTATATCCAACATAATAAAAAAATCTCCCTATAAAAGAAAAATTAGCAAATTCCATTATCCAGAAAATCCCATTTCGTTTCGGAAACTAATCACCTTAATCGTTAGGGTCAAAAGTAATTTCCACGGATGTGCAGAAATTTGGTGGCACAATTAACTCCAAAGTACCCATATTGTCCATCCAACGGTGATTATATAAGTTATTATCAATTATTTTTTCTTCTATTTATTGTTCCGAAATTCTTTTCTACACTCTGGTATTCTGATTAACAAAGCAAAGAACCATTCGTGGTTTAACGTTGAAGAATTAATTTATGAACTTTGTGTTTTTTCTCGTTCCCAAAAAATGGCATCAAGTCATATAAAAATGGGACGCATGATAATGGAAAAAATAAGGGAAAATATTTTGGGGCCGGTTGTTGGCACTTAAAAAATAAGTAAAAAATATTCGATTGTTTAGCTGTTAAAATTTAAAATGTAATTCATGACTAGAGAGAAAAAAACCATCGATACTTGGCTCTAAACAGCGGAAATTAAATATTAAATTAAATTAAAATTAATAGAGAGATGTGAGAGACCTCAGACTCGAGACGGCAATTATCAACCACGGCGGTCTCGTGGGCGGACTTGAGCTTGGCGTACTCCTCCTCCAGCTTCTTGCTCTTCCACCGCGCCCTCCTGTTCTGGAACCACACCGCCACCTGCCGCGGGTCGAGCCCGAGCTCCGCCGCCAGCCTGTCCTTCCGCTCCGACTCGAGCTTGTGCTCGTCCCCGAAGTGCCGCTCGAGGCGCTCCACCTGCTCCGCGCTCAGCTTCCGCTTCCCCCGCCCCCCTTCCCTTCCTCCCCCGCCCTCGGGTCCTCTGCTGCTCTTCTTCCGCCCCCTCCGCGGCTTCGCCTCTGCGTAGAGATAGACCACCCCCAGTTAGGCAAATCACGTTTAAACACGATAGTGTGTGCCGGTGCGTGGGAATCTGTACGTGAAAAGACCTTGCGGAGGAGCTAATCGGGTGTACACTCCAGGGTAGAGCTGAGAGATGAGTGCCATGTCATCTTCGCTCAGGTCGTTCATGACGTGCCCCTCTCTCTCTCTCTCTCTCTCTCTTTCTGTGATCAGTGACGAGGCTGCTGTTTTGCTTTGACAGGGAAGAGACTCCGGTCCCGTCCGAATGAAGAGCTGGATGAACGATGATGGAGAGGACGTCCGTTTATAGAGCTCAAGTTTGAAAGCACCCCCAATATGCATCGAAATCACGCTTTTTGCCACTCGTGGAGGACAGACAAGGCAAACTTACGCGCGCACTCTCTCAAGACTCGAGTGCATATCGTACGTTGATGTCAGCCAATTCAATCAACATCCAACCTTACTTACTTAAAAAGTCTGATCACACTTAACCGACGAGAGCGATTGATTTGGATGGACATAGAAAATCGCATTACCAAAATCGATAAAAGAAATTGTGGGACATCCACGGACACCGTCCGAAATCCAAGCGTATAAATGATTCCCCCGAATGAATCGCCAAGAGCAATGAGATTTGCGTATTCCAAATGTTGCTCAATTTACAGACGCCTCGTCTCTAGTATGCGCGAAGTTTACTCGCCGCATGCAACAACATAGCGCGACCGGCGCTACTCCTCGGCACTTGATTTTAACCAAATAAACGAACAATTTGACATTTGCAGTCAAAATCGATGGTAACAAAGTCATAGATTAATCAAGCAAAAAATGCAATTACAATATTTACAGTTGTACGGACTCCATGACTTTTGTGAGCGAGGGAAGTCTTGATTTTTAAATGGGTTAATACCACGAAAAATTTCAAATTAGTACATCCGCGATAAATTTATCCTAAATTAATAGTTTGACCGCCAAAACTCCCAAACTAGTACAACTGTGACAATTTTACTTTCTGTTAGATTCTATTAAATTTTACCATTAAATTTCTGAGTTGGATGACACATGACAGTTGATAAGTGTACCGATTTGAGATTATACCCTCCATTTATCATATGTGTATCAATTTGTGGTCTTTTATGCTATTAATTAAATTGAAGTGAGGGTAAATTTGTCAGAAATATACAAGTTTGGGGTTTTTGGAGGTCAAAATTAGTTTTGGGTAAATTTATCATAAGCGTACTAGTTTGAGGTTTTTTGTGATAGAAAAATTAATTTATGGGTAAATTTATCACAAATGTATCGGTTTAGGATTTTTCGTGGTATTAATCCTTTTTAAATACCAATCTTGGGTTTTTTTTTCGATCATGTAAAACGAAAACTTTGGCTCTAAACGTACTTGATTTGTTGCTATACCATATCGAATTTGATTTATACACATAATCAAATAAAGAAGAAAAGAGTCGATTAGTTGATAATATCATTCTAGGGCGTTCAGCAGTACACCTTAACGTGTGAACGAGGGCTTCGTGGATGGCTAAGATCCCAAAACCGACCATCTCGGTTGTGGTAAACTAATTAAAATAAAGGGTTAATATCGGTGCCTAACTGGGGGTTTGATTACGTCTTTGAGCGCAGCTTTTGGCTTTAGAGTTTTGCAAATTAATTAACAATTCACCACGTGGCGTTCGACAAGATGTACATGCAGACTTTAAAAGTGACCCAAAATTCCACGATCGTACACGCCCAATGGGAAACGGAGCAGCAGCAGTGTTTAGCTTTTGGTTGAGAGATAGAGATAGAGATAGAGATAGAGAGAGAGAGGGAGGGAGGGTACAGGTGGCATTGACTTCTAAGGAAACAAAGGGCAAGCCTAGCTTGGAAAAAACGTCCTTTTATGAGTGAAGAGACGGCCCGAATCCAGGAAAAGTTTGTTTAAAAAATTCTAAATTCATTATGCGGAGATCAATTTAATTATAAAATTTTTAATTACATAAATTTAATTATGAATTTTTTTGATGATTTACCAATTTAATCATAGACCTATTATTTGGATATTTGGTAGTAATGACTATATTGGATTTAGAACTAAATTGATAAATTATCGTAATGTCTAGGATTAAATTGACATAATTAAAATGTTTAGGATTAAATTAGCAAATCGTTTAAATGTTTAGGATTGAATTAGCACCGTTGAAAGATTTATAACTGAATTGATTACCGTACGATCGGTTTAGGACTTTTTGGACAATTATCCCTCCAAATTTAAGTCGCTAAATCATGGGTTAAAGACGTGTATTAACCGCTTCTTACCATGTATGTATTTATCTTATCCGAGATTTTATTTCATTAACATCCTCACACACGCATCGATGAACAGATAGAGCAAACAATCGGGTCTTCTAAGTTTTTTTTTATTTTATTTTTGTATCTTTCCGGCATCAGAAAGGTTTTCTTGTAATTAGGAAAAGGGTTAGCTGCTTTATTTTTGGTTGGGGAACATGTCACCTGCATTCTATCAATGTTCTATAGCTACCAACGAAATGAAAATAATAATAATAAAAAAACAGAATAGAGAAAGGAAAAAAGGGGTAAGACAAGAAGGTTGGTTCAATCATATGACTCGTCATCGGCTTGGGACTATCATCTTTACAACATGATAGCTCATTTGGGTATTATTGATTTTACGTCTAATTTACGTCAAGGTTGGACAAGTGACTACACATCCTATCTTATATCTTTACTCTATATAGTTGGAAAAATGGCAAAAGTTCCCATAGTCCTAGAGAAGGCCCCTGATCGTATGCTTGAAATCGAAATAAATCCAGTCCTAGAGATATTGCTGCTTTTCATGACTAGAAACTATGAACCATGTGATGTTGGAAAGAGTATTTGAGCATCGTTTGCACCTTCTTGCTTAATACGTACGTGGAGCTCGTGATGTCATTTCGCAAGTTAACTTTAGGAAGAGGGAGTGAGTAGCAGATGGTTCCACGCCATCTGTTGACGAGGGTCCCTCCGTCGACCCACCCATCATGCTCGGGTGACCTTTGCTGGTGGCTAACGGGGGTCGCCCGAGCGAGACCTCGGCGTTCGGTTAGGGTTTGGACAATCCTCTCTCTCTCTAAACATATATATATCGCTCTTCTATCTTCGAATTTGAATCACGTTTTGCTAATAAGCTGTCATCAAGTATAAACATGTGCAGTGTCTTATCCATCAACCCCCGTTGCACTTGGGCAACCTTCACTCGGTTAGGGTTCGGACTACCCTCCCCCTCCGTATCTCTCTTTGCTCTCTCATTTTTGAACTTTAGTCATGTTTTGCTAATAAACTGTCACCAGGTACAAACATGTGCAAGTATCTTACCACACCCATAACATTGTTATGGAAATCCACAACTGGCTAGAGTCAACACAAGACTTTTTCCATCGAGTTATTAGACTATCCCCACGATCCCCGCCAGAATTAGTCCTAACACTACTTCCCTAATCGACATCAAAGGTCAGCAAAGATTAGCGACTCGATCTTTATTAGTTAGCCAATCGCAGATAATTCAAATAGCCAATCACAAATATGCAATCGCCACCTAACCACATCGGCTTTACGTCCGCGATCTTCCTTCTTCCTCTCTGGTGCGTTGCCTAACCTCATTGAATTCGAAGATGACGCTGAGAAGTCAGAGGTCGAAACACGAATCCCCGTGCAAAGAATCGACGCACGAACTGATGTCTTTAGACATGGAGCCAAGCCAAGTGAGATCGAGACTTCCCTTTGGGAGTGACGAGAGAGTCCACAGAGAGAGAGAGAGAGAGAGAGAGAGAGAGAGAGAGAGAGAGAGAGAGAGAGAGAGAGAGAGCTATGAACCAAAGAAGAGCACGTTTGTTCAGCCGAAATAGGGTTACGTGTCGACTGGTAAGAGCTTCGAAGCGTCCACACCTGCTGCTCTACCGACATGGCCATTTGATTTATCTTCAACATTCATTTTTATGGTCCAATGGCTTGCAAAAGAATCGAACTATATCGATCCATCTTGGTTTACCAACCTATGTATATATATGTACCACATTGTGTTTTTGCCAAATTATTATCATATACTAATCAGAAAGTTCAAGGACTTAGTTTTTCGTATAGTTCAAAGACATGAATTGTGGATATGAATATTGTCATGGCAAACACTCACATGCTAAACATGCATATGAACATTTTTTTTTTTTGAAAAATGCTAAAAACGCACCTTGCGTTTCACCAAATAACCACCCTGCTATATAGCTTTATATTTTAGTAATATCAAATGCATATCCGAGTTTTATCTCTGGACTCCATTTTGTACATTCACATCAATTATTCTCATGCTCTAGCTATACCAATTTCCAAATCTTAAATTCTCAGACCCATTTGAGACACTCAAAATCAAATAAGTAAAAAATCGTCCAAACCCTACGCGAGATGCTAAAATGAGTATGCATAGAAGAGCAATTTCGTCTTTCCAGTGCGGGGTTTTGTTTTGAAGCACTTGAGCGACACTAGCAAGAAATAGACATAAATGGTTATTAGGTCATAAGTGAGGTTTAATTGTAGTATTCTCTCTCTCTCTTTTTTCTTTCTTTCTTTGGCAACATATCCCTCACGCACTCAACTTCCGTGTAGTGATCGATCTCAGAAAGATATAGGAGAGCTTTTACAATAGCCATTATTAACCACCAAGAGTAAGAGACAACATTGTCTATGTACAGTGCCGTGGTGGGAGAAACATAAGCTGCTTTGCGGCATTTTTGGTCAAATTCTTTTTGTTTTGGTGATAGGTTCAGCTCACTTAGACAAGAACATGACACCAAGCTCTCTTTGGCCATATTAACAAAATGGGTAGGTTCTCATTTTTGGGGTTTCCTTGTGCGCATGGTCATCTTGCAGTAAACTTTCAAGAGTTTCATGATGTGTCTTTTTCCGGATTTTTCTGCCCACATGTTCAATGGATATAGCTCTTGCAAAAGGTCACCGCATGTTCAATGTATTTTCCTGCCATTCCATTTCGTATGTTGTTTTGTGTGTTACTTGTACTCTTTGAGAGTGATGGATTCGGGCTGTGTCGAATCTCAAACCAACCTATGATGCCGGGGGTGTGCGACACTTTAATGGGTCATGCCCGACCTAGTTATATGGCAGGCCGACTTATCTCGCTTCATTGGTGTCGGCTGATGGCCCAAGCTCTAATGACCGCTACCATGCTCGTGCCTGTGTTGTGGTGCGTGTCCTGCATGCCTCAAACATTAGACCCTTCAACAGTTAACTAGATATTGTGTCGTGTTCATATATCTCCATGTAACTTCAAGTCAAGATACGGATCTTGTTCGCATGATATTGTAGGGTAAAATATGATGATACACGATATACTTGGCTTGTTGCTTTTGTTTATGGCTTCAAAACCTTTTTTTTTGTTTCCTCTATCTCTTTAACTCGACTTTTTATAGCAAAAAGGGTCTGTCACGTCACTAACTTCCTTGTTACCTAAGCAAAATGGTCTCCCTTCCTAGGGTTGGTAAATTCCAGTTCAAGTCGAAATGTTATATTAAGCAGAAAGACATATAACCTAGAAGACTTTTGACGTATTTTAATGTTTATGGTTAAAATAAAATAGTGTAAACAATGATAATAAAGGTAAGTCAGAAAGGGTAAGGATGAAACAAGAAGAGGATAAAGAAAAGGTTTGGAGAAGATGCGCATGGCGTGGGATTGATTCCCTCACACATGCTTTTGAGTTGTTTTACAGAGTTCCATTTGCATTATTTCGTACCAAACTATCGAATTTATAAACGTCGTACATCAGGGTGTCATGTTTCTCCCGACACATGTAGACATGGTTCCCCATGTTACTTACAACTCTCGTATTTGGATGATAATTGGCGTTCGGATTGCCAATTGTATTTGTTTAATGGGCTAATCATGCTCTTCCTCGAGCTAAGGGAGGCTCGCTGCCACTGGCCATCTTACATATGACGGCAATTAGTTTAGGCTACGTTTTCAGTTTCTTTGTATCGTGCGATGGAAAGTTTAAAGAAGGTTTTGCAGGGTGGTCCTATGGCATTACCTGGGTATTTGGGCCCCGTTTGGTTCAGCATTCTAAATGAGCATTTGGTCTCTAAAGTCTTTTGGCCAAACATAAATAGCGTTTGGCAATTTTTTTTACTCACTTTAGGGAGATGCAATTGCATTTCCAATGCTCCCTAAGAGACCTTTGGCCAATGCTCCTCCGGAAATGCTTTGAGAAGTTGCATTTTTGGAATGCAATTTGCACTGTTCATGGACACTGTTCATGAATAGTGAACCGAGGCTCCGGCGACCGGCGATCGCCGCCTGAGGGCTAGCGCGACCCTGGCGACTGCCGCCTAGGGGTCGCGCGACCCTGGCGACCGCCGCCTAGAGTCGCCGGGTCTCGGGCGTTGCCGACGTCACGCGACCCAGGCAAGCGTGGCCTGGGTCACGCGACCCAGGCGATGCCCGAGGTCCGGCGACCCCAGGCGGCGGTCGCCGGGGTCGTGTGACCCCAGGCGGTGGTCACCGGGGTCGCGCGACCCCCAGGCGACCGCCGCCTAGGGTCGCTGGACACCGGGCATCGCCTGGGTCGCGCGACCCAAGCAACGCTTGGCCTGGGTCGCGCGACCTAGGCGACGCCCGGGGTCCGGCGACCCCAGGCGGCGGTCACCGAGGTCGCGCGACCCCAGGCGATGGTTGCCGGGGACCAGATTTGGCCGTTAGCGGTTGGCCGGGGACTAGATCTGGTCGGCGGCGGCGGCCGGCAACCCCAACTCCACCGGAGCCCTTTTAAAAAAAAAATTAGCAAAAGTACTTTAGCCCAAGTTGATTTTAAAAAATACTTACCAAATACCACTTGTATTTTGAAAAACCCCTTTAGCCCAAAGGTATTTACATTTCCCCAAATGCATTTCCCCAAAATTGAATCAAACGGACCCTTAGTGTTTGTGTCTTGGATGTTTTGTGTTTGGTTGGAGGGAATTGAACTGTTTTCTATTTGGTTGAGCAACGGGGTTTTGCTTCCTCTTGTTAAAAGGGGTGCCACCGGTGCCTCCGAATTCGCCTGCTAATGTTCTTCCCAGGTTTCGGGTTAGATAGAGGAGGGATGCGAGGATTGGAAAATGAACACCAAAATGGCCAAAAAGAGTATGAAAAAGAGAAAGGGAAGGTTGCTCTAGGACATAAAATGTACCGCTGGTTCTTTTGTTTTGTTCTGTTTTGTTTTGTTTTTTTTTGTTTTTAGAGGTCGGCTGGTGTCGGGGACACTTTTTACACACCTCGACTAATCCACCTGTTCGGACGACCTTAAAGGCCCACTTCCTCAAGTTGGCTTGGTGTATTCGGGATTTTGCTCTTGCAGCTTTCCATCGAGGACTTTAGTCAAATCACAATATCAATTTGTTATGAGTATGAGATAGTAAGAGAAAGGAAACTTCCTCGTTAGTGCGTCGATCATAATTAATTGGGAGGATCTCCATCCATCAGAATGAGTCCATAATAATTTATTTCTGTATTCACAATCAAATTTTTTTTTTGGACCCATTCGATTCCTAATCATAAAGCTAGGGACCAGCTATCAAACATTCGTGGCGCCAATAATATTTAAGTTTCTCTATACTCAAGGGGTTGGTCAAGGGATAAAACTTAGAATCTTGCGTTTCAAAAGGCGAGATCACAAATTGATCAATTCCCACTCAGCCCAACCTCGTGGGGCCGGGTCACAAGGAAGTAATTCCTTGTGAATCTCTAATCTCATGTGGACGGCATCCTTTCGCAACCAAATCGAGGAGGTCGATCCAATATGGTACGTGAAAATTAGCTGAATCATCACCTAAAGAGTGCATAAAAAAACTCCCAACATCACAAATGATCTACTCGTTAGTAAGTTTTCCCCCAGTCAGCTAGGTTCATAAACATATCTATCCTATGAAGATCCAGGTGCATGTTTCATGATTAATCACAGCAGATTGATCGAACTGTTTCCTTTGAACGTGTATATCATGTGAATAGGCTTAGCTTTGCCACATATTTTTTCTAATTGCGGTCTCTCTCTAATTAAAAGAAAAGGAAAAAATCCGGAATCAAACGAAGATAATGCGTGGCACATCAACGTGATGTCATCGATAAATCGAGTGTTATTGTCACACTCCGGCGACATATATTCCAGAGATTAACAGTAGCAAAGTTGATGCATACATACCATGTTATCATGTGATGTGATAGGGTCGTGACATTACAGGACTTTGTCCTCTTCTTCTTCTCTCGCACACCGATCGATTTCCGCCATCGCGCATGCAATGGCTAGAGGCCTCTCTCGGCAATGTAACCCAAAGAAAACTATTTTTTCTAAGTCCGGACATGAACAATCCACAAGTTACGCCTTGATTTAGGGCAATTCATTATATAATATCTTAGTGGGGGGTGATGGACGTGAGTGTCGTATTTTGAGCTCTCAATTCAAGGCGAAGGGGCACTAAAATTTACTTGGTCGCCCGCCCACCCACGTCACTCGATTCCGTCGCATGCATTGGTCAGGACAATGCGACGATTCCGAGGCTTGCCCTCGGGATTGGTAGTCACGCCATGCGTTTGGTCGAAGGTGGATTGTTAACTCCTAAGCGAGAAAAAAAGGCGATAGAAATATGAGAATGAGCTATAAAATATATTTATGATTGTAATTAGGTAGAATTGAGGATTATAATTAGCTAATTTAGAGGATATATTTTTTAAGATTCTTTCTTTTCTTTGTATATATCCGCCTATAGGTCATTATAAATTAATGAAGAAGATATACAGAAAAGTGATGAGTGTATTTTTCTTCCTCGAAATATCTTTGTGTTAAGAAGGAATTCTAAATCCAAATAGGAAAATCAAATCCTATCCAAGCAAAAAATTTCAATTCCAAATAAGGAAGTTAAAAGTTTTAGGAATACCTTTCGTATTGGAGTTGGACTCCTAATATGCTTTATTTTCCTAGCTTGAGTGGTCTTCTAAATTAAATAGGTTTCCCGCTTAGGACACTGTTTACACAAAAAAACAATGGAGTAGTCGACCGTGAATTTTTTTTTTTTGTTGATTGACATCGATATGCATCCGTAGTACATATTCGATTATCAATAAATGATGACGAACAGCTAGTAACCATTGAGATAGATGCTAGCAATGGGTGAATGGTGGATCGCCTTTCGAGCTCTTTGAAAACATGAAGGACACGAGGATGCTTGAGACAAAACAATTGGGGCGATGAAATAACCGGGAGACGTTTACTTGAAGAACATCAAAGCACGACTGCGAAGTTTGAAATCAGCGAAACTGTTGAGATTGAGGGGAGATGGACTTGGATCGTTGGAGGGAACAATTACCAATTAAAAAACAGGATCATGCAAAAGTATGATCGTGGAATAGCTGACACGCATCATGAGAACGTGAGCACAGAAATTTCAAAGATAGAAGGACAAGGAAGCAATCGACGAAAACTGCTCGAGGGAACGTAACGGTTGAAAACTATCGAAAAGCAGTTACCATCGGATCATTATAAATGTTATCAGCAGGCTACTAGAAGCATCTCGTACAAATCAAATAAATTTACTATCTTTTGAGCATTTTTACTTTCATGTACTGCATCTTATTTTCATAGCTATAACTTATCAATTTGCGCCGTCGATTAAATTTTGGCATGCAATCTCTATCTTGGATGTTGTGTCACTAATTAACTTCTGGCATAGTATCTTTATGTTCTCAAGTTATGTCGTCGATTAAATTCCATCATAGTTTTCTTACAGTTGGTTACTTCATTGAGTCTACACCTTCCAAGCCTTGTTGTCGATTAAATTTCGGCATTGTTTGTGCTTGTACAATCATATTCTAATCTTTTGATCCCTTTTGCCTGTGATGCTTCCTCTTTAGAGTTGGTGCAGAACCCTAGTTTCTCCTTTAATAAAAATCGAAGAATGACTTTTGGTAAAAAGATTTCATCACGAGAGCAATTCTGGCAAAATAGATACAAAATTATATATATATATATATATATATATATATATATGAGAGAGATGGAATTCTACTTGGTGACTATACACTAGGGTTTTATTTGTTTTACGGAAAATGAATGATTGTAAGAAACATTTTTCTAAAAATATTTACTTATATCACTGGAAATAATTAGTTAATGGAAAATATTTAGTATTAACAACGATTTATATATGAATGTCTTTGTGAATTATGAAAATATTTTTGTTTATTCAGTTTTGTAAGTGTGACAAACAATTTTTTTAGGAAAATATTTTCCAAATCATTTATTTTTTGCGAAATAAACACATCCATAAAACACAAGAAAGACTTGAGCACTTGAGCTAACATAACCCCATAAACCTTCACTAACTGCCTTTTAGCTGTAAAACTACCCGGAGATTTGGCTCAGAGCATAGAGACGCTCAAAGTGACCAGGATGATATTATGCCCATCTGGCTGAGCTGCATTTCTTAGAGGATCATGCCAGGCTTTGAAGAAAAAAGATTTTTAGAGAGGCATGGAAAGTGAGAGAATGGAGATTTCACAACTTTCCCTCTTATTCCAAACTGAAGGATTACACGGCCTTATATAGGCGTTGGGGATACATGCTGGACGGGTGTCCAAGTAAGATAAAACACACTTAGAACTGATATATTATTGGACTCGTATCCACATAAAACAAATCTTACCTAACTAAGTACATTATTGGGCACACTTACTCGTAGAACACATAAAACCTATTCATAGGTGGAACAGGACCTGGCTATGATGTGCTAGGGCAATGCCGGTTAGGCGAAGTAGTACAAGCTTTTCTCCATCTAGAGTTATAGTCATAATCCGAGCTATCTGAACTGTTTACACATTCATATTCTGCTATTTGTCTCTGTGCTAGAATGTGTTCGAAATTATTTTCAGTGATAACTGGCGCTAGGTTCGAGAAAGAGGATGCATGTGTCGAAAGGTTTGGAAAAGCAGTATTTGGAGTTTTTTGTGGTAACAGAAGGTCATTCCACATTTTGATGCCAAGGCTTGATTGTGGATTTGGTTCAGGTAAAACTGGCTGAGGCAGAACTGGCTGGGGCCAATTTCCTAGTTTTGTGTAGTGAGAGGAAGAGCTGGCGTCAAGTCCAACGGATAAGGATAGTGGTCCATCCCATGGATCCTGAGACTGCACTGGATCTTGAGATGACTGTGCTGGATTTCCTATATCTGACATTTCGTGATCTTGTGATAATCCGAGTTGTGCTTGTGCCTGTTGGTGCGCGTATTCTCTGAGTGCTTGTCTTATTATAGAGGAAGATTCTTCATGATCTCATGAGACAGGTGTGAAGTAATCTCATATTTCTTCTGGAATAATGCGATTTTCTTGGCATAAGATCCTTTGGAGTTCCTTGTAATTATATTCAACAGAACCAATGCGACTGGTGAACGATTTATAGACACGTGCAACCTGAATCTTTTTCCCCCATCAGGTCTATATGACATCTCATCCGTCAAACTCCAAAAGAAGTCAAGGAGTACATTCATTTTTTCAAATTTGACTAACATCCAATTCCTGCTTCTGAAAAAGAATATTTTGTTACTCTCCAAATTTCTCCTGAATTTCTCAAACAGTGGATCCAACACGGGTATTCGCATATGCATTATGGCGCAGTCCGTCTTGCTCTTACCTTTCATGGGAGAAAATGTTTGCCTGTCGTAGCAAGAATGGCTCTTTTGGATACTAGGTTCCTAGAATACCAGCATGCCTGTATTGGTACTGTCCAAACCACTTTAAATGCTGGAACAGTCTTTGTAACCCTTTATCCAAATTTTAATATTACTCTTTCCAATCTCTAGTTACTTTCTTTCTTGAAAGTACAACTTCAGCTCACTGGAGCTCCTCAAAATGTCGATTCTATTGCCGCAACTCTTCATTATCAAATGGTGTATATAGTCCAAAATCATACTCTAGATCTGAATTTCCAACATAGAAATGAAGATGCACCGTTTATCTCCATGCAAAATGATCAGGCCTCTTGCATTCATGTTCCTCGGCAGATTCCAAAAGAAAAGTTAGCCAAGCTTTTTCTTGAATCTTGGATAACAAATTATGAAAAGCTCCATCAAATTAGCCAACCTCTCCAGTCTTTAGACTCTGAATTTGTCAGATAAAGAGATGGTACTGTAACTATCAAATTTCGCAAAGAAAAAGAAGAAACTCCTTCCATCTTTCTCTACTATCTTTATGATAGAGCCCTGTGTTCCTAGTCCAGTTTCTAAGGAACCAGACCTAAAAAAGCTAGTTCAATACTTCAAAAGTGATGGACATCCTGTCCATCATTACAATGACCCTTATGGTCATTGTTTCTGGGATCCTTTTTGCCAGTGTTCTTCATGCACAAATTCCCCAAATGAAGTAGATCCAGCTATCAGGCCCAAGCAAAAAGCTAGGAAGGCCAGGGACAGCTTCTACCAAAGATACTTGGATGGAGACCCTACCATTGATATCCTTGGAGAAAATAGTGGATACCAGTTATGGTTTCATACGGACCACCATCATCGTCATCAACTTCATCATTCCCATTATCTCCACTATCACCACCATCACCCCCAGTTTCGCCCCCATATAAGAAATCTGTTGTTTCCCCTTTCGACAAACCCATCTATAAGTGAGTAAAGAAAAATTCTTATTCACTTGAAATTCCAGTCTTTCCTGAAAATCCAATCACTGGGCAACTTCCATCTATCTGCATGTTCAATAAAGCTGACTTCCCTCCTTTAAATCATGTTGACAGTTCTCAGCTTTCTTTTCCTGCTACTGAAGAATTCACTGATTCGCAACGACGATACCTTCATGCTCCAAAATTTTCTTCTCCTATTGATGTTGATGAACGTGGAAGGCCAAAAAGAACGCCTGCTGCTGAGGCTGTTCTAAACTGGTAGTCAGAAACTCTCCTGGCACAAAATCAGGCTTTCAAGACACTTGACTCCAAAATTGTTGATGTGCAACAAGACATCCGAAGGTATAACGAGTCCATCAAAAAGATGCTTGTGGATTTCCAGAAAAGACTTCATGCTCTGGAATCAGGCCAACATCTTGGCTACCATTATCTTGAAAGTCCGAAGAATGAAATAGAGAAACTCAAAAGGCAAATCAGTCTCCTTGAAGAAGGAAAATTTAAGCCTACTGATTTCTTCTCTATTCCGAGAATTGGATACTCTTTTCCATCACCGCAAAGCTCTCCAGTTTTTGCTGCAACTGCTCTTGCAGCCGAAACTTCTACTCAACGAGACAGAAGTGATATGACAGCAATGCGCAATTGCATTCGGGAAATGGAGAAGCTCTGAAAAGAAAGAATGAAAGAAAAATCTGTTGCTGAGTCCTCTGGAGAACCTGAAAAGAGTTTTGACCAGCAGATAATGATCTCAAATCCCTTAGAATCCTTTCTGAGGGATTTAAGCAAAGATCAACAATAGAATCCAAAAGCTGATTCAGAACAACATCTATCAAAGTGCATTTCTCAGGTAGCAAAGGTATCAAATTTGCCAAATTCAGATTCAGAATCTGACCCCCTATTCTATTCCTCTTCGTCTACTTTTCCAATTCCTTCCATTGAATCTTTCCAAGTACCACCAACTACTCCTCCAATCTTCATGGCTGATCCACCAGAACAAGAAATGGAGCCAAATCCATCTGAACCAGAGGTTATTCAGATCAATAACCCATCTCATATTTTTGTTTCCTCATCCAAACAGTTTTTCACTCTTGATGATACTCCTTATTCAAAATGGCCAAAAAGATTGGATGAATTACATGCTTGGTTGAACACCAGAGCTCTTACTGTTAAAAGAAAATATGATGTTCTTCTAGAATTTGCTACAAAGTTTACTGGAAGCCTTAAACACTGGTGGCAATCAACTTCTGAAACAGATCAGATGACTTTTCTTCTTCTACAAGATTTTTCCCAAGTCATTGGAATCATTTACCTATATTTCATAGGAAAATCTGTTGATCCTCTTGAGCTCAAAAGAAAAGAATATTTTGAAAGAAAATGTTGTTCTCTTCAAAAAAAGGCACTTAGATCGCCACTACAGAGAAATGCTTAAACTCTTTTATGGCATAGGAGCCGATCCAAATCTAAAACAAATCTTCTTAGCCTCCATTCCTAAAGAACTCTCCCAACATGTTGAGAGATCTTTCCTGAACAAGCAAAGAAGAATTGTTGACATCCCTTTTGAAGAACTACAGCAAGAAATCCATATTTGCCTTGATGAACTCTGCCTCCGAAGACAGATGATGAAAAACTACTTGGAGATTTGGCTTAGAGCATAGAGACGCTCAAAGTGACTAGGATGATATTATGCCTATTTGGCCGAGCTGCATTTCTTAGAGGATCATGCCAGGCTTTGAAGAAAAAGGATTTTTAGATTGCAAGATCCGTTTAACTTTTGCATTATTTTCAATATATATAATATTAGTTAGCGGTTCAAGCAATCGGCGCATTGAGGAGGAGTTCTACGTCATGTTGGAGGAAAGTTCGTAGTTCTTAATTTATTAGTTTTCTTATAGTACGTTACGACTATATTAGCGTTCTGGTCAAATCGGTGTTCTGATAGTGACAAATAATTTTCCGGTCCTAATGGATCCACCTTGAGATACAAAACTATTGAGCGACAACGCCAATTGGAAAACATTCTCTCCTGGGTGTGAGTGAAGAGATAAGTGATTTTCAGGAGATATTGCGTTATCTTGATGAACTGATGTATGTATCACTTGATTAAGATTACAAGCAGCAGTTTCTTTCTAATTGACGTATACTTCTTACTCAGCTTCTCTAACTTTGAGGCTGCTTCTGAACAAGACTTTTGATTCTGGGGTTCGTTGTTGCAGTCATTACGACAACATGTGGTATGATGGGAATTCCTAGGGGCTCAAAGAGGTGCAAAATTATCGGAGTCGGATTATGTCTGACAGGCGGAACAAGTTCAACCCACTGGGGAATTGACAGGTTCTGGGTGGAGTTAAAAATGGACAAAAATATCTTGGCATGGTAGGTCGCGACCCTTGTTTAGATTCATTTGACTTTTCAGAATGTTGTCGAATTCTCATACACTTGTCATGCAATTTTATCCAGGTTAGCATGATAGGTGCGAGTTTCGAAGACAACCATGTGGCTACTGGGTTTGGCAATCACCTTGCACTGCCAATTCTTCGCGACGAGTGGAACGAGAACTCGAGTTTGGAAGATGGTGTTAGGCTATTGGAGAAGTGCATGCGTTTGCTTTTGTGTCGCGACAGATCTGCAGTCAACGAACTTCAGGTTCTAGACTACTAGTATTCTGTCTTACCTGTTGTTAGCAAGTGTTTTCATCTTCCTTATATAGCCGTGTGATTTTGGGGAACTGATGCACACTAATGTGTCCTCCTTCTGTTAAGGAAAGGATGCTGGGAGGGAGAATGACAGTGTACTCTTTTGCGGTTTACGTAATTGCACCTCCAGCCGCTGCATTAGAAAATCTGCACCCAGACCCCCTCTTGGATCCACCATTGCCAATATGGTCCATGTCCTCTCTACATTTTCACCTAAGTAGTCCAACCCACCTCTGATGCGTGATTATTACCTTATTGTACAACGATTAGTCATGAATGCAATGTAGGTTCGTATCTTCAAAATTCTTAGGAGATGCTTCCAGACAGATTTGAAGTCTGCATTTTGATGACGATTAACGAGAATGAATTTCAAGTTGTTTCAAGCTCTTTGTCCCCTATATCTTCTTCCCAGTATGTTAGTTTCCGAACTTCATTGGGAAACCCCAGATTCTAAGTCACAATTGGAACCCCGAGAGATATCATACTGACATCTTTGGCTGTTTTAATGGATTTTAGCCTTTTATCTTGACATTTGAGAACAGCTAGCGCTCGAATTTGTTGGTAATACACAATCCATGTTATAAACTAATAAAGTGTACTGGCTGACAAGTTGCTTTACAAATATTCGACAAATAGTAATTACAATGACTAGAGAAATTAAATCCTAATTAACACGGCGCAGAAGCTTCTCACTGGTCATGTTCCTTCTAGACAGCAATTGATCTCCTCTGCTGCATGACTTCACTTCGCGCTATTTTGTTGCAATTGTCACGCATGTTCTTCTATTTGTTCCCTTGCATCTGCTCATATGTAGTTCTGTCTACGGGCATCGGACATGTTCTTTTATTTTTTTTTACCGTAGCTTGATTTCGAACCATCTAAACGACACTGCGCACTTGACTTGCAGATTGCAAAAAATCACTGAAGAAGCAGCAACAAATTTTCCGCCCTACTCCTTGAAAACCTCTGGGGACCCCTCTGTTGGTGCAGAACATTCATGTTGGACTTTGATCTGTTCTTCTGTTTGTTCAGACCCTGATCTTGTCATGACAATCATGTGATGTAACACTTCTGAAATGCGCTTGCAGATGTTTCGTAGAGGCTTCTTTGGTAGAGAAGCGGTGGATGCTATTTTCGTTCTTGGAACTTTACAGATTTGTACATATGATGACGATCTTTGTAGGCTACGCTTTCGGTTTCTTTGCAGTATGCGATGGAAAGTCTAAAGAAAGGTTTTGCAGAGTGGTCCTGTGGCATTACTTGGTTCTTTTTCACGGCTCATGTCTTGGATGTTTTGTGTTTGGTCCGAAGGAATCAAACCTTTTTAATCGGTTGAGTGAGAGTATTTTTCTTCCTCTTGTGAATGGGATGCCAATGCCTCCGATTTCACCCGCTAACATTCTTCCTCTTTGATAAGACGTAAATTGTGTCACCGTTCTCGTTGTGTTCAAGAATGCTCATTTCGTTTCTTCATATCAAATGTAACCTTGTGCATGCTTGTCAACAGCACCCATTTTCATTCTATTCTTAATTTAGAGGGATGGATGGAGAAGGGATGTGAGGATTGAGATACGAACACCAATTTGGCCAATATATTTCTAAAAGGAGTATGAAAAAGAGAAAGGCCAGGATGATCTAGGACATAAAATGCTGTAGTAGTGGGGTTTTCCTTTTAGCAATTGGGCGATGTTTGGGCTGGCTCTCACGCATTTCGACTAATTCACGTCCTCGGACGATGTTAAGAGCAGACTCTCTCATGTTGGCTTGGTGCATTTGAGATTTACTCTTGCAGTACTCTCCTAGCAAGGCTTGAATTCAAGACGACAAAGAAATGAGCGGACTCTCGTGCCATCTAAACCAACAGCTTAGCAGGTTTTAACTCAAGATCATTCCATTCAAGGGCTTTAGTAAAAAAAAAATTGAGATAATCGCAATTCCAACTTGTGATGAGTGCGAGATTTAGCATGAGATAATAAGAGAAAGGAATTTGCCTAGTTAGCATGTTAATCATACTTAACTGAGAGGATCTCTATTCATCAGGAATGAGTACATAATCATTCGTCTTCTATTTTCATAATCCTAATTTATTTTAGACTCATTAGGTTACTAATTGCAAAGCTAGTAGTAGCTATCACACAGACGCAGCAACAATAAAATGTAAGTTCTCTATGTTCAATCAAGGGATTGATCGAGCGGAAAAGCTATTGGAATCTAGAGTTTCAAAAAACGTGAGGTCTTCGATTGATTAATTCGGACTCGGCACATCTTAGGGTCGAATCACAAATAAGTAATTCATCATGAATCCGCGATCCCAATATCTATGCCCTGCCTTTGCAGCCATAACGAGGAGGTAGATGTAACAATGATTCTACTCAATTAGCAAGTTCTCCACCAGTCAACCAGGCACACCATATGAGCAGTTTGGGTATCTATCTCTCTGCCATCCTTGAACTGTGAAGGCCCATGTCAAGCCCGCCCACTAAACTTTGTAGCCCATATGGGATCCAAGTCCAAAGCCCAATCCAACCTAGGGGTGAGCGATTCCCGGTCCGATCCGATCCGATCCAACCCAAGAATCGGGAACCGGTTCCAATGAGACTAATATTAAATATTATTTGTGAACCGGAAACTGATTGCTCCCTTCTTTCTTTTATAGTTCTAATTTGATCCTATAAGGTCATAGAAAAAAATTGAAAAAATATATATAATATATGAAAAAATTGAACAATCGGTTCTAATGGGATCAATATTAAATATTTTTCATATATATATATATTAAATATTATATATATGAAAAAATTAGAAAACATATATTTATTGGTCGGTCCAGTTTAGTTCCAATTTGAGCAGTCCATCTTGCTTACCCCTGATCCAGCCTTCCAAAACCATACGGCTTCACATGTTTCGTTTCCGCACAAATAAAACTTGTAAACCTTACGTTAAAAGAGTAATTTTTTTCTTACGAAGACAGGCTACAAGCTAGCCAGACTTTTCTTATGTAAAAAAAAAGACGGAAAAAAAATCTATTTATTATCTTGAAAAAAAAAAAGAAGGCGCGCCCTGAACTCCCCTTCGACGTGTCCCGAAATCGAATATTTTCCATACGAAAGATTAAAGAAACGGAACATATGCTCAGCGCATATATTCCGTACGAAAGATTAGAGAAACGGAATACATGCTCAGCGTATATATCCATTTTATTTCGATGACGGGGATACGAAGTATCGCAGCATTTTAATTATGGGCCGTCGCAAAAATACGACGGAAACATTTTGCTGCGATAAAAATACGAATTCATTTCGCTTGCTTGCCGGGCTTGGGCAGGGCAGGGCAAACGCTATCTGCTATCTAAGGCGGTAGATACTACTTTTCATCTTCTTCCTCCTCCTTCCGTCGCCGCCGCCGCCGCCGCCGCCGATCGAAGGATGTCTCTGCCCAAGATGCCGGTCGTGGATGGGGAGCGGGGCCCGGACGCCTCGTCCTTCTCGTTGGACTCCGAACGGACTCTGTAAGCGAAAACCTTCCCTTCCATCTCCGATCGCTCTTGTCGCGCGTCGGAGGGGCTTCCGGCCCCCGGCCGGCGGACGATGCGCGCGCGCGCGCCTGCCTCTTTCCCGCGCGCGGAACTGACCGGGGATTTTTGGGGGCTTCGCGCGATGTAGGTATCCGTATGTGACGGGCACGTCCGTGGTGGCTTTCAAGTACAGGGATGGGATCCTGATGGCGGCCGACATGGGAGGTTAGCTTCTTTTGCCCGATCGGGTTTTTGCGATTCCCTTATGCTGTTCTGCTGCTGCTGCTGCAGCATTTCGATTTGAACAATTTGGGGACTTTCGCTTTGGGGGAACATCTGATTATCTGTCTGTGTTAGGGGGTTAGGTGGCTGTCGATCCCCCCAGAATGATTTTGAGTCGATTTTGGATTAGTTTAAGGTGCCTTTTTTTTTTGTTGCTTCCTTAGATGATTGAGGAATTAAGGTTAATTTCTCGGTCGACCGAATATCACTGAAGATATGCAGGGATATCCTCGGAAGATGGTTCGGAGGGAACCCATTATAACAATTGGCCCGGTTATCGTGTATGCTGGGAATTTAGGAACGTCTCCAATGGCATTTTCTTGAGATTGGAATTGTTGGATTTTAGAGATGATCTTTTCTGGGTGGAACTATCCAAACAGAGCGGAAAACGCTGTTTGTCAATTTTGTTGTTTACGAAGATCACAATTAATGGTGAGAGAGTGCTAGCAAGTGTCGCTTTGAGGTGTTTTAAGGGTGGACTGATTTGCAAGGCATTGAGATGGTCTTCTTGTGCCCTTTATGGATACAGATAATTCTGTCAGTATTCCATTGACTTGTATCGATGTTCCATTAAATATGGCTGGTTGTTACTAATGCAGACAGGTGCTGATTCACCCATCTTTTAAATGACACACTTGTATTTTTGAATATATGCTATTACTTCTGAAATTTTTAATTGAGGAAAATTTCAGCTCCATGTAATCCATAATGAAATATGAGAATTTGGTTTGATTTGAATACTGAAGCTTGATGCTTCTGCTTTTCATTAGAAACTGGGTTGCTGAATGTCTTTTTGGTGGTACCTGCCTGTTGTTGCTTTTCAAGGAAAATTAGAAAAGCTGTTTGCAGTTTCGGTTCTCCTTTTGTTTGGCATGCTATATATCTACTCATTATGTACATTAGTCTTGACTAGCCATGCCAGAAGGAAGCATTCTACTGCTTGCCTATTTTCTTCCTTTTCAACTATAATTACCTAGTTAAGTTATCATAACTACATTACTTTCAAAGCTCTTTAACTTTAGATAGTATAGTGATCTTAGAACCGGTTTACTCTGTTGTTTGCTAACAGTTTTTAGTAACATAGTTATTGAGTCCTCCATTCTCCTTATTTGTGACTATGTCAGTGTTCTGTTCATCTATGTGCTCTGATAGTGACGAATATTTTACAGGATCTTATGGATCCACCTTGAGATACAAAACTGTTGAGCGAATAAAGCCTATTGGAAAACATTCTCTCCTGGGGGCGAGTGGAGAGATAAGTGATTTTCAGGAGATATTACGATATCTTGATGAACTGATGTATGTATCAATTGATCAAGATTACAAGCAGCAGTATTTTTTTTATCACCGAATATTAATTACCCTGCTTTTTTAACTTTGAGGCTGCTTTTGACCAAGACTGATGATTCTGTTGTCCGTCGTTGCAGTCTTTATGACAACATGTGGGATGATGGGAATTCCTTGGGGCCAAAAGAGGTGCATAATTATCTGACTCGGGTTATGTACAATAGGCGGAATAAGTTCAACCCATTGTGGAACTCACTGGTTCTAGGTGGAGTTAAGAATGGACAAAAATATCTTGGCATGGTAGGTCTCGACCCTTGGTTAGATTGATTTAATTTTTCAGAATGTTGTCGGATACTCGTTCACTTGTTGTGCAATTTTATACAGGTTAGCATGATAGGTGTGAATTTCGAAGATAACCATGTGGCGACTGGGTTTGGCAATCACCTTGCACGGCCAATTCTTCGTGACGAGTGGAACGAGAACTTGAGTTTTGAAGATGGTGTTAAGCTGTTGGAGAAGTGCATGCGTGTGCTTCTGTATCGTGACAGATCTGCAGTTAACAAGCTTCAGGTTCTAATCTTCTCTGTGTTATAGTTTATGGTTGTCTCTATTTCTCAATGGTTGCATATGGCAGCATAGTATAAGGTTGGGATGTGATTGTATCTTGTCAGTTGTTGGAATGTGCTTTCTCTTCCTCGTGTAACTGTGTGATTTCGGTGAGCTGATGCGCACACTTGTGCTTCCTCCTTTTGTCAAGGAAGGGCTGTCCTATCTGGGGCTAAGAGGGAGAATTACAGAGTACCCTTTTGTGGATTACGTAATTGCACATCCAGCCCCTGCATTAGAAAACCTGCACTCTGGCCCCCTCTTGGATCCACCATTGCCAATACACAGGTCCATGCCCAGCACATCCAGCTCCTCATTAGAAAACCTGCACTCTGACCTCCTCTTGGATGCACCACAATACAGTCCATGCCCTCTCTACATTTCCACCTAAGCAGTCCAACCCACCTGTGATGCATGATTATCACCTAGTTGTACAATGATTAGTCATGTATGACTTGTGTTGGTTTGTATCGTAAAAATTCTGTGGAGATGTTTACAGAGAGTTTTGAATTCTGCATCTTGATGAAGATTAATGAGGATGAATGTCAAGTTGTTTTTCAAGCTCTTTGTCCCCCAAATCTTCTTTCCAGTATATTACTTTTTGAACTTCATTAGGAAAACCCATATTCTAAGTCAAAATTGGAACCCAAGAGATGTCATACTGTTTTTTGCCTTTTTAAAGGATTTTAGCCCTTAATCTTGACATTTGAGAATTGCTAGAGCTTGAATTTGTAGTTTATTTGAGGTCTGTACTTTTCTTGCTTCATAGCAATTTCTCATATTTACCGAGCTACCACAAAATCCATGTTATAAACTAATGAAGTGTACCGAGCACTGAGCATGAAGGGAGAGGAGGAGGGGGCGGACAAGTCGGTTTCCTAGTTCCTGGGGCTGACAAGTTGCTTGGTAAATTTGGACAAATAGTAGTTACAATGATAAGAGAAATTAAATCATAATCAAGATGGTGGAGAAGCTTGGTGGAGAAGCTTCACACTGGTCATGTTCCTTATTGACAGCAATTGATCTCCTCTGGTACATGACGTCATTTCGCACTCTTTTGTTGCAGTTGTCTCACATGCTCTTCTGTTTTTTCTGTTGCATTTGCTTATGTGTAGTTCTGTCTACAGGCATTCACATCTTTTTTTGTAGTACTGACAGTGGCTTGATTTCGAAACATCTAAATGACAAGGGGCACTTGACCTGCAGATTGCAAAAATCACTGAAGAAGGAGCAACACTTTTTCCACCCTACTCTTTGAAAACCTTCTGGGGCTTTGAAGCATACAAGAACCCCACTGTTGGTGCAGAAGGTTCGTGGTGAACTTTGATCTGCTTTTTCTTATGTTTCTTTAGACCCTGTTCTTGCCATATGTTAATCATGTGATGTGACTCAGAAAATGTGTTTTTAGATATTTTGGAGAGGCTTCTTTGTTAGAGAAACTGTTGATTCTATTTTCATCCTGAATGTCAATTGCCTTTTACCAATTTGTACTTCAGTTCTTATGGTTGCATCATCTGACCCTTTTGCGGTCCTTTTGGGGATAATTTTGTGGATGGGCTGGGGTAGCCGTTAATTTGAGCAGAACTTGAGCTAGGTGAGAGAAATTGAGATATAGATTGTGCAGAAAATGAGTCACGGTGTCAAAAATTCGGTCATCTTTATAAAAGGGAAAAAGAGAAATGAGTTTAATTGGGCTGTCAATTTCGTTAAGACCATCTTCCACACAATTGAATTGAGCAGGCAGCCAAGGTTCCATGCCTTCTGATCTCTCTCTCTCTCTCTCTCTCTCTCTCTCTCTCTCTCTCTCTCGATCTTGAGAAAATATTCACACACACACACAAAACGCACACGAATTGACTAGCTGGGGTAGAAGGAAAGGAAAAATATTTTCTGCCTTTTTTTGGGGGGTGGTTAATTAATTAAAAGACCGTGAAGCTCGGTTTTGAGGGTTGATCTGTCTCCATGGTTTCATCTGTGAGCTAATAGCTATCCATCTCTCTCTCTCTCTTGCGAGCATCATATATGTTTCATACCTGCAAAGTCCTTTTCCTATGATTGGCTAAAGATCATTACTTTTCTGCCTCAACTTGGAGTAAACCCTTCGAAATTGCCAATTTCTGGGAATATGAAGTTTGGCCTAACTAGGATTTGAAAAGTCGTTTGGCTCGATATTCAGGCTTTGGGTGGTAGGTTCGCTTCCATTGTTAAAAGTTGCTAATGGAAGAGTCAGTAGCTCCTGTAAGATTCACGCCAAACATAGTACTTTTGACGGCGTTTGGGTTGGACCCTTTTACGGTTTTAAGCCATTCAATACGTCAAGTCTGAATTTTCCATCAAAACGTAATTATGTAACAATTTATGAAAAGACTTCAAAGAATTTAGAGTGACTTTAACCGTCAATATGCATGGTTTAAAGGCTTTTGTGCATTTAATGTAAAGAGTGGTGACGCATTTAACGTGAAAAGGTTGAAAGCCGATTTCAAAAGGCAAATCGAAGCACGCTAGAATCGATTTTGGACTTTGTATGTTGTCTCGATCATTGAGGTCACGCAAGCTGGTCAGCGACTTAGACTATGCGTTGAACCATGGAATTTGCCATTCAACACATTAAACTTGTATGGCGATACCCACGCATAAGCATTTGCGAAGTTTAAAAATTTATACCGAAAGCATGCTTTTGAAGACCGTGCTCGCTACTCTTCTTTCGAGAGTTTTGTGGTGCACTCGCTTCGACTTTTTTCAGCGTGAAACACTTGACGTTTCAAAGGATTTAATTTTAGATTTAGACTTGAAAACTAACATCAGTTCTAGTTTTTCTTAATCCAAACAAACAAGCACTAGACAGTTACTATTGGACCTAGAAGTGCGAGAATAATTGGACGGCTGGTGAGGCAAGCGAGGAAGTGACTCACATTCAGAACGTAAGGAATGAGCATTGCATGCTTCCATGAATCTTGCTAGTGTGCGAGTCACTGAGGTCTCCACTGGAGGCGAAGTTTGCACGGAATCAGTGTGATGGTAGTTGGGTAATTGTGAACGTTTTAACGACGACTCTTCAGCTCTTTTCATTTTATACATATCCAGTAATAATCGAATCACAGGGATATTCTAATGCACTTATGTCCTTTTTCTGTGACAAAAAAACGGATTTCTTTTTACGTTTCCGGTGCTATTAAATGACTAAGACTTGGGAATCGGATTCAAATTCGCGTCAATTTGGTTACCATTTTATTGTCGACTATTATCCATTCATCTTCAACCATAATCAACAACTCTCTGTCGACAATATTATTGTGGATGAATGACGAGATCAAGACGTTATCGAGAATCTTCCGAAAATATCAAACATACAAAATGCAAAAATCCATATCTTCAAGCGCCAAGAGCCATGGCACTCAGACGATGCAGCTTGAGTTCACACTCCTTTGACACTCTCGACAGTGAATTGTAAGAGGAACCACCTTGCATCAGTACATGGTTGGCACTTCTTTGTAGCTCCTTAACTTTATCCCTCATCCCATTGCCCTTCAATTCCATGACCCTCCTCACCATCTCTGCTATCTCCTCCCTCTCGATCAGGCCGGCATAATTTGGGCGTATCTTTGGCTGGACCGCCACCTCGAGCTCTTCTGTTAACATCGCTGCGTTCATCTGCTGCTCCGCGTAGAGTGGCCACGCCACCATAGGCACCCCATTGACCATACTCTCCAGGGTCGAATTCCAACCACAGTGCGAGAAGAACCCGCCAATAGATTTATGTGCCAAGATCTCGGTCTGCGGTGCCCACATGGGTACCACCATGCCCCTGTTCCGGATTCTAGTGAAAAAGCCATCAGGGAGATAGCTTGGGGTTCCGTCGTGGCTGTTTGTCACGTTGAAGAAGTTTGCAGACGCATCGCCGTCCACTGGTGGGCGCACCACCCAGATGAATCTATGTTGGCTCAGCTCCAACCCCAAGGCGAGCTCGGAAGTTTGCTTCGCCGACAAGGTTCCGCCGCTCCCGAAAGAGACGTAGATCACCGACTCCATCGGTTGCATGTCTAGCCAATCCATCACCTCACTTTTTGAACTTTGCCCGGTAGGCCTAACGAGCGGACCCACCGGATAAACCGACGCCTTGACGACCCGACCCAGGAACTTCTCATTTTCGAGTGCACGCAAAGTCAACGGCTCGAGATCCTGCCACGTGTTCACTAAGATCCCATCAGCATTCGAGATCTCCATCCCAACGCGAGTGAAGCCCGAAAAGAGATTCCTATCGCCGGTTTGGTCAAGGAACAGGTCCAAGGTATCCTCGAAGCGAATGGACCGACACCCGGGGATGTCGAGCGGCCTTTTCATAACGCGGTGCTTGTGTTCTGCTTCTTCATCTATGTATGGAAAGTGCACGGTGACCGCAAGAAACCATGCCGTTGACGTGATGAAGACGTACTTAAGCATGTCGAACTCCTCTGCTATTGCGAAAGCTTCAGTTCCGAAGAAGTCGACTATGAGAGCGGTGGGGTGATACTTCATGGCGGAGATGGCGGCCCGAAGCGATGGAAGAGCCTCACGCATCATGATCACCAGTTGGCTTGCGACTGAGGAGGTCGAATCGACGAGGGCGGAAATGTCGACTGGAGGAAGCAACATGAGGTTCAGCGGATTTGGAGTCCGCGGTGGCTTAAAGAGTGGAGATTCTGTTATGGAGGCATCGGTGGCGACCACGAAAATGGTCACGTCAAAGCCATGATGGGTGGCGAGGCGTTTTCCGAGCTCCACCACCGGGATGAAGTGGCCCATGCCGGGGCTGGCAAGGAGGACTGCATGAGGGTTTGTGTTTTGCATGGCTCAGTACTTGAGAGAAAACTATGCGGTACTTGATATGGGACTCGTTGTGATGAATTTGCATGAGTTCGAATGAATGATACTTATAGGCAGAATTAAGCTTCTATTTTTTCTTTCATGACTTTTTGTACAGTAATCCAGACACACGTTCATGTTCACACGAAAACTTCAGGTGGTCAACAATCGAACACCTGTTTTGGCATTTTCTGCGGCCAAATTCCTTCACAGGGTCAATTCCAGAAGAGCTCTCAAAGTCCTTACGATTCTTTTGTCCAACGCTTTATCATGAATCGCGTGTAATCCGCTTTTGAAGTGGGGTTCATTGCGGTCCGAGGCCTCAAAAACCAATGAGAAACGACGGAAATAAAGTTACCAACCTTAAAAGGCTACAGAACATGGACAAGAGTCCAAATTGTCATGCCCCGTGAAAATTGCTGTTTTGTGTCGTAGACAAAGAACAGAAGCGAAGCATAATGACGACGACGACGATGATGAGAAAGACGCGACCACCTCGAATTTTCTTGGTAAACATTTGCTAAGCCAAAAGGTTTTACCCCGACGACCACGCATGAGACTCGTGAAATCCGTGTCCAGGAGGTCTAGTTGGCCTTTTACTGGGATTACGTCAGTGAAAGAGATGCGTCTTCTTCTTTAAATAGTAATTGGGGACTAGAAAAATTGTGCATGCTTAAATTTTCGTGAGCGACGTCATGTAATTTGTTCTTCGGATAGCACTATCAGCTAGTAGCATACCATCATAATATGTTCTTTGAAACTTTTTGTGAATGTGGTTATGACCAACATGTATGATGAAAAAAGAGATTGGTTATCGGACGAATGTGTGGGACATTTAAGGATTCATGACTACGATAATACAAGGTAAAGCTCGAAACGCATGTAAGCTCTGAGGCAAGGTCTTCTGTATTGACACACCAAAACATACTAAATATACGATGTGGATTCATTTTTTTAGGGAAAAAGCCACCAAAAATCCCAAACTTTACTATTCGTGACACATTTACACTGAACTTTTTTTTGTGACACCAAAAATCACAAACTATGCTATTTGTGATATATTTACCCCAATGTACTTTAGTCCATGAGGTATTTTCGTCTTTTTTGCTTTTTCTTTTTTTTTTCTTTTTTTTTCTTTCCGGTGAGGGCTGCCCTCGTCGGCGTCGAGCGAAGGTGGCCCTCGCTAGATCCGGTGAGGGCCGCCCTCGCCAGCGTTGGGCAAGGGTCGCCTCACCTGGGTGAGCGAGGGCGGCCCTCGCCCGACTTAGGCGAGGGTCGCCCTCGCCTGGGCGAGCGAGGGCTAGATCCGGTGAGGGCCACCCTCGCTAGCGTTGGGTGAGGGTCGCCTCTCCTGGGCGAGCGAGGGCGGCCCTCGCCCGACTTAGGCGAGCGAGGGCGGCCCTCGCCCGACTTAGGCGAGGGCGACCCTCGTCGGCGTCGGGCGAGGGCCGCCCTCGCTGGCCCAAGCAAGGGTGGCCCTCGTCCGACTCAAGCGAGGGTGATCCTCGTCCGATGTCGGCGAGGGTCGCCCTCACCAGCGTTGGGTGAGGGTTGTCCTCGCTCACCCAGGCGAGGTGACCCTTGCCCAACGCCGGCGAGGGTGGTCCTCGCCGGATAAGTTGAGGGCCCCCCTTGCTCGACGTCGGCGAGGGCGGCCCTCGCCTAACGCTGGCGAGGGCCCCCCTCGCCGGAAAGCAAAAAAAAGGGAAAAATAAATAAAAAGACAAAAATGCCCATGGACTAAAGTACATTAGGGTAAATGTGTCACAAATAATATAGTTTGGGATTTTTGGTGTCACAAAAAAAGTTCAGGGCAAATGTATCACAGGTGGTAAAGTTCAGCGTTTTTGCTGGCTTTTTTCCTTTTCTTTATAGCGTAGTTTTTGGAATGCAGCTTTGCGACATGGTATTAGTTCTCATTATGTCACATGTCTGCATAGCAACGTTCTGTTCCCAGAAATAATTTTTGATCAAAAATAGTTTTTTTTTTATTTCTATTTCTTGGAACAATTTTTGAGCAAAAAGTAGCGTTTAGTAACTGTACAAAATTTCTATTCCTGGAATAGAAAAAGAATAGAAACGCGTTTAGGGCACGAATGATCCATTTCTATTCCATGGATGAGTTTCTTCTTTCTAGGCTACTGGCGGAGGGCGGCGGTCGGCGATGGGAGGCAATGGAGCACGGCGGTCAACGGTGGAGCATGGTGGCGTCGAGCGGCGGTGACGGCAGTGGGGGCCGGCGGTGGGAGGTGGCTGGCGGTGGAGGGTGGCCATCATCGGTCGATGGAGCATAGTGGCCGGTGGCGAAGGATGGCGGCTGATGGTGGGTGGCCGCCGGCGTCGGGTGGCCAGAGGCAGGAGATGGCCGGCGTCGAGTGGTGGAGCACAATGGCCGGTGGCCGAGGATGGTGGCCGGTAGCTGGTGACTGGTGGCGGTGGAGGACGGCGATCGGTGGTGGGTGATCGCCTGCGTCGAGTGGTTGGCGGGGGGAGGCAACCAGCGCTGGGTGGCGACTGGCGTCGAGCGATGGAGCACGGCGGCCAGCGGTGGAGGACGGCGACCAGTGGCGAGTGGCAACAAGCGTTGAGCGGTGGAGAACAGTGGTCGATGACAAGAGGCGACTTGCGAGTGGAAGGCGGCTGGCGAGCGTTGGCCAGCGGGCGGCGGCGGCGGCGAAAGAAGGGCAGTAGGTGGCGGCGAAGGACGGTGAGAGGCGGCGGTGGGTGAGTTGCGGCCGATGGATTGTTTCTTATTTTTAGAGAATTCTAGAAAAAAATCGTTTCTTTTTTCTTGTCTAGAAATAAGAAGCAGATTTTTTTTGCTTCTTGTTTCTGTTCCAAATCTATTTCTGAACCAAACAAAAAAATAAATTTTTTTTACTAAACGGATTTCTGTTCTTTTTCTATTCCGGGGAACAAAAGAACAGAAAAACAAAGAAACAGAAATATTACTAAACAGATCCCTAGCATGCTTATAATCGGACTTTATTAGTACCTCATTTTCAAATCCTATGGGGTTGATCATCATGGAATCAATGGTCATGAGCGCTTCTTGATTCATCATTACTAGATGAAACAGATTTGGACCTTTGGAACCCAAAAGACCCGTTAACATGTGCGAACAAAATCTTTCAACACTTAATTATGTTCAATCTCTCTCTCTCTCTCTCTCTCTCTCTCTCTCTCTCTCTCTCAGACTTGGACCTTACGAACCCAAAAGACCAGTTAACGTGCGCGAGCAAAATCTTTCTTCAACCTTTAACTACGTTCAATCTCTCTCTCTCTCTCTCTCTCTCTCTCTCTCTCGTATAGTCCAAACTAGTCTTTCTTCCACCACGGTCTTTGCCCAAGAAACATGGGTGGTGGGACTTAGAGCATCTAGAAATGTAGTTCTAGTCCACCTCCAATTTTTTTTTGTTCTTCTCGATGAGTCCATGACCAACACTTCACAACACCGAAACATAGAATTCTAGTATTTGTTCCTTTTTTTTTACGAGAAAATTACAAAAAAATTTTAAACCTATTGTATTTGTATCAATTCAGTTCTAAACATTTCAATTGTGCCAATTGAATTCTAAACCTTTTTATATTTTGCTAATTGAGTTCATCCAATCAATTTTGGCTAGAAATCGTTGAAGTAGATCTTGGCCATTCTACATGGCATGACCGGTGCTAACGTAGACATTTAATAATAATATCTTAATAATTTTTTGAATTTTTTTAATGTTTATTTCTTTTATGTTCTTTACTCACTTTTATTTTGCTAAGGGCCGGCAAAGGCTGCTGGTTGACCCTTGTTGGTTCGGGGTGAGGGCCACAAAGCCCTCGCCCGATCTGGGCGTTGTCGCCTTGGCCAAATCAGGGGAGGGCATCGTGGCCCTCACCAAGCCCTCACTGACCATAGCGAGGGCATCAGATGAGGGCATCATGCCCTCACCTAGTGTTGGCGAGGGCTGCTGGCCCTTACTGGTGGCCGGTGAGGGTAGATTGATAGCCCTTGTTGGCCCTAAGCCAAAATAGAGAGAGAGTAAAGAAAAAAAAAGAAAAATAAAAGGAAAAAAAAACCAAAAACATTATAAACAATTATTATACTATTATTTAAAAAGTTCACGTTAGCGCCGATTGTGTTACCTAGGATGGCTAGCATCTACATTGGCAATATTATGCTAAAATTGATCAGATGGATTCAATTAACAAAATGTAAAAATATTTAGGACTCAATTTATACCATTGAAAGGTTTATGATTGAAATAGCATATGTATAATAGTTTAGGACTTTTTTGGTACTTTTTTTTAGAACTTGATCAATCAAAAATAAAAATAAAAAAAAGAATGAAACGTTAAGGTCATGTAATTGGCCATCAAAGACACATGACTGACCAACTGATAAGAAGTTTAGGACCGTCTAGCTAATTAATGAAAGCAACTATATCAACAAAATATTTCAAAATATTGTCTAAACAGCATCCTTTGTGTGCATTTATTTCCCTCCTGATCAGTCAAAATTCAATTACTTGTATAGTATTCAATATCTTAAGAATACATATTTATTATATGTAGTTATTGTTAACAAGTGTTTTGTGGTATTTTCTAATCAGATAAAGATCAAGACGCCAAAGCATATTGAATAAGCGAATGCTAATTCTTGTTATGGAAGATTAGAGCACAAAAACATTGTTTTTAGTTAGGATGTTCTTCTTTGGAATAATTATCCAAAAGTCATAATATTGTACAATGGCCAATTCAGTCCAAAACTTTTTAACTTTGTCAAATTTAGTTCTACACCTTTTAATGATTTTGCTAATTTAATCATTTCAGCCAATTTTGGCTAGAAGTTACTGACGTGGCAGTTCAGTTAGTGCCGATTGTCCTACAGGGCACGGTCGGTGTTAATGTGGGCGATTTTTGTAATTTTTTTAGAATTTTCTAATTTTTCTCTTTTTTCCCTTTTTATTTTATTTTATTTTATTTTTATTTGTTTCCTTTGTCCATGTCAGTGACGATGGTGTCACGTAAGATGGTCGATACCCATATTAGCAATTTCCAGCCAAAATTGATCAGAATGACTACATTGGCAAATTGTCAAAAGGTTGAGGACAAAATTGGCAAAATTGAAAAATTTTGAATCGAATTGGCTTTTTTTTTTTTTTTGGTAAGATAAGTAGTATATTGACTTTTCACAAATGAGGATACAAGACAAGAGTCGCACACAAAAACCTCGTACCTAATGAGATACCTAAGAGTATCCAAGGGGTACAAAGGTGTAACGACTAAGCAAAGAAAGGGACCTCCAAACGGAGTCAAGGACAAACCGACACTACATCAACTAAGGATGCGTGGAAACAAGAAAAACCAGGGGTGGGGCCTAGGGGGACCTAGAAGTGTCCTAAAAAATTGAGGAAGAGATGCCCTACGCTGTTTGCATTCTCCTATTGCGGGAATGATCAATTGGCTTTTGTACAATAGATTTATGACTTTTTGGATAGTTTTCTTGAAATAAAAGTTTCTGTTGGGAGTGCAAAATAGAAGGCCAATACCTTTGCTTGGAGAAATCGCAAAGGGAGAGCCAAAATCTCAGCCCGCTAACATATTCACTTAGTTCTACCTTTACTCAAAATGTTAAGACAATGAGTTATATGTCAACTAGAATATATATATAAGCAACTCCACACCACGCCAATTCTTCGATATTGGATTTTATTTTACCACAATTCACACGTGTATTTCAATAATTGTTTTGAAGGACCACCACACCACCTTCACCCAAGTCTCTTTGCCAAAACGAACAATGAAGGTTGCATGAAAACTGCATTGGTCACGGGATTCCTTTATTGAGATATTTACCAAACTCCGATACATATTGTGAGTGGGACATTGATCAACTATTGGCTCTGCCACCACTTGTTGAGAGCGCACAGTAAAAGCCCAATACATTAATCTGGAGAGATTGCCAAGGGAGAATCAAAGTTCAAGTCCGTCAACGTATATGATTAAGCTCACATTCACTTAAAAATTTAAACCAATGAGTTATGAGTCTCTTAGGATAATTAACTACTGCACACTACATTAATTTCCCGATATAAGAATTTTTTTTAACAAAACTCACACGCACATATCAACAACTTCAACTAATTTTAGATATCTATCATGTGATATCGAAAATTTTCCTGCTGTCACCCAAAAAATTAATATCAACAACTATTTTACACGCTTAGTCATATTATTGAGTCTCTCCAACATTGTCTGTTTCGGTCAGTTCTTACAGAAAATAAAGAAAAAGACGGAAACGAACCAAAACTGATTCGTTATAGACTGTGATTATATGTAATTAGCTGTATGAATGCAGGGCCAAGTATCTTTATAAAGGCACTTTTTGACTCTTCCCACCAGCAGGGCTGTCAATGGGTTGGGTATTAAGAAAGCCCGACCCAACCCGAAATGTATATGGTCATGCTTGACCCGCCTCGCCCCTACTCGGGACCCTATTCACTACAAAAAAAAGGCATTTTTGCCACGAAAATTTTCCAACGAAAAATTTTCGTCGTAAATTTGCGACAAATTTTCCAACGAAAATAAAATTCGTTGGAAATTTCCAACGAAAAATTTTTCGTTGCAAAATTCATTGGAAATTTCCAATGAAAAAAATTAGTCGCAAAATTTGTTGAAAATTTCCAACGAAAAACGCAAAATTCGTCAGAAATTTCCAACGAATTTTGCGACGAATTAAAAAAACCCGGTATTGTTCCGCATTTTTTTATATTCGTGGGAAAATTCGTTGGAAATTTCCAATGAATTTCAATTTTCGGGCAATTATTTATTGTGTACGATTTTCGTTGGAAATTTCGTTGGAAATTTCCAACGAATTTCAATTTTCCGGGAAATTATTTTAGTGTGTACAATTTTCGTTGGAAAATTCGTTGGAAATTTTCAACGAATTTCAATTTTCGGGCAATTATTTATTGTGTACGATTTTCGTTGGAAAATTCGTTGGAAATTTCCAACGAAAAAAAATTCATAGGAAATTTCCAACGAATTTTCCAACAAATTTCAATTTTCGGGCAATTATTTTTAGTGTGTACAATTTTCGTTGGAAAATTCGTTGGAAACTTCCAACGAATTTTCCAACGAATTTCAATTTTCGGGCAACTATTTCTTGTGTATAATTTTCGTTGAAATATTCGTTGGAAATTTCCAACGAAATTTCCAACGAATTTCAATTTTCGGGCAATTATTTTTAGTGTGTACAATTTTCGTTGGAAAATTCGTTGGAAATTTCCAACGAATTTTTTTTCGTTGGAAATTTCCAACAAATTTTCCAACAAATTAAAAAAAACCTGGTATTATTCAACATTTTTTTATATTCGTGGAAAAATTTATTGGAAATTTCCAACGAATTTCAATTTTTCGACTAATTATTTTATTGTGTACAATTTTCTTTGGAAAATTCGTTGGAAATTCCAACGAATTTTCCAACAAATTTAATTTTCCGGGCAATTATTTTAGTATGTACAATTTTCGTTGCAAAATTCGTGGGAAATTTCCCACGAATTTTTCAACGAAAAACCTAACTTCTGCCTTATTCAAATTTTCGCGCTCGTTATTCCCACGTTTTTCAATTTCCACATTTCTCTCTCTCTCTCTCTCTCTCTCTCTCTCTCTCTCTCCTGCGCTTCACCTTCTCCCTCGTTCCGTCTCCCCCTTCACCTTCTTCCCTGCTGCCCCGCCTCCTCCCCCGCTGCCCCCCCTCCTCCGGCTGTGGCTGCGGCTCCGGCGCCATGGACAGCAAGATCGCCATGCCCCAATGTCGGCTCCCTTCCCAAAGGCGCCGCCGCGGCCATCCAGGGCCGCCCCCGACGGCCCCGACGCCCTCCGACGCCCCCGAGGCCACCATGGGCCGCCCCCGACGCCACCAAGCCTCGTTGCCGGCCATGGCGAGGGGCGAGCTCGCCATGGCCGGTGAGGGCGAGCTCACCCGGATTTGGGCGAGCTTGCCCCTCGCCGGCGACGAGACTCCCCTCGCCAGCCATGGTGAGGGCCAAGCTCGCCATGGCCGGCGAGCTCGGCCCTCGCCGACGGCGAGGGCGATTTTTCGACAAAAAAAAATTATAGACCAAAAAAAAAATTTCGACCAAAAAAAATTCGACCAAAATTTTTTTTTTCTATGGAAAAAAAATTTCCACAATTTTTCAATGAAAAAAAAAATTTGTAGTTTCCAACGAAAAAAAATTCGTCGGAAAAAAAATTTTGTTTCCAACAAATTTAGCCACAAGTTTTCCAACGAATTTTCCAACGAAAAAAATTCGTCGCAAATTTCCAACGAAAATTTAAATTTTTCGTTGGAAAAATTTGTGACGAATTATTACCAACGAATCTTTTTTTGTTGGAAAATTCGTTGGAAATTCGTTTTCCAACCAATTTTCCAGAATTTTTCGTTGAAAATTTCGTCGGAAAAAAATGATTTTTTTGTAGTGATTCAACATTTAGCCTAGGAGATGGATCGGGTAGGGTTGGGTCAGTGCCGGTGCCACATCGCCAAAATCTCACCAGGTGCCACATTAGTCTTTCTCAAGCAAGTGCAAAACCAAGAAAAAGAAAAAATACTACCGCTGCCGTGTCTTGCACTGATGCAACGAGCTATGGGGACAAGAACATGGTGAAGCTCCTGCTGCAAAAAGGAACCAACAAAGATGTCTGCAACAAGTACAGCAAGACTGCCTACGACCTTGCGGCAGAGCATGACCACAAGTAGCTCTTTGACGCCCTAAAGTTAGGGGACAGATTGTGCACAGCGGCAAGGGAAGGAGAAGCGCAACGGATCCACCGACTTCTCAAGAGCAGGGCACGATCAATGGCCATGACCAGCATAGGTGGACAGTGTTGCACTGCGCCTCGTTCAAGGGGCACACCGAGGCGATCAAGGCTTTGCTCGAGAAGGGAATCGACATTGACGCAAAGGACGAAGATGGATACACCGCCTTGCACTGCTCAACTGAATCGGGGCACACGGAGGCTGTAGAGTTACTAGTGAAGAAAGGAGCCGACGCGGAGGTAATGATCAACAAGGGATCTCGAGGATACTCGGGCACGATGGCAGGGGCTGGCGTGGCGGGGGTGGCCGAAGAGGAGGAGGGAGAGGGAGAGAGAGAGGGTGGGGTTCCGTCTGCATCTAGATCTAGGTTTTGTCACGTAGAGAGAGGAGAGAGAAAAGAGCGAGAGAAAGGGAGAGAGAATAATGGGTCAATGGATCGGGCTTGACCCAACCCCAATTCTAATAATACCCATACTTAAAAGCGCTATCCGAAAAGATTAAGACCCAATTCCAAAATATTCAAAATTTTAGGGCTGAGCCAGGCCAGCACAGGTCGGGCTGAGCCGGCCCAAGTCTTTTTGACACCCCTACCCACTAGTACCTTTTTGATCAGGAGGTTTATCACTTATCGATTAAATACCATAGAGTTGATTCAAGTTGTGAAATTATGACTCGAGTTTGAACTATTTACAGAACGTGTCTTGCTCGGATAAATATATCTTTTCTATTGGGGATAATATTGAAGATCGTTCGCGAAAGGAAATCCTTTCCTGGTACGTATTATGGACCTCTTCAGCAAAAGGGGCATATTGACACTACAAGACAAAAGATGGGCACACGTATTCTACAATTTATATATTTATTTTATGAGTAGTTTGTGGGCCCAAGGGTAAAAGAAAAAAAGATCAGAGCATTCATGTTGTGCGGTTGAAGAGCTTGTTCTTTTGTATTATCTAAGGGCATAAAGGTTATTGTGCGAGAAAACATAAAAAAAACAAGGGCTTGTTTTTTTCTCTTCTCTAACCTACAGTGGCCGCGTGGATACATAAGGGAAAAGAACCGTGGGTTTTTCTTTTGAGCCGCGAAGAGGCACACAGGACCAAGTTGCAATTGCCAAACAGAAATCGTACCAAGGAATTCTCCGAACGCGGTAATTTGTGCAGTGAGTTTATTTCGTCCAATTAAATTATTTATTCGTAAATATTTTGGGTTTGGACTTAAATTTAAGTGTGAGAAATACTTGAGCATATGAGCGAATTGTAACTTTGATTATCCGATTATAGTGGATTATTTATTGCTGGCTCTCCTTGTAGATGTAGGTACCGATATTCGAACTGAACCACGTAAATCTCCGGTATTCTTTATCGTTCCTTGTTTATTTTTTTGGTATTTTCGCATTGACTTAATTTGCAAAATCATGTCGTTTCCATATTATATTTCCAACAAAGGTCATAATCAATTTTAATCCGGTGATTTTAAATTGGATTGGAGGGTCACAAAGAGGTAACTTGATCACCAAATGAAGACAGTATCAACAGCTCTCGTGTCTACAGAATCATAATGCATGAATGACGAAATGAAGACATTATCGAGAATCGACAGAAAGAATCAAACACACAAAATGCTAAATCCATCTTCTTCAACCACCAAGAGCCATAGCACTCAGACGATGCAGCTTGAGTTCACACTCCTTTGACACTCTCGACAGTGAATTGTAAGAGGAACCACCTTGCATTAGCGCTTGCTTGGCACTTCCTTGTACCTCCTTAACTTTATCTCTCAGCTCATTGCCCTTCCATTCCATGACCCTTCTCACCATCTCCGCTATCTCCTCCCTCTCGATCATGCTGGCGTTTGGCTGTGTCTTTGGCCGGACTGCCACCCCGAGCTCTTCTGCTAACATCGCCGCATTCATTTGTTGCTCGGCGTAAAGTGGCCATGCCACCATAGGCACCCCGTTGAACATACTCCCTAGGGTTGAATTCCAACCGCAGTGTGTGAAGAACCCGCCGATTGATTTGTGTGCCAAGATCTCAGTCTGCGGCGCCCACATGGGCAACAACATGCCCCTGTTCCGGATTCTAGTGAAGAAGCCATCGGGGAGATAGTTCAGGGTTCCGTCATGGCTGTTTGTCACGTTGAAGAAGTTTGCGGACACATCACCATTTACGGGCGGGCGCACCACCCAGATGAATCTATGTTGGCTCAGCTCCAACCCCCAGGCGTGCTCGGAAGTTTGCTTCACCGACAAGGTTCCGCCACTACCGAACGAGACGTAGATCACCGACTCCATCGGTTGCATGTCTAGCCAATCCATCACCTCACTTTGGGAACTTTGCCCGACAGGACTAACGAGCGGACCCACCGGGTAAACCGGTGCCTTGACGACCCGACCCAGGAACTTCTCATTTTCCAGCGCACTCAAGGTCAACGGCTCGAGATCCTGCCACGTGTTCACTAAGATCCCATCAGCGTTCGATATCTCCATCCCAATGCGAGTGAAGTTCGCATAGAGATTCTTATCGCTTTGGTCGAGGAACAGGTCCAAGGTATCCTCGAAGCGAATGGACCGACACCCTGGGACGTCAAGCGGCCTTTTCATGATGCGGTGCTTCTGTTCTGCTTCTTCATCTATGTACGGCAAGTGAACGGTGACCGCAAGAAACCATGCCGTCGATGTGATGAAGATGTACTTTAGCATGTCGAACTCCTCCGCTACCACAAAAGCCTCGGTTCCGAACAAGTCGACTATGAGAGCGGTGGGGTGAGACTTCATGGCAGAGATGGCGGCCCGAAGCGATGGCAGAGCCTCATGCATCATGATCACGAGCTGGGTCACAACAGAGGTGGTTGAATCAACGAGGCCGGAAATGTCCACCGGAGGCAGCAATACGAGACTCAGCCGACTTGACCGTGACTGCTCAAAGAGTGAAGATTTTGTGATGGAGGCATCGGCGGCAACCACGAAGATGGTCACGTCAAAGCCGTGGTGGGTGGCGAGGCGTTTCCCGAGCTCCAGCACGGGGATGAGGTGGCCCATGCCGGGGCTGGCGAGGAGGACCGCATGAGGGTTTGGGTTTTGCATGGCTTAATACTTGAGAGATCTAAGCATTACTTGATATGGGACTCGTAGGGATGGATTGGCATGAGTTTGGTTGACTGATTTTTATAGGCAGAGTCAAGCATCTATTTCTGATTCTCTTTCATTACTTTTTGTATATTAATCGAGACGCACCCACACCCACGCTAATGTTTTCTTTTTTTGGTCAGAAGCCACGTCGATGTTTACATGAAGCTAGTGTCAAATTTTGACCCAAAAAAAACGAAAAAGATATCTAGTTTCAACCTAGGTGGTCAACTAACATGCAACTGCTTGGCATTTTCTGTGGCCAAATTCCATCGCGAGGTCTAGTCAATACTTTTGTCTGATAACTCTTTGTGTGAATTCCCCCAAAACAACCCCAATTTTAAATCAAGGTTCAAATCTATCCTCAATTTTTTTATTTAAGAAAAAAAACTCAAAACTTTAGATTCAGTCCTAAATGTGCTCTAACCTTTTTTTTATTTCAGAAAAAACTCCCAACTTTAGGTTCCGTCTCAAATTTATCCCGAACTTTTTCTTTTGTCTTAGAAAAAACTCCAAACTTTAAATTCAGTCCCAAATCTAGCCCGAATTTTGTTTTATGTAAAAAAAAGCAAATTTCAATTTATTTTCAAAAATATACCCCCGTAATCCTATTCTAACTTGATGTGACACTTCTACGTTGATAACAAATTCACATCAGTAAAGTAATGGGGTAATAGGTACAAACCGACGTCGCATTTCCACTTTGATATCAAATTCAACCCAATTAAATTGTTGAGATTCTTCAAAATAAAACCGTTCTGGCATATGAAAATTAGGGACGATAACAAATCCATCCCACAAAATCTTTTTTTAATTTAAAGAAAAACCCAATTTTTAGGTTCAATCCAAATTTGTCTTGAATTTTTCTTTGTGTAAAAAAAAGCTCCATTACTTTATTGATATGGATTTGTTATTGATGTGGAAGTGCCGCGTCAAGTAGGGATTGGATTACGGGGGTATATATTTGAAAATAAATTGAATTTTGGTGATTTTTTTTACACAAAATACAATTTGGGGCAGATTTGGGACTGGACTTAATGTTTGGAGTTTTTTCTAAGACAAAAAAAAATTTGGGGCAGATTTAGGACTAGACATAAAATTTGGGGTTTTGTTTGAGACAAAAAAAAGTTCGGGACAAATTTGGGACTTGACCTAAAGTTTGGGATTTTGTTTGAGATAAAAAAAAGTTCGGAGCAAATCTGAGACTTGACCTAAAGTTGGGGTTTTTTTTAGGGAATTATGCCTAACTCTTTGTCAAATCCTCTTTGAAGAGGGGTTCATAGCAGTTCGAGGCCTCCATAAACAACGGAACTTCTCCGTAGCCTACGCATGTATTGTCGTGCTCGTTTGGTAATGGAGATCTCTGTTTTGGGCACATTACAGTCCACAATAACAGCGAAGTTTCTCTGTAACCTCCATTTCCATTGCCTCTTCGTATTGAAGGAGACAGAGAACAGAAACAAAGCACTACGATGATGAAAAAGACGCGAGCTGCTCGAATTTTCTTGGCAAAACCTTTGTGTAGCCACGAGTTTTACTCCAATGAGCACGGCATGAGACTCTTCAAATCCTTGTCCTGTAGGTCCAGTTGGCTCTGTGAAAGTGATATTCCTCTTTCTTCTATAGCTTAGTTTTTGGAATTAGCATTCAGTACATTCACTGATGGGACACTATTAGTGCCTCAATTTCATTCCATTTGGGTGATCATCATGGAGTCCATGATCATAAGCACTTCCCGAATCAGCATTTCTAGATGGAAATTAGACTAGGACCCCTGGAACCCAAAAGACAAGTTAATGTGCGTGAACAAAGTCTTTCTTCAATCTTTAATTGCGTTTGACATCATTCTCTCTCTCTCTCTCTCGTATAGTCCAATCTTAGTCTTTCTTCCACCTGGGATCTTTCTTCAACCTTTAATTGCGTTCGACATCATTCTCTCTCTCTCTCTCTCTCTCTCTCTTGTATAGTCCAATCTTAGTCTTTCTTCCACCTGGGATCTTTCTTCAACCTTTAATTGCGTTCGACATCATTCTCTCTCTCTCTCTCTCTCTCTCTCTCTCTCTCTCTCTCTCTCTCTCTCTCTTGTATAGTCCAATCTTAGTCTTTCTTCCACCTGGGATCTTTCTTCAACCTTTAATTGCGTTCGACATCATTCTCTCTCTCTCTCTCTCTCTCTCTCTCTCTCTCTCTCTCTCTCTCTCTCTCTCTCTCTCTCTCTCTCTCTCTCTCTCTCTCTCTCTCTCTCTCTCTCTCTCTCTCTCTCTCTCTCTCTCTCGTATAGTCCAATCTTAGTCTTTCTTCCATCTGGCTCTTTGCCCAAGTAACAAGGGTCATGGGACTTCAAGATAGACCATCTAGAATTCTAGATTTTGTTAATTCTTCATGCTTTGCTTTCAAATTATGGGAGACTCTATTACAACCCGACTATGAGGTGGTGTGGAGTTCGGAGAACTAATGTCTCCAAATTTGAATTAATGGAACATTAGCATTGAACATTTTTATATTGTTCGAGGATTAAATTGAATATGTACCAAAAGTCTAAGGACTATATTGAAAAAAAATCAAATATTCAGATATCACATTGCACATTGAGCTAAAGTCTAGGGACTACATTGAACAAATCAAAAATTTATGGACCACATTGCACGTTGGATAAAAGTTCATGGATTATTTGTATCATTGTTCCCTTTTCAAAACATTGTCCTCTTCTTTGTCGTAATCATCTCTCAAACGATGAGAGACAAATATGAAAAGTAAAAACCCCACTCGGATAGGAAAGCCCGAATTATCATGCCCTAGCTAACAAAGTGGCCACGTTCCTCTCCAATAACATATACAAATTACGAAATTTCCCTTTAAACCTCCATTTCAACTTGTTTAATCTCTGTTTTGTTCTCATGCATTGTCGTTTCCTATTAATTAAAATTATTCGTTAGATTACCATCTGTCAGTCATGAGTGAGAGAGTTTGAACACGTACAAATTGCTTTTTATACCCAGCCCAGGAGAATAAGAGTGTGTCTGAACTGAACGCGCGACCTCCTCGGATTATTTATTGAAGTTTTTGATACACAAATGGCCTACCCCAATGACCACGGCATAAGAATCTTGAAACCCTGGGTTTGATTCAGCTGAACATATACTTTTCAACGTCATTGATGACTTGGGAATTTATGTACGTGTTTGGAAAGTTCGGTAGCTCCATAAATCACGTCATGCAATGTGCCTCTAACAGTACTTCTAGCTAGTAGTTACGGTCTATAGATATTAAACAACTTTTAAATTAGTTGACATTATTCTCCCTGCAATGGTACGTTTCATCGGATAAGAAAATTCCGTCGATGTTCATTAGACTATAATTAAAATTTTGCAATCAAGCACTGAATTTTGATTCAATCACCCAACAAACTACACTTTCACAACAGTAATCCAACCATGATCTAGTGAAATGCGGATGTGGGACACTCACACCGATTTTCTATATTCCACATCGCATGCCCATTATGTGATATTAGGAAGAGCCATATTGTCCTCCATTCTTAGTTGGAGATATCTGATTAGAGGGTTACAAGTTATAAATATCACTCACATGAAAACTTAACTAATATTAAATGTACGTGATATCTATATTTGTAAACCATCGATCGAAGGCATCATAGATAATACAATTCTTTAGCTTGCATGAGAGGGTTGTAGGATCAATTGGGCAAAGATCAGACCTGAGCAGCAACCCCTGCTAGTGGCTCTCTAGTTTTGCATTGCCTGCCTTCCGACTAGTATTTCTTGGTTGGTTAAAGAAAGAGGAAGAGTGCACCATTTTGAGATTCCTGCTCACGTTTACACAGTTTCTGGAATGCTATCAAGAATAACGAAAGGTCCTTTTCTGGTGACTTTACGCCATAGTGGGAAAAAGGGAAAACTCATGGCTGATTCACCAAATCTCATATTGTTCTTCAGAAAGCTGGAAGAACATATGTTGGCCTGACTTTATTTTGTGGTGTCTGTGTTTTTGTCCTGAATTGATAATCGCCTAAGTTCTAACTAGTATGGAAGCTTGCGCGCAAAGAAGGGAGGAGATGCTTTGTTCAATAATAGCCGTCAGATTGGATAATCTCAAACGTTGAAGGGACTCTGTGAAGAAGATGTTCTCCGAAACAATCAAGGCAAAAGCATCACAGCCATAGCTAATAGCTATAGTACCAAATCAGCGACTCAAAAATTAGAAGGGTAATGTTAGGTAGTGATTAATAAAGTTGCCTAATCAAGTGAAGAGGCGTCTTAAAATATTTAATTATCTAAGAGGGATTATATTGGATGGACCGAGGGATATCGGTCTCTATACTTGCGGTTCACAATGTTTCGATGCATTGGTAACGTAAAAGTTTATAATTTGCAAAACATTATTTCTTCATATTTATTATTACCCAAAATTGCCCAAGTCATTACTGTCGACTCAGGTTGAATAACATCGAGTAGACATGAAGATGATAAAATTTGCTAAGTCCTTTAGGTTAGCAACTATGGAAAATCAACAAAGATGATGTGGAGTTGCCGACAGATAATATAAAAGAAAATTGCTAAGTGTTGAGTCACGAAGAGTTGGCAAATGAAACTTGATTTGATAGACAAAAGAATTGAAGCTAAGATGAAGATTGACGATCAAATCAAGAGCGAGATAAGCTCTTGAGTCATGAGGCCAATAATTTCGGTAAGCAGGATCACCCATTCGTAGAATCCATGAATCTCAAAAGCTATTAATGATAATGGCCAAGAAATGTGGGTTATTATAACCATTAGCGAGAAAGTTTATGAGTTGTGGAAGAAACTGTTGACGTGGGGCGAGTGATGAGGTCATAATCGTTGAGTAATGGATCTTTTAATAACCGTTTGTAAATACATGTTACTGAAATTTAGGAGTCATATAGGATGTTATTTGCTTTCTTTGTAATTGTTGTTAATTGTTTCTACTAGCTCTAACTATTAGGATTGTGATTCGAGCAATTGACCGCAAATCAATTAATGTTGTATTTTATCTTCTTGTTATCTTTACAATTTTAGTCCCCTTTTACATGGCCGATGTTGATTGCCTCCACTTTTCATACTTTTAATTTTTGGCTGAATCCACAATTTCTGTCCAAAAATTAACAAATGACTCTTCCCATCTTTTGTCGATTTCCATATTGATTCATATTTCGAAAGGTGCTTTGTCGACGCTTTTCGATGAAATAATGTTAGTGTAAATTAATATCTTGAATATTGCAATATTTTGCGTTGGGTATACTTTGTAATTCATATATTATATGATCGACAGGAACCCGCAAGCTCAGCCCATGTAATCTGCGGACAGAGCATTGGGGCACATAATTTTGAAAAGGACAAAGAAGATCTCTGCTCATTCATTTGTGTAGACTTTCATTCATCTCAGTCATCGGCCACGTGACAAGGGACCTGGAACTTGGAGCAGGGCACGAATAGCTGTCTTCGTAATTGCCAAAGTCTACGTCAATGTCCTATGGGATTTGTTTGATTCTTTTTGGTGATGTGATGGCCCATACCTTCTTTGTTTCCCTATGCTTTAAACTCCAATTTAAATGAAGGATCTTTAATTGTGGAACAACCTTTCAGATGGATGTCGACCCACTGACCTAGACATTGGAACCCAAAATGAACTTTTATTTATTTATCTATTTCCACGTGCTTTAGACTCTGGCAAACGTAATCACAAACTTAATACGACGTGCGTGTGGAGTTGCTTGAGAGACGGTGTGCCTTATCGTCATGTGGGGTCGGTCCATATACATTTTCCTGTCACATAGGTTATGTATTAAGAAAAACCAGCGTGACAAAACTAGAGAAGAGCCTGTGCACATAGATCCACCGCCATTGTTCTACGCATTTCGAAACCGAAAGAAGGAGAACGAAAGATAATCTCCAAAAGTATGAGAAAAACAAAAGAGGAAGCAGCTAAATCTATGCAATTTCTAAGCACCAAGAGCCTTGGCACTTAGGCGGTGCAGCTTGATTTCGCATTCCTTGGCCACTTGGGTCAGTGAGTTGTCCGAGGAACCACCCTTGCATACGGCTCCCGTCGCCCCACGCTGCAGTTCCCTGGCCCTGGTCCTCATCCCGTTCCCTTTCGAATCCATGATGCTCCTCACCATGTCCGCTATCTCCTCCCTCCCGATCGCCCGGTTGGCTGGCCTCGTCCTCGGCCGGACCGCTGTGCCAAGCATCTCCACCAGCATGGCGGCGTTCATCCCCTGCTCCGCGTAGAGCGGCCATGCCACCATGGGCACTCCGTTCACTATGCTCTCCAGGGTCGAGTTCCAGCCGCAGTGTGACACGAACCCTCCGACGGACTTGTGGGCCAGGATCTCGGTCTGCGGGGCCCACATGGGCACCACCACTCCCCTATCGCCGACCCGGGTGTAGAACCCCTGGGGGAGATAATTCGGCGTCCCGTCCTGGCTGTTGGACACGTTGAAGAAATTCCCGGACGCGTCGTTGTCCACGGGCGGGCGCACCACCCAAACGAATCTCTGCCGGCTCAGCTCCAGCCCCCAGGCCAGCTCGGTGGTTTGCTCCGCCGATAGGGTCCCGCCGCTCCCGAACGAAACGTAAATGACCGATTCGACGGGTTGCTTGTCCAACCAGTTCATCACCTCACTCTTGAAATTCGGTCCGACTGGTCTAACCAATGGACCGACCGGATGAACCGGCACCTTAGCGACCCGGCCCAAGAACTCATCGTCTTCTAGTGCATGCAAGGTTGAAGGCTCTAGATCTTGCCACGTGTTCACCAGGATTCCATCGGCCGTCGGTATTTCCCTCCCGATTCGAGTATACTCGGCGTAAAGGCTCTTATCGGTCTGGTTCAGGAACAGGTCCAAGGTGTCCTCGAATCGGACCGGTTCAAGACCTGGAATTTCCCAAGGCTTTTTCATAATACGATGCTCATGTTCTGCCTTCGCATCTATGGTGGGCAAGTGAATGGTGGCCGCAAGAAACCGCGCCGTCGAGGTAATGAAAACGTACTTGAGCATGTCGAACTCCTCAGCCACAGCCAGAGCTTCGGTTCCGAACAAATCGACCACGAGAGCCGTTGGACGTGTCCTCATGGCGGAGATCGCGGCCCTCAATGAAGGCAAGGCCTCGCGCATCATCATCACTAGCTGGGTCACGACCGAGGCGGTCAAATCGATGAGCCCAGAAACGTCCACCGGGGGGAGCAAGACGAGCTTCAGGTGGTCCACACCCGATGCCGCGGTGAAGATGGGGGATTTCTCGGTCGACGAGTCGGCCGCCACCACGAAGATGGTGACATCGAAGCCGTGGTGGGCACCGAGGCGCTTCCCGAGCTCCACGACGGGGATGAGGTGGCCCATGCCAGGGCTCGCGAGGAGAGCTGCATGAGGCTTTTGGGTTTGCATGGCTAGCTTTTCTAGGGCAAACAAGAGAGAGGACTTATCAAAGAGGACTTCGGGGTTCGGGTTTGCGTTTTGTGTTGGGTTGTGTTGCATGAATGAATGGGCTCGTGCAAGTGGTATTTATAGCGAAGACGAGTATGATAATCAAGAAGTATATCCATGATAAGAGTTGTATAAGGGAACAATTACATATGTATCTTTGCTGAGTAGTGAATATTATATTGGTGAAATATCTATTGAACGCTAGTTCGAAGTAGATATGTATGGTCACTTTTTCCAAGTTGCTATGATGTCCCTACCTATTCATTGTCAACCCTTGGCTTTATTAGGCCCGATTAAGTGGGCGTACGGGTTCAGACCAACAGAGGGGGAAACCCCACATGCAATTCCAGGGGTTATCCATATAGGTGTGCCAAAAAATTAGAAATTATCAGATCGCCCGAAACCGGTGATTTTTAAGGGAATTGATCCGATTTTCAGTTTTAATTTTTTAAGAATTAATGGGTACTGATCCGATTCTCTATTCCAAATATGGAACCGTCCACCCACCCATCTAGATCGGACAGGTAATATAATATAATATATTTTTTTTTTAAAGAAAAATTATAAGTCTCTAAACTAAACTTAACTCGCTTGACGTTTACATTCTCATATTGAGTCGAGAAACATCTTTTTTTGCTTTCGCCTCACACTCACGCTCACTCTCACTTTCTCACTTTTCTCGTTTGATGCTCACCTCATTGTCTCCAACTCTCCATTTTCGTCTTTGTCTTTTTATCTCCATCCTTAGCTAGTGGGACCGGTTCCATGGACCCACTTGGGAATCGGACTGGATCAGTGGTTGGGTCCCCGGTGGACCCATGGAACCAACGGGCGATCCCAGTTCCAATTTTTCGGAATTGGTCCTTAGTGGTCAGTTTCCTATTCTAGAGTGGGAACTGCCCATCCGGATCATGCTCGCCCCTAGTTATCTGTATCGCCATGCCCATGTATCTGCTTTAGTGTTTCTTGAAACATCAAAATCACCATGCTTATTTTTTTAGATTTTATCTATGCATTTTTCAAGACCGCCATACTCTAAGTTTTAAAACAGTATGAAAACTTTCACATGACTCCATGTAAGTGGAGAAATTGCTAAAAAAGTCCTAAATCTATTGTATTGAAACCGGTTCAATTTTAAACCTTTCAATTAGACCAATTTAATTCTAAATCTTTTGTATTTGTGCCAATTAAAATCATTCAATCAATTTTGATCGGAAATCGCCAATATAGACTTCGATCGTTTTACATGACATGATCGGCACTGACGCGAACAAATAATAAATAAAATTTTTAATTATTTTCTCTTTTATTTTTTTTCATTGTGGCCGGTGACAAGGTTTGCGAACCCTCACTAGCCGCTAGCAAGGGTCTTGGCCCTCACCTTAGCAATTGCCAGCGGTGGATGATGGCTTGGGTGAGGAAGGCAAGGGCCGTGACCCTCGCCGACCGAAATAAAAAAACGAAAATAAAAAGAAAAAAATTCAGAAAATAATAAAAATTTATAAAATTTATCCATATCAGCACCGATCGTGCCACCGATCGTGCCACGTAGGACAATCGGCATCCATGTCAGTGATTTTTTGCCAAAATTTACTGGATGGATTCAATTGGCACAAATGAAAAAATGTATAGAATTAAATTGGTCTATTTAAAAGATTTAAGATTGAATTGGTACAAATGTAATAGATTTATGATCTTTTTTTTACTTTCCCCATATATGCATATTGACATTTATGAACCTAAAATTCTTTTTAAGCTTTCGATAGCGGGTTTAAAATAAAAAGTTAAACAAGAAAGGAATAGTAGTAAAAAATAAAAGCTAAAAGTAACACCAAATAGACTATCAATTTTCGGCAGATGGAAACTTTTTATAGTATTTACTTCCTTTGACATAATAATTCCACAAACGTTAAAAAGTCAGTTCATATAAAGAATTTTACGCCAGCAATCTGATCCATTCTTGATTTGAAGGTTTTAATTACTAATTTTCTCGTTAACCGTCAAATCAATCATGGGTAAGCCTGGTTGTGGGAAACAAAAATTTCACACAAGCAGGGTATGCTATAATTACTCTTTTCAATTAGTTAGTTTGGATGGACCTAATTGACACATTTGCCGGGAATCGTTTTAGTATTTTAACTATATCATCATATACGTATAAACTACATTATCATGTGTGTGTTCCACTGATGTGAAAATCATAGCTTTTCCCACTTCCGCCGTGTATTGGAGGTAATGACTTCTCATCTTATCTTCCAATTTGGCTGGGGATTGCGGTGCCATCGGCCGTCCCAAGTCTGCAAGTTGGTTGAACGGCAGATAACGGTCGAAATACGGCGGAACTTTCCTCATCGCTTACAAACATGTCCCGATCTGAGTCGCCGTGATGCTTGCATGTGGAACGGAAAAGCTGTTTGCTTGCGCTTCCGTCAGCTGAAATTATTGCTTTCGTGAAGTCTATGTCCACGCGGCTGTTGCGTATGCCGCACGAAGTTGCGTTCGTCGACGTTTTTCATGATGGGTGATAGTAATTTATTGACGAAATTTGTCCGACGAAATTGACGATGACTTTGATGACGAGGGAAACAGACCAAAGGTCCTGACCTTATTGTGAGGTCACTGATTTGATAATAAACGTTCCGTTTTGGCCCATATACTCCTAAACAATTCAACGGGATTTTTCAATGTAGTCTGTCAAGCCGATTTAGGTAAGAAGTCTTTGACATGGCAGTCCGATCTAACGCTGGCCATTCTACGTGCCACGGCCGCGGTTGATAGACGATCTTAGATGAAGTGAGTCGTCTTGCAATTTTCTTTAAAAAAAAATTTAAAATTTTTACTTTTGTTTCTTCTTTTTTTTTCCCTTTTCTACGATTCATCTTTGGCGTTGGGGGCAGACTTGTTTTTTAGATGAAATACCATATGGAAAAGGTAGACTTGTTCCATCATGAGTAATTCTACTGATTCCAGTGTACTAGTCACTATAAATGCCCATTTAGATCTTCGCACTTCAAAGGTTTCTAAAATTGACTATTTTTATAAGGTTTCATACCTTGATGAAGATAGTAAAATTTCGGAAACTCACCTTCCACTTATTAATTCGTATTCTGCTTACACAAAACCCCCTTCTTTCTCCCCTCTCTATTCCATCAAACAATTTATCAAACACACATCTCGAGAAGTTAAGGAATATGTCCAATCATTATCCTATTCCTGCTACCTAGCAAGAACATTTTGTTACCCTCCAGATACCCTTTAATTTTCCACGTTAATGGGTACAACAAGGGTATACGAATCTTCATTTTGGTGCTCTCCATCTTGCACTATTTTTCTATGGTAGAAAAGGATTACCTGTTATTGCCCAAATGGCCCTTATGGATACTCGTTTCTTGGATTACTAACATGCTTGTATTGGTACAATCCAAACCACCCTTAAAGCTGGAGCAGTATTTGTTACACTGTTTCCAAATTTTAACATGGCCCTTACATACTCAAGACTCCTTTCGGCTCTTAAAGTTCGTCTGTATCTCACCGGAGCTCCTCAGACCCTTGATTTTATAGCTGCTACTTTACACTACCAAATGGTATATCAAGTCCAAAACCATGCTATTGATCTTAATTTTCATGCTCTTTTCATCTCACTGGATAATGATCAAACTTTCTATGTCCATGTACCAAGACAAATTTCTTAGGATCAATTAGTTAAGTTACTCCATGATATGAAAAACTCCATCAGAACTCCAGGCCTATCCAGTCCATGGAATCTCAGTTCACAAAAAAGAAAGATGGTACAGTTGTCATTAAATTTAGTAAGGGAAAGGAATAAGCCTCTTCTTCTATTTTTTTTCTACTATTTTTATGATGCAACCTTGTTATGTTGATGTTCCTATGGAGGAAGGTGACTTTGATCCGAAGACTATGATTGAGTCTTTTGATCAAGAGGGATGACCTATTCATTTTTACAAAGATCCTTGAATAGGATACTGCTTCTGGGATCTAGATTGTCAATGTTCCTTTTGCACAAGCCCTATTGATGACGAAGAAGATGACAAACTATCCAAAAAGAAAAAGAAATGGTTCAAAGATAATTTCTACCAGAGATATCTTAATGGGGATCCTACCATAGGATTCATTAGTGAGGATGGAGGAAGATACTAATTTACGGCTTCATACGGACCACCCCAACCACAAATTCCTCTTCTAGTTCCTGAACCTTGTAAACCTCTTTCACCCCCACAAGCACCACCCATAAAAACTCCGTCACAAAAGCCAGTTGTTTCACTTTTCTATAAACCCATCAAAAAATGGATTAGGAAAAAATTCTATTCTTTGCAATTACCCAAAGCACCCCAGCTTTCATATGTTTCAAAGCCTGAACCATCGCAAGTACTCCCAACTGTCTGTATGTTCCAACCCTCAGACTTTCAGCCCTTGAAAAGAACAAATTCTAGTGCTCCTTTTCCAGCATTAGAAGAATGTACAGCCACAAACCATCGGCTTCGACACATGCCAAAGATTCCAAACCCTATGGATATAGATAATCATACGAGACAAAAGAAAGTTACTTCCCCTAAAGTTGTTTAGAATTGGCAATCAGAAAATGCTCTGGCACAAAATAATATCCTCATGACAATTGATACAAAATCCAAGCCTGCCTTGACCATGTCGATCAAAAGGTTGATCAAACGGCTTTGGTCACAAATAAATTGCTTGAGACGTTCCAGAAGAAACTGCAGTAGATGAAATTGGGTAAATATATTTCCCATCAATATTTGGAAAACTCGACTGTTGAAATGGAAAAGCTATATAGACAAATTAAACTCCTTCAAGAAGGAAAATTTGTTCCTACGCTAGATCCATTTTCTCAATCTTAGTACCCAACTCGGATGGAAATCTCCCCTCCAAAAGTCACTTCATTGCCTCAATCATTGTAGAAGCCCCAAAAGAAGATCAGACTGATATTGTTACACTTTGAAATCATATATGTGAAATGGAAAAACAAAAGAAGATGCAGTAAGAGAATAAGTCAGACATTCCCAAACCTTCCTAGAAACCTCCTTCTTTTTCCATGATTTCAAATCCAATAGAGGCATTTTTGTGAGATCAATGCCAATAGAAGCTACCGGTTATTGCTACAATCGATCCATCCCAGCAAAATGCCTCTTCCAACTCTGAAATAGCCTCTTTTTCTTCTGAAGAAACCTTACATTCTGACCCTGAGATATAAAATTTCCCTCAACCTGCTATTCTCATGGCTGATCCCCCTGAGGCGGATATGGAATCAAACTCATCTGAACTAGAAATAGTAAACATTCATAATTAGAACTCTCATTTTGGAACTTCGACCCACAAATACTATTTCACTCTTAATGATTTTCCATACACTAAATGGCCAGAAAGACTATAGGAGTTCCATACTTGGCTCAGCACTAGAGCCCTTAATGTTGAAAATCGGTATGATACATTGACTGAGTTCGTCAACAGATTTACTAGTAGCAGAAAACTATTTCTGATCAATATCATATGACGTTCTTACTCAAAATAGATTTTTCATTATGTAATCCGCATCATGCACTATTTCTTTATTGGTAAAGTAGAAAACCTTCCTGAACTCAAAAGAAGAGAGTTTTTTGATAAAAGATGTTGCTCTCTATTTTGAAAACACTTGAATAAGCATTTTTATGAAATGCTTAAAGTGTTAAAAATGCTTAAATTGTTTTATGCCCTTGGAGCCGATCCAAATTTGAAGCAAATATTTCTATCTTCCATTCCAAAAGGAATTGGTCAAGTTGTAGAAAGATCCTTTCAAAATAAGTAATGAAAGATTGCTGATATCCTGATAGGAGAACTGCAGGAGGAGATACATTTGGCTCTTAATGACCTTTGTATTCGTTGAAAGGCATTTAGAAGTTATCTTAAGAGCAATAAAGAGTTTCATCGAGCTTGTCAAAGACTAGAATTAAGAATCAAGTGTTTAAAGAAAGAATCCTGTGATGACTCTTCTTGCGGAGATTAGTGTAAAAAGAAAAAGCACTTTGAACGATTCTCCCTCAGTCTAGGAAGAATACGTAAATGGCGTTTCTTGAGAAGAAGACGATCCAAACATGACCAATTTGGAAGACGTAAGAAATCCGACCGATGTTACATCTGTAACAAAAGAGGCCACTTTACGAAGAATTGTCCGAAGGCTCAGAGAAGAAATTCTCATTTAATATAGGAGCTTGAAAAAGAAACTGAAATTTCTCTTCAGGATGATGATGTTGAATTTGTCTTCTCTTTAGAAGATGAATCAACAATGCACGCCATATGCACTATCTAGATAGGGCCCCGGTCCAGTGACACTGAAGACTCATATGAAGAAGTAGAAAAAGGAGTATTTTCTTTTGAAAATCCAAAACCTCCCACAATACAAGATCTTTGTGCATACACTCCTTCCATAATTTCCCATCAAAATCTATCTTTCTAAATATGCTAAAACTATTTCTCTTATAGCTCTTATAGATACTGGAGCCAACACTTCAATGCTTGACGCCAAAATTCTTCCAGAAGAATATTGAAATTCATACACCCAGTATTTTAGTTCTGCTTCTAGAGATACTTTTGCCACAAGAGTTTGAAGCAAATCTATTACCTTTTAGTTCTTCCCACGATGTTTTCTCACCACTAAAATCCTTGTTCTAACTCACCAGATAAGGACATCATCATTGGATGGGACATCTTGACCTAGATTCCCAAAATTAGAATTTTGTCTAATGGACTCCAGTTCAAAGGACAATTCAAAGAGTTTGTAGACATTTAACGATTTTTTGCTATCCAAATGAATATACTAGATCCTATCATGCAAGCCCTTCTTAGTGCATGTGTAGAATCTCATTCAGAATTTATCCTTAAATGTTCAAACCCTTTGTGAAAAAATCATGACTTTTTCATCCATCTGCCTTTTAAGAAAAATGAAGATATCAATCCCACTAAGCAACTCATTCAGGGATAAATCCAGACCATTTGATCTTGGCACAGAAGGAATGCTCAGACTTACTCCATTAAGGAGTAATTGAGCCATTTGACTTTTAGTGGTCTTGTGAAGTATTTTACGTGAATAAGTGCTTTGAGCTGAATATAGGGAAAATGAGGCTAGTCATCAATTACCAACTTCTCAATTAGTTCTTCCAAGATGATAAGTTTCCATTACGCCATCGGAACTCGTTATTTTCCATTCTAACTCAAGCTAAGGTCTATTCTAAATTTGACCTTAAAGCCGGGTTCTGGCAATTGGGAATTTATCCAGATAATAGGCACAAGACTGGATTTTGTATCTCCAATCAACATTTTCAATGGATAGTGCTCTCCTTTTGTCTTAAAACTACTCCTTCATTATTCCAAAAGGTTATGTGCAGAATCTTCCATTCTATTTTGGCTAATACCCAAATTTACATTGATGATATCTTCCTTTATAGTCTTGATGAGGATTTTCATTGTAAACTGCTAGGCCAATTTGCTGAATTGGTCTAGAAATATGGCATTATGCTATTCCAGAAAAAGATTATTATTGCCTAGCGAGAAATTGAATTTCTCGTGATCCATCTTAAGGATGAGTCATATTATCCTAGTCCCCATATTGATGAAGAATTGCACAAATTTCTTGATGAGAATCTTTCTCTCAAACAGATTCAATAATTTATTGGGATAGTCAATTATCTCAGAGTGAGTCCACTGCAGGAAATGCTAAAAAAAGATGCTCCTGCATGGGGACTTCAATAACTAAATCAATTAGACGTCTCAAAAAAGTTTTGCAATATCTTCGTCCTCTACAAATCCTTTCTATTGGGAAGAGAATTTTACAAACAAATGCTAATGATGAGTATTGGACTGCCATTCTTTTCGAAAAAATCAATGGAAAACATAAAATATGTGGACACAAAAATAGAAGATTTATGCAAAGTGAAATGCATTATCATTCCACTTTCAATAAAATATTGATGGTAAGGTATGACATTAAGAAGTTTGAATTTTATCTTCTTGGATATCACTTTCTAGTTGAACTAGATATGTTCTCTATCTCCCAAATACTGAAGTTCAAATAGAAGTAAATTCCTCATCCTTAACTCCTTAGATGGGCAGAATGGTTTTTATAGTATTCCTTTGAAACCAAGCATATAGCAGGCAAGAAAAATGTGCTTGTTGATTTCTTATCATGGCTAAAAAAATTTGCTGCACCAATTACATCCATAAATATGTATGTATCACGAAATCCATTTGGTAAATTCAAATTCATCAAGATGAAACTTTCTTAGCCCAACAGGCAGTACCCATCGGAAGTTCCCATATACGTCCAAGACAACACCCTTTTTGAAAATCTATCATCACTAATGTAGAAATATCAATTGCTGATTTTTAACAAGTACAGAAGATTAAGTCTTAGGCCTAGTATACTATATCCAAATTATCCTTTCATCAATCATATCTCTCTCAGTCTTGAAGAAGAGTTCCTAGAAGAATTCAAGTAGTTTTATCGGTATATGTTCAATCTTTATACCATAACCATTGAGTTTCCAACAACTAGAATTATTTTCATTATTGGCAGAGTTCTATCAAGAGAAAAGAAGTTTAAGCATTTGGGTGGTATGCTTAATTGGTTCAAATTATTGGGAGCTTGGAAATGCATGTTTCACGAACAATTTAGAACCTATCAACCCAATCCGGAGTTGCATACAATAGTCTTGTTTCACAGGCCATGGTTATTTATTCGTCCAAATGGAGATCTGAGTAAAACTCCAGCTGATGTATAAGTAACTACATACAAGCCTCAGCCGATTCCAGAGAAGTTCATCAAAACTCTTCCATAATCTTGACACTTCCTTAGGAATATAGAGAGCTCTAGAGATTTATATGCCAATAAAACCAAGTGATACCACTAGAGGTATGGCCAATTAGTTCTAGCAACGTATCTTGGGATCATCCAGCTGATCACATGTATCAGACAGTAATTGATATAGCATTGGGACAATATTATGACATAAATATGCAAGCTGATATGGATGTTGCTGCCTCATCCTCATCTCAAGAGGCCTCATCCTTATCTCAAGCCCCTTAGTCACAGGATCCATGGGGAGGACCATTATCGCAAGACCCGTATGATTACAGTAGGCTACAACTTGCGCTCGGTCTAGGTCTTGATAAAAACAATCCATCACTGCAATTAGAAAACTTTTCCTAGCCAGCTATTCCGTCATGTCCCGTTAATATCGCCTCAAATTCTATAGACATTCCAGGTACTTCCTATGAGTCTCTATAAAAAAGACAAAAGTTTTTAGAACTTCATGAAGACGTGGCCTGGAGATCGCAAAAGTGGAAAGACTCCATAGAGAATACAGGTGACAAAAGGATGGAGGTAGTTCGGATAGCTTTGATGGTGATAATACTGAAGAACTGATTCATAAATATGACCTCTAAAGATGTACCGAGCATGATTGAAAAAAATGGTTCGTTATTGGGAAGTTATTATAGCATAAGTACTGTAGCAAATGTATTATTCATCACTGTAGCAATAACTGTTCATCACTGTAGCAAAAAAGAAAATTGTCCATCACTGTAGCAAAAAGGAAAACTGTTATCCAAGAGTTTATTATGAGTATGTCAGTCATCTGTCAATTGTAAAAGTCTTTATAGTCATCTGTCAGTTGTAAAAGCCTTTGTAGTTAGTCGGAGAGTGTCAAATTATTAGTGACTTCCAGAACTTCACCAATAATTAGCTATTTGTCTACTTTTATGCCTATTTAAGGTAATGCTTGTAAAGTTTTGAGGTAGGATCTACTCCTTGAAAAGCCTCGAGAAATAAAATTTGTGTGCATTATGAGTCTTTAAATCTTCACTTCTACCTTTCTGCTTGGTATGATGCTTTAAATAAATATATGTGCGCTAATTAGTCTTGGTAGTATGCTCTGCACTTGCCATGATATGGAACCTGTGTATCAGAATCCTACTACTATAAAGTAGTTCTAAGGTGCGAATCAAAATTCGAAGGGGGGCTTGGTGGCTAAAAGACAATCCCTTTTACAGAGACTTGGAGAGCGGTTTGTGTGTGGGATAGCATACCTGCCACAAGATTTGTCTTCATCTTCCCCGATTTGCATCTTAGCACCCATTTATTGGTATTGAATAACGAGTTCTAATGAGGTAATAGACAAATGGGTGCTAAGATGCAAATCAAGGAAGACGAAGGCAAGGCTTATGGCCTGGCCCTTGGAGCCGATCCAAATCTCAATCAGGTATTTCTATATTCTATTCCAAAAAATATTAGTCAAGTTGTAGAAAGTCAATGGCTGTGCCACCCTCAGTAGTGGCCGGCGAGGGTCACCGGCCATCACCGAGGCTCTAGCAACTGAAATCTAGGAAGGCAAAGGAAAAAAATTAATTTTTTTCTCGAAACAACATCATTTTAAGCTCCGTCAGAACATGTCGGATTGCTAGTCATACCACGTAGGACATCAGTGCTAACTAGACTCCATGTCAACGATATCCAACCTAAAAAACTACATTGAAAAATTATCAAAAGTTTTAGGAAAAATGACACAATCAGTCTCTGAACTTTGGCTCAATGTGCAATTTGGTCTACATTGAATATTTTCATATAGTTCAATGACTGAATTGAACATGTACCAAAAGTTCAGGGATGACATTGAACAAATTAAAAGTTCAGGGGCCACATTAAATATTGGATTAAAGTTCAGGGACTACATTAAACAAATTAAAAGTTTAGGGATCAAATTGCACATTGAGTCAAAGTTCAGGGATTGTTTGTGTCATTATCTCAAAGTTTTATGACTACATTGGTTAATTTAGAAAGTTTATGACTAAATTGATGGTCGTATAATAGGTTTAGGACTTTTTGGAAAGTTCTCCCGTTAGTATTATGACATCATTAAATGATAATACAGTGATAAGAATAATCAAAACCTTGACAAAGAGAAACTTCCATCAGTACTAACTCCTTTGTGGTAATCTACATGACATAATCTAAGACTAGATGAGTCGATTGATTTCTCCCAAACTATTTGTGCCTTCCAGAGTTCACTAAAAATTGAAAGAGATCTCCAAATACGAAACGCTTTTGCGATCCAAGTGCACACATATCGAGAAGGGAAAATCTCGCACCAGTGAAAGCTCAGTGCAAGCTTGGAGACTCGTTTGACCAACTTCAATGGGAGATATTTTTCAGTACGTACAAAGATCCGCTTGGCGGTTCAAATGGGGCCTTGAATCCATTGGCCTCGCCATCGCCATCAGAAATAGCAATTTTCTGATGAGGTCAATCGAAGCATGAAAGGCGACAAGTTGGGGTTCGAGTGGCTGTTTTGACTCTCTGAAATTGCGTGTTGCAAGCCACAGTTTGGAGCTTCATATGTGCCGCTCAATAGACAATGGCAGTGTGCCCGTTGACATGGATTTTTTGGCGGAAAAAAGTTGAATATCTCATTGGCTTTTAATTTAAACAAGTCGAACATTTAAGGGATAATAACACAAACGGTCCTCGAACTTTGACCCAATGTGCAATGTGATTCATGAATTTTTAATTTATTCAATATAGTCTTTAAAGTTTAGCGTAATGTTTAATGTGGTTCCTGAACTTTTAATTTACTTAATGTGATCTTTAGACTTTTGGTACATGATCAATATAGTCCATGAATTATAAAAAAATGTTCAATGTGAACTAAATTGAACATGTACCAAAAATTCAAGAATGATATTGTACAAATTAAAAGTTCATGGATCATATTGTACATTGGGTTAAAGTTCGGGGACCACATTGAATAAATAAAAAGTTCATAGACCATTTTATACATTATGTCAAAATTCATGGACTGTTTATATCATTTTCCCAACTTTTAATTACTTGGTTAACAACAATTCCTTTTGGATAAAAGATAATAAAAAAAAAGCGCCGGCAATGATAATGACTCGACAAGGATATTTACTCACGCGTCAATTAAAATTTCTAGTATTGGCACGTAGCATCATAGAGCGGAAATTTTTTTTATCTCTGACCAAAATAGTTAGCGATATACTTTATAAATGCTCTTTATTCATATATAAAGAAATTATTTCAGCAAATCCTTTAACAGCAGGAAAGGCTTCGAACTTGAGAGATGGGAAACCTTATCTTAATAGGAAGTGGCCGGATCCCGCTCAGCACTAGGAGTTTCCTCATTTCAGTTGTCCATAATTTGATTCTTGCTACAGTGATGCTACAGTATCGAAGAGTGAGTCAAATTCAATTACTTGTTTAGGATACATATCTACCACACATAATAATTGTTAATAAGTGTCTTGTAGCACTTTCTGATAAGAGTTATCTTTATATATGTACGGAATAAATTAACACTAATTCGTATTATAGAAGATCGGAGCACAAGCACATCATTTGTAATTAGGACGACGTTCTTCTTTTTTAGTGGTTTCAATTGATTCCAGGTATATATCATGTAGTATCGAAATTTATCCTGCTGTACACCAAGTCAAATTCATGAGGAAGAGTTCTCCAACATCTTGTGTTTGGGTCCGTTTCGTGAACATTTCATAATGTTTCGCAACAATTAGGAAAAACAAGAAGAAGGAAAGGACAAAAACCGATCACGACTTGATTCTTCACATTAACACCTTTTCGACCACGGGGTTCCTGACTTTTTAACGATTTTAAATTGGATTGCACGGTCAGAAGCTGGGTCTCCCGAGGACATAACCAAAAAAAAAATATAAATTTATATCTGAATATTAATTTAATCATAAATTTTTTGATAATTTGCAAATGTAGCATTTCCTGTCAATTTTGACCAGAAATTGCTGACTTAAATGCAGGCTGACGTGACATGACTGGAGTTGATCTGAACAATTCTTTACATTTTTTATAAAAAAAATTCTGAATCTTTTTTATATTTTCATATATTATTTTTTTTCTCTTTTTTCTCTTTTGTTTTTTTTCACCGTGACCTACCACAGGGTGAGGCCACACTCACTCAGATTTGGCAAGGGCTTGCAAACTCTCGCCTAGTGTTGTTGGCCACAGTGGGAAAAAAAGGAAAAGAAAAGAAAAAATAATATAATTAAAGCTTAGAATTTTCTTTTAAAAGTTACAAAGATTGTCCACGTCTACACTAATCGAGCCACGTAAAATGGCGGCCTAATTGGATAAAAAGATTAAATTGACAAATTGTCAAAATATTTAAGACTAAATTAAAAAATTAAAACTGAATTAATATTTATATAATAAATTTATGACTATTTTGATAATTGTTTCTGATGTCCGTCATTAAGGAGACGGATGGAGCGATGAGTGGCCTTGAACATGCAACTATCTAAAAGATTCTAGTCCGCAGAGAGACAGTTTCCCTCAATCCAGAAGGTAAAGTCATTGATCGCGGGCAACATCGGCCACTTGGCCATGTAAACCCAATCGGGTAGCTGTCTCCTCTTTGGCGATCTTGAACTTGAGCTCTTTCTCAAAAGTCCTTGCATTGCATTCGATAAATGAGAGCCTTTCTTCATTCGCGTAATTGCCTGACTGAAAATGGCTTGGCGCGCAAATTTATATAACCACCCTCACACATGCACACCTTCGACATAGGATTGAAGTTGAGGGCGAAACTCGAAGGCCCTTTTGTTATATTGATAAACGATGGACCGACATGTAAAAACACACAGATTACGTGCTACCTGACGCTGAATATATTGAAAGTTTGATGATTACAACCATCCTCAAAAGTGTCACGAGTTTGCTTTCCAACAATTTTCCAACTTGCGACATCCCTATTAAATGCTGCAGCATAGTCACTGCAGGCATGCATGAATGGGCCGTATGCATTATAGAGATTGCTGTCTCCCTCGATGCTGTGCACTCTCCTCTCACTGACGGCAAGTCTTTTCGAGCGAAGCACGGCGCAACTTGCAGTCACGGTGGACCAGTTGAATGGTGTTGAGCGAGAGAGCTACCGACAAGAGGGACAGATCCTTGATGAGTAGGGCCTACCGTTTGGAACTATTAGCTGTTTTGCTACCAAGAGCTAATGGTTTTACTCGCAATCCTAAATGAAATCTATACACTTCTTCTTTTGAAAAATACTGAAAAATATCTTCTAACTTTTTCTCCAAATTCACTTTCAATAGCTTGACAATCTGTGCTATCCCTATCACTCTTTACGTTTTTTTATCGAAGATCTTTGCTCTGCATTGCATATTTCGTCTGCAAAGACTGTTTTAAGGTTTACATGTTGTTTTGTGTGAAAAAGTTCAAAAGATGATATAACAATCGATTCTCCCCCACTTGATTGTTAAGTTCAGTCCTAGTTCAAGTCGTACGCTGCTTAAAGAGTCTTGTGGACATTTTTCATCTTGACACAAGGAAACGGCGGAGCAGCTTGATATGGCACTGCCCCGATAAATATTAAAGGAAAATCTGAAAAGATTGGAACTACACTAAGGTACATCGACTTGTTATAAATGAGAAGATTATAATTTTTTTAAAAAAAAATTTATAATCATTGTTGTCATACTTATGGTGGGAGGAAACAACTGCAGAGGCTTCAAGGGTCGGGCCCAAGAGAATGGCCCTTTTGCAAAAATCAAGCCCACCCCCACTCATCTATGGACATTTTCATGATTGTTCGACAAAGGATCGGGTCTAATCAGTCACCGTAGCTCTCGGCTCCCTCCGTCGATCACCATCTTTGCCGTCGATGCCTCTTTCCATCCTCTCCCTCCCTCCCTCTCGCTCTCTGAGCACATCATACACGAGCGACGACGTTTGCACCATTAAATCATTGACGGGTAGACTCTAGAGAGAGTGGTTTAAGAGGTAGGGTTTTTCGTGTAAATATATTTGAGTACACTTAATTGCTCATATGTACATGACTACTGTCGGTGGGAGAGTAATGAAAGCAATGTCTCCACCATATTGAATACACAAACGTGTAGGAGTCCTAAATCATCAATACACTTCAACTAAATCTTCAGTGCCACGCTTGTTCTAGAGAGCTGTGTCCTCATCAATGCAAATGACACGCACCTATGTCAAATTACTAAGACACCATTTGTCTTGGGTGTAATAAGTTAATCTACCCACTTGCTCAAATCGAAGTCCATGAAAAGAACTTGAAACATAAAGAGTTATGTCCTTTATTCCCGATGTATCTAGGTGCAACTATTTCCTGTACCAAGATAAAGACCTTTGGCAATTCAAGCTTCGTATTGTGAATTTACATTATTATATCCATTCTACTGATGTTATACATGCATGCAACGCCTTAACGAGCTTTCTTAATATGGTGGATCCTCATGTGGCAATCTTCCTTCATTTTACATAAGGACTTGTAAGAGCTACCACCTTTTGTCACTGCCTTTTCTGCGCTAGTCTTGAGTTCCTTGACTCTAGCTCTTGTCGTGTGTCCTTTCATTATTCTTCTCACCAACTCCTCTATCTCCTCCCTCCTCACGATCTTCTTCGACGGCAGCTCCTTTGGTCGGACCGCCACCCCGATCTCCTCCGTGAGGAACGTCGCATTTAGCCTTTGCTCGGCATACAGTGGCCAGGCAATCATGGGCACTCCGTTCACTATGCTCTCCAGGGTTGAGTTCCATCCGCAATGAGATAGAAAGCCGCCGACGGACGGATGGCTCAAGATTTCCACCTGTGGGGCCCATGATGGGAGTATTAATCCTATGTCCCGAGTACGTGTCGTGAATCCATTCGGCAGAAAGCACAAAACTTCATCGCCGGTGCCACCCTTCCACGTATCAAAGAACGATCCATCAGGAGATTTAAATGTTGGTTGCCGGAGTACCCATATAAACCTACGAAATTATACATTTGTAAGAGGAAAGAATTTATCGAGTATATAACCAAATAACACTAATGCAAAGCTTAACCTATAATTGCAAGACTTTTTAATTTATCCTTCTTGTATTATTATTAGGTCATTTGCAAGTGTGAAAAAAATTACACATTCATCGTTAAATTGATTTGACAGGCGGGCAATGAGTTAATTTTGTGAACGCAATCTTCCATATATCAATCCCCAGTAAACAACGTGCAATGTATTCTTTACACTGATAATAGTCCTAATAAAAATATTTTTATTATAACATGGAGTATTTATTTGGCTACTAATTCCTACGGATATACACACAAACTACCTCAACGCTTTAGCTAACTTTGGCTAATGGATTTTGTTTTGATTCAGAAAATGACTATATATTCTTCCATTCTTAATCAGAGATTGTTTAGAGGAATGAAAAAAACTCCTACAATTGGGCCTCTTAATAATAAATTACATATAGGAGCATCATCCTTATGAATTTTAAAACCATATACCATGAACATAGTAACCTGAAAAAATGATAATTTTTACAGCTCCGTTTGTTTAACAAAAAATGAATGAGTTATAAAATATTTTTCAAAAAATGATTACTTGTCCCGCTTGAGATAATTAGATAATGAAAAATATTTTTATTATTGATAATAATTTACGTTTAAATATTTTCATCAAAAATAAAGTATTTTTCATCTATTCATTTTTATAAACAATTATGTAAAATAATATTTTTAAAATTATTTATCTTTTGCGAAACAAAGCAAAAGATTTTATCTGGAGCCTTGTACCTGATATACACGAATTTCAGACTGTACCTTTGTTGGCTCAGCTCCAATCCCCAAGCCAGCTCCACCAGCTGCTCAGCCGCCAAAGTCCCTCCACTTCCAAACGAGACGAACATCACCGACTCGCTCGGCTGCTTATCCAACCATTCCAGCAGCTCCTTCCCCAAACCGGACGGTCTGACCGGTCTAATGAGCAGCCCAACCGTATACACCGGACCGTTCGCAACCCGGCCCAAGAACTTCTCATTCCTCAGTGCAGCGAGCGTCTCCGCCTGCAAATCCTCCCACACATTCAACAAGATCCCATCTCCCGTCGGGGTCTCGCCAGCCATCCGCACATACTCGCGGTACTGCTGGTCCAACCGGTCCGGCATCGGGTCCACCACGTCCTCTGGTCGGACCGGTTTGCAACCTGGGATCTCGAGCGGTTCGGTCCGGTCCACGTACTCTCCCTTCACTTCCTTGTCTAGCGTCGGCGAATGTAGGAGCAACGCAAGAAACCACGCATTGGAAGGGACGTAAACGTACTTGGGGATCCCCAACTCCTCGCCAGTGCATAGATGCTCCTTCCCGAACAAGTCCACGATGAGGACATCTGGCCGGGCCTCCAACGCCGCGAGTGCAGACCTGAACGCCGGCCGGGCCTCGCGCATCATGACCACGAGCCTCATGATCACACCGGCATCCGGGCCAAGGTTCGCAGCCAAGAGTTCAGGAGGCGGGAGCTTCACGACGTTGAGGAGCTTGGGGGTCATGGTGGACTCGATTATCTCGGCCTCAGCGTGGAAGGCCTGTGAGGAGAGGACAAAGACGGTCACCTCAAAGCCGTGGTGGACGACGAGGCACTTTCCGAGCTCGATGACGGGGACGAGGTGGCCCATGCCGGGGCTCGAGAGGAGCACCGCATGGAGCTTTTTCGGCTTCTCCATCGGTGAGTTGGAGTAAAAGAGATCGAAATCTATGGAATGAAGTGAAGCTGAGAGTGTGTATGAGGAAGATTTGTCAGCAACAACACAGGCTGGCGAGGGGTTCTTTAAGTAGTTGATAATCTAACTCCGTGTGGTGGAAACCATTGTCAATTCTATGACGTTGCTCAAGAAAAGATAGGTTCATAAATTGACAAATCAAATCGGCCTTCCATTTGGTGACGCCGTAAATGACCGGGGACCTCTCATGTTTAATACTTAGATTAAGTTGCATTTCGAGATCTGCTCAATTATTACTCGAGATTGACACACTTGATTCGAAGTCAAACTCGAACTCAAACTCATCAATACTCAGCTTGATAGGCTCGAAAAGCCTAATCAAACTTTTACGATTTTATTTTTTTGCAAAAGCATATGATATTATATGAGTAAACAAAGAAATTCTCAAAATTACACAGCATACTGATAAACATGTAAGTGGGGGGAAAAATATTCAAGCTTATTAAACTTGAGCTCTACCTTGAATTCAATATTTATTTATAAGTTGTGACAATTTGTGGCAATATTGTCAACTGTTGTAAAAGTTTAATCTATTAGATGAATAAATAATTTGATATCTAAATATTTCAACACTTTCTCTAACGCGTAGGCTGGACTTTAGCATAACACTAGGTTAGCATAACACTAGGCGGTAAAATATATAATAAGGGAGGCAAAGAAGGGGTCTGAAAAAATTTAAACACGGGACCTTCTTATATGAAAAACATTAGACCATTTCCAATTGTTAGATTAAGATTTAAATATTTTAACAATAATAATGGAGTTGAGTTGAATCAAGGTCGTGTCTTAACTGCTCATTTGTGCTGAGATTAAGCCAGAAGTTCAATACTTGATCGTGCTCAAGATAAATTGAGTTTCGAACCCCTAAAACATGAGTCGAGTCAAGCTCAAACTTGACAACATATGTGTGAATTCGACTCAATAACTCAATAATATTTCCTAATAAGAGACTCGGGACGTATTCGGTGCACTGCCGATGCCAATGAATGCCAGACAAACCGATGCATGAATAGTCGCTCTTGGTTGATTTCACTACCCACGTAATTTGTTCGTAAACCCTAAAATTTCTGGCAAGAAAAGTTACAGAAGAGGGAATGAAACCACCATGCTTATTTTTCCAGATTTTATCTATAAACTTTTCAAGACCACCGTACTCTTAAGTTTCCAAAACATCATGAAAACTGTCACATGACTCCATATATGCGGGAGGGGGTGTTAAAAAAGTCATAAATCTATTGCATTGATATCGATTCAATCTTAAACTTTTCAATTAGATCAATTTACTCTTAAATCTTTTATATTGGTGTCAATTGAGTCTATCTAGCCAATTTTGATTGGAAATCACTGACATATACTTCAATTGTCTTGCGTGGCACGACTAGCATTGATGTTGACAAGTTTTAAATAATTTTTTCTAATTTTTTTATTAATTTTCTTTTCTTTTATTTTTTTTTTCATTATGGTTGGTGATAGGGTTTGTGGACCCTCGCTAGCCACTGGTGATGCTTGTGGGCCATCGCCGACGGTGGGTGATGGCCTCCCTCACCTAGGCTTGCCAGTGGCATGCGAGGCCCTCGCCGGCCATAATGAAAAAAGAAGAAGAAAATATTCAAAAAATTTGTCTACATCAACGTCAATCATGTCACGTAGGACGGCCGGCATCCATGTTAGCTATTTCTAGCCAAAATTAGCAGGATGAACTCAATTAACACAAATGAAAAAATATTTAGAATTGAATTGATCGAATTAAAAAATTTAGGATTGAATTTGTATTTATGCAATAGATTTATGCTTTTTTTGTGCTTTTCACCCATATATGCATATCGGCATTTATGTACGTAAAATTCTTTTTAAGCTTTCCACAACTGGTTTAAAGTCAAAAGTTAAACAAGAAAAAGAAAAGGCGTAAAAAGTGAAGGCTAAACGTAACACCAATTGGACCATCAATTTTCGGCAGATGGAATTTTTTTTATAGTATTTACTTCCTTTGACATAATAATTTCGCATACGAAGAAGTCAGTTCACATAAAGACTTTTGCGCAAGCAATCTGATCCATTCTTAATTTGAGGGTTTTAATCACCAATTTTCTCATTAACCATCAAATCAATCGTGGGTAAGCCCGGTTGCGGGAAATAAATATTTTACGTGAGCGTGATATGCTTTGATTACTCTTCTCCATTATTCAGTTTGGACGGACCTAATTGACGCATTTGCCGCGAATCATGTTAGTATTTTAACAAAATCGCCGTATTCGTATAAACTACATTATCATGTGTGTCCCACTGATGTGAAAATCATAGCTTTTCCCACTTCCGCCATGTGTGGCGGTAATAACTCCTCATCTTATCTTCCAATTTAGCTGGGATTGCGATGCCAACGGCTGTCCTAAGTCTACAAGTTGGTTGACTGGTAGAAATCGGACGAAATACGGTGGAACTTTCCTCATCGCTTACAGATATGTCCCGATGTCAGTCGCTGTGAAGCTCGCACGAGGAAGTGAAAAGCTGTTTGCTTGCGATCCCTTCAGCTGAAATTATTGTTATCGTGAGGTCCATTTCCACGCGACTGTTGCCTACGCCGCAAGAAGTTGCGCACGTCGACGTTAGCAGGAAGTTTCATGATGGGTGATGGCAATTATTGACGTATTTTGTCCGGCAAAATTGATGCCGGCATGGGAAATTGTCCAAAAGATCCTAAACCTATTGTGCGGGTCGCTGATTTGATCATAAACTTTTCGTCTTGGTCAATGTAGACCTAAACATTTCGACATGTTTTTCCAATGCAATCCGCATGGCAGATTTAGGCTGAAAGTCGCTGATGTGGCGGTCTTGTCTAGTGTTAACCATCCTACATGGCACAGCCGACGGTTGACGTGAACGATCTTAAATGAAGCCAGTCGTCTTGCAATTTTCTTTAAAAAATTTTGAACTTTTTTCTTTTTGTTTCTTCTTTTTTTTTCTTTCCTTTTCTACTGCTCATCTTCTTCTCCACCAGTCACTTGCCACATGCGAGGGCCTTGGGGTCCTCACCAACCAAAGGCAAGGGTTGCAGACCTTGCCCATATCTAGCAAGGCCCGTGCCACCCTTGCCAGTGGCCGGCGAGGGCTTGCGATGCCCTAGCCTATGGTGACCGAGGGTCGTTGGCCATCTCTAAGGCTCTGGCAATCGAATTCCAAGAAGAGAAGGAAAATAAAAAAAAAAGTAAAAAATTGAATTTTTTTCTCATTTGAGCTCTGTCGAGACACGTCAGATTACTGGCCATGCCACGTAGGATGTCAGCGCTGACTAGACCCCACGTCGATGATTTCCAACCTAAATAGGCCTAAAAAACTTCATTGGAAAATTATCAAAAGTTTTATGACTACATTAATCAAATTAGAAAGTTAAGGACTAAATTGATGGCTGTACAATAGGTTTAGGACTTTTCAGACAGTTCTCCTGTTGGCAACATGATGTCATTAAAAGATAATATAATGTTAGACAAGTGTCTCTGTTGCATAGCGGGAAAAAAAGAAGAAGAATCAAAGCCTTATAACAAAGAGAAACCTCCATTGGTACCGACTCCTTTGTGGCAATCCACTTGACCCAATCTAAGAATAGACGAGTTGATTGATTTCTCCCAAACTATTTGCGCCTTCTAGAGTTCGTTAACATTGAAAGAGATCTCCAAATATGAAACCCTTTTGTGATCCTAGTGCACACATGTCGAGAAGGGAAAGTCTCGCACAAGTGAAAGGTCAGTGCAAGCTTTGAGCCTCGTTTGACCAACTTCAATGAGAGATATTTTTCAGTACGTACAAAAATCTGCTTAGCGATTCAAATGAGGGTTGCTGGCCATCACTGAGGCCCTGACAATCGAAATCTAAGACGAAGGAAAAAAAATCAAGAAATTGAAAACAAATTTGTATACGACATCGTTTTGAGCTCCATTGGGACACTTTAGATCACTGGCCGTGCCAACCATGCCACGTAGGACGTTGGCACTGACTAAATCCCACGTCAGCGATTTCCAGCCTAAATAAGCCTAAAAAATTTCATTGAAAAATTATCAAAAGTTTTATGACTACATTGATCATATTAGAAAGTGTAGGGTTAAATTGATGACCGTACAATGGATTTATAACTTTTTTGACAGTTCTCTCATTGATAACATGATGTCATTAAAAGATAATACAGTGCTAGACAAGTGTCTCTATTAAATAGCGGGAAAAAAAGAAGGATCAAAGCCTTAACAAAGAGAAACCTCCATCGGTACCAACTCCTTTGTGGCAATCCACATAACACAATCTAAGACTAAATGAGTCAATTGATTTCTCCCAAACTATTTGTGCCTTCTAGAGTTCACTAAAATTGAAAGAGATCTCCAAATACGAAACCCTTTTGCGATCCAAGTGCTCACATGTCGAGAAGGGAAAGTTTCCCACAAGTGAAAGCTCAGAGCAATCTTCTTTTTTTTTTTTTGGTAACCCAGGGAACCCCCGCACGGCCGACAGCCGGGGAGTAAACCCTGGGGGCGATACGTGCTAGCCACCACACACGTGCCACCGGTTAAGTCACCCTGCGGCGCTCGGGATTCGAACACTCAACCTTTTGCGAGAGGAAAAGTGCGCGTTCCAGCAGCGCCACCCAGACGGGTGGTAGCTCAGAGCAATCTTTGAGCCTCGTTTGACCAACTTCAATAAGAGATATTTTTCAGTACGTACAAAGAACTGCTTAGCGGTTCAAATGGGGCCTTGAATCCATTGGCCTCGCCATCGCCATCAGAAATGGCTATTTTCTGATGATGTCAATCGAAGCATAAAAGGAGACAAGTTGCAGTTCGAGTGGCTGTTTTGACTCTCTGAAATTGCATGTTGCAAACCATGGCTTGGAGCTTCATATGTGCTGCTCGATAGCTAATGGCAGCGCGCCCTTTGACATGGATTTTTTGGAGGAAAAAAGTTAAATATCTCATTGGCTTCTAATTTAATCAAGTCGAACATTTAATTACTTTATTAACGAAAGTTCCTTTTGGATAAAAGAAAAAAAAAAAAAAAGAGCGCCAAGCATGCATACACGCATGATAATGACTCGACAAGGATATTTACTCATGCGTCAATTAAAATATTTCGTATTGACACGTAACATCATAAAGCAGGAAATTGTTATCCGTGACCAAAATAGTTAGTAATATACTTTATAAATGCTCTTTATACATATCTAAAGAAATTATTTCAACCAAAATTTCAGACCATTGTCTAAATAGCATCGCTTTTGTGCGTTTATCTCCCTTGTGATAAGTCAAATTCAATTACTTGTTATAATACATATGGAAAAAGTGTTAGAAAAGTCTTAAACCTTTTGTATTTGTACCAATTTATTCATAAACATTTTTTAATGCTAATTTAGTCCTAGACATTTTGTCTTTGTACCAATTCAGTCATTTCGGCTAATTTTGGCTGAATATTGCTGATGTGGACGCCTGCCGGCCTACGTGGCACCGCCGGCGATGACGTGGATAACTTTTAATAATATTTTAATATTTTTTGAATATTTTTAAAAATAATTTTCTTTTCTTTTTCTTTTTTTTCTTTGTTTTTTGTTTTCCCTTACTAGCGACCAGCTGGAGCCCAAGGGGCCTTTGACAAGCTCCGCTGGCCAATGGCAAGGTCGTGCCTCACCCATGGGCAACAAGGATCGACGCTTGCTAAATCCAGCGAAGGCGAGGTTGGGCCTTGCCCAGCCCAATGGAAGGCTCGAGCCCTCGCCGAGGCTCACTTAGCATGGTTGGGCAACGGCGACCCTCGCCCAGGTGAGGGTAGCCCGCCCGGCCATGGCCGGTGGTTACTCACTGGCAAAGGGTGGAAGGGAGAAAGAAAGGAAAAAAAAAAGAAAAGAAAGAAAAAATAGAAAAATTCAGAAAAAATAATTAAAAAATAGAAAAAATATTAACATATTTTTAAAATTTGTCCACGTCAACACTGGCTGTAACAAGTAAACTGACCGGCATCCACATTAGCAAAATCCTACAAAATTTAGCTGGAAAGATTGAATTGGTACTAGTTCAAAAGGTTTAGAACTAAATTGGCATAAATGCAATAGATTTAGGACTTTTTTGACACTTTTCTTGAATACATATCCATTGTATATAATAATTGTTAATAAGTGTCCCATGGCGCTTTCTAATAAGATTTATCTTTATATATTTAGAATAACGAACGCTAATTCGTTTGTAATTAGGACGATGTTCTTTTTCAGTGGTTTCAATTGATTCCCGGTATATATCATGTAGTATTGAAATTTATTCTGCTGTACACTAAGTCAAATTCTAGAGGAAGAATTCTCCAACATCTTGTGCTTGCTAGGGGTGCGTGTGGTCTGGGTGGGCGGTACCCAATATGGAACCAGAAACTGCCCACTAAGGACCAATTCCGAGAAATTGAAATCGGGAATTGCCTTTGGTTCTATGAATCCATTCGGGAACTGGACTGTCAGTTTGATGCAGTTCCCTGGTGAATCCATGGAACCGGTCCCACTAAGTTTCATGCAAATGGAGGTAACTGAGAGTGAGAGAGGGAGGCGATGAACGAATAAAGGCGCGGCCGTGAGTTAATAGGAGTTGAGAGTTGAGCTTTAGATTAGGAATTTTATGGTTTTCATTTTTCTAAAAATGTTTTCTTTCTTTTTTGGGTTGAAATTTTTCTTAAAAATTATATATATTACTGGTTCGGTTTAAGTAGGCGGTTGAGTGGTTTCATTCCTAGAATTGGGAATCGGACCGGTACTTATCGGTTCTAGTAAATTAGAACTGGTAACTAGACCGGTCCTCATAAGAGCCACCGGTTTTGGTCCGGTCCGATCCAATTTCGGGCAGTCCAAGCAATTTCCGACTCCTTTGTATGGTCCTAATGCTTGGGTCCTTTTTGTGAACAACAATTGGATTGCAGGGTCAGAAGCTGGGTCTCCCATGCGCGGGCATATCAAATTTTTTCTTACTAAATTTATTATATAAATATTAATTAAGTTCTCAACCTTTTAATAATATCAATTTAATCATAAATCTTTGAACAATTTGTTAATATAGTCATTCTAACCAATTTTGACCGGAAATCCCTGATATAGATGCCAGTTGTTCTACGTGACACATCATGTATTGATTTGATCAATTTTTTGCATTTTTTTAAGAATCTTTTTTATATTTTTATATGTTATTTTTATTTTCTCTTTTATTTTCTTTTTTTTTTACTTTGGTTGGCGCTCACTGACCATTGGGCGAGGCCACACTCACCCAGATTTGGCAAGGGCCTACAAACCCTTGCCCATTGCCGTTGGCCGCCGTGGAAAAAAAGAAAAGAAAAGAAAAAATATTATATATAAGATTTAGAATTTTTTTAAAAAAGTTACAAAACTTGTCTATGTTATCACTAATCGAGTCACGTAGATTGGCCGGAAAGACATTGACAAATTGTCAAAATATTTATAATTAAATTATTCAAATTAAAATATTTATAACTAAATTTGCATTTATATAATATGAACTTTTTTTGTAGTTTTGCCGACGGATGGAGCAGTCAATGGCCTTGAACATGCAACTAGCTAAAAGATTCAATTCGGCAGAGAGACAGTTTCCCTCAATCCAGAAGGTCAACTCACTGATTGTGGGCAACATCAGCCACTTGGCCATGTAAACACAATAAGGTAGCCATCCCCTCTTTAGCGGTCTTGAACGTGAGGTCTTTCTTGAAAATCTGACATTGCATTCGAATCACATGAACCCTTCTTCATTTAGATAACTGGTTGACTGAATATGGCTCGGTGCACAAATATATGTATCCCACCCTCATGCACGAACACCTTCGACGTATGATTGAAGTCGAGGGTGAAACTCGACGACCCCTTCGTTACATCAATGAATGACTGACCGATTGATCGACAAGTAAAATCACACGGATTACATACTATCTCAAATGGAATATATTGAAAGTTTGATCGTTATAACCATCCTGAAAAGTGTCATGAGTTTGCTTTCCTTATCATTTTTCCAACTTGCGACATCCCTATTAAATGTGGGAGCATAGTCAATGCATGCATGCATGAATGGGCCGTTTGCATTATCGAGATTGCTGTCTCCCTCGATGCTGTGCCCTCTCCTCTCATTAATGGCAAGTCTTTTCGAGCGAAGCCTGGCGCAACTTGCAATCACGGTGGACCAGTTCAATGTATTGTCTCGATCGAGAGAGCTACTGAAAAGGGGACGGGTCCTTGATAAGTAGGGCCTATCATTTGGAACTATTAGCCGTTTCGCTACCAGGAGCTAGTGTTTTAACCCGCAATCCTAAATGAAATCTATTCACATTTTCATTTGAAAAATACCTATAAGTATTGTCAACTTTTTCTCCAAATTCACTTTCATGTGAGGGTTATCCCATTGTCCGCAGGCTTTAAACGCATCTGCTGATTGGATCGCAAAGACCCAACGTCTTAGCTCTCTTCCACAATATTGGCTCTCTGCTCCCCCGCAAGCCCTCTGGGCTCTCTTATGCTTAGATTCTCTTTGTTTTGGACTTTTCAGATCATCTCCGTAAATGAATAAATTTGTTCTTCGACCAAAAAAAAATTTGTCACACATGGCCACGTGAAACGCGCTACTTTTTTGGCTGCAAATGATTTCTGACATTAATGTTACTTTAGGAAAAAAAAAGGATAATGACACATAGTCCATGAACTTTAACTCAATGTGTAATTTGGTCCATAAACTTTTAACTTATTTAATGTAGTCTCTGAACTTTAGCATAATATTCAATGTGGTCTCTAAACTTTTAATTAGTTCAATGTGGTCAATGAACTTTTGGTACATATTTAATTTAGTCTATAAAATATATGAAAATATACAATGTAGTCCCTAAACTTGAATTAGACTATATTGAATGCTTTTATAAAGTTCAGGGACTATATTGAACATGTACCAAAAGTTTAGGGATCACTTTAAATAAATTAAAAGTTCAGGGACTACGTTGAACATTATACTAAAGTTCAAGGACTATATTGAACAAATTAAAATTTCAGGGATCAAATTGCACTTTGAGCCAAAGTTAAGAGACTGTTTGTCATTTTCGCAAATAAAAAAAAGACAAACTAAGACGTAGACATTATTGTCCTCAAAAGGACCGATTGTGATGCCCTAGGTACCTCAAGCGCTGCAAGTGTCGTAGTTAACTTTTTCTTATTAATTTATTTGCAAGCGGAAGCACAACAAACATAATTGAACATGCCATATCATTATCTCATATACTGAATAATATACATAAGCGTCACTTACAACAAAACATCACAGTACAAACACCTGGGAAAGGTTCGGTAACTCCTATCTCCTCTACCATACCCTCGTTCACAAAAGTTTACCGTACAACACTGATCCAACATCTAAGGATCAGTAACCTTCCTAACATTGGCTCATTGGTAGTATAATTAGACTTCAGACTGATGGGGAAACCACTTGGCAAGTCCTTTGTTGACCCATCCTGAGGTAGAACACTTAGCAAACATACAAACCAAATTGGCAACGCAACATCTTCATACATATACTCGGTGTGAACCGAGGCTTCAAAAAGCAGTGGCGGTGACCAGGCCAACCTACACATCTGAAAAATAAGAAGTGAGCCGAGGCCCAGTAAATGAAATCTCTAAAGTCTACGATAGGCATTCACCTTCGTACTCAACCTTACGTTAACATGCACAAGCACTCAAACAATACTTAAATGCATGAGTATATGCATTATTATCATCGTGTCACGCACTAATACATAATATGTTCACTCAATTTCAAGCGGATGACATGTCATGTCATAATACACCAGTATCACCTAGTGTCTTATCATCATGAATGTACATATAAACATGAGCATACATCATATTCATTATTTTATCATATCCTAATTTGCGGGGCATCTAGATTCGCGAGGCATCCCGTACATCTGACGAGGCATTCCGATTCGCAGGGCATCTCAACTCTGAGGCATCACGTACATCCGACGAGGCATCCCTATTCACAAGGCTTCCCAACTCCGAGGCATCCCGATTCGCGGGGCATCATTGCTACAATCTCGTAAACGACGAATCAATGTCATATCATTATTTTCATTTATTATACACATGCATATGTTCAACAATCATCACGAGATACTCACATCATTTCCACAATTTACATCCAACAAATAACATCCTTTCATGCATAATCATTCTCACAATCAACATTCAAAATATGACATCATCTCATGCAAATCAATACCGAAATACAATTGTCACGTCTTTTCCATGCGTCACTTACCTCTTTTCGGTTTCATGCAAATCATGATAAAGAATAAGTAATATGAACATCCCTAACTCAATTAATCGGCCTAATTTGAATTATCTTTGGCACAGTGATACTAATAATATCGGTAAGATCATCGACGTGTCGACTATGGGTACGATCATTATCTTGTTGACTATCGGTACAATCATTGTCATGTTGACTATTGGTACGAACATTGTCTTGCCGACTATCAGTAACTTCTTGCTACGCTCAGCAACTTTCCATAGAAAATCAACAACTTCTTATATAATGCACTAAGGTGCTTCAAAAGCATGTAAGAACTTATAAAATCAAGTCATACAAAGTATAATCTTCCAACACCTAATCATGAAAACTTCTTGCACATAGCATGCGAATTTAAATCCAACCTCAACTATCATACAATCAAGTCAAGAGTACTAAGTAAAATAACCTAACTTAGTACCTAGATTTTTCACTTACCTTGAGAATGGCTTGTGTAAAGATCAAGCTTAAATCCCTTCAAAGAAAAACAGACAATAATGGAAATCAACAACTCTCACCTTTAAAATGGTAAAAACCATTTATGGAAGGCATTGGAAATTAACGATTTACCTTGACCAACTCAAAAGATTGGAGCAAAACTATAGAAATACGAACGTGAGATCTTCACGTCTACTGTTGGGAATTTGAAAGCGGGAATTGAGAGGAAGTGAGAAGTTAAATGGTGAAATAATTGGGGTGGGGTCTCTATTGAAAGCTCTTTCTCGATAAAGAGCGCAGAAAATGAGCTAATTTAATCAAGGTTAAAGCAAATATATGCTCAAAGGGTGTAATCATTACACCTATAGATAGAGACTTAAGTAAATAGTTAGTCACAAGTGGCTCCACAAGATTAACCGAAAGAGAATATATTTGGGGAGAATTCATCTCCATCGTCCAAGTGGGGAGTGAATTCATAAATGGCATTTATAGGCTAAGGTTAAAATAGATGAGGTAGAGCATGATGTCATCAAGGGCAAGCAGTAAGGCTCAAAGAAGAACAAATGTCTCGGTAACATAAGTTGAATCGGTAAGAAAACAAGAGAACCGGTGCCAATTGAAACATTGATAACTAAAAAAAATATTTTGAATCCATCCAAACCTTTAACAAAATTTTCCAAGCAAAAAATAGCCAATCCAATACATTATCAACTCAACATTCAAGCGGCAAAAGAATTTTCAGAGTATAAAAATCTACGTCGGTAACTAACATGGCGATTCGCGTATCATCGCCACTCTAGAAAATCAATCCATAAGCAATTATTCAATAATTAATTGATAGTAGGTCCATTTACCAAAATCACAAGCATCACAATTTCGTTCAGGCATTCCGTTACCACCATGTTAATTGTTCGACTTGGATTTCCACATGCAATAATTACCACATCTAAATTCTTACCGATTGATAAACGCAGGGAATTTTTGGATGTCACACCGGTAGTGGACCGTGGACCAAGATGATCCTAGGCTTGCAAAAGATCATCTAAAATATCAAAATAAGAATAAATATCACTGTCTTAAAATTTCTCGAACAGGAAAATGTTCATAAGATACCAAAATTTAATGTCCCTATCAAGCAACACCTACAAAGAAGATAGGGGCAACATCACCCAATCCATTGGACGCATCTTCTTCGCCCATTCTATCCATGATCGCACCGATCTTTTTGAAGCAAACTCCTTCAAAACAATCACTTGAATCATCGATGTCGCTAACAACTGGTTCGATGTAACAGTTGGGCGAGGTTGGCAATAAGAATAGTTCTCCGTTGCTCTATTGGAGCAGCTAAGGCCTCTAACAACCTTTGAGAAAACTCTAGTATTCTACCATGTGGTATATAGTAGCCCATAACGAAGAACATAGAAGCGATAGATTGGAGAGAAATAATAGATGGCTATAAGTTTACATGAATACATATTGGTTATGATACAGTTCTAAGAAGCGTGGAACCAAAATAATAATGTTATATGAAATGGTATAAAAATAACATGAATAAGTTACAAGATTTTTACGCTGTAAAGGAAAGGAATAGAATTTTTTTTTAAAAAAAGTATAATTATTTCAGTCATAAATATGGTGGTAGGGCTTGAGCAAACGTCCAGGCTTCGGGGTCAGGCAAAGAAAATGACCCTTTTGCCCACACCCACCCATTTATGGATATGTTCGTGGTCGTTTCACCCACGATCAGGTCTAGCTGGTTCTCGTGGCCATCAACTCCCCTCCTTCAATCCCCACCTTTGCCATTCTCGGAGCCATCAACACCCGCGCAGGTCAAATCACAAGATATCATTAGTTTTCGCGTGTAATTAGCTCATCAACCCCACTTGCTCACAAAATCTCCATTGAAGTCCATGAAAAGAACTTTAAACATGATGAGTCCTCTCCTCTATCCCCAACATATCTTAGGTACACGTACAACTAATTCTCATATCAAGATAAAGATATTTGCCAATTCAAGTTTTGTACTATGAATCTACATTATTATCTCCATTCTACTAAATATGCAACCACTTAATGAGCCTTCTTAATCTGGCGAATCCTCATTTCGCAGTCTTCCTTCATTTTACATAGAGACTCATAGGAACTACCACCTTTCACCACTGCCTTTTGTGTACTTCTCTTTAGTTCTCTCAATCTAGCTCTTAACTTGTGCCCTTCTTTCTCCATCATTACCGACCTCACCAACTTCTCTATCTCTTCCCTTCCCACGATCTCCTTCGATGGCAGCACCTTTGGCCGGACTGCCACCCCTATCTCCTCCGTGAGGAGCGTCGCATTTAGCCTTTGCTCGGCATATAATGGCCAGGCAATCATGGGCACTTCGTTCACTATGCTCTCTAGGGTCGAGTTCCATCCGCAATGAGATAGGAAGCCACCCACGGATGGATGGCTCAAGATTTCCACCTGTGGGGCCCATGATGGGAGTATGAATCCGATGTCGCGGGTACGTGCTATAAATCCACTAGGCAAAAAACTCAAAACCTCATCATCGGCACCACCCTTTCCAGCATCAAAGAAGGATTCATCAAGAGATTTGACTGTTGGTTGCCGAAATACCCATATAAATCTATTGAAATTATACATTTGTAAGAGGAAGGAACTTATTAAGTATATAACAAAATAATACCAATACAAAGCTTGATCTATAATTGCAAATTTGTCCTTCTTGGATTATTACTAGGCCTTTCATGAAAAAAATTACATGTTCAAGGTTGGATTGAATGACATGTGTGCAACAAGTTAATTTCGTACGCATAATCTTTCATATGTCAATAAGTAGTAAACAACGTGCAATCTATTCTTTTTATATTGACAATGATCCTAATAAAAATATTTTTATTATAACGTGCAGCATTTATTTGGCTATTGATTTCTACAAATGCACGCAAACTACCTCAACATTCTATGCTAATGTTGGCTAATGGATTTTGTTTTGATTCAGAAAAAGACTATGTTCTCTTTCATCCTGAATCAGAGATTGGTTAGAGAAAAGAGAAAATTACTTCCAACCGGGCCTTTTTTTAATAAATTACAAATAGGAACATCATGTTAATGGTTTTTAAAAGCATATACCATACCGTGAACATAATAACCTGCAAAAATTATTATTCTAGAGATATACAAATTTCAAACCGTACCTTTGTTGGCTCAGCTCCAATCCCCATGCCAGCTCCACCAGCTGCTCAGCCGACAAAGTCCCTCCACTTCCAAACGAGACGAACATCACCGACTCGCTCGGCTGCTTATCCAGCCATTCCAGCAGCTCCTTCCCCAAACTGGCTGGTCTAACCGGTCTAATGAGCGGCCCAACCGTATACACCGGAACGTTCGCAACCTGGCCCAAGAACTCCTCATTCCTCAGCGCGGCGAGCGTCTCCGCCTGCAAATCCTCCCACACATTCAACAAGATCCCATCTCCCGTCGGGGTCTCGCCAGCCTGCCGCACGTACTCGCGGTACTGCTGGTTGGACCGGTCCAGCATCGGGTCCACCACGTCCTCTGGTCGGACAGCTTTGCAACCCGGGATCTCGAGCGGTTCCGTCCGGTCTACGTACTCTCCCTTCACTTCCATATCCAGCGTTGGCGAGTATATGAACAACGCAAGAAACCATGCATTGGAAGGGACGTAGACGTACTTGGGGATCCCCAACTCGTCGCCAATGCACAGATGCTCCGTCCCGAACAAGTCCACGATGAGTACATTGGGCCGTGCCTCCATCGCCGCGAGCGCACACCTGAAAGCCAGCCGGGCCTCGCGCATCATGACTACGAGCCTCATGACCACACCAGCCTCCGGACCAAGGCCCACAGCCGAGATGTCCGGGGGTGGGAGCTCCACGACGTTGAGGAGCTTGGGGGTCATGGTGGACTTGATGATCTCAGCCTCAGCGGGGGAGGCCTGCGAGGGGAGTACAAACACTGTTGCCTCAAAGCCGTGGTCGGCAACGAGGCGCTTGCCAAGCTCGATGATGGGGACAAGGTGGCCCACGCCGGGGCTCGAGAGGAGCGCTGCATGGAGCTTTTTCAACTTCTCCATCAATGAGTTGGAAGAAAAGAGGTCGAAATCTATGGAGTGAAGTGAAGCTGAGAGTGTGTGAAGAAGATATGTCAGCTACAACACAGGTTGCCTAGGGGGCCTTTAAGTAGTTGAGAATCCACCACCGATGGTTGGTGGTACTCTATTGAATTTAGGGTTAATACCACATAAAATTCCAAACTAATATACTCATAATAAATTTATTCCAAATTAATTTTTTGACTACCAAAAATATCAAATTGGCACATCTATAATAAATTTATCTCCGTTAGTTTCTATAAAATTTTACCGTTAAATTACTGAGTTAGATTACACGTAACAGTTAATAGATATAGCAGTCTAGTGTTTTACTCCTCCGTTTATTACATGCTTATCAGTTTATGATTTTTCGTGGTATTAATCAAATTTAACAGAAGGTAAATTTGTCACAAACGTACCAGTTTGAGGTTTTTTGTGGTCAAAAAATTAGTTGGGTTAAATTCGTCATAGATACATCAATTTAGGGATTTTCACGGTCAAAAAACTAGTTTGCAGTACATTTTTTATAAGCGTATTAGTTTGGGGTATTTCATGATATTAACCCTTGAATTTATAGATTTCCAGAAGATGCAAGATTAAGAGGAAAAGCCTTAGTCAATTCTATGACGTTGCTCAAGAAAAGATAAGATAATAAGTTGATAATCATAAGGTCCTCCATTTGGTAACGCCCTTAATGACCGGGCACCTCTCACGTTTAATATCTAGATTAAGTTGCATTTCGGGATCTGCTCAATTTTTACTCGAGATGACACACTTGATTTGGAGTCGAACGCGAACTTGAACTTGTCAATACTCAGCCTGACAGGCTTGCGAGCCTAATCAAACTTTCACGATTTTTTTTCAAAAGCATACGATATTATATGAGTGAACAAAGAAATTCTAAAATTACATGATATACCGATAAACTTACACATGTAAGTGGAGAGAAAAATATTCAAGCCTACTAAACTTGAGCTCTAGCTTGAATTTGATGTTCATTTATAAGTTGTAAAAGTTTGTGGCATCATTGCCAACTATTCTAAAAGTTTAAGTTGTTAGATGAATATATGATTTGATATCTAAATATTTCAACACTCCCTCTAAAGCACAGGCTGGATTTTAGCATAAAAATAGGCGGTAAAATATATAATAAGGGAGAAAGTAAGGGGTTTGGAAAAATTTAAACTTGGGACCTTCTTACATGAAAATTGTGGGACCATTTTCAACTATTTCAAAAGCTTAAGAAGTTAGATTAAGCTTTAAATATTTTAACAATAAAAATGGGGTTGAGTTAAATCGAGGTTCTTGTATCTTAATTTTTCATTTGCGCCGAGATTAAGCCAGAAATTCAATACTCAATCGATCTTGAGATGAGTTGAGTTTCGAACCCCCAAAACATTAGTCAAGTCAAGCTCAAACTTGACACCTGTCGCGACCCTAAAAAAAAATCGGATCGGGATGTCCGATCTTAGGCTAATGGATTACTAGATCAATTAAATTAACTAACCTAGCTCGAGTTCTCCCAAACTCTACCAATTCGCAACTTAGGTCCAATTGTAAGCATGCAAATATTTTTAACGGGAGTCGCCACTAATCATTTAGGGTAGGTTGATTAGAAACCTAAATAAAATAGCGGGAGTACTATTTTATTTCTGCGAACCAGAAATTATGAATTCGGGGACTTGGTTACGCTAGATTCTCTAACGCCCTTTCGGTATCAATTTCCGAAAAAATACTCAATTTGACAATTTTGATAAATCCTAACTTAGAGTTCAAAGGTGCAGAAATTTCTTTTTGATTTTTACTTATTTAAATGAAAGCTAACCTATATGTAATGACGTGCAAAAAATTGACATGCGATTAATGCAAACTAACGTGCAAACTATATGTCGTGCGACGACATGTCCTATTTCTAATGACAGGTATATTATTTTTTTGTATTTTTTTAATGAAATTCGGAATTAAAAATGCCAGTTATCTAAACATGCAATTTTAAACTAAAGAAATTAACCTATTCTAGAGTGATCTTTTTGGTTTTTTTTTATCGAAATTCGAAATTACAATCAAGTAAAAAAAAATTATAACCGCTAAATCTTTCGAATTAAGTTTCGATATGAAGCCTGACAGATCGATCCTAAAATTCAAAATACCCGCTATGGAAATAACTCTATCTAAAGCCTGGTAGATAGATTTATTTCCACATACACGGTTGCGGATTAGGAAATTTTCCTAATCAATCACATCTTGAAAATTCTTAAAGATTTTGGATATATTCAAAGGATTTTGAAAATTATAATTCTATCCAAATTTGATAGGTAACAGATATCCAAGATTTCAACAAAAAGGAAATAAATCCTAATTGAGATAATGCCTATTACTTAAATATGTAAAGTTAGATATCAATAAGCGCGAATTAAGCAACAAAATATTTAAATTAAATCAGGATAAGATATTTACCTAATCCAAAAATTTGTTTCCAAATTTGAATCACCGACGGATCGGAACGAGCGGCGTTGGAACGATGGTGGCGATGACGCTTGCAGTGGTGCTCGGCACTATAGGGACGCTTCGTTCAACAACGGTCGCGGTGGTATGGACAGCACGGGCACGGCCACAATGGATGCTGGGTAGGCTCAGGCCAATGAGCTCCCAACGTGGGGTGTTCACGGTGGAAGGCTCCTTGACAGTTGCTCGTTTCAAGGATACGCAAGTAAACCTCAAGAAGCAATCTGCAAAATAGCAACTTTTTATCGTCGTGGTGGCTGGCGTATAAGCACAGATATAATTCGCTGGATGAGCTTTGGTGCCGACGGAAGCAAGGTGCGGCGTAAGCACGGATTCTCCTTTGTTGTGAACGTCTAGCTGATCGTTGCAGCGTCGGAAACTCACTCGCCAGGCTCAACGTGGACGTCTCGGTACTCTTCTTCCCTGTTCCTCCACTGAACGGACTCTTGGTTTCTGTTCTCTCCTTGTCGCCGTATGGTTGGTGTATAAGAAGATGATGATGGTGGTGGGTGGGATCAATGCTGATGGTGGAGTCAACGATTCACTAATTAAAGTGGAGACGTCAATGTGACCAGCTCTCTACTGCTGTCTCTCTTTACGTGTGTATGAATTCGGTGCCCCCTCTTCACGATTTTCTTCTTCTCTCAATGGTCTCACGCCTTCGTATCCTCTCCGTCTGACTTTTTTTTCTCTTCTTCTTTTTTCTCTCTTTCGATCCTAATGTGTTTCTTGTGCTCTCTCTAAAAATTCTGCTCTGAAAATTATGAGAGCTTTCCAGATTATGAGACATAAACATATATTTATAGTGTAAACCTAGGTCAATTAGCCGGGCTTTCTAGTCCTAATGGGCTTAGGTTTAGGCTTTAATTTAATTCTAAGTGGGATGAATTAATTTGGGCTTTTCTTTAATTAAGCATAATGGGCTAATTTAAGCTCAAATTAAGACAACCAAGCCCTTTTGCATGTGATTTTCGGCCCATGCTTTCCGAGTGAACCAAGTCTCATTCGATGCCCGAGCTCAATTTACATGATAAATTTTTAAGCCCGCTTATCACCACCAATCCGATATGGAATGCAGTTAATCTATATGATCCTAAACTATATGCTATGCCATTTTAATATTTTTGTTTAGGGGTTAAAATTTAATCCCTAATTTTCTATGCAATTAACCACTAAATGATGCGCCGAAATTTAGGTGTCAACAACACCATATATGTGAATTTGACTCAATAATTTTTCCTGATAAGAGACTCGGGATGTACTCGGGGCACTCCCGAAGGTAAATGAATGTTAGACAAACCGATGCACGAATGAGCAATGCTTCAAAGTGACGGTACCCTCTTGACCACACATCTCCTTTTTTAAATTGACAATCCTTTTAAAAAAATGTTTAAAATTGGCCGCCTGACCGCATACACTTAGTGATGTGTGGTCTGGAGGGTACCGTCATCCTCCAAGCATTTCTATGCATGAATACTTGCTCTCAGTAGATTTCCCACGTCATATGTTCGTAAACCCTAAAATTTCCGCCAAGAAAAGTTACCGAAGAAGGAATGAAACAAGCAATAGATGTAGACAGGCTTGGTCGATTCCATGACGTTGCTAGAGAAAAGATAGGACCACTAATATCATAATCATGTTTTTCTCCATTTTTGTGGCGCCCTTAATCACCAGGCACCTTTCTTGAGCAAACATGTAGACAGGCTTGGTCGATTCCATGACGTTGCTCAAGATAAGATAAGGCCACTAATATCATAATCATGTTTTTCTCCATTTTTGTGGCGCCCTTAATCACCAGGCACCTTTCATGTTTAATATATAAAATTAAGGTTAGACGTTTCCCTCGCGGAACTATCTAAACAGATTTTGAGATTGCGCTTTTGTTTAACTTATCAAGATATACGACCCTTTTTAAGATTAAAGATTTTGAATCAGTCAAGCACGCGAAGGATGTCATGGGCTACTGTATAATTTTCTTGAAATATAGGGAAAGTTAATGCGCGATTCTATGGTCAAAGGGGATATCATGCCCCCATAATCTTTCGCTGTTGGATTGAAATACAATAAATCTCAGTCGTTCAATAGATCTCAGCCTCAATTAGTGTAATTTCTTTTTTGCTTCCAGATCCAGCAGTAAGAAGTTCGAGAGGCACTTGCCTTCCAGGACCATGGACTCACATGAAGAGTTGGAGGTGAATCCATAGCCTCAAGAGACATCTTCTCCGCGTAATTTTCATCATGAGATTGAAATGTAATAAATCTCGATCATTCAACAAATCTCAATATGGATGATTGTCACTTTTTCCATTTTGATCTAAGAGTGAAAAGCTCTAGAGACACGGCATCTCTTAGGGAGCATAAACTCACTCGAAGAGTTAGGGGTGATTCTACGGTCCTAAGGAAGTACTGTGCTCTTATAATCTTTCACCCATTAAATTGAAATGAAACATATATCAACCGTTCAATAGTTCTTAACTTAACGGTTGTGCTAAAAAAGCTAGCACGAGTCTTATGGACATTTTTTCTCTCAACACAAGAAAACGTTGGAGCAACTTGATATGGCATTGCCTTAATAAGAATTAAAGCGAAATTTTGAAAAGACCGAAACTACATGAAGGTACATCAACTTGCGCTCAACTAATGCAACCATAGACAACGTGTCCCAGACAAGGTGGGCCCGAGCACCTCAAGCACACCAAACACGTTTACACTATAATGTTTAAGAGAATCGAGAGAATTCTAAGAAAAAGATTTTATGCAATTGATACATTTTCCATGCGCTGAGTACATGTATTTATATAAGAGATTACAAGCCATTAGAATCAATAAAATTGAATTTACAATCCCTTGATCTTAGCACTTGCTTGTTATGTGAGATTCTTCCTTGACTTTAGTACTTGTGTGATTTGATTTGATCTTGATTCCTTAATTTGTGCCATTACCCTTAACACGCCCCCACAAGACGGCGCTTCAATCGAAGATGCCAATCTTGGGTTGCAAATAACTTAACCGAGGTTTGGATAATGGTTTTGTGAGGGCATCTACAAGTTGATCAGTGGTTGAGATGTGGGAGACGCGGAAAGCTCCTCTTGCAACTAGATCACGAACGAAATGGTAATCTATGGCAATGTGTTTTATTCAGAAGTGAAATACCAGATTTACAGATACATATGTGGCGTCGATGTTGTCATAGTACAAAGTTGGAGTGGTGATCGGTTGGATGCCAAGTTTGGACAGCAGATTTTGGACCCATTGTAGTTCTGCTGTGGCAGTGGCAACGGCTCGGTACTCGGCTTCGATCAAAGATTGGGCAATTGTGCGTTTTTTCCGTGCACTCCAAGACACTGGATTAGGGCCAAGATAGATGAAAAATGCCGACGTGGATGATCGGTCATCTGCATTACCTACCCAATCAACATCAGAGAACCCATGAAGAATAGATGTCGTGAAGGGTGTTAGATGTAGCCCATGAAATATGCTTCCTTTTAAGTACCGGAGAAGTCGCTTAGCAGCAGCCCAATGTATGATAGTGGGACATTGCATGAATTGAGATAATTTGTTGACGAAGAATGCGATGTCGAGTCTTGTGATAGTGAGATATTGAAGGACCCAATAAGATTTCGATACTCACTTGCATTAGTTGCCTCGGCTGGATCATTGGCAAATAAGTTGATTCCCACTACCAATGGAGTGTCTACCTCCTTGGCTTCATCTATTTTGTGTTTTTTGTAGAATCTCATGGATATACTTATGTTGAGAGAGAAGTATACCTGTCTTGGTTGGGATCACTTCAGTGCGAAGGAAGTAATGAAGTGTTCCCAAATCTTTTCACAGAGAAATGCGTAGACAATGCTTCAATAAATTTGGCGATGAAAGAGGTGTCATTGTCTGCAATGACGAGATCGTCAATGTAGATAAGAAAGAATGTTGTAATTGGATCCATGGTGTAAATGAACAAGGATGGATCGGAGTAGGAGCTGCGAAAGCCGTGAGTGTGTAGGAATTTACTCAATGCGGTGTACCATGCCCTTCACGCTTGTTTTAATCCGTAAATAGCTTTCCTTAATTTGCATACATGGTTCGGTCAAGTTGGATCAATCAACCTGAAGGTTGAGTCATGTATACTTCATCCGTGAGATCCCTTTGTAGGAATGCATTGTTGACATCAAGTTGCTGCAGTGACCATCATCGGTTCAATGCAATAGAAAGCACAACACGAATGATGGTCGGTTTGACAACGGGACTAAAGATATCCTTGTAGTCAATTTCGGGGCGTTGGTGGAAGCCTTTGGCAATGAGACGCACTTTGTAGCGCTCAATACTGCTGTTGGGTCGACGTTTAATCTGGAAGATCCACTTACAACCAACAACATTACTAGAATTTGTGTTAGGGGTGAGTTCACATGTTCCATTGTGTAGCAGCGCATTAAACTCCTGCCATTTGGCATCCTGCAAGGCTTGAGTAGAGCATGTTGGTTCGATAGTGTTGGGTAGAGGATGTTTAATGGTGTGATGAATTTGTTTGGGTTTGAATACGTTATTCCTGGATCATGTAATCATTAGATGGCTGCGGGTTGCGGTTGGAGGTGGTGGTAAGGCCAGTTGTGGTAGTGGATCAGAGGGTGAGGGAGGTGGGTCTGATAGGGTTGGAGTTTATGGTAGATAGTGGTGTGTTATTTTGGTTTGAGTTGGTTTGGGTTTTAGGTAAGGGGTCAGTTGTGGATTGGTTGAGTGGTGCTAAGGCTGTGATTTAGGTTGAGGATGGTTGTTGGTGGCATCGGTGCTGCAAACTGGAGAAGCAGCTGTTGTGTAGGGAGCAGGCAGCAGGTTAGTAGCAATTGTAAGATCTTACGATTGGATCGGCATTGGGATAGGAGGCCAGGCTAGACTAGTTTGTTGGGCAGTGATTGGGAGTTGGATCCATGTGGGATTCGTAGGTGGTAATGGGTTTGGAGGTGAGGAGTTTGTTGTGACATATGGAAAAATGTGTTCGTGGAACTCAACATGACGAGAAGTGTAAACACGTTTGGTTTGGGATTCGAAACATTTGTATGCGCTTTGAGAGAGCGAGTAGCCAAGGGATATACACGGACGGGAACAGTTATCAAGCTTGTTTTGGGCATATGGGTGGAGCCACGGATAGCATAAGCATCCGAAAATTCAAAGTTTGAGATAGTTCGGCTTTTGATTGAAGAGTTTTTTATATAGAGATTGATATTGAAGGATTGGAGTGGGTAGTCGATTGATGAGATATGCAGCGGTTTCAAAGGCATAGAACCAAAACGAGGTTGGAAGAGATGCGTGGTGGAGTAAAGTTATGCTTGTTTCTACAATATGGCAATGTTGCCATTCAGCGATGTCATTGTGTTGCGGGGTGTGAGGAGGAGTGGTGAAGTGAGAAATACCATGTGTGGTGAAAAAAATTTTGAGTTTAGATACTCACCTCCGCCATCGGAGTAGACAGAAATAATAGGACATTGAAATTATTTTTTGACAATTGGTTTAAAAGCACTAAAAATGGCATAAACGTAGGATTTTTTTTTCATAGGATAAAGCCATATGTAATGAAACACTACAAAAAAAACCATTTTTTTCCGACGAAATTTCCAACAAAAAATTCTGGGAAATTCGTTGGAAAACAAATTTCCAACGAATTTTCCAACGAAAAAAAATTCGTTGGTAATAATTCGTCGCAAATTTTTCCAACGAAAAATTTTAATTTTCGTTGGAAATTTGCAACGAATTTTTTTTTGTTGGAAAATTCATTGAAAAACTCGTGGCTAAATTCGTTGGAAACGAATTTTTTTTTCTGACGAATTTTTTTCGTTGGAAACTACACATTTTTTTTCGTTGAAAAATTGTGGAAATTTTTTTTCCATAGAAAAAAAAAATTTTGGTCGAAGTTTTTTTTGGTCGAAATTTTTTTTTTGGTCGATAATTTTGTTTTTGTCGAAAAATCGCCCTCGCTGCTGGCGAGGGCCAAGCTCGCCCAAATCTGGGCGAGCTTGAGCTCGCGGCCATGGCGAGGGCAGTCTCGTCGCCAGCGAGAGGCGAGCTCGCCCCTCGCCGGCGACGAGGCTTGGTGGCGTTGGGGGCGGCCCATGGTGGCCTCGGGGGCGTCGGGGGCATCGGAGGGCGTCGGGGGTGTCGGGGGCGTCGGAGGGCGTCGGGGGCGTCGGGGGGCGTCGGGGGCGTCGGAGGGCGTCGGGGGGCGTCGAGGCCGTCGGGGGCGGCCCTAGATGGCCGCGGTGGCGCCTTTGGGGAGGGAGCCGATGTCGGGGCATGGCGATCTTGCTGTCCATGGCGCCGGAGCCACAGCCACAGCCGGAGGAGGAGGGGGGGCAGCGGGGAAGAAGGTGAAGGGGGAGACGGAGCGAGGGAGAAGGTGAAGTGCAAGACAGAGAAGAGAGAGAGAGAGAGAGAGAAAGAAATATGGAAATTGAAAAACGTGGGAATAACGAGCGCGAAAATTTAAATAAGGCAGAAGTTAGGTTTTCGTTGCAAAATTCGTGGGAAATTTCCCACGAATTTTGCAACAAAAATTGTACATACTAAATAATTGCTCGGAAAATTAAATTTGTTGAAAAATTCGTTGGAAATTTCCAACGAATTTTCCAACGAAAATTGTACACAATAAAATAATTAGCTGAAAAATTGAAATTCATTGGAAATTTCGTTGGAAATTTCCAACAAATTTTCCCACGAATTTAAAAAAATGTTGAATAATACTAGGTTTTTTTTAATTCGTTGGAAAATTGTACAGACTAAAAATAATTGCCCGAAAATTGAAATTCGTTGGAAATTTCCAACGAAAATTATACACAAGAAATAGTTTCCCGAAAATTGAAATTCGTTGGAAATTTCGTTGGAAATTTCCAACGAAAATTGTACACACAATAAATAATTGCCCGAAAATTGAAATTCGTTGGAAATTTCGTTGGAAATTTCCAACGAATATTCCAACGAAAATTGTACACACTAAAATAATTGCCCGGAAAATTTAAATTCGTTGGAAAATTTGTTGGAAATTTCCAACGAAAAAAATTCGTTAGAAATTTCCAACGAATTTTCCAACGAAAATCGTACACAATAAATAATTGCTCGAAAATTGAAATTCATTGGAAATTTCGTTGGAAATTTCCAACGAATTTTCCCACGAATATAAAAAAATGCTGAACAATATCGGGTTTTTTTTAATTCGTTGTAAATTTCCAACGAATTTTGCGACGAAAAATTTTTCGTTGGAAATTTCCAACGAATTTTATTTTTCGTTGGAAAATTTGTCACAGATTTGCGACGAAAATTTTTCTTTGGAAAATTTTCGTGGCAAAAATGTGTTTTTTTTGTAGTGAAACGTAATATTTGAAACCATCAACTGAGGAGTTCGAAGTAGGACCCCAAACATCGGTGTATAAGAGATCTAGTGGATTTTGGCACGAGAGAGTAGAAACATTAAATGGCAAATGATGACTTTTGTTGCATTGGCACGAATCATAATATGATTTGGAAATGGATTTGGACGTTAAGGATAATGGAGAGTTCATCGGCAATACCCTTTAATTCTTGAAGATATTCGGAAACTAATCTCGATTACCAGATTGTGGACAGCTGGTCCTTGAGAAACAATACCCGAGAATGGGATATGTTGGCATAAAGGTTGGTGAGCGTTTTTAGTGCTTCTTGAGAGGTTTTGCTGAATTCAATCAGTGATAAAATAGATTTAGAAACTGAGCCGAAAATGACGGATAACAACAGCTGGTCTTGGCGGATCCACAATGTGTGTGCTGGACTGGCTAATCCCAACGAATCAAGTGACGGATAAGGGTGTGTGCTGTCAACAAATCGGAGCAGATCATGCCTGATTAAAATGGCTTGAAGTTATGCTCGCCAAGAGGGAAAGTTGCCGGCTGTGAGCTTCACCGGAAGTTGAATTGTGTTGCCGACGGTGATGAGACCGGTTGCAGAAGAGTGGTGTTGTCATTGGTTGAACTCAACATGGTGGGATCGAAGGCTCGGTTGAGCGAAAAAGCTCTGATACCATATAATGTTTAAGAGAATCGAGAGAATTTTGAAAAAAAGATTTTATGCAACTGATACATTTCCGTGCATTGAGTACATGTATTTATATAAGAGATTACAAGCCGTTATAATCAATTAAATTGAATTTACAATCCCTTGATCTTAGCGCTTGCTTGTTATGTGAAATTCTTCCTTGACTTTGGTACTTGTGTGATTTGATTTGATCTTGATTCCTTGATTTGTGTCATTATCCTTAACATACACCGGGCATGGTGAGGCTTGAATGTGCAAGCAAGGTTAACGCCCAAGGCTCGCCCAATTGCATAGGTAACGTGGCTTTATATATTTTTAAACAAGTTTAAGTTGAAAAATTGGGAAATAAATAAAAAGTAAACAGAAAAAAAATATTTTACATTATAAAGGAAAGGATTATAATTTTTTTTTAAAAGGCAGGATTATTTTCGCCATAAATACAGTGGGAGAGCTTGAGCAACTGTTCCGGCTTCAGGGTGCGGCCTGAGAAAATGACCTTTTTTTGCAAACATCCCTCGCCCACTCATTTATGTATGTACGCAAGATTGCTCAACCCATGATCAGGTCTGGCCAACTCGGTTTCCTCCTTTGAAGGCCATGGTTTCTGTCTATGCCTCTTTGCATTCTCTCTCTCTCACTGAGCAATTCGTGTACGCGCGACGACGTTCGAACCACTGAATAGTTGGTGGTGGGTGCAGAGTATGGTTGGGAGGTGGGCTTTATCGTGTTGAATATATGTGAATACACTTAGTTGCTCATCTGTGCGACGACTGTTTTTGGGAGAGTACCGAAAGTAATGTCTCCTCAATACTTGATACATAAACGGGTAGAAATCCTGCACCATCAAATACACTTCAACCATATCTTTGCCAATTCATGCATTGGACTGCCAATCTGCATTATTATTTCCATTCTACTAATGTCATGCATATATGTGACGACTTAATTTGCTTTCTTAATTTGATGGATCCTCATTTTGCAGTCTTCCTTCATTTTACGGAGGGACTCGTAGGAAGTTCCTCCTTTGGCCATGGCCTTTTCTGCGCTGATCTTGAGCTCTTTGACTCTAGCTCTTATTGTGTGACCTTCTTTCTCTACCATTATCGATCTCACCAGTTTCTCTATCTCCTCCCTCCCCACAATCTTCTTCGGTGGCGGCTCCTTTGGCCGGATCGCCACCCCGATCTCCTCGACGAGGAGTGTCGCATTTAGCCTTTGCTCGGCATACAAGGGCCAAGCGATCATGGGCACTCCGTTTATTATGCTCTCTAGGGTTGAGTTCCAACCACAATGAGATAGGAAGCCGCCCAAAGATGGATGGCTCAGGATATCCACCTGTGGCGCCCACGATGGGAGTATTAATCCAACGTCGCGGGTACGTACCTTGAATCCATCTGGTAGAAAGCTCAAAAGCTCATCGGCACCGCCACCCTTCCCCGCATCAAAGAACGATCCAGCAAGAGATTTGACAGTTGGTTTCCGGAGTATCCATATAAACCTACAAAATTATGCATATGTAAGATGAAAGAATTTATCAAGTATATAACCAAGAAACACTAAAATGAAGCTTAATTTATACACACCACACTTTTTTATTTATCCTTTCTAGATTATCATTAGGTCCTTTGTGAGTGTGAAAAAAGTTACGCATTTATCGTTGGATTGAATCATACATCTGCCAAGAGTTAGTTCCGCATAACGAATTCTTCCACATATCAAATGCTAATAATGAACGCGCACTGTATTTTTTACAATGACAGTGGTCCTAATAAAAATATTTGGCTAGAGATTATTATATATACAGGCGCAAACCATCTCAATGTCTTGTTAGTTAATGGATTTTGTTTTGATTAAGAAAAAGATTATTTTTCTTCATCCTTAACTAAAAATTGCTTACAGGAAGGGGAAAATTTCCTACAACCGACAGTAAAACCACATACCATGTACATAGTAACCTAAAGAAGTGATTATCCTTAGCAAAACGTTTTTCTCGATATATCAAGCAAAAGATCTTAAAAGGAGGTAAAAGAAAATCAGAAGATAATCAGAAAGGTAGAATGTAAAATTTTAAACTAAATGGGCCATTAAGCATGCGGCCCTATTGGTAAAGGGGTTGGGGGTGGGGACGCTAGTATCACAGGTGCAGGGTTCAACTCTCGCACTCTGCAAGAGTTTGAGTAAAAGTCAGAGAAAAAGTAGAGTTGAAAATTGGACAAATAAAAAAAAACTAAATGGTTCATTTAAAAAAAATTAATATCACGAAAAATCTCAAACCAGTACACATGTGATAAATATACCTCCAACTAATTTTTTGACAACCAGAAACTCCAAACTAGTATATTTTGTAACAAAATTTATCACAAATTAATTTTTTGATCATCAAAAATCCAAAACTGGTGCATTTGTGATAAATTTTTCCTCCGTTAGTTTCCATTAAATTAGATTAATACCACGAAAAATCATAAACCGGTATACATGTGACAAACAAGAGGTAAAACCCCAAACTGTTATACCCGTTAATTGCCACGTATCATCCAACTTAACAATTTAACAGTAAAATTTAATAGAAACTAATGGAGAGTAAATTTATCACAAACATTCCAGTTTAAGGCTTTTGGTGGTCAAAAAATTGATTTTGGGTAATTTGTCACAGACATACTATTTTAGAGTTTTTTGTGGAATTAATACTTAAAAAAAATAATGTCTGATAAATGAGCTTGTGGATGGAATTTATGAAGAGAATGGCCCTTGTTTTTACATAGCCAAACAAGGTTCGACCTTCACAAATTTTTCAATATGTGATAACGTGAAAGTTAAAACACACGAAAAGCAACTGTTCGTCTCGACTATTTTCTATATTTCCTATATATTAAAAAAAAAAAAGCAAGGCTTGCAAGGAGAAGGGCCTAATTTTATGAAAGAGCACCAACTTTATCTTGAGTGACAATTTTAGTCCGAACTTTTTTTTGTGTCATAAAAATTCACCAACTTTCACTCAAATCTCAAATTTTATATGAACAGATTAAAAATTTTACATTACAGGGCCTGATTTAGGACACAAGTAAAAATTGGTGTTTTCTTTTTAAATAAAAAAAAGTTCAAGCTAGAATTGTCACTCAAGGTAAAGTTGGTGCCTTTTTTTTTGGAATTAGTCCTAAGGAGAAGAGATTATTTCGGGGCTTCTGTTGCTATTATCTCATATGTTTCATAACAAATATTTTAAATACCAGAAATGTTTTATTTTAAAAAAAATTAAAAAAAATATGAGAACAAAAATGTTTTCTTTTAAAAAAATGTTTTCATTATAAGTAAAATAAAACAGAACAAAAAAAATTTTAAAAAAATGTTTTCTTTTTTGGGCATAATACCATAAAAAACCTCAAAATTTAATTTTTGTCCCAATTCTACCCTTTGTCCCATAAAAAACCTCCAACTTTAAGTCATATCCCAAATTTACCCTAAACTATTTTTTGTTCATAAAAAACTCCAAACTTTAGGTCTAAGTTCCAATTTTACCCTACACTTTTTTTGTCTAATTAAAATCATCAACTTTAGGTTCAATACTAATTTTACCCCAAACTTTTTTTTGGCCCATAAAGTTTCAATTTAACTCTAATTTATTTATCTCATAAACTATTACAAACTTTTTCATGAGTCCCAAATCTGCTTTCTGTTAACCCTCCATCAAAATCTCCCTTAGTGATTTTGCACTCGGTCTTAAATCTCTTGTGCTTTCTCTCGTGGTTGGAGAGCTTGAGCTTGGGACACTCGAACAACTCGTGCTTTAGAGCTTTCCATTTATAGGTTGTCAACGAGAAATTTTGGACAGAGGGTTAATGGGGGCAAATTTGTGACTCAAGCAAAATTTAGTGATTTTTTATGAATCTGCAAAAATTTTAGGACAAAATTGGGATTGAACGGTAAAATTGGGACAAGATAAAAAAAAATTGGAGATTTTTCGTAGGACAAAAAAAGTTTAAGGTAAAATTAAGACAGGACCTAAAGTTGAAGATTTTTTATGGGACAAAAAAAAATTTATGGTAAAATTTGAACATAACCTAAAATTTGAGATTTTTTATGAGATAGAAGGTAAAATTGAAACAAAAGTTAAAATTTGAGATTTTTTTAGTATATTAGGCCTTCTGTTTTTCGAAAATCGTACACGTGCTCCACACAATGCCTCGTGCACCATTTTTGCTCATTCAGACCTTACCTTTGTCGGCTCAGCTCCAATCCCCAAGCCAGCTCCACCAGCTGCTCAGCCGACAACGTCCCTCCACTCCCGAACGAGACGAACATCACCGACTCGCTCGGCTGCTTATCCAGCCATTCCCCCAGCTCCTTCCCCAGACCGGCCGGTCTGACCGGTCGAACGAGCGGCCCGACCGTATACACCGGACCATTGGCGACCCGGCCCAAGAACTCCTCATTCCTCAGTGCGGCGAGCGTCTCGGCCTCCAAATCCTCCCACACATTCAACAGGATCCCATCTCCCGTTGGGGTCTCGCAAGCCAGCCGAACGTACTCGCGGTACTGCAGGTCGGACCGGTCCAGCATCGGGTCCACCACGTCCTCCGGTCGGACCGGCTTGCAACCCGGGATCTCGAGCGGTTCGGCCCGCTCCACGTACTCTCCCTTCACTTCCTTGTCCAGCGTCGGCGAGTGTAGGAGCAACGCAAGAAACCATGCATTGCAAGGGACGTGGACGTACTTGGGGATCCCCAACTCGTCGCCAATGCACAGATGCTCCGTCCCGAACAAGTCCACGATGAGGACATCAGGCTGGGCCTCCATCACCGCGAGCGCGGACCGGAACGCTTGCCGGGCCTCGCTCATCATGGCTGCAAGCCTTGCGACCACGGAGGCATCCGGGCCGAGGCCGGCAGCCATGATGTCGGGGGCGGGGAGCTCCACAACGTTGAGGAGCTTGGGTGTCACCGCGATGTCGACGATCTCAGCCTCAGCACGGGAGGCCTGCAAGGGGACGACAAAGATGGTCACCTCGAAGCCGTGGTCAGCGATGAGGCGCTTGCCGAGCTCGATGCCGGGGATGAGGTGGCCCATGCCGGGGCTCGAGAGGAGCGCTGCATGGAGCTTTTTCGGCTTCTCCATCAATGAATTGGAGGAAAAGTGGTCGAAATCTATGGAATGAAGTGAAGCTGAGAGTGCGGCTGAGGAAGATATGTCAGCTAAAACGCAAGGTTGGCGAGTGGGTCTTTAAGTAGTTGAGTATCCAACTTCAACTCAGTTTATTTCGCAAAAAATGAATAATTTAAAAAATATTTTTCTAAAAATGATTACTAATATCTCTTACGAAAATGAACGAAAAAAAATATTTTCCTTATCCACGAATATGATCGATAATGGAAATATTTTTTATTGGCAACTTATTTCAAGCGATATTGCGAAATCTCAACCGACACAACTTTTTGGTCCAAAACTTACAATGTGCGAATGGACACGGATATTGTTCCAAACCTTGCGAAGTCCCAACCGACACAAACCAAAAGTTACGAAGTGCTAATGGACACAAATTTTGGTCCAAAGGTTGCGGAGTCCCAATTGAAACAACTTTTGGTGCAAAACTTGCGAAAGTTCGGATGGACATAAATTTTGGTCCAAACCTTGCGAAGTACCAAAAGCAGTCATTCTTATGAAAAATATGTTCAAAATCATTCATTTTCTGCGAAATAAGTAAAGCCTTCTTGTGGTTGAAAATATCGGTTGAAGTCATTGCATTTATAGAATTCCAGAGAATGCAAGGTTAAGAGTGGAACCAAATCAAGCTATCCGATCATGAGTAATTTGGGGTCTGCTCAATGATTATTCGTGATCGACGTACTTGATTTACGGTCAAGCTATAACTCGGTCGTTACTCAACTCAACGGGCTCGCGAGCTTAATCAAAGCTGCTATGGTTTTTTTTTTTATAGAGCATATCACTTCAGAAGAGGAAACACAGAAATCCATAAATTTACACCTCACAATCAATTCATGACCATGTCAAATAACCACATAACAAGTGACCTTATCCTCCATGAGCGAAATTATTAAACTTCATGGGTGCAATCTGCAGAAAGCATTGCCAAATGGACCATCATACTTTTGAGTAATTTCTCCATGGAGCTTTCACGTCCATGACATTGTTGAGAGAGAGAGAGAGAGAGGGGACAAAGGAGTGTCAATGGAACAAGCTCGAAAAGGGGTGTTCAAAAGAGATGGAAACAAACAAGCTACTGGTCACATGGAGGAGCTGTTTCCATTCTGGTTTGGCTTCAAATCAAGTTCACATCATGGACCAAACGCCTTCCCTTTCCCTCCCAAACAACACCTCAAAACTTCTTAAACGGGTACTCCCCTTTTCACCTTTTCCTCATTTTTTCCTTTCCTTTCCTCTTCCCTCCTCCTTTTCCTTTCACATTCTGCTGCGCGGTTGTTGCTTTGCTCCCACGGTTAACAGACTCGGAAAAGGGCCACTCACTACCATACAACAACAGCTGCATTTGCATTGAGGTAAGCCCACCCAGAGCAATTCGGTTACTCGTCGCCTTTCGCACTACTGCTTAGTTTATGCAATTTCGTCTGCACAACATATGAGGACAGCATAGGCACGATTTCGTTTTCTATGACGTTGGTCCGGAAAAGATAGGATCATTAATATCGTAATAATATTTTACTTCCATTTGGTGGCGCCCTTAGTCAACAGGCACCTTTCGTGTTCGATATATGAATTAAGGTTAATCATTTCGCGTACGGAACTATCTAAACCGCTGTTTTAATCAACTTTATCCTTGAACTATCTAAACCGCTGTTTTAGATTAAAGATTCTTAATCAGTCATATGCGGAGAGCATCGAAACTAATAATCGGAGTACCTCTGTATATTTTTCTTATGATATATGGAAAATATATGAGTGATTCTGCCGTTTTAGGAAGCATTGTGTCATCATAATTTTTGACCGTTGAATTGAAATACAGTAGTCTCAGTTTGAATATATTACCGTGATTTTTTATTTTTCTTTTCGATCCAAAAAAAGTTCGAGATGCATATGCCTGCTGGAGATTATAAGCAATCTGTTCAATTGCGAACTTCTAATGATGACTTGAAGAGTTAGGGGTGATGTTATATTCTCCATGAATCATCATGTTCTAATTATTTGGCATATATGCACAGAGGAGTCGAAAAAATTGTGGAAAATGAACAATTAATTATACAATATTTGCCTTATGTAACACGCTGAGATTATTTAGCTATTATGTCCACAGAAGCAATAATCGAAAATGGAGCAAGGTAGTTGAAGAATTTTTGAGTACATAACAGAGCCATTTATATCGGAGCAATTATGTTAGATTTGACTCATATAGTTTCTCATCCGTTATGGCTTGGCCGCTGTATGGCAGATATCAGTGCACGGACTCCTTTTTTCTATTATTTCAAAAAAAAGATAATTAGTATATGTCTATTCGAAGTTGTCGCCAGTGAGAAAATGATGCATAACTATTTTTGTATTTGGAGGAGTCGCAGTCGATCTACCTTATGGACGAACAGATAAAAGGAATATAAATAATACCGTTTCTACACGATCAAGTTATATTAATTGAATACGCTATTATCAATATAAATAGTTAGAAAAGAGTATGATAAAAATAAAAGTCTATATTGACAAAAACAAGAGGAAGGGAGTGGGGAAAGTATAGCAGGAAAAAAACTTATACAGTTACATACGAATCACCCACACTCTCTTCTCTTTTCTCGTATTACATTAATTGACTCCCGTTTGATTGAGACAAATTTAGAACCTACCCCATTTTTAAAATATCATAAACGGTTTCAGCAGGCGGAGCGTCATTTTCAAGAAAATATAGAACGGCGAGAATATTTAAATAAGTTGAGTGCCCGTTCTTTCCGAAGCTAAATAGAGGGCTCTCGAAGATCTCCTTTCGTCTACCCAAATGGGACCGATGTGTGGCAAAGGGAAGGATTCGTCCGGCCATTCCTCGCCTCAACCCTTAAATATGAAAAGGTTCACTTTACAATTGGGGTGGTACTGCAAAATATAAATTTATTACATTTATAAATTTATTAAAGCTAGTAATTTGGCAAATTCTTGGAGAAAATTACCGAAAAAATTATAAATTTATTACATTTATACCAATTCGGCTATAAACCTTTCAATTTGACCAATTGAGCTCTAAATCTTTTGATAATTTATCAATGTAGTCCGTTCGGCCAAAATTGGCCGGAAATCAGTGATGCGGAGCCAGTCGTCTTATGTGGTACAGCCGATATTGACGTTGATAATTTTTATATTTTTTTATTATTTATTATCTTCTTTTTCTTTTCTTTCTTTTTTTTTTCCATCTTCCTCCACCAGTCGTCGGGCCTCGGCAATAGCCAGCGACCGGCCACAACGACAACCGGCAAGGGCAACCCTCGCTAACCTCGGCGAGGTCATCCTTGCCAGTTCTGACGAGAATGATGAATACGGTCGGTACTATTTCATACTTTTTTTTGAAATTTAATTGATAGTTTATATTTTGACGGGAAAGTAAAAAGTTATTTTATATTTGGAAAAGCACAACCAAACAGGCCGAAGGGAACTTCACAGACGACACCATTTACTAAATTTGGTGCGTGTAAAGTAATATCTTAGACCCAAACTTTGGAATGAAGGCATATTTGTCTATTGTTCCAATACTCTCTTCATGAGAACTAGGACTTTCTAAGTATGTTTTCAGTCTAGGTTTCACGTTTGAAGCTACAGATATTTTCTTTCTTCCTTCTTCTTTTGTGTTGGTTCTATTAGCATGGAACAATATGAAAATGACGGGTCGAAATAGCCTTCAAATGTAGTGAGGAGAGGATACGCGTGTGATGGGAGCAACATCAGGCCGCAGAACTGACCGAAAAGGCGACCAAGATAATCCATGTATGTCTAGATCCTTCTTGTATCTGAGGTTTATCGAGAACTCTAAAACAAATGAAGGTAATATGGGAAATGTACGCATTATATTCTAGGGTGTAATAACTTATAATGAGTTATACGTTATGTATTATTCTATGACACCAGGCGTTGTGGGGCTTGAATACGCTAGTGAGGTTAAGTGCCCACACGAGAAAGGATGAGTAAGCCAAACCCGATAACACAGGCAACATTGGTTTAAATTTTTTGAGCAAGTTTTAATTGAAAAGACAAAATGAAAAATAAATAAATAAAAATATCTCTAAAAATGAAACAACATAAGATAATCTTATATGAAATGGAATTAAGAATAACATGAACAAGTTACAAGATTTTACACTATAAAGGAAAGGATTAGAAATTTTGTTTTTTTAAAAAAGTAGAATTATTTCTATCATGGGGCTCCAGCAAAGTATCCGGGGTCGGGCCGAAGGAAATGGCCCTTTTGCCGTCGACGCCTCTTTCCATGCCATGGCAGTCTCTCTCTCTTTATCTCACCGAGCAAATCGTACACGAACGTCAACGTTGGCCCCATTGAATAGTTCGTGGGTACAATAAATTGGCAATTTTTTCTCTCTCTCTCTTTATCTCGCGGAGGTAGGGTTTTTTTGTGTTAAATATTGTTGACACAACAAATTGCCAATTTTTTTTTTTTACTTTCAACTCGGGCAAAATGAGACCGAGCAAGACATGGTGAACATGAAATTGGCTACATCCTTTTGGTTAGCAACTTCAGTTGATCGACAAGAGTGATGACAAGTTGCCAATAGGCGATACAAGAGAAAATCACTAAAATTTAAGTCACGAGATGTGGGTATGTAAAACTTAGCTGAAGCGAAAATCGTCAATTCAAGAGTGAGATAAGTGTCCAAGTCGTGAGACCGACAATCTCAGTTGGTACATCCCCCAGTTCGTAGAGTCGTGAATCTTGTAAGCCACTAATGCTAATGGACAAGAAATATGGACAGTTATAAACGTCAGGAGGAAAGTTTGCAGGCTGTGAAAGAAACCGTCAACGTGGGTCAAGTAATGAAGCTATAATCGTTCAGTAGTGGGTTTTTTTTATAACTATTTGTAAATACGTGTCGCTGAATTTTAGGAGTTTTGTAGGTTGTTATTTGTTTTATTTGAATTTAACCCTTTCTAGCAGTTATAAATATTAGGATGTAATTTGAGTCGTCAATCAATCAATGAATACAAATTATTCTATTTCATCTTCCCGTTATCTTTACATTTCACTATCCTTTCACCCGGCTAGTTACGATTATCTCTAGTCTTCGCACCTATAATTTTCTTGTCAATTTGCGTTTCCTGTCCAAGAATCAACAAAAAACCATCCACATCTTTTGTCAATTTCCAAATCAATCCACATTTCAAAAGTGCCTTGTCGATACTTTTCGGTGAAACAAACATATTGAATACACTCACTTGCTCATCTCCATGACAACTATTTGTGGGAGAGTTGTTAGCTTGTGAAAGTAAGGAGACGTGTCTCCATCGTACTGAATGCATAAATGCGTAGGAGTCCTAAAACATAAATACACTTCAACCAAGTACCATTCTTCTTCTAGTAACTTTGTCTCCTGATCAATGCAAACAACATCTTACCCCGGTGAAATCACAAGATATCACAAAATGATGCCGAAACGCGATAGAAAATTTGACTGAACAAGAAAGTTCGATAGAAGAACAATTCGTCCTCCAAATATGATTATCAAATCAAAAATATTCAAAGTCTGCTCAAAGGAAACCCTAAAACAAGCTTATATAGACCCAAACCTAATCCTATTAGGAAACGTAATCATCAAAACGTAAATTAGGAAACTAACAATTATTAAATTAACCCATAAAAAATTACTAAAATAATTTTTTTAAAAAAATATCTAAACGATCCCGAATCGCAAAAATCCATCGTTAGTCGCATAACGGGTCCACCGGTCCTCTGGGTGCATCATCCTCCCCTGCTAGAGAAAGATTCGTCCTCGAATCTGCTTCGCCTTCATTGTCGTCAATTTCCCGGTAACCCAGGTGGTAACTCTTCCGGTACGACATCAGTAAATTCCTCAAGCAAGGGCAGAACTTGAGTAGAGATTTTGGGACTGTTAGAATTCCGCTCCATCACCTCAATGACAAAAAGTTCAGGCGCGCTCACTGCCTCTTCTTGAAATTCAGACCTGGACAGCAGATTATTCTTCACTTCCTTTTTGAAATCTGAAGGACCTAGGGTAATGGTTCGACCATCTTTCTTGAAGGTATAGGTATTTTTGAAACCATCATGCTGTGTCTTTCTATCAAACTGCCACGGCCTCCCTTTATCTCGTTCCCTTTTCTAAGCCACGACAGTTTGTATGGTTGATGATGATCTTCTGTTTTCAACCCCAACTTTTCCACCATAGTCGTGGACACCACATTCTCGCAACTCCCACCATCTATTATCATGCTACATACTTTTCCTCTACTAGTGCACTTAGTATGAAAAATATTATGTCTAAGCCACGACTCATCATCTGCTACAGCAACATTTAATATTCTTCTAACGACTAGGGACTCACCAGAATCAGCATAGATAATCTCTTCCTGTTCCGCATCCTCTTCTTCGCCTTCAGATTCATCGTAAATTGGACCTTCATCAAAAACTGGATTATCAACAAGCGTCACAATCTGTCGGTTCGGACAATCAGCAGCAAAATGCCCGAATCCTTGACACTTGAAACACCGCTTGCCTGCAGCTCCTCCCCTGCTAGTTCCAGCATTACTTTGCCCCTCATTGAATGCAGGTTTAGAATTCGCATCCTTAATTGCAACTGGTGTCGAATTTACTACAAATGTTCCCGCTTTCCTTTGGGATTCTTTATCTGACCACTTGAAACTACTATTTGACCACTTAGAATTACTGCTCTTTCTTTTAAACTGCCCCTCCACCTTTAGGGCTAGTCTGCACACATCCTCATACGTCAAATACTGTTGTAATTGGACAATGTCAGAGATCTCATATCGCAGCCCTGCTAGATATCGTGCAATCGTCTGCTCGTCTTCCTCCGCCACATCACAACGCATCCGCAAACGATCAAATTCTTCAGTAAATTCTTCAACTATTTTATCGCCTTGCTTAACGTTATGATATTCGATGAACGCCTCTTGCCTATAATGGGTAGGCAAAAAAAATTTTTGCAACAACTTTTTCATCTTCTCCCAGCGATCTACTTTCGGCTTCCCCTCTCTAGCGCGTTGCTTTTTCACGTGTTCCCACCAAATCGAAGCATGTTTTCGCAGCCTAATAGCCACTAACTTCACTTTTTGCCCCTCAGATAGGTCTTTAAGATCAAAAATTCGTTCTACCGTATGCAACCAATCAATAAACTCATCAGGATGAGCCTTACCATTAAACTCAGGAATTTCGATCTTCATTCCGAAATTTTGAGAAGAATGCTGATTTCCAGGTCGTACTCCTCGATTCCGCCCCTGGTTCAGAACCCCAAAAGGGTTTACTTCTTCTTCATCATCATCGGATGAATCCTCAAAACCTGCTCCTTCTTCGGATTGAACGTCCAATCTCACCTCCGCAAGTTGTCGCTCCAAATCCTGAATTCGTCTTCTCTGTTCTTCAATTTCTACGTCTCGCAGATCTCTTAGACGCGGTTGGTCGTCTGCTTCAGGAACGCCTCCACGCCCCCGGCCACCATGAGCCCGCCGTCCACGACAGCGATTTTGTTCAGCCATTGAATCAAGCAACCTGTGCTTTGATACCAATTGATGCCGAAACGCGATAGAAAATTTGACTGAACAAGAAAGTTCGATAGAAGAACAATTCGTCCTCCAAATATGATTATCAAATCAAAAATATTCAAAGTCTGCTCAAAGGAAACCCTAAAACAAGCTTATATAGACCCAAACCTAATCCTATTAGGAAACGTAATCATCAAAACGTAAATTAGGAAACTAACAATTATTAAATTAACCCATAAAAAATTACTAAAATAATTTTTTTAAAAAAATATCTAAACGATCCCGAATCGCAAAAATCCATCGTTAGTCGCATAACGGGTCCACCGGTCCTCTGGGTGCATCACAAAATCTCCATTGAAGTCCATTAAAAGAACTTAAAACATGACAAGTCCTCTCCTCTATCCCCAACATATCTTAGATACACGTACAGCTTATTCACATACCAAGATATAGATATTTGCCAATTCAAGTGTTGTATTATGAATCTACATTATTATCTCCATTCCATTAATGTCACACGTTATGCAACCACTTAATGAGCCTTCTTAATTTGGCGGATCATCATTTTGCAATCTTCCTTCATTTTAGATAAAGACTCGCAAGAACTACCACCTTCCGCCACAGCATTTTGTGCACTACTCTTAAGTTCTCTGACTCTAGCTCTTAATGTGTGCCCTTCTTTCTCCACCATTACTGTCCTCACCAACTTCTCTATCTCCTCCCTCCCCACAATCTTCTTCGATGGAAGCACCTTTGGCCGGACCGCCACCCCTATCTCCTCCGTGAGAAGCGTCGCATTTAGCCTTTGCTCGGCGTACAGTGGCCAGGCAATCATGGGCACTCAGTTCGCTATGCTCTCTAAGGTTGAGTTCCATCCGCAGTGAGATAGGAAGCCACCCACAGATGGATGGCTCAAGATTTCCACCTGTGGGCCCCATGATGGGAGTATGAATCCGATGTTGCGGGTACGTGCCGCGAATCCACTCGGCAAAAAGCTCAAAACCCCATCGCCGGCACTACCCTTTCCCACGTCAAAGTAGGATCCATCAAGAGATTTGACTGTTGGTTGCCGGAGTACCCATATAAACCTATTGAAATTATACGTTTGTAAGAGGAAAGAGTTTATTGTGTATTGTTGACACCTAAATTTTGGGAATCCATTTAGGTACATATTGCATAGGAAAATTAAGGATCGATCTCGGTCCCTAGAAAAAAAATTAATTAGTTAAATTGCATATAGATATTAGTTGCATTTGCATTGGACCAACGGTGGATGGACTCGAGTGAACGGCTCTGAACTTAATGAAATTGGACTAAGCCCGCGTTCAAGAAAATTCTTGGCCAAGCCCATGAACATTATAAGAGCTAAAATTTTCATTGGAAAATGTCGAGTTGGAAAATATTGATTTGTCAATCTTGATATTATCACGATTCAAATTGAATGGATTGATATTATCACAGAGATATTACAATATTTTCTTTGAATCAAGATAGGAAGTAATTGCAAGCAAAATCCTAAACTTTGCCTATAAATACATTCAATGAGGAATTGTGAGGGGGGCTGGTCTTTTGGGATCTGACACACACAAGAAACATAGAGAAAACACGTGAGTGAGAGCATAAGGAGAGGAGGTGCGGCACGTCCAAGAGGAGTAAGAGAGAAGGAGAGATCGTGAGTATCTGAAGATGGTGATGAAGCGATGATGTTTGTAGTCTTCCTCGTGAGAGTCTTCCTCGTGAGTGTAGTCTGACAATTTGGTCAAGTTCATTAGAGCGAAGTTCTTCCCAGCGATAACTTCCCAGCCATAATACGAAGAAAAGACGAGGAGGTTACAAACTCAACACAGAAGTCACGAGAAAGAAAGGCAACCGAGCCTTTCTCTGTGTCGCACCCACGACAACTCCAGCCTAGCCGCAAAGATTTCTAACGATCTGTTGCTGCTTCCCAAGTCCTGACTGCGACAACACCCTGCTGCACTGAGCTTCGATCAGCAGCCAAGATCGCGAGCACCACTGTGAGTCGTCCAGCAACTTCCACGCCAGACTTGTGGCTGTGAGCTCCTTTGCCGTGAGCCACCCCGACGACTTGACGTCTGCCACCGACGTTGACGCGCTACTGCTACCCGAGCTTGAACCCGTGGAGCGCTGCTCGCCGTCGTTAAGCCAAGCGTCCCCGCCGCCGAGCACCACCGTTGGCCGTTCCATCCCGTGATCCGTAAGTCCTATCTCGAGGCGATTCAAATTTGGAAGATATCCGCAAATTTGGTAAGATCATTATCCGAATATTTCTTTAAATATTTAATTTCCTAGTTTTCGGGTATTTGAATATTTCGTGAATATTTTGGTGGATAGTTAGATATCTTAGGATAATTTTGTGATATCCGCAATATTTGAAAATATCCAAAATTAGGAATCATTCCTAATTTGGCAACGTATCTGGACGACTATCTGACCTTATCCTTAAGGTACGATACGCGGCGATACGGAAAATCGTTATCTCATCCATAATCACTTGGATATGATAATAGATTTTATTTGCTTTCCAAATTTGAACAATCAGCTTTCCGTCGATATCTATAACCCTATAGATGTGACTGCTAGTTTGATTTCTTTACCTTATCTGAATTTAAAGAATCTTGCGGATTGCGTGAACTGGTTTTGATTGTGGTGATTATCTATCTATTTGATTTATTTCTTTTAAAAAAGAAAATTCCAAAAAAAGATTAGTTAGGATTTGAATTGATCTTATTAGAAGATAATGATGCATGTTTCGCATAGGTTTAGAATAACTTTCTTTGAATAAGTCGATAGGATAACTTTTTAATTTAAATTAGGAAATACAGTAATTTATTTCCTAGTTTAATTTAGATATCATCCCGATCTCGATGGTTCATTTTTGGGTAATTTTTTATTTCGAATTTTCATAAAAATACCAAAAAGAAGTCACTTTAGGATAGATTAAATTATTTCTTTTAGAATAAATTGCATGTTAATTTAGGCATTTTTTTAAATTCCGAATTTCATTTGAAAATACCAAAAATAAATCATTTGTCCGTCATTAGAATTAGGTCACGTCGTCGCATGACATATAGTTTGCATGTTAGGCTGCATTAATCGCATGTTAATTTTTGCACGTCATTACATATAGGTTAGCTTTCATTTAAATAAGTGAAAATTCTAAAAAAAATATTGAGTGAACTGATTGTTAATTAGAAATCATATTAGGATTGTTGATGTGATTTTCTAGCTAACAATGCAGATGCTTACATTGCTTTTAGGTAAGTAATTCTTCCCAATCTTGCAATTTATTTAATTTTTTGATTATTGGGTGTTACTTTGGTGGTTTGCGTACCCGCATGATCACCTCACATGCTAGTGACTAAGTTAAAATGAATCCAAACTGTCTGCCAAAACATTTTTTTGAAAAGAAAAGGTACCGAAAGGGCGCTAGACTAGATCTAGCGTAATCAAGTCCCCGAGCTTAGAATCTCTGGTTCATAGAAATAAAACATATCTCCTTATGTTTTATTTAGGTTTCTAATCGACCTACCACAAATAGATTAGTGGCGACTCCAAGCATGAAAATTTTTGCATATTAAAAACTTAAACCCTAAGTTGCGAATTGGTAGGGCTTGGGAGAGCCCGAGTTAGGCTTAGTCTTAACAATCCATTAGCCTGAGAGCAAATTTTAGGTCGCGACAGCTTGGCGACTCCGCTGGGGAGACTTGAGTTAAAACTCTTAGTGGACTTAGGCCAGTTTTTCTTTTCAAAAAATATTTTTGTTTAGCAGCGAGGATCCCAGGTACGTCCCTAACATTTTAGGTGTTAAATGTTTTTGCAGAATGGGAGGTATAAGGGGAGGCGTGATTGTTAACCTTTGTTTTGCAGGGAGGTGGTTGGATATATGGTTTATTTTATGCACGAAGCGCTGTATGATATAACCTGCTGTGCATGCCTTGCATTTACACTACACCGCACACACTACCCGCTGCCTGACCTGGGCGGCACAGGTTTAGGATGGTACTGAGATAGCGGACACCCCGACCACACCCGCGTGGTATGGGTCGCCCTTCTTGGTCCCGAAAGTTTTTTCACGGTGTCATTGAGTTCCCACCACGGTTGCACCCTTTGCAACCCGGGTCGGCTCCTTGACTAAGCCGAAGTCAGGGGAACCCCGGCCTAACCACAACCATGACTGGTTTAGCCCGGTAATCCTCGCGTCTCCACTTTGCAAGCCAGAGTCTAGATAGAAATCGAACCTCACGTTTCATGTACATGTCTATGTGGTTGCCATGGTCCTACTGGCTGAAGTAAGTCTTCTGAACTCTCCTTTTTGCAATTTATTTAGTTATTGCATTTTTCGTGGCGGTCCATGATAGGTCTAGGTGGGTTTTAAATTTGAAAGTAATAATCATTGAGTTTTTTTAACAAAAAAAAAAGAAGAAAGAAAGCTCTTTTGGAAAATTATTCTCAATCTATGTCTTTATTTTCCTGGATGTGTCATAGGTCATTATTTCCTGAAAAATTTATCATTTTCACAAGTACATGGAGTAATGAAAAATGTCACAAAAAATGGGAATAAAAGGGATAGTTAGACTGAGTCATGGACTGATCGTTTTGAGGATGTATACTTACCATGCTCTATTTTTTTAATTAGGTTATTACGGACCGTCAACGTTCTCCAATCCGTACTCGCTCAAGAGCAAGAATGACTGACCAAAATGAGCAGGCTCGTGTTGCTGTCCTTGAAACCGAGATGAAGCAAGTTCTGAATGTGCTCGAGAATCTCACCAAACAAGTTGCTTCCCTACAAACAAGCATTTCCACATTGTCTGCACCCGCTCAACCGAGTGTAGAGATCGTACTGCCCAATGACTCTCCTCCTGTTGAGTCAAACGATAAGGGAAAAACTGTTGCCATTGGTACTTCCTCGACTGAGAATGGTGCAACTTTAACCGACAAAGCTCGTCCGATCATCACAAATGGGGGCGATGCATCTTCTAAGCCACCAAAGAGTGATGAGGCTGAGCGTATTGATAAGCTTGAAGAAAAATTCCGTCAAATGCAAGGCTTTGATGATCAATTCTCACGAGGTCTTGATCACATTGTCAAAGTTCAAGTCCCTAAGAAGTTCAAGGCGCCTGAGTTTAATAAGTTCGATGGCCTTTCCTGTCCTAAGGTCCATTTACAATACTACACGGCGAGAATGGCGCCGTATGCTGATAATGTGCCACTCATGATCCACACTTTCCAAGATAGCTTAACCGGACCCCCCTTACAATGGTTCGTTTTGAAAAAGATTCATTTGCTCAAGACATGGGAGGATTTGTCTGATGCTTTCATTCGTCAATATAAATTCAATATTGACGTGGCCCCGTCACGTGAAGACTTGATTCGCACTGAGAAGAAAAAGACTGAGACCTTCAAGGCCTATGCTACTAGGTGGAGAGCTCTAGCTGTGCAAATTACCCCCGAGTTGACTGAGAAGGAGATGCTTGATACTTTCATGAAAACTTTACCGTTCGAGTTTCGTAATCGAATGTTGGGTTCTAATTTCAACTCTCTAGCTGAGTTGATACCTGCGGGAGAACGCATTGAGATCGCTCTGCGTGATGGTTGGGCCACTGAGCAGGCTACCTCTGCTAAGAAGTTCACCCTCAAGAAAGATAAGGAACCGGCACCTGAAGTAAATGTAGCTTACTTTCAACAAAGTCGTGATACTGCCCCGACAATGCAGTCTGCTGGCAAACAACAAGGTGGACGCCAATTCACTAGTCGGCAGCAAGGTACTAAAAGGAACTTCACGCCTCTACCTGGGCCGTTATCCAAAGTTCTGCCTGTTCTTCAAAAGAAAAATTTGCTTTCAAGTGAGCCGAAACGCCCGAACCCCGAGCGGTTCTCTGGTTATGACTCCTCTAAGAAGTGTGAGTATCATATGGGGGAGGTTGGTCATTTTACTGATGATTGTTACGTACTGAAGCATAGAATTCAAGACCTCTTGGACACAAAGGCATTCTCTTTCAGCACTACTCAACCAAATGTCCAGCGGAACCCTCTACCCAACCATGCTGGAAGCACGGACGCTGTTATTGAGTAGAGAAATTTCTGTCTTTATACTCCTCTGCGAAGGAGTCTTTCATGCTTTCTAGGATTTCAAGTGTTTTCTAGGATTTCCTGCTTTCTAGGATTTCAATTCATGTTTATGTTTTTATTCGTAGGGCTTTGATTATTTGCATTTCCTTTCCAATAATGTAATTCATTCGACTCTATTCAATGAAATTACAAGTTTATTTGCATTTTGAGGGCATGTTGAAGCATACCAAACTAGCCCAGTGATGATATCCAACCATCAAAAGAAAATATCATCCAAAGAGAAATTCTGAGGGCTGGGCTTTCTCATGCTCCCTCCAAAAAAGACTTTCCGAAAATAAAAAGCATTTCATTGCTTTAAAAAAAAACCTTTTTCCAAATCATGCATCAAATAAACCTTGTTTGTTTTTCTGACTCATTTACTTCATGTCTCAGAGCATAATTCTCCAGCTTATTGTGATGAGGAATTGACACATCGAGTTCTATTGATGATGAACCTATGGGGCAAAAGATTACCACCTACTTAGGCATGATGCTATCTCCAAAGAGCGAAAATGAGTGCTCAACAGTAGAGGATGATGAACTGAGGGGCATGTTGAACTTTGACGATGATAATGGACTGACAAATTCGACAGAGATAATGTCATGGTTCTAATTGCAATCTTCTGAGTCTCAATTCACATTTGCTTAGTATCCAATTCATGCACGTTTTCTTGTGCAGGGGCAATAGCAACGATGGAGCATTCATGTGTCCATTCCTTCCAAATAAGGGCAATCAAAGGGCTCCCATTCCAAAAAATGTCTCTCTATGTTGATGTTCTCACACCTTTTGCAGGGATCATTTATTTTGAATGCTCAATGCCATATTTTTCATGCTTATGATAAGATTTTTGAGTATGATAAATATGTTCGGAAGCTGCAAACTTTTTTGTGCTTGAAATTGATAAGCTTGTGAAATGATCACATCTTTCAAGGAAAAGAAATTTTGCTTGGTTAGTTTACCTATTTGACCCATCAATTTCATGTTAAAATTTGTCAAGTTGGACAATTTAATGAATGATGTGGAATTGCTTGAGTATGCTAAATGAGATGTGTCAGGATGATGAAAGGCAAACCATATCCTATACACAGTTCCCTATTCATACACTTGTGAGATGAGTGAAAAATTCCATGTCCACAAGGTAAAAGGTTATCTCGCGAAAGGTACGACTACCGAAATGATGAGAGGCAATTCACTTCTTTATCTTAAACACTACAGGTTGTCCATTGTTTTGCCACTTTGAGCCTAAACACTTGGAGAAGTTTTTTCAAATTACTCCTGTCAAGAATCACCCCACATCGGGGTAAACTGGAGGTAAGTCGACATCGTAAGATGAGAAAAATGGATAAAAATTTTCTTGCCCACACTTGCATCAATCTTCAAGTGTTGCTATTGCAAATGAACTCAAACATTAATTCAAGTGCCTTAAGATGATGAAGAGCGGTTCTTTCTCTATCCTACACACTTTATCCATTGCTTAGCCCATTTGAGCCTATATTTTCGTTTCATATGAACCTAGTTGGTGATCATTCCCCACACTGGGGCAAAGCAAAAACCATCATTGTCCAAGAAGCATATTTGGAGCACCAACTGAAGACGAAGACCCTTGAGAGTCTAAATGTCGAGCTGAAGAGTAATTGGCCAATGTATGCGTTGTAGACAGTGTGTGTCAAAAAAAAAACTCGGGGGCATAAAAAAAGCAGTGTGCCTGATAAAAGCAAGGCCATTCCCCTAAAAAAAAGTCGAAAAAAAAAAGGAAAACTTTAAAGAAAAAATGTAAAGATATGACATGTCAAAGTCATGAATTCCAGTGGAGCAGTAGTCCTACAAGTCTCGAAGGAATCAAGTGACGAACTCTCGCGGCCAATAGAGCATCTACCAAGAAGACAATCCTTGGCAAAGAAAAAGATCGGTGATTATGCCTAGATGATCACCAACTCTCACCCTTATACACATTTTGAGCCTGATATATCCTTTCGTTTCTCAACTCGTGAACCTAGCCTACGTTACGCCCCTTGCAAAGTCTCTTCTGATTAGGGCACTTGAATTAACATAGAGTTTCATACGTTTATAAGCTTAGCTCGAAGAAGTGCGGGCGAGTCTATTTCTATCTCATTTTACAGGGTTCTTGACTTGTAAACCCGGAGACGATTATGGAGTATTTTCTTTCAATAGCCTCGACTCGAAGAGTCCCCTTTGTTAAACCATTGACCAAACCGACACTATGGTCCTCACAAAGACCTCTCAGATTGGCAAGGCTGTACCGCTTGCGAGAATACTCGGACCCTTATCGACATGATGATGGTGAGATGGAGTGATTCTCATAAAATAGCCCTTTTGAATGAGAGTAAGCGAAAGCCCTTTCTAACTAAAAGTCTCTCATTTAGCATTCCTAAGAAATCCATGTTATGTATGAAAATTGTCTTAATGATAATTCTCCCCAGTGGAAATTTGGTGATGCAAGTATGGTAAAACCATCATGCTTAAACCTCAATTGAATTGATGAATTCTGAAATGTGAGTTCTAAAATAGCCGAGATTGCTAATCTTCTTGAATGAATGCATATGTGTTTTGCTGTAATCATGTCTGACAGGTAATGTTTCCTCAAAGACTAAAGAGTTCTTGACGCGACAGTTGTTTTTTGAAGCTTCGTGTTCGTCTAAATATTTTTGAATATTCAATTACCTGATTGTAGTTTCAGGTATCATTTTCGAAAATCCGAAGGGAATTTTCGATCCTATTAATCATATCTGATTGCAGTTTCAGATATTTTTCTCGAAGATTCGAAGGGAATCATCGAGCCCATTCAAATATCTGATTGAAGTTTCAGGTATCATTTCCGAAAATCCGAAGGGAATTTTCGATTCTATTAATTATATCTGATTGCAGTTTCAGATATCTTTCTCGAAGATCCGAAGGGAATTTTCGAGCATATTCATATTTGACTGCAGTTTCAATTTCAAGTTTCTTTCTCGAAGATCCGAAGGGAATTTTTGAGGCCATTCAAATACTTGATTGGAGTTTCAGGAATTTTTCTTGAAAGTCCAAAGGGAATTATTCGATACCTTTTATCGAAAATCCGAAGGGAATTTTCGAGCCCATCTCATCTCAAGCATCTTCTCTGAAAATCTGAAGGGAATTTTCAAGATTATTTCAGGTCTTATTTCGAAAATCCGAAGGGAATTTTCGAGCTTTCAAATACTATTGGGAATTCCAGATACTTGGCGAGTTTCCAAAAGCTGTTCCATACCCCAATTTTGCTTTCCCAAATCTTCAGGTAAGTAAATGCAGGTATGTTTTCTATTTTTGCATTTACATTTTCAGATCACATTAGAAAACGGGTATGGGCTCATTGAGATCCCATTTACTCGACAAAAAGACTAATTTTTCTCATTGTATTTGCATAGCCAAAATTTAGGCATCATTTTGTCTTTGAATGCAACTTCTTCGAGCTCACTTTCAAAGAGGGGCAGCTGTTGACACCTAAATTTTGGGAATCCATTTAGGTACATATTGCATAGGAAAATTAAGGATCGATCTCGGTCCCTAGAAAAAAAATTAATTAGTTAAATTGCATATAGATATTAGTTGCATTTGCATTGGACCAACGGTGGATGGACTCGAGTGAACGGCTCTGAACTTAATGAAATTGGACTAAGCCCGCGTTCAAGAAAATTCTTGGCCAAGCCCATGAACATTATAAGAGCTAAAATTTTCATTGGAAAATGTCGAGTTGGAAAATATTGATTTGTCAATCTTGATATTATCACGATTCAAATTGAATGGATTGATATTATCACAGAGATATTACAATATTTTCTTTGAATCAAGATAGGAAGTAATTGCAAGCAAAATCCTAAACTTTGCCTATAAATACATTCAATGAGGAATTGTGAGGGGGGCTGGTCTTTTGGGATCTGACACACACAAGAAACATAGAGAAAACACGTGAGTGAGAGCATAAGGAGAGGAGGTGCGGCACGTCCAAGAGGAGTAAGAGAGAAGGAGAGATCGTGAGTATCTGAAGATGGTGATGAAGCGATGATGTTTGTAGTCTTCCTCGTGAGAGTCTTCCTCGTGAGTGTAGTCTGACAATTTGGTCAAGTTCATTAGAGCGAAGTTCTTCCCAGCGATAACTTCCCAGCCATAATACGAAGAAAAGACGAGGAGGTTACAAACTCAACACAGAAGTCACGAGAAAGAAAGGCAACCGAGCCTTTCTCTGTGTCGCACCCACGACAACTCCAGCCTAGCCGCAAAGATTTCTAACGATCTGTTGCTGCTTCCCAAGTCCTGACTGCGACAACACCCTGCTGCACTGAGCTTCGATCAGCAGCCAAGATCGCGAGCACCACTATGAGTCGTCCAGCAACTTCCACGCCAGACTTGTGGCTGTGAGCTCCTTTGCCGTGAGCCACCCCGACGACTTGACGTCTGCCACCGACGTTGACGCGCTACTGCTACCCGAGCTTGAACCCGTGGAGCGCTGCTCGCCGTCGTTAAGCCAAGCGTCCCCGCCGCCGAGCACCACCGTTGGCCGTTCCATCCCGTGATCCGTAAGTCCTATCTCGAGGCGATTCAAATTTGGAAGATATCCGCAAATTTGGTAAGATCATTATCCGAATATTTCTTTAAATATTTAATTTCCTAGTTTTCGGGTATTTGAATATTTCGTGAATATTTTGGTGGATAGTTAGATATCTTAGGATAATTTTGTGATATCCGCAATATTTGAAAATATCCAAAATTAGGAATCATTCCTAATTTGGCAACGTATCTGGACGACTATCTGACCTTATCCTTAAGGTACGATACGCGGCGATACGGAAAATCGTTATCTCATCCATAATCACTTGGATATGATAATAGATTTTATTTGCTTTCCAAATTTGAACAATCAGCTTTCCGTCGATATCTATAACCCTATAGATGTGACTGCTAGTTTGATTTCTTTACCTTATCTGAATTTAAAGAATCTTGCGGATTGCGTGAACTGGTTTTGATTGTGGTGATTATCTATCTATTTGATTTATTTCTTTTAAAAAAGAAAATTCCAAAAAAAGATTAGTTAGGATTTGAATTGATCTTATTAGAAGATAATGATGCATGTTTCGCATAGGTTTAGAATAACTTTCTTTGAATAAGTCGATAGGATAACTTTTTAATTTAAATTAGGAAATACAGTAATTTATTTCCTAGTTTAATTTAGATATCATCCCGATCTCGATGGTTCATTTTTGGGTAATTTTTTATTTCGAATTTTCATAAAAATACCAAAAAGAAGTCACTTTAGGATAGATTAAATTATTTCTTTTAGAATAAATTGCATGTTAATTTAGGCATTTTTTTAAATTCCGAATTTCATTTGAAAATACCAAAAATAAATCATTTGTCCGTCATTAGAATTAGGTCACGTCGTCGCATGACATATAGTTTGCATGTTAGGCTGCATTAATCGCATGTTAATTTTTGCACGTCATTACATATAGGTTAGCTTTCATTTAAATAAGTGAAAATTCTAAAAAAAATATTGAGTGAACTGATTGTTAATTAGAAATCATATTAGGATTGTTGATGTGATTTTCTAGCTAACAATGCAGATGCTTACATTGCTTTTAGGTAAGTAATTCTTCCCAATCTTGCAATTTATTTAATTTTTTGATTATTGGGTGTTACTTTGGTGGTTTGCGTACCCGCATGATCACCTCACATGCTAGTGACTAAGTTAAAATGAATCCAAACTGTCTGCCAAAACATTTTTTTGAAAAGAAAAGGTACCGAAAGGGCGCTAGACTAGATCTAGCGTAATCAAGTCCCCGAGCTTAGAATCTCTGGTTCATAGAAATAAAACATATCTCCCTATGTTTTATTTAGGTTTCTAATCGACCTACCACAAATAGATTAGTGGCGACTCCAAGCATGAAAATTTTTGCATATTAAAAACTTAAACCCTAAGTTGCGAATTGGTAGGGCTTGGGAGAGCCCGAGTTAGGCTTAGTCTTAACAATCCATTAGCCTGAGAGCAAATTTTAGGTCGCGACATGTATATAACAAATTAAATAACAATAATACAAAGCTTAATCTATAATTGCAAATTTGTCCTTCTTGGATTATTATTGGGCCTTTCGCGAAAGAATTACACATTCAAAGTTGGATTGAATAACATGTGTGCAACAAGTTAATTTCGTATGTGTAATCTTTCATATGTCAATAAGTAGAAAACAAGGTGCAATGTATTATTTATATTGACAATGATCCTAATAAAAACATTCTTATTATAACAGGTAGCATTTATTTGGCTACTGATTTCTACAGATGCACGCAAACTACCTCAACATTCTAAGGCCCGTTTGGTTCAGCATTTGCAATGTTCATTTGGGCTCTAAAGTCCCTTGGCCAAATGCAAATGGCATTTGACAAATTTTTTTTACTCACTTTGGGGAGATGCAATTGCATTTCCAATACTCCCCAAAGGACCTTTGGCCAATGCTCCTTCGGATGTGCTTTGGGAAGTTACATTTTCGGAATTGAACTTGCACTGTTCATGAACAGTGGACCGAGGCCCGGCGCCCGCCCCCTGAGGGCTAGCCCGACCCCGGCGACCACCGCCTGGGGGTCGCGTGACCCCGGCGGTGGCCCGAGGGTTGCATGACCCCGGCGACCGCCGCCTAGGGTCGCCGGACCGCGAGTGTCCCTGGGTCGCGTGACCCAGGCAACGCTTGGCCTAGGTCGCGTGACCCCGGCGACGCCCGAGGTCCGGCGATCCCAGGTGACGGTCGTCGGGGTCGCGCGACCCTAGGCGGTGGTCGCCGACAACCAGATCTGGTTGTTGGCGGTTGGCCGGCGACCCGACCTGGCTGACGACAGTGGCTACAGTTTTGAGATTTTTTTTTTTTTAATTAGTAAAAGTCCTTTAGCCCAAGTTGATTTTAAAAAACACTTACCAAACACTACTTGCATTTTCAAAAACCCCTTTAGTCCAAAGGTATTTACATTTCCCCAAATGCATTCCCCCAAAGCCGAACCAAACGGGCCCTAAGTTGGCTAATGGATTTTGTTTTGATTCAAAACAAGTCTACCGTCTCTTTCATCCTTAATCAGAGATTGGTTAGAGAAAAGAGAAAATTTCCTTCAACCAGGCCTTTTAATAATAAATTGCAAATAGGAACATCATGTTAATGGTTTTTAAAATCATATACCATACGTAGAGGTGGCAAAATGGGTTAAGAGCCCATCTTTTAACTCATATTTAGTTTTAGAGATAAACTTAAATGGGTCATAAAATGGTTACTTATTAACTTAATTAAATGAGTCTTAAATGGATTGGCATTAGTTTTAGAGATAAGTTTTAATGGGTTGACTTTAGTGTTAAAGATAACTTAGATAAGCTTAAGTGAATCATAAACATGATATTTTTAATTTTCTTATTTTTTAATAATTTTTTCTTTTCTTTTTTTCTTTTTCTTTTTCTTCTTCCTCAGCTGATGGCCGGCCACGACAACAGCCGGTGGGCTGGCCACAGGCGTGGGATGAGATTGTCGACCTCTGGTGAGCCTCGAGCCTTAGGCCAAGGCCAGCAAGCTCGAGGTTCACAAGATCGGCGAGGCTTGAGGCTCACCAGAGGTCAGCAAGGCCTCGGCCTTGCCAGATCAGCGAACTTGAGGTTCACCGACTTCTAATGAGCTTGTCTGTTGCCTGTGACCAGTCATCGGCTGTTGCCAGTGGCTAGTCATCGACCATCGCCATGGTTAATGACTAGCTGATGAAGAAGAAAAAAGAAAATAAGAAAATAAAATAAAAAATAATTAAAATGATTTTTAAAAAAATAAAATAGAAAATAACAGAAAAAATTAAAAAAAAATTATTAAAAGGAGTGCCAGTCATCGTCAGTAGTTGGATGTAGAAGAAAAAAAAGATAAAAAGAAAAAAAAACAAAAAAATCATATTTTTTTAAAATTATAAAAATTATCCACAGTATTTTAGCGATATATATTTCTAAAAAATTATAAGAAACAAGTTTTCTAAATTAGATTTAATATTAAAGTCTTTTAATAATACAAATCAGGTCGAGTATGGATTGGAGGTTTGGTCGCTAGATTTGCACTACATGAATATAGATCAAAACGGATTAAATGAATCAATATGGATCGAATCATTTTTTATCAGACCCGAATTCTATTCTATCCACCCGTTTAACATGGCAACCTGGAAAAATTACTATTCTAGGGATATACAAATTTCAAACCGTACCTTTGTTGGCTCAGCTCCAATCCCCATGCCAGCTCCACCAGCTGCTCAGCTGACAAAGTCCCTCCACTCCCGAACGAGACGAACATCACCGACTCGCTCGGCTGCTTATCCAACCATTCCAACAGCTCCTGCCCCAAACCGGCCAGTCTGACCGGTCTGATAAGCGGCCCAACCGTATACACCGGACCATTCGCAACCCGGCCCAAGAACTCCTCATTCCTCAGTGCGGCGAGCGTCTCGGCCTGCAAATCCTCCCACACGTTCAGCAGGATACCATCTCCCATCGGGATCTCGCCAGCCAGCCGCACAAACTCGCGGTACTGCTGGTCAGACCGGTCCAGCATCGGATCCACCACGTCCTCTGGTCGGACCAGCATGCAACCCGGGATCTCGAGCGGTTCGGTCCGGTCCACGTACTCTCCCTTGACTTCCTTGTCCAGCGTCGGCAAGTGTAGGAGCAACGCAAGAAACCATGCATTGGTAGCGACGTAGACGAACTTGGGGATCCCCAACTCGTCGCCAATGCACAGATGCTCCGTCCCAAACAACTCCACGATGAGGACATCGGGCCAGGCCTCTATCGCCGCGAGCGCGGACCTAAACGCCTGCTAGGACTCACGCATCATGACCGCGAGCCTCGTGACCACGGTGGCATCCGGGCCGAGGCCCGCAGCCAAGAGGTCAGGGGACGGGAGCTCCACGATGTCGAGGAGCTTGGGGGTCATGGTGGACTCAATGATCTCGGCCTCAGTGTGGGAAGCCTGCGAGGGGAGGACGAAGACGGTCACCTCAAAGCCATGGTCGGCAACGAGGTGGTTGCCGAGCTCGATGATAGGTATGAGGTGGCCCATACCGGGGCTCGAGAGGAGCGCTGCACGGAGCTTGTTCGGCTTCTCCATCGATGAATTGGGGGAAGAGAGGTGGAAATCTATGGAACGAAGTGAAGCTGAGAGTGTGTTTGCGGAAGATTTGTTGGCTACAACACAGGTTGGCGAGGGTATCCTTATGTAGCTTGTATCCAACCTCGCGGGGTTAAAAATATTGCCTATTGGTTGGTGGTAGACCTTGCGTTTATAGAATTCCAGAGAATGCAAGATTAATCTGGGAGCCGCTCAATGATTTTCCAAGATCGACATGCTTGATTTATGGTCAAACTATAACTAAAGTTATTACTCAATTCAACAGGCTAGCGAGCTTAGTCAAACTTCTATGATTTTTTTATAAAGCACGTGAATTCATAAGAGAAAACAAAGAAATCCATAAGATTACATAACGCACCGATCTACATACAATATAGTGAAAAATATTCAAGTTGAGATTCATTTACAACTTGATTATAATCTAATCGAGTTGAATTGAGTTTTGAACCTCTAAAAGTACGAGTCAGGTCGAGCCAGAACTTGACACCATGTGTGCATGTATTCCACTAAACGGGCGAATAGTCACTTTGAGTCGAGTTCACTAACCACGCCATTCGCCTGTAAACTGTAAAAATTTCCGGCAAGAGAAGTTACAAAAGAGAGAGAAAAGATAAGACGGACAGCTGATCCGGAAGCCTTAGTCAAAGTATATGAGTTTGCTCCTGAAAGACGGGATCATTGCTATCATAATCCAATTTTGCTTCCATTTGGTGGCGCCCTTGGTCAACGGGCGCCTTTCGTGTTTAGTGTATGAATTAAGGTTCACCATTTCGCTTACGGAACTAACTAAACCGATGTTTCAAATCAACTTTTTTCTCGAACTTATTACCATCATATCCGTGGCCTTTCTGGGTCACAGATTCTTAATCGGTAAAATGCGGCAGAATGTCGACACCGATGATTGGGCTGCTTCTGTATACTTCGGTGATGACAAAGGGAAGAGTTTACCAGTGAATCTACCATTCCAGGAGGCATCGTGTTCTTATCGTCTTTCATCAGCGAACTGATGTGCAGAGATCTCAACCTGAATTATTGCGATTTCTTTTTTCGAGTGTCCACCCAACGGCGAGTCCTCAGCTGCCGTTCCCAAGTCATTTTAAGGCGTTTGGCACCGACGATTCTTGCAACATAAAATATTCAAATTTGGAGCTATATCTGGCTGCCCCGACAGGGACACGATAACTCGAGATTTAACAATTATAAAGCTGACAAATTGGCCACTCTTAAGCTATATTTTCATTGCCATCCCGGTCAAAAGAAGGAAAATGCTCATTGATTGAAACGATGCCAGAGTTTCTACTGCTTTTGCAAAACAAGTAGCGATCGCCCCCAGTAAGATAAATAGAGAAGTTCTAGAAGAGACGAAAGACCGTGATTTGGTATGCTTGTTGGGAGAGCACACGGCAAAGTCCGACACCTGAGCGATTATCAAGAGCGAGGGCCGTTGGATTCTACATTCACTCAAAAGTTTGAACCAAGAAATAATAAACCAATACGTGGAATTCTTGTCAATAACAAGCTCAAATATGCACCTTAACATCCACGATGGGAAATCCTCTTAATGGCTTGACTTTTGGCGATCATGGAGATTATTTTTATTTCATTGCGCAAAAGAGAAGTATATTTTTTTTTGATGTAAAATATAAGTAGTATATAATAGATGATGTACAGCAGCTTAGAGGCATACCCCAACATTACAACTAGTACTAATAATTCAAAAATCTGGAGGTAGGAAGTTTCTATAAAGTAGCAAAAACAATATTAGCTTGCAAAGGTTTGATTTTTTGATATAGCGAAGCTCTACCTCTTATATTTTTCCGCACCTTCGCCAAAATAATCTAAATGTCAGTTGGATTGTTTTGAAACCGCCCATGGTTGCGCTCCATCCAAGTGCAATATACAATCGCTAGAAAAGATACTTTGAGGAGTTTCGCTGCCAAATCCTTGCCTCTTCTTGCTCTAACCATCCATTGAAGCTCTTCATTCCATCCCCATACATTATGCTTGATCCCATGTTGCGCAAGAATATTGCGCCAGATACTACCTGTCCATTCGCATTGGAAGAAAAGGTAAGTCCCGTTCTCTATACTTGCCCTACAGAAGATACATTGGATATCGACTAAGGTCATCCACCGTGATATGATCTCTGCTATCGGAAGCCTATCCCTACATACTAACCAGCTAATAAAATTGTGTTTGCTAACGCAGCTACTCCATATTAAGTTATACCACTCCACAGCCGGACTCTCGTGTCTAAGTTCATCCAAGACATCATGGCAGCAATATCTTGGATTAGACATGACTAGGGTTAAGACATGACGTAGTTTGAGGAGACATTACCAACTCCAGGTCATACTACCCTTCATGTCCATCTATAAAAATGGGATTCCTCTGCATTTTGTACTACGGACCCAGGAGCTCCAAAGTGAAGAAGATGGATGATTGATAAGATTCCACATTGTGCGCCCTAATAACACTTTGTTCCATGGGTTCAAATCAAGCAATCCTAACCCTCCTTCCTTTTTGGGTGAGCATACTACACGCCATGCAACTTTGTGCGATCCACGGTTTGTTGAACACTTTGTTTTCATATAAAGTCATTGGTGAATCATCCTGAAAAATGAGGAGTTTATCTGGTTATATAACTAATGATTTCATGCTTCTTCGAACTGTGTATCCTAACCTGTTCTATGCATGCCTTTTTGGTGTCAATTGTTGCGAGATCACTTGATGCCTTTTCACTGTCTGTTCATCCAGTAGTTTGTGGTTAGGAAATTGGCCTAAAAAAGATGGTTTTCTATCCAAGCGCAAAAGCATCTTTATACTGTCTGCCGAGATGCTTTCCTGATATGCCTGATATGCCTGGATCTATGCAAGAAACTAAACACTGTTTGATCTTCGGTCAGAACCATCAGGTGTTCTGTTAAGGGTAGCTCGGCTTTTTGCTGTTTAATGTTAAACTATGTTGGTCTTTCTTTGTTTCTTATCATGGCTTTGTGTTTTGCATAATCAGTTGCTTATCCATTGGATAAGGTCTTCTTTATTTAGGCTCTGCTGTACTGTGCTGGGAATAAACTTTGAATTTCATGAGCCTTTTTTTTTCTGTCTTCTTATCCTTTTTGTTGTCTCGTTGTTTGTTCAGGCTAATGGTTAATGCGAGTTCAGCCCTTTTCCTGGCTTTTATGTCTATTTTTTTTTTGTCAAGGTTGTCCAGAAGTGGAGAATCTTGGCTTTGCTACTGTAATTAGTATGATCTAAACATGCGGTCTCTGTTATTGTTTCCAGTCATGTGTAGTTGGAGCATCTTGCTGAGTGGCTTACATGAAATTTGATGAGACTTTATCTACTGGAGCTAGGCAGCACTGGCATCAGAGGGTCAGTGTACTGAGAAATCACCTACACCTGCATACAAAAAGTAAACACAAAACTTGGGTGAGTTGCTATCTCCCTCCAATCCTTTGCATTGTCATTTTTTTTCTTTTCTTTTTTTTTTGTAGTTATATGTTGCCGGGAGGTGTCGCGATCTCCTCAAACAATGTGAACCACCTAGGAATTGGCTAAAGGATTGCCGGCCTCCATGTTAGCAATTTTCGAACAAAATTGATCGAAATGACTACACTGGCAAATCATCCAAAGATTTATGACTAAGCTGATCAAAGCAAATTGTTTATGATTGAATTAGTATCCGTACAATAAGTTTAAGACTTTATTGATAATTATCCTGAAAAAGATGTGTCCAGTGGATTGGGTGATGTTGCCCCGATCTCCTTTGTAGGTGTAGCTTGATAGGGACATTAAGTTTTGGTGTCTTTATAAACATTTTTTTTTCTATTTGAAGACACCACGCAATCAATTTCTGTTTCCAAATCATACCTACTACGTCCAAACTTATTCAAATTAGGGTCGCCTACATAGTTCAAAAGCTCGACCTTAATCGGTTCACGAAACTTGTAGGGCATTCCACAGACCTCTAGATAGCCAGGTTACAGCATTCGCCCCCCATATCAATCAGCAAAAAAATCTTATGAGCAAGTAAATCTTGAATCATCCCACAGCATGAGAAAACAATTTGATCATGTTACTTGCTGCTTCGGATATTTCTGTCCTTGTCTCCTCTCTTGGGATAAGGACACCAAGAGTACTTTAACTTTCGTACAACGCTCACTTGAGTGCCATAACTTTTTTTGGCTCAATTGAATGTCATAACTTTCAAAAAAAGATCACTTGAGTGCCATCGGCCACTTGGCAGCCGAAAAATCCGACGTGACTTCGCCGGAACTGACGTGGACAATATTTTAATAATTTTTTTGAATTTTTTTATTTTTTTCTTTTTTTCTTTTTCTTTTTCCTTTTTTTTGGAAATTTTTTTTCAATGCCAGCTGGTCGTGAAGGCATAAAACGGCTGCTTTTTCTTCCGATCAATGACCTTTCCAGCGAGGCGAGCACCACCAGCTTGAAGAGGGGGTGTCGGTGAATCATTCCATAGCTTCTGTTCATCTCGGAATTTCCGTTTTAGCCTCCATTGATAGAGATGAAAATGCTTCGTAGTCACACAATTCAAGCATTTTATTGAACTGAAATGTGTGACTACGAAGCATTTTTACCTTCGTCAACGGAGGCTAAAACGGAAATTTCGAGATGAACAAATGTTATGGAATGATTCACCGACACCCCCTCTTCATGTTGGTGGTGCTCGCCTCATCGGAAAGGTCACCAATCGGCCGAAAAGGTTACGGTTTGGAGCCCTCACAACTAGCCGGCAATGAAAAAAAATTTGCAAAAAAAAATGAAAAAGAAAAAAATCCATGTAGGACGATTTCGCCGGAAATGGCACTCAAATGATCTATTTTTCGCCGAAAGTAGCACTCAAGTGATCTTTTTTTTTCCGATATTAGCACTCAAGTGAGCTAAAAAAAAATTATAACATTCAAGTAAACGCTGTACAAAAATTAAGACACTCCTGATGTCCTTATCCCCTCCTCTCTTTGTACTTTTCCATAACATATAACAAAAAAATATGAGTGATTCAATATCCACCTACACTCATATCGCTTATATATAATATGTGTATATCCCCACCTTGCTATCATTAAGATACAGCAAATATGTAATTGGCTTTTTAATAACATTGCGATAGGGTTTCCATACACGTTAATTATATTCAAATCAATAAGAATCAAAACCATACCATTTAATTGGAGACTATCTTTTATTAGATTATTACTTTATGATGAACCATTACTAGTATATGAGTCTCTTAATCCACCAGACCATAGTAGTCTTTTCATCCTACCTCAATGGGCAAGAGTCTATTCTGTGTAACTGTCCCGTCATCAGCAACAAGTATCTTTTAAAGCCGGAGGAGCATCTCAAAATTTGGGTGGTGCAACTTCCTTAGAGCGTTGTGAGTTTCTACATCTATGGTGTTATCAAACATTTTCCAAAAGCTAAAGCGACTTTTTCCATGTCCGTAACATGATGGAAAAGCGCAAACGTCATCAATTCGCTTATTGCAGTGGGGAATCTTTTCGAGGAAAAGCCGCATTCTCCGGGACTCGACTTGTAGTTACGCTTCTACAGACACAATCTGTCATTGTATTATAACCAATTTGTCCGTCCCATCCTAGTTGCTCATCAATCTTACAATACGTAGATCAATATACAGGTGACACTCGGGCCACGATGATCTCCTTGCTTCGTACGTGGTTGAGCTGTGGAGGGGTTACGACGACAAGTTCGGCCTTCTGTCAATAGTTATTGACTCAAATCAGACATTTCCTAGAATACGCGAAACTTCTATGATAATCTGGCTGCCAATGCTCGTCGTCCCTTTTCTACGCTTTTGATGATAAAAGAGAACGCACGAGAAGTGGTGGTATTAGATTTGGTGTCAGGGCTTGTCACGATCATTGAGGCCCAAACTTTGTTTGACACACCATGACAAGGAACGAAAAAAGAAGTTTCTACGAGCCCACCAACTTGGACTAAGAATTGGGAGATTCCCGCTCCCAGATTCATTCCTAGCCCAATGACATTCTTGGACTTTGACTTCCAGGTCTCAGGATTCATCATGCCCTTTCCTGAGGGTCATGGAAATGTCATCAAGTCCATGATGATTCTTTTGAAAATGAAGAGTGTTCCACCTTTGAAGAAAGGAAAATGAAGATCACTGATCCAAACAGAACCAGCCAAAGATCTTAATGTAATATTTATCCTAGTAATTATCTACTTAAAATAAATAAATTGCTCACAAAAATCATTTTGCTGCTTCCATTTGATAGTGGAGATTTTCTCGGGTTGTTTTACATAGCACCGTTAGCGCTAACGTGGATAACTTTTGCAATTTTTTTAAAAAAAATTTCTAAATTTTTCTTTTTTCCACTATTTCTTATCTTAAAAAAAATGCACAGATAGTTCATATATTCCCCGGTCGTGCCACGTAAGATGGTCAACGTCTATGTCAATGATTTCTGGCCAAATTGATCGAAATGACTACATTGGCAAATCATCAACAGTTTATGATTAAATTGGCCAAATTAAAAGGTTTATGGCCAAATTGATATTTGTATAATAAATTTAGAATATTTTTTATAATTATCCCAAAGAAGTTACATCCAATGGATAGGATGATGTTGCCCTGATCTTAACTGCGGGTGTAGCTTGATAGGGACATTGACTTCTGGTGTCTTGTGTACAGTTTTCTGTTTGAAGAACTTCAAGACACGACGCAATCCACTTCTAGTTTCCGAGCTCTCTACGATCCAACCTGCCCATCATCAAGCTTAACTCATATAAATTCTGCTCGAAATATAGAATGGGGGGTTATTGACAATTCTTGGGATGGAAGACGAGCAAGTGCGTGGCATTATGATCTGTTGTTTGTTGTGTAGACGGGCGACATGGTTCATTCTAAACACTAAGAGCACACATGATAATCATTCTGCTTTTCTATTATTTTTTTTCTGTTCTCGAGAATAGATTTGGAACAGAAATCCATTTGATAACGTAATTTTATTTTTCTATTTTTGAAACAAAATTTTGATTTCAAAAACAGATTTGAAATAGAAATGCGAAATAAAAATTTTCTACTTTTATATTTCTGAAATAGAAATGAGAAAAAAAAAACTATTCTCATTACTCATCCATGCTACTAGCCGATCGCCCACCTGCCACCCATTGTCGCCGCCTGCTAGCCACCTCCTGCCACTGCCCCCCAGTCACCTCCCGCTGGCGTCCATCTCCTGTCATTGGCCGCCACTTGCCATCCGCTTCCCACCACCGTCTGCCATCCTCTATTGCCTTTCATCCACCCGCCAACCGCTAGCTGCTTGGGAAGAAGAAATTTTGTGTCATCATCAAATACATATTTTTGCTCAGAAACTTGTCTAATGAATAGAAATAGATTTTTCTATTTATGATCAGAAATTGATTTCTAGAACATAATAGCTTTAATTCGCGCCCTAAATATCTTTTCATGCAATGCCTTGACAGCATAATTTGATGTCTAACTTGATCTGCCCATATAATTTTTTACCTTTTACTTTTTGTTTCATCTAAATCTTGCTACGGGCATACTCTATTAACTTGAAACACATGGAACTTACGATCTAAAAAATTTGACATATAAAGTATAATATAATTATTTGGAATAATGACTGAAATAATTCCTAAAATTTAATTCCATGTGGAATGTTGTCCTTGCATTTTTTATTTGTTCAATGTGGTTACTGAACTTCACTCAATATGCAATGTGGTATTTAAACTTTTAATATGTTCAATATGACCCTTAAACTTTTAATACATATTCAATGTAGTTCATGAACTATACAAAAATTTTCCTTCCATTAATTCAAGATCAGAGACAATATTGAATATTTTCATATAAATTAGGAACTAAATTGAATACGTACAAAAAGTTCAGAAATTATTTTGAATAAATTAAAAATTCATGGACCACATTACACATTGAGCTAAAGTTCAGAAAACACATTAAATAAATTAAAAGTTCGGGGATCACATCCAAAAGTGAGCCATAGTTCTAGGACCATTTGTGCTGTTTTCGTTAGTTGTTTCATAATCATATGAGATTTGATTATTTTATATATTGTGAAAGGAAGGCAAAAATTCGTTTTTAACTTTTGAGAAAGCGCGAACAACCAGGCCCAAAGGGAACATCCTAGAGGACACCATTGCTGAATTTCGTGCTAGTAAAGTAAATCTCTCTTAGAAAGGCCCCAAACTTTGAAATGAAGGCCCATTTGTCTACACCATATTCTTTAGAACAAGGACTTCCCATTATGTTTCAGTATAGGTTTTACATTTGAAGCTACGATTATGCTCCGTCTTCCTTCTTGTTTCGGGGTTGCGAATATGAAAATGATTGGGATGCAATAGCCTTTGAATATAGCGGAGGCAATGATATTCGTACATCGTGGACGGGAGAAACATCGGGCCGCACAAATGCCCGAAAAAGGTCACCGAAATGATCCGTGTATGTCCAGGCCCTTATTATATCTAGGGTTTTCTCGAAAACGCCGGAACATCCGGGAGGTAATTTAGGAAATGTTCGTACTTATACTCTAGATGTTCCTCAATGGTATGGGTAGGTGGCAAGTGAGGAAATTTAGTCCTCACGGTAAGGTCAAAACGTAAACATATGGTTATAAGAAGGTGACTCACATATATATATATAGGGATATCCTCTCCCTGGTTTACATCAATCCAAGCATTCGAGCAATACAAATCTCTTGAGAACTTACTTTTCTCTCGCTAAAGCTCCCTTTTCCTAAGTCCGGGAGTGCGTGCAAGACCTACTTAGGCCTAGCAAGAGTGATCAATCATCAGGTGTCACGTACTTGCGATCTCCAGTATCGTCCCCGTGACAAGCGACCATCACCGGGGTATTGCTCGTGCTGCACGGAAGACGAAGGCTCTAGGCTCGGGTGAAAGGAAAAGGCCCTGAAAAGCCCAAAAGTACGGACCAGCCCAGATAAAACCGGCTCCAAAGCTGAGCCGGTCCTCGAGCCCAAACATGAAATTTCATTTCTTGATCTGCCCGAAATAATTTTTAAATAACGTATACTTGAAAGTTAATAATGAAAGATGGAATATTTAGGAAATAAATCGTACGTCATTTATAAAACCCAATAAAACAAAATCTGATGTTCAGGGTCGAATTCAGAAAAAAAAAAAAAAAAAAAAAGAGGAAATTCTCCCAAAATCATGCTAAAAAGTAGTCCCTAAAAAAACTCCCAGCTTTAGGTCAAGTCTCAAATCTGGCTCGAACCTTCTTTTTATCTCAGAAAAAACCCCAAATTTTAGGTCCAGTCTCAAATCTGCCCCGGACTTTTTTTTATATCAGAAAAAACCCTAAACTTTAAATTCAGTCGCAAATCTGACCCGAATTTTGTTTTGTGTAAAAAAAATCGGCAAATTTCAATTTATTTTCAAAAATATACCCCCGTGATCCAGTCCCAACTTGACGTGGCACTTCCACGTCGATAACAAATCTACATCAACATAATAATGGGACAATAAGTATAGACCAACATCACATTTCCACTTCGATAACAAACCCAACCCAACCCAATAAAAATTGTTGAAATTCTGCAAAATAAAATCATTCTAGGATATGAATGTCAGGAACGATAACAAATGCACCCCAAAAAAAATTCAATTAAAAAAAAACCTAATTTTTAGGTAAAGTCCAAATTTGCTTCGAACTTTTCTTTATCTAAAAAAAAAGCCCCATTACTTTGTTGATGCGGATTTGTTATCGACGTGGAAATGCCATGTTAAGTTGAGACTGGATCACGGGAGTATATTTTTTTTTAAAAATTGAAATTTGCTGTTTTTTTATACAAAACAAAATTCAGGACAGATTTGTGATTGGATTTAAAGTTTGGGGTTTTTTTTTAGATAAAAAAAAGTTCAGGGCAGATTTGGGACTGGACCAAAAGTTTAGGAATTTCTTTAAACAAAAAAAAGTTCGGAACAGATTTGGAACTTGACCTAAAGTTTGGATTTTTTTAGGTAATTAGGCCTAAAAAGTAGATTTGAGGTTAACAAAAGGCCTCAAACACAGTCCCCATCCGACTCTAAATGAGATTGCTAAATTGTACTAATAGGCCCCGCCGTAAGTTTAATCAATTTCATGTTAATAATTTCATAATCATACAAAAGAGTTTTGAAGATTGATAATTCACATATAAATTTATGAGAAAAACATATATGGGGTGCATTTATTTCGCGGCAAATGAATGATTTGAAAAATACTCTCTTAAAAATCATCGCTCACATCTTTTAACAAAATGAACAAACAAAAAAAAATTTCATCATCCACGAAAATGTTTAGACATAAATTATCGTCGACGACGAAAACATTTTTCATTGACTAATTATTTCGAGCGATACAATTGATCACTTCTATAAAAAAGATTTTCAAATCATTCACGTTCCGCAATACAAACAAAACCTTGGACATCGAACCAATTGATCCAGATCAATTTCTTATGAGTTAGAGCCAGGCCTCAAGATTGGACCCAAAAAAAAATCCCTCTAGTCTAGGCCTATTTCCATCCTAGCACTCTAATGGGTGGTGACTACTTGAGCGATCCTCTTGAAAACCTTCCTTATCCAAACCACCAAGGATCGTGTCACGGAAAAAGCAAGTGGATCCTCCAATCAACTCCATTGATAAAGGACCTTGTGGCCCTCCAACTTGATCAACTCAAGATGTCCACTTCTTTCAATTCGTCCATCGGTGACTTTCCTATGAACTTGTCGCGATATCATGTACATTCGTCGTAATTTCAATACAAGTCAGTAATCACGGATGTCCCCATACATAACCACTTTGAAGAAAAATCTGTAATGAATGGCCGTGATTTGTTTTTTCGCAACACAACGCTATCGTAGTTTCGATAGATCCATCTTTTTCCGTCAAATTTTTTTTTCCTGAATATGCTTAGCACATGACAATGAAACAATAGAGAAAAGGGGGTAAGAAAGGGTCGTGCAAACCCCTCGCCATGGCTCGACAGTGGTTCCACCTTCCCATGTCCCTTTTCACCGTCGCGCGTCGATTCCGTGCCCGGCACCACACACGCCGAAATTTATCAATGTCGCATCAGCATTTCGACAAAATCAATAACGACGAGCAAAACAAAGGTCGTGTTGCAAAAAATCGAGCGAGTTAGACGGTTCAACGAAAAACGAAATCGACTCTAAGAAATACTGTAAATCTAGAGGGACCAAAACTAGATTTTAACCCTTTTATCCAATGCCAATGAACAACGCTCACGAGCATCGGAGCTTGATTGCAGCATAAGAACCTAACGTGCGGGAGATCCTTGGCAATGGAGTAGGTCGATGCTGAGACACATCACGACATTAAACCTGACGCGGTCCCATACATCCCCAAGATCAGGCACACCACATGGGGAAGAGAGACCCACCCGGGGACTTTTCGCAAGATACCCATCTTGACCCACCAAAGGGTGGAAAAAAGAGAGGCTGCAGGACAAGTCAGGATGACCGATGCAAGCAAGAAACCAAACTTTCAGTCACGCAAAGCCGAAGGCCCTACCAACAGAGAGGAAAAGGAAGATTGGTTTGAAATCGTTTTCGGACTTGCATTGAACCTTTCCCTGACCTTTCGAACCGAGGTTTTGTCGCGGCTTCGGCCATCACGCGTGCTAGCGAAAGGGAAAGCTTGAGAACGGGTCGTCGGAAGACCCCCAAGTTGAGCTAGCAACGAGGAAAAACCAGATAATGAGGGCCTCCCGTGTCCAACCGGCTCAATAATTCACAGAAAGTTTGTCCGGGCATTGTTGGGTTATGTAGACTAACATGGCAGATCCGCAGCGTGAATCTAAAGATTAGATCACATAAATTTCACATGCCAGTCGGGCAGACAGGAGTGGCGATTTTGTTTGCCGATTAATTAAACCTAACAAAGGAAGAGCAAAAGTGGTTTTGGTTCAACATCAAAACAAGAGTAAACTTTGTTTCTTCACAAAGTCATCTAAGAGGACAATTTCTGTATTTCAAGCTCCAAGAGACGCATGATAAGTAAAGAACAGATTGACAGTAAATAAGCATAGAAAAGAATGTGACCTTTGAACCGAGCTTCTGCATAATCTTGCCATCATTCGAATGATTGTAAATAGAGGTCGAGGAGCCAGACCGAGCATTTGCTCTCTCATAATTGAATTGGAAAGGACCTTTCACAGCGAATGCTCCAACTGAAAAAATTAACTATACATAATCTTTTAAGGAAAAGGGTTCGGGTCACATGAGATCAAGCTAGAGTTTCCCCTTTAAAATGGCACTTCGCAACACAGTTTCAAGAGACATAGTAGGCGGCCGGAATGTGTAGAGTCCCCGAATCAGATGAGCCACATCATTAAGATTGTTGATCGGCAAGAGTTAGCGAAATGCTCAAGCACGAGCCTTGCTGCTCCCTAGTGTGAGCTCCAGATCTTCCACCCCAATCTCATGAATCCTCTCACCTTCCCAAGGCTTAACTCTCCCATTCTCAAACTCAAATTCAGAGCCCCAACCCCTGTCAGACGATGCTCCCCAACCTAAACTGCCGTTTTGTTCAACTCCATCCTTGAGAGGACCCTGTTGACTTGCAGATTTGACCAGATTAAACGTAGGCGAAGGCGGAGCTGCCGCAGCCACCACCATGTTTTGGTGAAAGCTCACCCATCTGCCAGAGTCTACTGTGGAGGCATCCGACTCGTCGCACTCTGGGATTGTTGGAGGCGTCATGTTTTGGCGGCGAGTGGGACTGGAGGGGGCAGAGGCCGCGAACAGAGGGTGGCGGAAGGAGGACTTATGTAGGGAGCCACTGGAGATGGATTCCCAGTCAGGTTTCCGCTTCGAGTTCCGGGAAGTCGGGGAAGAGAGAGGAGGCGTCACTGGGGCACTGTTGGAAATCCTCAAGGGAGGGAGATTTGCCGGGATGGAAGCGATGTTACGGAGGAACGGAAGGAGGTACGAGGACGGATTGGCATCGAACCGGGTAGGGCTAGGGAAGGACGACGACGTGGGGCTGGCGTGGTAGGACGGGACAGGGCTCGGAAATGCCGAGGATTGCGGACTTGGTTGAATTGAGGAGCATGCGCTGATGTTTGCTGAAGTGCCTGTGAATTCGCCCGGAGGTGGCTTGCTTCCCTGGGTGAGTAGTATCATTAATAAAATGAGAGAGGACCCAATCTCTAATCCTAAAGCAGAATATGGCATACTAACATGGTTTTCACCAAACATAGTCTTTTGGGGAAATGGCAATATGGCTCAGTCCCAGAAAGAGCAAAAATGGGAACCCAATACTCGAATCTCTTCAACTAAAAGGACAAGAAATCAGTAATTCTACAAACAGAAAGAGCAATTACGAGGTCAACCGCGAAATTAAGATGTCAACTCAACACAAATCGATTAAGAGATCGCTTGATGAGAAGGGACGAAAGCATTTAATTTTGGAGGACAAAGGGAAGGGCTCAAGCTGAACAACTCAACTCCCCCAATTCACCCAGGTCATAACAACAAGAAAGCTCACAACTCCGGTCCATAATAAATTCCACCACTTTCAGATTTCACCATCCACTATGACAAATCTGAAAGTTCCTACATATGGTAACAAACTTAGCTGCACATCGGACAGAAATGGACTTGAATGGCATAGAAAGAACCAACCCATCATCAGATCCAACAGCTAAACAAGAAAAAGGCAAATCAGACAAAAGCCTCAAACCCATCTCCAGATTGAAAATCACCAAACCAACCATCCACCAAAAAAGAAATCCGAAACAAGGAGGAGGACAGCAACAAGAGGGTTTCATGGATCTTGAAAAGAAATGATTCTAACAGAACAGGGAGATCACGCGAAAAAAGAAAGGAAAAAAGAAGAGGAAAAAGGGACTACCTTTCGATAAGTAGAACCATCTTCTTCGACGACCCAACCGGCTTCAGCGCACAGAGCTTTCAAGACCTCATTGTTGTCGCAGTGCTTGGGGAGCTTGTAGTTCCCCTGAGCTCTGAGGCCCGTGTATATCTTGGCGGCTATGGCTCTCCTCCTCCTCTCCCTCCTCTTGTTGTTCTCCCTCTCCTTCCATGTCGGAAGCCTCCCTGAGGCCCCTCCGGCCATTCTTTGCCCTCTCTCTCTCCCTGCAAACCCACTTCGTGCTTCTCTGTTTCTCTCTCTCTCTCTCTCTCTCTCCAGCAAGCTTCTCTCTCTCTCGCTCCCTCTCCTAAGAAAGTCTGTGTGTGTCTTGGTGGCGTGTGGGGGCGTTTCTTTCTCTCTCTGCTGGTGCTATTCCTCTTTCACGAGGTCGAGGTCCAGGGTTTCTTTGTTTATTTATTTCAGAGTGCCCTGCTTTCTTTAATCTTTCATGTGGCAGAAGGGCGCTGAGATTCTTCCATCTCTCTCTCTCTCCTCCCCTGTTCACACTTTATGGACTTTGCTCTCTTCTTTCACTGCCCCCGTGAGCCTCGGCCCTCCGGTCTTGTGAATTGAACTAATGGTCAATAAAAAGATAAGATAATCCTAAGCATTACTTAAATTTGGATGGTTAAATATTTCAGCTCGTATTATACTTACTGGCTAAATTGTGTGTGAACTCTATCTATCGCGTAGTCATCTATTTTCCACGAGGTCACAAGCTTGATATAAGTCGTGAGCACCTCTGAAACGGCTCTTGATGCGACTCTCAGCCACCACGTACATCACATAAAGAGATTGGCATCCCGCATCTTGGAGGAGCCGCGGTGCACTAATGGGATTGCCGACTTCGGCTCTTTAGATCGCGTGATGTCTCTTTAGTGCTGAAACAGTCTAGAATTTTTAAACAAGTCAGAGCATCTTACACGAGAATCTCACTTGCTTTAGTCATTATTATGCATGAGTTCAAGTTAATCAATTTTAGTAGAGATGTTTTTCACGGATTACTCCAAAACATAGGATCTTTTCAAATGACAAATTTCAGCATAAAGTAGTTTATAGAATGTCCTCCATGTCAAGCTACTTTTATCAATTTCAAACCTACTCCAAAAAAATTACTAGAAAAGTACAAATTAACTACTATAATCTCATGCCACAAATCCTACCAACCATATCTAGAGACGTGATCCTTAAATTGCCATATCCTATTTGGGAATCTCCATGTTACATACCGATCTTTTTTAATCGTGTTATTACTACTTACTCTTTTTGCAAGTTCTAAAATCCCTTTTAAGATGAGCTATGTATTATTGTATTAGAAGATCATACACATTTATGCCATTCCGAATATGATCGCGATAAATCCCGAACACGATCGAGTACCAATCATGTCCCAGAAAAAGAGGTCTTTGGGGCGATCCCATCGATACGACTATCAAAGATCCAATTGCAAGAAATATCTTATTAATCTCTTAACCTCTATATGAATGGTATGGATTTTGACGTTACGAAGAAGTGACTATAATTAGGGGCGTGCAAAAAACCCAGGACCGCCCGGGACCGAATTGGAACCGGTGGTTCCCAAGGGGACCGATCCGGTTCCCGGTTCCGATTTTTTGGAACCGGTGGGTATCGGTCCGATTCCCAGTTCCTGGTGTGGAATCGCCCACCCGGACTGGACCGGTAATATAATAATAATATATTTATTTTTTAAAATTTTAATTAAAAAATCTGACCCAAAAAAAAGAAAAAAGAAAAAAGAAAAACGTAACTAGACACTCATAACTCTCTGTTCTCTTATCTCTAGACACTCATTTGATGGGTACCCATTTGATTTATGAATGATGTGATTAATAGAACCGATCATAGTATAGGAATTGTATGGAAAGTTATGTTCTTTTTTTTTTTATTCCGTTGATCCGATGTTAGTCTACATATTTTTTTTTATTTGTCCAGGAAAACTTGATGGGACCGGTTCCATGGATCCGCCCGGGAACTGGACCGGACCGGCGGTCCGGTTCCTGGGCAGGTCCATGGAATCGACAGGCGGTCCTCGGTCCTAAAATAAGGATTAACACTGTGCGGGTTGGTCCTAGAGTTAGGGGGTGGACCGGCCCAATTCGAACCATGCTCACCCCTAGCTATAATGCACGAAAACCCACAATGCAAGAGATATTACGATGAGAAATGAAATGAGAAAACATAGGGTTGTAAAGTATGGGGAAATCCGAGCATATGATATGGAGGGGGGATTGGTGCCACGCGAGGCACTCGGACCAGTCAAAGGGAAGCTCTTCCAAACGAACGTGGCTGCTTTATATAACCCCCCCACCCCCCCCAAAAAAAAAAAAAGAAAAAACACTACGATTTTGCTCGAATCGGGGACCCCCCGAGGCATGGGCGCGTCCATTATTGACAAAACTTTTTTTGGATGATTCGAAAGCATAAGGAAAAAAAAAAACCCACCTAAAATAAAAATGAGAATTCCATTATAAATTGGAGGGTTCTCTTCTCTTGTTATTTTCTATACCCCGCACCACCTGTCATTATGCTACCGATTTATTCGCACGTCTCTATATCGTTGTGCCAAAGTCATAACCGTGTTTTGCGATCCGACATTGCAACTTGAACCGTACCGCGCGCTCGAAAACCGCGACATTCCAAAGCCGCCGCGGGCGACTCGCGACTCTGGAAGCGCTACGGCTTTAGCCACGGGAGCGTTCGCCGGCCGCACGCGGCGATTCCGTCCGGGCTCGCGCGCGCGCGGGGGAGACTTCCTCGGTTAAATTCGAGGCCCCACCGGGGGGAGCGGATCCATCCCGGGCCCGCCACGTGTCCCCCGGGACCCCGACCGACCGGCGTGGATCCCGCGCGGGACCCACGGGGATCCCCCGGGCCGGGGCGCTCCCGGGATCGGGCCCCACGCGGACACGGCCGCCGCGAATCGGACGGTCGAGGAACGGGGACCACGCGCTCCCGCCGTGCCCCGCGACGCACCCGCGCGGGGCCCGCCCCGACCGACGATGCTTTCTGGCGAAGGAAGCAAGGTGCCCCGCCCCGCTCCGGTTATTGGGGGTCGTCTCTTCCTACGTTCGGGCCTTACGCTGATGTTCAGTTTGAACGGTCAGGATGCGGCCAGGCACGGGGGGGGCGGCGGGCCCCACCCGTACTAGCCGCGTGGGCCCCCCCCACCGCATGTCCCGGTCGGCTCCACACGTGCGACCTTTCTTTCTTTCTCTCTTTTTTTTTTTTTCCAGAAGAGGCATCATCCAAATTTATTTCATTTTTTTTTTTACTTTTTCCGATTTTCCGGTGCTCGTCGGACATGCGGTTGCCCAAATTTTTTCTTTCTCCCTCGATCACGATAAATTAATTCCACGTCCAAGAGGATTTTCTAATTCGATTTTTCTATCGCGTGTAGGAAATTGTTAATAAAATTATCGCGGTCGGCATTGGCCGGCACGAAAAGGATAATGACTAATGGACAACGTGCATCGGGCTGCGCCATGCCTAGAAATTCGAGCAAAATGAGGATTATTCAAGTCCCAAATTTTTTGGCAGAAAGTTTTCTAGTCCCATTTTTTTCTGATGATAGTAATAATAATAATAACTTAAAGCACATTTTAAAGGAATATATAATTTATTTCGAGCGGCATAGATACAAAATTAATACTTTGGCCGTTTCGATAAGTGGGACATAACATGTGAATGTGGTCCCCACCAACCCCTTCGCTTTTGCACGGTGATTGGTTGGTTCGATGGCTGCGCCTGTTGAGGAAATTGCACGGCATCGCTCGCTCGGTCTCTTCTTGCTTTTCCGATGGGACGACATGTTGTTGGACTTTATCTTACTAAGCAAAACCCAAATTTGATGTATCTATATCCGATGTTATGTAAATGAAAATGTTACCGAATTTTATTTTTAAATGGCCCACCGATAGTGCTAGCTAACGATAACTGGTATATTATTTTCGTGATGAGTCAAGTCGTTGGTGCAAAACTCGGGTTATTTGTGCAATCATCCTTGGATTCAAAATTGCTCGTTCCTATGAAAACCGACGAACAACATTAGACTTACAAACAATTAAGAGGTACACACTTTGCCAATGTGGAAAGCTACGAACTGAGGGGAAAGAGTTAAAATGTGCGAAAATTGCAGACTATGGGTGCGTTCGTTTTGCGAAAAATGAGTGATTAAAACAATCGCTTATATTGTTTATAAAAATAAATATAAAAAAAGATTAATCACTCACGAAAATAGTTAGGCATAAATTATTATCCCCGATGAAAACTTTTTCCATTGACTAATTTATCTGAACGGTATAAGTAATTATTTTTCGGAAAATATTTTCCAAATCGCTCATTTTCCGCGAAACGAGCGCACTCTATGTATCATTGTATAGAAATAGCTTATCCCCGAAAGATTGGAAGTTAATTACCCCCTTGAAAAATTACAAAATCGCATAAAGAAATTACTATTTGCTAACAGGTACATGCTTGGTCATCGTGCGAAAATGTGAAGTTAAACAGTTCCCCCGCCAAACTTTTGCTGGCGTTACCATTTGGCAAGGCAGTACAAGGTTGACCCATACCGAAAATCCTCACCTAACTCGATTGAAACTAGACCTGCAAAAGGGATTGATTTTCAGCTTCCATCCCAAATGCATGGACTAGTTTGTTCATTTTCCATAGCATAAGGACTGCTAGCTTAAAAATCCGAAGTACGCAAGAATGTCACAACAATGCTCGGAATATTGTCCAGCGAGTCATAAATCTATTGTATGGATGCCACTTTAATTCTAAATTTTTCAATTCTGTCAATTTAGTCATCTGCTTTCGCGTGAATTTCTAATGTAGCCCTTCCGATCAATTTTCGTCGAAAATCGCTGGCATAACGGTGTGCCACATAGGATTGCCGGCAATGACCAGATCACCGCGCTAGCGATGACCAGATCACCACGCTAGCGATTTTCAAGAGAAAATTGGCCGAGATGATTACATCGAAATTTCGTGCAAAATTTTAGGACTGAATTGGCATCCGTACAGTAGGCTTAAGACTAATTGGGTAATTTTCCCTCGATATTATGCCGTAGAAAGAAAATTTGCAAGGTGAGCCCAAAGAAATGATCGATCATAGCATACCCTTGTTCCTACCTAGCAAAAGGATATGCTCTCTCTCTCTCTTCTTTTGCTTTCTTGCAATCAATGTGGGCACCTCGATCTTGCTATATAGCTTCTAGCAAATTGCCCCGGGCATGTCGTCCGATGTCCAGCCTTTTGATTCAGCAATAATATATATATATATCGCGTCGCTTCCGAACATGACCGATCATGCTGTTGATGTTGTTGTCAATCATGAGAAGACAGCAATTAGCCCACATTAGCTGTGCGTGTTGGGAGAAAACATGGAAAGACAATGCATGTGCAATGTGAAACGCCAAGTCCTCAAGTTTTTGTTATTGCGGTGGCCCATGATCGTGCTCGACGCACGCATGCCATGCGTCCAGCTCAAAGATGGAAAGGGACGCGAAAACTAGCTGGCCAAGCCAGAGCGGCAATGCTGAATTTTTATTCTAAAAGGATTAATGATTTGACATGCTAATAAAATAAATAAACAAATGCTTCACAAACAGGGGTGACAAACAGTTAGAATTAATTAAATATTAAATCATGCCTTCACTTAATAACTTAAACTTTCAGAACAGTATATGATACCAGAGTTAGAAGTTCTGAGTTCAAATATTTCCGATCCCCATTTACCAACATCTTGAAGGTGCATCAATATTGTAAAAGCGTGTGCTCATTACGATGGTTAGGTCGACTTAGCCTACTCCGCTAGCCAAGCTCCGACAGCCCTAACAAGTGCGGAAACCACTATGTAATGCTTGAGATGCTATAGCTCGTATAGGCGTATATAATGTTCTACTTCTACTTGAACCTTTTAGAGTTGCTGTTGGTTGTTTGTTTGTAAAACAAACAAAATAGTGCCTTTATTCTATTATCCCGCATAAGAAAGTTTTGAGAAGAAGGGCCACTTATATATTTTGTGAGTGTCTTCTTCCTTGTTAAAGTGAAGACAATGGGGTGTGGACTAGATTTCTCAATACCCATGTGTGGGTTCGCGAATAATTGCACGATTATTTGGTGCACTTAGCGCGCTCGCGGATGATAATTAATATTAATCCTCATTTTATTATTTTTATTTATTAAATTTCGAATTTATTATTATAAAATAACGATTTTATCTTATTGAAACAGTGTGACTGTTTGCAATAGAGCTGCAGTTATTTTTTATTAATTAATTTCGAAATTTATTATTTAGCCTAACGGTTATTATGCGTTCTTACAACCTTTGGAAGAATTGTGTTCATTCGGACATAACTACTTCACCTTTGGAAGATTATGTCTTTTGGAACATAACTCCTTCAATATTGAAAAGTTGTATTTGTTCAAAGATTATTTCTCAGAATTTATAAAATTCGGATTAATAAAAATGATTAAATAATGATGATGACGATTAAAAAATATTATTCTTTTATTTTATTATTATTTTATTCCGAATTTTCGTATATCTTTTTTCAACGCGACTTTTGATTTTGTACCAATTCACTATACATATTTTCGATGAAGGGACGTCTTTGTTCAAAATGGTATGATTAGTGAGTCAGTTTTTATATGATTGAATGTTAAGTCTCTTCATTCGGATTTTTAGTCATTTTTTCATTCAGAAAAATAGCAGCCATTCTTTCTAATTGTTTTCCTAGAGAGACCTTGAATATATACCGAAATTGCTATTCGGTATTTTCAATCGAGACTTTGTTGTATCCTCGAAGAAATTTGCAGGTGACCATTAGCAACTTCATGGGACAAATAATTCCTCAAAGAAAGTGACATCGCACCTTAAAGTCTGACTTCGTTGTTTATTCCGTTTGAAGTTGAAGTTTCTTTTCTTTACAATTTGAAGGAGCATATTTTCCAACAGCTGCTTCTACAGACTCCAGCACCTTTCAACATACTATATCGGTCCTTTCTCATGTTACAAATGTTCACACCCTCTGTAGAGATTCATAACAAACAATCGCGCAATTTTTCCACAAAGGAAAGCAATAGAATTCAATGTAACAAAGAGAGAGTTGCTCGCGGGCTTCTTAAATGCCACCATACGACTTCTAAGATTTTCAACCTTCAAAATAGCTGTTAGAAGCTTTGCCCGGTCAAGAAGTTATGAGTCCGACCTTTTTTTACCATCAAAACGTCCTCCCAAAATAGAACACTTTGCTTCTCTATTCGGCACGTCATCGCTTATGCATATTCTAAAAACGACAAAACAAGTTTGATTTACTATGGTTTGCTTTTAGGGGATTCCAACAGTAACAACAAATGTAAAACATCAATCTAAGTCCAATTCAAATTGATCAAGAGCCGGGTATTTTGCCACCGGGATCGTAGAGGCTCGTATGTAGCACAACTCATTTCGTCTGTAGCATGTGTTGCTTTCCAAAAACGGTCCCTTCTAGGCCTTCCATGAAATCTCATTTTACAGTCTACTCACCTTCTGGAAGATGGTTCCTCCAAGCAATTTGACATTCTTATATTCTTTAGATCGTCCGCCTTCTATCGGTCCATCCAAGTCTTGACGAACCATTATTCTACAGTTTGTTCTCCCTGTACAAAGATCCTTCCAAACTTAGACCAAATTCCTGTCAAATGGCTTGTTCCCCTTCTCTAGAGCCAAAGCCTTTTCACGTTCTTTGACGTCCTGTTGTTACTATTTGCATATGGCTTGTGTATATAGAAGTTGTTCGTTTCGCACACTCAAATATGCATATAAATAATTTTTGATTATTTTTTCGGTTTCAAAATATCATAAGAGATTTTCTTAACGGATGTTTCTAATAAAGGAAATCCATTAAAAAAAATCAACATAAAACCCTTGTGCTGCATGTCAGATTGGAATGATGGTAAGTGCTAGTAAGATTAAACAATGCCTGAACTAATGTGTTGGGGCTCATTAAATATATTTCAAATGTTCGATTTTCTAATTATCATGCCAATGCATCATGAGAGATTTTCCATATATCATACTGGAATCACTAAACTTTAGTGATAACTTTAACGGTAGGAAATTTTTTATTCATTAACGATATCAATTTTTCCTTTCAAGCATTATCCAAAATGTCTGGATAGGGAATATTGCCAATTTTAATTTCCTAATCCTAATTTTGTGTATTATTGAACTAGATAACAAGGTCCACGATGACGGCTACATGTAATTAGAGAAAGGCAAATGTTCATCAATGCGAGAACTTCTCGCACATGCGAAATCGCTCATACATCTAAATCTAAGTTGCTATAACTCTTGAAATGGGATTAAACGGTCCGACTCTAATTATTACTACATTCGGAACAAATCATATTATAACTTAAATATATTGGATTGAGAAAAACAAAAAGAGAAGTGAAATGTAATGTAATGAAATTAACATAGATGATTTTTTTAAAGTCACTTTAATTAGTCGTAATTAATTTTGATATGGTTATGTTTTAAACTAAGAAACCGAGGTCTCATTATGTATTAAGCATTACTGGCGATACAAAGTTAGCAATCTTTCTAATACGAGCGTCATTCGATATACCATCTCACAAGAAGTTATCATATGATCAAGATCGTGAGGACCGATATCGTATCAATCATTATTAACGTGAGTATTGTTGTAGGGTTCGTGTGATCCACGGTAGAAATTGATTTAATACGCATGATTTGTTTAATAAATCGTGCAAAATAGTTTTTTTCATCTTCTCATGAGACTAGTCTCGCGCACGTGCGCACGTGCGCATAGAGAGAGAGAGAGAGAGAGAGAGAGAGGTGGTCTTATTCTCTAGTTTAGGGACCGCGGTAAGGCCCAGCTCGATGGACGTGCAGATACGCATCGTATCTTCAGCATTTAGGCTCCGTTCGTTTGGGAAAAATATTCTCCCGGAAAATATTTTCCGGGTTTTCCGGTGTTCGGGGGCGGAAAATGTTTTCCGTAGGAAAATATTTTCCTTCTCCCCTTACAAAATAGCCTAAGTTTCTGGAAAATGATTTCCACTTCTTCAAAAATGGAAATCATTTTCCGGAACTTCTTCTTCTTCTTCTTCACTAAGGTGGCCGCCCACCACCTCCGCCGCCGCCGCCGCCGCCGCCGCCGCCGCCGCCGCCGTCGCCGCCGCCGCCGCCGGCCGCCGCCGCCGCCGCCGCCGCCGCCGCCGCCGCCGCCGCCGCCGGTCGCCCGCCGCCGCCGCCGCCGCCGCCGCCGCTGGTCGCCCGCCGTCGCCGCCGCCGTCGCCGCCGCCGCCGCCGTCGCCGCCGCCGCCGCCGCCGCCGCCGCCGCCGCCGCCGTCGCCGCCGCCGCCGCCGTCGCCGCCGCCGCCGCCGCCGCCGCCGCCGGTCGCCCGCCGCCGCCGCCGCCGCCGCCGCCGGTCGCCCGCCGCCGCCGCCGCCGCCGCCGGTCGCCCGCCGTCGCCGCCACAGCCGCCGCCGCCGCCGCCGCCGCCGCCGCCGCCGATCACCGGCGAAATATATTTTCCGAAACTTTTTCATATTGATCGTCGAACACTGGAAAATTATGTTCCGGGAAAACATTTTCCAGGAAAATGACTTCCGGAAAAATATTTTCCAAAAGGAGAATATTTTTCTCCAAACGAACGTAGCCTTAATGTTAGTGCGGATTGATTTCATGGGTAAGAGACAGCACGTGGGGGTTTAAATGACACGATAGATCAAAACATCGACCAAATAACACGATAAATTTAAACTAAATTTCATAATTTTAAGAGTTAATATCAAGAAAAACTTCAAATTGATATACCTATGATAAATTTATGTTAAACTATTTTTTTATCATAAAAAATCTTAAACTGGTATATTTGTGATAATTTTATCTCGAATTATTTTTTTAACCACTAAAAATCCCATATTAGTATACCCGTGATAATTTTATCCCGAACTAATTTTTTAATAATAAAAAATCCCAAACTGATACATTTGTAACAAATCTACTCTCCATTAATTTTCGTTAAATTTTATTGTCAAATTGATAAGTTTAATGACACGTGATAGTTGACAGGTGTACCGATTTGGGGTTTTACCCCTCTGTTTGTCACAAGTATACCAAGCTGTGATTTTTCATGATATTAATCCAATTTAACGACCACTAACGGAAGGTAAATTTGTTACAAATATACCAGTATAGGGTTTTTAGTGGTAAAAAATTTAGCTCGAGATAAAATTATCATAGATATACAATTTTGGGATTTTTGATGGTAAAAAAATAGTTCGAGGTAAATTTATCACAAATATACTAGTTTGGAGTTTTTTGTGATCAAAAAAATAGTTCGGTGTAAAATTATTACAAGTATACCAGTTTGAGGTTTTTTATGATCTTAACCCTTTAAAAGATCGACTAAATTTTACCACCCACCTGGGTGGCGCTGCTGGAGCGCGCACTCTTCCTCTCGCAAAAGGTTGAGTGTTCGAATCCCGGGCGCCGCAGGGTGACTTAACCGGTGGCACGTGTGTGGTGGCTAGCACGTGTCGCCCCCAGGGTTTACTTCCCGACTGTCGGCCGTGCGGGGGTTCCCTGGGTTACCAAAAAAAAAAAAAGATCGACTGAATAACGTGATAGATTTTTTTCTGGTGTTTAAATGAATCTCCCAACTTAAATAATCGTTCGCTATTTGCCACATCATTCGATAAATCCATCCAATACACGAGCCTTGATATTTCAAACATTACTCAGTTATCAATTCCCCATCCGTCGTCCCTTTCTTTCGCCAAATGGTCCCCGATGTCCTCTTCCCAAAATCTCGGTTTACATTCATTGCCTCACCACGCTTCAATCACTGATCGGGACGGCAGCGAAAAGGTAAAAAGAAAAGCTGAGAACCCTTTTTTCCTATCATCACGGGTCAAGCTCGAGACATAATTTAACAGGTGGAATCGACATTTCACAAATCACCCGTCAAAACTCTGTCGAATGCGCTTGCGTAATAAACCCCTTTCTTTTCCAGAAGAAATTGGACCACTCGGTCGCTTTCCCTTTTTTCTTTTCTGCCCACTTGGGTCCAAAGGTGCGTTTTCCCCTAAACTTTGACAATCTCCCAATAAATTAATCACCCAAGTCGGGAATTGATTAGCTTGCGAACCACTCAAAGAACTATTGCAAGTTTTGCAACTACAATTTGACCAAATTCGGACAATTTGTGGTCCTGTCACATGCCATGGGCTCGCAGCAATCTTTCCCGTGTGGGTGGGGATGGGGACGGATCGTGGATGCGTCCGCATTGAAGAAGAAGGGGTCCATCATCGACCCTTGCTTTCTCGGCAAGCCATCGCGTGCGAATCCGACAAGGACCGGTCGCCCTACGCCTCACGTGGGCACGACTTTATACGATGGGGGAAAGATCCAAATCCAGGTCGGGAATGACATATCCAATGACGATTTCGCAGGATAATAATGAATTTTTTATTTTGCGCTCGTGTACCCATTTTTTTTTTTGTAATTATAATGTCCATTTGATTTTTTTTTTCCACAAAATTTGCTACTTTTGCTGTGGGTCGAGCACAAGTCGCGTGTGTGTACAGTCGCGCTCGGCTCTCGTGATTGTCATTGGGTTCGAATCCCCAACGTGGAAGTGACAAATCAATGGATCGGGTTGTGGTTTTGGGGGAGTTCAGCTCTTCCGTGACAACTTACAAAAAGGAAAAAAAACAAAGAAGCTCGGATGGATCGGTCCCATACTCCATCCAACGAGAGGCGGGGAAGCTCCGATGAGATGCAGCTCCTGGCATGCTTCTAATATGGTGGAGGAGGCAGCAACAAGCCGTACCACGCATGAATAGGGTTTGCCCTGATGCGATTCGACACTAACGAGAATATCGGTTCTTTAAGTGGAGAGATTCGTGACATCTCAAGCCTCATATCTGTTGGGAGAGGCCTAGTTGAGTGATTCATAAGTTCATCCACCCAAATGATCACCACATCGTGTAATTATTCAGATTATATATGGAACAGACCGGGTGAGTAGGTCCAAAGGATGCGCTAATCATAACTTATGGCATCGATTGTTTGGTGATTCTGCAAACTTTTCGATTATTTGGTCGTTGATTCTTAATCTACTCTCACATCAGCCATATGTTCTTATGCTAGCTACTAGTTTTTCGTTCGATTCATCACTTTTCACATCATAGCTAATGTTAACAAAATTATCAACCCGCATCTAAAGGGTCTTGGTTTCAATTAAGTTCCGTTAGCTACTTCTCTTGAGAACTCAAACTTCCCGTCTTAGACCCAAATGAATCCCAAGCAAGGTGTCATGGGCATTCTCCAGAAATGGGCTTGGGCCTGTTAGGCCCATTGACTTGAGCCCACATCGTGGCCCAAGATCACCTTCCACTAATTTTCTTTCTTTCTTTTTCTTTCCTTTATTTCTTTATTTTTGCACGTGATTAGCTGAAATTTTTTTTTATGTCCTCGAGAAACCCCATTTGTCCCACATCTCATGATTTGTCTAATTTTTTTGGCTTTATTTTTTTATAGCCCAGATTCTTTGGTCCTGACAAAAATTTAGCAAGTGGGGAGCTTAATTATTGACTTAATTACGCGATTATTAAGGAACCGGTCGGTCCGTCCTCGTGTGAACAAAGCCAACGTGAGAAGCCAGACCTACCCACGTTCAAAAACAGTGCAATTTTGTTTTTTGATTTTTAATTTTTTTTGTTCTCCCCAGAATAATTCAGCCAGTGGGGGCGGCATGGCAGTCTTAGTAATAATAATAATTATTTTTATCATTAATATATTAATTAATTTAAAAGATATGTCCAGATTTGTGAAGGAGCAGCGAAAATATCTAGATCTTTTCAGCATTTTAAAATCACATCACCCATGCGCTCCAGCCCGAAGAATAGTACAAAATTCAACGTGACCCTAAGGTCAAGATTGGCCCTATTGAGAATTTTATTGGATCATTAGTCACCCACGCCATCTTATCATCGTACCCATCGATGTTGACTAAAACCATGATATTATCCTCTCTTTTTAAGTTTCTTCCCCGGCTAATGTAGCTAGTTAATCATCGATGGACTGTTTTCAGGAGGCGAAAATTAAATGAATTGCGCGTTGAGTTTAGGCGGGCCCAATCTTTTTCGACTAATCTTAAAAATTCGATTGCCGATGGCATTCCTTCTTCAAAATCCTACACTCGATCAACAGCTTATCGAGGGGGTTGCTCATTCCACTGTTAAATCGTTTTATGTTTATCTCTTTTTTTGGACCTTAGGAGTGGACCCTAAGCAAGAAGAATAAAAATTATAGCCTAAGATGTCCACCACGTTCTTACTCAGTTTCTCAAAGGACAGCTCATATCATGCTTTGTTGCTACGACACCTTCGCAGTTTTTTACTATGTTAAGCTTATCACGTTCCACCATTTTCGTTTTTTTATGCTCATTCCCCAATATATATATATATATTGGCCGGGAGGTCCTTTTTATCAAAGTTTCATTTATGATTAAAGATATTTTAGGGTTTTCGGGCATTGATGTGAATCCTCGAGCTATCCCCAATTTTAGAGATCGCGATCCTTCAAATAAAATGTGTGAATCAAAATCCGCAACATTTCCAATTTTATACTCGGAATAGAACTTGCTTAAAATGGGAAGAAATTATTGATGGCAATACGAAATAACAGAGAATGGCACTGATATATATGATAAAAGAAAGATATTACAATACTCAAAATCCTATTAAGATGGTTTTTGTGGGATAGAAGAAATCTAATATTTTAAATAGTGAAACCCGCAATTAAGATTATTTGAGAAGGAAAAAAATGACTAAAATCCCTAAAAAGCATAAGGTCGTCTTTACTTTATATGACAATACAGACAATTAGGGAAAAGTATCAAAAAAATCCTAAACTTTTTGTATTGGTACCGATTGAGTCCTAAACTTTTTTTTGTGCTAATTGAGTCTTAAACTTTTTATCTTTGTGTTAATTCAGTTCTTCTGGCTAATTTTGGCTGGATTTTTGCTAACGTGGATGCCGGGAGCCGACACTGACGAGTATAACTTTTAATGATAATTTTAATTTTTTTGAATTTTTAATTTTTTTCCCTCCCCTCCCTCTTCCTCTAGTTGGTCGCTGAACTGGTGACCAGCCAGAGGCCAAAGGCCAGCGAGGCTCGCCCGGCCCTTGCCAGAGGTTGCGAGGTCGCGGCCTTTGATGAGGGCTAGAGCTTCGTCAGCAGCTAGGCGAGGCACGACCTTGCTGGATCTGGCGAGGTCAAGCCTCGCTCGACCCTTACCAGAGACCTTGAGGTTGCGGCCTTCGCCCTCGCCAGCGGCTAGGCAAGGTCAGGTCTCGCCCATGGCCGGCGGGGTTTGACCCTCGCCAGATCCAGCGAGGGCAAGCCTCACAAGCTCAGCGTGAGGTCGCCCTTACAACCATCCAGCAAGTCTCGCTAGCCTAGTGCAGGGGTTGAGCCCTGCTGGCCATGGGTGAGGCTCAACCTCACCAGATTTGGCGAAGTTGTGCCTCGCTCAGCTATTGGCAGAGGTTGCGAGGTCGTGGCCACCCTCAATAGTGGTCGGCGAGCTCACTGGCCCTGACCTCCAACTGGTCGCCGATCCGAAGGAAAAAGAAATGAAAAGGAAAAATAAAATAAAATAAAATAAAATAAAATAAAAAATATCAAAATGTTATTAAAAGTTATCTATGCCATCGTCAGCAGTATCACGTAAGCCGCCCAGCGTCCACGTTAGCAAAATCCGATCAAAATCAGTCGGAAGGATTGAATTGACACAAAGACAAAAGATTTAAGACTGAATTGATAAAAAAAAAAAGGTTTGACTAAATTGACAGTAATGCAAGAGGTTTAGGACTTTTCTGATACTTTTCCCTAAACAGTTAAATGATACGCCGTGGTGAGGTTTCATGCCTATTCCATTTTAACTTTTTGCTTAATCTAAGTTTTGTAATTCACGCTCTTCAATTTTTCTAATCCGAAACTCCTGAAACTTTCATAGGATTCGAAAATTGATATGTAGATTTATGTATAATTTCTTCATAATTTTCTGAAATTCAAATTATATGTTAAAGTTTTACTTTTGGTTCGTATTTAGGGCCGAACAACCATGTCTTCCTCGTACTTCGGAGATAACCCCAAGATACGGGACATTTCTGAAGAACCTCGTAGCCATTGAGAGAAAAAAGAAGGAAAAACTACGACGACTTTGTCCCAATCCCAACATCCCGAACGGCCAACCCCCATTTGACCCGTCTTCATCATCTCCACAGTTTATTGAGAGTCTTCTTCTTGATTTTGTCACCTCTGGATTCATGTTCAACCCACGAATGAAATGATATCTCCGTTTGAACGTTCATCCTGGCCAAGAATAACCATATCGAGAATCCCAGGATGATCGAGGTTTCGAGCTTCGTCGAAGAAGCCGGCGAGTTTCCCGGTTCCTTGAGAGGTTCCAGGATTTGGGTTCTTTGATGGGACGACAGAACCACAAGTTTCGCTCTGATCGTGGATCCAAACATCTCTTGCCTAGGTTCCTGCAAGATATGAAGTAAGCCTCTCTTGACTCTTCTCTCTTTTCTTTTCTTTCTTGAAAAAAATTCTGCTGCAATTCGTTTCTTTCGTTCTTTTACGCACAGTACTGTTTCATTCGGCGTAGATGAATGGGGAATAAAAGTTTCAGCTTGCCGCAGTCAACTTCATGTAACTTCGAGACCTTGATAGTTTAGGTTCAAGTTCATGTTGGTATTAAGTAATTGGACAAATTGAAGAGAGATGGGTCATGGAGGTTGACTTGACCAGAAGGACCCCGTGAGTTCTGGTTGAGGTGTTTTAATGAGAGTGTGTTGGTTTGCATTTTTAGCTCAGTGTGATGTGTTAGTGTTAGGAGGATTCACAGCTGAAGAAAAAGTGATAAAGTAACGAGGAACGAGTGATGAAAGTGCGCTCCCAGAGCCTCACAGGTTCTTCCCCATTACTCTTCCAACGAACACTTTTCAAGCGAAGCAGCAGGACACTTTATTATGAGAAGATTGCCAATATCTTGTTTTGTTTAATTGGATCCTGCTTCGTGGAACCATATCTTTGGTCCAGTATAAGTAGCTGATTTTTCGCCGTCAAGAGAATGTTTGGTTACTGGTAGCCCCAGGAGCATCTGTCTGATCAGAAAACGACATGGATCGAAGTTGATTACGTGCTACATAGTCTACCGTTGTGCCAGGAACCACCCTAGCAGGGGTGCGCAATGCGCAGTTTCTTTCTGTAATAAATAACTTGCAATGGAAGACAGATCAGAAGCTAATGCAAACTTCCCATATTAAGAATTAGCTACACTCAATAGAATTACTTAAGCTACGTGTGTGTGGAATTATCCGTTAAGTGCGGAATGTAGTTCCTCTACTTATTCGATCAAGGATGGCTTCTTCGCTTGTGTCTGGCAGTGATCATGGAATGTTTAAGGTTGATGCCTTGGTCATTAATGCAGATTTTTCTAACAATGCATTCATTCAGATTGAGTGAAAATTTGCTGCCTTGCTAATTGTGCTGAACGATCATGTCAACCTGGTGATTCCTCTTTTTGGCCTTCCTGAGTTCAACTTCACAGCTTAAATGTCTTAGTTTTTTTTACAGTTACGCCGGTTTGGTTAGTCTGAGGGGCCCTACAATGTCTACATAGTGATCAGCTAAAAATTTTTTTAGAAGCAACAGCCTTTTTGCAGTTATTCCAAGGACTATGTTTCATGTATTCTCACATAATATGAACCATAAGCATTGTGCCAATGCCATGCTTGGCAAACAATTTCCCAATTTATTGACTCGAATTTTCCCATTGATTCAACATCTTCCTCTAATATTAATCTGCAATATTGTTTGTGCTACAATCCTTGTGGAACAGGACAAGAAGGATCTTTGGCTTCTCCATTTCCCTCATTCTCATCAACATGGCCTCAATAATGGAGCGAGCCGATGAAAATCTGCTCCCATCAGTCTACAAAGAAGTCAGTGAATCCTTCAACATTGGGCCGGCTGATCTTGGTTACCTCACATTCATAAGGAACTTCGTGCAAGGGATAGCTTCACCTTTGGCAGGTATACTAGCAATCAATTATGACCGGCCCACGGTTCTAACAATCGGCACTCTGTGTTGGGCACTATCGACTGCCGCAGTAGGCGTGAGTGAGCATTTCACACAAGTCGCATTCTGGAGGGCAGTTAACGGGCTTGGGCTAGCAATCGTGATACCAGCTCTCCAATCTTTCATAGCAGATAGCTACACGGATGGTGTGAGGGGCGCAGGTTTCGGATTCCTGAGTCTTATCGGTTCATTTGGCGGTGTTGGAGGCGGAGTTCTCGCAACAGTTATGGCTGGTCAGGATTACTGGGGTATACCAGGATGGAGATGCGCCTTTATTTTGATGGCGACCCTTAGTTCGCTTATCGGGTTTCTTGTTTTCATGTTCGTTGATGATCCAAGGAGAGTGAACAACTTTGCCCCTGATTCCAGCAGGAGCCTATATGGGTACTATTTGTTCTGTGGTAACTCTTATGAGGTCATAGTTTTGTTTCCTGGGATAGCGGACCATATTTACACCATTCGACATTGATTGTCAATGGTAATATCTTCTTGTTTATCAGCATTATGTTTTCTCTGCAGAGGTGACTTAACAGGGAAGGAATCAGATGTGAAATCGGTTTGGATGGAGACCTGGGCTGCCATGAAATCTGTAATAAAAGTACGGACCTTTCAGATAATTGTATTGCAGGGAGTCATCGGGATGTTGCCGTGGACAGCAATGGTTTTCTTCACCATGTGGTTCGAACTGATTGGTGAGTTCTCGATTCGGCATTTTCACCGTGCCTTTTTAGAATCAAGAATTGAAGTCTTTCTTCAAGCGGAGAGTCTTAGATGTGAGGAAATCAGTGCTTGGTGAAAAGAATAATAACTTTCGCTCATCTCAATGCGGCTTAAGTGGTGCCATCTTTAGTAGGACCTGCAACAAATTAGTATTGCTAGTAAATCTATGTAGCAGAAGTTCAGGACTATAGTGAAGCGGAAACAGACTTTGATTCGCATGTCCTCTGCATTATATCCGGTTGTTTTTTGGATATACCTAATCAACCGAGTATTTTCCATCTATATTAAATGTTTGTTCTCAGATCTTATGTGGGGTGTCCTTCAATAGTTCAATCATTTTGCTTTGCAGGTTTCAATCACAATAGCACAGCAGCGCTGCTCAGTCTATTCGCTGTGGGGTGTGCTGTCGGGTCGCTACTTGGTGGTGTCATAGCTGATCGGCTGTCAGTTATATTCCCTAATTCGGGTCGCGTCATATGTGCACAGTTCAGTTCCTTCATGGGAATCCCCTTCTCCCTGTTCCTGCTCAGAGTGATTCCGCAAAACACTGACAGCTGGTTCAGCTTCGCCGTCACCTTACTCCTGATGGGCTTAACCATCAGCTGGTGTCTCACGGCGGCCAATGCCCCCATGTTTGCCGAGGTGGTTCCCGCCAAACACCGAACCATGATCTATGCATTTGACCGGGCCTTTGAAGTTTCATTCTCCTCCTTTGCTGCCCCGCTGGTTGGGATTATGTCAGAGAAGATATATGGCTATGATGCGAAGTCCATCGATCCAATCAGGGGTTCCGCGAGGGAGGCTTTTGCCTTGTCGAAGGGGCTCCTGTCGATGATGGCTGTACCATTCGGTCTCTGTTGCTTGCTCTACACTCCCTTACATGTGGCCTTTGGGCGTGACCGCGACAATGCCAGGATTGCCAATTCAAAAGAGGAAGAGATGATGTGAAACAGAGTCAGGAAACTAGCATGGCATAATCTTCAGTACAATCGGTTGAGGTGAGGTTCTCAGGTGGACACATGGGAAGCCTGGAACTTATGGCAATGGAGCGATAGTGTGGAACAAGATTCACAATTGGTTTTAGCCTTTCGGGAGGAATACACCATGTTTGTGGTCTGTAAATCTTGAGCATTGCAAATGTTTTACCGGAAAACTGTACTTTGACGTTTTCACTGCTGAGAAACACTGGAGAAAGACACTTCGGTACATGATAGTTCCAAACAGTCTTTTGAATCTTCTTTTTCTCGGCCTCAGAACGACCATCCTTCAATGGATTTGAGCTTGTAAATCAGTTGCCTGATATGCTCCTCATTAGATTCCAGAACGTAGAACTTTGTGGTCAAATCAAGCTATCAGGTAACCCATCGAAAATGAAGGATGAAGATGTATGAACTGAACATGTTTTCTTGACTGCTTCGGAGTGAACCCTCGTCCTGCACTGAACATCATCTGAACTTTCGGGGTATCACGTTTTCTACATCTATGTAACTTTCCATGAACGCGTAGTAAATGTCAGAAGACCATAAACGATTTGCTTTTTCCTTTCTTTTTTGCGACAATCTCAGGAGAAAATACAAAATATGAGCTTTACTGCAGCTGCATCGGGACAACTCAACAGCTCATACGGGTCCTCCTAGCTCGCTTGCGGAGAGTTTTTTTGAAGCCAGCGGAGAGGCAATAATGTCCAGCTCCATAAAAGTGCTAGTTATGCATTTGGACATCAGTGGATTAATTAGAAAGTACATTTGTTCATACCATGTTAGGATTATTGTACACCTGCCGATTTAGAGAGAGAGAGAGAGAGAGAGAGAGAGAGAGAGAGAGAGAGAGAGAGAGAGAGGTTAGGCATTTTTCTTACAGCATAATGCATACTATGTGCACCATTCCAACAGCATGACCGATATTTGGACCAAGGGTCACGTAAGCTACAGAAATCTAACCTCGAAGATTCACTTGTTTGTTCAGACACATATCTGCCCCAATTCTTCTCAGCAAGGTGGATTAACATATGATTTATATGGCAAGACAGGCATTTCAGACACTGATACAATAGTTTTGCAGTTAACGCGGGCGAATATCTCACAGAAGCTATATACACCTCGGGAAAAAAGTTTGACCCACGTAGCCACCCGCCATAGCCCTCCTCACATTAGTCTCGAAAAGCCTTGGGTTGTCCCTCAACACGGCAGCAGCATCGTGATTGAGGGGATCCTCAGAATTTGGTTCCTACATTTAATTAAAACAAACAAAAACAGTGAAAAAGACAAACATCGAGTATCTTGAGGCAAGAACCCAGACTCCATGCTCACGAGAAGAATTAATACTGTGAAAAGGTGATACAATCCATAGATGACGGTGTTTATATTCAGCACGGGCTTCCAGTCTTCGCGCAAGATGTTGAGGCAAACATTTCCTTCCAAGTCAATATTCGGATGGTAGACCTAAAAGATAGATTTGCAAGTACCAACTGAGTTAACAAAATATCCTATACAAACATTGATGTAAAAAAATTGCACGAAATAACACATCAAGCTGCACTACCTTGGTTTTACACTTCACTTTCGGTGCCTCATGTGGGTAGATTGGAGAAACTTGAAAAGTGAACACAAAGTTGCCACCTCTGTACAAACCAAATAGAAGAAAGTTAAGAGAACAGTTCATAGTTCTTCATTAGAAGATCCACAAAATGCAATTGCAGAAACCAGCAAAAAGAACGTCCTCATGAGAAAGAAAAATCCTGCATTTGTTTAGTGAGCATAAGACCGGGAAAAATGCGTGGTCATCTTACGCATAATATCCTTCATCAGGCCGAATTGAGACCTCAAAATTCATCAAGTCATCCTTTCCATTTGGAAATGTTATTGCACATGATTTTGGTAGGTTCAGCTCACTAATATCTGCAAGAACAAACCATAATCAAACGAGATACTTCTGGAGCAGATAAAAGGAAATGACAGCTAAATATACCATATGATATCGATTAATGAGCTAATCAGTAAAACGCCAATAAACTGATCAAGAAATCAAAGAAAATATCATAGAAAAGAAAGAACTGTCATTAGTAGTCAGCACCAATCTATGCCACTTGGTCTTTTCAAAATAGATCCTTGAAACAAGATGGGAGGGCTTTGTTTGACTAGTTTGTACTAACAGCTTCCAATCTTTGTTCACAGTTCAGTGTGCACTCAGCAACTAGTACTGCCATGGACCAAGGTTCACTTTCACCCAAAGAAAAACAAAATAGCAGATCCCTTGGTTCCGCCGATCATATATACAACCTATTGGTAAAACATGTTCCCTGTGCACGATTAGGAACTAGTTCTGCCATGGCCCAAGGTCCACTTTCGCCCAAAGAAAAAAAATAGTAGATGTCTTGGCAGCGTCAATAAGATATCAAACCTATTGGTCAAACAACAGCTCCTGTTGTAATGATAAGATGCTCTCTGCAATGTGTTCAGCTTACACAACATAATCTATGCCCTTATAGGAATTTTCAAATGCTCATACACAAAATAACAGCTTCTTTCAGCATACACTATATAGTCCATATCCAAACCCCAACAACAGAGAGAGAGAGCGAGAGAGAGAGAGAGAGAGAGAGAGATGTGGGATGAAAGCAAATGGCATTTAAAGGATCACAGAAAAACTAAGCTAGTCTTTTTCTGTATTAAGTCACAGTAGAGCATTGTGCCTATACATTAGCAGGTTCCTTTTCTCGAGATCAATAGAAGGGAAAATATCAACTTTGGGCCATCATGAATTACACATGGATAAAAGAAGATGCTTTAATCAGAGAGATATCACACATCATAGATGCAATCTGTAGGGAAGACACACAACTTAAGAACGACATAAGATGGCGAAGCACAACAAAACAGCATAGACTACTATCAACAGTGGATTCATAAGGAATACTGCTCTTATTGGAGAGGACCATCTTATGCCCGTCACCATCTACTGTTCATCCTCCATGGAAATATTTCCTCTTTAAGTATCATCCCTAAAGTTAATTCACAGAAAATCAAAGACAACTCCACATAAACACAAGTTTCAAATTAAGCTTCTGAGAGAAATTATAAGTCCAGTGCCATGGTATCCATTATTTACGTATCGGTGAGACAGTGATAAAGTAAAAAACCCATCAATGTTATTTCCACTTAGCGTACTATTCAAATAACTTCTACCATAAGCTCAACGAAATACTTTTAATGATATGTGTCTATGCAAGCTAAATCATTCCATTGATGCTGCGTAAATAAGGAGAGCGGCTACGTATAACAGGACAATTATATCGAACCTTCAGCCAAATCTATACTTTGACCAGCCTTACAATGTCACAGTATTCTTGAGCACCTACATAGTTTTTAAATCCAAAGTACAAAGCAAATTCACATCTAGTTTATGTTCTTCCCTCTTGAAACCATTCGCATCACATCAACTCCATCGTGCCCATAAAAAGTTGCTCCTAAAAGCAATTTTTAACAAAAATAATTTAATGCAACTTCGTAAACTTAGGTGAAACCTTTGTGAAGGCGCAACTCCCCAGCACTTTGCTTCTTTACAGGTCCCCTTCCATTTGCATTTTCAGCATTTTCTCTCTGCTTTTCCTTTACTTTGAAGAGCTTAATCATAGTTCCTAAAATGTGAAAAGCCACAAATGTTAATCACTGTATCTTATAATATAAATCAAGCATGAGAAGAAAACTAGGACGTACAAACAACCATGATGTTGCCAGTACGTTTGCAAGTTTGCAATTAAGATATCAGAGACAAGTTTCTGGTTCCACGTGTCACAGCTTTAGCCCTCTTGTTATCAAACTGCTATCCCATCAATTATATGAGTATCTTGACTTAATAAGAACTCATATACCCTGATTCTGACTCACACCATCTTGATTGAGAATTCATGAAGAGTACTGGACCATCTGAATGGTCCCAACTCCCTAACATACTCTCAGTAATTATAGGTTTATGCTCCATAGTCTCTAGTCATATTCCTCAGTGACCACCCCTTACCCAGCAAGCATCTAATGGCCAAAACTGGAAATCATCTCATGAAGACAAGCTTTGATATACAAATAAGTATCCTTAAAGAAAATCCATATATAATAAAGAGAGGCACTGCGGTATCCATGGATAAGTTGATACCACATAATTAAGCCCACGGAGGCCTCCACATAGATAAAAGTCAAAATTATCCCAGGCTTTCAAGCTTTTGCAGATGAGAGTTGAAGAAAGCATCAAAGTCTCAGTGCCATCTACGGGTTGAAGAAACTTCCCCAGAAGTTTCTCCCTCCTTAGCAGTAGAAATGATCAAAATTGACCTATACCTCTGATGATAACTTTCTCCATGCTAAGTAGTAAAAAGTATCGAAATTGACCTATACTACTGATGATAATGAGAACACCAATGTGCATGAAAACGAACAAGATAGCTAGCATCAAGAAAAGTGAATACAGGCCATAACTTTAGCACTTGATCAGCAAGTAACATACTCAAATGAGCACGATAATTAACCAAAACCCATTTTTTCAGAGTCAGATTTTAACGAAGCAACAAGCAACCACCGGATAAAGCATCCATTTGGGTCAATTCCAGCAAGAAACCTCGAAACCTCACGACCCAATATCATATCGCAAAAATCAATCCCACCCAATTTCCAGAAACGACCCATGATCACAAGAGGCGGAGAATGATCAACGGTAAATCTCGATCAACTCCAAGACACGAAGAAACAGAAACAAGAAGAGTAATGGGCACAGAAACGACCCGAACCTGCTCAAGAAACAGAGCCGCGGAGAGATGGGACTGAGGCCAAAAAACAAGAAGAACTCTTTCGTCTTATGGTGTTAGTTCTGATCTCCCAAAGGCACAGGGAAAAGCGGAAGCCGATCAGCTTTATGCGGGAGAACAAAGAGCTTTCAGAGAGAGAAGGTAAGGCCGGGACGCACACGGGTTTTTCTTCGCTACGTGAAAACAAGAAACGAAGAGCCAGCTTCTGGATGGATTCTTTCGCTCGAATACGCTGTCTTTTTTCTTTTGGTTTTGGACAACAACGCATGATCCTATCGTACCATGCGCGACGGCTAGCTTCCTCTGTACGCTGATTCGTGTGCGTGTTGGTCGTCGAGGATTGCATTCGCACACGAGATCGGTGGGATTTGTGATTCTAAACTCGCGATTGATTCCTCAAGAATTTCAAGAATCTTTATCGCATGCTCCTTCCGATCCTTGAATCCTTTTTTTGCTTCCCGGATTCTATTGATATTGATCGACCAAAGGCACTTGTTATGTTGTCCCAATTTCAAAAAATCGCTGTCTTTGTCAAAGCGACGTGTTGGTGTTAGTAATATCTAAATACTTCAAGAGCATCTAAGTCGGGTATTCTAATCTATGACATCTTTTTTCATTTTAGTTTATCTATGGAAAAAGTACAATAAAAAGTTACGAGATGTATCGGATTAACGTCAACTCAATACAATGCAATGCTTGATTTTAGTGAATTTCACATAAGACTCGCGTGACTTAACAGTTGTCACGCATGAAGTCACTTGGTGCGCCCAATCATTGCTCTAAGAAAGGTCATTCGCCAACTTTTAGTACTTTATTATTAATTGGATGGGCGGGATGGGTATATATGAAACCATGATAACTTCTTGTGATGCTCCATATGTTCAAGTTACACTACCTATGTGTCCTCTATGGAGATTTCAAGTAAAAGATATGCTTGGTCGATGAGAAATTGTATTATGTATATTTATGTCAGTAAAAGGCGTCGATCAATTATAGTCAATTGAACAGAAAAATATTTTATATATTTGTTACATGGCCGACATGGAGTCATTGAGCATTTGCAGTGTGTATGCGATATGCATCTCGACCAACTTTTAGTTCGAATTTTCAATCTTTTTTCTCATTAATCTGCTTTTTTCCACATGTCATTATCACATTGTATCTGATAAATGGGCCTCATGACAAACCTGAATCGGTAACCCACCCAGCGACAAGGGCCCCAAAGACTAGAGGACAAATTAACCCATGAAACATGAACAGCAGCAACCAACACGTGTGTCCCAATGAATTGTTCAAGTAGATGAGTGACTAGAAATAAGCACACCAAGCGCGGATGATCAGTATCGTGTATGGTGCAACTATGAACGATTGCTGCTGCTAACATGCAATACGATTTTTGAACCTTACACACTGCGTACCACTGAACTCTAACATGAACCCGTGATTTTTCTGTTTACATAATTATAGAAATTCTATACGTCGATAGTACTCATCTCTACATGATTCCTATTAAAGAGATAATAATGTTATGTATTATTCAATTAAAAAAGGGTTACATATATATATATATATATATATATATATATGTATATATGTTCAACCCTACTAAAACAATTTACTATTTTACTCTTGTATTTTCCAATACTTCCCCTCAAGTTGGGATGTAGATATCGAACAATCTCAACTTGTTACATAAGAAATTCACTTTATTTCCCTATAGAGATTTAGTAAAGATATCTGCGAATTGATCCTCCGCCTTTGTGCGTTGAAGAGTAATATCTCTTTTCTGAACTTTTTCTCACACAAAATGACAATTAATCTCAATGTGCTTCGTTCGCTCATGGAAGACAAGATTAGATGCAATATGAATAATTGATTGATTATCACAGTATAATAATGATGGATTTGACGGTGACATTTCAATCTCTGATAGTAACATCCTCAACCATATTAATTCACCTGTCACATGCCATAGCTCGATATTTAACTTCAGCATTTGATCGGAAAACTACATGTTGTTTCTTGCTCTTCCACGCAACTAAATTACCTCCAATAAACACACAGTATCCTAAAGTAGATCTTCTATCTATAGGACATCTAGCCCAATCAACATCAAATAATCCTGTAGTATTTAGATGACCATAATTCTTAAACAATAATCATTTGTCTGGTGTTCCCTTCAAATATTTGATAAATTGAAGTACGGCATCCGAATGACTAGTGCGAGGAGAATTTGTGAATGGGCTTACTACACTAACAGCAAATGATATATTAGGTCTCGTGATGGTAAGATAGTTCAACTTACCCACTAATCTATGATATTTTGCTGTATCATGCAATAATTCTCCATATTCTGCATCAAGTTTTACATTAGGTTCCATAGGGATATCGACTAGTTTTGCTCCAAGATATTCAACCTCACAAAGAATGTCCTGTACATACTTTCATTGCGACAAATTGATACCGACATGTGAGTAGGCTACTTCAATACCAAGAAAATATTGAAGACGTCCCATATCTTTAGTACTGAATTCTATATTCAGAAATTGCTTAAGCTTTTGAATACCATTTGAATCACTACCAGTAATGATTATGTCATTCACATCTACAACTAGAAGGATACAACCAGCTGAAAAGATAGAGCTGAAAGCTGAATGATCTACCTTACACCGCTTTGATTCAAATTTGATAATTGTATCACTAAATTTACCAAAACAAATATGAGGAGATTATTTAAGTCCATATAAAGCTTTGTATAAACGACATACCACATTCTCCCCCGGTGCAACAAACCTAGGTGGTTGCTCCATGTAGACCTCTTTAGCCAGATCACCATGTAAAAAAGCATTTTTCACATCCAGCTGATGTAGTAGCTAGCCAGATTGTGCAGCCAATGAGATAAATACATGAACCGATGGAATTTTGGCCATTGGAGAGAAAGTGTCATCATAGTCAACACCATAAATTTGAGTATACCCCTTCGCAACTAATCGTGCCTTCAACCGATTAAGAGTGCCATCCGGGTGAACCTTAAGGTCGCAAGGGTCATGGGAATCCTTAGCTTCTGACTCTTACCCACTGTTGGCAACAGTGGCTTCTTCGATGATGCAAAAGTGGCTTGTGGCGATTATGGTTTTTTTTTTTTATTATCTCCAGCTCTGATATCATATTGAAGAGATAATAATGTTCTGTATTATTCAATTAGAAAAGGGTTATATATATGCTCAATCCTACTAGAATAATTTACTATTTTACCCTTATACTTTCGAATAGTTCCATTGGTCTCTAGTTGAAAGAGAACATTGTCTAATCTTTGAAGCCACCAGACCCTCGTTTCCAATCCGTAGGATAGATAGGACAGATTGTCACGTAAGGTTACTGGAAAACCCTTTTGTGGTGTTTTTGGTAAATTGGTTGGAAGTACTCGAGCCTCGTAGCTTTCACAAACTTTTGAAACTCCTTTAGGTATACAAAGAGCCTCGACATATAAACACTAGGAAAGTTTTCAACTAGACAGCTGAGATTTACTTACTCATAACCCGACCGCAATTGAAACGGTAGCTGAGAATTGTAGAACCTTGTTCATCACCCTTCAGCGGCCGGATCAACCCAAGATTGTGGCATCTGAGCTTTTGACAAGATCTTTCGACCCAAAAAAGAAAAAGAAAAAAGCTTTGACAAGATCTTAAAATCAAACAGATTAGTTCACGGGCTCATAAGGCCATTAATGATGTTTTTTTCCTTAGTATACTCATGTACCCAACTGTCTCTCTCTCTCTCTCTGTCTGCCCACACCACACAGCCAGACCTCCTTGTCCAGTGAGCTTCGTTCCGTTTCATTTTGCTTGGAATTTCCAGGGATTCGGGAACACTTTTGCAGTTGGTTCGAGTGACTCGACAAGGATTTGTCCCTAAATGTTGCGACAACGCTCGCCCGTCCCTGTTTCGGTCACTTTTCGCCGTCAATGGTGGAAAGAAGAAAAGTGGAATTTCGCCGTCAACCAACTGCAATATCCTCCTGAACCTTGCTCACTCATCTCTTTCTTTACCCTCTCTTTTTACCATTTCCATCGCTACTAACGGTAATGGACGAGACCAACTCCGAGGTAGTCTCCCTCGGGAGCTTCCTCGTCCGCGCAGCGAGCTTTTGTCTGTACTTTCTGACTGAACGAAAGGCAATTCATCAGGCAAGGTAAGGGCTTTTCCTTTCTCCCAGTACCCCGTGAAAGAGGGGCAGTTCCCCAGACAAGCAGGAGAGGAGTAGAGATTAAGCTGACAATTCTTGTGATCAATGCTGGGTGGGTATCTTGAAAGGCTAGTTCTCCTTTTTACCTGGAATTCTCGCGTTGACGGTTCTCTCAATTCCTTTCTTCTAGCGCTTGACTTGGGATGCAACTAGTTGGGAGCAGGTTTTGGCTTGCCCCTTTCCACTTATTAGGTTGATAGGTTCCGTTGGTATTTATTGAGTTTGAGAGACTCTCACTGACTGAATCCATCCATAAGCTTAAAACGTCCAATGGTGACCCCTCTCAAGACTCAGCACCCAAGATCAGATTCTTTGTTCTTTAGTATCGAAAACATGAACCGCGTCAATTTGGCCATCATCTGTTCGATCTTTAACCGAGCAAGCAGATCAAATTTGCTTCATCCCCTGAAAAATCCAGCCTTTCCCCTGATTTCTCCTAGAGCCACCGAACCCATTTCTTTTTCCTCTCCCAACTTGAGCTTCTCTGTCTCTGCAATCCTCACTAAGGAAGAAGAGGCCACTACGGATGATAAAGAAGAGAGACCCCCTTTCAATTTCCAGGACTACATGCTCGAGAAGGTGAATTGTGTGAACACAGCGCTCGATGCCTCGGTCTTGCTCCGGCCGCTGCTGAAGATTCACTAGGCCATGAGGTATTTGTTGCTCGCCGGCGGAAAGAGGGTGTGCCCGGTTCTGTGCCTAGTGGCATGTGAGCTCGTGGGAGGGCAGGAATCAATGGCCATGCCCTCGGCTTGCGCTGTTGAGATGATCCACACCATGTCTTTGATTCGTGATGACCTTCCCTGTATGGACAATGACGACTTGCGCTGTGGAAAGCCCACTAACCACAAGGTTGTATGCCTAATTTTCTCACTTGTTTGTAATGTTATGATGCTGGATAGGATGTTAATTGTGCTAATATTTGGCAAAATTGCAGTGGCGATTTGCTTCGTTATTGCAAAGTATTGTCCCAGGAGGTAGGGCTTAAATATGTTCGTCTATTCTGGCTGCTTTTCTGTAACTTTTAGTTAAAGTATATGTTGGGATACAATTAACGTAATCATTGGTATCTTGATAGTTCATTCATGTAGAAGTGATAGCCGTTGGATATGTGCATTCTGTATAGTACAGCAGCTCATGAAGTTAGTTTCATAGGTGAAATTAGATTGGTGAAGATAAGTGAGATTGATCAATTTGCCCAGTTGAATTTCTGCTAGTTGGCTAATCTGAAGTTCTTGTAAATTTACTATGCTTTGTTAGGAGTAACATGCAAGTTTCATGAAATGTTACACTTTGAAGCTTACTGTTGTGTAACTTTATCTTGCAGGTTTTTGGTGAGGTTGTTGCTGTTTTGGCTGGAGACGCCCTACTGGTATACACATTTGAGCATATTGTGGTAGAAACGAAGGGGGTTCCATCCACGAGGATAGTTAGAGCGATCTTTGAATTGGCAAGGTCGATTGAAGCAGAAGGCATAGTTGCTGGCCAAGTGGTGGATACAAGTTCTGAAGGAATGGCTGACTTAGGATTGGAGCAGCTTGAGTTTATTCGCCTCCACAAAACTGCCGCATTGCATGAAGCATCTGCTGTTCTTGGGGCAATTATGGGAGGCGGGTCTAACGTAGAAGTTGAAAAGTTGCGGAATTTCGCAAGGTGTATTGGGTTGTTATATCAGGCGGTGGATGACATTCTGGATGTGACCAAGTCTTCTCAAGAGCTGGGTAAAACGGCCGGCAAGGATTTGGTGGCCGACAAACTTACCTACCCAAAGCTAATGGGGGTTGAAAGATCTAGGGAGTTTGCCAAGAAACTGAACAAGGACGCTTGAGAACAGCTATCCGGATTTGATATAGCAAAGGCAGCTCCGTTGATAGCTTTGGCAGATTACATAGCTAAAAGGCAGAAGTAATTGTTCCATAAGGGGAGAATTAATTGTTCAAGGATGTTTTGGGTTATCATTTACAGTAGATCTTGCTGGGAAATCATGAATTTAGAGGACATGAAGATACTGGGTGGTAAGTTCATCTCAAGGGTCCAGTAAACGTTTCTTAATGTCGCTTGTTTGCTTATTACTAAGTCTTCAACAAACCAAAACCCTTGATTTTTTTTTGGAGAAAGTGACACAAAGTAAACTCTTGACACTATCAATGTTGTACCTTGTAAATCCTCTTTTACAGATGCTTATTTACTCAGTGACTTTGAACCTTTGGTGATTACAATGTAAATAGTACATACTGTTTCTGACAGCATGTTAGTAGGGCTTACTTCTCGTAACGATTGGAATGTGGAGTTAATCAAGTTGGGTTATGGGCATAAAACTATTTGATCAATAAGAGAACTGCGGTTGATGGTTGGAATCGTGTACTGAGTTTTTCACGGGGAATCTCTTGAGGAGAGCACGATGTTGCTCTGTTGTATCACGTCAGAAGTGCCAATTTCATGTTTGAATTTATAAAACCAGAAGATAGCAGTTTGTTATGTACTTTTCTGGCATGCTGATCCTTGTCAAAAGCTTCTAGTTTCCATGCTTGATATTTATGTGATATGAAACTTCAGATGACCTTGTTTTATATTTCTTTTATGGCTATGTGAAGACTGTCTGGGTTACATAGTTCTTGTTTCCATTGCCTTGGAATCAGTTTCTTATGTATACCTTGTGCAGTGATCAAGAATTACAGCAACCAGTTCTGTGATTTGCGAGGCGTGATCTCTCTCCCAAACTCTTGAGCTCATGTTTTTGGTGTCTAGAGCTTCTTCCTTTTGGGTCTTTTCTCCGGTTTTAACAAGTCTTGAGATATTTGGGCTGAAGTTATGTTCAATCTTATTTATTAAACCAATTAATGTTCAAAATAACTCTGATGCTGTCCTCTCAGCAGGATTGGGAACTTGTAAACTGTTGCAGCATAATTACTGTTTGGTTGAATAAGGCATCATAGTTCTTTGTGAAATTTTCTACCAAACTTTGCTGGACAAACTGATAATATAATACATGGAGCGCTGTCCCATTTGTTGAGCCCGTCATGTATCGAACCAAGGGTTCTAGCTAAGACTATTGTTGTGTACTTTATTGATGACATTATGGACGTGACCCATTTTTCACCCATACTAGTCAAGCTTTCGTCCTTGCAAATGTAGCAAATTGATGGATTGATTTATCATGGTGGAATATGCAATTAAGGATGAGGGAGGGAATGGTTATAGACTTATAGTCCTGATAGAGGACATGATGCGTCTTATCATGGAAGGGGCCATGGGCAACCACCAAGTCCATTTCGTTGGGATAGGTGTATCCCTGATTGTGGCCCTAGTGCTGTTCCAAATTCCAGAGATGATCCCTGAGGGAGTCCCATGTATAACAGGGTCGAAAGCCCTGCAAATGAGAGCCGTTACAGGTTTGCTTGAATGCAGAACCTGATTTAAGTAACTTTTTTCCTTTCTAACCTTGTTTGGTCTGTTGAGTTGACTTCTGAATGTGCTTTGATGTTGTGGCTGTTCACGTCCACCACCTGGAAGGTCTCGTTCTTGAGGAAGCGCGCTGCAAAGTAGTTGCAGGTCATGGTGAGACTCAAGATATTTGTTGTCTGTTGCAAGGTCACTTCTGGAGCTTTGTTAGAGACTTTTGTGTGTACCTTTTGCGGTGCTAACTTAGAGGCTTTGCAGTTGTAAGTTAGATGTTCAGTATCATGTATGGTGCAACTATAATTGATGGCTGCTGTCAACATGCAATATGATTTTCGAACCTTAAACACCATCTAGTACTGTCCTTTGATATGAATTTGCAATTTTTCTGTTTGCACTGCTGTTATAAAGATTCTATATATTTACACTACATATCTCTATATGGTTGCATTGGTATCCAATTGGAAGAAACATCATCTGTTCTTCCAAGCTTTTGGACCCTTATTTCCATTATCTAGGACATTGTTAATTAAGCAAGCTTACTGGGAAACCCTTTTGTGATGTTGTTGGTAGATCGGAGGTGTTCAAGCCTTGCAGCTTTTAACATACTTTTGGAACTCCTTTTCTTATGAGAATAGAGGTTAGGCTCTATATGGCAAAAATATGTTTCGAGGATTTTATGTGGTAGCTCAACCTGAGCGTGAATGAAGCTTTATGCGACTTGGGGGTGGGTTGATGGAATTAGTACATGCTATGCAGAAATAGATATAAAGCCTTTGTCTGTCTTGATATATGGCCCTAGGTATTTGTATTTCCGTAGCAAAAGTTGATACAAACGATCACCCTTTTGGGTAAACGAGAAGATGCAGTGCCACCAACCGAGAGAAAAAAATCTTTGTTGGTCTTCTGAGATCGGGAGAAACCTAGTAGGCAAATGAAAGTGATGCCTAGGAAGCACAGTTGGTTCTGGGTGCCATAGTTATCAAGAAGAGCACAAGTGACTGGAAATTTGCAAACAAATTTGATTGGAGAAAGCAATCGTTGAAGTGGAGTGGCCTATCTGTTTGGCGAAGTTTTGCCATTCAAGTAAGTCCAAAGGGAGTACCAACGAGGGTTGAACAACGTGACAAAATGGTCCGCTATGAAATGTTGCGGAATTGGGTTGGGAAGAGTGTCACAGTCCGTTTCTTCTCATACCCATGTCAACGGAAAGGTGTTGATTCGTGACATCGGGATGAAATGTGAGAGTTGCAAAAAGGTTGATACAATTTGGTCGTGCGCCAAGATGTTTGTGCTATGAATCTAAATATCGGATGATTATCATATTGGAGGATCTCTAAAGATGGGTTTGGCCTCCCATGCACAAATTGTTTGGAAATTGATGCCGCTCTCCTAATGATGATCATGGTAGGCCAAAACAATTGTCGGACTGAAGTGATCTATACCTCTCACACGAGGGATTGATTTCCTGAATTAAATTGGCTATGGTACGATTGGTTACGAGGAGACGATCTGCCATACTGTCTTTGAGAACGACCAATTTAGGAAAGGTCAGCATGGTGTTTTCAAGCACCACACGAGTTTGTCCTCGGTTGGGAAAGTCTTGACCCGTGATGCTCACGCATTGGAGTTCTTGTTCTTCTTTTTCCAAAGACAAAATTTTGTAAGTTTTTTGAGTCACGATAAGTTTGAGGAACGCTCTCTGCCTAGGCTCGATATTGAACCTAACCAGAATAGAGTAGCAAAAACAAAAGAGAGAGGTTAGGGGTAGTGTAAATGAACATAACTAACATGTAGGGCCTAATATGGAAACAATTATATCGAAAGTTTTAGGAATTAGATTGGTTGTGAAAGGAAAAAACTTACGTTTTTTGAACATCCAACGTGATGGATGCGATACCATGTGCATGGGCGCATTCTTGAGACGAAGTAGGCACTTTCTTGTTTTTTTGCTCGAAGGTAATATCACTAGAAACTCCAAATTGATACATCCGTGACAAATTTATCATAAACTAATATAAATTTTCGCATGAATTTGTCATGTTAATTGAGTTAGTGTCATGTGTCATCTAGCTTAATAATTTCATGATAAAATTTGACGGAAGCTAACAGAAGGTAAATATGTCGCGAATGTACCAATTTGAAATTTTTGATGACCTAAAAATTAGTTTATGGTGGTAAATTTGTCATAAGTGACTCAAACATTAGTTTGGAATAAATTTGTCACAGGTATATCGGTTTAGGGTTTTTTTTTTGTGAAATCTATAAGATTTTGGTTGGATAATTGTCAACTATTCTAAAAACTTAAATTGTTAGATAAAGACGTGGTTTAATATTTAATTACTCTAATACTCTCCCTCGTGCTTAGTTTGGTCTTTCTGTCTAGTACTAAGCATGGAAAAATTTAATTAGGGAATCAAACAGGATTTGGAAAGATTTAAACTCAAGATTTTCAGTTCTGATACCATGTGAGATTTTATGGGATTACGGTCAACTATTCTAAAAATTTAAGCTGTTAAATGATATTGAAGTGGCTAGTAAGGATCACCTAGAGGGGGGTGAATAGGTGATCTTAAACAATTTTTATCAGATTATGCTGAAATAAAAGATCACGGTTGAGTCTGAATAAAATTCAGATTCAAGACAGTTTATATAGACAAAGCTCTTGATGTGCAGTATATAAGATAAGAGATAAGGGATAGAAAAAACTGCACACAAGTTTATAGTAGTTCGGCTTATAGAAAGCCTACGTCCACTCTCCCACGTTGACAGCCTACTGGCTGGATTCCACTAATCAAATCAATGAGAAGTTACAGCAAGTTGTGCCGCTTAAACCCAAGCACTTCTCCCCGAAGTTGGTGCTGCTTATACCAAGCCGATAGATCACACTATCTCGCACCTAAGCACACACTCGTAACACTGTTTACACCTCTCAAATGATTACACGTTTAAGCTTACGAAAGACAACAGATTGAATCGGAGTATGCTCAGACTTTGGACTTGTTGATTCTTGATTTCGTTCTCTACCTTCTGCTCCTCGTTGATCTCCTTTTATACTTCTCCACTTCCAAACTAGCCGTTGGACAGTCTTTAGAGGATCATCTCCCAATAGTCACCTTTGGACAGATTTGTATAAAATGGATTGAGTAGCCGTTGGTTGATAAAATCTGAATTCCGTTAATTCTGGTCGCCCATACAATCAGAATCTTGGTTTCCATAAGTAGAGCTTTGTTTGTTGTAATGCATACTTGTCAAAATGTTTGATTGTCAATCCATTTGATTGAGATTTGATACAATCAAAACTTTCCTTCTGTGAAATTCATACCAGATCACTAGCTGTTATTCTTCGTTCTGAGTTTTGCGTCTGAATAATTTCAACGTCTGTGTCTGAATAAATTCTGCATCTACGTCTACGTATGAAGAATTTCAGTGTCTGCGTCTGAATAATTTCAGCTTATGCGTCTGAAGAACTTCTGCGTCTGAGTCTGAACTTTTCGTTCTTTCACAATCTGAATACAAACTAGATCAAGATTGACATATGATTTTCTTCCAAAAATAACTTCTTGAATCAAAATACTTCAAAGCATTTATCAGACTTACAAAACATATATGGACAGTTTTGTCAACTTCAAAATCTATTGGGAATTTTCCTTAACAATCTCTCCCTTTTTGATGGTGACAAAACTTCCACGCAGATATAAAATTTTGAGATAATTTTGAAAAATATGATCAAGCTTATAAAATAGCAGATATTCAAGATATCATATATGATCAGAGTAATTTGATATGCGATTTTTTATACTCAGTTTTTGAATAAGACAAGGAGTATGACAAAATCTGAACCGTAAAAGAAATGAATCACAGTCTGTCTCCTTTTCTTTGAATCCAATAATCTGCATATCAAACCAAATCATATCTGCATATTTCTCCCCCTTTTTGTCAGCATCACAAAAAGATATATGCATAAAATTCCTTAATGATCATGACAATATATGGAAGTATTATCAAAACTCAATATTATGCATCAATTAAGTAGAATTAACCACTAAGCACATATGCATATTTACATTCTCTCCCCCTTTTTGTCATAAACAAAAAGTCATAGTAATGGAAAGGATATCACGTAGAGAATATAAATTTAAAGCATCTTCACATACTATCTTCAAAATATATTTGGCATGAAACACAACTTTCAAAGATATCATCTTTCGCGAACATAACATATATTCAATATAGCTCATGTTCTGAAGAATCAAATATCATATATATCAATGAACATGTATGCACATAATAAATTTCACAATCTTTTTGTCATGATAAACGATTATATAAATAAGAGATTCGTTAATGACAAAAAGTAAGAAATACTAACCCGGATTGTGTATAATTTAGCAAGTTCTAACATACATTACCTTTTCTTTCATAGTAATCAAGAGTGGGCAGAAATTAAATTGACTTTCATACTTGATTTACGCTCCCCCTCAATTTGATACCATTTTGAGATGATTCTCCCCCTTTCTTTTGCATTTTTCCGCTTCTTGTTTTTCTCCCCCTATCATCAAGACAGCTTTTGCGAATAGCTTTCATTGCAGCTTGTGCACTTTGAACAAATTGTTGTTCCTCCATTTTCTTTGTAGTAGCAACATCTGCCACATTTGTTTGCATTTTGAAATTCGAGAGAGAAATTTGTTTTCTTCCATCAAGCTTGTCTCGGATTCAAACTGCATAAACTCAACAAACCTTTTGCACAAATTTGCAGTTAAAGATATAATATCTCACATAATATGTAATGCCTTTTCTTTAGCAATAATATCAAATATTTAAACCTGAGGCAACTTATCCTTTTGTACGACGCATTAAGCATTTGCTCATCGTGTTTTAACGTGCCTCCAATAATTTGTCAGAATATTGCATAAAGGCGAAATTTTTGATCCTTCGGAAATGTTGCAGAATCTCCCCGATTGTGAAATCAAGCTTTCCAAACTTCACAAGGAAAGATTCTTTTACATCCTGCAAATACTTGTAAGAGAGATATAATCTTTGCAAAATATAGAGAATGTCACGTACATACCTTGCTCTGATTTGCGGATCAATCTTGCTAATTAAAAAAATCTTCTAAGAATATAGCAAGTGATTCAAGATTGTAGGAATTTTCCTTAAGCGTGAATCTCATAAGCATAAAGATTACATGACATTAACGAATTTCGCAAAAGAAATGTAGCTATTTCAAGCATTAAATATATGCAATATCTTACACACATGGCAACAAATATTACCAATTTGTATCTCAACAAGCATGTTCAGAATATACCTTTTCTCTTTAGAAAGAATTCATCACTTGAGAAGACTTGCGTAGGTTTGCATTCGTGCTTCCTTTGTATAATTGTCTGCAATAAACTCATTTCCTTTCTAGTATCCTTGTATTTGGATCCTTTCTTTTTGTTAGACGCACAATAGGAAACTTTCATAGAAGCCCATGGATACTTTCCCAACTCATCTCAGTAGAGTATTTAAGGGAAATATGCATAATAAAATAATATCTCAAAAAAAAATTCTTTCTTTGTGAGGCACGACAATATCTCGCAAACAATACCAATTGATGTAAAACATGCCATTTCAAGTCAAAATAAAGCAGAGCATGGAGATAAAATGTTAAGTCCAAAGAGAATTCATGGATATTTGAAGTACGTATCCAAAGCAAATTTAGAATTTGAAAAAAATATACCTTTACTTACCAAATTCTCTTTCCTTATTCCCTGCAAAAAAAGTAATCTCATCTTTTCTTTGGTACCCAAATCTGCTTGGGTCCTTTTTGCTTAGAAGAAGCATCAAATCTCCAATTGATTGTCTTGGATTTCTTCCAATCAATTGGACATTGTTGCTTATAGTGATCATTCGAGTTCGAGCAATTATAATATTGAAATCCAATAGGCTTGACAAATTGCTTACCAAAATGATTGCTATAATACTGGATAGAAGGCTTGCGCTTTAATCTCTCCTTGACCTTCGGAAAGTCATTCTTCATCTCATTTTCATTTTCGAAACCGAGGCCGGATTTGTTGAAATAGGGGACTTGAATGGACAGAACATGCTCTAATGTCTTTGAGCCAAGAGCAAATTTTTTGCAAATCTTCGGAATTTCTTCCTTATAGGAATCAACTTCTTTTTGCAAAATATCCTTCTCTTCCTTGACAGAGGAATTCTCCTTTTCAAGCTCAATGATCCTTTTCTCATTCGCAATATTTTGTTGCTTCAATTTAGAGACTTCCCTTTTCAACTCGGGGACCTTCTTCAACGTATTCTCATGTTCCGTGCATAACTCTTCAAAAAGATCATCATCATCGAGAATAGGATCTGAACAAATCACCTCGTCTTCTTCGGATTCAATGTCTGCCATTAAGCATAGATTTCCTTGCTTAAGGATTTCATCATCGCTGGATTCAGACTTTGTGTCACTCCATGTTTCGGCTTTTAGAGCTTTCTTCTTCTTTTCGAATTTCCCTTGGAGATTTGTTCCTTTGATTTTCATCTTCTTGTAATTTTTTTATGAAGAGAGCCAGTTCTTCATCGTCAACATCTTCATCTTCAGAATCTGCATTAGAATCAATGTTAGTTTTTAATGCAATTGACTTATTACCTCTGGTTTCAATCTCCTCATTCTGTTTCTCAGTCTTATATGATTGAAGAGTTCCAATTAACTCATTCACTGATAGAGGCTTGATCTTTTGTGTCTCTCGAATGGATGTTTTGATGTTATCCCACTGATTTGTCAGTCCTCTCAGAAGTTTGTTGACTTTCGATGCATCTGGGACTGGTTGTCCTTGATAGGCAAGACCGTTTACTATGTCAGTAAACCTGTCATAAAAATCAGCAATTAGTTCTCCAGGCTTCATTTTGAAAGATTCATATTGGCCAAGCAAAATATTGATCTGAGTTTCCTTGGCTCGATCTGTTCCTTCATACGTAACATAAAGAGTATCCCAAATTTCTTTTGCAGAATCACAAGCAGCAATTTTCTTATACTTAATGGGAGATAATGCACAATAAAGAGAATAAATTGCTTTTGAGTCTAAAGTCTCTCTTTTAGCTACCTCAGTTTGAGATAGAGGAGGATCTGATGGCTTGCTTGCGTCTGTCTTTTCTTTTGAATCTGAAGACTTTGGGTTGACTCCTCTGATAACTACATCCCATTGCATGTGATCGATTGATTTGATGAATGCCTTTATCTTATTTTTCCAGATGCTATATTCTTTGCCATCGAAAAATGGTGGTCTGTTGTTACTCTATCCTTCAATGAGCCCTGGAGCACCATAATTAGCCATATAGATCATTAGCTCAGAAGTAAAACATTTCAATAAATGAGCAACCCGCTCTGATACCAATTGAAGTGGCTAGCAAGGATCACCTAGAGGGGGGTGAATAGGTGATCTTAAACAATTTTTATCAGATTATGCTGAAATAAAAGATCACGGTTGAGTCTGAATAAAATTCAGATTCAAGACAGTTTATATAGACAAAGATCTTGATGTGCAGTATATAAGATAAGAGATAAGGGATAGAAAAAACTGCACACAAGTTTATAGTGGTTCGGCTTATAGAAAGCCTACGTCCACTCTCCCACGCTGACAGCCTACTGGCTGGATTCCACTAATCAAATCAATGAGAAGTTACAGCAAGTTGTGCCGCTTAAACCCAAGCACTACTCCCCGAAGTTGGTGCTGCTTATACCAAGCCGATAGATCACACTATCTCGCACCTAAGCACACACTTGTAACACTGTTTACACCTCTCAAATGATTACACGTTTAAGCTCACGAAAGACAACAGATTGAATCGAAGTATGCTCAGACTTTGGACTTGTTGATTCTTGATTTCGTTCTCTACCTTCTGCTCCTCGTTGATCTCCTTTTATACTTCTCCACTTCCAAACTAGCCGTTGGACAGTCTTCAGAGGATCATCTTCCAATATTCACCTTTGGACAGATTTGTATAAAATGGATTGAGTAGCCGTTGGTTGATAAAATCTGAATCCCGTTAATTCTAGTCGCCCATACAATCAGAATCTTGGTTTCCATAAGTAGAGCTTTGTCCGTTGTAATGCATACTTGTCAAAATGTTTGATTGTCAATCCATTTGATTGAGATTGATACAATCAAAACTTTCCTTCTGTGAAATTCATACCAGATCACTAGTTGTTATTCTTCGTTCTGAGTTTTGCGTCTGAATAATTTCAACGTCTGCGTCTGAATAAATTCTGCATCTACGTCTACGTCTGAAGAATTTCAGTGTCTGCGTCTGAATAATTTCAGCTTATGCGTCTGAAGAACTTCTGCGTCTGAGTCTGAACTTTTCGTTCGTTCACAATCTGAATACAAACTAGATCAAGATTGACATATAATTTTCTTCCAAAAATAACTTCTTGAATCAAAATACTTCAAAGCATTTATCAGACTTACAAAACATATATGGACAGTTTTGTCAACTTCAAAATCTATTGGGAATTTTCCTTAACAGATATTACTCTTTCCTGAATATAGTTTGATTGTCCTAATGTCAACCTAATCTGTGACATGTTGTGCTTTAGCCTCCGCCTACAATTAGAGTAATCTCAACCTAATCACTCGAACGGTAATGGGTGTCTGCTAGCGGAGAATTCTTGCACAAAATCAATGAAACGTTCGGCAAATATGAACGCCGAATGTACCTCTTGCTTTTGCACGGCAAAATAGAAAACCACCTGTTATTAAAGAAACCCATTTGGTGTCATCAACTTTCAGTCTCTCCGAATGCAACAACGAAAACGCCTAATTTGGCATGGCGTGAGAAGTCACTTTCATTCTTGCAATTTGGACAATGGCCAGTCATTTTCGCTTGCCTAACCTAAAGTTTGCGCCAGTCTTCTCAGGCACCCCTTGATGTTTACACCTAGCAAAACCCGTTAGTGGATTCAATCGCAACTTAGTGTACAGACTAGACCCGAAAAGTCCACCATGCTTAAGTCGGAAGTGGTTGACACGTTTAGAGAATGCGACAGCTGATAAGGAGATCAAATCCACTCGCGAGTATATCGTTACTTCTGCTGAGTTGGACTTACGAAAGAAACTGTAATTTTCGCTCGAATCAAACACTCTGATTTGGTGTCGAAAAATCAAAATTCACCTCGGAGCGGACGATCAAGAGACAAAATGGATTAGGAACTTGATTGGGTTTTGTGTTCTTAGGCATCAAAGTATTATGATTGCATTTTTTCGGGAACAAAGTGTCTCAATATATAAATGTTTGAAAAGCTTTTTAATTAAGATTGTATTTGTTTGAGGGAAAGCATTTTTCCGGAATCCGTTTTCCGAACCTTCACCCGTTTGGTTTGCAAAAAATGATTAGTCAATAGAAAACATTTTTTGGTTAAGAAAAAATTTAATGTATAAAATTAGGAAAGTGAATTCCCTAATATAATAAAGTGAAAACACGTTCCGGAATTGCTAATCTTGATTTTGTTAATATTTTACTTTTTCTTGTCTTTTCTTTTCTTTCTTTTTTTTTTTTCTTTTCTCTTCCTTTTTCCTTCTTCCTCCCTCCGTTAGTCGCCGGCTTTGGTGATGGCCGGTGACCGGCCACGGGTAGGGCCGGTGACTCGCTAGCCTTGTGAGAGCGTCAACCTCGCACTTGCGAGCCTCAACTAGCCTCGTCAGCGCGAGGTCGAGGTTGGCCGAGACCTGGCGAGCTCGAGCTTGCCAACCGTGCACCGGCGAACCTCAACTTCACGGTGGGGCCATGCTGGACTCACGCAAGCTCAAGGCTCACCAAATCTCGGTGAGCTCAAGGCCAGCGAGCTCAAGGCTCGGCCGGTCTCGACGAGCTCGAGCTCGGCTGATCCTGGCGAGCTTGAGCTCACCTATGGTTGTTTCTTGGCAAGCGTCGGGCTCACCTATGGCCGTCACTGCCCAGTCACGGCAGAGGTAGGAGGAAAAAGAAAAGGAAAGAAAAGAAAAAGAAAAACAAAAGAGAAAAAATGAAAATAAAAAATAATTAATTATTCGAGTTTTTTCGAAAAAGAAAAGAAAATAAAAAAATAATTAAAAAATAGATTTTTAAAAAAATATTAAAATACTTGAATTTTTTTTGTCTAAGATAAAATCATGAGATTGAAATTATTTTGCAAATAATATGCAAACACCAGAAAATATTTTTGATCACATATCACCAAATGTAAGAAAATTAACCGTATTCCTGGAAAATGCTTTCTCGCTTTCCTTTTTTATTGAGTTTTCCGCAAAACAAACGTACACTAAGACTATATTTGTTTCGTAAAAAATTTGATGTTTTTGCAAGAAGTCATTTTATAAGAAAATAACAATATTTTCCGATATTTGGCCGAATTCTGAAAATGAACTAGAAAATATTTTCCATCATTTGGTATGGAAAATCCGATTTGATTTTCCTCATTACAGTCCTTTTAATAAATTTTATCTCTTTTTATTTAAAAAAATGAATTTTTAATCATTTTTATCTTCTTTCTTTTTCTTTTCCAATCTTATTCGGCCGGTCACTAGCCACGGCAACGGCTAGCAACCGGCCACAAACAAGCTTAAGCCTCGTCGGCCTTAGGCAAGCTCGTCTCTTGCCTGTGGCCGGCCACCAGCCAAGGAAAAAGGAAAAATAAAAATAATAAAAGAATAATAAAAAAAATTGATTTTTTTAAATATCTTTATAAGAACGAATGTTTCATTAGCTAAGGACCCGAGTTTGAGCACTAAGGACTTGTGCTCGACCTTTGCGAACTCGGGCCTAAGTGCCGAGAACCAAAGTTCAAGCATTGGAGACACAAGCATGACATTTATGGACCAAGGCTTGGGTGTTGGGACATTGGGCATGGGCACGAATACTTCTGGCCTAGCTTTGATGGACTTGAGCGTGGGTGCTTAGGCCTTGATGTAGGCATGGCCACGGGCCGGTTTTGGCCCGGTCAAACCCGGGACCGGCCCGTTGACCGGGCCCGCGGTTCTGAACCGGAACCGGCCCGTGCCCTACGGGCCCGGTTCCAAAAAAAAAAAAAACTGCAGGCGGAGGCGTCGCCGGCCTCGCCCGACGCCGGCGAGGGTCGACCTCACCGGCGTTGGGCGAGGCCGGCCTCGCCAGTTGCAGGCGAGGTCGACCCTCGCCGGCGTCGGGCGAGGCCGGCCCCGCCAGTTGCAGGCGAGGCCGGCCTCGCCCAGCCCAGGCGAGGGCGGCCCTCACCTGACGCCGGCGAGGGCGGCCTCGCCTGAGGTCGGCGGCCGGCCACCTCGGTCGTCTGCAACTCTGCTGCAAGCGGCGAACGCCTCCTCGCCGTCCTCGGCGCCCGGCGCGGCGGTGCCCGTTCACCGTTGGGGCCACGACGGCCCAACGGGAAAAAAAAAAATTGCACTGCTGCGGGCAGCGCCCCAGCGGGCCCGCCTTGCGGCCCGTTGCCAAACGGGCAAAAAGTTTCCCGTTTGGCAACCGGCCAACGGGCAAAAAAAGTACAAAAAAAATAAATAATAATCGTTGCAAAATTGCAACGGTTATTATCTTCTCTTTTTTTTTAAATTTTCTTCTCAATTTTTTCTTATAAATACTCACACAATTCTCTCAAATTCTCTCAAATTCTCTTCTCTCAAGTCTTAAATTTTCTCAATACTCGAAATTCTCTCCAATTGCCAATTCTCTTAAATTCTTTCAATTCTCAATCCACGCAATTCTTTTTTAATTCTCCCAATTAATCTACTCAATTCTCTCAATCCACTCGAAAAAGGCAAGTGGAAGTCTAGTGCCATCTGGCAAAGGTAAGAATATCGCGACGGAATCCTATCATTCTTTTGATCCTCGTGAATATGCAGATTTTCAAGATGATGAAATCAACATTTTTCCCGATATGGAGCGCGTCCCGACTCAAGAAAGTTTTAATCCTCCTGAAGAAATATCTACAACAAAGGAAGTGGAACGAGAATTTACATCTGACATTTGGAATCACTTCACGAAAGTAGAAAGGTTTGATATTGGTGAAAAAAGGTATGATATAATTTGTAAATATTGTGGGAAAATATATAAATATACAGGTGGACAAGGATATGGAACATTTAAACGACATATTAGAAGCAAACATCCAACCGAAATGGGAATCGATATCGGGCAACAACAAATTTCCGGGTACGCCAATCCTAATACTTCCCCTTTATTTCGTTTTAATGACAAAAACTTATAAGGAAGAATTAGGCAAATTTATTTCCGTTGAGCATTTAGCATTTAATTTTGGAGAAAGATTTGGTTTTAACGAATTTGTACAAAATGCATGTGCTCCACAAGTAAAACGTGTTTCTAGAAATTCAGTTAAACGAGCAATTAAAGATCTTTACAAAAAAGGAAAAAAAGATTTACAAAATTTTTTTATGCAATTTAATTGATGCGTGCATATAGGTAGTGACATTTGGAGTGATCCTTGGCAAAGTCATTCTTACATGGGCATAACATGTCATTGGATAGATGACGAGTGGAGTATTCAAAAAAGAGTCATTGCATTTAGAGTTTTCGATGATAATCATACGGCAAATAATATTTATAGATTAATTAGGCAAATTTTAGAAGAATATTATTTGCTTAACAAAATTTTTTCAATTGGTTTTGATAATGCTGCAGCAAATACCGCTTCAATTGTCGAGTTAGAAAATATTTGTAAACCCGCTTTTGGCGGAAAATTTTTTCACGTTAGATGTGCTTGTCATGTTTTAAATTTATGTGTACAAGATGGTTTGAAAACTCTCGATATTTTTCTTCAACCAATAAAAATTGCGATTCAATTTTTATGGAAACATCCCAAAAAAATGAGAGAATGGGGTAAATTTTGTAGAGAAAATGGCAGAAGGCCAAAAAGATTTTCAAAAGATGTTCCAACTCGTTGGAATTCTACTTTCCACTTGCTTACTGAATCTTTAGCATATAAAGATTTATTATGTGCATTCATTTCTGATAATATATCTCAGATTAATTTATACCCACAAGAGTGGGATATTTGCCAAAAAATTTTAGATGTTTTAAAGGTTTTTAATGATGCAACTTATACTTTGTCCGGTGTTTATTATCCTACTACATATTTATTTTTAGTAGAGTGTCGGAATTTTTGATGAATGTGAAAATGATGTTGAATTACAACATACTATACTTGCAATGAAAATGAAGTGGCTACATTATTATAGGGAAATTCCCATTATTTATTTAGTTGCTTGTGTTTTTTATCCGCGTTGCAAATTGGATGGCTTAAATGATTTTTTGCGTGTGTATTATCAATGTTTACATTGTGATGAGATAAATGTTACAACTTTAGTACGTAATGTTAAAAACGCAGTAATAGAATTATATAATGAATTTTATACTAAATATAATTTAGGTGATACTGGATCTTCTCAATCTATGGAGATACAAAATGACGGTACAGGTAAAATTAATAGAGGGTACCAACTTTTATTACATAGACAAAAAAAAACAAAAGGGAGTAATAGGAAATATTTCTGAATTAGACAGTTATCTAAGTGTTTCATTTGAGATTACTGAATGTGGTACAGATTTTTTAATTTTGGATGGGTGGAAGGGGCACGCAAGCCGATACACAATCCTTTCTCTTATTGCAAAACAGATTTTTTCAACCCCTTGTTCCACAGTTGCGATAGAACAAGCATTTAGTGCCGGAGGTAATATTTTGGATGAACATCGTTCAAGATTAGATCCAGAATCAGTGCAGATGCAAGCTTGTGTTGCTGATTGGACGAAGGCTCAATACCGGCAACAAGAGATAGATCGCAATACTGAATCCGAATTCTTTAACGATGGAGATACTACCGCTACCGGTACTGGAACGGGTAGTGACGATTGAGGGTAAAAGAACTATTGGAGTTGGCAAATATTTCGGGAACCCTTGTTTCTCATATCGGGTACGCCCACATGAGCTTAGGGAAACCCAAGTATAATCCGACGACATGTGACCTCTGATCCCCTGTGCAGTGTGCACGGAATGTTTAGGTTTTTGTATCATTTTAGGGCATATATATTGTGCTCTTTTTTTTTATAGATCGTTGTAACAAATTGTAATGTGCTTAATGATAATTTATTAAGTTCAAGTCATGTTTTTTTATCCCCAATTTTAATTACAATTTACATTTTAATTACAAATTATATTTATTTTTTTTCTTTTCTGTTTTTCCTTTTCTGTTTTTTTTTTCTTTTTCCTTTTTTTTTGGTTGTCTTCCTCGGAGTACCTCCGCCGGCGCCGGCTAGGGCCGGCGGAGGTCGCCGGCGTCGGGCGACTGGGCGAGGCTCGCCACGGCCACGCCATCGCTCGCCCAGGCGAGGGCGAGCCTCGCCCGACGCCGGCGAGGCTCGCCCTCGCCTGGATCTGGCGAGGGCGAGCCTCGCCGGCGTTGGGCGAGGCTCGCCCTCGCCTGGATCTGGCGAGGGCGAGCCTCGCCGGCGTCGGGCGAGGCTCGCCTCGCTCGCCCACGGCCCACCCTCAGGCGAGCCTCGCTCGCCCACCCTCAGGTGAGCCTCGCCCGACGCCGGCGAGGGCCAGCCGGTTCGAAACCGGAACCGGAACCGGAACCGCCTCTGGCTGTTCCGGTTCCGGTTCATTCTTGGCCACGAACCGGAACCGCCGGTTCCGAACCGTGGCCATCTCTACCTTGATGGACCCAGACTCAGGCGCTAGAGACTTGGCTCTGAATGTCGGGAACCTGGGAATTAGCGTTAGAGTTTTCATGCCCAAGCATAGAGTTTTATGTCCAAACACCGATACTTAATCATATTTTGAAAAATTGTTATCCTCTTTATCAAAAGAAATAATTTTTCTGAATTTAAGCGTAGATTTTTCGTTGATTAGGAAAATGTGCAATCATTTTTTCTAAACAAATTAAATACTAAAAAATGAGAAAAATATTTTTTGCGAAGCATACTACAACCGGAGAAAGGAGACTTACGTGTAGAAATCAAATTCCGCAAGAACAGGGCAATTGAGAAATGCATATTCGAGTGATTCGGTTTGTCGGAAACCTCGTTCATCACGCTGCCGTCGCTGGATCGGACCCACGACCGCGGAACATGTGCTTTGACAACATGCTTTTTACAACGAACACAGAGATCAGTTCATCATATGTTCATCGAGGCATTTTAATTGCCCTTGAAATTTTTTTCGTTTAAAAGGCTCGATCGGCCTCAAAAAGCACTGCAGATTCCCCATTATCCGATTGCCCACCCAAACGGTAGATCTTATCCGTGTCATCTGGTGGTAGGTTGGTCGATCCTGTAGCGCTCACAGACGCGCCACCACCCGCATCGCCGGAACCTGCTTTTCCTGTCAGCCTCGTTCGATTGCATTCTTGTTCCAGGTTGCTCGAACACGAACTTGTCCCGAGATCTTGCAAGAACGCTCGCTTCTGTTCTTGCTGTGGCCGCTGTTGTCCGTCAATGGTGGACGGGAGAAAAGTGGAATTGCCCAAAACCTTGTTAGTGGAGCTCGTGGTGGACTCTACCCTGTAAGCACCTTGCTCGCTCGTCTCTTTCTTTTCGCTCTCTATCGACCAAGCCCCTCTCAAGACTCGGGTCTGAATACCCAAGATCGGATTCTTGGTTCTTTAGCATCGGAAACATGAACTGCGTCAATTTGAGCACCACCTGTTCGATCTTTAACCAAGCGAGCAGATCCAATTTGCTTCATCCCCTGAAAGCTCCAGCCTTTCCCCTGATCTCTCCAAGACCCGCCAGACCCATTTCTTGTTCCTCTCCCAAATTGCGTCTCTCCGTCTCCGCGATCCTCACCAAGGAAGAGGAGGCCACCGCCGAGGATAGAGAAGGGAGACCCCCTTTCAATTTCAAGGAGTACATGCTCGAGAAGGCGAACTCTGTGAACGCGGCGCTCGACTCCTCGGTCTTGCTCCGGCCGCCGCTGAAGATCCATGAGGCCATGAGGTATTCGTTGCTCGCCGGCGGAAAGAGGGTCCGCCCGGTTCTGTGCATAGCGGCGTGCGAGGTCGTGGGAGGGCAGGAGTCGATGGCCATGCCGTCGGCCTGCGCTGTCGAGATGATCCACACCATGTCTTTGATTCATGATGACCTTCCCTGTATGGACAATGACGACTTGCGCCGCGGAAAGCCCACCAACCACAAGGTCTTATGCCTAGTTTTCTCGCTTGTCTATGATGATGTGATGCTAGGTAGGATGTTAAATGGTGCTTATATCTTGGCGAAATTGAAGTGGATCTTTGCTTCGTTATTGCAAAGTAATGTCGCAGAAGGTAGGGGTTTATGTTGGCTGCTTTTCTGCAACTTGTATATGTTGAGATTACTAACGTGATCATCGTTTTCTTGATAGTTGATTTGTGTAGAAGTGATAGCCATTGTATATGTTTATTTCAATATAGTACAGTAGCTTATGAAGTTGATTTCACCGGCGAAATTAGAATTATGAATATAAGTGAGATTGGAGAAGTAGTCCAGTTGAATTTCTGCTTGTTGGCTAATATGAATGTGCTAGTAAACTTACTATGCTTTATTAGGAGCAACATGCAAGTTTCATGAAAGCTTACACTTCGAAGCTTACTATCATGTAACTTTATCTTTCAGGTTTTTGGTGAGGATGTTGCTGTTTTGGCTGGAGATGCCCTACTGGCCTACGCATTTGAGCACATTGCGGTAGAAACGAAGGGGGTTTCACCCACAAGGATTGTCAGAGCAATCTTCGAATTGGCAAGGTCGATTGGAGCAGAAGGCCTAGTCGCTGGCCAAGTGGTGGATATAAGTTCTGAAGGAATCGCTGGTGTAGGATTGGAGCAGCTTGAGTTTATTCACATCCACAAAACTGCGGCATTGCTCGAAGCATCTGTTGTTCTTGGGGCAATTATGGGAGGCGGGTCTCATGAAGAAGTTGAGAAGTTGCGGAGTTTCGCAAGGTGTATTGGGTTGTTATTTCAGGTGGTGGATGACATTCTGGACGTGACCAAGTCTTCTCAAGAACTGGGTAAAACAGCTGGCAAGGATTTGGTGGCCGACAAAGTTACATATCCAAAGCTAATGGGCATTGAAAAATCTAGGGAGTTGGCCAAGAAACTGAACAAAGATGCTCGAGAACAGCTATCTGGATTTGATATAGCAAAGGCAGCTCCATTGATTGCTTTGGCAGATTACATTGCTTACAGGCAGAACTAATTGTTTCATGAAAGGTAGAATTAATTGTTCAGGGAGGTTTTGGGTTATCATTTACGGTAGATCTTGCTGGAACTCATGAATTAGAGGACATGGGGTGGTAGATTCGTCTTAAGTGTCCAGTAAACATCGCTTGAGGGCTTATCACTAGTCTCTCCCAAACCAAACCCTTGATTTTTTTTTTTGGAGAAAGTGATACAAAGTAAACTTTAATGCTGTCAATGTTATATCTTGTAATTTGATCTCAGGAGTATAGCATGTTCCCATCTGGTCATTTTTAGTACTGTCAATGTTGCATATCGTAAATTGATGTTTTCTTATTTACCATCTGTCAAAAGCTCGTCGTTTCCACACTCGAGATTAATGTGATGTGAAGCTTCAGATGACCTTTTCATCTTCAGCTCTGTGAAGACATTCTGGGTTACGAAAGTCTTGCTTACATTGCCAAGTGGTCAGTTTCTTTTGTATACCCTGTGCAGTGACTGAGAATTACAGCAACCAATTCCGTAATTTTGCCATGCGGGATCTCTCTGGCAAACCCCTGAACCCATGTTTTCGGCGTCTAGACCATCATCCTTTTGGTTCTTCTCTCAAGCTTTAACAAGTCTCGAGACATTCTGGATGGGAAATTATGCCCGATCTAGATTGTTGATGTGATTAATGTTCAAGATAAGTCCCATGCTGCCCTATTAGCAAGTTGGGGAACTTGTGTGCTGCTGCAACTGAAGACTGTTTGGTTCTCAGGCATAGTAGTTCTTTGTGAAACTTTTTATTATTGCTCTCCCAGATAAACTCGTCATCGAGTCTTTGGAAAGATAACACAGTTCGCTGAGTGCTTTAATATGTTGAACCGGCTGAACCTGGATCATGCTATGAATTGGCAATTTCTCATTTGTCGAGTTCGAAGTAAATGTATCCTTGTGGATCCTCTATGGATACTGCACGAGGAGAATCTTCTATATGCAGTGCCAGTTGATAACTTGATACTGTGTACAAAATCCTTTAATGGGTTTGGGTGTTCTTCTGGTGCGTGCGACTTCGCTCGTTATATCAATTTTTTCAGATCGTATCTTGACATATCTAGCTTTATTCCCAAAACGGTCCGTATGATTTCTGTTTCATCAAAGTGGAGTCGGTCATTCTGATTGATCTGGGCACACCATCTCACTTTTGTGAGAGCATGAGAAACACGATCCCTGTCCGTGCGAACGTCTCTCCAGCAACAGATTAAGCCATTCAGCATTTGGTCGATACGCAACATCAAATTACCGGCCAGTTACTCAAGCTCAATTCGCAAATTATCTGAGCTCGGAACGATCATTTTCAAGTTCGAGTAGCTTGAGGACTTAATTGGGTCGAGCTACGGCTTGAGAGTACCTGACCTGAATAGCTCACGAGTCTTGTCCATTTGATATTGCATCATGATTTTAAATACAAATATTATTTCTCAAGTTTAGCTTACTAACAAAATTTGAGTTCGAGCTCAAACTTGGAAAGCAAAAACTCGAGTAGCAAACTGGGTCGCCACGACTCGATGATATTGCACCGGTACTTTGGCGTATAACATCAAATGCAAGTCCAGTTTCAAACTCTAGAAAAACAGGAAAAGAAACAGAACAAGAAAAAGTAGAAGTAAACTCTAAACACAAATTAAAGGACTCATGCAACCTTCTGCCAAAATATAATCTGCTTTGAATGTCCACCAGTACTTGCAACGATCCACACCAGATTAAAATATGCATGTCACGATCCACACCAGATTATATAATATGTATTGTGCCTGAGATGAGATGAGGAACAAAAGGTTATTCAAATGTCAACAATCTGAGATATCAAGATCTGGAAGGTGTGCTATACGAATGGAAATCAAAAGGCAATGGAGTGAAAGAAACCAAAGCGAATTAAGAAAACTAAAACGAAAGAGTGAAAGAAACGCCATTGCCGGGGATCGAACACCAGACTCACCACTCTACAACGACCTCCATGCCCGTTTTCAAGAAGCTTTCGATGAAGACCCGGCAACGTTCGAAGTTTTGTCTTGTCTTATGTTTAATTTGATTGGAAGGGCATGAGAAGAAGTGGTGGTTTTTGAAACTAGCGACTCTTTCAAAAAAAAATGGTGACTTTGAATTATGGCCAAAAAATATTAAATTGAAATTATGTTACGGTTACGTATCAAAGGAGGAAAGAGAATAACAATTGGTTTGTATTCATATTTAAACTTGGCAAGTATGAGTAAGCGGTTTGAAGGATGAGTGGTCTAACCCTAGAACATGGAACCTATCCATACAAGGTCTATTTCTAGATTTTGGAACCTAAAACCGACCCTGTAAACTCTAAAACTAACCCTTTTGATCCGATATGATTCTAGAGTCAATCCAAGGGAACCGGCTGATTCTTCTTCTTCTTCCTCGTTTTCTTTTATTTATTTCATTGTTATGTGTTCCTTGAAAGGATAAACTTATGCTTTCAAACTCCATATCTAATGACACACAATATTTAAAATTGCGATATTTAGTAACAAAACGGCTAAAAGTAAAACACTGGTAAAAGCCAACAGAAATCTTAAGCAATAGGGAATTATCCAACTCATCCCTTAGTTAAGCAATTAAAGCCTAAAGCAATAGTAGAAATCTCCATTTGCCGAAAGTAACAACCCACGAAAGATGAACACGTAAAATAACATGTAACATAAACATGAATTATGGAACTCCATTCCTCATTCATCCATAAAAAAATTGCTTCGAATTTTAACCATTTGAAAGATAAAATAAACAACAAACATAATTAAAATGGGTTCGATCTAGGGTTATCCCAGAATTGGATCACACAATGCCGGTTCCCAATTTTTGGAAGCGAGGACTAGATTGTTTCCTGCGGGAAGTGGATCCGACTACATAATGTTGGTTTGGTCTGGTTCTAGGGTTTATCCTGGACTGGAGCTGACCCCTGCTGGCAAGACATTAACTTTCTATTTTTCGATAGTTTGATAAACTAGGCATGAAACTCTAAATATCAGAAGTCGATTATCCGATTTTTTTTTATTTGTAGCTTGTATTCGACAAATTTTAGCTCAAAACTTTTCTATATTCCAAAAAGACATATTGAGTGACTTTATATGAAAATATCAAAAATTTGAGAATTTTGCAGTGCTAAAACTGTAACTCGTAATAGCCAATTGTAAGTTATATGATAGATCATAATCATGAAAGATTGCAAGTTTGAAGCTATGGGTGTGTTTGTTTTAATGAAAATGATTTTCATAATTTCTCAAACTTTTATGTATATGATTTGCTAAAAGTGGATATCTAATCGATAGTATTTCACAAAACAACCGTCGTTAAAGTTGAAGAAAATGATTCGCCATCCTAAAGAAAAAGAAAGCATTTTCCTTGGCTCCTTTTCCACACGCACACTCACACAAAATGGAGCACCATTCTCAGTGAAGTTTTTTGACCACTGAGAAATTAAGTTTGTTAATTATTGCATTTTATCTTTTTGACTTCCCTTTTTAAGGTTGCTTTATTTTGATAATAAAATAACTTAAAATTTATACTTCATATATTAGTGATATCATAGATAAGAATTTTGATATTATGTTAATATCTTACATAAAAAACAAAATATAATTATAATGGATAGAATAATCTTTGAAAGTAAAATCTAAACATCAAAAAACATTTTCCGTCTCACTTTAAAGTACACTAACAAACAACTAAAAACTAGTCATTTCTTCAAATTAATTTTCATGAAAAATATTTTCCCCTGTTATAAAGTTTTCTGTCCCGACAGCCGGACCCCCTCAAGCCACCCATGTTTCCATCCAGATGACAGTCTTCCCTTAGAAAAGGGAATACCCTTCTCTGTTTTACATCTTGAATGTTCGGATGAAATTTTTTAAGAACTTGTTTAGGTCTAATAACAATAAGTATCTAAAAAGAAGAGGCTCGTTACACGTGCATATTTGTTTTTTTTTTTTTTGGTAAAGGTAAAACTGTGCATATTTGTTTATGCTCTTCAAAAACGAAAAAAAAAACTTTTTACTTTCTCATAGAGCTTAAAAATATTGTATAGATTTCTGTAAGTTATGAAAATATTAACATAAATTTGTGCGTCGGTATTTATATATTATGAAGAATTAGGGTAATTCGGGTTAAGAAAAAAATTATGACTTAATTTAATCGATTGAAAAATTTAAGATTTGTTGATATTTCGTACATAACATTTTATACTTCTGATGCACCTATTTAAAAACAAACAAAGTCATCTAGAATTTTAATGTTTAAAGACTTAATTTGTGGACAATTTGAAAGCACAATTCGACATAAGATTTACCATAGCCTAAACTTCAGCCTTTGTCATCAATGGGCTCGGTCAGTCATCCATCACTCTTTGTCCAGTCAATAAAAACTTAAAAGCACCTTAAAGATAAAAAAGAAGAAGCCTGTATCTTAAAGTTGGTACTTTTTCAACAGTAGACTTTCGCCCATTTAGCTCAACTTTGAGATTAACATGCCCAAAATGGATTGTTCGTCAGGAAATTATGTGAGAGTGCTGATTAATTTGATGCGAATGTACACGTGCTAGCTCCATTGATTGCTCAGGGAGGTTTTGGGTTATCATTTACAGTAGATCTAGCTGGAAACTCTTGATATAGAGGACAGGAAGATTCTGGGTGGCAAGTTCGTCTCAAATGTCCAGCAAACATTGTGCAATGTCGCTCGCTGGCTTACTAATAGTCTTTCCCAAACCTAATCCCTTGATTTTGAGCTCACCGTTGCTGTTGGATCGGGTCCGAACTGCTAATGTCGTATCCGTATTAATGAAACAAGAATACTATATTTTGTTTATGTACTTTTTTCTGGTCTTGTCGAAAGCTCGTAGTTTCCATACCTGAAATTCATGTGACGTGAAGCTTTGGATGACCTTGTTTGGCATGTTCTTAACCGGCTCTGTGAAGACTTTCTGGGCATACTTCTCGTTTCCATTGCCTAGATATCAGTTTCTCCTGTACACCATGTGTGCGGCGAATGGGTTCAGATGTTCTTCGAGGTGCGTGGGACTTCAATTGTTATATCAATTTTGTTAATCCGTCTTAGCATGCGTAACACTATTCCAACGCTTTAGGTTCTAGTCCCGAGCTTTTCTCATGATTTCTGTTTCATCAAAGCAGATAGCTTCGGCTTGACCTGGGCCATGCACAGCATGCGACTTCCGTGACAGCATGATCCTTGTCTATGCAAACGTTTCTCCAGCAAGGACAATGACCGTAGGTATCCAGTCGACGCACAGCATCGAATTTCTCGCAAGTCATTCAAAGCCTTATTCAAAGTCCGCTCGATCGTCTTTGAGTTCAAGTAACTCAAGTAGTTCAATCAGTCGAGCTCGGGCTTAAGAGTGTCTGACTCAATACCTAACTAGCATATTCGACTAATTGCAGCATGAGTCGAGTCGCACTCGAGCTTCGAACTGGGTCGACCCGATTATACTACGTGCGTGCTTTTTAAGACGTTTAACACGGAATGCAAGTGAGATTTTAATATGGAAAAAACGAAAGAAAAGGGCAAAAAAAAAGAGAGAGAAACGCCGTTGCCGGGGATCGAACCCGGGTCTCCCGCGTGACAGGCGGGGATACTCACCACTATACTACAACGACTTTGTTGCTCTTTTACTAGAAACATTATATTAAAAAAAGCATAACACGGTGTTTGACAACAAAACTCCTGCCTTTTCTTATGTTTAATTTAATGGGAAAATGCCCCCAAAAATCCGAAGCTAGGTCCACTATCATAAATTTACCCTAAACTTTTTTCCACGATACAAAAAATCCCAAATTTATACCAATTTGACCTTCCATCAAAGTTTAATAATTGAGAATCATAAAAAATCCGCCTATTTGGACACCAAAAAGCAAACAATATTGACAATGCGCTCACGTGACTTACGTGAAATAAAAATGACGTTGTTTTGGCTAAAAAATAATCTAATAAAACCTCGACAGAGAATAAATGTGTCACATAAATATAAGTTTTGGAAGTTTTTTATGTCACAAGTAAAATTTTACAGTAAATATATCACTGTAAGTATAGTTTGGGTTTTTTGATGTCATAAAGTTTAGGATAAATATGTAATAATGAACATAATTTGAGGGTTTTTGTGTCTTTTTCCCTAGTTTCTTCACAACATTGTTCAAATATCCAATCACTTCTTCTATTGAGTTTACTGTACGGTCTGCTACGTTGTTTTTTTTAAATTTTACATCCATTTGTACGTACGCGAGGAAATTTCAAGACTAAAATTTCACACGAAAAAAAAAATTGGTGCCAAACTTTTGTTAATGTCGCAGAAGTGAGTACAATATCTAATCTTTTGACTTGAATCTTAAGTAATTCTGATCCCCTTCTCCGCAGAGGTGATAATCCGAACGCTTTCGCAGTTGGTCTTGAATAAGTTGTTGGAAAAATTCGAATCCTAGAATTCTTGGGGACCTTAGGGGTTGTTCCGGTAGAAACCCGACGAGCGTTGACGTCGACGTCGACAGAAGACTACGACGAGGTTTTGAAGCGAAGGAAGCCGTTCACTTGTTGAGGTGTACCGATGTGTCCCATCGTCCTCGGGCGATTGTCATTCTCGACTTCCCTGCGTCATGCGCACGAGAGTTGACCCATCAACCGTAGCATAAGCTGATGTAATGGAGTACGTTTCTCTCTATCTCATCATATCAAACTCCAAACGAATCTTTCCCATGACTGAATTATCTGTCAAGTGTTACATTTTTTCGTGAATCTTTGGAGGAAAATGTTTTCGTCAAGGATGTTTTTTCCTAGAAGGAATAATTAGTATGGTATTGGAGTGGCTCTATGCATTTATACTATCGGATGAACATATAAAACGTATGGTTTACATCGCTACCGTGGAGAAGCGAGTCATTATTAATTTGATTAGGTGATCGCATGTTATTTAAGCAAAAGAATTGACATCCACACTACTCTTGATGATTACACTTAAAATTCTTTTGTTTTTTGCAAGAATTATTGGCAGAAATAATTTTTCTCATTTGCCAGCATTTGGATCTCTTAAAAAAAAATGAGTTGATGGAAAACTTATGCTTAAATTTAGAAAAATGATTCCCTCTCATGAAAATTAGAACTCGTTTTTCAAAATACAACTAAACCTCAATACTTAGACTTGAAACCTCGACATTTAGGCCTAGGTCCCCCGAGGTTGGGCCAAGGGCCTCAATGGACCCAATACATGGCTCTTGTGCGCGGGTCACTGGCACTTGCTCTTGGGTCCTTTGAGGCCGAGCTTGAGTCCCTAGCGGGTATGGCGTAGTCCCCTGAGTGCCTGTGCTCAGGTTCCCCACAACTAGGCTTAGGATCCCGGAGGTTGGGCGCGAGTCCCTCAAAGCAGCATCCGAGACCCCAAAGCTCAGGCTGGGGTCTTGGCGCCGGGATTCGAGACATACGGTTGTGCTCGAGATTTTTTTCTCAAATATGTGTTTCATATTTTCATGTAACAAATGTGGAAAAGTGACTTCCATTTATTGTTTGTAAAAAGATACCCAAATATAAGAAAATGAAATCCTTTTCCTTAGAAGTTAGTTTTTTCAAACAATAGTTTTTAGCGGCATTAATTTTCTTTGATACAAATGAAGCGAATATATCTTTTGGCATTGCCAAGCCAACATCACCAATCACCATTTGCCCATTTTCGCGGTCATTAATGGTTGGATTGGTGAAACTACTGAAAGCAAAGACTAAGAACAAAGACAAATGGAAGAGTAATAGTGAACCTCCTGCTTGGAAGGCTGTTCTTGATGTCACTGCCGACCGCATTGGTCAGCCTCTCATCTCCTTCCCCGTTTCCGGGTTCCTTCTGGTTCTGTTCTGGACTTTTCCTCTTCCCAAGCCCCCCTCGATCAACTCAGCCTTTCAAGCAGTCCAACTTCTCGGCTCCTTTCATAATCCAAGTCCCGTTTTCTTGTTTTCGTAAAGTATATCTCAGTTTCTGCAGTTTAGTCTTGGTGTCTGCACGGTGGTTGAGCTTGGTTTGGTCCTTTGGAGGAGTTGAAGTGAAAACATGATCATCCTTCCCTTGCAATTTCAGCTGAAACTGAGGTAAGCTCGCAAAAAGGAGGAGGAGGTTTAGCTGATCTACGAGTAATCTGCGAGTCCTGCATTTTTCTGGTAAATCTAAGCACAGATATTTTGGGCAATTTTCAACTGTTGCCTGCCATTGATAGATACAATACGAGGTCTGTGCTTGATCAGCAAAACTTGAAAAAGGCTTTGGTTTTGGAGTTTTGGGCTATCCCCATTTTCCACGTATTCGAATCCGAACAATGGGTGGGAAATTTAGCAAGAACAAGGTGGTAGAATCTTTATCAATGGAAGGCGGGAATCCCGGATACCAGTCTGACCTGACCTCTTTTGAAGCTACCTGTAGAGCCGACCCGAGCTTGCAAGATTTTGATAAGACCTTGCATGACCGAGCTTATAGAGTAATTAGGACACCATCTGGTGATGCTGAGAATCAATCCCTAACATTCAACTCTATAGGAGATGTGACCCTTGGCCTTCTTGAGATAGACCTTGCATTGCCTAAGGTCATTCTTGCATCCAAAGAAGACACATGTAAGGACAACGAGCTGTCCCGTTTCGTGGAGGATTACTTCGATCATTGCTTAAAGGTATTAGAGTTCTACACTTCCCTCGAGAGATGCCTGAGGCGGGCCCGTGATAGCCAGTTGAGGATTCAGCTTGCACTTATGCACTTGGAGGAAGAGAGAGGAGAGAATGTGGGAAGGGAAAGGCATGTCAAGACACTGCAGGAGCTCCAGAAATTCAAAGAAGCGGGCGATCCTTTGACGGACGAGTTCTCCAAGCTCTTTCACTCGGTGCATAATCAGCAGGCGGAGACGTGGCAGAAGTTGCATGCTCGTAAGAAGAAGCTTGATTAGAATCTTAAAAATGTGCAAGCTGGGAGACGGGTGACCAATGCCATATTCGTGACCGCCTTCGTATGCTTTTTAATTTTCTCGGTCGTGGCAGTTGTGATCACTGCGCCGCCTGTCGCAACTGCTCTAGCCGCTGTTTTGGCAGCTCCGATAGGGACAGTCGGAAAGTGGTGCGATTCTCTGTGGAAAATCTACCGAAGGACACTAAGGGTGCGTTTGGTAACGTTTCTATTTCTGGGAATAATTTCTTTTCAGAAATAGTTTTTTCTATTTCTATTTCCTCGAAGAGTTTCTAAGCAAAATAATGCGTTTGGTAACTGCACAAAATTTCTATTTCTAGAACAGAAATGCGTTTGGTAACTGTATAAAATTTCTATTCCCAATTTTTTGCATTCAAATCTATATCTTTTATTTAATTATAAGTGTAAGTTATAAGTGAAAAAAAATCAATAAGCATGATTTATTGATTTGTCTAATCCTTTTTAGGGGTTTAAAACCCCTTTTAATCCCTAAACTAAAGAATCTTCAAAAATACTACTTGGGCACCTCAAAAATTTAAATTTCATTCAAAGTGGGTGGCCACAGGTATTCTAAGCCATTATGTAAATTTTTTTTTATATTTTTTTGTGGTAAAATTTATTAAAATTTTTTACTTTCCCTAAATCTGATTCTTTTTATTTTTCCGAAAATTTTTTATGAAATTTTTTTAATTTTTTCAATTTCTGAATTTTGCAAATATTTAAGGGTTTTCTGAGTTTTTCTGATTTTTATGGATCTTCTGAGAATTTTTTTGATTTATATGAATTTTGAGAATTTTTTAATTTTCTAATTTTTTATGGGATTTTTCTGAAATTTTTCTAATTTTTATGAATTTTCGGAATTTTTTAATTTATTCTAAGACATTATGTGAATTTTTTATTTTTATTTTTTTGGGGAAAATTTTATTAAAACTTTTTACTTTCCTGAAATTTGTCTCCTTTTATTTTCGAGAAATTTTTAATTTTTTCAATTTCGAAATTTTACAAATTTTTATGGGTTTTCTGAGTTTTTCTGATTTTTATGGATTTTCTGAGAATTTTTCTGATTTTTATGAATTTTTGGAATTTTTTTAATTTAATTAATTTTTTAAATTTTTTTATTATTTCTGCCGAGAATGGATTGGACCGGTGCTTTGAGACGGTTTGCAGACGACAGAGGATGGAGGAGGAGCTAAGGTTGCGGCTTGAGGACCGGACCTTTCTATTTCTATTTCTATTTCTAGGAACAAAGAAGTAGATTTTTTCTACTTCTTATTTCTGCTTCAAATTTATTTCTTGGCCACTTTTCTATTCCAGAAAATAGAAAAATAAAATGCGTAACCAAACGGATTTCTGTTCTTTTTTTGTTCCAGGGAATAGAAAAACAGAAATATAGAGAAACAGAAGCGTTACCAAACGCGCCCTAAAAGGACAAAAGGAGTTGATAGGTCTAATGAAAGTAGGAATTGAGTTCTCGATTTATGACTTGGAGACGATTCAGTTGCTTGTGAGTAAGCTGGAAATTAAGATCGAGTCGATCTTGCAAAAAGCCGACTTCGCTCTTGGAAAAGAAGAGGAAGAAGCGGTGAAGCTTGTAATGTTGGAGATCAAGAAAAGGGTGGAAGCTATCAATGAAACTATCGAGGACCTCCATGCACAAGCTGGCAAGAGTAGCGGTGTGATACGGGTGGCGTGGACAGTGATATGGCAGAGGATATTACAAATATTAGGATTACAGAGATCAATAAAAATGAAGTACTGCTGCACAAAATACCTTATCCTTGTTTTGGTTTATGGTATTTATCAATGTGCTGTGATTTGATGAAGGAAAATGAAGTGATATCAGAGTCTGTGCATAGTCTGAAAACGCTGCGCTCTTTACCAGAAATTTTATTAAAAAAAAAGAAATAAATGTACTTAAGAGAAATTCCATCTTTTAGGGTAGAATTTAAAACCATGCTCACCCTTAGTCTGAAAACGCTGATCCGTCTCTCACTTCTCCACAAGCCTGCAAGAGAAATTCCATCTTTTCTTGCAAGCTCCCGAAATTTCTACATTAGTACTTTTCCTTTTTTTTCTTGATACTTTCAAGGGTCTTTCTTGCTTCCATCGCCGATAACCCCTCTCTCTCTCTCTTTATATATATATATATATATATATATATATATATATATATATGGATTTGTGCCGGCCTTAGCCATTTTGATCTGAATCTAGGGCTCGGCCAAGCTCCACTAGAGGTGAGGACTTGGTCGAGCTCCACCGGAGGCAAGTCTTAGATCTCGGCATGCTGTCGTCACCGGAGAAAGGGAGAGAAATTACCGTAGTGAAGGCTTGGTTAGAGAGAGAAAATGGAGAGAGAGAATGGGGTTTCGTGGTTAGAGAGAGAAAATGGGAAGTAAGTTATTTTGGGTAATCAATCTGGGAAGCAAATGAATCAAAATGTGTTTCGGTTCGGTTCGGGTACACGATCCGAACCAAAACGCTAAGATAATTGATTATATATATATTACCTAACCCGAATCGAAAAGACCAGAAATTTTTAGGCCAGGCCAGATTAATAGATTGGTTCGGGTTAGGCTAGGTAATTTTGACACCCCTATCCCTAGTGGCTAGGGCCTATTCCCCTGAGGCCAAGACCGAGACCGAAGTACATGTGCTGAGGTCCTGACAACTGGGCTTAGGATCCCGATGGCTGGGCTCAAGTCCCTTAAGGCTGCATTCGAGACCCCATAGCTCAAGCCCGGGTCCTTGGCACTTGAACTCGAGACTTAGGGCTATGCTTGACATCAATTCTCAAACACGTGCTTCATATTTTTTTATGTAATGAACGTTGATAAGTGACTTCCATTTATTGTTTGAAAAATACACCCAAATATAAAGAAACTGAAATCCTTTTCCTCAAAAGCTACTTTTCTCAAAAAATATTTTTGAGCGGCATTTATTTTCTTTGATACAAACGAAGCGAATATATCTTTGGCATTGCCAAGCCAACATCGCCAATCACCATTGCCAATTTTCACGGTCATTAATGGTTGGATTGGTGAAACTACTGAAAGCAAAAGACTGGGAACAGAGACAAATGGAAAAGTAAGGGTGTGTTTGTCAATCATTACGATTTTGAAAATAATTTTTATTCAGAAATGTTTCTTTTTTATGCCCGAAAATAATTTCTAAGTATTTAAAAGTGTCTGGTAACATCTCAAAATTTCTATTTTTGAATAAAAAAAGAATAGAAATACATTTGGTAACTGCACAAAATTTCTTTTTATTAATAATATTTTATATATTTTAATATATTTTTTTTCTTCTTCTCTTTTCCCTTCCTTGGCCATGGCCAAGTCGCCGATATCGGCAACCGGCCATAGGCCAGGGTCGGCGAGGGCGGCTCGCGACTTAGGCAAGTGCCTCTCTCATTAGATTCGGCAAGGGCAGCGGCGGCGAGGGTCTCCCGTGTCAAATCTGGTTGCTGCCAGTGACTGGCTACAAACCAAGAAGAAGAAGAAGAAGAAGAAAATCAAGAAGAAGAAAAAGAGAAAAAAATTTCTTATTCACTGCTGATTCTTGTTCTCACGATTTGCTTCTTAATCTTGTTCTAAAATTAATTCTGAAAATAAATTTTTGTAAATTTGTGTCCGAAAACGAAAATTAATTAAATGAATTTTTGTTTGAAAATTAATTTTAAAAATAAAAAAATATAAATAATTACTGTTTGGCCAATGGACAAAACGTGCCCTAATAATCAACCTCCTGCTTGGAAGACTCTTCTTGACCTCACTGCCGACCGCATTGGTCAGCCTCTCATCTCCTTCCCCGTTTCCGGGTTCCTTCTGGTTCTGTTCTGGACTTCTCCACTTCCCAAACCCACTTCGATCAACTCAGTCTTTCAAGCATTCCAACTTCTCGGCTCCTTTCATAATCCAAGTACCCTTTTCTTGTTTTCTTAAAGTATATCTCAGTTTCTGCAGTTTACTCTTGGTGTCTGCACGGTGATTCAGCTTGGTTTGGTCCTTTGGAGGTGTTGAAGGGAAATCAAGATCATCCTTTCTTTGCAATTTCAGCTGAAACTGAGGTAAGCTCACAAAAAGAAGAGCAAAAAGAATAAGGGGGTTTGGCTGATCTGTGAGTAAAAGCATATCTCAGTTTCTGCAGTTTACTCTTGGTGTCTGCACAGTGACTGAGCTTGGTTTGGTCCTTTGGAGGAGTTGAAGCGAAAACAAGATCATCCTTTCTCTGCAATTTCAGCTGAAACTGAGGTAATCTCACAAAAAGAAGAGCAAAAAGAAGAAAAGGGTTTGGCTGATCTGTGAGTGAAAGTGTATCTCAGTTTCTGCAGTTTACTCTTGGTGTCTGCACGGTGATTGAGCTTGGTTTGGTCCTTTGGAGGAGTTGAAGCGAAAACAAGATCGTCTTTTCTTTGCAATCTGAAACTGAGGTAAGCTCACAAAAAGAAGAGCAAAAAGAAGAAGGGGGCTTAGCTGATCTGTGAGTAATGTGCGAGTCCTTCATTTTTCTGGCTAATCTAAGCACAGATATTTTGGGCAATTTTCAACTGTTGCCCGCCATTGATAGATACAATACGAGATCTGTGCTTGATAAGCAAAACTTGAAAAAGGCTTTGGTTTTGGAGTTTTGGGCAATCCCCATGTTTCACATATTCGAATCCGAACGATGGGTTGGTAATTTAGTAAGAACAAGGAGGTAGATTCTTCATCAATGGAAGACAGGAATCCCGGATACCAGTCTGACTTGACCTCTTAAAGCTGCCTCTAGAGCGGACCCTAACTAGCAAGATTTTGATAAGACCTTTGCATGACCGAGCTGATAGAGTAATTAGGACACTAGCAGGTGATGCTGAGAATCAGTCCCTGACATTCAACTCTGTAGGAGAGATGACCACTGGCCTTCTTGAGATGGAACATGCACTGGCTAAGGTCATTCTTGCATCCAAAGAAGACACATGGAAGGACAACGAGCTGTCCCGTTTAGTGGAGGATTACTTCGATCATAGCTCAAAGTTATTAGATTTCTACACTTCCCTCGATAGATGCCTGAGGCGGGCCCGCAATTGCCAGTCAAGGATTCAGCTTGCACTTACGCACTTTGAGGAAGAGAGAGGAGAGACTGTGGGAGGGGAGAGGTATGTCATGACATTGCAGGAGCTCCAGAAATTCAAAGAAGCGGGCGATCCATTCACCGACGAGTTCTGCAAGCTCTCGGTGCCTAATCAGCAGGAAGAGATGTTGCAGAAGTTGCAGGCTCGTGAGAAGAAACTTGACAAGAATCTTAAAAATGCACAAGTTGGGAGAAGGGTGACCATTGCCATATTCGTGATGGCCTTCGTATCCTTTTTGATCTTTTAGGTCGTGGCAGTTGCGATTGCTGCGCCGCCTATCACGACTGCTCTAGCTGCTGCTCTGGCAGCTCCAATAGGGCCAATCGGCCAGTGGTGCGATTCTTTGTGGAAAAATTACCGAAGGGTACTAATTGGGCGACAGGAGTTAATTGGCCTAATGAAAGAGGGAACTAAGTTCTCTATTCGTGGCTTGGAGACGATTGGGTCGCTTGTGAATAATCTGCAAATTAAGATTGAGTCGATCTTGCAAAATGCCAACTTCGCTCTTGGAGAAGAAGACGAAGAAGCGGTGAAGCTTGTAATGTTGGAGATCAAGAAAGGGGTGGAAGCTGTCAATGGAACTATTGAGGATCTCAATGCACAAGCTGGTAAGAGTCGCGGCGAGATACAGGTGGCGAGGACAGTGATATGGCAGAGGCTAATTGGACAATCCAGTCGTTAGTTCTTTTCTTATGCTTAGAAAATTAATGGTTAATGCAGTTCATTGTCTTCGATGAACTTTAATGTTGCAAAGATTTGCACCTCTTGGTTGAAGTTGATTTTGCTATTGTGACTTCAACCAATACATACAAATATTAGGATTATAGAGATCAACAGAAACGAAGCTGTTCTACTTAGGTGTGCTTTAAAATACAGATGCCTTTGGGCTAACTTTTACCTTTTAGGCTTCATCATGTTGATCTGGCTAATGCCATTGATGATTTAACTAATCAAGTCGGACAACTGCTGCACAAAATACCTTATCCTTGTTTTGGTTTATGGCATTTATCAATGTACCGTGATTTGATGAAGGAAAATGAAGTGATATCAGAGTTTGTGCATAGTCTGAAAAGCGCCGTTGCCGGGGATCAAACTTGGGTCTTTGGTGTGACAGGCAGGGACCTCCTTGCTTCTTTACTAGAAACATTGTTTGGCAACAAAGTTCCTGCCTTTCATATGTTTAGTTTAATTGAAGGGGTTTGGAATCCCTTTGCGGTTACATTTTGAAGGAAGGAAGGGAATGACAATGAGGGAGAGCTCCACTTGGAAAGGATTTTGAGTCCTCAGGGCAGAAATAGGGTTTGCAAACAATTGTGGTTTATTTTCCTTTAGTAGTTTGCATTCATACTTATAGACTTGGCGCTTTTCAATTGGATGAGCATTAGGTTTTTTTTTTTCTCTTATAAGATGGCAAACTAGGCGCGCAACCGAGAGCATTGGTGAGACTGAGGTCACATGCTTGAGGGATGAATATGATTTCTATAAAGAGGCTCAAGTCACATTCAAAGAGGAGGTGCACACAGCTTCACATTCCGTGAAATCATGTTTATGCTAATTGTGCACATCCAAACAACACGGGACATGTGGGACCAAGTCCCTAATATTAGTTACGGATAATGACACAAACAATTTTTGAATTTTGACTTAATGTGCAATTTGATTTATGAACTTTTGATTTGTCCAATGTAGTTCCTGAACTTTAGCGTAATGTTCAATGTAGTTCCTAAACTTTTAATTTGTTCAATGTCATCCCTGAACTTTTGGTACATGTTCAATTCAGTCCATGCACTATATAAAAATGCTCAATGCAATCCTTGAACTTGAGGGACTGCATTAAACATTTTTATATAATTCAGGGACTGAATTAAACAGGTACCAAAAGTTCAAGGATGGCATTGTATAAATTAAAAGTTTAGGGACCATATTACACATTAGCCTAATCAGGAACCAAATTGCACATTGGGCCAAAGTCTAAGGACTGCTTGTATCATTTTTCCTTTTAGTTATTATAAGGACCCGAATGATAAAATTGCTCTCCCCCCAGCCCTATTTCTAGTTAAAAATAAAAAAATTTATTTCTATTTTCCGAATGAGTTTATGAGCAAAAAGTAATCTTTGATAACGACACAAAATTTCTGTTTTCGGAATAAAATTCGTTTGATAAGTTATTCTTAAATTTTTTTTTCTAATGACTGGCGGGTGGGATGGCGGAGATGGACGGTTGGTGGGCGACGAGCGGCGGCGAATGATGGGAGGCAGCGACGAACGGCCGAGGAGTGGGCTGTGGCGGGCGATGGGTGGCCATCGGGCCGCAGCGAACAATGCGAGGAGGCGGTGGATGGTTGGGGAGCAGGCGGTGGCGGGCGATAGGCGTGCGTTGGGCAGCGGCGAACGATGGGAGGTGGTGGCAGACGGTCGGGGAGTGGGCGATGGTGGGCGACGGGTAATCGTTGGGAGGCGGCAAATGATGGGAGACGGCGGTGGATGGCCGATGAGTGAGCGGTGGCTGGTGACGGGCGGCGGTGAACAATGGGAGGCGGCGAGGAACGGCTGGGGAGTGGGCGGTGGCGGGCGATGGGCGGTCATCGGGCGACAGCGAACGATGGGAGACGGTGGCAGATGGTCGGGGAGTGGGCGATGGTGGGCGACAGGCGATCGTTGGGAGGCGGCGAAAGATAGGAGATGGCGGCGGACGGCCGGGATTGAGTGGTGGCGGGCGACGGGCGGCGGCGAAAAATGGGAGGTGGCAGGGAAAGGTGGGGGAGTGGGTGGTGGTGGGCAATGGGCGACTGTCGGGCGACGGCGAACGATGTGAGGCGGCGGGGAACGGCCGAGGAGTGGGCGGTGGCGGGCAACGGGCGGGGGCGAATGATGGGAGGTGGCAGATGGCCGTCAAATGGGTGGTGGCGAGCGACGGGCGGCCGTCGGGCATCAGTGGACCATGGAAGGCAGCGGCTGATGGTTAGTGAGTTGGCGGTGGCGGGCGACGGGTGGCCATCAAGTAGCTGTGAACGATGGAAGGCGGCAGACAACTGGTGAGTGCACAATGAGGGGCGACGAGGGATCGTTGGGCAGCAGTGGACGATGGGAGGCGGCGGATGGCTGGCGAGTGGGCAGTGGCGGGCGACGGGTGGCCGACTGGCAGTAGCGAATAGTAGGTGGACGGTCGGCAAGTAGGCGGTGGCGGGCAACAGGGGCAAGCAATAAAAGAGAGTTGTTATTTATGTTTCTGTTCCAAAAATAAAAAAGTAGAAAATTATAACTTCTTATTTCTGTTTCAAATCTAATTTTGGGCTAACAATTTGTCCCAAAAATAGAAAATGAAATTATTTTACCATATGAATTTTTATTCCAAACATATTCTTTGAAATAAAAAAAATAGAAAAATGGAAAGACAGAATAGTTATCATTTGCGTCATAAGTGTCAAGCAAGTCGCTGAAAGTTTTCCACCAAAGTTGTAGCCACGCATCAGGCAACATTGAATGAATTTATAGATCTAAATGACAAGAAACTTATATTTAGTTCATTCTACCATTTTTGTATCGATTTATGAAAATTGATAAAACATATTATCTAATTTTCTCCATCACATTGTTCAAATATCCAATCACTTCTTTTATCGAGTTTACACGAAATTACCAAAAAAAAACCTAAATTTATTGCACTTGTACCAATTCAATTCTAAATCTTTTAATTTAACCAATTTAGTCATAAACCTTTTGATAATTTGCTAATTGAGTCCTTTTGATCAATTTTGGTTGGAAATCATTGACATGAACGCCGGTCGTCGTACGTGGCATGGCAGATACTAATGTGAACAATTATTTTATTTTATTTTTTTGAATTATTTTTTTTTCTCTCTGCATTTTCTTTCATTGTGCATGTGACGCCAGCTGTGAAGGCCCTCACCCAGGGCCTTTGCGACCACATTGAGGCTATCGCAACCTCACCAATCACAAGGGAGGTGGCCCTCCTAGATCTAGCGAGGGCCTTCTTGGCCAGCCATGATATGATCAAGGACAAAACTTTAAAAATTGAAAAAAATCTATAAAAATTGTCCGTGTCAATGCCGGCTATGCTACTTAAGATGACTAGCATTCGCAGTAACGATTTACAATCAAAATTAGCCGGAATGACTTAATTTGCAGATTATCAAAAGGTTTAAAATTAAACTAGGCAAATTAAAAATTTTAAAATTGAATTAACACGAGTATAATAATTTTATGACTTTTTTGGCAATTTTCACTCGAGTTTTCTATATGGCATGTTATGTTTTATTTTTATTTTTATTTTACATCCATTTGTACACGAGGAAATTTCAAATGAAAAATATCTAGTGCCAAAATATCGGAGAAGTGAGTACAATATCTAATTTTTTTACTTGAATATCAAGTAAGTCCGATTTCTTTCTCCGCAAAGACGATAATTCGAGAGCTTTCGCACTTGATCTCGAATCAAATGATGGAAAAATTTCAAGCCTCACAGTCTCCGGGACCTTATTGGTTGATCCGGTAGAAACCCGATGGGCGTCGGCAAAAGCCGCCGAGGTTTTGCAGTAAAGGAAGCTGGCTTTTTTTTTTTTTTTTTGGGTCAGAGAAGGAAGCTGTTCACTTGTCGAGGAGTGCCGATATGTCCGATCGTCCTTTGGCGACTGCCATTCTCGACTGCCTTCCGTTACGCGCAAGAGAGATGACCCATAACCTGATGTAATGTTCGACCAGCAAACGAATGCTGATGTAATGGACTACGTCTCTCTCCAATTCAATCCCATCATGTCAAAAACCACTAAGAAAACTTTTCCACGAGCGAATTATCTGTGGAATGTTGCTTTTCGTGAATTGTTTGGACGACAATGTTTTCGCTGCGGATTATCTGATGGTACCAAAAGAACATACAAAATGTATAACTTGCATCGCTTCTATGGAGAAATGAGTCAATAATAATTTAATTTACTATTCTTATTGATAACACTTAAAATTTCCTCGTGTCTCTCATCTGCCAGTGTTTAGATCTCTTAAAAAAAATTGAGTCGATCAAAAACATTTTTCTTATTTGTCAAGGTTCTTGATAACTAGGCTTGGGATTGTAGTAGCTAGGCTCGAGTCCCTCAAGGCCGCATCCGAGACCCTAGAGCTCAAGCCCGAGACTCTGATGCTCGAGCCTGGGTCCTCGGTGTCGGAACTCGAGACTTTGGATTGTGGTTGAGATTTTTTTTCCCAATATGTGTTTCTTATTCTTCATGTATCAATCGCCGATGGATGACTTAAATATTGTTTATAAAATACAGCCAAATATAAGAAAAAATCCTTTTCCCGATTAGTTAGTTTTTTAAAAAAAATATTTTCCACGGCGTCCATTTTCTTTGATACAAACGAAGCCAATGTATGTTTGGGGTTGCATCACCCATCACCATTGCCAAATTTTCCCCCACGACAGATTGGCTCTCACTGTCGCGGCCAGTGAAATGATAACCACCTCCATTTTCATTATAACATAATCATCAGCACCCTATAATTGATACCGACGAAAAAAAAATCGCATTTAAATACATAATAAAAATGCAATATATCACTTCATATCTCATAAAATCAATTCCGAAAAAGAAAAAAATGACATAAATGATCCGTAAACTTTGATTCAATATGTAATATGATCTCTAAAATTTAACTTAATGTGTGATATCGTTCATAAACTTTTAATTAGTTCAATATGATCCTTGAACTTTTAGTACATATTTAAACCGATCATGTTCAATATTATCCTTGAATTTAAATTAATGAAATGATAACATTGGATATTTTTACATAGTCTAGGGATTAATTTGAACATTTATAAAAAATTTAAAGATTATATTGAACAAATTAAAAATTAAGAGATTTCATTACATATTGAGCTTTAAGTTTATAAATTATATTTTAAAAAAAGTAAAAATTTATGGATTATATTACATATCATCTCATTGTTTCAGAGGAAAAGAAAATCTGATATGCCAAAAGGGCATCGCAATACTTATGGTCATCAATGGTTGGATTGGTGGAGCTACTGAAACCAAAGACTTAGGACAAAGAAAACAAATAATGTAAGAGTAATAGTCAACCTCCCGCTTGGAAGACTGTTCTTGAGGCCGCTGCCGACCGCTTGGTCGGCCTTTCATCTCCTTCCCCATTTCCGGGTTCCTTCTGGTTCTCCCCTGGACTTCTCCTCTTCCCAAACCCCCTCACAGCATCCATCCTTCCATCAAGCCGCCTCAAGATCAGCCTTTGAAGATCCAAGTCCCCTTTTTCTTGTCTTCTTGAAAGCAGATCTCAGTTTCTGCAGTTGACTCCTGGTGTCTGCACAGTGATTGAGCTTGGTTTGGTCTTTTGGAGGAGTTGAAGTGAAGACAAGATCATCTTATCTTTGCAACTTCAGCTGAAACTGAGGTAAGCTCACAAGAAGAAGAGCAAAAAAGAGAAGGGGGTTTAGCTGATCTGTGAGTAATCTGCGAGTTCTGCATTTTTTTTCCTGGTAAATCTAAGCACAGATATTTTGGGAAATTTTTAACCGTAGCCCACCATTAATAGATATAATTCAAATACTGTGCTTGATTACCAAAACTTTAAGAAGGCTTTGGTTTTGGAGTCTTTTTTTTTGGCAATCCCCACTATATACATTTTGGGATCCAAACCATGGGTGGGAAATTAAGTAAGAACAAGGAAGCAGACTCTTCATCAATGGAAGACAGCAATCCAAGATACCAGTCTGACCTGACCTCTTATGAAGCTGCCTGTAGAGCCGACCCGAGCTTGCAAGATTTTGATAAGACCTTACATGACCGAGCTGATAGAGTAATTAGGACACTGGCGGTTGGTGCTGAGAAGCAATCCCTAACATTCAACTCTCTAGGAGAGGTGACCACTGGCCTTCTTGAGATGAACCATGAACTAGCTAAGATCATTCTTGCATCCCAAGATGATATATATCATGACAAAGAGCTGTCCCAGTTAGTGGAGCATTACTTCAAGCATGGCCTACAGATATTAGAATTCTACACTTCCCTCGAGCAATGCCTGAGGCGGGTTCGCGATAGCCAGTTGAGGATTCAGCTTGCACTTATGCACTTTGAGGAAGAGAGTGGAGAGAATGTGGGCGGGGAGAGGTATGTCAAGACATTGCAGGAGCTCCAGAAATTCAAAGAAGCGGGTGATCCATTCACGGGCGAGTTCTCCAAGCTCTTTCACTCGGTGCAGAAGCAGCAGGAAGAGATGTTGCAGAAGTTGCGGGCTCGTAAGAAGAAGCTTGACAAGGATCTCAAATCTGCACAAATTTGGAGAAGGGTGACCAATGCCATATTCGTGACCGCCTTCGTGTCCACTTTGATCTTCTCGGTCGTGGCAGTCGCGATCGCTGCGCCGCCTGTCGCAACTGCTCTAGCCGCTGCTCTGGCAGCTCCAATAGGGACAGTCGGCAAGTGGTGCGATTCTTTGTGGAAAAACTACCGAAGGGAACTAAAAGGGAAAAAGGAGTTGATAGGCCTAATGAAAGCGGGAACTGAGTTCTCGATTTATGACTTGGAGACGATTCGGTCGCTTGTGAGTAAGCTGGAAAATGCGATTGAGTCGATCTTGCAAAATGCCAACTTCGCTCTTGGAGAAGGAGAGGAAGAAGCGGTGAAGCTCGTAATGTTAGAGATCAAAAAAAGGGTGGAAGAATTCATGAGAACTATCGAGGATCTCGGTACCCAAGCTGATAAGAGTAGCCGCGAGATACGGATGGCGAGGACACTGATATTGCAGAGGATAATGGGACAATCCAGTCGTTAGTTCTTTGCTTATGCTTAGAAAATTAACGGTTCATGCAGTTCACTGTCTTAGATGAACTATATGTTGCGAAGATCATCTTGCTTTGCTTCTTTTGGTTGAAGTTGACTTGGCTAATGTGGCTTCAACCAATTCATACAAATATTAGAATTCTCGATATTTATAAAAATGAAGCAGCTCTACATAGCTGTGCTTCAAAATGCAGATGCCTTTCTCCGGGAGAACTTTTACCTTTTTGGCTTCATCCTATTAATCTAGCTGGTGCGATTGCTGATTTGTTTGCTTGATTCACTGAAAGAGAAAAAATTGATTCAAGCATTACACTAATGTGGTTTTCCAATTCATTGTAAATGTGACATATTAACAAAATTCTATCTTTCGCCAGTAATAATATATGGAGGGAAACCATAAACTTCGGAGTCTCAGACCACATTCTGTCTTGGGAGTTTCAAGTAATCTGAGAATGCCGAAATATTGGAGTTGCTGCGAGATGCATATCTTGGTAGTTAATTCACTGTGGAAAACCATCTGTGAAGCAAAATTAACATATTTTACAATGACAGGATTAGGAATGGTATTATATATATATATATATAAAAGTTGTACGGCTGTTGTAAAATCTCTTGGCTCTTTTCGCGTTTAGTTCTTCATGTTTAACTATCAACTCGCACAACCGCCACGACAAAATACCTTATCCTTATTTTATTCTCATTGGCTCATGGTATTTACCAGTGTACTGTGTTTTGATGAAGGAAAATGAAGTGACCTCAGAGTCTCTGCATAGCTTGAGCGGTACTTAGTGTAATCTCTCAGTGAAGAAACCCAAGTTGTAGTTGTTTAGATTTTAATGTTCTCAGTGAAAGTATTAACTACAAAAAGACGTCAGAAGTGCATGGACTTCGAATGTTCCTCTCATCATCTGATAAACCTTGCGTTCCATGAACTACAAAATTGCGGGGACTGCATTAAGTCAGCTGCATAGGTTATGCTCATTCAGAATTTCCTACAGTTTCATGGATTAAAATGGAAAGAATTCTTGTGGCACCAGAAAGTTCGGTAACATAATACCATGTCATCCAGAGCTCAGCAGCATCACTCACGAAACACTGCCGGACAGCGATGTGTGGGTAACACTCGCAAGATCTTAGAATTTCTTCCATCGCGGATGTCGCATTGAACATGATTCACACCAGCTGTTAACTATCATCTACCACGTAGGTCACGCTGTTGAAACTGCTCTCTGATTCGATTGGCTTTACATACTAAACGAGAACTGAAGAGAAGCCAAAAGTAGCATCGAAACAAGAAATGCCAAACTTCGGAAGTTCCTATAATCAAATGAAGATCTTTGAGATTGACCCGTTCATGAGACACAAATACAACATGCAGTCACGCCATATAGTCTCTCTCATTCCCGTATTACGTTATCGGTAAAAGTTTGGTACTTCATACCACTCACTGACAAAAGAAACCTGCCAAAAGGAACTAAAACCTTCATTCTCACAGCTACTTTCAGCAGGTAGATGGCAGAAGCACATAAAATGAAAGCACATTTTGCATATGAGAGATATTAAACACGAGTATAAGCATCTGCTAACAATGAAGCACGACCTGAATACCCATCAAATAAACGAAATCCACGACCCCAGATGCAACAATTTGCTCTTTATTCTTCTTTCTTTTCCTCTCCGTCCACCTCATATTCATCTTCATCGTCGTCGTCGTCATCCTTATTTTCATCCTTAGCTTCATCAATATCATTATATATAAAGCTACGAGGAAATTTGCTCAGTTCACGCTTCTCATCTTCTTCAGTAAGAAATTCCAGCCCATATTTTGTGCCTCGGTGCTTCACAAGAAGCCAGCGCAATAATCTATCTTCCCTATTCAAGTAATGCAGCTCTTTGTTCATCATTGGTGTAGCCATCATGGTCAACTGCACCATCTGACCCTGCATGACGTGCAAAAGAAACATAAAAGCCATATAAAAGTCTAGATCAAAGAAACCAACACGAGAGAAATAGCAAGAGACCTACAATCCTCTTTCCTTCACAAGGTAGAAGTGCAACCAACCAAATATCATCTCACTGCTTCATCAGGAAGAGTAGCAGATAGAGAGCCCATCCAAACAGTACATATTAGAGCCAGAACAAGGGTAAATCACACTAGACATCACCAACTTTTAATTTTCAAATAGACCACTCAACTTTCAAATTCAGCATATAGATCACTCAACTTTGGTTTTGTTCTCCATAAGGTCACTCTGTTGACCAGCCGTTCAAAATCTCATTAGAAATTTGACCTGGCATCATTGTAACATTGACACAGGAGGCATATGTGTCTTTACTAGACTTTCATTGTAGGTCACTCAACTGTAGATAATTTTGCATTGCAACCCACTCAACTTTAGATAAATTTTATTTTGGTCACTTGATTTTCCTTTGGTTTTATAAAATATTATTGAACTCGTGCTGCCATATCAAATTAATATTAAAATCAGATTAAAATTATACCAACCAGCTATCGAATCAGGTTTCCAGTGAGTTTATTGCCAGTCAATCACCAAAGTTACTCGGTTGAAAGCAAAACGAAATTGAATGAAAAGTTAAAAAAGAATAGCCAGCTCGAAAGTAAGTAAATAGTAGTGAACTCTGGTGTGATTTTCCTCCCAGACCAACATCGCAAAATTAAATCTTCCATCAATCGCTATAGTAGTCTTTTTTTAAATTAGATTCAAAAGCGACTATAGTAAGTATTAACAGCAATAAGCTAGGATGGTCACAGCATCTGTGCAAAACCAAACATACAACTCAAATCCAGTATGGGATTTTCTCAAAAGCTAGTTAATATTTGTTCCAACATATCTGCCTGTATAATTACCGTCTCCTATGGCTTCCACTTCAAACATAAGGCAAAAAGCCAGCCAAATACATTGTCACATTATGAGATTTTCTCATAAGCTAGAATTATTTTGCTCAACATATGTGCCAACATTATCAATTTCTCCTGCAGCTTGCTGCTTCGAGCATAAGGCAAAGAGCCATCAGAATACATGGTCGCGTTAAGCAATCCAATTGTCAAACGGTTGCGAAACCTATTAGATTGAGCATTTCTGCATCATCTTCTGTCATATTCTATTACATTATCTTGTTCTAGAGAGTACTCTCTGTCATTCTGTCAAACCAGATAGCTCCTTTGTAGCTTCCAAGTTATATAAACCTGGGTATTTTAACAAATAAGATGAAAGTCTAACTGCATATCACAAGCACAACACCATTTGACAAACCAACAGGAGAATTATCTGTTGATGGAGAGAGAGAGAGAGAGAGAGCAAAAGGGCTTGAATTTCAACAGAAGAATCACCTGATAAAATCTCCCGTCAAGCTTCTTGATACCATAACCCAATTGGACCGTCCCGAATGATTTTATCTCAGTGAGGACCCCGTTTTTCATATAGACATCTCTTCCGATCCGAGCCACCAATTCCATCAAAGCTTCCTTCCTTACATGGGGTTTCAGCAAAAGCACACAGTCATAAAGAGGCATCCTTTTCTCTCTCCCCAAACCCCGCTTCAGCTGAACTTATCTTCTAGACTGTCAACAAGAGTTATTTCATCAAATCAAACAGGTGTATGACCCGCATGTTGCCCACGAGCTGCAAGTACTACCGAATCTATAGCTATCAATACTAGAACTGAAAAATACAAGTAAGTAATCAGACACACTAGAAACCAGGTGCCGAGTGAGGTCAGAGCTGGGTTGCCGCGGCCTGGGTTACGGCAGGCGTGAGCGGAGGCCAGAGGCTGGAGACCGGAGACTGGAGACCGAGAAAGGGTAAAACGTCCTTTTTCATACAAACACTTCTCTTTCATCTTACTTTTCATCTTTAACATACAGAAGTCTATTTCTCCAGATTTGCTTCACCCCACATCTATTCTTCCAGGAAACTATAAGGAAAACCATTTTCTACACAATTTTCCTTACCTCCCAACGTGCTCACTAAACATAGCGTCACAGATCAAAGATTGGCAAAAACAAATGACCAGACCTGCTAATTGGCATCCAGGCCAACCATTGAGGACCAACTTGAGAGAAAGCGCGCGCGCGCGCGAGAGAGAGAGAGAGAGAGAGAGAGCGAGATAATGGAGGGGGTCGGCGTGAGCAACGAGCAAGTGATACTACACTCACATAGACTTGGCTTGCGCATTTCGTCGAACACGCGGTGCCCAGTTTCGCGAAGGCGGTGTTCATATAACTAAAGCGAGCGAGAGATTCTAAAGGTCATCCCCATACACGAGCTGAGAATCAGCGAAGCAACATCAAACTCGATCAGCCAGCGGCACGAGCAGAATTCGAGACCAAGGAGCCACCACAAAAAAAAACAAAAAGGAGAAAAAAGAAGGAAGCTTTCGCGAGAACCGTACCTCAGACAGCGAACGAGGGCGCGGATTGTTGAAGTGAGCACAGAGCGAAGAGGAGAGGTGGGTCAGTGGCGAAATCTCGTGAGAGAGGGACCTGGACGTCGCTGGCTGAGAAGACATGTACAGAGACTTGCGGAGGAGGAAGGAGGAGGAGGAGCGGTGGGGCGGGGGGGGGGGTGGTGGTGGCGGCAGTCGATTCAAAACCCTATCAGTAACGCCCTCTGATTGCCGGAGGAGAGAGAAAGAGACCTCTCTCTGCTGAATTTCATTTTTTTTTTCCTGGCAAGACCAGAAACTATTTACTTTTAAGAGCAACGGTGGCTTTTTGTTTAGGATTGATATCACCGACAATAACGTAACAAATTTACTTTAAACTGATTTTTTTTTATCATGAAAAATACTAAATCAGTGCACCTGTGATAAATTTATTTAAAATTAATTTTTTTGACTACAAAAAATTCTAAACTGATATATTTATGACGGATTTCTCCAAACTAATTTTTTTATCACAAAAAACCGTAAACTGATACGCCCGTGATATATTTACCATCCATCACCTTTCGTCAAATATTAGCATTAAATTTGCTGACATGAATGACACATGATAATGTGATGTGGTGACGTGGGAAGTCTACGTGGAAATTCATATGGTTAATAACACAAAAAATTTCAAAGCGATACGCTTGTGACAAAATGATCTTACCGGTTTAGGGTTATTTGTGGTATTTATCCTACAGATTTCCACGCGGACTTCCCACGTCATCGTACCATGTTACCATGTGTCATATAGTTCAGCAAATTTAACGGTAAAATTTGACATAAGCTAACATAAGACAAATATATCACGGGTGTACCAATTTAGAGTTTTTGGTGGTTAAAAAATTAATTTGGTAAAAATTTATCATGAGTGTACCGGTTTAGAGTTCCTGGAGGTCGAAAAATAAGTTTTGGATAAATTTATCACAAATGTATGGATTTTTTATGGTAGAAAAATTAGTTTGGGGTAAATTTATCACATGTATACCAGTTTAATGTTTTATTAATTATTCTTTATTATATATTTTTTTTGTTTTGTTTTCTTTCTCTTTCTTTTTTTTTTCCTTCTCTTCCTTTTTCCTCCAGCCCATCGCCAGACTTCAGTGGTCGACCAAAGGCAAGGACCAGCGAAGGCTCGCCCTATGTAGCACCGACACGCGGTCAATGCCTCCGACATGCGTATCCATTTTTCACCGAGAGATAGGAGCGTGGCGATGAATAAGAAGATGCAGAGGAAGTTCAAGATGAGAGGCTACACCTTTCCACGTCATCATCTCCTTTCCCCTCTCGCTTATCCGACGCTGAGGATGATGCCCTCCACGTTGTCATCTCCTTCGCCTCCCACTTCACTGGCGAAGAAGGAGAAGGAAGAGGCTGGAGGAGGCTACATATCATTGCGCAGAGGAGGGAAGCTGGAGAGAGACGAATGGATAGCGAGTTGTTATTAGGGTTTTGACGAAGTGAAAGTGGGCTAGGCTTCTAGTTCCAACAATGGATGCATAATGGCTTTTTTTTTTTTGATCTTGTGCTTTCTTTTTTGGCAAATTTAATTCTATACGTTTAGTTTCTTAACTTTTTTTCATTAACAAATGGTGGTATAATGTTTTTAGTATAAATTCATTCTAGGCCCTTTTTTATTATTTATTAATGTGTAGAAATTCTCTATTTTTTGAATAATGATGTGTCAGCGTGTCGTGTCGCGTGTTGGTGTCGGTATCGGTGCTACCTAGGGCTTGCCCTGTTGGGTTTATCAACGAAAAACAACGCAGCGGAATATAGAACCCTAGACAGGATCCATGTGTATATTGAAATCGAGAGAGAATTTCGAAACATACCTCTTACAGATCGAGGATAAATCGATAACTGATTGTGTCTGGATTAGCGCCCCAAGTGTTGCGCCTCTACCGGTATCCACACACACGAGCGGAATTCTCCAACGATCCACGTGCTAGCGAAAGATCTTGAAGTTTCTTTCTTAAACGCCGTTGTCTTTTCGATACTGTATCGACCTAACCCTTAGACAGAGAACGATTCTCTATCTATTTATATAGTCTCATTATCCAGCGGAATTAAAAGAAGTGGGCCAGGCGATGTGGGCCCCACGTTTAATCGTTATCTCATAACGCGCACGACCGCATAGATAATTTAAATAAGAGAATAAATTAAAATCTACTTCTCAAGTAGATCAAGGCGTACAGAAAATATTAAGTCCGTTCGCGATTGTGTGCGACCCTGTAGGTTCACTAAACATTAGCAGTGTGCTCAAAACCCTTTTGACCCACAAGTCATAAGCGGTCTCTAGCAAGACATTATGACTACCTAAGTATAGTGAAGATCGGTTTTCCGACACAACCTAATCCACAACTAATATTAGAGTATCAACATTGATTGATTCCTAGGGCAGACCACTAACAATCTCCCACTTGCACTAGAACCAATCATATAAACTAAGTCCCTTTGTCACTTGATTTCCGAGTTAAGCATAAGGCAGGACAAGTGTCATCCTTATATAGCTTAAACTTATTTTCCCGATACCGCAGTTAGACTGTCTAAACAAGTAGTTGACTCTTCAACTCACTTGAGCATGGCCATGCATTTCACAGTCTCAACTCTACAAGAGGCCAGGAAATCATACCCTCGTTATATGAGAGGAACAAATCCCATCTTGTCTACTCACATCACTCAGCACGATTCATAACATGCCCAGCCATTACCTTTATAATCACCTGTTACGGCTAACGTTTGGCAATGTTAAAGCATGCCAATCCACGTCTAGGAAACCATGGCAGACTCAGGTCAAAGGACTATACTCTATAGTTGTGATGAGAAATACTGATGACATTATATAACAATCCTACAGTATTCTCATAGTGGGTCTGTCCAATACAATGTTCTCTAACATGTATTCCATGTGATCAACTTTATATCTCTATATTCATAACCTGTGAAACTTGGTCATCAGTTGACTCACATGCTAGTCTCAAACACCATTTGCTTCCCAATGCACAATGGTAATTGACTAGGGACATTTAGAATATTAATATTCACTCTATTAATAGAGTTTCACAATCAAATCACGTATTTGATTATCTATTAAGGATATTCAATATTCAGGGGATAAAGATTTCGCATTCAATTATATACTAAAATTAAATCGAAATCAAATATAATATATAGTTTATCAATGAACAATGAAAATGTATATCACATATGCTCCCACTCACATCAAGACCAATCACTAATGTGTCTAAGGCCTAAAGCATTACAATGACGCTCATGCTTAGATTGTGGAAGAGCCTTCGTCAACGGATCAGCTATATTCAACTCCGTTGCAACTTTGCACATCTTGACATCACCTCTTTCAATGAATTCTCGAATGAGATGATACTTCCTGAGTATGTGTTTGGTCTTCTGGTGAGACCTATGCTCTTTAGCCAAAGCTATGGCCCCATTGCTGTCGCAATAGAGGTCCGTTGGATTTAAACTTGTGGGACTGATTCCCAGTTCTTCTATGAACTTTCGAATCCAAACAGCCTCTTTTGATGCTTCTGAAGCAGCAATATACTCAGCTTCTGTTGTAGAATCTGCAATAGTGTCCTGCTTGGAACTCTTCTAGCACACTGCTCCACCATTCACGCAAAAGACAAAACCTGACTGCGATCGAAGGTCGTCTTTGTCGGTTTGGAAACTAGCATCAGTGTAACCATTTACAGTGATCTGTTCCTCACCTCCATAGACTAAGAATAAATCCTTAGTTCTTCTCAAGTACTTAAGGATATTTTTTACAGCAATCCAGTGAGGTTCTCCTGGATCTGACTGGTATCTACTTGTCATGCTTAATGCATAAGCAACATCAGGACGGGTGCACAACATAGCATACATGATGGATCCCACAGCCGATGCATAAGGAATCCTACTCATGCGGTCTCGCTCATCTTGTGTTGAAGGACACTGAGTCTTGCTAAGACTTATGCCATGTGTCATCGGGAGAAAACCTTTCTTGGAGTCTTGCATATTAAACCTATTGATGACTTTGTCAACATATGTACTTTGACTCAGTCCAATAAGTCTCTTAGATCTATCTCTATAGATCTTGATTCCCAAGATATAGTTTGCCTCTCCCATGTCCTTCATGGAGAAAAAAATTTCCTAGCGATGTCTTAACTGACTGAAGCATAGGAATGTCGTTACCAATGAGTAGTATGTCATCCACATACAACACTAGAAACACAATTGCACTCCCACTAGACTTCTTGTATACACAAGCTTCTTCTTTGTTTCTGATGAAGCCAAACTCTTTGACAGTTTCATCGAAACGAATATTCCAGCTCCGTGATGCCTGCTTCAACCCATAAATAGAACGTTGAAGCTTGCATATCTTCCCAGTGTTATCTGGTGATGTAAAGCCTTCAGGTTGTGTCATGTACACATCCTCCTCTAGATTTCCGTTAAGGAAAGCTGTCTTTACATCCATTTGCCATATCTCATAGTCATAATATGCAGCAAATGCTAGAATAATCCGAATGGACTTAAGCATGGCCACTGGCGAAAAGGTCTCGTCATAGTCAATACCATGAGTTTGTTTAAAACCTTTAGCTACTAGCCGTGCTTTATAGATGTGAACATTTCCATCCATATCGGTTTTCTTCTTGAAAACCCACTTACACCCTATAGTTTTGACACCTTCGGGTGGATCAATTAAAGTCCATACTTTGTTTTGATACATTGAGTCCATTTCGGATTTCATGGCCTGAAGCCATTTATCGGAGTCTGGGCCCATCATAGCTTCTGTATAGGTCGTAGGTTCGTCATTTTCTATTAACAATAGATGACGATGTTCTGTCACGTGAAAACCATATCTCATAGGCTCACGATGTGTTCTTTCTGACCTACGAACTATAGGTGCCACTGGAGTAGACTCTACAACTCTTTGTAGATCTAATTGAGGTTCCTCATGAATTGGAACACCCTCTTGTGGCACTATAACTTTTTCGAGGTTTACCTTACTCCCACTGGTTCTTTTAGTAAGAAACTCTTTCTCTAAAAAGACACCATTTCGAGCAACAAACACTTTGTTCTCTGATGGATTGTAAAAGTAATATCCTTTTGTTTCTTTAGGATATCCCACAAAGAAGCATTTATCAGATTTGGGTCCAAGCTTATCAGAAAGTAAACGTTTTACATAAGCTTCACAACCCCAAATCTTTAGAAAAGACATACTAGGAACTTTTCCTGTCCACATCTCATATGGTGTCTTCTCTACAGCTTTTGATGGACTTCTATTTAGTGTAAACGCAGCTGTCTCGAGTGCATATCCCCAGAAAGATAATGGAAGATCTGAATGACTCATCATTGATCGAACCATGTCTAACAAAGTTCGATTTCTCCTCTCAGAGACACCATTCCATTGTGGTGTTCCAGGAGGAGAGAGTTGTGAAACAATTCCACACTCTTTGAGATGGTCATTGAACTCTTGACTTAAATATTCTCCTCCTCGATCAGATCGAAGAGCCTTGATATTTTTGCCAAGTTGATTCTGTACTTCATTTTGAAATTCCTTGAACTTTTCAAAGGAGTCAGACTTATGTTTCATCAAATAAACATATCCATATCTACTGAAATCATCAGTAAATGTAATGAAGTATTGATAACCTCTTCTGGCAGTAGAACTTAGTGGTCCACACACATCAGTATGTATAAGGGCCAATAATTCTTTTGTCCTCTCACTTTGATTAGTAAAAGGAGCTTTTGTCATTTTTCCAACTAAACAAGATTCACATGTATCAAATGATTCAAAATCAAATGAATTTAATAGTCCATCGCTATGAAGCTTGTGAATTCGTTTCTCGTTTATGTGGCCTAATCGACAATGCCATAGGTAGGTTGGATTCAAATCATTAGATTTAAACCTTTTTTGTATTTATATTATAGATTGGCACATCAAGATTTAGAACATATATCCCATCCACAATATGGGCGCTACCATAAAATAATCGATTAAGATAAAACGAACAACTATTGTTCTTTATATCAAAATAGAAACCTTCCTTGTCCAAACAAGAAACAGAAATAATATTCCTGCGTATAGCAGGTACATAGTAGCAATTATTCAGTTCTAAAATCATGCCAGAAGGTAAAGCTACATCATATGTTCCTACGGGTAATGCAGCAACTCTTGCTCCATTTCCAACTCGTAGTTCCACTTCACCTTTTGCAAGTGTTCTACTTCGTTTTAGTCCCTGCACATCCATACAAATGTGAGTACCACAACCGGTATCCAATACCCATGAAGTAGAACTAGTAGTAACATTTACTTCTATAACATAAATACCTGAATCGGAAGTCTCACTTCCCTTTTTCTTCAGATCCTCCAAATATTTCTTGCAATTCCTCTTCCAATGTCCATTCTCACCACAATGGAAACATACAGCATCAGCAGTCGGACCCGGTTTGATCTTGGATTTGGGTTTGGGCTTAATGCCCTTGCCCTTGCCCTTGACCTTACCTGGCTTCTTAAAGCCTTTCCCCTTTTGAACCATGAGAACATTAGGGGTAGGGTCCTTCTTAATATTCTGCTCAGCAGTTTTGAGCATCCCATGCAGTTCAGTCAAAGACTTATTCAGATTATGCATGTTATAGTTCATAACAAACGTGTCATAATCCTGAGGCAATGACTGAAGAATAATGTCAGTAGCCAACTCTTGGCTAATAGGAGAGCCTAGTCGTTCCAGGTTTTCAATATAACCTATCATCTTTATGACATGTGGACTAACTAAGCTCCCACTTGCTAGCTTGCACTCAATTAAGGTTTTTACCGTTTGGTACCTTTCAGTGCGTGCCTGCTCCTGAAATAAATTTTTCAGATTCATGATCATATCATAGGCATCCACGTTCTCAAATTGCTTCTGAAGATCTGAGTTCATGGTAGCTAACATTAGACATGATGCATCTAATGCATCATCTTTATGCTTCTGATAAGCATTCCTTTCAGCATGGGGAGCATTGGAAGGAGGTGCCTTTTGAGGGAGTGGTTTCTCCAGGACATAATCCTTTTTCTCCTGCTTGAGAACAATTCTCAAACTTCTATACCAGTCCAAAAAGTTTGAACCATTCAATTTGTCCTTCTCAAGAACAGATCGCAGTGAAAAATGTGATGCAGAGCTATTTGCCATTATCTACAACAAATATGCAAAATAAATTGTTCATCAATATTATTTATAATAAACTCTCACTATACTTTTATAACATGTGTCCCAATAAGTATAGTGAACCAAGATCCATATTTTACTAAGACTTGAGTAAACTTTGGCTTACCGCTCAAGACTAAGTTATTTAGGTAGACAACTCTTTGTCAATTGTATCGAATACAACTCTTGGTTGTTGGGGTTGACATCTCATATCTTATCCCCAAACACTATGCCTCAAGGCCCAAAACCGTTTTGATAGCCTCGTTAAGTAAACCAATCTTGACTTATGGACAACTATTATCCATCCTATTTTACTCAAATAGTTAAAGACACCCTGCTTTGGCAGGCCCATCTTTTGACGATTCAAGTCTTAATAGGTGTATGATTGGAAAGGCATCATATTATTACTTAATTTTATTAGGGACTCTTAATGTTTATTTAGCAATAAATCTATGCATGTGATAAACATAAGCAAAACATCACTTATAATAATAAAGGTACATCAATCATACGGGAACGACAAATTTCCATGCAGGGGTCAAGGGGGCTGCGCCCCCTTGCGGGGTCGAGGGGCAGCGCCCCTCGCGGGGTCAAGGGGCAGAGCCCCTTGCGGTGGTCTCGCTGACCGGTCAGCGAGCGGGGTTCGAAGGGGCAGCGCCCCTCGCGGGGGCTCGGGGGCAGCGCCCCCGAAAGCTAGACAGAATTCTTAATTCTGTTTTCTAAGGAGAGCCCCGAAAACTAAACAAAATTCTCAATTCTGTGTTTTCGGAAGACTATCCGTCGCTGCCACCTCCTGCTCCCACGCCATGCCCATCCGGCCGAGCACCTTGGCGCACCGACTGACTTGGCGCGCCGCCGTCTCGGCCTCGGGCAGCGAACCCAGACGCACCGCCGTCTCAGCCCGACGCGCCGCCGCCTTCGCCCGACGCGCTGCCGTCTCCGCCCGACGTCTCCGCCTCGGGCAACGAGCCCAGGCACGACGACGCCGCCGCCTCCACCTCGGGCAACGGGCCCAAGCGCGACGCCGCCTCCGTCTCGGGCAACGCGCCCAAGCGCGACACCGGCCCCGCCTCGGCGCGAGCGGAATAGGATCGACCCGTCCCTGCTTCGTTCCTTCTCAATTAATCATATCAATTCGTATTTCAAATTCATCTAACCCTAATTTAGACTTTTCAAGCATACATCATATGTATCAACAATTAGGGTTTCCGATTCAACTTCAATATAACACAAGTTGCTCTGATACCACTGTTGGGTTCATCAACGAAAAACAACGCAGCGGAATATAGAACCCTAGACAGGATCCATGTGTATATTGAAATCGAGAGAGAATTTCGAAACATACCTCTTGCAGATTGAGGATAAATCGATAACTGATTGTGTCTGGATTAGCGCCCCAAGTGTTGCGCCTCTACCGGTATCCACACACACGAGCGGAATTTTCCAACGATCCACGTGCTAGCGAAAGATCTTGAAGTTTCTTTCTTAAACGCCGTTGTCTTTTCGATACTGTATCGACCTAACCCTTAGACAGAGAACGATTCTCTATCTATTTATATAGTCTCATTATCCAGCGGAATTAAAAGAAGTGGGCCAGGCGATGTGGGCCCCACGTTTAATCGTTATCTCATAACGCGCACGACCGCATAGATAATTTAAATAAGAGAATAAATTAAAATCTACTTCTCAAGTAGATCAAGGCGTACAGAAAATATTAAGTCCGTTCGCGATTGTGTGCGACCCTGTAGGTTCACTAAACATTAGCAGTGTGCTCAAAACCCTTTTGACCCACAAGTCATAAGCGGTCTCTAGCAAGACATTATGATTACCTAAGTATAGTGAAGATCGGTTTTCCGACACAACCTAATCCACAACTAATATTAGAGTATCAACATTGATTGATTCCTAGGGCAGACCACTAACATGCCCAACCATGGCGAGGCCAACCTCGCAAAATCTAGCAAGAGCTCGCTTAGAGACGATGAGGTCGGCCTCACTCGTGGCTGGGTTGGTCCTTGCTTGCAGAAAGAAAGAAGGGAAGAAGAAAAAAAATAGGCAAATGATTCAAAAAAATTAGAGTATTATTTAAAAAAATGTTTACATCAGTATCGATCACGTCACATAGAATGACTAGCGTCTGTGTTAATGTTAGCTCGCCAAAATTAATGAATAGAATAAATTTATACAAAAACAAAAATTAAGGCTCAATTGGTATGATTGAATTGATAAAATTGTAATATATTTACAATTTTTTTTTTGGTAAACTCTCCCAAAATAGAACTTAAGGTTGAGGGTTGAGTTACATGACAGGATTTTGGTTAGTATCCCACGCCGCCTTTTCGATAGCACATTTTTCAATTAAATTCTTTGCGGTTGTCGAAAATGTCCTTATCCGTGCTCGAGGAGACAGCATCTTCATGCGAGTAAGGATTGGACTCCCCCGTGCAATGCGTGTTGGTGTACTTTTGAAATCATGCCATGGCATGAATGAGGAAACCAACCAACATATGTCCTGAGTGATGATGGGAAATAAAGATGAGCGACGTGTTGCAATGATGCACAGACAGTGAAGTTGATGACATGGCAAAGCGCCCAACGACAGGATTAGCAAATGAAACGACATAGCTAATGCACAAAATGTCTAATCCTGCATTTAACAAGATAACGAATTAAAAGACACGGCATGACACGATAAAAAAGCATGAAATGACAAATCAAATAAATACCGATACATGACAAAAATAAACAAGTAAACCCGACATGACCTTCGGATGCTCAACCCGACATGATATGAGAACGCACCGCATGATAAATAAGTGTCTGACACGATGTAAATGACTGCGGGCGGCCATAGCTCAACCCTTCCCTAGCTGATACGCAGATCTTCTGGTGTGCAGCCCCTGACTGTAGACAACGATCCCCAAGATCCATCCTTGTATCAATCAGGACGAGTGCATAGTAGTGCATAGATGCGTTTATCAGACAACCCTGTGAAGGTTAGAATGATGGCGAGCTCTTCTGACAGCAACCAAGTGTTTGCTCATCCTCAGCTTCAGACGTGGGTAAAAGAGCAGTCAAAAGCCGGACGTGAAGAAGGGTTCCTTTGACTTGCCAAACTGAGGACAACGAGGTTACATCCTCACCAATTTACTATGCAAGAATCGGAACTCTCTCTCTCTCTCTCTCTCTCAGAAATCGAAACTCCATCATTTGCACGCACGCAGTTCTTGACAGAACGACAAATAGTGCGAGCGAGAGGGTTTTGACCTTTCTTGGACGCCTGTCAATCATCACCGTCGCACGCCTCAGTCACAACTGCATGCAACGGTGAACACTAAGATATATCTGATGCCATGCTAGGGTTAAGTTCGTTTTCTGGGGGGGATATTCTTTTATCCCGTTTCGGGAGACCCCTAACGAAAGGCTGACAAGACAAGCTCTTCATGGACAGACGGAGAAGAAAAGTTGACTGATAGTAACAAATACCAACCCGACTGTTCTTGTCTCCATGCATGTTCTTGTCCTGGCGGATTGGAATGATTCCACGTTTTCCTGGTATTGGGAGGGACCATTTGATTTGATTCGAGCCGGGTCAATTTTGATCGATTGTGGACTCCAAGTTGGCCTCAATTAACGGGGGATCTTTCTCAACGAATACAACGAGCAAGTAGCTTTCACCAACCTTCTTTATGTTGGTGCAAATTGACCACGGCGGGCACCTACTCGTCTTTTGAAAACTTCGAAATCTGTCGAGATCGTTTCGAACTCCGAAGCGCATTAAAAGAATAATTTCTCTTGGTAATACCGCCGAACCCTCCTCTAGTAATAGATCCAACTGATGTGAATGAAAAATTGATTTTGCGTTCTCCATCATTATTTCAAGGCCTTAAACTTTCAGAATAAGGTAGACGTCGCACTCAATTCAGAGGAGTGGATCAAAAAAGTTGATAACGATATGCAAATTCCCTAGCATAGAAGAAACAACCATTTCAACAGGACCACCCACTCCTCTAATTACTACTACACACTAGAATTCTACAACATTGGAAAATCTTTTGAACCATTTTATTGCAGTATATATAAATATATCAATTTCTACAGAAAAGAAAAACTCAAAGAAGGATAGAGATAGACAAAAGGGTCCCCAGCAAACTTTTTGTTTCCCCCAAAATTTAAGAGCTATCAAAAAGAAGTCCCCACCAACAACCACCCACCATTCAATCCCTATAACGCCTTCTCTTTGACGATCCTCTCCTCCTTTGCCTCTTTAATTACATCAAACCCGCAGCATAAAGTAGAAGACGGTTCACGATCTCGATCGTGAGCCTCGCTCACGCCCCCGATGCCGACGCCGCCGACAACCCCCTTCTTCTTGCCCAGATGCATCTTCACGTAGAAGTTCAAGAACAGCATCAAGACCGCGCCGTTCAGGACCGAGTTGAACACCCACGCGCCGATCCCGTTGCACCCGCCCTTGACCAGGTGCAGCGTCAGGACGCCGACATGGCACACCAGGTTGCACCCGAGGAGCACGACCTGGCAGTGCGCGACGAACGGGAAGCACGCGACGGGCAGCCCGATGGCGGTCCAGAACCGGTACCCGTACACGGCGGCGTAGACGAGCGTGGCCGAGAGGATGGCGAGGACCTGGAACGACTGCGAGAACTCGAGCCAGAGGAAGGCGACGCAAGTGAGGGCGGCGTTGTTGAAGAGCTGCGCGAAGGAGAGGCGGCGGCGGCGGAGGATGGTGAGGAAGGTGCGGAGCATGTGGAGGAAGCGGGAGAGGTAGAAGACGTAGGACCAGAAGAAGACGCGGCCGGAGGGGCGGGTGCCGAGCGGGAAGCAGAGGAACCACTGGAATGGCGTCGTCCGGGAGCGGCGCCAGAGCCACCGGGTGTCGCGGATCTCGGCGGCCGAGGAGAGGAGGGCCCCCGCGAAGATGGTGGCGGAGAGGAGGGCCATGAGGAGGCTGTGGAGGGCCGGGGCGGGGCCGACGGGGACGGGTCGCCGGCGCAGGAGGAGGAGGAGGAGGTGGAGGAGGAGGGAGAGGACGAGGTAGAGGGAGACGGAGGAGGCGAGGAAGGACCAGGTGGAGCCCCACGAATGCGTGTGGCTCCACCGGAAGTTGACGATCGCCGGGTGCTCGGCGAGGTAGTACGTCAGCCAGTTCGCCGACATCGACATCGCCATCGCCGCCGCCGCCGCCACCGTCGCTCCTATCGCGGCCGTCTCATCAATCTCTTCGAATCCGATAAACGGTCGGAAAAAGGAAAGAATCCAGCTTGGCCTGCGGCGAGGTTGAATTCTCGAAGATTCCTAGGAGATGTTCCAAATTTGGGTTCTTGATTTTAGGGAGAGAAAGGGAGAGAGACAGAGAGGGTTGTGGAGAGAAGGAAGGGGGGGTTGGGTTTTGGGGGGCTTAAATTTAGGGGATGCTTCTATGGGTCTTGGGGACGTGAACGACTGGTCGGCATGAAGTGTCGATAAAAATCATGGGTGTAAGTGACACGTGTGGCGATCCCAGTGGACGCACGTGTGTTGTGCGAATTTATGAATCTCACGGAACAAATGCAAAAAGTCCTAAATCTGGGCGAGGCTGATCCTCGCCTTGTATATGGAGGTCTCGACATATTTGACGAGGGAAGCTCTCGCCTATGGCCAGTGACGGCGACCATTGCCCAAGCGAGGCCAGCTCGCTTGCCCATCGGCCATGGCCGGTTATCGGCAAAAGGAACAAAAAATAAAAAAAGAAAAAAAATAAAATCGAAAATTATTAAAAATTATCCACCTCAGCACCGGCGATGCCATGTAGGCCGGTCAGCTTTCACGTTAGTAATATCCGATCAAAATTAGCCGAAAGGATTGAATTGGTATTAGGTCAAAAGGTTTATGATTAAATTGACACAATTAAACGATTTATAACTAAATTGATACAAATATAATAAATTTAAAATTTTTATGGTATTTGTTTCCCGAATTGTACTGTCGTTAGTCGCACGTGCGGCATGCTTTGGTTGATTTTATGGGGGATTTTTCAGAGGGAGTGGGAAGGATTCAATCATGGATTTTGGTGGAAATTGGCAGGACTATGGGGAGTGATGGCCTCTCTCGGTGGTAACGTGCTCTTTGCAGTAATCATGAATGGTGGTGCCTTTTGCTATGTCTTCCACCCACAAACCAAAAGCGATAAAGAAGGATAAACAATCTTTCTCTCTCCACAACCTCGGACCTGCTCGGCTTGAGGTCGGGTTGTGCAAGCAAACAAAGAGATACAAAGAGAGACTCATCGAGAGACTTATTTCTTAACTAATATTTGATGAGTTAAGTTGTTATATACGTTTGTTATATTTAGTAAATGAGTTTAGAATGGTAAAATTCAAAATAATATAGGTGTTAAATGGGTTCATGACTTACTTAGACCCGACCCACATCTATGGCTCTTTTTTCACTCTCTCTCACCCTCACTTTGTCTCGCACTCGCTCGCTCTGCGCTCTCACCTCAATTTGGGTATGATTTTTCTTAAATTGAACTAAATATGAAAGCTTTTTAGCAATATGGATTGAGTCGGTTATGTCTTGACTTAGGTATGGGTCACTGGAATTGCATTACATAGAAATAGATCAAAACAAGTTAAATGGGTCAATTTAAATCGGTTCATTTTTTGACCCGATCAAGCTCATGGCAAAGCATTATAATGGGAAGAGAAGCCATAGAATTGGAGGTGAAATGGATGGTAGGCGATGGTAAGTCTATTAAAATTCGTGACGACAAGTGGCTCACTATCGGTACGATTGGGGGTCCAGTGAACAAGGATGATCCAGTAATGGTGGCAGAATTAATCAGTGAAGAAATGAAGGGATGGAATGAATCCAAAATAAAAAATCTCTTTGATGATAGTATTGCTAATGAAATCCTATCTATCTCCATTGGTCCCAGCCTAAAGGAAGATAAATTATTCTGGACAGGAAACAAAACAGGTGCCTACACAATAAAGAGTGGCTATAACAAGGTGTGTTCCATGATCACAAAATCAGACCTACACAGGGCAACAACATCATTTCAACCTCCCAAAAGATTATGGACAAAAATATGGAATCTGTTGATCCCCTCCAAACTGAGAATTTTTCTATGGAGTTTATGTCAAGACGCCCTACCAACGAGAGAAAACCTCTTCAAGAGGAAAGTATTACCTGACCCGTTGTGCCCTCTCTGTGCAAGTCATCCAGAGACAGCAGAACATCTCTTCCTGCTATGCGAATGGACGGAAATATTTGGTCAAATCCGAGAATCAACCTCAATGTAAGCACCCTCAACATCACTAGAATAGACAAATGGCTTCTGGATTTTTTCGAAGCAAAGAGGGACTCACCCAAAGAAGAATTGTTAGCGACAGTGCTATGGCTGATATGGAAAAACCGTAATGACAGCATCTTCAGAGCTCGGCCCACAGAACCCCTCTCCTTAATCGACGCAGCTTAGGCACAAGTAAGAAGTTTTAGCCGCTGGAACCCGAAGAAGAAAACAATACCTAGCAAATCAAAAGTACCTGTTTACTGGATACCTTTGATTGGAAGCTCCATGAAGTTAAATGTGGATTGCTCGTGGGTGGATAGCAACAAACCAAGTTCAATTGCGGGAATCTTGCGCAACTCAAAGGGGATGGTTGTCGATGGCTTCGTGAAGGATGTCCGAGCTTCAACTCCTTTGCAAGCCGAAGCCCTAGCTTTAATGCAAGGACTTTTGTTTCTAAAACAGCGAACAGAAACGCACGTGGGTGAAGGACAAGTACAGAAAGTGCAGTGGGAGTGTGAGAGCGACAGTTCATCCTTAGTGGAGATGGTGTTGGGCCGAGAAGAGCCCCCTTGGGCCTTGCGGAATATCTTAATTGAATGCAATGATCTTTTAGCTCAACAAGCTTCAGCGAAATTAAGCCATTGTCCTAGGGAGGCCAACCAAGAAGTAGACTCGGTAGTTAAAGCCCATCGTACAAGAACTCTTCCTCCAAATTGGGTGTCTTCACCCCCCCCCCCAGCTCCTTCGGGATATTTTGTTTTTGGAGACTTGTTCATTTTCATCATATAGACCTCTTTTTTATGAATGAATGAAAGTAACTCTTATGACCAAAAAAAAAATAGCTCACCCATTTGATAGGTTTACTAGAGATGATACTAGCGCAACGAATGCTTATGGTGCGAGAGAGAGTGTGTGTGCGTGTTACTTTTAATTAAGTTGACACATGGATAATGTATATGTTTAAAATTAACTAATTAAAGGGCCTACCGGAGGAAAATAGGGCCCATATAGTAGTATTTCAAAAGTAAAATTACACCCTCAACTTGCGCGTTCTTTTTCCAATCAAATCTGAGTAACTTTTACTCTGTCTAATCAAGTAATTGAACTTATATAACTTTTCTAATCAAGTATCTCCTCTTCAAATCTGGCTGGATGGAGTTGACTAGAATTTTTAAACGAGGAAAATTTCAATGCGGCATTCTCGTTGAGAATTCTCATTATTCAAGATTTGATCTTGATCTTAGTCTATTAAGGACATGCATTAAATTATATTCCACCGTGACAAAAAGTATTTACAAGTCAGACTTTTGTCGGCACCGACTGATTTGTTAGGTCCAATTGCTGGAATCTAGATAGAGTCCAAGGTACTTTGATCGATAAAGTTATGCAGACAAAATGTATATATCCATGTTAATTTTAAGAAAAGAAACAGATGCATCTATATAGTGGTGGAGCGACCACTCTAATGCTAGAGAAAATGGACTAGACAGATAAAGCGAGGAAGGAGACAACAAGGTAATGTGTGAACTAAGTGACGGGAGCATTTTTTATGGACATGAAACTAATGTGAGTGAACATGCGAAATAAACTCGAAACCGTTTCGATAATATCATGAGCAAAAATAAAAATAAAAAATGAAAAAAAGCGCAAACATGACGACGGAGGTACCCAATTTTTTAAACTAACCTTGCTACATAGCTAAAATCACAATTCAGAAATACAATGGTAACTTAACACAACTTCTCTTGTGTACCCTACTTATGTTTAGGGAAGAAAAAATGAGCAATATGTCCTGCAAGCCAACATATGTGCACACATGCTAGAATTCACGAAATCCAAATGATTTCGGCATTAGACACACGTCATATATCTGGGTTCAGTTGAATAGTCACTAATCGTTTTCATCGCCTTTGTTTTTTTTTTTTTCCAATTTTTCTAAAGTAAGTGAAGTAAAGAGGAGAACGCGTGAGCGACCGCCCTTGACCGACCACTCGCCTCCCCTAGTCGTTTTGATATGCCCGCTTTTTTGGGAGCCTCGCGTTACGTTCTTGATATGGACACCATGAGAAATGCGAGGAGGCAAATTGGATGGTCCTGCTTTAGATTAATGCCGCACAGTGTGTAATCAATAATTGGCCGTCAATGGAATGGACCCCAGGGAGGAAGAAGGAGCTTTTTCTTAGGTGAGATTAGCACGCTAATTGAATTCTTAAGTAAAGATGCTTCTTTGTTACTCGGGTCCGCATGTGGGTCCGAAATGACAGCTTCCCCTTGAATCCAATCTAGAAGATCATCTATGGTGATGAGTAGGAGTGTTAAAAATAACCGAACCGGCTCAAATTGACCAGAAAATTTCGGATTTTTCTCTGGTCGGATCTCCTACTGGTTTGGGTAATAAGTAAACAGATGTGCATCATAATAGTAGTAACACCATGGTAAGGCGTAAATCATTGGTTCAAATCTGATAACGGATGATTGGTTTAAATTTAATTGAATAACTAAATAAAATAGATAGACTTTTCTCTTCATCTTAGGTCGAGAGATCCCCTTTCGACTCTGATTCTCCCACTCCTGTCATTACTTTTCTTTTATGTTACTTCATAGGTAGCTGCTTTAGCTTCAACGTTTCACAATTATTGCACTGGATTTATTGTCTTTTTTTTTTTTGGTAAAGACACTAGATTTATTGTCATAACCCACATTTTCAAACAAATTGGTTTGCAATAAACATATAACAATGATCGAGTCGGGTTGGGTATCACTGAAACTTGACCTGGTGACCCAACTTGAATTGTTGACACCTCTAGCGATGATGCTAAAACATGACTCAACTTAAAGCCCCATGAAATTATTGGTCCAATTGTTACTTCCTTAGTGTGATAGGAAAATGTAGTCGATCCATGTATCTATATGGTAATGATGTTGAAATATTAAATCAAGTTTTCATCTAACAATAATCGAGAGTAACCTTGTAAGATCTTTCATTGTATCAAATAAGAGATTCTGAATTTACATCATTCACGATTAAATTAGACAAAACCTAACCGAGAAGGGAAGTGTTGTAACATTTAAAAGGGTCTTGTTAATGAGTGTTCTTGGGCCACCTGTTAAACATACTATTGGTTAGCAAGTATTTCATTTAGAAAAAATTAATTATGTATACCACTAGGGCAATCAATATATTCACAAATGCAATAACTTTTATTTGATCGCTCAACAAGTCCTCGGGAGGCACTTTCTATAAAAAAGTGCCTACTGAAGTAGGAAACTATATAATTATTGAATGACTAAGACTTTTAGAATATTTGTCAATAGTTCCACAAAATCTCATGCAATCTATCTCTCTATCAACATATATCTATTTTTAAGCAAAGTTAAAGCAACTTTCAACTTTAGACTTTTGAAATCCTATAAAACCACCTTTATTGAGCAGAAGACTCGATCGTAATTTTGTAAACGCCCGACGATGACCCCATATTTCTCTTTCGCAATAAGAATTTAAATTAATTTCATCTTCAATATGCAATAATAACCTCAACTCTTCTTAACATAACAAAATCGTTTTTTTTACTTTCTCCATTAATTTTTTTCCTCTTCTAACATCATTCGCATAGTATTTGCCCTTTTCTTTGATCTACACTTTTATATAGAATAAAGAGGATTTGCTTTTTGAAGAGATCAGTCATTTTTCTCCTTTTCTTTTTACTCTGAATGAGGACGACTTTTTTTTTTTTTGCTAAATTGAATGAGGACGACTTTTAATACGCAATCGATCGAAAAATCGACGACTGCATGTTCAAACAAGAAAGAGAAATTTGGGAATCCTGACGTATTCAAAACGCGTCAATCAGATGAATAATTAATTAACAGTCATAGGTTAGGCAACTAGGATAAAGAAGTAATACTATACAGAAGTATAAAATTTAAAAAAAACCAACTTTTTGCAGCTTCGTTTGGTGGACCGACGACTTTGAAAGTATGAATTACCTCCATTCATGTCTCTTCTTAATGATTGCAGTCAATACACGATCCTTCCTGATTTGAATGGTCTCTATCGGAGTTTTTTGTGGGTACGCATGGAGAGGTATTGGTCTATGATGGACTTGACTATAAGTTGACCCTAAGTTTCTGTTGACCACCTTGAGCCTAAGTTGGTCTCTGCTTGCAGTCTCCAAACTTGACTTGGAATTGCCATTGAGAGATATTTATTTTTTCAGTAGAAAGCAACATAATTTTTCCATACACCCTCTGTGTGTGTGAACGGAATATTAATGCTGTTTTGTTTGAAAGCTTAGTAAAAGACCGGAAAAATTACTAATTGAAGTATAGTAGAGATGGAATTGAGAAAGAACCATCAAATTATAACCACAATGGAACCGTATTTTGTAAACAATGGGGACAATTAGCTCAACTGCATAAAGATCTAGGTGGGATTAAAGAAATGGAAAGTGAATGTGTGCAATGCAATAGTTGCCAATCAACATGAAGAATTAGAGTTCAAAAAAAAAAATAACATGAGGAATCTATTGGCCTCTCTCTGTTCTATTGAACAGAGGCATCCAACAATGCCACGCCGGTTTTGAATTCGATATTAAGTTAAAAATAAGCAAGCCTTAGAGCTGACGCATTTGGTTAGAATATCGGGATATTTTTTTTAGCTCAGCAATTTGAAGTCGCCTGTTCAAATCTCACCAATTGCGTGCGAACTGCTTTGGATTAGGGTTAAATCTCACCAATTGCGTGCGAACTGCATTGGATTAGGGTTACCTGCACGTGTCAAAGGTGTAAACTTACCCAATTAATGGAACTTGCAGAATGTTTTATGGAACTTTAGATAGTATAAGGCAATATGCATGGATCACGTATTTCAATTTATGAAAGGAAAATTGACCTAATTTATCCCTTTAAAATCATGAAAGAATTTGGGGATGACGCAACAAAAGGATAAATCGATTCAATCAACTAGGATAGTCCTAATCCTTTTAAAGAAAAGAGACCTAATTTGTATGCGCATCTACAGCACCATTCCTTCAATTATTATCCTTATTCCTTTTCATCACTATCCCACTCAGTCTTTTGAGCACCTTTATGTCTGCTAGATGTTGGATCCAAATTGCCTTTTATCTTCACCTACTTTATTTGGTATAAGATGACATTCTTAATATGCCAGAACATATTCTCCAATGTTGTTGGGGCACCTAAATTTGGAGGAGTATATTGGATACCCTTTTCTTTGGTTTTCGCTAATTGAAGATGGAACATGATTTTCTTCTCTTTTTGGATGAAGGGATATGCATATTAGCAAGATGAGATATTCAACTGAGCGAAGGCAAAAAAAAAAAAAACCCAGGAACTTTTATTCTCTTCGTCTTTTTAGATAATCATAAGCACAAAGACTCAACTACTTAAAAACGACTAAAACATCTTGCAAGTTTCATGAACCAATAAAGACTTTGGACTTCTGCAATTTAGTAGGGAAATTACCAAAAAAGTCATAAGCCTATTGAAATTGTGTCAATTCAGTCTTAAACATTTTTTTTGTATCAATTGAGTCTTAAACTTTTTGTATTTGTACCAATTCAGTCCAATTAATCAATTGTGGCCGGCCGGGGCTGACGTGGCATAACCGATGCTGACGTGAACAATTTTTCATAATATTTAAATTATTTTTTCTTTTTTTTCTCTTTCTTTTTTTTTCCTTCCTTCTTTCTTTAGCTGGCTGCCAAATCGAGGCAACTCGATTTGGCTACCAGCCAGAGGCAAGGACCTCACCGGCCCCTGGCGAGGTGAGCCTCACTATCATTGGGCGAGGTCGAGCTCGCTCGATAGATTAGACGAGGGCGAGCCTCGTCAAGTTGCCCAACCACTGGCGAGGCTTGCCCTCACTGGACCTGGTGATGTCTCCCAGCCACTAGCGAGGCGAGCCCTTGCTAGATCTGGCGAGGGCAAGCCTAGCCAGGGGCAAGAGAGGTCGACCTTGGTGACCCTCGCCTCTAGCTGATCGCCTCAGTCTAGCGATCGACCAGAGGAAGAAGGAAGGAAAAAGAAAAAAAAAAGACAAAATATTTAAAAATTAGAAAAAATATAAAAAAAATTAAAATTTTTTACATTAACGTCGGCTGGACAGCTAACCAAAATTAGCTGAATGGACTGAATCGGCACAAATGCAAAAGATTTATGACTTAATTGGCCCAAACAAAACAGATTTATAACTGAATTTGTATAATTGCAATATGTTTATGATTTTTTTGATAATTTTCCCTTGTTTGGTGGGATATGACCCAATGATCTCTAATTTCTGAATCAGAAATCCCTTTAACACCCTGATCTACTGTATCACTCTTATAGGAGAAATTATCCATGAAGTAAACATCTAAGTCTGCTCCTTTTACTTGATACCTTGTACATCATTAAGTGAAATATACCATCACATGCATAATATTTTTATTTATCAAAGATTATTGTTCAGAATTTATCCTTGCAAAAAAAAAAAAAAAAAAGAAGCCCGGTTTTATTCGTGAAAATATTGTCATTTTCAATTTCGAGTGAAAATGAGAGGAGCGCTCCTTTTTTTCTTGAAAATGTTTTGGGTATATGAAAAGAAAAAATTTCACCTTAAATAAAAATTAAGAAGTAGGTTTAGTCATGTCTTGAAGTTAAGAAACACCCTTTTTGTTTAATGTAAGGCTGTAATTCTCGTTGAAACTGTGACAAAAACCCTTTTGTATATGGCGAAAACCACAAAAAACCCCCAACTATATCCACTACGATAAATTTACCATAAACTCTTTTATGTGACACCAAAAATCGTAAAAGTATATATGTGACACATTTATCCTCCGTCAAAATTATGTCAATAAGAACTATTAAAAATTTGCCTACATGGATGCTAGAAAGTAAACAATATTGACATGGCACCCACGTGACTTAAGTGAAATAAAAAATCATTTAACGAAACCTTGATAGAGAGTAAATGTATCACATAGGGACAAGTTTTGGGTTTTTTATGTTACAATAAAAAGTTTAGAGTAAATGCATTATAGTGGATATAGTTTAGGGGTTTTGATGTTACAAAAAAAGTTAAAGATAAACATGTCCAGTGGGCATAGTTTTTGAATTTTTTGTGGGTTTTTCCTTCTTCTTGTTTTTTTTTTTTGGCATCTTGTTGTTGAAAGTAAGAATACTCTTCTTTTTCAATTGGAAACATATTTCAGCACGTGACTCCAGTTTTCATTTTTTAATTAATCTTCCTGAAGCAAAGTGGGCCTTCAATCCAGCCCATGGGCCACATCCACAGCCCAAGATGAGCCTACTCATCAGTTCATCCTGGATATTGGGTGAAGCCCAAGATGAAGAACTAGCCTACAATCTCAAGCCACAAGCGTTGAACAAGGAGAATAAACCTTCAAAAAAATTGTAGTGTCATTTTCTTGTTTTCCATTTCATTGTCCATTAAATAGAGAAGCATTTTCACAAGGTACAGTAGATCATCAATCTTACCCTCCACGCTCAAGTCCAAGTTGATTAGTTTAAAGGAAATGTTGAGTCTCGTTTGAATTTTTGTACTAACAGTTTAGGAGATTATTGTATGAATATTGAGGTTTTGAACTCCATTGCGTTTCATACAAATGGTTTAGGTAATTTTCTGATGTAATTTTCGTAAAAATGTCGTGCTTTATCATAGTTCATGAGACTAGATGTGTCCTATCATCTTAGAAGGTGCAATCCTAAGTGACAATCTATACTATATGGCACCTTTAACATCTTAGGCCTTGTTTGGTTTGCTGCGAAGTTGGATCACTTAATGAATGAGATTCGAATTCCTGGACTTTTCATGTTTGGAAAGAAACCAAAATTTGGATTTGGTTACTCATGGAACAGTACAGCTTCGAAAATATGGAATGGAGTACCTAACTACACATATTATTAGGATTTCAAAAGAACCTAATACAAGGTCGACCTTTTATACGCATTACGCATATCTCTCTCTCTCTCTCTCTCTCTCTCTCTCTCTCTCTCTCTCTCTCTCTCTCTCTCTCTCTCTCTCTCTCTCTCTCTCTCTCTCAAATTTGAGCCAATCGATCAATGGGGCTGATTAGCCCCACCGCCACGGCCATGTTATTTAACAGCCGTGCGTTACCATAGATCTAAGTTGTGCAAGGTGTGAGACATCCATCGAAGCGAAGTAATGGTCACGAGTCACAACCTTCACTTAGAGAGAGAGAGAGAGAGAGAGAGAGAGAGAGAGAGAGAGAGAGAGAGAGAGGTGCCAGATTAGTCGAGTGTGAAGAGAAGGTTGGCATTTTGTTGGTAAATGGAGGCACGAGGACGAGAGCTCGTGGCGGCAACGGTTGGGCAGCCGGTGGCGGTGACATGTGCTTAAGCTTTTCTTCCTTCGCACTTTCTTGAAATGATAATCTACTTATAAGTTCTTCTTCAGCGGAAGCAAAGGAGGCTTTAGGGTTTTCTACCTTCCAAGTTCGAGTCATTCGCCGTAAGGATCAAGATCTTAAATTCTAAAAATGAAGTCACTTCGAATCTCAAATCACGTATGTCATGTCATATGGTGACTCTGATTGAAGATGCGTGGCGGTACGATTAAGTCTAGAAAAAAGTTACTACCTCCCATAACATTCTTGCTATGCCACATCCTTTAATTAAGTCTTTATAAACGTATTCATCATATGATTTTCTAATCTTAGTATTCCTTAATACTGTATCAAAATGTTGCCATAAAACCATATCCTAGGTGAAGCTATTGACTAGACCTTATAGGAAAAGTGTCAAAAAAGTCATGAACTTCTTGCATTTGTGCTAATTTAGTTCTAAACCTTTTTTTAGTGTCAATTCAATCATATACCTTTTGTATTGGTGTTAATTCAGTCTTAAATATTTTGTCTTTGTGCCAATTCAGTCCTTCTAATCAATTTTGGCCCAATTTTGGTGATGTGAACGCTAACCGGCCACTGGCACTAACGTGGATAACTTTTAATAATATTTTAATTTTTTTGAATTTTAATTAATTAATTAAAATTTCTTTTTTTTTCCTCCCCTCCCTCCTCCCTCCTCCCTCCAGCCGATCACTAGACCAGCGACTGACTAGAGACTAGAGGCTAGCAAAGCTCGCCCTCGCCGGATGGCCACGAGGGCAGCCTCGCACTGGAGAGCGAGGCTTGAGCCTCGCCAGCAGCTGGGCGAGGCTCAAGCCCTCGCTGGAGGTCGCGAGGTCGAAGGCCTCTAGCGAGGGCTCGAGCCTCGCCAACGGCTAGGCGAGGTCTAGCCTCGCCAGTGGCCAGCAAGGTTAACCTCACTGGCAATCGTCTGGAGGAAGGAGGAAGGGGAGGGAAAAAAATAAAAGAAAATAAAAATTCAAAAAAATATTAAAACATTATTAAAAATTATTCATGTCAACGTCGATGACCGGCTACCGGCCGGCGTCCATGTCTGCAAAATCCGGCCAAAATTGGCCAAAAGAACTGAATTGGAATAAAGACAAAAGGTTTAGGACTGAATCGGTATCACTGCAAAAAAATTTGTTACTGAATTAGCGCAAAAAAAAGGTTTAAGACTAAATTGGCACAAATGCAAAAAGTTTAGGACTAAATTGGTACAAAAAAAAAGATTTAGGACTAAATTGATATCAATGTCAAAGATTTAGGATTTTTTTGTCACTTTTCTCCTTACATCTGGGAATGTGTAGTGCGAATCCTGAGAATCACGAGATGAATACAACGATGCATGATGAAGACAAGTTCGGTTACGATGCATGTCCTGTAAGAAACTGTGTATGGTTCATGGAAATTTTAAATAAATTTGGCAACGTGCTGCGTAAACACATGATGATGAATGAATGCATGCAGGTATGTCGAGGACACGGCATCGGACAGCAGCGATCGCATGGAAGAGAAGCTGGACGCGAGACATCTAATGAAGACGGCATTCCATCAGTGGCATCGACCAATGACTTTCCACGCACTTTCTGGTGAATTGGACAAACGATTTCCATCTGTTTCATGCTTCGGGATCAGCTGCGAAAGTCTGCTGATCGGCCACCTTGCATGTGCATGCAGGCAAGTGCTGTGGCAAAACGACAAGGGTTTTGGGGCAATCATTTCGGTGGCAAGATTTGACTTGCTCGTCCACCCTCGACCCCACTTGATGTGTCGGCAACATGCAAGATTTGAGATATTTATATGCTACAGCAATCCAAATGGTAATATTCCATCCAAATTTTGAAGAAATTTCATTGATCCGAGCACACTCTTGGCTATTATACTCGATGACGAGCATTCGATGCTAGATGGCAGCAACGAATACATCTGTTTGTGTTAACAAGAGTACATATCGTTGATAACGTAAACGTATTTTCTCCAGTGCAACATTATTTACCGGTCTGTCCCTGGAACTTTACTCAATTAATGAAATTTCTGAAATATTACCCTCATCATGCGCCCTAATCATTTGTTAAAACTTTGGTCAACGGGTGGTATTAGATTTAACCAAAGTAATGAGTTGTCTACTTAGTAGTTAGCATATGAATGGCCGACATAGAACCCGAGGAACATGTGAAACGAGAGGTCATTTTCTCTGCTGCCGACACAATTCATTGGCCTCTTTACCACTCTCGCTCCCCTCCTCTCGATGAAGTGAGAAAGGACAGATTAAAATTCTCTTGATTTGGCAGCGGGCTAGATCTAATTATTGCTGTATCTATATATGTACTTGTATTTGTATTTGAGTTCTCCCACATGCAGCACATGGCGTTGCTCGATGCCCTAGCATGGAAGATGCATTGAAGGTGGTAAGGTTCGGATTAGAAAGATTTAGAAATATACAATCAAATTGTAATTGAGGGGTTGCAAATGCCATTCAATGATACTGTTGACGCAATTAATTTCGAGTCCCCCATCCGAAAAATTAGATCTTGCTTGGTACCTTTATTTGGTCTTCAAGTGATTTAGGATAGGAATCAAGTACAGCTATAAATAATAAACAAAGCATATGTTGTGTACCATTTATGAGACATTGTCAAAAACTTATGGTACAAGAACGCCAAATCATTCTTGTCATTAAAACGACGATCATGCTCATAGTAATCGTCTGATTTAACAATCACAAACTTTTCTACGGACCGTCAACAGGAGAAAGCGTTAAATGCAACATCGCATCATGTATTGAAGTAGTAATACTTTCCAATGACGCAATCAATTCGAAACCATTCTATCGACAAGTGTCGTAAAAAGCTCACTCATGATCCGAGCAAACACAGCAGGACTTGAGCCTTTGAGCCTCGACGCTTTCCTATATAATGTGAGATCACACGATACGATCAAATGGGGCGCGAGCACTTCTTTTCGATTTTAATCTTCGAACACTTGTTGCCTACAAAAATTACATTAAAACACCCATATGCTTACAGAATAACCTTAATCATATCTTGCCCGTGATTGCCGTGGAAGCAGGGACAAAGCGAGGCTAATCATGATGAATCAACAGCAGTGACTCGCCAAACAAGAAGGACCTATCTTGAGCTTTTCATGGCCTCGAGCAAATGAACTTTAAAGCGTACGATCACATGGTCGAAAGGGATAATGCGTCCAAGTGAAGCAGCTTCTACTAGCTTCCGATTTCTGCAGTCTCTTTCGGTTTTCAAAATCCACCTAATTTTGTAGTCTTTAATGAACAAAGATTAGCCCCGTTGCATCATTTGCATGTGTCCCTTCTCCCTTTTCATGAAGGGTATGCGTGGCAGCCTTTTCCTCTTTCAATTTAGTCAGCGCCAACTCAATTCATCGGTGGGATTGTACTTTTTATTTTGGTACATAGTTTGTATAGATACATTGTTTGTATTAACTCTGTCATGATTTGTGTGATGTGTGTCTCTTGAAGGTTATGTTTGAAACTATAGTCAGTTCTCTAAAAAACAAAATACAAATGCTTACTCGACATGCATTCATAGGATAACCCACAAGAATTAGATTTTCCTAGCAGGTTGCATAGACATCGATCGAGAGATTCTAACAAATATTGAAGTGTATTTGGGCGAATCGAAGTGTAATTGCGCGTGTTGTTCTGACTAGATCTATTAAATGAGTGGATTAGGTTGAAAATGGTCTTACCAATACCAACCAATTTAACCCATTCTGTCTAATTTCCTTATAATACAATTATAGCAACCCATACTCGACCTAACCCATATCCAACCCTATCCGTATATCTAAAAGACTTCAATATTAAATCCAATTTACAAAAAGTTGTTTCTTATAATTGTTTTTAAAAATATATATTGTTAAAACACCGTGGACAATTTTTATAATTTTAAAAAAGAATTATGATTTTTTTATATTTTTATATTTTTTTCTTTCCAATCTAGGGTCGCGGTTCTATTAAAGCACATCGAATAATTATTGGAATTTATAAATTTGTCTTTCAACTAAAGATGACGAACACACTCGTTACTCGAACTATCTCTTGGAATTTAGAAATCTCTCTCTCGTGAAAAAGCTTTGGCTTTACGGTGCTAAATTTTTACATTGAATAGGAACCGAGGCACAAAATATTCTGTGTCGACAAGTAAAATTAGATTTAAGGGATCAACTTTTCCTTCCTATAATTATTTGAGGTGCCCGATATATTCTAACATCGTCTATTTTTCGAGGTATTGTTCTCCACCCTACCCTGACCATAAGGAATTAAAGAGTTCTTATAATAAATGATGAATTAAAAAAAGAATTGAGTGTGAGGGTTTATTTTGGAAGGTCAATTCAAGAACGATTGAGGAAATAAAACGTGTATGTAAATTGCCCGAAATGCATAAATCATATTAAGAAATTAGGGTAAATTTCTATACCAAACTTTGGCAACTTTTTGTATTCTGACTGTAATCACTAAACACGCTAAAATTTTAACTTGTTGCAATCAATCCTGTAGTTTTTTTTGGTCGAAAATCAATTATGTAGTTTGACTAGGATCAAATCAATTTTTTCGAGAAGAGATAATAACACAAACAATCCCTGAACTTTGACTCAATGTGCAATTTGATCCATGAACGTTTAATTTGTTATATGTAGTTCATGAAGTTTAACCTAATGCTTAATGTGGTTCCTGAACTTTTAATTTATTCAACGTGATCCCTAGACTTTTGGTACACGTTCATTTTAGTCCATGAACTATATGAAAATGTTCAATGTAGCCTTCCGGTAATTCAAGTTTAGGGAGTACATTGAACATTTTAATATAGTTCATAGACTAAATTGAATATGTATCAGAAGTCCAAGTATCACATTGAACAAATTAAAAGTTCAGGGATCACATTGAACATTATGCTAAAGTTAGAGACTATATTGAACAAATTAAAAGTTTAGGGATCAAATTGCATATTTAGTCAAAGTTCATGGACTGTTTGTGTTATTTTCCCTTTCGAGAAATGCTAACACGAGGATCATGTAATAATGACTTAGCGTCCAAAAAATTTGGCTGCCTATTCGTCATGTCAGCAGTTCGCGGAAAAATTGACAGGATTCTAGTCAAAGTGCATTTGATTGTGTAAAAACTTCAAACTTTAGCAATATTAAGTGATTGAAATCATAATTTGTCGGCCAAATAGAATAACTCATAACACTTGAGAGCGACTACGATTGCAATTTAGCCAAAACAACTAGGAATCTAGGGGCAAAGTTAGCATTTTCACCATACCCACACTAATGAATTTCAAGAAATCCTTTTCCAGAATCCAAATTGGTCGAAAAATCAGCTAGCAGCACAGACTTCCTACAATAAGCATTAAACATTAATGGCCAACTACAATACAGATGTCCCCAGGATTCCAGCGAAGTTCCCCTTGTGAGAAACCCTAGTAAATCATCCGACCTTACTTTAATCCTCCTGTCCCACCAGATCTGCTCTTCCTAATTTGCTTACCACTCTCCTTACAAACTATATAGTAACAAAATCAAATCCAAGATTACCATATTAACACTAATCCCTCTCCTCTCTGTCTCTCTCAAATCACTTGCCCAAAATTGCTCCCTAGGGACTGTACAATCGGACATACCCAACTCACTCACTAAGAGAGAGATGTGAAGGAAACAATGCCAATGCCGCAAGCTGCTATCTTTCAAAACCCGAGGTGGGTTCAAAGCAAAAGACAAGCACAGCCAAGTTGAGACCAAAGGGGCAAAGCCACAAGTTTTCTCTTTCTCTCTCTCTCTCGGTAATATCTAAATCTTGCTTCTCCTACCATGCCTAAGCTCACTCCTCCACACCTCGCCGTCTCTCCGCCCCTCCGCCTCCTCCTCCTCCTATTCCACCTCCTCTACATAGCACCGACCACCAATGCCGCCGCTGCCGCGGAGATGGCCGCCCCTCGTCGGTGGTTCAAAGAAGCCCCAAAGTTCTACAACTCCCCCGATTGCCCCTCCATCACTTCCCTCGACATCTGCTCTGCCGGCGCCGTCCACATCGCCATGACCCTCGATGCTGCCTACCTCCGCGGCTCCATGGCCGCGATCCTCTCCTCCCTCCAGCACTCCTCATGCCCCGAGAACATCTGCTTCCACTTTGCTGTCGCCGCCTCGGTTGCCGTGGCCGACCATGACCGCCTCCGCCGCACCGTCGCCGCGTCCTTCCCGTACCTCTGCTTCGGTGTCTACACCTTCGACGACGTCGCCGTGGCCGGCCTAATCTCCACCTCCATCCGCTCCGCCCTCGACCGCCCACTCAACTACGCCCGCAACTACCTCGCGGACCTCCTCCCGCCGTGCGTGCGCAAGGTGGTCTACTTGGACTCCGACCTAGTCCTCGTCGATGACGTGGCGAAGCTCGCCGCCACCCCACTCAACAGCGACACCATCCTCGCTGCACCGGAATACTGCAACGCCAACTTCACCTCCTACTTCACGCCCACCTTCTGGGCAAACCCTAGCCTGTCCCTCACGTTCGAAGGAAGGAGAGCCTGCTACTTCAATACCGGGGTCATGGTGATTGACCTAAAGAAATGGCGCGAAGGCGACTACACGACCAAGATTGTGGAGTGGATGGAACTCCAGAAGAGGATGAGAATATACGAGCTGGGGTCGTTGCCGCCGTTCTTGCTCGTCTTTGCTGGTCGCATTGCGCCAGTCGATCACCGGTGGAACCAACATGGGCTCGGGGGTGACAACTTTCGAGGGCTGTGCCGGGACTTGCACCCCGGCCCGGTGAGCCTCCTCCATTGGAGCGGGAAGGGCAAGCCGTGGGTCCGCCTCGACGCGAGCCGGCCGTGCCCGTTGGACGCGCTGTGGGCTCCGTACGATCTGCTGGAGGCGCGGTTCGCGATCGAGTCTTAACAAACGAAGGAACGGTACGTAGAGAGGGAGTTCTCTTCTTTTCTTTATTCACTCCAATGGACGTAAAGTAATTTTTCTTCTAATCTCTCCTCTTCTTTGTACGAATCTTGATTCTTTTTCTCTTTTCCTTTGGAGATTTTCCTCGTTTTGGCTCACAATTTCGAGAAGCGAAGATCTGAAAGAGGGAGGGAGATCTTTCGCTTCTCTTAATCTGATGAGGATGAGGTTGTATTGTACATCCTAAAACTTGATGATGACCAATACGACATGCGACATGGCAGTAGGTTAAAACTCATGTAGATCGTCAGTTCTTTTTGTTTTGATAGCTGCCCATGATCTCATTTCCATTAGGTGTGTATCAAGTGCCCGATCCGATATGATATTCCACATATGATACAAGCGCATCTTTCAAGAGATTTATTTCCTCCTTTGGCTATTCCATAAGTTGGTAACCCCGAAATATTCCCACGTTCGAAGGGTTGGATTTGGATTCGTTCAAGACTTTACTTTATGTTGGTCAAACGCACTGCCGTTTCTAGAATCATAATTTGCCATGTTCGGCAACTTAGCTATCATCTTTACGGTGAGATCTCGCCGTAATTTATGGCTCCCTGTCGAACACGTGTGCAGGTCCGGAGTTTCCTCAATTACGGCGAAAGATTTCCTCATATAGTATCAATTGCTTTTTTTGAAACAAAAGGTGTCCACACCGAATTTTTGTTGATTAATGTGCAATAAAAGTTAATTACATGTCGAGGTCATTGAGTATGCATCAAAACTTGCGCAACCAATAATATCTAACAATGCTGAAAGCATTTTGGCTAAAAGTAGTGGCACTTGTTACACACAGTACAATAATATGACCGACAAGTTTCTTTCAAGATTCTTATTGGAAGGTTCATGATGTAAGCAAAATTACTTTTTCGCAGTTTCCATCGAGGGAAAACTTAGCCGCGCTTTGTCATGCCCTTGAAACTTGAAATGCTGAGCTTGGAAGAGACTTGCAAGAAGAAAAAGGATTGACTAGGTCAAAGTTATTGTAGTATATCATGGTACGTCTAGATCTTATTGATTTGTTAGACCAATTAGACATCTTTTAGTCCCATTTTCAGGTAGCGAAACTTCAGGACGTTTTGTCCTGTCAAATTGGCAGTTAATACACGTAAGTCAAGACGCACGTTACCTACCTAACTAGCAACATTCACTGTCAATAATAAGTGTCTCGTTTAAGAATGTCGGGGCCACAAAGCAGATTTCGTTCTAGGGTGATTGATTCTCGGTTGATATTGTCTCGGCACAATTGACCAGTTTCCTCCGCTTAATTGACGGGATGTGACTTTAATGTGAAATTCTAAAAGAGCAAGAAAGAAAAAGCCAAAAAGGGGGCAAAAAAAAGTGAAAGAAATGTAACCAAAGTCTCGATGGTCTTCATGCATAAAAAATTGGAAAATTAGAATGAAATGGTCCTCTTGTTGATTTCCTACGGTCAAGGAAAGCGGCATGGCGAGATTAAAGGCTCGACAATATGATTATGAGTTCAAAATAAAGTACTTACTCTACATTTGGCACCCTCTTACCAAAGCATACAGAAGAAAAGATTGTATATCGATTTACACGTGGATCAATCATGGGTTTTCACATATGGTTGACAACAATTCGAACATCGGCGAAATTATGGTAATGAAAACTAGATCTATCAAACAAGTGGATCAGGACGAAAATAATTCGACTCAAATAGATTCATTGAACCCGTTTTAATCTCTTTTCATGTAATGCAAATCTAATGACCTATGTCCAATCCAACTCATACCCAATTTGACTCATATTGTTAAAACACTTCCATATATAACTCAATCTAGGAAAACTTATATTCAAACTGAGATGAAAGTGCGGAGTGAGTGAGTGCGAAATTGACTGAGGGCGAAAGAGATAAGTTGGGTTTAATAAGTTGTAAACCCATTTATAGCTCATTTATGACCCATTTATAACCCATTAACATCCATATTATATTTATACCCATTTATTGACTATAACTAACCTATTTATGACCTGTTTATTGATATATGGGTTAAAAAATGATTTATGACCCATTTTGACAAGCCTAATGAAAACCATTCTCCTTTTAAAGATCGTTGCAATACTTGTACAATGTAAGAAAATAATGAATCTTTTGATGTTAGATTAACTTGATTCGTCAAATGAGTGCAGTATAGAGCCATTTATAGAAATTGCATACTTAATACACTCAACCACGAGAAAATTGTCCAAAAAGACTTGGACTTATTGCACTTTTACTAATTCAGTTTTATTTTTGGTCGAAAACAAGATCATTTCATTTCATCAAGATAAGATTCAGCACATATAAGGTTCCAAAGGGTTGCGGGAGGGTTAAAGACCCAATTATAGGGCAAAGATTTGCACCTTTGAGTCTTAACAATCCAGTCTGCCACCTGATTTTCTTCCCTATTACAGTGGGCTAAAAGAACATTAGGTAAATGAGCTAGCAGAAGTTCGCATTCGGCAATAAGTGGAATGGCTTCCCATGAAGAAGTATCTAAGCCTAAAAGGCAATTAACCAAAATCAAGTTGTCAGATTCTAGCAGGTACCTCATTTTGTCTTCCTCCCTTCGTGCATGAAGTAGCTTCAGAGTTTCAAGCAAGCGAGGGTTTCCACATTAAGAGCTGAACTTGCTCTCACCATTTTAGCAAATCCATCCACGATCTTCCCCGAGAAATCACGGCAAATACCAGCTATGGATCCTTCCATTGAACCTGGAGTGTAGGATCCGTTAATATTCCACTTGAGAGTCCCTTTGTTCGGTGGTCGCCACGATTTAAGTGAGTAGCTATCCTCAGAGTTGGTGTTCTTCTCCGGTTTAGTCCATCGGCAAATATTCTGGTGCATGGCCATGGCCGAACTCACTAGGTGTTGCGGGTTTGGGGATTGACTTCGAAAAATGAAGTTGTTCCTCCATTTCCATATATACCAGAGAACCGCCGCTAGCAAATCAAAGGAGATTAAGGTACTTTTGAAATTTAGTAGCCACTCTTCAATCCTCGTAAGTCCTTGACTAGAGATTTGAATATGCAGGGCCGGGTTCGACCACACCTGGTTTGTCCATGGGCAGAGAAGGAATAAGTGCTCGGTTGTCTCAACCTGTTGGTTACACAGACTGCAGGTAGGTTCTTGAACAATACTCCTTTTGAATAAATTTTCCTTGGTGGGCAAAGCATTTTGGCACAGTCCCCACAAGAAAAATTTGATTTTTGGGATGGTTCTTGCCTGCCAGATCCTTGTCCATAGCTTTCGAGGGGTCTGATACGAGGTGGACGCTGAAGTTGCAATCTGTTTCTCGAATTCTCCCCTTAGTTTGTTGTACCCACTTTTAACTGTATAGGAACCCGATCTAGTGTTGGTCCAAACCAACTTATCCTCCGTTAGTTGAGATCGCAACGGAATTGAGAGGATTTCATTGGAGGTTTGTTCATCAAATAGAGCATGTAGGGTCTGTGTATTCCACGTTGAATCTTGCTTTTGTATCAAATCAGCTACCTTCTCTGGCTCTTCTTTGTTTGGTGGTCCCCCTATAATTCCTCTGGGTAGCCATTTATCCTCTCTAATTCTTATCTTTTCTCCATTTCCAACTGACCACATAATGGAGGGAAGAATAGCGTCTCTACCCATTAGGAGGCTTTGCCACCCCCAAGATGGTCGTGTCCCCTTACCAGCATGTCTAAAATCACAATGAGGGAAGTAGAGTCCTTTAAGTACCTGACTCCACAAAGATGTTGGGTTCTGAGTCATTCTCCAGGCTTGTTTTCCCAACATAGCCTTATTAAAGGTGATGAGGTCTCTAAAGCCCAATCCTCCACTATCCTTTCTAAGTTTTAGCACATTCCAGTTTCTCCAATGCAATCCTGATTTGCTTGCCCCATTGCTCCACCAAAAAGCAGCAATTTTCTGCTCAATAGCATGACAAATGGAGATAGGAACTTTAAAGATGGACATAGCATACTGTGGGAGAGCTTGAACCACTGCTTTGATAAGGATTTCTTTCCCTGCTTTAGATATCAACTTTTCTTTCCAGCCTTCTAGCTTCATATTGACTCTCGCCATAATCCACGCAAACATTTGCTTCTTTGACTCACCCCAGTCAGAAGGAATTCCCAAATACTTGCCAGTTTTCTCTATAATCGGCACTCGCATCTCCGCAGCCATATTCTGCCTCAATCTTTGTGGGCAATCTTTGCTAGCAAACAATCCAGATTTATTCAAATTAATAGCTTGACCCGAGGCATAGCAGTATTGATTCAAGATTGCAGCTACACTTTGGCATTCATTAATTGTTCCATCCAGGAAGAAGATTGAGTCATCCGCAAAGAGTAAGTGGGTCAAAGTTGGGCATGATCTATTTAATTGTATTCCTTTGATGATCCCATTTTCCAGTGCATTTTTCATCATAAAGGATAATACATTCACCACAATGATAAATAAATATGGAGAAAGTGGGTCACCTTGGCGAAGACCTCTTGAGGGATGAAAATAGGGCAATGGCTCTCCGTTTAACTTTACACTATAAGACACAGTTGTGATGCATTGCATAACCCATCTAACCCATCGAGCACTGAATCCCATTCTTAGCAAGCAAGCTTCCATAAAATCCCATTCAACTCTGTCAAATGCCTTTTTCATATCAAGTTTAAGGACAGCTTGGAACTTCTTCTTTCTCTTTCTAATTCTGAGTTGGTGTAGCACTTCCTGGACAATTAAAATGTTATCTTGAATCTGTCTGCCACTTACAAATGCACTTTGCTCGTTCGAGATGAAGTTTGGCATCCATGGTTTCAGTCTACTCGCCAAGACTTTTGAGAAGATTTTATAAGCAAAGTTACATAAGCTAATGGGGCGGTATTGTTCCAGCTTCTCTGGGTTAGGGATCTTTGGGATAAGTGATATATGCGTTCTATTTAGCTCTGGGTTGAGAATCCCAGAGTTTAGAAAGCTTTGTACTTTGTTGAACACCCCTTGTTTTAGATCTTCCCAATGATGATGGTAGAATTTCCCATGTAGTCCATCAGGCCCTGGTGCTTTAGTGGCACCTAGTTGATGAGCAGCTTCTGTAACTTCCTTCATTGTCAGTTCTGCAGTTAAGACTTGGTTTATCTCCTCTCCCACTAAGTTAGGAACAAGTTCCATTATAGGTTCAAAATGTCGAGGGCCCTCAGAGCTGTACAAAGTTCTGAAGAAATCCGTTGTCTGCTGTTTTAGTTGGCCTAAGTCACGGATCCAAACCCCTTCTGAGTTTCTCAACATTGAGATCTTGTTTCGTTGCCTTCGCTGTATTGTAGTGGCATGGAAGTATTTTGTATTTTTATCCCCCCACTTTAGCCAACTGATTCTCGATCGCAAACCCCAGTACATCTCCTCTTGTATCCATATCTTCTCTATTTCCTTTTTTAGGTACCGCACTAATTCAGTTTGAAATATTTTAATTATGCCAATTGAGTCCAAAACATTTTCACATTTTGCCAATTGAATCCATTTGACTGATTTTGGTAAGAAATTGCTGACATGGATGCCAACCTTCCTATGTAGTATGATCGGTGCTGAGATGGATAATTTTTAATACTATTGAAATAATTTTTTCTCTTGTTTTCTTTTCGTTTCCTTCTTTACTTTTTTCATCTTTTCTTTTTTTTCTTTCTCCCTTTCCTCTTCTCTTCTTTTTTCTTTTTTTCCTCTGCTAGCCATCGATAAGGCCTGGCGATGGCCGTTAGAGGGAAAAAAAAGAAAAAAAATGAAAGAAAAGAAGAGAAAAGGAAAAAAAAAAGAAGAAGTAAAGATGGAAAAGAGAAGAAAAGAAAAATATAAATATAAAAATAAAAGTAGAAATAAACAATTCGAAAAAATTTATTAAAATATTATTAAAAATTGTCTGCGTCGGTGAATTTCGGCTAAAATTGGTTAGATAGACTCAATTAGAAAAATGTGAAAAGATTTATGACTTAATTGGTACAATTAAAAGGTTTATGGACTAAATTAGCAAAGTTTAGGAATTTTTGAACAATTTTCCCGCTCAACCGCATACATACTAAGATAGCGAGGGTTGATCCAGGGCTAACGATATGATGATTGGTGCCATGTCATGGTATTTGTATCGAGCATATGGATCATAATTTCTTTTAATGAAAACGGGTCGCCCGTGTGTTAAGGTGTATAAGTTTGTAGTTAGTCATTTTCTTAGGGTGAAGTCGTCACTATGGGTAACAGTGCCATTTCTTGATACGACTTTCTATTTATCAAAAGATTGAGAATTGCAGTTGATTGGATTCTTTTCTTAGGTTTAATTCGCGGATCATCATCGTACCTTCTCACGGAAGTTGTCGGTTTTTCCTTTTTTCTCGTTGGATGCTGCCTTAAGCCGAGATTAGCTGGGTTGATTAGTGCTCATATTCACAACATAAGAGCATTTCTTTGCTTCCCAAGAACTGTCGGATCTGCCTCCATGTAGACGAAACACCGAAAAGAACACTCAAACGACCATCATTAAGTCAAGTTTTTAACTTAATTAACACTAAATTATGAGCTCCTTTTCATACTATATGTAATTAGGAATACATCTCACCGGAAGATTATAGGAAAAATACCAAAAAAGTCATAATATCAATTCAGCAATAAATTTTTTAATTGGGTCAATTTAGTCATAAACCTTTTCATATTGGTACCAATTCAATCCATCTGACCATAGACGAGGGGGACCCTCGCCAAGGCAAAGCCATCCCTCAACGGCCATGGCCGGTGACCAGCAAAAAGTAAAGGGAAAGAAAAAAAAAAGGAAAGGAAAAGAACGAAAAAAATCAAAAAAATTATTAAAAATGATAGAAAAAAAGTACACGTCAGCGTCAGTTGTGCCATATAAGATGCGAGTCCACGTTAGTAATTTTCAGCTTGAATTGATCAGATGAACTAAATTGTTACCAATGTGAAAATATTTAGAACTAAATTGATCTAATTGAAAGGTTTTAAATTGAATAAGTAGCAATGTAATAGGTTTATGGTTCTCTTTTTTTTTTATACTTTTCCCGATTTTTCTCTTTTTCTTTTATCTTTCGGCGCATCAGGGTCACAGATCTGTAGGGATCTGAAGCTTCTAGCGCCTTGGAAATGATAATCAATCTCCGTTAAGTTAGAGCTCACGCATCAAAAGTCGATCTCGGAGAAATCGAAGGCTTTTAAAGGTTAAGTCAACCTCTCTCTCTCTCTCTCTCTCTCTCTCTCTCTCATTACTGTCCGCAAGGTTTCTCGTGCAGCTTCATGTCGTAGCTATATAGATGGCGGGTCAACCATGTTAGGAGCATTAGGTGTCCCTTTGGAGATATCATTAGGGTCGACTTATCAAGAAGATTTCACTAGCCCCCCTAATCTTAGCAATAACTCCGACGCGAATCAATAGTGATAGCTGACATGACTAATGTATATAATTAGTTTGCATACCCTTGCAATAAGATATAAAATCAATCATACTATTATCAATATGTGCGTCGTATGATCAATTTTTCTAAAAATAACTCGTTTCGAAATTTTTTGCGTATATTTCAAACCTAAAATCCTCTATCGTAGCTAGAGAAAGCGCAAGCGTGTATCCAAATCCAAGAGTTAGATTAGGTTAATAATAATAAAAAACCTATAGGACTTTATGTACTTGCTTTCACGTTAAATCAAACGGTGCCCCGAAAATCAGTTGATAACTTATCACATGGTTTGTATACTTCTATTAATCACGGTGATGTTACCACTATCACTGCATTAAGGCCTCTTGGTATCCTCATATATGTCGACGTTCGAATGCTATTCCTACCACAAGCGTGGAAATGAGTCAAGCTATTTGTGAATAGCTCGGGCCCTACTTAATGATTGATTACTCGAGAACAACTCGCCTGATATCTAGCCGAGTCTGACTGTCTTATTAGCTTATTAAGTCAAGCTTGAGCTCACCATTTGCAGGTTGACATGCTCGCGTGCCTCATTGAGCTTCTATTATTTTTTAAAAAATGTGTATTATTTGAGTCAAGGTCAAGTATCTTGATTTTCTATTTAATTCAATTTTGAGAAGAATTTTGAATATTGATTGAGCTTGAATCGAGTTTTGTGCACCAAGTATGTGAGTTGTGTCGAGCTTGACACTACATAGGGTCAACTCGACTCGACTCAATTACACCCCTTCCTACCACCGTCTTTCTTCTACCTCTCCGTGAATCATTGTCATCGCTTTCATCTCCTTCGTTCATTTCGGAAACCAGCGGATTTAGTCTCCTCCTTAGATCTCAACGCTTCCCAGTAAAAGCTCAAGCTAGACCATGCAACAATTTGAGAGAGAGAGAGAGAGAGAGAGAGAGAGAGAGAGAGAGAGAGAGAGAGAGAGAGAGAGAGAGAGAGAGAGAGAGAGAGAGTAATCCCTTGTCATTGATTGTGGTGATGTAGGCAATTGTGATGGTGGCTCTGATGTTGATATAATATTTAAATACTAGACCATATATTCATTTAATAACTTTAGCTTTTAGAACATTCAACAGTAATCCCACAAAAGTTCCACATGGTATTAAAGCATCGTAACCATCAATATATACAAAAACAGTGACATCGCCATCGATGGGGAGAGAGAGTGTCTATTTGTGTGTGTCTGTACAGAGAAGAGATAGGATAATGAGGGAGTTGGAGATGTGTGTGGGACTTTCTATCACGGGGAAATCAAAACGCATTAGACATCTTCTGCTCATATTGTTGGAATTGTCCTCTTACATCCCGCGTGGACAGTAGTTTCGAACTTCCTCTTTATCAATTCATTCCAAGTCCAGTCTTGTTGAAGGCCTCCACCGATGGGCTTGCCACGCTCTGTTAAACCAAAGCTTAACTAAGTCCAAATAGCGAAAGGACAGGACAAAAGATAGAAAAAGTAAAAATAGTTGATCCAAATTACAATAATTGTGATCCGTGTATTTCGAGTAAATCGATTCAATATGTTCTACGAGATCACAAATCACCCTCAAAATAGATAAGAGGCAAATAGGTGATCTGTAGATGATGGGGAAAATTGTCTCAAAAGTTCTAAACCTATTACATTATTGCCAATTTAGTCATAAACCTTTCAATTTTATTAATTAAGTCCCAAATCTTTTTATGTTTTGCCAATTGAGTCTATCTGACTAATTTTAGCCGGAAATTGCTGACGTGGATGCCTGCTGTCATATGTGGCATGGCATGTAAACAAATTTTAATAATATGTTTATATTTTTTTTGAATTTTATGTAATTTTTTTATTCTTTTCTTTTCTTTCCTTCCTTTTTTTTCCAAACCTTGGTCGATGAGGGCTAGCGACCCTTGCCTGGGCTGGGTGAGGGCCGATGCCCTTGCCTATTGGCTGGCGAGGGCCGCGACGCCCTCAACCAGGCTAGGCGAGGATCGTTGGCTCTTGCCTATGGTCGGCCAAGGTTTGGAAAAAAAGAGGAAGGAAAAGAAAGAAAATAAAATAAAAAAATTAATATATTATTAAAAATTATCATGTCAACACCAGCTATACCATGTAGAATGGTTGTCATCCATATTAGCGATTTCTGGTCAAAATTGGCGGGAATGATTCAATTGGCAAAACATGAAAACGTTTAAGACTTAATTGGTAAAATTGAATGATAAAAAAATTATAAAATTGAAAGTCTTAGGACTGAATTGGCAAAAATACAATAAGTTTAGGACTTTTTAGACAATTTTCTCTCACACTCGAGGTCATAGGTTCCGGTCCTCAAACCACCAAGAACAGACTGCTAGGGTTTCAGAACCAAGAATTGCACTCGTTCTATCCTAAATAGGCCTAGCACTAGGTCAATCGGGAGCACCGAGCCAACCGAGCCGGTTCTAGCCAATTCTTGGGTTGAATTGGATTCAAAGCACACCCTTATAATCAAGAGAAAAGTTGATACATAGATTTATATCATCTCGGAACTAATAATTAGTAATATAAGTATTTAGTGAATATCTCCCACCTTGGAACTGAGAACTGCCCATTAGCTCCATAGACCCACCTGAGAACTAGATCATCGTTTCATTTCGATTCCTAGGTGGGTCCATGGAACCGACCTTTTTATGTGCGCGCACTTGCAAGGTTTCTTTGTTTAGTATCAAATCGATATTACGATAGCTAACAACATATTTTCATTCTCCTACTCTTTACTTCTTCCAATTTTCCTCAAACATTTAAAGAACTAAAATGATAAATAGAGAAATCTCATAAAAGAAAAGTTCTAGCCTTTACAACCTTCTTCAAAGAGCCTTAAAAGAAGAACCCAGAGCAACCAAGACATTGACCATGATCACCACTAAATATGTTGGGGTCTTAGCCAATGATCTCCCTTCTCTTTCCATTTTAACATCAACCCAGAACTCTCTCTTCCATTTTCTTTAAATCTCAAACACAAATTTAAACCCATTGATACAAGAAAGAGACCCCAACTCTCTTTGACTCAGTTGGAATGAAGAAAGATCATAACATTTAAGATGTCACATTAATGGTGGGTCATTGGTGTAAGCAGAGAAGGGAGACCATACAGTGAAAAGAAAAACACATTTAAGATGAGGGAAGAGAGTTGAGAGGGCTAAGGTAGAGAGTGTGGTTGAGAATGTGGAGGATAGGGGAGTGCAAAAGCTGTATGTATGCAACATGACTAGGGTTTTTTCTCTATATATCTTTATCAATATATACATATATGTGTATGTGTATGTGTACCGGTCCGGTCTAAGTGGGTGGTTTCACATCTGCAACCAAATCGGTACTCACAAGTTTCAATAAATTGGAACTGGGAACCGGACTAGTCTCCATGGGAACTGTTGATTTTGAGCACGTTCGGTCCGATTTTTGGTGGTCAGCTGGTTCTTGGTTCTTTTAAATACCCCTAGGTAAATTGTGTTATTATTGTTGGTGATAGGCCGGTGATAGGCCGGGTTGAGTTCCACACGATGCCATTTCTTCATTTGAGTACTTCTACCTTCCTCTAGGTTCATGGATAGAGAAGTTGTTCCATTAGAGCAATCAAAGGAAGCCTTTACGTTACCTTATAGGGGAAAAGAAAGAAACAAAGAAAGAAAAGTCTGATGAAAAGAGTTTCCACTGAAACAGTGACCGATACCCATGGAAGTGACAAACATAACGAGCGTAAGGAATACGCAATTGCTTTGGCAGAAAGTAGTGGAAAAGCGAATCCGCGTTAGGCAAAGGGATTCACTTCCATTCGACAAGAATGCGTAACGAACCCTATCATGGAAGAAGCCTTTTTCTGACCCATTTCTCAAAAGCTTCGATACTTTAATTCTGTGGTAGTCGGATCGATGAAGGTTTTTGCTGCGGTGTCATGGACCAGATCCTTCAACGATTTGATTGGAGGTCAACCCTTTTCGCTGCCATTCATGAATGGAGAAAGCTTTCTTTGTCGTCACATATGATTGTGTTGGAATAAATCCTCGTATTGTGACGATATCAATTGGAAAAAAAGTTACTCGGGATGTTAAAGTGATAATATTAGTCGATCATCGACGACTTTTGTTATGTATCGAAAGAGTACGGCTTGACATTAATCATCAATGGCTGTTTAGCGAAAAATTGTGACTTGCGAATCATCATCTTTTCACACGACTATCATGTTGATTACATCTGAACAAGTCATATATTGTAAGGACGCAAAACTTGACCGATAAGAATAGTAGAATCCCTATCTTAGAATATGCATATTAGTTATCGAACTTTTCACACATTGTTCGCAAGAAACCTTAAGAAAAGTATCCATACACGCCTCATACCCTATTTCTGTTTCCACTTGCACGCCATTTTCTCGAACAATTCGAAGGTATTATACTATGCAAGAGGATTGAAGATCGACTTTGGGAGATTTTCTACGTGCTTGACCCAAAATCGCCGCCGCCTCCAAGTTCAACACGGGAACAATTGTGAAATGGTGGAAGTAACGAGGAAGAAGCGCCAAGATGATGAGGTTGTGTGTCATGGATTGTATCGACAAGGCTACATGTAATTTTGGAGTATACGAACTTTCATGGGTACCCCAATAAGAATGGTGCGAAGTACTGGCAATCCATTGGGAGAGTTCTTGATTACTTGAGAGACTTTCCCCCGTGTGAGCAAAATAATAACCAGTGCAAGTGATGGTGAATCTGTAGCAAGTTGGGTTTTTTCGTTGTTGAAGAAGCGCAATAAGTTATCCTTCAAGAAACAAATTCGTAAGGTACTTTCGATATGCATTTACGGTGGCGATTGCCAAGAGCAAGGAAAAGAACGTTTTCAGAAAACTCCCTGTGATGTTTTGAGGATGAGAAAACATTTCAGCTGGACTAACATGTGCATCCGAGTGTGCGAATGAAATAATCTATCAAAAGCAGACGATGTTAACAACAGGACATCTGTGTCATCGAAGAACCTCTACGCTCTACAGAAGAACAGCCTAATGGACGTGGAATCTGTTGATGTCCGGACAGACCTTGCAAATGATGAATGTCTGGGACGACCTGATGAAAAACAAACTAGAGGGGTCTGGCATGTTCCGCATGGGGGACTTCACTGAAGATAGATTATTGAGCGGGCTTGGCCATACTAAGTCAGATTATCTGAAGGGGTGAACTCATCTTACATTATTTTTTTACCGAACCGAAAATATAGGAGTAAAGTAGGTAAAATCACCAAAGTACGAGAGGCTTGGACAATTATACAATAATTTAAGATTGAGACTGGACTGTACGTGCAATAATTTAAGACCCGTAGAGGATGGAAGTTTCCGGGAAGTTTCTCGCAAGGTCAACTTGATGGCTACTTGGGACAATATAATTCCAATCGACCACTCAACTACATTTTGAGGTTAAGAATATTCCGAGGAAGGGTTATGTCCGCTTTTGGGTTTTTTGTTTTATTTACTATGGATCGCCGTCGAGCCAATTAGAAAATTCGAATCAATCCAATCTTCACTATATTTTTACGAAAAAAATCATGATAATTCAACAGCGACACGGAGGAATGACGATGTTTTTCTCCATTTTTGGTTTCCTCCAACTAGCCATCTATATGGTTGGTCAAACATAGCATCACGACATGCAAACTTAACTTAAAAAAAATGTGAGTGATGTCTGTTTATAATCGACCGATCAAAATGCTGGTTGGAGAACTAAAGAAGGAGGAAAATGTGGCTCAAAAGAGTTGGAAAACACCATTAAGCGATGGGGATTATGAACCTCGTGTGACCTGTAAGATGAAGAGGAAAACGCCAATGGAATAGAAAGATAAAGAAGTAAAATTGATAATGCACTTACACCGAAACCTTGTATATAAAAATGAATATGAATAAATTGAACCTACCTCAAATACCATGATAAAGAAATGACAAAAAGAAAAAGTTAAACTAGCATTTATTTAAGGTGTTTCTCAGGTATATATATAAAGCATTTGCAGTTTTTGAGATCCAGAACTTCATTATTAACTTGTCTTCAAGTTGTCATTTTTAAATTTCAACCGGCACTCACATACCGAAGTACAATTAAGCTGGAATATGACAGTATTTTGTGGGCTTTAGGACAGCTAGCTTAAGTGAAGTTGACCCGTGAAACTGTTGAGATTATGCCTCAAGCTAGAGATCATGAGAAAACCCAATCCAAGTTGGTTTTTTATTTGGAGTTGAGTTTCAAGATCGAGTGGATTTCCTATTTTGGATTCAATTCTTGTTTATATATAAGAAATAGGTCTTCTCCGTGAATTGTATCCAAGAGGTAGGTTTTTCGTGAATTACACTCTAAAGCAATCAAAGAGGAGCTTTTGCCAGTGATAATCAATTGTGCCGCATGTTCATGACTGACATCCGAATTTTGAAGCCAATTAATATTGTGCAAAGATTTTGTATAATTCCTTTGTGAAATTGAAAAAATGTTTCACGAGTAATTATGAGGGATAAATAATGTGTGAGTTGTTAGATGTAATTATGGAATGGGAAACACTAAGAATGTTTCAGCAACTCGAATGTGGTTGTAATCTCTATTGTATCGTATAACCGATAGTAGAACCATATGATGCTCACCCTATGGAGTAGGTCCCATCAACCAAAGCACAAAAATTTAGAGCTCGCATAATAACCATTATGTTTCTTTAGTTTTATGTTTTTCTGTTTTGGGGAACATGTTTGGAACAAAAATCCGTTCAGTAACTCAATTTTATTTTTCAATTTCTGAAACAAAATTTGATTTCAGAAATAAATTTGGAATAGAAATGAAAAGTAAAAATTTTCTACTTTTCTATTTTGAGACAAAAATGAGAAATAAAAACTCATTTTATCGCTTGCCCTCGCTACTAGCTGGTCGCTTGCTCGCCACTTGTCGTTGCTGCTCGCTGCTTGCTGTTGCTGCCCACCACTCGTCGCCACCTCCCTCCTCCCACCACTGGCTACCTTCCGCCACCATCCTCCGCCATACGCTAGCTACCTCTTGTCGTCCGCCGTTGCCCAATGTCTGCCTCCCGCCGCTATCCTCTACCACCTGACGCCGACCGCCTAGGAGGGAGGAATTTTGTGTTATTATTAAACGCATATTTTTGTTCAGAAACTCGATTAGGGAATAGAATTAGAAAAATCTATTTCTGGTCCACGCCTTAGTTTCCCATTTTTTTGCTTATTTTGTTTATTTTATTACTCGATTGCTTTTTTTTTTTTTTGCAACAATTGGTATCAGAGCCACGCTTGGATGACTTGAAGCAAATCAATAATGACAGAAGAAGGAAAAGTGTAAATAGACATATATGATAAAATGGATTTTGTTTTTTGGAAGATGCATATTGAATATTATCATACTAGAGGATTTTGCACTTACCGCTATCTAGGAAGAAACCAAAATCAGTGAACAATATTTATTGAGATTCGCTAGATAGACAAGCGTTGAGTGTTATTCGGTTGATGCTGGCTCATAACATCACGTTCAACGTCATAAAAGAGAAGACCACTGCAGGACTAATAAATGCCTTGCCAAATATGTACAAGAAGCCCTTTGTGATCAAGAGGGTCTACTTAATGCAATGCCTATTTTACTTAAAGATGGGTGAAGAAGCGTATGTTGCTGATCATGTCACTAAATTCAATGTTGTTTTTAGTCAATTGAGTGTAGTTAAAATTGATTTGATGATGAGGTAAGTACTTTGATTATGTTATCCTCATTCCCTAATAGTAGAAGTACTACTATTGCCGTTGTCAGTAATTCCTTTGGTCAACAAGCTTGACATTTTATGAGGTTGGCAATTTGCTCTTGAGTAAAGACATTCGTAGGAAAGAATCTAATCAACTCGTGCCTATTGGTTTAGTAGGTGAATGTAGATAAATAATTAGTACCCCCGTTAGCAAAAGTAATGTGAATTCGAGTAGACGTAGTTAGTCTAAGATTTGTGGTGTTGTCTAGTTGGAGTTATGGCAAGAAGGGGCTTTCAAAGGAATTGCCTTAAGCCAAAAAACAAAAAGAGCAAGGAAATTAGAGTTAAGTTTACTGATCATGTTGCTTCAATTGTTGATCATGTGTCGGATGGTGATGATTATATCTTGTCTGACATTGATGATTCGTCGTTTGACGAAAAGGTTATGCATTATGGTTGTTCGTTTTATACTGCACCAAAGAGAAATTGGTTTACTACTTATCAATGAGCAAATAGTAGTAAAGTACAATTGGGGAAAAATGCTAAGTGTAATGTTGTAAGTGTTGGCAATGTTAAAATCAAAATGCATGATGATATTGTGAGGACATTAACTAGAGTAAGACATGTTTTACAATTGAAGAAGAACTTGATTATCTTGAGCACCTTGAATTCAGCCGGGTGTCAATATATTTCAGAAGATGGATTTTTACGGGTTGTTCTAGGTGCCTTAGTGATAATGAGAAGAATCAAACACATGGCTTATATGAGCTTCAAAGGGAGATAGTGATAGATTTCACTGTATAGACATTGGATGCTTCTTTTCAATAGTCTGAATTGTTCTATATGCATTTATAGTACTTAGGCTAGAGAAATTTGAAGGTTTTGAGTTAAAGAAATTTGTTATGTGGTTATGTGGTTGAGAAGCTAAATGTATGTAGGTGCTAGATTTTGGAAAATGACAAAAAGTGCAATTCCATACTATTATTAAAGAAACCGCAGAGATTTCGAAATTGATACTTGGATGTTAGTAAGCCTCAACATAGATAAGTAAAATCTAGGTGAGATGGCTTTTAGGCATCTAGATTTGTGCTTCGTGGCGAGCCTCCGGGCCTTCAATTGCTGACAAGTTCACGGAATTCAAGACGACCATGGCCACAAGCTCAGACGCTGATGTCGAGCTCGTGGCCGATTGCGGAGCTTGATGCCTCATCGAGCTTCCCCAAGCCATCTAGAGGACGACACCTCTAGATCTTCAGGCTTAACCTCCATATCCATTTTGGTGTTAGCCCTTTAGATTTGGAGGTAGCAGCTCCTCCATGAGCCCGAGACTCGACGAGATCGTGACGGCCATGGAGGAGCCGTTGAGAATGGCTGTCGAAACAAGAGGAAAAAGAGATAAGATAAACAGATAAGACGTAGGGGATGTCGGGAAGAATATAGAGCAGAGACGACAATGGTTGGCAGGTTGGCTTGACAAGGGTGATGTCGGGCTCGAACGCGCCGGCAGCGAGTTCACAGGTGGCAACATCGACGATTGTTATTCATGGATTTAGCTAACTATAGGCTTTGCAAGTTCAAAGGGCGACGATTGTATGTGATTAATGGATTTAAGTCTAGAAAAGAATTTCTCTAAAGAATGAAACGACAAAAGGAGATAGATCCATATAGTTCCCAAAAGAAAAATAGTGCATGAACAATTGGTTTAACAAAAATTTCACACAAACGATTTTATCCGCTATTGATTTTGAGGGTCATAATTACCCACATTATTAAATCATGATGTATACGGTGGCTTCTTGAAACCTTTATAATACCGAAGGTGTATGCTTTAGTATTTCCAACTTTTTGTATGATGTAATGCCCGGAGAATAATCAACCTAAAAATTAAAAAAAGAAGAAGAGTGTACCAGCCTACCAGGTGACCTGCTTCTATTAAAGAATTTTGAGGACATTTTCCTTTTTGCACGGGACCCCCTTACGAAGTTGCCATGCAATTTCCTCGTCGACCAAAAATCAATTTTTTTGATGCGAAACCCACTCTTTATCTTCCTGTCTCTCTCTCTCTCTGTGCAACTTCACAGCAGCTCCATACCTTGCCTGCTTTGTACCAAAGCTTTTCCACAATCGCCATCATCCCAAAGCAACCTCTCTCTCTCTCTCTCTCTCTCTCTCTCTCTCTCTCTCTCTCTCTCTCTCAACTGCACGACTCTTCTTTCTTCAAGGATAAAGAAAAGTCTCCCGGTGGCCCAGTTCGGTCATGGCTAACGACGGATCGGCACCGTCGCCAAAACCCTTCAAGTGGCTCAACAAGGGCCTCAGGCTAACCTTCCCACGACGGAGTTCTCACTCCAAGTCATCGTCCTCCAACTTGAGCACTCCTTCTTCTCCAACCTCCACTCTCCCCGCTCCAAACCTCAAACGTGCCACTTCCACCAACAGAGACCACGAGCTCCAAGAAGTCTTCCGCCGCTTCGACACCGACGGGGATGGCAAAATCTCCGCCCTCGAGCTCCGGGCATACTTTGCGTCCGTCGGAGAGTACATGTCCCACGAGGAGGCCCAGAGTGTCATCGGCGAACTCGACACCGACGGCGACTGCTTGATCGACTTCGGCGACTTCTTGAAGCTGATGAAGATGGACGGCGACGACGACCTGAGGCGGGCCTTTGAGATGTTCGAGGACGAGAAGGGGTGCGGGAGCATCACCCCCAAAGGGTTGCAGATGATGCTCCGACGCTTAGGGGACGCGAAGTCGTACGAGGAGTGCGAGGACATGATAAGGGTTTACGACATTGATGGGAATGGAGTACTTGATTTTCAGGAGTTCCACCAGATGATGGCTTAGCTTTGGAGGGAAGTAACATGATGAAGCGTGGTCTTGTCTTTGAAATGAAACAAAAGCAAAAAATAAAAGGAAAGAGAGAGAAAAAGAGAGAGAAGGGAATGCGTGGAAAAAAGGGTTGGACAGATCCAAGTTCAAGTAAGAGTACGAGGAGTCATATTTAGGTCGAATGCATTGCGCGAATCGGTCATGTGGGTGCTAATCTTTTAAATGGGGTCATTTTAGTTCTTTATATTAAAGTCTTTATATATTAAATATGCTTGCCAGTACTATGTAGCATGGGAGTTTTACAAGGTAAAACCTCTACATCCATGTTTGTGTTTTTTTGCATTTGTCGCTTTCAAGAAGTTAATTTTTTGGTTGAACTATCTGTACTATGAGGTCAACCGCTCAACCAATATTCCCCATATAATCATTGGTTCTTACTTATGTTCGTTCTAATATTCGCCAATAAAACCAAAAGAAATATCAGCACCGAGAGTAAATAATGTATCTCCACGCTAGCTACACATACATACAACCTATATTTGTAACAAAAAGTCTATATAAATTATATACTACCCGTATCAACCTGCTTATGGAAGGAGCGGCATTAGCTTCACTGTTTCTAAACTTTCCAGAGTATGTTTGTAAAAAAGATGTATGATGTTAAAAGTTTTGTTTATGCACGCCCATGATCTGCTAATTGAACCAACTATTTCATAGACTTTGATCCAACTACATTTTTCGAATAGCAAATTATGTATAATATATCTATAAGGGAAAAAGCCATAAAAAACCCCAAACTTTACCTCCTGTGACACATTTACCCTGAAATTTTTTTGTGACACCAAAAACCCCAAACTTTCTTATTTGTAACACATTTACCCCAATGTATATTGTCCATGGGCATTTTTGTCTTTTCCACTTTTTCTTTTTTTTTTTTACTTTTTTTTCTTTTCCAGTGAGGGGGGCCTCACCAGCATCGAGCGAGGGCGAGCCTCGCCCGACGCCAGCAAGCCTCGCCCTCGCTCGATGTCGGCGAGGTACCCCTCGCCAGAAAGGAAAAAAAAAGTAACAAAAAAAAGAAAAAGTGGAAAAGACAAAAATGCCCATGGACAATGTACATTGGGGTAAATGTGTCGCAAATAAGAAAGTTTGGGATTTTTGGTGTCACAAAAAAAAGTTCGGGGTAAATGTGTCATAGGGGGTAAAGTTCGGGATTGTTGGTGGCTATTTCCCCATCTATAAAAGCTTGAGTTACAAAATGAAATAATTACATAAAGAGAAATATTTATGTAATTGTCCTTAATCCATTGTGAGATTAACGGTCTGTTGGACTTTAAAAAATAAATAACAAATAATTAAAATTTATTGTGGGGTTCACTCTTTCAAGAATTTGTGACTCACAACATGTCATTATTCTCACAATGGCCTGAAGACCATTATGCTAGCAAAGCTCTTACACAAATTTTTCCTAACGTGCAATGTTGTCCATAAACTTTTAATTTATTCAATGTGGATCCCTAAAATTTTGATACATGTTCAACCTAATTTTGGGACTGTATGAAAATGTTTGATGTTGAACTTGAATTAATGGAAGAACAACATCGAACATTTTCATGTAGTTCATAAACTAAATTGAACATGTACAAAAAGTTTAGGAACAACATTGAATAAATTAAAATTTTATAAATTACATTGCACATTGGGCTAAAGTTTAGGGACCACATTGAACAAATTAAAGGTTCAGGTAAGACATTGCACATTGAGCCAAAGTTTAGAGATCATTTATGTCATTTTCCCTAACAAAAGAGGTCCACATTACAACCAAGTTAATAGTTTAGATGCTTAAATTGAAAAAAAAAATGAATAGTTAGGTTTTTTAATCCACAGGCTCTCGTTTTTGTTTAATTATGCTCTCCAACTCATATCAGATTTGAATTTTGAGCGGATCGTTTAAGTAATCTTAATATGGACAAATAGATCATACACCGCCAATGTATATAAAATTTTACATAAATGACCGGCCAATCTTGATTTAATGATTATAATTACCCACTTTGTCAAATCAATGGTGTATACAAAGCCGTTTGTATAAAAGTTCTTTATTACATTGCCTGTTATAATTATTCTTTTAATCTTTCGATCATCTGTTTCTATTTCATTTGGGTCACGATTGTGGTGCATAACCCTAAATTTACAAAATTTTTCCGCGTCACCTTTGGAATGTTTTTTATATGGATCGAGTTCCAATTGACGTCGGTCATGTGCAAGAATTGTGACCCACGCTCGACCCAAACAAGAATCAAAGACCAAAATCAAGTACATGCAGAAGTTGTAGCCTAAGAACTCAATTTGAAGATCGGTTAGAAAGTTGAGTTTTCCTATTGACAAAAAAGTCCTAACTCCACCATTAATCGATCTAAGACCGTGTATTATGGTAAAAGAAGGGGAAACTAAATACCTCTCTTGCTGAACAAAGATATGCATCCAACAAGAGAGAAAGAAGGCAGAAATATAGAAACAGAGAAAGGAAAAAAAGAAACAAATAGAAAAAGAAAAAAAGAATGAGAGCAAAAAAATAAGACGAAGATAAATCGGAGCCATCTAACGACATATATGGTGAGTTGTCAACACTTAAGACGGACAAATTTTAAATGTAAATTTACCTTTTAACTTTAGCGGATGCTAATCCGATAAACGATGGAGATCCACTAAAGTTATAAACTACATTTATCTCTTAAATTTATTTTCTTGAGAAATTAACACCTCGTCATAAAATGCCATCGGCCGGCTCCGGTGCGCCTCTCATTTTACTTCTTTTTCTTTCGCTTCTTCCCCGTTTCATTTTTGCCCTTCTCCTTTCTTTCTCTATTCTCTCCCTCGTCTCTCCTCTCACGAACAGCCCCCCCGACGAATGTTTCTCACCCTCTCTCTCTCTCTCTCTCTCCGCCATTCTGGCATTACCACGAAGCACCTCTTCCATCATCGTTTGGCACATGGCGAAACGGGATAAATCCCAAGATCTTCCTCTCTCTTGGCACGCCAACTTTATCGCTTCTTTAATAATGTCTACCATGTGGCAAAACATTTTCCAGGAACTTCTCGCCCGAGTAAGCAGGCACCAAAGAGTTCTCGAGTCACTCCATCCCCCAATCTGAAGGCAGGCGAGAGTCATTAGTCAGCCACATGTCAAGTCAAGGTGAAAGTCAATCTTGGAGCTGTTTTCTCTCCCGTGCCATCTTTATCCAAGGTCTTCTCTGGCAAAACCATGACCTTGAGATCGTGATTTCACCCACAGATGTTGGGATTTTCTCTTGTGAGCTCTTGCTCGGAAGCTTCTCTCCCTATCCTTGCCAAATAGATAAAGGAAAAAATCGGACACTCGGTCCTTTCATCAGAGAAAGTGAAGACATACCACCGGAGGTATCGAACGGATGGCACGCGGTATGCTGACAAGAAGCCGACCGAAATTGACTGCCATTATCGTGGGGGCACTTTGAGGCCATGACCTAATCTTTGTGGGTATTGTAGATGTCTCCCACTAAACTCTCTTCTTTGCATGGTTACTCGGTATGTGCGTATATCTATTAGCTTTTGTAAATGGATTACACTAACAAGCGTGCGAAGAGCTTTTGTGAAGCGACCGATTAAGAAAGGTTTATAAGCATTCGATATTATGATTGTCCTTGTGTTTTGCACGATAAGCGCCCTTGAATAATTCCTAGTAAAGTATGCTTAACAAGTATCTTGGGGCACTTGTTAACATAACCATGTACTATTTATGTTATTAAAGTTTTGGTTAGACAAAAAAAGTGACTGTTGCGCACGTAAACAAGATGCACGTAGCAGCAAACATGTAATGCAGGAGATATAGTTCTTTACTAATACACGTCAATGGACAAAAGCGCATCTAATTCTCTCTCACATGCACTCGAACATTTGCACACGTATTGTAAATTGTACTCCTCAATAAATAGGAAGTTTAGCGTGATTTACGAAATCTCGTTAATGTCGTGTATTTAGTATGTCTACGTAAAGGGAAGGCGTTCTGGATGGACTCCATAGCGATCCAACAATGCAGCAGTCATTTGTTCGTGAAGCTTTACATTCGTATTAGGAGTGTGTCTTAATTCAGGATGCGCTACATGAGTTTCATTGGAATTGACCATGTCAGTAGTATTTACCGTTATCGTATAGTGATGATTAGCAATCGTTGATTGGTTGATGAATGCAAAAATAGAATAGTACTCGCATAATTTCGGCCGGTCTGACATATGTCCATAGAGAGATCGGTGAAGTCCATAGTCCCTCGACTGCACCGCGTACGCTTAAAGTTTTTCATCAAGATCGTCATTTTTGTTCAAATGTCAATAGTCTGAATCTGACCACATAGCCTATCTACCTTAAATTTTGACAAGTCTTGATACAACAAGACAAATAAGCCCAGGTAAGAAGGGCTCGTAGCCGTAATTTGCCAAATAAGAGAATTGAATTCTGGGAGTAACATACAATCACACGGCAAAGACCAAAGACCGTAGAGAATTCTAAGAGGAGGACAATATTTTCCTCCGTACTTTATTGAAAAAATCATTTTCGAGCACGTCTCAGACTGGTGGGTTGTAGAGACTGGTGGGTCGCAAGTTATGAACATCACCCGCATACCAATTTAACTTAAATTAATTTTGGTGATGACCGTATTTAAAATCAACCAATCATATGCATGATTGAAGGGAACTTTCTCCCACCTATAATTGAGGAAAACGGGACCCTTTACAAGAAAATGTGGTAGACCATGTACAGAAAAAGGGGATGGCAATCCACTCGGGTTGGCGCAGCTGGTTAACGTGAATTTCAGCTCTATAACTCGGAAGTCGCCTACTGCATACCAAAGTGCTCTAGGTCAGAGCCATCTACGCATGCTTGGACTCAGTGGTTACGAGGCTCAGTGTGAACCGTAGCCTTGAGATGATCGGATCTCTGCGCTCATGCCGTTGAATTATTAAGGAAGAAAAGTAGATGGAGATAGAATGTGAGGCGGTCAAGAGAGGAATACAAGAGCATGGAAAGATTCACTACCTCTGGATTTACTTGGGCCTATATTACTGTCCTTGGACTTGATTGAAGCTCAGAGCTCCATAAGGCCTAGCCCAAAAGCTTGCTTCAAAGAGTGTCTTGAAGATAGCTCGGCCATTTCATTTGGGCTTAGACCTTTGATCCCCAAAGCGATCACTCGGTACTTTCACACATTTTTCAAGATTGGGTCACTCAACTTTACTTTCGATTTCTTTCCACCGGTTCTCTCCATCTGACATTGATCAAAGTTGACACAGAGTTTAAGTGGAAGTTGAAGCGAAGTTTCTATTTGACCTTCAGTAAAAGGTCTGACATGACAGTTAAGGTGATCGTGAAGCAACTGTTTTGACAGAATTCGAGTGGGCCATTGAGCGAAGTGACTTAAATGAAAGTGGAAGTGGAAGTGAAAGTGAAAGTGAGCGTTTCGACCGGAAAAGGTTTTGAGAATTCGGTGATGGAAAAGTTTATTGACCTCAAAAGTGGCGAGGATATGCATTGGCAAGAAAGATAGTTAAAGAGGGCTATATAGTTTTTTACAGGATAATTTGATTCATTCGCTTATTGGTTCTTGATTTGTTTTGTATTGAAAGTTTGATTTCAAAGGAAAACAGAAGCAAGAAAGTTACTCAAAGGAGTTTGAGATCGAGAAGCATCTGTACGGACTTGTCGATCGGCCTGGTCAATAATGATGTTTCTTCGTCACATAGCCACTTTCCCATGACATATCTATCTTTATGTTTTCTTTTTTCTCTTTTTTTTTTGGCGAGGCAGTGTAACATCATTCACATACAACTTTAACTAGTAACACACATAAAGAGAGTAGATATAGATTGGGTTTCTTTTTTCTATATCACTGTTGTTAATTGAAGTTACATATGTAAAAGATGTTAAAGTGATACGCCCACCTAAAAAGAGACTAATCGAAAGGCAATCACCGCTAATAACTAAAAAAATGTAACAAAAAGAAAGCAATGATTGAAGCGGGGGAGCTAAAGCTGAAAAGAGGATTTCTCACTTCTTTTCTTTCATTCAAAACCGTTTTCACACGGCTCGTAACTAATAAAAGAAATAATAATTAAGGTTGATCGGTTCTCGATCTAGTCCAATCCTCGAGAGCAAACCAAATCAAAAGGATTGGTTCCCAGTTTTTGGAACTAGGGATTGGCCTGGACCGGTCCGATCTAATTCTTGGGCAATCCAATTAAACCGGTGAATTCACAATAATTGACAGGAAGCATGCCAAAACAGGGTAAAAATAAAGAACAAAAGGAATGTGGGCAGATTTAATCTCGTAACAAAGAAATCTAACTGAAATCAAACTCGGCAATTAAAGGAATCTCTCTATCATACAACCCATATTTGTATATACTCATAATAGTGCAAAACCGGAGACACGTATGTATGAATTTGGTTCAGGACTTTTGTCGAACACATAGCGTGCAGTGGGTTGAGGAGAGAATGTTAACCAGAACTCACATCCAGACTCGAAAGAAATCATTAAGGAATGTTGGCAATCAACAACATCGGTTCATTTAAACTCAATATGCGCATGAAAGGTAGGTGAGGGGGTGAACCAGCAGTGTTCAATGGCTGATTCTGAAGATGACCCTGAGAATAAACTCCCGAGAAAATTGATCGCTTATGAGTCTCCCCTCCTTTCCCTCTGTTGTCCCTCGCCAACAAAGAAAGAGGAGAACACGTGTGAAATTTACACAATGTTAAATAAAAAATAAATAAAATGAAATCGGTCTGGTCCGATTCTCCCTGGAACCGTAACTGGACCGACGCCTCGGGGAACCGCCCAGGACCGACTGGTCTGGTCCAATCTGATTCCTGATAAAATCGGTCCGTGTTGCTCACCTCTAATAATAATTGCGTACAACAATGTGTTGTACTGCTTCAAAATGTCTATGCATCAAATATCCAGCATCTATGTTCATACTCAATATCCACAACTTATTTTCGGGCTCCGTAGGAAGAAAGGATATTCCATGAAAGACAATTTCCGTGGCACCGGTACTAAGTACACTATGGTTTGGGGCTTTAGCAGGTCTCTTGATAGAGATCAATTGTTTATTTTCGTATGCATTGACATGCCCTTTTTTTTTTCTTTCCATTCTAGTTATTGACACGTGAAAGGATGAAGAAGATAAGAGATAAAATCGGTTACACAATTAAGAGAAAATTAAGTAAGCATTTTGAAATAAAAACTATCTTTGTCAAACTCAGAGGAATCGCTCAAGCTCGACCGTCCCCTACGCAATAAACTGTGACAATATATTGGAGAGTGAGCACCATATAATTTAGGATTTAGGATTCAGAAATTCGTATAGATATTGTCAAATAAGAGGGTACAAGCTAAATAGAAAGCTCTAGAATTATTGATTGGGCAAACATTAATCTTTCCTAGTTACCTCCGAGGTCCAACCACATGCACAAGTCCATTCATCTAAGATGCATAATTATGCATAAATGCGTTCTTTCCGGCTGCCGATCCCATTGTTTGAGCATGCCATGCCACTCGAGTCAAGTCACATGGAAAAATATATGAGAAGTATAACGCAGAAGAGAAGTTGCCATTGTTCTGTGCTTAAAGTCAATTTCAGGGTGCGCTAAGTGCAATCATTTTCTGCATTAAGTAGTCATGATTCGAGAGTGATTCACGGGTAATGCTGCTCGAGACGTGGAGTCAAAGTCAAGCAATGTACCTTGCAGGAGTAGCCGCAGGGCAGTCGTGCTAGTAGACCCTGTCCCATCGGAGGGAAATTTCTCGAACTTTTGACTCTTTCACCAGCGTTCCAAACCAATTTTCTGGTCCCTGAAATGGCTTGGATACATCGCATGTTACTTTTTCTTCGCTAGGAACTACAACAGGCAAGAAAAAAAATCGAACATGAGAGCCCATCGGGCACGATTTCTAGTTCTCAGTCCATTTTCGGATTCTCTCTGTATGCGCTCGGGAGGCTTTATCGGATACGGCGAGGGCACGAATGTGAATACGATCTCTGTCTCCATTTATAGATCATGTTGATTTCATGTAGAGATGACTCAATTCACCCGTTTGACTATCGCCCTTTATCTCCTTCTTCCCACTCTCTAACGGACTCCATCTCTTCATCCTTAAGTTTAGACAATAAGAAGTGTCTCTCCTTCATCTATCTGACTCTTCCCCACCTTCGTCGTCGGCTCGGTGGTCAAGGGCGCATGAAGGGAATGTGGACTTGACGAAGAGGACGAAGACGGTGATGGTGCTCACCCCGACATTATCGGTTGTATTTTGTCGCTACAGAGGGTAAGATTGGTGGAGGAAATGATGGTGTATTGGTTGGAAGAGGAAGAGTGGATGGAGAGTGTGCTTGGGGACTGAGTTTGTGTTGTTTTTGTTTGGATGACAAAATCAAACAGCAGGTGGATTGGGTCGAATTTAGGTTAGATCATAAATGAACTAACCCATATTGATCCATTAATCCGTTTTATGACACATTTTTTCATAATGCAAATTTAACGAACCATACCTAATTAATCCATATTGCCAAAACAATTTTGTATTTAACAAATATAGGAAAACTTGTTTCTTCTACATTTTTTAAAAAATATGTATCATTAAAACACTTCCGTGCATTACAAATTTAGTGGACAATTTTTATAATTATTTTTAAAAAATTGAATTTTTATATTTTTATTTTTATATTTTCTTTTTCTTTCTTTCTTGCTTTTCCCTTTTTTTTCTTCTACATCCAACGATAAAAGAAAAGAAAAATTTATAAAAAAATTCGGAAATTTGTTTTAAAAGAAATAACATGTTTATATATGATTCACATAAACTTATTAAATCACCCATTTATGGCCCGATTAAAATTCATTTAAGACCTATCAAATTGTTAAATAACCCATTTATAATCTACTTAAGCTTGTTTTTAAAATTTAAAGCAATATGATTCACACCATTTAAATATGAGTTAAAATACGAGTTCTAAACTCATTTTGTCACCTTTACAAATTGACAAGCGACGAAAGAAGACAATAGACGATTCAAGAGATGGTGAGAGCCGTGCTTCTCCCTAATTGAGAAAAGAGAGAGAGAGGGGAAAAAAAAAAAGGGAGTAAAGACAAATTCTTATCGTGGTCCCTAGTCTACATCCGAAGAGACATTGCATATGTCAAAATCTGGGGACGTTAAAGGCTTGGCCTGAAAAGGAGTAATTCGATTATTAAAATAACATGGCAATTATGTGACGGTGGGTGATGATTTATGAATTGCTCAACATGGTGTATTTAATTCAATATGAAATTTGAGATGTTACAAACTCTTCTAATTAAAGAATGGATATAATCGATAGCATTGACTCATATCGCCCAACGATGCTCCCTCTATTGAATATGTGGTTTAATTTATTCTTTCCTTCTTTGTCATCTTAGAAGCTTGCTAGGAATGACGACTCGTTCAAACTCTCTTACCTTAGTGATTACTCCCCAAGTCTTAAACCATGGACCTACTAAAAGGGGGCTTGCTCTAATATCATTCGTAAAAATCCAGCCTGTTTCATACGAGCCACGCTTTCATGATGAGTGCTTTGAGTAACCGCACAAGATGTATGGTGACCACTTGAAGGGGGGTGTCAACTTATGATCACAAAACCGGATCTCTTCCATCCAACATGAAACTCGGAATATAATTAGGAAGTCGGTCCAAAATCTTTTAGTGCAAAATACACCCGAATCGTTCTAACTCCAGTTCAATCCCTCTGCCTCCATCCTAAACCTCCAAAACTTTCATGTTAGGTTTGTCCATGGAAATTCCATGGGCCGAGATGGTTTGAGTCTCGGTCAACAAGCTCATAGGCTATATCCTCAAGTCGCCGCTGGAGCTACGTATATGCGCGTGAACTAGTGCCTAAGCAATAGTGACATCCCGCAAATTATACTCTCCTAGGGCAAATTCATAGTACGACAATGATGGATCTGGTGAGTAAATCCATAAAAAAACAAAGACACTAAATAGACTTCCAAGTCAATAAAGCGAACGAGGTAATGTTCCCATTGAGATCCTTGCCTCCTGTTGAGCTGTGTGACCTTCCAAGAAATTGCCCTTCCCCTAAGAAATTACCGTATGCATTTTGCACATTATTTAAACCCATAAACCCCTAGCAGGAGAAGTATTCGCCCCTTCTTCTCCTTCATGCACCAACCACTACTCCACTGAGAAAGGATCGAAGCCCAACCCAAGTTCATCTCAACATGGAGTCGAGCTCCCTCTCCCTCTCCCTCTCCTTAGTAATTGCTGTCTCTATCTTGTGTTTCTCATCTTTCGCCCACGCACAACAGCCTTACATCGGCCCGCAGGACACCAGAGTCTGTTCCAAGACCAACGACTCTTCCTCTCCTGCCCTGGGCTACACATGCAATGGCCTGAACAAGACTTGCCAAACCTACCTCATTTACCGATCCAACCCACGCTATGATACCGTCCCGTCGATCGCCCGGCTCCTGGCCTCTGACCCATCTCAGCTCTCTGCCATAAACTCGGTCGCTCCGAACGCGACGTTCCCGACCAACAAGATGGTGATAGTCCCTGTGAACTGCTCCTGCTCAGGTCGGTACTATCAGGTAAATGCCTCGTACACGATTAGGCGGGGAGACAATTATTACTTGATTTTCAATAGCACTTACGAAGGCCTCACAACATGCCGCGCCATCAAGGTCCAAAACGACATCGAAACTGTGGACTTATACAGCGGAGACCTCACCATTCCGATCCGATGTGCTTGTCCTACCAAGAACCAAACCAACCTCGGAATTAAGTATCTATTGAGCTATGTCGTTGCCGAGGGCAACTATGTTTCGACAATTAGCTCACGGTTCGGTGCTAATGTTATGAGGACGTTGGAAGCAAACGGTCTTTCCGAGCAATTCTCCACGATCTATCCCTTCACCACTCTGCTAGTTCCCGTTCGAAACCCGCCTTCGAGTAATCAAACAATAGTACCTCCCCCATCACCGGGCCAACTTACGCCACCTCCGCCACAATTACCGAGCCCACCTGCTTCGTCATCAACTAGTGTTTTGAGGAACAAATGGGCATACGCAATTGCTGGTTCTCTCGTCGGAGCTGCGTGTGCTATGGCAATCGGCAGTGGCATTATTTTCTGTATGCCTTTTCGCCGCAGAAATGTGCAACATACTGCAAGTATTGTCCCCAACGACCCTGAGACGCGCGTGAAACCGATCGTGGCAGTAGATGAAGAGTCTCAAGGACTGATGCAGACCATATATGGCATAGCTCAGTCCATCAAAGTGTACAGTTTCGAAGAACTGCAACTGGCTACCGATAACTTTAGCCCTAGCTATTGGATTAAAGGGTCGGTCCACCGGGGGGAGATCGACGGTTGCTCCGTTGCTATTAAGAAAGTGAACGGCGACGCGATCAAGGAAATCAACCTTTTCAAGAAGATCAATCACTTCAACATTGTTCGCCTTTCAGGGATTTGCTTCAACGAAGGGGACTGGTACTTCGTCTACGACTTCGCTTCTCATGGACCCTTAAGTGGCTGGATTTACAACACACAAGGTGATAGCAAAACTGTCCTGAGCTGGACTCAAAGAGTTCAAATTGCACTCGATGTGGCCACTGGCCTGAACTACCTCCACGGCTTCACGAACCCACCTCACATTCACAAGAACATCACGAGCGGCAATGTCCTTCTCGACAGCGATTTCCGGGCCAAGATAACGAATCTGGGCATGGCGAGGTCAGCCGAAGGCAACGAGGGCCAATTCGCCTTGACGAGCCACATCGTCGGGACAAGAGGTTACATGGCCCCGGAGTACTTGGAGAACGGTCTGGTCTCCACGGCGCTTGACGTGTACGCCTTTGGGGTCCTCGCGATGGAGATGATCACGGGGAAAGAGGCGGAGTCCTTGACCCGAGAGGAGAGCTCGAATCTGTTCGACGCCCTGGACAAGATGGTGCCGGAGGACAGCATGACCGAAAGGTTGGCAGACTTGATCGATCCTTCCTTGGGCGGACGTTATCCTTCGGACCGGGCGGCTTTCATGTTCGGGATCATCCGGTGTTGCCTGAAGAAGGACGCGGCTGATCGTCCCGACATGGACGAGATCGTGCAGTATCTGTCCGGACTGTTGGCATCCGCGATCAACTGGGAGTCTTCCAACAACGTGATTTGATAGAAAGCAAAAAGTTTCATGTATCCATGCATGGTCATTCCACTTTCTTAATTTTGTCTGAATGGTGATTATCTCTATTATGCAAGTTAAAACATAATTCTGTTTCGTTTTTAAATTTCCTGAATTACCTTTCTCTTATTTCTGTTATATCCACTCATTTCATAAATAACCATCTGTGTTTTTTTCCTCTCTCTTCTTGATTTTAGACTACCTAATTTATGGTTTTCTCACTTTCATCTTCCTCATCTTACCCTTGCAACATAAATAAATAGGCAATGAGATGTAAAGGGTATAACATATAATCGTGTGGATTAATCTATTCCATGCTTAGTTCCCTTGAACTTCAACCAACACGAGGGAACTTCTTGTTGAGATGAACACGCGAGTTGGGTTAGAAAAGTATCGTATCGAAACTTTGGTGTAATATGGAATAATTAATATATCAAAATTAGTAAATGACGATCCAACTATATATATTGACGGACTCGGATTTGAGCTCCTTCTCTGTTATCAGGGTGCTGTTGCACGCGCTCCCAACACTCCCTTGAGCACGACAAATTTGAAGGGAGAGGATTCAATGATAAAAATAAAAAAAAAAAAGCAAACAAACAGATTTCCTTTTTGAAAAAGGAAAAAGAAAAATTGAAGGGTTTCTTGAAAGCATTTTGCACAAAGAATGATCCTTCCCTTCGCTACTACCTCCTTCGTCCATCATTTATCTTTTGAATCGTCGAAAAAGAAAATTTCTTATGAAATTTTTTATGGTAGAAAATATAACATTTTTTTTATAATCTATAGTTTTAAAAGAATTTGATATATGGGTATTGCGGGAATTATATGACAGAAAATTTGACCTTTGACATACAGATAAAAACTGAGAAATAACATTTTGGGTATTCGGATATAATTTTTAATTAGGAGTATTCCTCGTTCGATTCTAGTGAGGCAAATAAGGACACGATCCTAAAATAGTTAATCCTCATCCATTTTATTTCTGTTTGATTACATTACTAAACACGACATCAAGGATCGTTGCAAATTCTAGGAGAGTAACGACGTGATTTATCCCCCACACACGGGATATATAGCACAATTAACGCCTAACCAAATAGATATACCAAACTGATCCAAGAGGTATCACGGGTCCTAGCCCGTCTATGCATTTATAAAAACCTAGTTTGACTCAATTTTATGCTAAACAAAGCTTAAACGTTTGAGCTATGAGTCGCATTAAATAATTAACTAGCACATACCGTGTAAATTGTCCTACACGACACTCTATTTTCACTAATAGAAGGAAGGTGAAGAATTAGAGCCTCGCTTGCTTCACACATTGCTAACCTTATGCAGAGATTCCCCTTCAACAAGGCAATTAAATAATCACAGAAAAATCGTAAATGAAAAGTTGATGGTGGCAAGAGTCCTGTTTAGACAAGGTTCATCGAGGTTAGTCATAGTCCACCGTACCCCTTCTTCATTTTTAATGTCGGGATTGAGAATGCGTTTCAAAGCTTCCAAGCTCCGAGGTCATAAACTTCCCCCATCTTACGCCTTGTAGCTTTGAATTTTATGTCCAATTCAACAACTATTTAAACCCTTCTAATTAAAAAAAGATGATGATTAATATTAAATGCCAATAAGTTTAGTAGGGACAAGCTTTTTTCCAGCCTAGTGTTTTACTAGATTAGCTTTAGTATTCCTTATGACAAGTGCACGTCCATCTTGGTGCGAAAGTCACCGGCAAGATAATTTTACGTCTTGACTTGAAGACTCCATACTTTAGCCACATTTGTGCTCTTCCATGAAGATCGTGCGACATTTCCTTGATCCTTTTATTCTATTCTAGTAAAATCTAAAGTGGCCCATTAGAATCTTGATCTCTCATAGAAACTTCAAGTTCGTATCTTTCTCGAGCTAGGATAAAACCCTAGATGGCAAACCTCTCTTTCTTCTCTTCGGGGATAATTGTTTAAGAAGTCCTAAATTTATTGTACGATAGCCAATTTAGTCATAAACTTTTCAATCGTGCCAAATTTAGTCCTAAAAATTTTGACAGATTGTCAATTTAGTCCTAAATATTTTAAAGATCTACCAATTTAATCCTAAACCTATTATTTAGATATTTAGCCGGAAGGACTATATTGGTAAATCGTTAAAAGGTTTAGGACTAAAATTGACAAATCATCAAAAGGTTTAATGGAAAGGTTTAGAACTAAATTAACACAATTGAAAGGTTTTGGACTAAATTGGTATAATTGAAAGGTTTATAACTAAATTAACTTCCGTACAATAAGTTTATGACTTTTTGGACAATTTTTGCCTTATCAACGAGTACAATGTGCTTTTGTTAGTTTGATATAGAATGAAAGAAGATGAAAAGGAAGACCAATGGCAAGATTAATGGATTTCGTTCTCCAAGGGACTGGACGAGGGATGCTTCTTTCTGGTTCTTTTTGCCATACGCTCGAACGAATGAAGCTTTAGTCTATTCATAGCCATTATTGACCCACTTAGTTAAAAGAATCTCATGCAAAAAGCTCGTGTGGACACGTTCTTTCTCACGAACTTTGATTCCCCTTAAAGCGAAAAACATTTTTCATATTTTCTTTCACCTCGCTTTCTTCCACCAAACATATTTTTTTTCTTTTTTCTTTTTCTTTCTCTTTTTTCCTTTTCTTTCTTTTTCTTTTTGCTGCCATAGGCAAGCTCAAGCTTTGCTAACTTGTGGCGAGGCTTCGGTAAGCTCGAGCCTTACCGGATCTAGCGAGGCTCAAGCTTACTTGTGGCCGGTCGCCAATCGTCACCGTGGCCAGTGACTAGCCAAGGAAAAAGCAAAAAGGAAAAAAAGAAAATTAAAAAAATTAGAATTTTGGGTAATTTCCCCTAGAAAATTAAATCTTATATTAAACGGCAGAAAATATTTTCTAGTTCATTTCAGGTTTTAGCTAAACACCATAAAACATTGCAATTTTCTTGAAAAATATTTTCAAAAAACGTCACATTTTTCACGAAATGAACGGAGCCTAGAAGCTTTGTTGCTCTTCCGATGACCCCTACAGCATCTTGTTCATGGACACGCTCAAGATTTTCAGGTCTGTGAAGAAGATTCAATATTGAAGTGACTTATAGAAACTTTATGACATCATGAAAGTACTTGCGTTGTATTTAAGTTACAAAACGCAAAAAGCACCGACATCTAAGGCCAAAAACACAAACGGACCGAACCGAACCAAACCGCGTATTCACACTTGCTTTGAGATGCTCTGTTGCTGTTTATATTCAAGCGAAAAGAAGGAATGATGGAGGACATATCCGTCGTCATTTGACAGGGTGTAGTGGAAAGGACAGGACTAAATCAATAAAGAAGATCCCCTGGATTTTCTGTTGAAAAGATCCTAGGACAATGGAAAAACATATGAAGCTTCCCAGGTACAATAATTTAATCCTTTGTCATGCCCAAGACCGATTCAAGAATCAAATGTTTTTGGCCAACAGATGTCACAAATGGAGAAACGTATGAACCTTCACAGGTATAATGTTCATATTGTATTCTAACCATAAAATCTTTCTTAAATCAACAACCCCCTCGAAAGAGAACATAGTTTCAGCAAGCAAAACTATCTTCATCAAATTCTTGTCAACCATGTGAATCTTCCCAACTGTCCTCCCGGCATGTTCCTCGAAAACGCCTTCGATCGTGAAATTCAACCCAGAACTTTGCCGGCAATGGTGTCCCTGAATTTGAGTCTCCTTCGATGCTGTTCAAATATGGCCAACGACAGCCAATTCGATCTCTGAAAAACATGTAACTCTAGAAGCGCTTCCCGACTTGACCATCAAGAGCTTCTCTTCTTTGTTCTCTACAGTTTCAATACTCTGCGCGATGTGCTCTTGTTTTGTTCTAGGGCAACAACCTTATCTTGGTGATTTTTCAGTGGCATGTAACGATGGCGACAATTCTTCTTCGGCCTTTGGTTACATTTGCAATGGCCTCACCTATCAAGTTGCCAAGCTTATCTCATCTTCAGGTCGGATCCTCCTCACGACTCCATTTGCTCCATCGCTCAGCTCTTTGCCTTCGATCCTGCTCAGATTGCTCGTCAGTATACTCTGTCTCATTAATGACGTGGTTCGACCCCAATAAGACGTTGATTGTTCCCTTGACTTGCTCCTGCTCTGGTCAGCATTATGAGGTGAACTCATCCTACACTGTCCAAAGCGGAGATTCTTATTCAAGCATCACCAACAATGTCCTCGAAGGCCTCTAAACATGTGATGCCATGGAGAGTCTGAACAACTGATCGTCGGAGAATTTGCAAGTCGGTCAAAACATTAGGGTTCCTCTCAGCTGTGCTTGTCCCACCAAGGGCCAAAATGACGCTGGTGTGAAGTGTTAGAGTAAAAGAGCTTTACAGGCGATAGAAGATATGAAAAAGATAACACAATGCAAGAACAAAGTGATCCTTCTTCATTCAACAATTCGAAAATACACACTAAACATAACAGAGGAACAAGCTAATAAATAGCTAAATTAAAAAAAAAATGACTCCTAGAAAACAGAACAAAACGTGATAACGTGGGATCATGTTCCCACTAATTAAGGATCACTAATGACAGTTCCTACAATCATGGGATTTACTAAAAAGATCACCAAGACCACTTCCTGCTAGCCGTTAGTGATTTGAATCACATTCCTAACACCCCCTCTTGATTCAAACTGCCCCATCCCAAGCTTGCTTCTTAAGTAACTAAACTTGGAATATGACAGTGCCTTTGTGAAGATGTCAGCAACCTGATCATCTGAATTGCAGAATTTCAAGCTTATTTCCTCCTTAGCTACTAGCTCCCTTATAAAATGATGCTTTATTTCTATATGCTTAGCTTGACCATGAAAGACAGGGTTTTTTGTCATAGCTATAGCCGAACTATTGTCACTGTGAATCTCAGTTGCCCCCTCTTGCTTCATACCCAGGTCAAGCAAGAGTTTTCTCATCCAAACGGCTTCGCACGCTACTCCTCCTCCAGTTACATATTCTGCCTCGCACGATGATAAGGCAACCATAGATTGTTTCTTTGATCTCCATGTGACTACTCCTGATCCAAGTGTAAAGCAAAAACCTGTTGTACTCTTTCTATCAACTGATGAACCCACCCAATCACTGTCACAATAACCCTCCGGTTTCAAAGATTTAGTTTGACAATACCAAATCCCCAATTCTAGAGTTCCTGCAACATATTTTAACACTCTCTTAGCTGCTCCATAATGGTGTTTTGTTGGCTTGTGCATAAACCTTGATACCAAACTCACTGTAAACATGATATCCGGCCTTGTATGCGTGAGATATATTAAACCGCCAACTAAACTTCTAAATTTCTGTGCATCAGCAGCTCCAGACCCATCATCCTCCTGAAGTTTCTCATTCACATTCATGGGTGTCTCTACTACTTTGCACCCATTCAGGTTGAATTTATTCAGAAGATCCATTGCATACTTCTTTTGAGCTATGAAGATCCCCTCCTTATATTGCCTTACCTCCATTCCCAAGAAGTAGTGAAGCTTGCCCAGATCTGTCATGTTAAACTTCCAAATAATTTGGCTTTTGAATTCTGTAATTAAAGAGCTGTTAGACCCCACATATATCATATCATCAATATATAAACATACTAATAAAAAATCATACTCCCCACAGCTCTTAATGTACATCGTTGGCTCATTTTCACTTCTTTTGAAGCCAAATTGCAGAAAATATGTATCTATTTTCATGTACCATGCCCTAGGAGCTTGCTTAAGTCCATATAAGGCTTTCTTAAGTTTATAGACCTTATCTGGACTCTCTTGATTAACAAACCCATCAGGCTGAGCTACATAAACTTCCTCACTTAGTTCTCCATTAAGAAATGCAGACTTGACATCAAATTGATAAACACAAAGCTTGAGAAATGCTGCTATTGATAGTACCACTCGAATTGTTTCAAACCTTGCCACGGGAGAAAAGGTTTCTTCAAAATCTATCCCTTTCCTTTGTGAGTAGCCCTTCACCACTAGCCTTGCCTTATGCTTTAGTAGAGTTCCATCTGGATTATATTTGGTTTTGAATACCCATTTCAAACCTATGGCTTTCTTATTCTTTGGTAGATCAACCAAACTCCAGGTTTCATTCTTCTGAATTGCTGACATTTCCTCCTCCATTGCTAGTCTCCACTCTGACTTTTCTGCTGCTTCTTCATATGAGGAGGGTTCAGCTACATAGAGAGCAAATTTGCATGACTCATTAATCTCTCTAAGTGACCTGAACTTCATAGGTGGTGTCTCACTATCATCATTGTCATTGTTTATATCTCCATCCGTGGAACCTGCACCATTGTTAGACGAATTTGAGCTGCTGCCCTAGTGAGTTTAGGTCGTGCGAATTGATCTGCCCACTGAGTTCGAGCCATCTGGACTCGCAACTGAATTTGATTCTTACGTGGTCATGCTTCTAGTCTCCCTACTATGTACTTCTTCACCATCTTTGATCTGACATACATGAGCTTTTCCTTTGTCTTCCCATTGCCAACAGTTTTCTCATTGAACACTGTGTTCCTGCTTATAATCACTTTACCAGTTGCTGGATTATAAACCCTATAAGCCTTAGTTTGTGAGCAATAACCAATAAAAATGCACTTAATTGATTTTCCTTTTAGCTTATGTCTTTCATGTGCATTAATCATCACATACACAATGCACCCAAAAATTTTAAGATGCTCAACTGAAAGCTTTTTACCTGACCATGCCTCATAGGGAGTTTTGTTAAGAACAGCCTTTGTTGGTGAGATATTTATCAAATAGATGGCAGTAGTCACTGCCTCCGCCCAAAATCTATCAGGTAGCCCCTTACTCTTTAGCATACTTCTTGCCATTTCAACAATTGTTCTGTTCTTCCTCTCCGCTACTCTGTTTTGCTCTGGAGTGTAGGGTGCAGTCAGCTCTTTGTGTATTCCATGCTTCTCACAGTATTGATTGAACTCTCCAGAAGTGAACTCTCCTCCTCTGTTAGTGCGCAATGTCTTCAGGTTCCTCCCCTTCTGCTTTTCTATAAGAGCCTTGAACTTGACGAATTGCTCAAAGGCTTCTGACTTAAATTTGAGAAAATACACTCAGTTCATCCTACTGTAATCATCGACAAACAGTAGAAAATATTTACTGCAACCTAATGACTTAGTCCTCATGGGGCCACACTAATCAGCATGTACAAGCTCCAACGGCTTAGTTGCTCTCCAGGATTGACCAACAGGGAACGGCCTCTTGCTTTGCTTCCCATACATGCATCCCTCACATACTGCCTCAGCCATTTCAATTCGTGGAAGACCACTTACCATCTCCTTTTGAGTCAGCAACCTCAATCCAGCTGTGTTTAGGTGACCATATCGAAGATGCCAAAGTTGAGAGGTATTCTTATACATAGTGACCATTGCATGACTTTCTAGTTTGCTGAAAACGAAGGGGAGCATGTGGTTTTCGGCCATATTTACTTTGGCCAAAACATGACCTGTTGCTTTCTCAGTAATAGTGCAACATGTTTCATCAAATAAAATAGTAAAACCACTAAGTAAAAGTTGTCCCACACTCAAGAGATTGTGGGCCAACTCTGGAGCATATAGAACATTAGAAATGAGTTTACTTTTCCCAGAAATAGACTTTACCTCAACTATACCCTTTCCCTCTACTTGGATTTGCTTGTTGTTCCCCAAACGAATCACCCTTCTTTGAGTTTCATCAAGCTCTCTAAACATCTCCTTCATCCCAGTCATGTGGTTAGAGCAACCACTATCTATGAACCATACAGCTTTTTCTTCCTTTCCATGCTCCATTAACGCCATGAACAGAAAGTCTTCTTCTGTTGCTTCAGTTTCCTCAGCAGCAAATTCAGCTCGACTGCTTCTGCAGTCTCTTGCAAGATGACCTTGTTTGCCGCATGTGTAACATTTCCTTTGCTCCACCCAACCTCTGCCGCTGCCTCTTCCTCTTGAACCGCCACATCCTCTTCCTTTGCTGCTACTATTGTTTCTCCCTTCGTCTTGAGTAGAATCTCTCACGGCAAAGGCTTTTTCTTCACTCTTCTATTGTGATCTGTTCAATCGATCCTCATGTGCCTACAGTGACCCCATGAGTTCATCCATAGTAAAGACTGACAGATCCTTTGACTCCTCAATTGCTGCAACCACGTGATCAAACCTTGGAGTGAGACTTCTCAAGATCTCTGCAACAACAGTCCCATCCGTGATATTCTCTCCATACGACTTCATGTGATTGACAACTGCTTTTGTTCTCGATAGAAAGTCCTAAATAGATTTGTTGGATTGCATTGACAGTGTCTCAAACTCCCTTTTCAATAATTGGAGCTTGACCATAATGACTTTGGATGATCCCTGGAATTCAGTTTTCAGAATCTCCCATGCCTCCTTTGCACTTTCTGCTGCTGAAATTCTTGAGAAAACACTTTCATGAAGCCCTTGCTGAATGAAAAAAATTGCTTTTGCATCTTTCTTTCTATTCTCCCTCAACTTTGCTTCATCATCAATCTCACTATACCCATCTTCAACCACCTCCCAAAGCTCCTGAGACTTGAAAAGTGTCCTCATCTTGATCCTCCAGAAATTGAAATTCTCACCCTTGAAGACTAGAATCATTGACTGCATTGAGTTGGATCCTAATGAGGCCATTGCTGTTCAAGTCAGAAAGAAGAACCTGGCTTTGATACCAAAATCTTAGAGTAAAAGAGCTTTACAGGCGATAGAAGATATGAAAAAGATAACACAATGCAAGAACAAAGTGATCCTTCTTCATTCAACAATTCGAAAATACACACTAAACATAACAAAGGAATAAGCTAATAAATAGCTAAATTAAAAAAAAATAGACTCCTACAAAACAAAACAAAACGTGACAACGTGGGATCATGTTCCTACTAAATAAGGATCACTAATGACAATTCCTATAATCATGGGATTTACTAAAAAGATCACCAAGACCACTTCCTGCTAGCCGTTAGTGATTTGAATCACATTCCTAACATGAAGTACCTATTGACTCGCAGAGTCGTTAGAGGAAATGACATTCCCAATATCCTGAGCAAAACCCTACGATTTATCCATATAGCACAGTACTAGTTCCGGAGCAACAACCACCCTCAGGCCCTCAAACTTCACCACCTCTGGTGACATCGCCACCACCAATTGTTGGCTCAAAACATAACTGGGTTTAGATTCTTCTTGGGGTGATTGGCGGCCTCGCCAGTTTAGGGGCAGCAATCAAGATCACCACGGCTCTTCAGTTTTGCCATGCATGGAACAACGCGTTCAACCCGAAGCCACGATCCAAGAAACACCATATTTTCAGATGGATGATTTGCACAATGGCTAAAATGGATTAGGTCATTAATCTGTTCACTCCAATCAATTGTAGATCAAATATAATCACGTGTTTCAAAGTCTTGAAGGACAGAAAATGGGCCCAATGCCCAAATGCATCCAACAAGTTTGGGGAAACTCACATCAAAGTTCTTGGGACTGTGATGTCACTCTTCATCCAAAGTCGCTACCAAGTCATTCAAGAAATCTTGAAGGACTGCAGTAGGGAGATTCCAGTTCTTCGCGAAGAGCAACTTGTTTAGAAACTTATATACGTGGGCGTCACGTGTCAGTTGCCGGTGCTGACTTAGCAATTTATCACATATCTTTGAACAGAAATTTGACGGGAGGGCTTAATTTGTCATTGGAGAACAATACGAGGATTGGAATTATAACCGGACAAAGTCTGAGGATAAAAAATGAAACTAACCAAAATCACAGTAGTCAAAACTGTAAGTTCCTCTTCTTTTAAGATGAGCTACCTGGATTAGTTCAAGAATGCGGCCCATTTGGCCTCGATATTGGCATTGAGAGTTCAAATAGATTTCTCTCCCGAAACGAAGCCCTAGTAACCAACACAGTAATAGAATCTTTGACACTCCAGCTTTCGTTTGTTTGGCAGAAAATAAATAATTTGTAAAAAAAATTTAAATGATAATTTGTATCGTCGCTATTCATTCCAATGTTGCTAAGATCGTGATTTATCTTATTTAAACAATAATCGATGAGTTAAATCACGATGGGACATTTTGGGGACAATGAAATTTTTACAAAAGCAAGGAATTTGTGAATATATCTTTTGTCGTGAAACTAAATAGAGATTGATTTTTATAGATGTGTTCCTTGAAAAAGAAATATCACAAAATTTTATTAAAAGCACAAAATGAATATTGCATATTTTCTCAAGATATTCAACGATTCCTTTTGTAATATTTGGTTTAAAAAAAAAAAGAAGTCAACAAGTCAAAAAGCAGAAAAGAAGCTACAGTGGTTCGGCCAAATTAAAAGGAGCCGAGAGCTCCTTAGCCGAGACAAACAGAAAAGAAAGAAAGGGAAGAAAAGAGAAGAAGAAGAAGAAGAAAGAAGAGAAAGAGAGGGTTTGGTGCCACGGAGTCTCGCCAAGCCGATTCGAGTTCGTAACGCAACGCTCGGTAAGTACTCGCGCCCCTCGTTCGTCTGATCGGAGGAGTTTTCCAATTTAGGGTTTAAATTCGGAATTTTGGAAAATTCGAGTGGCGAAGTCTGATTTTTGAGTCATTGAGCTGCGTATTTTCATAGAATTGGTAGTTTACGGTGTTGCGGAGCCGTGGGATTTTACGGAACCTGATTTGGACTTACGGTTTGCCGGATATGAATTTTTGAAGTTGAGTGCGCGCAGTGAACAGTGCGCGAACAGTAGATTTTAGGCCGATTTTCGTCAGTTTTCGGCTTGATTTTGGGGCTGCCAAGTTAGGGTTCTTGTAGTGCTCTGAATAAGCTTTCTAATGACTATAAGCTCGCTTGAAACGGAGTTCGGTGGAGGAATTTATGGTACAAACAAGTTTCGCGTTTAAGCTCCGCATTGCGAACAGATTGGATAATCGCTTTGGAAAAGCGATTTGTGGGTGCCTTTGAGTTGCCTTGTTAGCGTTTGAGCGTCGTTTAGTCATTTCGTAGTTTTTACTGAGTTTTAATGTCGATTCTCGTTTAATTGTTAGGATTGCGATATCATCGGTTCGAGTGAGGGAAATTGTTTGATATTTCAGGATTTCAGGTGAGTGGTACTATCTCTTCTTTGAATTTATAAACTCATATTTTGAAAGTAGTAAGGATTTGAGTAATCGTACGAGTTGTGAAAGAACATATTTATTGCATAAAAGTATGGATCGAGCATTTACTAATTTTAATAGTTGAGAATGATTTGGAAATTGTTTTGGAAATATATTGTGAAAGGATACATATGTGTATTGCATTACGAATTAGTTTATGAAATGAGTTTGGAAATGATTTGAGAAATGCTCTACGAAATGTATTTCTGGCGGATGAGCCGTATTGTGAGAAAGTTATTTGTTTGGTTTGTGAAATGTATTCTGGATTGGATTTCTGATATTGGATGATGATTGTTTGATGCTCAATATGACTGTGAACCCATTGAGGGGTTTTGGGGTATGCATACCGGGTTTAGGATATCCTTCTGGGCCGAGCCACCGGCTTTGTAGGTGGAGACCTTGCCAAGGGGGGAATCTTGGTAGCCTTGTCACAAGGCTTTGTGTCGTGACCATGGTTTGATATTGAGCAATAGATTGGCCAATGGAATGGACCATCGGCATGTGCTTTTGATGAGATTGATCAATGGACTTGACCATTGATGTTTATGATGATTTAAAATGAGTATTTTTCTGAATTGTATAAGCTTTGATGAAATGAAACAACTCTTATATGACTCGATATATATTTTATGTCTTGAGTTTGACTTCTGAAGTTCTGGTAATGTTTTGTACACATGCATAGTGATTGCTCGATCTACTTAGAAGAGATGATGTACTATTCACTGAGCTGTGGTTGCTCATCTCTCTCTTTCCCAAATTTTTCAGGTTCTTTGTTTAGCACTCAATAGAGCGAGAGCGATGTCATGGGGGACATTTGGGTGATTTGAGGTTGCGTCCTTCAGGAGGAAGGACGGCCATGTCATACCCCATTCTGATAGATTTCAGGGTGTGACACCTTTTATCATGATTTGACATAGATAACAAAAAGATCCATCAACTCTTTCCAAGATAAAGAGGTAGCTGTCAAGAAGAGGGACAATCTGCATCAAGACGGAAACTGAAGCATGTGGAATTGGAAGATGAGTGCACAAACCTTTGTGTTCATGAAGCACAAGGTGAAGATTCCTCCCCATGGAAGGAAGCTGCCCTAAGGGGATTCTTCATTTATCTATATTGATCTTAATTTCGTCAAGTTATACGTCATTTTACGTGATATAAAACTGCGTATATTTATTCATAATCCGACGATATAAACTGCTCGAATAGTTCAATGTCTACAAATCACGCTTCAGCCAAAGCGAACGAGCCCATAAGCATCATCAACAATCCCAGTTAGTAAAGAAGCAGCATATGTCCGGCAGACATTATCGTTCGGAATGCATCAGAAAAGCTTTTCGGCGCGTTCTTGAACGGGCGGTCAGCGGTATAGCTGTTAACAGATGTGCAAAAACGCTCACCTTACGACTCGTTCGAAATGTTAATGTTTTGATCGTTTGTATTTTCATTTTGGTTTTGTCAAAACGCAGAAAGAAAGAAAGAACCGATCATCATCAAAATGGATAAAAGATCGACAGCGAATCCTTCATTTTTGCAGAGTACGTTATACATGAGCTTTCATTATAGAAATAAACAAAAGCAAGCTAAAAAGAATCACAAACATCTGCCGTAGGCTATGGAAAGAGCTATATGTACATTCACGAACTTATATAGTCCATGAGATTACGATCCCCAAATCAACGAGCTTTGACTGGACTGATGATCTGAACAACCTCTTCAGCTTCCATCCTAGGAGAAGCCCAAGACCCTTCCAAGTTCTCGGCATACGAGTGAGTGAGCACGGAGAGATTGAACACGATCTCGGCCATGCTCGGCCTCAAACATGGCCTCTCCATCGTACATATCCTGGCCAAACAAGCCAAGCTCAGAGCACCCTCCATGGGAAAGAACCCATCCATGTTCGGATCCATCCACTTCCTGAGTCTCTCCTCTCTCTTCTCTCCATCACCATCATCATCCAAAACCTCGCTTATCTCTCTCCACAGCATCCCGATCTCGCCATTCTCCTTCACCCCCATCGCCTTCTTCCCCGAGAGCAGCTCGAGCAGCACGATCCCGAACGCAAAGATGTCCACCTTTAGCTCGGCCGGGCTCGCGGCCGGCTTTGCCATTGAGAAGTTTGATATTTTGGCCTTGAACCTTGAGTCCAAGAGTATGTTACTCGTCCTAATGTCCCCGTGGACGATGCTCGGCTGGGCGTGCTCGTGCAGGTATTGCAGGCCATTTGCAACGTCGAGGGCAATCCGCAGCCGCTGGATCCACATGAGGACTACTGACCTCGACGAAGATGTGCATTTCTTGTGCAACCACTTGTTGAGTGACCCATTTTGGACATACTCATACACCAAGAAGCAAGGACCATCAATGTCAGATGCAATACCCAGTAGTTTCACCAGATTGGCGTGATACACCCTCTGCAGAATTTTCAATTCTTCTGAAGATTCTTCCTTGATTTTTTTAATTGCTAGAATTTCGCCATTGATGTTGGCCCAGAAGACCGATTTCCCGATCTTCCAATGTTCGCTAAGGTCTGCTGTCGCTTCCATAATCGCTTTCACGTCGTACATTATTGGGTTGCCCAAATAGCCTGATACACCGGGCAGCAACTTATCCTGCACAGCCTTCAGCTCGAAGCTCTCAGACCTAGGGAACTCCTTCGCTGGAATCAGATCAGAGGTCTCTAGCGACGAGCCATTTCGGTCCAAGGCCTTCTCTTTCTTGGGCTTGCTGTGCATATAGACCAGAGAGATCGCCAAGAGGAAAACCAGAGCAGCGCAGACCGAACTGGTCATGATCACGAGATGCCGTCGATGGTTTGTGCCGCGTTTGCTAGGGTTGGAGCTGTAATCCTGTGTGAGGATTGGCAATTGCAAGACCGGGATCAAGACAGGATGGTGTATGACCGAGGTGAAATTGTTCTGGTTGTTCTCTTTTATGATATCATCTGGGGTTGCATTGAACCTACTAGCCACGGCTGACACTTGATCATTATTCTGCCACACATAAGTAATGAACAAATTGAGTCCTGCCTCCGATTGTGCCTTTGAAGGGCACCTGCAAAACAAAGGGAATACAACTCGCGTCCCGATCTTAAGCAGGTTCGGGTTCAGGGATGGGTTCGCGGCCTCCACGGTCTGCCAATTGGTGAGATTCTCAAACGCATGCGTCGAAACCAAGTAGTAGCTGTTGCCTTCCTTGATTTCATATGTGACATTAGAGGAATAGCTAGTCCCGTTGCAGCTGCACTTGATCGGTACTAACAAGAGTTGTCCTTGGACCAACTCATTATCCTCAGACGCGAGGTTACTCGCTTGGATGATCGATAGACAGCTCACATCGAAAAGGTCCGAGATGTTCCCCACATCCATGAAATCCGGCGGCTGCACAAAGTATGCGACATATGTGTCACAGGATTGCAGCGAGTCCGAGGAACAAGAGAAATTCGCTCCTTTACCAGGTGATTGAGCTAGAATATTAGTACTAGAGAAGGAGAGGAAGAGAAGAAAAGGTAGAGTTTTGAATGAGAAAAGGAGGGCTGCCATTGTTAGGAGCTTTGAGAACGATGCCCCCAAAGCACTACAATGTGCACTAATTAAGATCAAAGAAGCTCTGTTGACATCAAGAGCATAAATTATTGAGAAAAGCTAGACATTGTTGCTAGTGTGGAGCTTTCAGTTGAGAATACAAAAGAGTAGGTATTGCAAGAATATCTAACTCTTCACTTTGTCTTGGACTCTGATTTAACCTCCGGTTGCTAGTTAATAATATGATTTGTTGTCCAAAGTATCGATATAATATAGTCCCAAAATGCCAAGTGTCTCTAAATTAAAGGAAAAATAATATAAAAATCTTCTTTCCTGGTTGGTCTCTTTCTGATGAATGTATCTTTGATGGGGACTGAAAGTAGTATATTGCAGAGAGTATTAAGTTGGGACGAGCCCAATTAGGACCTAAGTAAGTCCTTAAAGGGTTTTATCTTTGTCCTCGTCTGGATTTGAGATTACCAAAATGTAAAATTTTCAGAGGGCATTCTCTGTTACCAGGGAAGAAAAAAATTAGGTGGGAATTAGGAGTATATGGCATGCAAGTATCGACACGTTAAAACAAAAAACACATCAATGAAACTCGCTTCATAAGATGTGAATAGGCCGTGAAGGTAACACTTGACTGAACACCAAGGATTCAAGAAAGCCCCGATTGATATGATTTGTTGTCCAAAGTATCGATATAATAGAGTCCCTAAATTAAAGGAAAAATGAAATAAAAATCTTTTTTTCCTGGTTAGTCTCTTTCCGAGGAAAGTGTCTTTGATGGGGACCGAAAGTAGCATATTGCAGAGTACCGAGTTGGGACGGCAAGGAGCCTGAGATGGAACAGAAAAACTTTGGTGAAAAAGTCAGCGATCCAATGATCTCTAATTTATTTTATTTTATTGGAAACCATATAATGGAAACAAAAACAAAAATTTTGGATTCGAATTTAAAAAAGAAGGGCCGTTTCAATTGGCGGAAAAGTGGACTGATTCATTGTCTGTATTCTCTGTCTTGTGGTTGAGGATAATGGCTGCGTTTGGGAACGCTTTGGGAGAAAGTCTTTGGCGAAATGTAAAGGACTTCAGGTAAAAGATGTTTTTGAAAATGCAAATTGTGTTTGGTAAGTTATAACTTAAAAATCCTTTGCAAAGTAATTTTGGGTAAAATAGTGTTTGGAAAAATTATACTTGCAAAGCTCTTTTTTTATTTTTTATTAAAAATGTTGAAATTCTTCGCCGGCTCCGTTGAAGGGCAGCCGGCCGCTGGCAGCCCAGATTCGGCACCGGCGGCCGTCGTTTGAGGCAAAAGGACCTCTGGCAGCCATCGGCAACCATCAACGAGGGCTGCCTGGGGTCGAGCGACCCCCGACGAGGGTCGCCAAAACCAGGCGAGAGCCGCCGGCGAACGAAGAACCAAATCGAGCAATCGCAATCCTCGAATCGATGGCGAGAGCAAAAAGGAACGAAGAGAGAGAGAAAACGGGGGAATCGACGATGAAGGAAGGAAGGAAGTTGTGGTGGTGGTGCTGCTGCTTCGGAACGGACAGTAGTGGCGGAGGCGCTTGGAGAGGGATTTCATGTTCTGGGCGGCGAACCAGTTCTTCTTCGGATCCAGAAGCGACTGCAGGAACGACGACATCTTCGTTCTTCCAGTTCTGCGAAGACGACGACCCAGATCTGACGCCTCGCGGCCCTCGCCCGAGGCTGACCGACCTCAGCTCGTCGGTATCGACGAAAGGACCGCGACCCACATCGCGAATGAGGCGAGATCTGGCGCCGGCGCCTCGCAGATCTCGCCTCAGACGCAAATCTCGACCGACCTCAGCTCGTCGGTGGTCGCCGAGGGCTGCCGGAGGTCCTTTCGACTGAGACGACGGCCACCGGCTTCTGGATTTGGGTTGCCGGCAGGCCTTGAGGGTTGTCAAGGTCGCGCGACCTCAGGCGGTCCTTGCCTGGGTCGCGTGACCCCTCGCGGCGGTCGCCGTAGCCCAGGCGATGGCCGGTGGGTTGCGCGACCACGCTGGCCCCACTCCGACCGATCGCCGTTGCCTCACAAACACAGCTCAAACGCAGCCCTCGTATGTTACCGACGAAGAAGATGATGAACAGTACATATGAGGCCAAAACTGGAAAATAAACAAAAAGATGAGGGTAATTTCGGAAAAAAAAATTTTCACTTACTCTTGGGACTTGTATGCCGAGAAAGCTGAAAAGCCCAAGGCAGCTTAGGACCTGCCTTGGGCTTTCAGCCTTCCGAAGGCTTTCTTTTCCTCAAGGTGAGTTGCAAAAAATTTGCCAAACACCCAATATTTGGCTGAAGGAGCTTTGGACCCCTAAAGGCCCTTGGGAAAGCTAATCCCAAACGCAGCCAATGTTCCTTTCAATGGCAACATCTTCCTGTCTTCTCATGAATACATTGATATGTTTATTGGTTTGTTTATTTATTGATGTAGATGTTCATCTACATGTTTATATTGAACTGGGAACCTGCAGATTGGCTTGTAGCAATGGCCAATCAGCCTAATTTGGTTCTTTCTTCTCCGGACAAACCTTGAAGGATTACAAAGTGAGATAATCTATACAATTTGAATGAAAAGGCATCTGGACTTGGACTATTCGGAAGCATATTCAGACGACAACATGTCTGAACACCACATCACAAATCATGAGAAATATCGAGGAAGACGATAAAGGGAATATGAGAAAAGATCTGATACTAGCAATCCTTAATGATTGACATCAACTTGTCACAAGTATATCAAACATGGCATGGAATCAAACACATCGACGGCCCATGTGACATTCTGTTGCGGCGTTCGTCCCGTTATGAATACTATCAAAAGTGAAAGCGGAAAATATTCACATCCAAAAAATTTTACAAAGTCGACTTATGGTGAAATGTCTACGTTATTAATTAATGAAATGAAATTATTGAAGAAGTGGTACATACATACATACACGTATTTGCGTGGAAAGAGAAAAATATTTCAAGATTTGTATTATTTTTACAGTTGTTCATAAGACAGAATATATTTGAATTTCAAAACTTAAATATGTGAGATTTACAATATGGTTATTAATTTACACATTTATTCACTGATATAATATTTATGAAATCTTTATATGTACATGTAATCGTCACTTTATAAATTTTTAGTCAACATAGAGTATGTTGCTGTATTTCTATTCCAAAAGAACCATGGACAGAGAGGCCTTCCGAAAAGCTTGGGTTAGATCTCTTACTGTTGTTAGCCCGATCTGGCCCATGGTTACCCTGTATCTACAATTATTCAAATTTGAATTTAACTCTTTATTTGTCAAGCATGGCCAGCTCTCAGAGCATAGATTTTTTTTTTCTTTTGTTGTTGGTTTAGCGGTGACTGTTAAGTGATATTCGAGTCGGTTTTTGAGTATCTCGATTAGCCACCTCCCAGGGAAATATTAAGGGCTCACCCACCGTGTTGGTATGGTATATTCAAGATTTTAATCGTGGAGTACTGCCAATAAGGTTTAAGCGCAAGTATCACAAAAAAAAATGTGCTGACTGTTTTACCATCAGAGCCAACATTCTGTTGGTCTGCAGAGGTGAGACATTGAAAGCCAACTCGGACCTCGATTTTGATAACAGTCTTGATAATCTTGGATATTTTTAACCACCCAAACAATCCTCACTCGGTGTGACATGACAAGCCTCTCGTTCTGCATAGACAAACCAATTATCGGAGACGCCCATATCTGTGCTCCTAGAGTGGGCCCGAGAGCAAGGAAGATGAACTGACTTAGCAGTTAAGCATACTCGGTTTTCAATCAAATTAAATAGGTCTTAACGTTCTTTCGCAGTTTGTTTGGACAAGATTATAAAGGAGTTAGGTCGAGGTTAAATTTAAATTTGAGCAAAATGCTTGGGTTTGGTACTCCACTCAATATTGTTTGGATTCCTAAGGTTGTGTTCTACATCACCAGTTATAATTAAGAACAGATCCACTCCCAGCCGTGTTGCCTTACACTACCTTAAATACTTCTTTTTGGAAAGGAACGATCAAATTGATCGAGGAAGAGTTATTCCCGAAGCTATATACATTTGATTGCACCAAATAAGCCATGACTAATGCATATCAGTAGTAAGGTTGTTAAATCTCATCTCCGTAGGTTCGGTTCACATGCGTCAGCAAGGTTTGTGTCCAATCCAATGAAACTTTTGTGAGCTCGATTTAGTTTTTTCCGAAGGTCCCGTTTCATAAATAAAAATGTAAGTGTTTGTAGAAACAATGTGCAATTCAAAAAAGTGGATCCATCCATTGGCTCGAAAAAGAAAAAAAATGAAAAATGAATCCATTTTTTATGGTCAAGAAAGGGATAGCTTTGCCCTATAAAAAGTACTTATACTTTTCTCATCCAAATAGAAGAATAATCTAAATTTTACAAATTATGAAAACATCCCATAAAACTACAAATTACTTACTATGTTCTGTTTTTGTGTCGGAGCCCAGATGATGTTCCAAGTCCACTTCCCTGTACTAGTCAAGAAGTTTCGGTTTTTCACCACTCGACCAGCCCATTGGGTATAAAAAATGGTATTATTAATATGTTTGTAAGGTTGAAGATCTTTAATGCAGAAAAGGGTAGAAGCTATTTGATATTTAATAAAAGTCAATTTTTTTTATAATTTCCAAATAAACACTATAGAAAAATCAATACAGGTATGATTTAAAGCTCGCGAAGAAAAGATAACTTGACGATTCATATTACAATCGGTCCTCAAAAGGCTACAAACCCGTTCAGATAAGTTAGGTTTCGTGATGTATTATGATATAGTCTTAGCAAAATAGATCTAAGTGATTCGTCAAGTTTCAGGATAGTGTTTCATAACTCTCGTTTGAAACATGAGGAAAATTACCAAAAAAATATTAAATCTGTATGTCAATTCAATTATAAACCTTTCAATTTAGTCATAAACCTTAAAACAATTTGCCGTTTAAGTTCTTTCGAGCAATTTTCGTTGAAAATCGCTGACGTGGACGTTGGCAGTCTTACGTAACACGGTCGACATTAATGTAGATATATATTTTTTAAAGTTTGAATATTCTATTAATATTATTTTTTTCTCTTTTCTTTCATTTTGGTCAATGACGTTCGTCAGTCACTCTAGTGAGGTCGCGAAAGCCCTCACCCAGATCTAAGGAGGGCCTTCGTGCCACGCTTGCAACTAGCGATACGGCCCTCACCTAGATCTGGCAAGGGCCTTTGCGATCTCACTGGCAACCAACCACAAAAGGCCCCTGCCCAGATGTGGGGATGGCCTTCCCACTCTTGCTTAGGCAAGGCCTTCGGCTGGCAAGAAAATAAAAAGGAAAAGAAAAACAAAAAATAAATATAAAAATAAAAAAAATTTAACAAAAATGAAAAACTACAAAATAGGACGGCCATGTTCACGTTAGTGATTTTTTGCTAAAATTGGCTGAAAAAAATTAATTGATAAAGTTTTTAAAAGGTTTAGGGATTAAATTTATCAATTTTAAATATTTATGACTGAATTAGCACAAATACAACATGCTTAAGATTTTTTGGGTAATTTTTTCCCTAAAACATGAGTTGGTCGGAACGAATGCTAAAGACAAAGCCCGGATGCTTGCTTGCAACTCAACCAAACCACATTGGTTAAAGATTTTCCTAATTTGAGTTTAAAACCAAGTCCAATGAAGGAATCAGATTGCTCTTTGGCCAACTTTTTTCGCGCTACTGCTGCATCGAGAACCCAAAGTCGCGTGCATGGTTACTTGCGTATGTTGTAAATTAAGTATCACAAGTTCAATGTCAAGACAAAGAACGAAACATTGTAGCATGTGCACTCAACAGGGACCCCGAGGACAAGACAAGAGGAGAGGCACAAGAAGCCAAAGATTCTCTGGGACACAACCCAAAAGAGACTTGGACTTGTGCAGAATGTCTGTCAGACTGTCACCTTTCACGGATATCTTTTTAGGTCCTGTCACGTTGCTTTCTTTAGGGTTTCCTCTCTTTTTTGTTCAAATTTCAAAGAGAAGCAAAAGTATTACCGCGAAATTTTATCCAAGAAAAAGATTATTGCCATGATTGAGCAACAATTTATTATGCTGACCAGGAAAAATAGGGTCAACAGTTGTACCCTAAATGCTATATAGGATTAATATCACTATAAATTGTAAACCATTATATCAGTGTTACATTTTTTTCACGAATATCCTAAATGGTGTAGCCATGTCATATTTAGTTCTAACTAATTTTGTGACAAATCTACACTTAATTAACATTCATCTAATATCCCCGTTGAATTGTTAACGTAGAAACACATGTAACAAACATGAAGGAATGGTGTGTGATGTAGATTCGACGTGAAAATTCAAAATAAATTGGTCTCCTAAACGAAGTCATTTTGGAGAAGCTGAACCCAAGAAAAAAAGTATTGAGATTGCGAAATTTGCTAGTTCAGCCTTAAGAGCTCCCTCGCATTATGGAAATTTGCTAAAATCCATAATTTTGCCCCTGAAATTTCGGTGAATTTACCATGGATGTACCAGTTTGAGATTTTTTGTAATACAAAAATTAATTTTGGGTAAATGGGGCGCGAGTCAATGTGGGATTTTGGTGGAATAAACCTTTGTATAATTATCTTTTATTTTCCGGCCACATACATTGATGTTGTTTCCTAATCGAAAAAAAATGTGGTTAGAACTTACAGGCAAATACATTATCATGTGTGTGTGTGTGTGTGTGTGAATTTATGGGTATGAATTTAATTTATCCCTATTTACATTCAATCATCAATTGGTAGGTGACTTGCTCTCTTTAACAATATGGTTTCTCATACATATTCCCAATATGGTGATGAATATAATGTCTACTGTCTAATACACATTACCTTAGAAACAATGTTATTGTTGATTGCAGGATAAATAATGGGTCAAAAGTAAAACTACCTAATCTATATGTTGACTCAATTTTCCTCGTAAGGAATATTAATATGTACTAATTGCTTGTTCTATTCTAGATAGTAGCACCTCTATAACGCACAAGTAAACAAGACTCATTTTAAATGCCTAATAGATAAATCTAATCGCTTTTTTCTACATACTGGATATTTCTTTATCGGTTCCTCAATCGAATCCACTTTCGGTTGAACAGATTGAGGTGGGGAGTCCGAAACCTTTAAATTAACGCGAGGTTTGAGAAAAACAACTCATATGAAAATTAAAAGATCTATTTTCTTTTTTCTTTTTTGCAATTTTTAAAATAACATTCCCTATTTTTCCTTTAGTACAAACCGCTCTTCTAAATATAAAAATATGAATTATTTTCACCCCACACGGCCGGTATAGGAAAAATTCAAACACAAGCAACTTTGATCTTGGCACTAGCATCTTTATAGGAAGTTATTAAGGTTCGAGACTATTCATGGAAAGTATTTAATGTGAAAAAAAAAACAATAAAGAGCCACAATTTAATTTTCAAATGGTTAATATAATACAAAAAAAGAAAAAAGATATAAAAGGAAATCTTTCCGACGAATATCCTCGTTATATAAGGAAATTTCCTTAACGACGAACACATGCTGGAGCACCATATATATTTGGACACTACTCCACACACAGCATACAACAAGATCAAATATCAAGAATCACTTCCTCGTACATTCATCAAATTCTCCGAACCCATAAGAGTTAATTCGCCGGGGTGTTCGGAGACGATGATGATGATGAACACGAACTGCATCGACTGCATTGACGTGCAGAACCCGGTGAAGATGAGCAAGGCCTTGGCCAAGCACCGCCGGTGGGCCGAGTCCGACGCCAGGTTCTTGAGGATGATCACCGCGGGGTCCAGGGACGATGCCGTCGTCGGCGACGGGGTCGACGTCGACGGGTACGCGTGCCGGCAGAGGTTCCTGAGGAGCTACAAGTTCAGCCAGAAGGAGGAGACGGTGGCCCAGAGAACCAAGAAGTGGCTGAGGGCGAAGCAGGGCGGCGCCGCCGAGCGGCCGGCGTCGAAGGAGGAGGGCAGGAACGAGAGCGAGGGCAGGAAGAGGAGGAGGAAGAGGAAGAGCAATGGTGACGGGTCTTGCTCGTTTCTTGAGGCTGTCTTCAACTTTCTGTTCCTGTGCGTCGCCAAAGTGGACGTCGACGATGTGGTTCTTCGGGCTCGGCCGGCCAAGGCTTGAGAAGGGTCTCTCCTTTCTCAGTCGGGGATTGAAGCGTTTTTATTTTTGTTTTTTCCTTTTCTTTATCAGATTGTTGTGGAGTATCAAGATGAATGTATCTGGAATAATTCTGCTGCTTCTGTGAACACTGTGACAAATCAAAGCGTTCTTGCTGAATTGGATCTTGTTGCTTCCCTTTTCTCATTATTTTCGACGGAGAATTAATGTCGGTTCCTGTAATACATCTGCTCATTCACCGGTTTTCTTCTACGATCGAATTTGATTTGATTTGGAGGGCATCATTCTCTGGCACGGTTCTGTTCGGGATATGATGAAGATGTGCAGTCCAGATTAAGTTCTTGATCAGCTTATTACCCCTTTACGTTCATGCAATCGACAACGTTGGAGGATTGGATTACACGACAGTTACATTCGAAAGGACTAAAATTGAATCTAATCTTTCCTTTACGAATATTATTAGATCTTCTAATGTAGTATTAAGAAAATTGTATGGCAATTATACTCTCCAACAAATTATAGAACTAAATTGTCACGAATCGCTTATTCAATGGAGATTGCGAACTCCCGTTTGCAGTATTCGAAGTCCTGATGAAAGTCCTATCCTCAGTAGGAATGTCAAAATTGCACAAAGGGTAAGGACATCATAGTGAGAGGAGAGATCAGTTTGTATGATTTCCACACATACAATAAACCCTTTGCCAGTCAGATGGGTGAGATACTCTTGTTCTAGCCAAAACAGAGTTTCCTCTGTATCTACAACTAACTGCAGCATGAACACCAAGGACAGCTTTCTAGTATGGAGTTCTCGCAGTTTTAGTCCCTAATTTTAGGATAAAAGGATGTGAAGCCATTGGCCAAAACAAAACTTCCTCCATAGCTATTTCAAAAGTCAGAATTAACCTTGTCAATCCAAATGCATATGTAAGTTATACATTCCTTACAGTCTATAAAGATGATTCGTTCCCATCACAGTTACAGTCTACATTAAAAGTGTTTTTCAGAGAATGAGGTGTTATGCAGTTATGCGCAAACATTCATAAAGGTTCTCTTTTTTGAAGAAAGAAATCTAGCTGAGCTATTGAGTAACATGTAGATCGGTTAGATACAGTTATTCCTTCCAGGATGTAATCTCCTCATTGTATATTCATGTGGAGCCTGAAGGAGGTGGAAAGAACTGACTTTCTCTGCTAGTAAATTTCTGGGAACTATCACGTGCATTATCTGCTTCTGTTGCATTCTCCAGTTTCTGCTCATTGGCTCAATACTCAAGGTACAGCTACAATCTGTGAAAGTTAACAGCATCGTTAGATGGATGTTATGATGATATCTGTGCTTTGGTTCTGTGACTCCTTCTGCATCATTTGAAAATCTGAAGTATTTCTCCCGTGCCTCTGATCTTAACTCACTATGTAGGAGGCAGGTAAAATTCTAATATCAAATTTAAATGAAAACCATTACTTTGCTGATATGGAACTTGGAAGAGTATGTTCAATCAATTTCTGATTTTGTTTTAGTTTCAACTTTGCTTTTCATCTAACTACAACTTTGTATGTTCCTCCTTTCTCTCCAAATGCAAATGGCTGAAGTTGTTTCTATGTTCGGGAAGAAAACTCGCATTCTTTGTTCTTAGGGTATCGATCTTTCCTTTTTCAGATTGATTTGCAAGCTTGTCCTTGTTACCATCTAAAAAATATGGACCTTTCGATGGTGATTGGCGTTGCTCAAGTCATCATAAACAACAGTGATATCGACGAAAAGATGCAAGCACTTTTAGGTGAACTGGAAAAGTTAACTTGGAAGCCGATGTACTTTCAGCTTTAAAATTTGGGGAATCTAAGCTCTCGGACGGAAAAGGAAGAGAGAAGTCGAAAGCTGGTTAACGAATGTGGACAGGATAAAAGGGAAAGTCTGATCCCTAGAGCGAGAAGTTTCCAAATGAAGATGGTTTTCACATTTGAAATTGATGAACAGCATGAAACAAGAGGAGGTGCAGAAACTCAGAAAGCGGGGCAAATTTTCTGTTGAAGTCACACTAAGTGTCCAAGGTACTGAAGAATATTAGCTGCCGAGGGTGGACTTGTTAGGGGATGCTCTTCAGAAAAATCTGAAAGAGATATTATCTCGCTTGAGGGACGACCAAGTATTAAAGATCGGCATTTATGGGAAGAGGGGTGTCAGGAAAACGACCATTGTCACCCATGTCCATAATCTTATTCTAAAGGAAGGCAGCAGCGGGAAGATTTTCTGGATTACAATGTCCCGAGAATGTAGCGTTCATTCTTTGCAAGATACGATGTGGGAACGTCTAAACCATATGCTGTTGAATGTTAACAATCCTATTAAATAGGCTGCAGAGCTTTCACGTCTATTGAAGAAGCAAAGGCATGTCCTTATACTGGATGATAGATTGTGCTTCTATAATCTTAGAGGACGTGGTAATTCCCCTTTGTGTGGGTGGCTGTAAGACAATCCTAATGACTCGGTCATTGAATGTATGCAATCAAATGAAATGCAATGAACTGAGTGAGCTAGAGCCCCTTCCTGAGGAAGAAGCCTGGCATTTGTTTGTCGTGCTTTCCGGAAACGTGAAAGGAACAGATGACATTAAGGAGAGGAGGTATTCGGAGAAGCAAGTTTTAGTGCAGCACATGGAAAAGGAGGTATTCGGAGTTTTGAATTCTATTACACTCAATTGAATGAGTCAGACTGTGCAATGGTGTTTCCAACAATGCGCGCTGTGTCCAGAGGATTACGAAATTTCAAGAGGGCACCTCATCAGTGATTTCCTTTATCTGAATTGTCATAGCAGGGAAAGTCGGCAAGCAGAATACCACAAGAGTCACAGTATTGTGAAAGTCCATGTTCAAGATTGGGCGAACGGCCACATAGTTTTTGTATTAGTCAATGCAGCTTTCTGTAATAGAGATGGTCACTGTGGCTTAGTCATTCCATTTCCAGGTGTAGTTCTGGAGAATTGCGTGTTCTCTGCTTCACTTCCCTGTGTCAATTGATATTGTATTGCATAGCATAAATCTAAAAAACTTCACCATTTTCATTAATGCAGTACAAAGATATTAGAATACTTAGCAGATTACGTGGAGGATCAGAAAATTGTCATATATAGACTAGTCTTCAATATCAAATTCGCGATTTTTTCCTAGATTTTCAATTAAGTCACTGGATCAGAGATTTGAACTTCGAAATAGGAATGGTATGCAACTCTATAGACGCTGCAAGCGAGTATCGAAACCTATCTTCTTTAAAACCATTACCGACCTATGCAACATGGAGTTTTCAGAAGAAAGCTCCAAAAGCAGATCATAAAACTCATGGAAAAGCCGGCATTTTCAGTATAAATTGATCAACGACTGCAGTAGAAAAGACAGGCACAATCACTGGCTCATACCAAAAGCCAAAAGGTTCCGAAACGACTGCATATTAACAGATACCACTAAATAAAACAGACAAAGCAAGAACTGACAGAAAGACAAAGCAAGAACTGACAGAGATTAACACCAGCCTAAAACTGACAAATTAGTTGCAACTCGATCCATATCCTCGCTGATGATTTTCTTTATCTGAATTGTTGCGGGCGAGGAAAGTCGGCAAGCAGAATAACACAAGAGTTGCACAATTGTGAAAATGAAATACCTACTTTTCTGTCACGAGACGACGCTCCATGCTGAGACAACAACTTGATGATTCCACAAGATTGGGCGAACAGCTACATAGTTTTCGTATCAGTCAATGCAGCTTTCTGTGATGAAGACGGTCACTGTCACTCACAGTCATTCACTTCCCTTCCGAGCCCCTCTCCACTCTCTCCCCTGAGGCCCAACCTCATCTCAAAAACCTCTAAAGACCCTATCAATTCCAGCGCCGAGATGGTCAAATGCCCCACCACCCCCATCGCACTCACGATGTGCTCGAGCTCCTCCAGCAGGCCTTCCAGTAATTTCCTGACCACAGCTTCCTCGCGCACAACTCCGCCATAATATCTAATCCTACTCACCATCAATCTCAGCCTCGAGTAGTACTCCCGACAAGTCTCCGGCCCCTCCATCCTAACGCCACGGTCAAACTCTTCCACGTAAAACCAGAACTTGGCCGAGCGCGCCTCGTGGGTCCCTCGGAACTCCACCTGCAAGATGTCCCACGCCTGCTTCGCGCTTGGCGCCTCGTAGATACTTGGGAAGATTTCGTCGGTCAGGGCTTGTTGGATGGTGAAGAGGGCTCTCGCGCCCTTTCGCAACTTTTCCGTGGATGAAAACTCACATACTCCAAACTTGACGGCTTCCCATAGATCTTCAGACTTGAAGTAGGTCATCATCTTGATGCTCCAGAAGTCGAAGTTCTCGCCATCGAAACAGGCACAAGGAGAGCTTGAAGCTTCATTTTTCCTCGTCGAGTGAGATGGTGAGAGGCTGGAGAGCTTGTAGCTTCTGAGGTTTATATAAGGATGTGAAACCATCATCGCGGAATGACGAGAAGAGGTTTGCCTGGAGATTTCAAACGCCGTCCCACGCCGCGCGGGAAGTCATGTTTCGATGAAGAAGACCTCTCTGTATTTAAGAAGTGCATGCTTGTCCTACCTTAATAAGCGGCAAAACCACTTGATATTCCTAATGGAAAAATAACACAAACAGTGCATAAACTTTGACCCAATGTGCAATTTGATCTTTGAACTTTTAATTTGTTATACATTGAACATTTTCATAAAGTTCATGGACTAGATTAAACACGTACAAAAAATTCAGAGACCATATTGAACAAATTAAATGTTCAGGGACCATATTGAATATTAAGCTAAAGTGCAGGGACTACATTAAACAAATTAAAAGCTCATGGACTAAATTACACATTGGGCCAAAGTTTAGAGACTATTTGTATCATTTTTCCTAACTTAACCCATGAGTACTTTGCCTTTATACAGAGAAAATACCGTAAAAAATCCTAAGTTATATATATCTGCCGCCGCGACACAAATACCTCCAACATTTTTTGTGTTACGGAAATCACTAAACTCGTAAGGATATGACGAAAACACTCTTTATCAACCACCAAATACCCAAAACTTTGGCCACCTTGACAATAATACCACAAACTCTCTCTTTCGCATTGCCAATGCCCCGAACATGTGTAATGTGACGAAAATTCGTGGTGCCGCTTGATGCATGTGTGTACATGTGAGTTCAGGGCATGAATTTAATTAACCTTCGTTTACATTCATCATCAATTGAGAGATCTCTTGCTTTCCTCAACACTGGTTAATTTTCTCGTGCACATTCCGAATATGGTGATTTATAAAATGCTCGATGGCTAATACAGATCGCCTTAGAAAACGATGTTGTGGTCAATTGCATGATAAATGATGGGTCAATGTCAAAAGTAAAAACCACGTGATCCATATATATTTGACTCGATTTTCTTAGTAATGAACACTGATATAAATTCTCATGTTGAACGGTGCACAAGGAAAACAAGACTCAATGCTTATGTGAGATTTCGCGAGATCATTGTCAACTGTTCTAAAAACTTAAATTGTTTGATGAAGACATGATTTATTATTTAAACATTCTAACAGTTAATTACCTAATAAATAAATCAAATCAGTTTTTTCCACTTATTAAATATTTCCCGATTGGTTTGTTAATTGAATCTCTTTCTTTTGAAATGAAAGACGCGAGAGTTCGAACCTCAAAATTGACGTGGGTTTTGAGAAAAACAATTAATATCAAAATTACAGAACATTATGTTTTGCGATTTTCCCTTTTTTTTTAAAATGTACTAATTTGATTAGTAGTATGTATTGCTCTTCTCAATAGTAAAGTTAAAATTTAAAACCTTTTATTTTACAAAACGCAGCTGGAGATAGCAAAATTTTAGTCAGGAAAAAAAATGTTGATGAAAAAAAAGAAATAAAAAACAATATTTCAGACAAGACATAGTCATTATAATAGGAAATTTCTATAAAAGGAAATTTCCCTTAAGCGACGAACTCCCGATTCGCTATATATTTTTGCGCACTAATCCACACTCAGCTCACAGCAAATTCAAATATCAAGATTCACTTCCTCCTACATTCATCAAATTCGCCGGCAAAAGATCGAGTGACGAGCCGAGAGATTTCGAGTCGCCGGTGTTCGGAGACGATGACGATGAACACCAACTGCATCGACTGCATGGAGGTGGAAAAACTGGGGAGGATAAGCATGGCCTTGGTCAAGCACCGTCAGTGGGCCGAGTCGGACGCCAGGTTCTTGAGGATGATCTGCGCGAGGTCGAGGGAAGAGGCCGTCGTCGGCGAGGACCCCGTCGTCGATGGGTACGCGTGCCGGCAGAGGTTTCTGAGGAGCTACAAGTTTAGCCGGAAAGAGGAGACGGTGGCTCGGCGAACCAAGAGGTGGTGGAGGGTGAAGCGGAGCACCGCCACCAGGTCGCCATCGAAGGAGGGGGACAGGAAGGAGAGGACAAGGGCAAGAAGGAGAAGAGCAGCAATGGCGACGGCTCTTAATCGTTTGCCAAGAGGTTGTCTTCCACTTTCCATTTCCGTGCGCGGCTAAAGTGGACGCCGACAACATGGTTCTTGGGGCTCGGCCGGAGACTGAAGTGTTCTTATGTTCCTTCTCCTTTTCTTCATCAGCTTGCGGATTATTCAGATGAATGTGATTTAAGTACTTCTGCGATTGAAATCAAAGCGTTCTTGCGAATCGGATCATCTTCTTGTTTCCGTTCTCTAATCATTCGCGACGGGAGTTAACGTCGGTCGCTATAATTCATGTGCCGGTGCACTGGTTTTCTCTCACGATCGAAATCGAGTTGATTCGGCGGGCGTTAAGCTCTGGTATTATTCCGTTAGGAATATGATGAAGATGTGAAGTACCACCGGATTCCGTTCTTGATCTCGACTTATGAAACCCCCCTCTAAAGCTCACGTGATCGACGGGCGATAGAAGATTTGATTACATAATGTCGTATTTGAAAGGACTAAAATCGGATCTAATCTTTCTTTTGCTGCGAATAAAAAAAGGTATGGCGAGTGCCCCGGCGAACTGACCATAGAAACCTGTTCGGACGTGATTGTGAACACTCTTTTGCGATACTCGAAGACCTAATAGGAGTCCTATCATCGTTAGGAATGTCGAAGTTGCGCAAAGGGCGAGGACATCAAGGCGAGAGGAGGTATCGGTTCTCGCAATTTCCGCGCATACAATTTACCCTTTGCCTGTCAGATTGGAGTTGTACAGAGCTAAAGCAAGATCTTTTGTTCTAGCCAAAGCAGAGTTACAACTTGTCACGAAAGTACGGTTGAATCCTAAATCTTATCATGAAAGTATATTCGAGTTCTAAAACTTTCAAAAAGTGCAATTCAGTCCTAAAATTTATCGTGAAAATGCAAACGAGCCCTAAACCTTTCAAAAAGTGCAATTAACGAAACGATTTAATTGGATCAATTTGACAAATTTTAGGATTCGATTACACTTTCATGATAAGTTTTAAAACTTTTAATATATTTATCTTGTCCATGGCTAATGCAGCAGGAAAACCAAGGACAACTTTCTAGTAGTCCCCTAATTGGCAGAGAAAAAGGATCTGGAGCCAGAATCCTCTATAGTTGTTTCAGGAGGCAGAATCAACCTGGTCAATTCAGATGCATACGTGAGCTATACATTCATGCCTATTAAAATGAAACTTTCACATTGCGTGTACACAATTCGTCAACCATCCAATTGAGCCTTGTTATCCTCAACAGAGTCTCTAAAAATCACGACAGATGGACAGACTTACAACCATGTATCTCTATTCTCGTGGGATAATTATAAGGCAGCCAATTCAGTAGAATGACTGGCGTTGATCAGAGTGTCATATGAGCGACTTTCGATCAAAATTGATTGAAAGGATTACGTTGAAAAACCATCAAAAGGATTAAGACTAAATTAGCCAAATTGAAAAGTTTAAGTATGAGACAATAAGCTCTAGACTTTTTTAAAAAAATTCAACTATTCTTGTTTGAGCGTACTTCCTTTTCTTGTTAATCAAATTTGTGGTATCAATTGCTATTGGAAAGTGTAAACAAGTTGAACTACTCGAGAGTTCCTTGACATCAACTTATCGATTGCTTGAACTCGGCTCGCTCTTCTTGATTGTTCTCAAGTTCAAGTTGCTCAAATTATGAACTCCGATTTGGCTCGAATATGAAAATGCGCCGAGTCGAGTAGCTTTCCGAGCTAATCAACTATTTCATGTACTTTAACTTTATCCATACATGATACACTTACCAAAAACGGTATACATCATAAAAAGATACATGACATTCTTTTCTAATTTCATTGCGTTTAGAGTTCTAGCTCGCGCTAGAATTCGAGCCTGAACTCTAGCGGGAGCTCAAACTCGAGATGCCTAAAATATAAGCTTAACTCAACTTTAGAACTAAAGTTTAATTTCAAATCGAATCGAACTCGAGCTCAAGTTCAGGGGAAACTTTAGCGAGTCAGAGTCGAGCATGAGAAATCAAACTTGGGTCGAGTGTCAAGTTGTGCATAATCGAGTGGAGCAGAGTCAAGCTCGAGTATTAAATCATGTCAGTCTGCAAAGAACAATGACAACACCAATAATAAAAGCGATAGTAACTTCCACATTCTCATCTCAACACTGCCAATTTCTAAGCATCATGGCAGAAGTAAAAGGAGCAAGATAAAGCAAGTATCTTCCTGATTCAAAACAGGCATCAACGTCAAGACACGAAGAAAACTATATTTGGCCCGACAAGGAAAAAGGATTGTCCTCACTTTCGCGAATTCGAAGAGAAGAAAACGAATCAGAAAAAAGTTTACTGTCTACAACTGTACCAGCACAACCTAATAACAGACAGCCTCGCCCTATCTGAAAACTGCAAACTGTGCGGATTCGATGCTAGTCATCTTTTTTCCGAGACAAAACTTCGTTATGCCAGCAAGACAGCGAGAACATGACATCAATATAGACGACCACGGCAGTTGGATGCTTCGCAGTGGCAAGGAGCACCCTCTCCAGGAAGAATTTCATAACGATAGTCATAGGTTAATTCCTCACCTGAAGCTATCTGCTCATCGAAAAAGAAAATGAAGAAGGCAATGTTCAGTACATCAGACCTAGAGAATGGAAGCAAAAAAATAAACTGCCGGTAAAAATAAAAAAGAGAATCCCCATTTAAAGAAAGACTCCGTAGCATGCAAAACAAACCAATTCTGAGGATGATGGCCTATCTACTGCTAGGAATGAAAAGGTAGTCTAGAACACCCTCTTGAAATGTGGTTCTTTTCGTCATCAAATCGGATAAGCGAGTATAGAGGTACAGTATGAGAACGTAAGAGTACCTTGGCAATCTCAATTGCAAACAAAGCTTAAAAAAATGAAAAAAAAAAGAGGATCCCAGAGAGTACTTACGTCTCGGCTTGCATAAAAACCAATATGTGCACGATGGCTTTCCATGCTTTCCACAAGAACTCGATGACTCGATAGATTAGGCGAACAGCTACAAAATCAACATGTTAATCAATACAGCTGCATGTGACAGGAGATTGTCACTGTAATTGTAGTCTTCCGACTTGTCTAGTTCTTAAGAAGTGCATCTTCCCGTATCTGCTTTATCTCAAAGCCATATAGCTGAATCTCAAAAACCTATCTCCTTCCGTATCTTTGAGGCAACCTATAGAAATACTAGGATGTGCAAATAATTGGCACAGGATATCGAGGATGTCTATACTCTTTCCATTACGACTTCCACACTTACATTTGACTATTCATAGTCACTTTAGGGCAAGATATTTATAGATTTACATTAGTCAATCAGTGTACATGATAACACGTCATTTATTGACTAAAACTACATAAGATAATTACAAGAGTCAATTTCATAACACATGTACCCTACCTGTGATTTATGAAACGAGAAACATTTCCATACTTTGTCGCATCAATCACATACTTGATCTCTTCTTCGACTAATCTGCTCGTATTACTTATATGGGACTTGATGTCATAGAGATAACTGCCACCTTCTTTGCCATCATACCTGAAGCACAAAAATTGGAAGCTGATACATATTTCTACAACCCAGCATGAACCATCAAAACTGGATAGGCCTGGGAAGAAGGTACCTCTTGCGCCGATTGTCTGCCTCTAGGTCGTCTAAAACTTCCCCAATATACTCGCATACAAATGTTCCTAGCGAGATTGCTTCACCTGCTCGGACTGCCCAACCCTGTCAATTTGACATAATCAGCAAACCAATAGACTCCTCAGGGCAAGAACATCAGAATTACCTTTTTCTCTGTTCTGAAGACTTCCAATTTTACCCGAACTCCTCTCTGCAAAACTCTATTGTGACAGGTCTTGCTGCAGCGGCACATGCGATTGCACTCATATACAAGGTAGCCCTCCTGCATAAGTTTGCAATATGCATGACTTGGGGCTCAAAGACAATGAATCACAAAGCTATACACATCAACTAGACTCTAACTATGAGCCATATGGAGATAGTGCAAACAAAGGAAATTAAGAGCGAAAAAAAGCAAGGCTTAATTGCAATTGCAATCCTGATTTATCAAATCTGTAACGATGTCAACCATCCTTTCAATTTTTGTACCTCCAAACCTGTGAAGTCTTCCGAATTCCAGTAAAGACTTTGCTCAGAAAGAGTCAATGTGTTTTGTCATAATGCTGTGTCTGAGAAGTAATAAAAATGCCACTGGAGCTTTTCTTAGACAGAGTGTCGTCTTTAACCATCATTAAGTTGAAAGTATTTTCCGAAACTTCATTGAGTTGAAATGGAAGTGAAAGTAAAGTAGCTTCAATTTGCTGCAAGTGAATACTGCAATATTCTTTATTTATTAATAATGAAGGCAACTATATTAGTTTTGTTAAATTTTTTTATTATTGCCAATCTTAGCCATAACTTTTGCCCAAAAAATTAATGCGTGTATTATTTATGTACAATGCAGGCAAATAGGGCACATTAATCTCTGACAGAAACAATGTCTTACAAGGGGAGCTTGCAATAAATCAAAAGGTTAGGCCTGACTGCAAAATTTGAAAGGATAAAGGAAACATAGGTGGGACTTTGGAATTAAACCAAAAAATGGAACAATGAGAATGGAGAATGAAAACTCCAAAGCCTGATGCTTGACAGAAATTTTATGACACCAATCTCTGACTAATGTACAATGTATCAAAAAGAGGCTATGGAAGAAGCGATTTAAGCATTAAATCAATTTACAGGAAACAAATTCTGCGTAAGGATTAGATATGCAACTTTTTTCATGCTGCACAAGTTACAACTGGCATACATGAGTCCACTTAAGCATTTCCAAATGCTTAACAATCAGCAACTTCAGTAAAAAGCCCTTTCGTTTTTTGCAGATGACAGCCCCTTCAAGTATTTCTATGAGCAATTAGACCCTAGCACAAGCAACGAAAGACCTAGCAGACTGTTAACCTCAACAGTACCTCCAGTATGATTCGACCAAACTCATCATAGGGGAATCTTCCACGCATGGACCTTCCATGAATGTCTTTTGCATCTTCATTGTCATTATCGAAAAGGTATACGTGATCACATGCTTCTTGTCTGCATGAAAAATTCTTGCAAGTACACCCAAATTGCAAACTCTGCATATTCAGAAAAGAAGAAAAAGGAAAGGACATTGAATTGTCATAAGCTCATTCTTGATAGGTACAAACTACTTTTTTGTAACACACAAAAACCTACCTCTGTTTCAAAGGCAGCAGATTGGTCAACTACTGGCTTCATAACATAAGTAAAGCTCTCCCAAGGCATGGAACATATGGCATTTTGGCCTTCAGCTCCAACAACATTAAGAGAATCCAAAAGCCATTCATCAACCACACAAGCCATAGGAACTGATTCACGCCCAAAGCTTATGTCTTCACACAAGACAATGGCATTTTGCAGTGTCCTAGATTTTAAGTGTTGCGAGTCAATGACATAGTGGCTCTCATCCACTTCCCACTCGTCATCCAGATGCTCTGCTAAATGCCGAGAACTATGATCAACATTACCCTTTGAAAGAGGGATCAATGAAGACAACACATGGGGATTGTCCTCTGGTTTACATCCATTAGGACAAACAAAATCATCTGAGTGCCAGCTAATGTGAATATTGTTCTCACTGCATAGTTTGGCTGCCTTCAAGTAAAAGCGCTCGGGCAATACTCCATACATCCGCTCAAATGAGGCTTTAATGCTGTACTTGCAGCAAGCGGAGCGAGCAATAGATAAAACATCCAAATTGCTCGGCCGACATTTTGTTTTCTGAATATGAGAAAACAGTATTTGTGCAATTCTTGAGCATTCGGATTCTGCCAACCTGGTATATCTGGCTACTTCTGTTACATGAGGCTGCAAATTTGTCACCATGGAGCTAAGTGATTTCGATGCCTGGATACGCTTTTTCAAGCTAGCCCTATTTCTGATCCTATAAGACGCCGCCCCCAGAGCTTTCTTAAATCTTGGGCGACTAAGTCTCCCTGATTTCATCTGATAAGCATAGTAACGTACACCTTTCTTTGAAGGCCGAGAACTGGCTAAACTTGGTCCCATATGAGCAGCTTGATGATGACGGCCAAGATCTGGAAGCAAATTAAATTTTAACCCGCAGAACCTGCAAACGAATTTTCGCACACCACTTGCTTTTACAGTCTTATTGTCTGTAGAGGCTAAGTTTGCAGGCTGGGGTTTTGAAGGTATATCCTCCACTGCTGAAGGATTAGGTCGTCGAGCAACCTTTGACAATCTGAATTCTGAAGGGTGAACAGAGAGGACATGTGACCATAGCTCGTCCGTGTTTCCAAAATGGCTTCCACAAGGAATACACTGAAGAAGCTTGCACTGCTCCACAAATTGCACATGGTGTCTCTCCTGCACATGGGTTTCTAAAACCTTCTTGTTGGTATAAGAATCAAGGCAAATGGCACAAGCATAGCCTCTAAACAGCCACTGCGCTTCCTTCTTATGTCTGTCCATCCAATGGCTACCAAGGACTTGATCACTGACAAATTCTTCTGAGCAAATCTTGCACTTGATTGCTTTTTCATCGCCGTTGCTACCGTCATCTGTCAATGGTAACATAGCCTCTTCTTCCATTTCAGGCAGAATATCTTGTCCATCTTCAGTAGCACCACAGCCCCAAATTCTCGTTAATCTCTCTTTTTCAGAGCAGACCAACTTCATGAGAAATTCCCCGACACTAAGATCTTTGGAAGCTTCAGATAGGGCCCACTGGAATTGCACATCCATGGGAACTGGGTTCCGAAGAGACAAAATGCTTTTAAACAGCCTAAAGAATAGCTCACATGCCTGATGCAAATGGATCTTTTGTTCCTCAGAGGAGCAATCCCCCAAAAGCTCTAAAAACACTTCTTTCGAAATTATCCTACTCTTACCATTCCTGGCTCGTTTAAGCCAGCTCGGAAGGTGCTTGTCACAGTACAGCGAATAACGACTTGGATTATCCATGCATCGCTCATTCTTATCAGGCGAGAACAAGCCTATACAGTGGGGCCCCACCTCCATGCCATTAAAATTTCTACCAGAATGCTCCGGCATCTCACCTAAGCCTTTTACTGTTGACTGTGAAACTGCGACAGGATCAGCTCGGACCAGACTTTGAACTCTCCCTACTTCCACACCTTTAGAATACACATTTTCTGATCTCCAAATACTCTCTCCATGCTTTCTCTTGTGTGAATTTTCTAATGCAACTGAGCTTTTAGTACGGTCAGTTTGAGGCCTGTGCTTCTTACAGAATGTGGAGCCTGGGAGAGAACGGTGCTTGCATTTTGTGCCTAGTACTGTGGTACCTTGACAGGGCGGTGTTTCAACAGGAGGTGTCCTTTCTGCTCTAGCAGAACTGCCCAAAAACCGAGAGGCCAAATGCACACAGCAGTAAACATCACCATCATTGGCTGACCTAACGCATTGCCTTCCTTTAGATTCAATAAAAGCTACACACTGCCGACTCTTACCACCAGTAAATAAGGCCTTTTTAATGACCGTTTCGTTTACAGGTGTCATCTCCACAGCTTTTGCTAGATTCATTCCGATATCATTGGCTTGAATTGAGTCACTGTGTTTGCCCTCCACAACCATTTTGTCCCATTCAGCCACATTACCGGGTGAAGCCATCGCTTTGCCACCTACACCTAGAGGTTCATGTTGACGAGGTTCAGACATTGCAGCACCATTTACAGTATCTCGAGAGTTGAAAAATTCAGAATCAATCTCAACAGTTGCAGCCTCATCGGATCCTTTGCTTTCTATCTGAGAAGCATGCACATCTGCACGACGAACTTCAAGTTTGGGCCTCTTCCTATTCATCTGTAGATTGGGGACTATGGGATCGCCATTGTCTCGGTTGTCGATGTTTGCACCAGTAAATTCAGGAAGAGACGTTGAGAACAATTTCGTAACGTCATGCTTCCAGGTTCTCCACTGAGTATTCAGCAGAGGCTGCATTGGAGCCTCCAAGGAGTTCACCTCCTTCCAAAAGACAGAATCAAACAATTCCTGTAACATACAACAACATTAATCCAAGTTCATGAGAAAATAATCTATTAACATATCTACTTCGACATTTGACTGGTAATCCCATGTTCATATTCTGTTCCAAGTGTAGACGGCTGAATCACCCCATCAAAAAATCACCAAATAGGGTTGAATGAAGTGCGGTGTCATTTCAAATAATGTCAAACGAAATCAATTATGGATGCTCTGACATGCTGCAACGTCTGCTTTCAATAGGCCAGATGCCATTCCAACAACAATCTTTCTATAAGAAGCTTCCGCACTGTCTTACAATGCAGCTCGTGTTTTGCTTGAAACGACGCCAAGTATCGCATTACAAAAATTTGGCAAAGAGAACTAAACAGGAAAGCACCAGATCAAAGGCATTTATAAGTCATACGGAAGAAATACAAAATAGTAATTGAGCCATTAATACATTGAGAAACAGCAAAACCAAGATTTTCCCCACTAGATGGTACCATTATATTCTGACTTTATATCCTCTCAATAAAAATATGTTCATGATCCATAACCGATAAAAGATAAGGCAACTTGTCAGATATCAAGCAAAGAGAAATATAAGGAAAAGCAATTGGATGATTGGTAAACTTCCTTTCAAAATGGATTTCAAAGGAGTACTTGATCTATCATCCAAACACGACAAGGAAGATAGATGAAGCATAAAAATTACCTCTGTCAACATTTCAATGGTTTCGGCACTGTCTGCCTTCTGACACCTCTGTGCCCAACTAGTAAATGCTTGCTGTAGCCATTCAGAACTTATGTAGCTCTGTAATATCATCTGCAGCATAAAGTAGCATTAGTTCACTAAACGCGACTTACAAAGAAGCAGCATATCTTGATATTTCAATCATAAAAAGTAATTATGATGACAGATCTAGGCCTTGTATCTTTACTTCCATATTAGATTTCATATCTGCAGCTTTGGACATGCATTTTGAACACCTGCATTACCAAGCTTTTACGCAATTGCAGTTAACTCTCTACGCTAACCTGCATCATCTCTTAGGAAATCTTTTTGGAGTCCATACCAAGCCAACAAGGTACTAACTACAAAGTAACCTAAGGACCCAATCCAAAGCACATTAACAAGCTTAAAAACTATCTGAACAAGCATAAAACAAAGTGAAAAGTGCATGTTCTGAAGGTTTTCAGAGAATACAGAAAATATCAACATAAATTGCCCTTATCTTGATAAACACTATTAATGGTCCTCCTATTCAACCGAAATTTTAGCTAACCATTAGCAAAATTCCTTCCTTTCAGTTTAGATGAGCATTGCGACACCAATTAGATCGAGCTAAGTTTCGTACATGCCTATTGTTCTTGCATAAAGCATTTTTTGGTAAAACATGAAAAAGAAAAGAAATGAATGACACTATTAAGTAAGACTGATTACATACAGATGCATGTAAATAGCACATAGATTCAACTGTGCATGTCCGTGCGTACAGCTAAAAAAAATGCCACTAATAAAAACTTATTAAATTCCAAGATCCTCATTCTAAATCATTATCAGAAACGAAAGTTACAGTGTGCAGCTTCAAGAGGATGCTTTCAGTTTAGATGAGGAGCACCATGACACCAATTAGATCAAGCTAAGTTTCCTACATGCCTATCGCTCTTGCATAAAGTACTTTTTGGCAAAACGTGAAAAAAAAATGAAATGAATGACACTATTAAGTAAGACTGATCACATACAGTTCAGCTAACCATTAGCAAAATTCCTTCCTCTCAGTTTAGATGAGGAGCATCGTGACACCAATTAAATCAAGCTAAGTTTCCTACATGCCTATCGTTTTTGCATAAAGTATTTTTTGGTACTATTAAGTAAGACTGATTATATACGGATATATGTAAATAGCACATAGATTAAACTGTGTATGTCTGTGCATACAACTAAAAAGAATGCCACTAACAAAAACTTATTAAAAATTCCAAGATCCTCATTCTGGATCATGATCAGAAAAGAAAGTTACCGTGTGCAGCTTCAGGAGCATCCTTCCAAGATCGGTATAACCAGTGCAGTGAGATGCTTCCCTAGCAAACTCCTTCCAGACAAGTACATCCCTCGCTGCCTCTATCATGGCCTAATGAGTTTGAAATTTGAATATTAATTAAAAACATGTGTATGTACTATAAAATGGAGAAATCAAACAAAAATCACCAATCCCATTAGTGAGAAATTGGAATAGAACTCCGTTACCTCTATGTGCAACTGATCGACAATATTTAACATGCCAACAGCTAGCTTCCGCATTATAAACCGGCGTGCAACAGTCAAATCTTTGACTGTTTTTATTCCAGCTTTATGTGTCCTATGAGCAATGGGCTCCGGAAATTCATAAATAGGACGAACGAGAAGCATATCCGCCCATGAATAATTTCTTGTGTGTGGGAAAAATATGACAAAGTACTTCTTCCTCTCATGAGTTGGCTTTGCTTTCAAAGTTGATAACGGCCAGTCGGCCCTTTCGCATCTTATTCCCGCTTGCCACTTCCCTCTCCACTATACTTAGAGAAACACAGAAAGGATACAGAAGAAAAAAAATCAGGGCTCATCTTGTTAAATAATAAACCTTAAAACCTTCTAACTTGTAAGAACTAACACTCCCTCCCCTCTTCTCGCCCCCCCCCCCCCAACCATACCCTGAACCTGTAACCTTGACAATAGACCTTTTTAAGTCATCCAGTTGACATGGGGTTAATGGTTGAAATGGGTCATAAAAGGACTAGCTACGGAACAAATAAACCAGCAACCACATCGAGTTAATCCAATTAGCTGCTTGTCTAGGCTGACCCAGCAAATCTCACCGAATATTTAGCTGCTATAAAATCTCAAAGCCAGTGAAACCAAACTATAAAAAGTGTCAAAGTGAGATTGTGCAATAAAATAAGCGGAACACGACTGCCAAAATTTAGGGTCAATCAAGAAATGTGAATTCTTATACAAAACTTAAAAAGCCAACAATAAAATTGCTAAACACTAAATCTGGAGAGACCATAATTTGTAAAAAGAAAATCAAATCAATACAGATCTTCTAGTAAACACGGTCAGTGGACAATGAGAATATAACCACAAGTCAATGGACTACACTATAAGGCCAAAACCCAGCAATGCTTTAAAGCATGTAGAAACTACTTAACTGGCTCATCCAAAATTCTTGACACACGTGCAATGCGCTTCTAATACAGGTTTAAGTCATTATTGTAAAGGAATTTCAAAATAGAAGAAAAGGAAAACCCCAGCCATTGAGAAAAATAATCTGACTATTACCTTCACCCATAATGCTAAAGATTCATCTCCTTCTAGCCACTTAGGCTCAGAAACTGATGATTCTCCATCCCTGTTATTGCTTGGCAATTCACTCTCAATAGTATCCACAATAATTTGAGAATTCTCAGAGGCCAATAAAGATTCAGTGCAATAGCTCTGTTCATTTATGTTACTTTCTTCAAAATCAAGAGAACCACTAGATGCTTTTGGGTCATCCATTGAGCAATCAGAATGTGAAGCTCCACCCAACTGGTCCTCAAGATCACGTGTATGGTGGACCGCTTCTTCACCGTCGACGTGTACATCATTTCCTTTCCCATCCACAGTAAAGAATACAGCATCGACTCTGCTATCTGAAGCTTGAACTCGTTTCTCAGATTCAAGATAGACAGATTCTCCATCATGGACAGTATTTGTCCCTGAAATCTGTTGAGAGCAATCTGTTTTTCCAGCATATTGTAAATTTGCATGAGGGAGCCACTCCATTGTCCACGATGAATGTAGCGTAACACTTCAATGCTATAAACCTACAGATTGCTAAAGTAAGGCAGCTTCTATAAAACAGGAGAGACAATATTTTCCCGGCTAAAGGATGCTGCTCCAAAAACACTGAACATTTCCCTGAGCATATGCCAACACCATCATCCCCTTATACAAGTAAGAGGAAGAGAAATTCTTAAGAACAGCTGAAAAGCCAGTCAACTTATTGCACAAAGCCAGGTATCATCTGCAGATTCAAGACAATCGCTTTAATAAACTGATGGTGAAGATTTTCACAGAAAAACAGGGACCTAAGCTATCAATATGGATTGTATCACAGTACAGACAGCATTCCAAGCTAAATCAACATACCAAGAGCAACCTGCTTATTCTTTTCATGCCAATTTATGCAATCTCTCATATATACACACGATACACCTTTTTCTAAAGTGAAAACTGAAATGAGAAAAATCGTGCTTGGAGCACTCGCATATTTTAGACAGATTGCAATGCACAGAATAAATGGAAGAATTTAAAACAGAAAAACGAAAGAAAATAATTGAATTTGCCACTTCATAAAGAACTTCATTTGAACAACCCATTTCCTAGAATCATGGACACGCAAAACCGATTGGATAGTCCTATAATGGAGTTAGAGTCGCAGTTACTTTCTTCTCAGACCAAAAGTCACGGAGAGGTTCTCTGTCCCTAATGCAACAAATAAGCTGGAAGTTTCGGGTTGGACCACCTCAATCAATATGCCTTATTGGAAGATTTTTGTTACAACATTATAAAGCTCCAAGATATTCAACTAAAACTACCACCGGGTCTCAAAATCAGTTGCTTCATACCAAAGAGGAATGAATAAATTTTTAACGTCTGTCTATGTACCAAACAGTCACTAGATGGTCACAAGTTTTCACTGTCTACACTTTTCAAAAAATTCTATTAGAAAATCCTCAATCAGAACTGCTGCTTCCTCCCGATATATGTTCCACAAAAACTAATGCAAGATCATGCAATCTTAAATCTTTAACTTTGCTTTTACTTTTACCATGCAGTTTAGTTGTTAGAATGGGTAACAACAGGAGGGCAACTCTTTTACCGATCACTTACAAGATAAGTACAATCAACTCTTTTCCTCCAAGGAAACCATTTGAAATCGTCAACTATGTCACAGAAATCTAATGAAGATGCCATAAATGTTCAGCAAAGAGAGTACTATACATTGCAGGAATTGGCAGATTACCATCATTTTAGAAGCAGTTGTCTAGTTTCGTTAGTCATAAATCACTTACCATCAACACTTACCAAACGAAATAAAGAAATCTAGTAACCGTACAACCATATATGACACAAGAAGACTTCTCTTAACTTAAAACACCATAAAGAAAAATCGAATCAAAGCATAAAACTCTAGAAGTTTGCCATATTGGCAATCAAAGTAACTCCATCTGAGTGATTGCCAACTATAAAACTCTGAACTCAACATCAAAATTAAACCTTCATGAAAAAGCGTTAAAATTCCTGCAACTTCACTAATACCCAGGTGACACAACTGGAGTTATCATCGTCCCAAGTCACATCCTCATGTAACATCACAGACAAAACCGTTACGTAAGTTTCCCCGGAAGAAAAAAAAAGAAGAAGGGCACAACGGAAATACAGAATCAAAAGCTTGCGCAACATGCAGAAATCGTAATCGAACCAATGCGATAGCCTCTGGTTGGAGATATTAGCGGATAACCCTTGATCAGAAGAAAGAACAATGCCTTTCGAAACCCTAAACATCTGGCAAAGTTAATTAAGGATGAAATTGCTCGAAAGGGCACACTGTATCTGCATCTGCGAGTCGATCGTCAACAGTAACAACATGCTTCAAGTTCATCCTAACAAGACGGTCCACATCCCTCGAGAAAAAACCCAAACTTGAAGAACCCATGAACCAAAACTAGGAATTAAGGCCTTGAATTCACGAATTGAACATGAAATTGCACACTTTGGCTTTTTTTTTTTATTCCTTAGCGCATGCAACAATTGAGGGGTGGGTGCAGGTGCAGCTAGAGCTAGGTCACACCACGATGAAATTTACAGAGATAAAAGAAGATGCCCAAAATTGAGATTACATGCCACAAATAATAACAGACATGAACGAATGTAATGTGGTTTATGTGGATGCATGTCGATGATGTCTGTTTTTTTACCTCTAAGGAAGGGAAGATGGGTGGGGGGTTGCACGAAGACCACCACCATTTGCCATTGTTGATGTTGTTTTGTCTTGTTGGCTTATAAGACCAAGGGAAAAAAAAAAACAAAAGGGGGGTTAGGCAAAAATCGGGGGTTCGGGTTCTTTCAGTTCCTTCCTTAGACAGAGAAGGGAGCAAAAAACCAAAAACCACATGTGTCTGCCTGTGCTGTACCTGCTTCAACCTCTAATCGTGCGATATATCCCTCAATCGAGCACTAAAGGGGTCAGCAGCACTAAAGGGTTAGCAATGGTGATTGGAATATAAACAGAGGAACATATAAAAAAGTGGGTGTGGGGTGTTGGTGTGGTTGTGTGTCGTGAATTTGCTGGGATGCTGGGCACGATGATGCACCTGTACCGAGCCCTTTCGGTCATTAAAGAAAAGGGGCTATTTCCGGAATACCCAAAAGGATATTAACAAAAGAAAATCAAAGTAAAGAAAGAAGGAGATTTATTGCTGAAAATCTCAAAAGTGATGATGATGATGATGCTAGAGATCTAATAAGGGCGAGCCGGTCAAAGAGGGCGAAATTCGCTCAATCAAAATTGGGATTTTTCTAATGGAGGAAGTTGCTGGGTCTGGTCTCGCTGGTGTGCTGGTGTGCTCAAAATCTAGTCTTCCCTATCTGATCTTTTACCCCCTTCTTCCTTCTGACATAAGATGGAGACTTGGGGATCGGGCCGTGCCGTGCCCCTTCTTTTCGTTCCACAGGCTGGAATTACAATAATCGTCGCGAGTTTCCACGTGTCGTCTTGGGCTCGAGGGAAGATTCAGACCGACCAGAAAACTTTCCTCGCTAGTTTCTGTGGGCGGCGATGGAAATTTCAGTCCCCCCTTGAAGATGGGCCCGTTGACCATCGTCAGCCCATAGAAAATCCTTTCGGTTTTGGCTCCATTGGGCCTCAGTTCCAATCTTTGGCGGCCAAGTTGCAAAGTTCTGCCATCGGTGCACTGTTCCTTCCTTGCTCTAGCGGCCGCCGCTACCGCCGTGAGGCTTTCGAAATTCAACCCGTGGAATGCATTCAAAAGAATGGGGTCTGTGGATGATGATGGCGCTTGTTTTGTTTTTGTTTTGTCTAAGGATGTAATCATCAGTTTGTGACAAGACAGCCTGAGTTTAGTGTCGTCGGTGGTAATTTCGAAAGCATCTTGAGATCGCTTTTTCAGTCCCAACGTCTCTTATGTGTGTGTTTTTTCCCTCCTCCCTGCGGAGGATTTAACGACTGATGAGGTGAAAGTAAAAAGCTCATGATTATGAAAGTCGAGCTCATGATTGCTTGTGAAGATATGCTTTGCTTGGAGAGTGGTTCTTTTGAAAGGTAATGTTTGGCAAAAGATATATATGTTCGCCATGAGCCAGTTTCATGTGAAGTTCCCTGTAAAATGATATTGGGACAGAAAGTTAACAAGACTATTTCGATATTCTAGATGGATATTAGGAGTGAGCAAAAGAAATCAACTCGGATTTGACCGAACCGTCCGATTCCAAGTGGTTTTCGATTTCCATGCAATTGAAACTAGTAAATTTCGGTCCGGTTCTAGGTTCGAGGTATGGAGTCGCCTACTCGGACCTTCCGAATCGAACCGATTTTTAATTTTTAATTTTTAATTTTTAATTTTATTTCTTATAGAAGTGAAAAATCTCTAATATCGCCAAACCTAAGTCTTTCGCGCCTCTTTCCCAAATCTTAAACAAAATTCTAATCTCATTTTCATTCTCATTCTTCATGCCTCTTTCGCTTGACTCTCAAATGCCGCTCTCTCACTTGAGTCGCTTGACGCGTCCCTTTCGTGATCTCTTCTCAAGTCTCAACTCTCACCTCCCTCTCTTGTTCTATTTTGGGCTGATTGTGATCCCGATCGCAATTGCATCTTATTGAGGTAAATATCTCATGCTCTTTTTTTTTTTTGGTCGTTCTTCATACACCATTGTAGACTATGGATGCATTTGATCATATCGACTATTGATAACTCGGACAACATCCGAAACATGCTGTATTGATCATTTTGTGTCTCTTTGGTTTATACATTTCCTTTCCTGCCCAAAGAGCCGAACTGATGTCCCTTTTCTATTGATGATGCTTCTCATTGCCTTTTCAGGAGAATCTCTTCCGGCTGCTACTATTGCAAGTTATCTTATTCTTTTCTGGCATGTGTCTTCCTTCTCATTACTAATCCTACAGTGGATTTGAATTATGGAATATATGTTAAAAAAAACAAAAGAACATACCACCCATTCCTTTTTCTCACCCGAGAACTATACTAGTTCAATTCTAGGACCAGATGGTCATGTTATCGATTCCAAAAATTGGGAACTAGTCTCTTTGGTCGAGTTCCCAGTTCCTAGTTGGGAACGGGACCACTTAGGAACCGATCACCCCTAATTGATATAAAATCTCATATGGACCTTTCAAAGTTATTGTTAAATTATTATTCTAAGCAATTAAACAATATAATTTTCTCGATAGAGTTTAAGCTTTGAAAAAGGATATTGCATTCCGACTTTATGCTGTCTTTGGCAAAGACTAAAGCAGTCAAATTGATGGGTTGAGTTGGGTCGAGTCTGGATTGAGTCCAAAATGATCTAATCCAAATTGACCCATTTAATCTATTTTGACCCATTTATGCAATACAAATTTTGTAACCCATACTTGACCCGACTTGTACCCAACCCATTTATTAATATACTTCCATATTTAATCCAACTTATGAAAATCTGTATCCACCTAATTAACCCACTTTAAGCTCTTCATGTTTGTATGTGATTTGGATAAAATTGCTTTTTCTATTATAAGATGCTAAAGACTTGGCTTTCAACATTGCATAGAATTTTCAATTTTTCTATTAATTCATAAGGATGAATAAGAGAAAGTTAGTACTTGATAGTAAATTTATAAAATACAACAACAAATAATGTGGAGGAATTGAAATTTAAATTAAATGGAATGTAGGACATGATTTATATTGACAATGGATAGCAATGACAAGAACCAAGATTAGAATATTACATAAACATAACAATGTCAAATGCGACCAAGGAAAAATATACTTCAATAACTAGCGGAAGAAACTTACAAAATTAATAAAAATAATTATGATGGGAATAAAATTTGGTGACATATGCCTTGAATTCGAGGTCGCGACTTAAATTTGAGGCCATGTGATCTCCCATGCATTTGAGGTCGTGAGATCTCAAAACAGTATATGTTGCGACCTCAAAATAATGAAGAACTCAATTGAAGCCAATTTGAGAACTATTATAATTTCCAACCAAATGTGACATCAAATTAGTTGCAGAAAACTTCAAAAACTGAATTTAGATTAGTTTTTTTTTTCCTCAAAAGGCTCTTGGAAACCGAAATTTTTAACTAGGCATTTGCTTTGAAGCATAAGACTTATTGTCAACATGATGTTTGATGAATTCGCACCAACTTTTGCGTGCACTCTATGGGAAGTAATTAATACATGCTTCCAAATAAAAGGATTAACTTAAATAGCAAGGGCATTGACTCTTTTCCTTGTGGCCTTCGATTTAAGCCTTTCCAAGAACACTCTAGAATTAAAGTCTTGAATGCACCATATTGGTGTTGACTAATAAGTCTCATGCTTCAAAGTAAATGCCAATCTCCAAGAGCATTTCGAGAAAAAAAGCTAATCTAAATTGAGCTTTGGAAGTTTGTGCGCACTCTCCGGAGAGTAATTATTACGTGCTTACAATTAAGGTGTTGCCCTAGATGGTAAGGGCATTTACTCCTTTCCTTGTGGCCTTGGATTTAAGCCTTCTTAGGATCACTTTAATAGTAAAATCTTGAATGGATCCGATTGATGTTAGGGAGTCTCTCTTTTTAAAATCGTTCAAGGACGTGGATTAGTTGAGGTGTGCGAAAGTTGACTTGCACAATCACCTGACTGCTAACAAAAAAAAAATTTCAACCTGCTCTGAGAGTGCACTGTCATATAAATGTGAGTCCTAAATGAGTGGCTGCACACCACATGTGAGTGTCGAGGAGTATATAGCTAAAGTTTTGAAAAAATTTACCATCTCGGTCAAATCATCCAACTTCAAAATTTAATGTGGGCCAAGATATAAAATCACAAGGGATTGACATGATCTCCTTTAACGGCAAATTTGACTTGAGGGTATATGACAGTTAGGGCAAAAAAAAAATGGAGGGTCTGTCGGGATCTATTTTTATTTTAAATTTTTTTTAGTGTTTTTCGAAAGTTTAAGGGCCGTTTGCGTCATTATGCCTTCACAAATTGACCTTCATTTCATGTGAAACACCCAAAATTGGGCCTAATTCCAAAAAATGTTCCAACTTTATCTTGAGGTACAATTATAATCCGAACCTTTTTTTTCACAAAAAATTGCAAACTTTCACTTAAATCCCAAATCTAACTTGAACAATTTGAAAATTTCACATCAAGGGGCTAGATTTGGAACTCAAGTAAAAGTTGGTGTTTTCATTGAAACAAAAAAAAAAGTTCGGATCAGGATTGTCACTCAAGGTAAAGTTGGTGTTTTTATCTGGAATTACCCCCCAAAATTGTTAAAAAAAATAATTAATGTTTTTTTACTAACTTTTAAAAGATTTGGATAATATTTTCAGTTAACGAAGCTGTGAAATTTTAATTGTGTTTTCCTAACTTTTGATGAGAAGACCTCATTCCTTTGCCTTGACTATGTATATATGTATATATAGCAATCTCCATGACCAAGGCAGTGTGGACCAGAGTGTGGGGACAAAGACAAGAAAACATGGAACTAAGGAAAAGCATTAGAGATTCCCTTCTTTTGCCGGATATGATTGGCAGCACCTCACTTGTCCCCATGTCTTGGAAATTCTTCCACAGCTACGTACTCTTCTGTTCTCTGTGTCTCTCTTAAAGTATTTTTAGAGAAAATCACATTGTTTGGGTTCATGTAATTAGGATCTTTCACTTTTGGTCCTTACATTTGGTTTTGTTGTTATTATAGTCCTCATATTTTTCTCAAGAAAAGTTCCGAGAAAGTCTTAAACTTATTATATTGGTACCAATTTAGTCCTAAACATTTTCACATTGGTACTAATTCAGTCAATTCGGCTAATTTAGGACTGAAATCGTTGACGTGGATGCCGGCTATCCTGCATGGTACAGTCAGCAGACGGCTGGAGCTAACGTTGACATAATTTTTTCTCTTTTTTCTTTTTTCTTGTCCCTTTTTTCCTTTCTTTTTTTTTAACCTTTTCTTCCCTTTGGCCTGTGACCAGTACTCGGCCATGTCTGGTGACCGGCCATAAGCAAGGGCTGGCGAGGACGACCCTCGCCAGAGCCGGCCACCAACCATTCCACATCAGACGACCGGTGTCCATCACAGTGATTTCCGGTATAAGTTGGTCAGATGGATTGAATTGATACCAATGTGAAAATATTTAAGATTAAATTTGTCCAATTGAAAGGTTTAAGACTGAAGTGGTAACAATACAATAGGTTTATAACTTTTTGATACTTTTGCCTATTTTTCTCCTATGACAATTTAAATCTTTCCGTCAAATATACATTCAAAATAATATAAAAAATTGTCGAGTAGACACCGGCAGCTAACAAACGGCACATCCGAGTGCAAACCTAGTGAAAGTACATTTTCAGTCCACGTGCTTTTCTGAAGTGTTCGAATTTAGTCCGCTTTACTTTGTTTTTGCAATAGTGCTACTCCCCACGCCATTGATCGATGAGATTTTTAAGTACGACTGATTTATGTTTCCATTCTTAACGAGACTTAAATGACTTAGGCTATCATCAATTCCTTAAAGTTAGTATGATGGTTTTCTAAGTAGTAATTGAAGAAAATTTCATCAAAGCCATTTAACATTCAAGGGTTGAGATATTGAATCAGAAAAATTCCCATAAGCTATCTAAAATATTTGGTTATTAGATAGTGAGTGAAAGTTATGTTTAAGATAATTTATAAGTTATTTACGTTTCTTCAGAAGTAGTCTTAAATACGTCTATATGGATATGAGCTGATTGTTGTTTAATATAGTGAAATTAATCTTATGATTTTATCAATAAGATTGGGTTCACTTATAAAAGTAGAAACCGTCAATTAATAGTTTGTCATAGATTTCGGATGGAAATGCGACGAAAGTAATAAAGTCTTCGTTAAAAATTAGGATTGGTTTTGTCATTAAAACAAAGCATAGGACTTAAATTGATCATTCTTTAAAGTAAGCATTCAGATCAAAAGTGAATCTTGTTTTAGGAGTTTGGGCATAGAGGTACCACCACATGTCAATAGCTTGGTGCTGACTTGGCAATTTTTAGCGAATTTTGAGTCGAGATTTCGACACGACTTATATTGTCTCTGTAGAACAGTACGAAGACTAAAATTATAACTAATGTATAAGGATCAAAACTGAAATCTGCCAAAACTGTATGGACAACAGTGTAATTTCTCCAATAGTTAAATCCCCACAATAACTTATAATCTCTCTTTATCTCTTCTGTTTTTTTTTTTAAAATTTGGTTTTTATTGAACCGCGAAAATGTGCACTCCCCATAAGACTCGAGTTTGGCTTCCACATTGCACCAGGGGATGCTCGGGGAGAAGTCCTCATGGCCAGCCGAAGCAGGCCTAGCGCAACCCGATCCGATCCGACCCAACCCGACCGGGCCCCATACATGTGCTAGGTCACCTTTTTAAACCATTTCAACTATGTTTCCTCCTTTCGACTGAAAAAAGAAACTATGTTTCCTGCTCAATGATGGATTAGAGTTCTGGTGTCCCAGGCCATCTATGGGTTTCACTTCTATCGTCTGTCATCTGTAACCGTGTCTTAGCCATCATCTTAGCCGTGTGATCTCATAGAAATGGCCTCGTTTGCGAATCCACAACTTCATGGTATATTTAAAAGCGGACAACGCACATCAAAAAAGGATTGAGATCTTCTAAAATCAGGGCGTAAGTGCGCCACGTGCAATTACTTTTTTTGAGATACTGACATATGACCATCCCGGAAATGTCACCGGCCTATGTTGGGCCGAGTGATTGGGGACCACCATGACCTCTAATTTATACGCAATTGTGCAAACGTGATGACAATGAAAGTGCGGCACAGGTACGATGGTGGCGAAGGTGGAGGGGATGTGTGGAGAAGGGGGAGGAGAGATTAGGGTTTGGATCAGGATATCTTCCGATAAGTTCCTTCAAAAGGTGGGATGACCTGCAGGATTTATATTCTATCCAAAATTCAACATAACAAAACTTGTGGAAATGGGCTAATCAATATCTTGAAGGGTCTCCCCTTTATTGGCTTTCATGAATAGCTAGGGTTCACTAGAACCACATCCAAACTGAAAAGCAAATCTCATGTCCTCAAGTAGCTACTGGTGAGCAATCCCTGTCAATAAGTTTCAAATTACTTAATCACTTGTGCAATTTTTATCAAATTCTGTTGGAATTTGTTTTCGTGGCAATAATCCCTTGAAAATGTTTTTTTTTAACAACTGATCAGATGATCCCTAGAGAAGATTTTTTCCATATATTATAACTTTGTCAAGGAAGGATAAAGCAACAAGAAAGGCTTGCCAACTTTCAGCTGTACCTTATATTCAACTCTTTCGTGAGTGTTCATGTTCTGCAAATGGAAGTTTCATCCTCATTCACCAAACAACATCGCGGAGATCGTAAAAATGTCAGCAAACCTTCAAATCCTTGGCATCTTTTGCAGCAAAAGGAACCCTAAGAATACATTTTTTTTTCTGTTCTCTTTTTTCTTTTGAGCTAAATGAAGGAAACTCTGAATATTTGAAAATTAGGTCAACACGCCCCAGATTTGAATGAGACAAAGAAATGGGTACCTAACCAGGGTTGTCTCTAGAAAACTTGTTTGCAGTTGGATAATATATTTTTAATTGTGTGGTACTCCGTGTATACTGGGCCTTCGTGATGAGCATTTTCATTTAATGAGAATCATTGCTAAAGAATATCATTCAATGAAGCTCGCCCATTTCATAGATCTATGAAGCATGTCTGTCACATACATTTTAAATTCGGTTCTTGAATTAAGTATGCAGTATTAAAAAAAGTACTTCTTTGGTGTCTTCTGGGTTGGTGCATTGAGAAGATTGCCTCTCTGCTTGTGATGACATTGGAAGGTGTTGAATTGTTTAAATCATTGGGACTGGCGATTTCTGCTCCAGGGTTGAGGAGATTTTCGAAATGGTGCTGTTGGCGCTGTCTCCTGGACTCGACGAGAATCTGATTGCCACATGATTGTTCAAATAATTTGGACAAAGCACAGTGCAAGATTTGACTTTCCAGTTTAGGTTAATGCACAATGAAGGCGATTACTTCGCATGAGTCGGCGTCTTCGATCAAGAAACAGATAATAGAGATTCACGGAAAATTTCTTTTCAACCAGAACCTCAACAAGTTAGGCGATCAATAAAACATGGCCACATTGGAAAACACCATTTGCAGCAGCAGACTAAATCGCTCTAATGGATCTTAACCACTTAATGCACTTCATCAATGTTACTATGACGGGCTTACCAACTTCCAGTCCCAATTGGGACAACTCAAGTAGTTTTTTGTTTTAAATAATTAAAGGGAACGAAAGTAAAGACTTAGCTATCTTGAGGGCTATAGAATGCTATAGTTATGAACTTAATTAAACATTTTGAGTTTACATGAACAAAAATCTTCCATAAGAATGCTGGAGGGTTGTTCTGCTGAGCACTTTCTCATCCTTTTGAGGTGATGCTTGTAACATTGAGTGTTCATATATTTGTTAACCGTGCTCATCGGTTAAAAATCAAGAAAAAAACAACGAAAATAAAGAAGAGTTAGAGGCTGCTGCAGTGGTCCTGTATCCATGAAAGAAAAGTTTCTCTGCAATCTCAACGTAAAAGGTTCCCACTAAACAATTACGGACCGAAAAGATTCCATTAAACAAATTTTCAATCCCTCTCTCTCCCTCTCTCTCTCTCTCTCTCTCTCTCTCTCTCTCTCTCTCTCTCTCTCTCTCTGTGGCCATCTACTGCATTAGAAAGTGTCGTTTTTTTCTTTTTTCTTTGGTCGCAGAAGATGCTGATAATGGCGACAAAAGAGAGACCTGACAAGGCAGCTTCTACGAGCCATAAAACACTCTTTCCCTTCCTCGTCGATTGTGGAAAGGGCATTTTACCTTTTTCGTTTTAATTTTAGTTCAATGGGGTTGATTCTTTGACAAACGTTAGTCGTTCGGTGCTTGAGGACAATGTGTCCTGTCTCCGTTTCAGTGTCGTCTTGTGATCTCTGTGCGAAGAGAGCGAAAGTGGAGATTAGACGAACGAAACCGCACAAAAGGAAAGCTCACACCCTTTTCAAGCGACCCAGGCTTTCGTTCCTTTTGAGGTGCATGCATGCATTTTTCTCATTCGTTTTCTCTGCACTCATAATGTGATTCATAGTGTGAGGTTTACGATTCAATGGTCAGCTCCTTTTTTTCTGAGCATCTCTTTCTCTCTTGCTCTCTTTGTTCTGTTGCCCTTTGCATTATTCTTGGACTGGACTCCCTCTTCAGTTTCCTGAGCATTTCTTTCTCAATCATGGGGCAATCGTACTTAATCTGAGAAAAAGCAAAAGGAGTGTTATGCGTAAGAAAGAAGTCATAACATTGCTTGTGGAAAGATAGTAAAATGATCATGCTCTTTTAGACCTAACGAACAATGAATCATAGTTTGGCATACATGATTTGATAATAGTTTCCCATCTATTACACAACTATTGCTTGCTTTTAGTCTCTGGAAATGACAGAAGGGCATTCATCACATGCTTCGCAAGGAACATAAGTTGGGATATAAATGTCTAAACATTAGTAGCTAGAGACATCACTATCATAAGAGCCCAAAACATGGTTGGTTTTAATTTAAAAGAAGAAAGAAGACGGACCATGTAACCAATTATGCATACAAGACAACGACTCAAGTGTAGAGGGAAGGTGACCAACTCCCATTTGAAACCAAACAGAGACAAGGAATTTCCAAGCTGGTTTCTGTTATGAAGATGTTGATTGGTGCTCTTCGGCAGTTGACCATCCATGGCTCAAAAAATATGACAAGAGGAGTCTGTCTAAATACCTTAACACTCTACATTTCGTGTATGTCTATTGGATGATGGAGATCTTAAACGTGAATTAATGTGTTGAAATTCAAAGGATACAAGATGTGAAGAACCAAACTCAAAATAACTTGCTCTAATCCAATATCGGGTTGAAGAAACGATTGTTTATCTGACATGTTTAAGATATCAAATGTGAAGTGGAACATATAGTATGTCATAATACTATCGTATGATATGGAACATTCTTGCACAATGACGCTTGATGTTTTAGTTTCACTAAATTCTTATGATTTGCATTTTGTCTATCATGATCGAAGAAAAGGTAATTTTTGAGAGAATTAGGTCATTGATATGTAAACCAAGTTATCCAGATGCTGTTGGAAAATATGTTATTCTTATCATGCAATAAACAGAGTAAACCTAAACCGGTTTCCCCTACCAATGATGACGTCAACATGATCTGATGGTACATAGTTTGCTTTATATCTAAGGTTGGGTTCAAATTGTCCGTTCCGGGACACCTCATACTGCGATAGGCCTACTACTAGCTCACCCTAAGAAAGCGGAATCACTCTCCTTTCGCAATTTCCAGATTTGGACCCAAACTAGCCTGCTCAGTTCTACTCAAGCCATGCTGACACTGACTTCTTTCATTTTTAATTTCAATTTTGCTTAACATGATAGGAGTTTCCTTCTAAAAACAAAGATCACCAGTCAATGCCCACGCAGCTCTTGTATCTTCTGTGTCAGTTGTAATGGCCAATATTTTACCCATTAGAGAGAGCTGGAGCTCTGTTTGCTGAGAAGGAGCTCTTTTTTTGGGGGGAGGTTCTTGCTTGCAATGATCATTTTGTGGGTTCCTCTTGGAAGCTCTGGTTCTGTTACAAGACAAGAAGACAACTGACTGTTTTGGAGTCTAACGAGATGTGTTCCGACAGCTTTTGAGCATTCCTTGGATACGTTGCTCTGTTTCAGCTCTCGCTAAGACCCCATCTGTGTCCTCTGTTGCATCGACTGAATGTGCTCTGTTAGTGGGTGAGTTTTTTTCGTTCTCTCATTTCTCTGCTTTTGCATCCTCTGTTTTTTTCCCCATCTTTTTTCTTTGAAGATGGCTTTAGAGCGCGCTTTAGTGAAGCAACTCTTGTTTTATGGATGATTTCTCTCAGTTGGGATTTGAAAGAGTTTGGACTACTGTAGAATTAAAACTTTGGTGCTGAGGATGACTTCGACACACAAGCGTTCAAAGAGGTAACCATTCATTTTGTTTTTTTCTTCCAATTTGTTGTCCGCTGGACAATTCCCTTGTTGGTTTTTCTTATGTTGTTTGATGGGTTTCATTCATTAAATTATCTTCGACATCATATGGTAAAGAGAAGTTTGGTTTTGTCAAAGTGCTCTGTACCACCCGAAGATGGTGAAATCAAGAAGGATGATAAAACACGTACCTTAAAGAAGATTAAGGTTTCTTTTGATTGGTAGTAGCATGTTTAGTAATGTCTTAACTTTCTGTTTTGGCTTTCTTCAGTCTAGGAGTATTGATTCTTTGTGCTTGTGATGCTCTGAAATGACAGCTTTCCTGGCAAGAAAAGAGACGAGGCAGATAGTTGTGATGCTTTAACTGAAGATTCACACCGTGTAAAGCTGGTAAAATGTTCCTCCTGCAGTTTTTCTCTTTTCAGTGGGGGTTTTTTTTGTATATTGAAGCTTTTTCCTTCCTGTTCTTGGGTTGAAGTAGTTTCTTACCTTGTCTACGTCCTGCTGAACAATCATCCTATAACTTCACTTTGATGGCCGAGTGCGTGTACTATTTTCGCGATGATGTGGCCGATTTTTTAACCCTTGTAATTTGAAACTCTCTGTACCAGGACGTGGGTTACATGACGGACACGATGGAAAGCAAGGTGAAGACTTCCACCACCGGCATTAAAGTCCACAGTTCTCTAAAGCGGGAGGTCTGAACCAGAAATTGTGTTGCTGTGGCCGCTCGAGCTGTGACATTAAGTTCTCTTGTCACTTACTACTCCTTCACTGCCTTTCATGCAGATTTTGCAGCTTGAGAAAAGACTAAAGGACCAGCTCAAGGAGCGCCGCGCTCTGGAGAAGGCACTGGGTTTGAAGAGTTCGTCCTCCCACGGCGATACAAGTCCCACCTCGATGCCCAGGGTAACTATTGCTTCTTCTTTTTGAATGAGTCACAAGATAGTGGATATTTAATAGCTGACTCTGTTCAGCATCCGATATGAGTAGCAGCACGCAACTTTTCCCAGTATACTTCAAATTTATGTGAGATTTGTTATCCATTAAATTTTTTGCTTATGTTAGTGATTATCATTATGCAAGACTACTTTCGCAACTTTGGTTTGACAAATCTTGACCCTGTTTAGCAAGTTTGGTTTTCCGGGCAAAATTATCTGATATTTGGTTTTTGTTCGGGTCCAGCCGGTGGCAGAATTGATTAAGGAAATTGCAATTCTAGAGTATGAAGTGATGTACTTGGAACAATATCTCCTCTCCTTGTACCGAAAGGCTTTCGATCAACAAATCCCGCCCTTGCCGCCGTCTAACAAGGAGAAAAGGATGGAATCACCACTAGATACCCCGAGAGGGAGTTTCCTAGAACTTCCTAGGCATAATATTGTCGCGCTGCGAGGGAAGAACGTGGTGGTCCAATCTGGTTGCGAGTCACTCACTAGGCCGTCAAAGGATTGTGAAGTGAAGCCATTGGATTCCATCCACCGCTGCCGCTCGTCGCTCTTAGAACGGTCAGCGCAAACTTCTCCTCTGGTGGAGTCCGCGGCTAAAGCTCTACGTCCCTGTCAGTCTCAACCAGTGTCAATGATGGAGGCAAGTTTCAAAGCATCACTGTTTTTGTACCTGATTAAGCTCCTTTAGACTAACTTTGACTTCTTGTTCTGCTAGAAGACCACTGTACTTGAAATGCTTTTGTAACAAAACAATTTCTGTGTTCTCACTTCGATAATCTTCTCAGCAGTATGCTCAGAATTCTCCCCTCAGGGTAATTAGCTTGGCGGAACATCTCGGTGCCAGGATTTCCGACCATGTTCCAGAAACACCGAATAAGCTCTCTGAGGATATGGTCAAGTGCATGTCAGGCATCTATTGCAAACTTGCAGACTCGCCCTTGATGCATAACGGCCTCTCGTCTCCTGGCTCATCTTCATCATTGGCGAGTGCTTTTTCTCCACGAGATCAGTTGGATGCATGGAGTCCCGGGTTTGGGAACAGCTCTTCCTTCGATGTGTGCTTAGATAATCCTTTCCATGTGGACGGACTCAAGGATTTTAGCGGACCGTATAGCACCATGATCGAAGTGGCATGGCTGCATCGGGATAGCCAGAAATTGGGGGACATCGAAGACTCTTTGCAGAATTTTAGGTCAGCTTCTTGACATATAGATTTCATGTTGCGAGTGAATTGTTCACTCCAAGACAATATTCTCTAACAAAACCAATTTAAATTTCTTACATCTTTTGTCCTGCAAAACACATCCTAGAATAAATTTGACATTACTTATTAACCGTGCTGAAATGTGGAGAAAGTTTACTACTTTGCTGTAGATTTGACGCCGGCAACAAAATTGTGATAAAAGCTTTTGGTTCTGTTTTGGAAAGTCAACTACTTCGCCCGTAGATTTGACACCTGCAACAAAATTGTGATAAAAGCTTTTGGTTCTGTTCTGATCTTGTGTCGTCACTGAGCCAAACACTTCACCAGGTCGCTTGTTTCTCGCTTAGAAGAAGTAGATCCAAGGAAGTTGAAGCCCGAGGAGAAACTAGCTTTCTGGATCAATATCCACAATGCATTGGTGATGCATGTAAGGAGTTATCATCAGTAGGACTGTTACTTCCAGCTTTTGTTTGTCCTGTACGATTTGTGTTTTGTAAGCAGTTTTTGTTTCTGAAACAGGCTTTTCTGGCTTATGGGATCCCACAAAACAACGGAAAGAGAATCTTGCTACTATTGAAGGTACCTCATTCGGTCTTTAGACTCTGTCTTAATGTGATAAAAGATCGAAAAATTCACGATGCAGAATTTACCAAAGCTTGTCCTAATGCAGGCAGCCTACAATGTTGGCGGGCACACCATCAGCGCTGGCACAATACAGAGCTCGATCCTCAGATGCCGGTTGTCTCGACCTGGACAGGTAAATCTAAGAGCCCTCATTTATTTTAGCATAATAGAATGGTGAAGCTAGTCTTTCGGTTTAGGCGGTGAGACGATTTATTTACAGTTGTGCCAGGTCAAAACATACTGTTTTCACTGGCTATACGTAGATTAGTCTTTAGTCAATCGACGATATGAAGCTCTTTGGTCTTTTCGTAGTTCTGAAGTAGAGGAGGATTCTTGAACGTTAACGTCTGCCGTGGATCTGATATGAATTCGCGTTTCGTGTAGTGGCTTCGCTTATTACTGTCTACGAGGTCCAAGTTCAAAAGCGGGGACCCAAGACAAGCGTATGCAGTCAAGCACTCTGAACCCCTTTTGCACTTTGCACTCTGCTGTGGAAGTCACTCCGATCCCGCAGTATTGATCTCCCCTGCCATTCTCTTGATTTCATTTTTAGATGCTAACCCAGATTGCAAATTCTTGTCTTCCTTATACATCATTTCTGAATCATTTAGGGTGTTTAACATACTCGACTGTCGCTGTTCTCTCTTTCTTTTTTAAATTTCATAGGTCCGATTATACACTCCCAAAAGAGTGTTTCAAGAGCTAGAAACAGCGAAAGAGGAGTACATACGCGCAACTTTTGGGGTCCGCAAGGACCAGAAGATCCTCTTACCGAAGGTCGTGGAGTCATTCGCAAAGGATTCGGGGTTGAGTTCAGCTGGAGTTGTGGAAATGATTCAGCTATCTTTGCCCGAGTCCTTCAGGAAAACCTTCAAGAGGTGCCAGCTCAGCAAATCGCGCAAGAACATTGAGTGGATTCCTCACAATTTTAGTTTCCGCTATCTGATAACGAAAGAGTTGGTGAAGTGATTAGGCTTTTCTTGGAGTAAAGATGACCAATGTGACTGATCATTTGTCTTTTGTTTTTTTCCAAGTGGAATGACTTGGTTGCTTTGTACAGTCTATGAGGCAGGACATGACAAGATTGGACAGAAATCTTTCACGTTTTGTTTCTCGGAATGCAATCGGCCGCAATGCCAACTTCTATAGTGCCTCCAAAACTTACAATTGTCGAGATATAGAAGGATTCATCTTCGCTAAATCATATGGATAGTGTTCAAAAGTGCTCCAATGGCACTTGTCATAGTTAAAAACAGTCTGCAGTTTCTTAAAACGCTATTTTACTCCAATGGTTCTGGGGTCTTGAGATCCGACTTGCGGCCGTGTTGTGGTGGCTAGCTTGAGGTCGTACAACCTCTACTACATCTCACTGCCTCTGCTCTGACCGACTTGTCGAGCGGTGTGATGCGACGGCCTCGTTCATTTCAAAGCCCTTGTACCTGGTAACGGAGAATGACAAAGTTTTGTGCGAGCACTTTCAAGAATGTCGCCCCGTGCAAACGTTTAGAGATGGACCCATTGCTTCATTAAGAGGACGACAAAGGCCGCAGGGGAGGACATGGATGGCCTCGGCTGAGTTCCTACAATTTGCAAAGCTTACCAACGGAGAGAAAGAAAGAGCACCCCCCCTTCCCCCCTCCTTTGACTTCCTCATGTTGTACCAGAACATACAGTCTGTAACGTATCGTTACAACTTACAATCAAGTTCTGCTAATTTCAATCTGCAGATTGTGTTTAGAATGTGGGCGTGGAGTTTGTGTAGTTGGTGGTAGGTATATAGAAGTTCTGATATGATGCATCGTACAAGGAATACATGATGCCGGCCATGCCATGTCAAACGGTCGCACGAGAGCACGTGACCGACTTTTCGACAAGAATTTGGCCAGAGTCAACATCCATGGGTACACTGAAATAGATTTCGGAATGTCAGGGTGGATATTGCAAAAATTGAGATTTTGGGGCGCAAATTTCCACCACCACCAAAAACCTAGGGGCATGACATAATTATCCCAAAGCGCACACTAAATTTTTCTGTGATCCATTCGGCAAACTATTGCGCAAAGATCGTACAAATAATATATGGCCAAAAATTCCATCCTCCAAAGTTCAAATCTTATTATCAGAAACAAAAAGAACTCGAACCAGGGCAATGACTAGCAAATCATAACATTGTTCGAATGCGATCACAATTACGAGTAAGCAACCAACTGCTGCTCGTGTGGTCGCTCGTGATCATCCGCATGCCAATGTCCATCGCCAATTTTGGACGACTCCTCTCGAGTTACTTGATCACTCGCTTGACCTTCCTCTGCTGGCTTCTCTTTGCCCGTCGTACCATACATCTGCCTTCTGAAATCCCTACGAGCTGCCCTCTCTTCAAGTTTCAGTTGTTTAAAACCTTGCTCGAACTTGGCTTCGTCCTCGGGAGAGAAGAAAACCACCTCCATTTTCCCAAGCTCTTCATAAAGCTTCTCAATCTTTGATTTCCAATACAGACCCATTTCTGTGTCCATCTTGTGATAAGGTGTCTTCAGCAGATACTCATCAATCCCACCTGCCTTATCTATACAACGGAGAGCATGGGTCGTCACTTTGACACGGATATGGCGGTCAAGAATGTAACTGAATAGCCGCTTCTCCTGCACATTCGGCTTCCAGCTCCTCCTTGTCCTGGAACAACCATCACGGAGAAGCTCTTTTCAGAAAATTACAATTTTCTCACTTCAATTCAATTTTCTTCTACTAGCAGGAATCAACAGGATCAGTCAGTCATTACCACAGTTTAAATGGGTAACGCTTAATATTATGTTAACATCTACGTCCTTGGAGGGAAAAGAAAAACAAGAGAGTCCTGGACCAACAACAACTTGTGTTCATGCTAGTCGTCACCCATTGTCAGCATCACAGATTTGGTTGGAGCAACTCAACATTGTTTATATAAGATATCTGATAATGTTTATGGCTTTCCCTTGAGCGGATTGGCAAAGTGTAGTACAAGTCAACCCCATATAGGTGGGATTGGCAGTGCCATATCTAAGGTTGATACAGATTAAATAAACTAAATCTCTGAGTGCTTCAACCCTTTACTGATAATGAGGAGAGAAAACAGTTAATGTGGAGAAAAACAAATGTCCTGTCCTACTATCACCGGACAGAGTTATCGTGTACGATAAATAAGTCACAAAAGTACTACCTCAAGAAAAAAAAAAAGGGAAAATACGTTAGTGATTCTGAATTGAGAACTAAACAACATTGCAGCCATCTGCTAATCTTTCCTTTGGCCAAAAAAGCGAGAGAGCACTAATCAACAGAAACTGATCAGGATATCTGCTAGAGCCAGCTGCTACCAAGAACTGATCTAGCAAAATTCTAAACCAAGGTAATATGGAGGTAGAAAAAGCCTGTAGGCAGATATGTGACCGAGTGGAATGTAATGACATCTCCTTCACGATCAAGGAGCGAGCTCATGGCGTTCACACATTACATGTAGGGAAGAGTAATTTGACAAAGAACAACAGAGATTGTTGGCAATTCAAATGCTTAAGCAGGAAGAGCAAACAACAACGAAAGATCGGAGCCACAAACTTGGATCTTCAACATTGGTCATATCAGATCTCTCATTAAAAGTCCTGAACTTAATATAAACTACAGCCGACCGAACTATTATTGCGCCCCATGAGTTTAGTATTGGTCATGTCAGATCTCTCCACCCACATTGAAAGAAAGGGAAACACCGTTTTTCATATCGAAAATCCTGTCCAACAACAAAAATGCCCGTGCTTTGCAATTAATCACAGGCTACAGAACATGGAACCAATGCGACGCTTGTGAGCTCCAATTACACATCGTTGTTGGAAAAGAAGACGACTCGCTCAGCACAAAATGAGGGGCGAGCCAAATTTGATGAGCCGGTAAAGCTCAACTGATGCGAAACCACAGTCGAATCCGAACTAACAAGCATCCGCGACCGCAACACACAACCAGACTCGATTTCCGAGCACACCCATTTCAAAAAACAGCTGATTGACCAAAATGAACGAGCGAGGGAGGGGTAGGAGGGGTGGAGATTTACTTGTTGCCGCCGTCCTCGCTGACCTGGTTGCCGAAGCGGATGTGGCGGCCGGCGAAGAGGCCGCGGTGGGCGCGACCCATGACGACCTTGGACTTGGGGATGCACTTCTCCAGGGTCTCCTTGACTCCGGGCGCGAGGTTCTTCTCCCCCACTCGCTTCAGCACCTTCTTCATCATCTCCTTCCCCCTGAACGCCATCTCTCTCTCTCTCTGTTTCTGGGTTCTCGTGCTCTTGGACGACGCGCGAGTTCGACGGGAGCGGCAGCTTCAGCTTCAGCTTCAGCTTCAGCTTCGCACGAACGAAGGACCTAACGATGCCGAGCAAGGGGCTTCGTCACCAGGAACCGCCCGGCGGGCGAATTTGGGAGGCCGACATCATGGGCGTGCCAAGCGATCCGCAAGAACGAGGGGAGGACATGGGGGGAGCAAAAGCGAAAACGAGTCTTCCATGGCCACAAAGCGAGAGTGGGCTTTTGTAACTCGTTGGCCCAAGTAAGACTAACAAAGATTCATCGTGCAAGGAAACACTCGATGATGATGGGGGCCAGAGCTACGTTGCCCATGATCTTAGGAGCCCATCAAGTTAAACATTGTAAGTAATCACTTACCGGAAGAAAAAAAAACAATGCCGCCGAAAATTCTAAACTTGTACCCGTGTGACACGGTAATCCTTGGTCAATGTTTCGTCAGTGGGCACCGTTAAGAAGCACCCTTTCGTGGACAGCAGAAGGCAAACTGTGCTGGAGATGGCACTTACCTGGTTTAAGTAAAATAAAAACGACGTCGTTTTGGCTAAAAATATCATCCAACTGAACTTTGATGGAGGGTAAATGGGTCATGCAAGCATAATTTGGGCTTTCTGATGTCATAATAACATATTTAGAGTAAATGTGTCACAAGGAGTAAAAAAAAAGGGTAAATACGTTATTGTGGGTATAGTTTGGGTTTTTTAGGTTGCAAAAAAAATTAGGGAAAATGTGTCACAATCGGTATAGTTTGGAGTTTTTGATGTCTCAAAAAAAAGTTTAAGATAAATGTGTCATAATGGGTATACTTTGAAATTTTTTTGCGACATAAAAAATTAGAGTAAATGTGTCACCGTATACATAGTTTGGGGTTTTTCATAATTTTTTTTCCCAAAAAAGAAACGTCGAGGCCGAGTTTCCTCGAGAATGTGCACGAGTCGAAACCCGAGTTGAGGAGGCAAGGAGCCTGACGTAAAAGAGGTGCGAGACGGTCGAGTGATTTATAACCCGGTTTCGCGGGTTTTGGGCATTATTGGATTTCCTATTTCCTGGTGTGTTAGGCTCTATAAATCCTCTTAAGGATTTCCTTCCCTCAATTAGGTTCCTTCCTCCGATAAACTCTCTTCGACCAAGATGGCTCGTGCAAAAAGAATGTTACCAATTGCTTGTGAAGACACGCTCAAAACCAAAACCCACTTCTCAAATCAACACGAGGTCTTTGCATATATACTTGCATAAGTATACTTGCCTATTGAGAATCGTGATACATATCTAAATGTATCTTTATAATAATAAAATAACTGAAACTATGTATTCTTGTATATAGGGATCATCGTAGGTTCTCGAGAATTAGATTTCTCTTCTTGTAGATCACAATTCGTCCTCAAACTTTTTATATCTTAGAATATTGCTAGAAAGAATTATAAATGTTTACGACACAAAATACTATTTTTGGATATTCTGTCGGATCTGCTGATTCAACTCTCGATTCATGATTTATAAATCCAATATATCGATTCACATTATTGGTGAAAAAAACGGTCACCATAGAAAGATAACCTAAATGAAAATCTTCATTTGTTTTTCCTTTAACCTTTACAAATTTATATGACAAGCCAGAGTCGGTCAGACAGAGAAGGATTAGAAAGAACAAGAAATGATATCGCGAGTTGAATATCCTTAGAAATATTTACTGTAATATATTTATCGTCGAATATATCCAATTTCCAACTTGAATATGCCCAACATAGGCAACATTCTTTACACCTTTTAGGCGTATATTTCATCGTCCAAACATGCAAAAACGATTTCCATGAGAATATTATACAGCACGCAATTATTTTCTGCAACTTTCTATTCTTCCTTTTTTCATGACGATATCTCCTCGTGCTAAGTTGTGCTCAATGAAAATACAATTGCTAATATCCTCAGAAATATTTACTGCAATGTATTTATCGTAGTGTATATCCAATTTCCAACTTGAATATGCGCAACATAGGCAACATTCTTTACACCTTTCAGGCATATATTTCGCCATCTGGACGCGCAAAAACAATTGCCATAAGAATATTATACGACACACATTATTTTCTGCAACTATCTATTCTTCGTTTTTCATGATGATATCTCTCCATGCAATGCTCCACAAATAGCTCTGCCGCCAAGAAAGCACGCTCTACTTCGCATATCATTAACAACACTCAGCAGCATCGACGCTTCTCAGGCCTCTCGAGGTCCCTCAATGGCGCCCGATGATAAGAAGATAGTGAGTTATAGTAAGATATGGAAGTGGAAGAAGGGGAAGCAGAAGGAATCACAGTCGCTTCAAGTTGCCCCGAGCAGTCAAAGCGTGACAGGTCAGCCAAAGTGGCCCTCTTTTCTTTCTTTTCATGCCTTTGTTCAGGTATAAGTCGGTCGTAGATCGATTCATGACATGGGAGGTCATCTTTTGTTCTCATCCTCGTTCACCGAGCGCGATCATCAGAGCCCCAAAAAGGGTCGGTGAAAGCTCCGGTCGCCGCGGCCCCGAGCGGTCCAGGCGCAACGGTTGGCTGAAGTCGCCCTTTTTTTAGGTACGAATAGGTAAAAACTCATGGATCGACTCGTGATGCAGGAGATCGTCATTCGTCCTCGTTCGTCTCGTCCATCTCAAGCAGTCATCCACGCCGTGCAGGGTCAGCAAAAACACTAGCCACTTCGGCCCCGAGCGGCCCGAGTGCACCAGGTTAGCCAAATTCGCTTTTTTCCGCCTGTTTTTGAGGTGTAAGTAGGTAAAATCTCTCATGGATTGACTCATCATGAGGCAGGAGTTCATCATTCGTCCTCGTCTATCTCTGCCGTCTCAAGCAGTCATCAATGTCGGAAAGGGTTGTCGAAAACGGCGAAACCTCCAGTCACTCAGTTCGATTATCATCTGCCGCCTGTGGAGTATTACCATAACCCGGAGCTTCCTGAGGAGTTTGAAAAGTTTGCTCATCATCTCAATGAAGAAAACCCTCACCATTGCATTGTAATGTAAGTTATAAATCTTTATGATCGTGGTAACAACTCTTTAGTTTCTGGCAAGACACTCACATGACGAACCGTCTTGTGTGTTTACCTGAAGACTGGAGTGTGATCCTCAGCAAAATTCCATTATTCCAGTACTGTTCTTACCATCCGTTTTCACCTTTTATGAGAGATCCTTACACATGCCATAATAAACTCTAGTTTTACATGACCGGTTTGAATCAACATATCGAGTCTGCCGCATACTGTTGTCGTTAACCGGTCAATGCACTTTCGACAAGGTTCACAGAAACGGGAACAGACTTTCATCGCGATCCTTTTTTGGTATACAACTCGATCACCACACGTTCTATCTTGCAGTCTACAAACATAATCTGAACTGAGCAGGACAACTATAACGTCCAGCAAAAGTTACAGCTGCAGATGACTTCTAAGACAATCTGGTTTTGCAAGCCAAAGATCAAACCAAACCATACGTATGCCTCGTTCAGCTAGCCAACCATGTCGCATCAGAGGCGATACTTGGCTGGTAATTCCATGTAAAACACTAAGTTCTTCATTGGCGTCGGGCTCGATCCGATGTGGTGCTAAAATCATGTCCTCAGACAAAGACAAGACAGGATGCACAACTTCCCCTGCTAATTCAAGAACTGTCTAAACCGAACTTGGCACAAACAATCCTCACATTGAGCTGATCTACATGGACCAGTCTAGCAGGAGATTTCGCAACAGTGAGGATAAGCTTGTGGAAATTATCGATTGGAAAAGCATCCTGCAGTAAGTGGAGAGTCATATGACAAATTCTGAATCATTATGTTTTTAACATAAGACGCACGCGTTGCACCTAGATCCAACAAGACCCGAGTGGCCATAAACATGGGCGCGAATTGGTAGAAGGAAGCGGTATGAAGAAATGGAATGAAATTAGCAATCCAACTTCTCTGTTTGGCTATGACAAAGGATGTTGTTACAATCCAACAGAACTGCTGTCTAAAAATGTTAAATTTGTCCAAGGAATGAAAGCTTACAGAGAAAACAAAGCGCATAAATACGCATAGGAACAGAAAATCAAAGTGGAATGGAACAAGCATTTTTTCCCCCACCAGAAGGTAGCAATGCCTACGCGTTCCTTCGATCAAAACAGGCATTCACTTCAAAATGCTCATTCCTATTACAAGAAATCATACCAAACACCAGGAATGGAAATAAGTGCAGGAACAGCGATTCCATTCACTTCCCATTTCCTTCCCCCAGAAAATGGCCTGAAGTTCTAGCCATTCTCCCACATCGGGGCTGCGCTTTTACGCTAATCCGCGATCGCATAAGCAGAGAATCGCAAAGAAAACGCAAACGTTCGCACTCCAAATCATCCGGCAATCAAGCAGGCAGTTAAAACAAAACACCGCGGAATGTTTCATAAAACAGAAGCAGTAGCGGTTGTGTCAGATTTACATATTTCAGCACCCGATGCGTCAGCCAGGGATAACTGTAAAAAATTTTGGTGTCTCATCATCCACAACGTTATTTGCTTTCCGAAACTACAATGAACAGACACGAAAAAAGAACACAAAGAACAAGACCGAACAAGACAAGGCATTGTTCGACTCGTACATCAGTTCAGGGACAACACAGAAGAAGCCTCAGACCGTCCTAGTTCAGAAATCTCAACACCAAAAGCCAAGCCCATAAAAGAACCTCGCCTTCAGGATTTCATTCCAATTCGTCATCACCGGCTTCCCATCTGAATCGATCACGAAAACTTACAAATAGGGGGCTAATTCGATCACCAAACTGTCGGAGAAGAGAGGCATCGGATCTTCCTATTCAAAGGGTTTGAATCACTATACTCAAGAACAACAGAGCACGGGTACTCAACCACTCGAGAAGAGCTCGTCACTTGCCCTCTCCGAGCTCAGACCCCCTCCCCACTCCAAACAAAACCGAAACCATCCTTTGGAAAAAGCTTCTTCTCCATCAAGAACGCCGGACGATGAGCGAGCGAGCGAAGCGAAGCAGCTAAAAGAGATTAACACCAGATGAACAGCAACTGTATTGCCAGACGAATTTTGGGTAACGCGGAACAGTGGCTTCCGGGTTGCGTCATTGGACGGCCGGCAGCTGCCATTGATACCCTCCATCGAATGAATCGACTCGTCGTGCGACTTTGCTAGCAAAATGATAAGCACTGTATGCAACGTGACTCGCTTCCTCGGTTAAAAGTATATGTGTTCTTAATCACGTGTGAGCGAGATGTTAGCAATCGTAATTGAAAAATCTATGGTACGTTAGAGTTATCTGTTCGTTTTAAATCGAGGTGTATTCGCGAATCGATACCTTATTAGGTTCAAAAATTTTTCCAATTGAGTTTTACCCTATTCTAATTTTCCTTAGTTTTAAGGGTATAATGACATCATGTTGTTGTGGTTATCATCACCCAAGAAAATTAAAAACAGGGATCCTCTTATATCCCCAGAAATGGAAAATGGGATTTATAATTTTCTTTTCTCCTCTTTTTTTCCTTGATTTCGTGGTGAACAAAATGAAGATAAATATTTACAGCAGCAAAATGTCCCCCGTGCGAATTCCCCAAACTGCCCCCTACTCAGGAATAGCGCTCAAACTCGCCACGGTCCCCCTACCCCCATCGCCACCCCCGTCGTTTCAACGACCCGCCATTGCCGCCGCCGCCACAACCGCCCGCCTCCACCGGGCACCCCCCCTCCTTCTCGACGGAGAACGCCCCCGCCACCACCCCCCGGCATTTCCGCCTGCGGCCCTTCCCCCCCTTCATCGCCGAGCTGGCCTTGACGGCCAACGCGGCCATCTCCTTCGCCTCCAGCGGCCGCTCCAGCCTGCTCAGCGGGAGGGCGAAGTAGAGCCGCCCGGGCCGGAGCTCCTCGTCGCCACCGACGGCGGAGACTGCGCCGTCGGGGCCCACGTCGTCGGCGTCGCAGATGAAGCACGCGGGGTCGCCGCCGCCGCCGCCGCCGCAGCAGCTCTGCAGCACGCGCGAGGCCCGGACGGGGTGCGCGAATTCCTGGAGGCGGCCGTCGTGGAGGATCAGCTTCGAGGTGGCGTCCGCGGCGCTGGCGGGCTCGCTCGAATGGCAAATGCCCATCTCTTATCTTGCTTCCTCCTCCTTAAAAACGACTGCTTTTTCCGGGCTCTGCGCGGGACGAATGTTTGGAAGAGACGACGCGGGTTGAGCTTGAAGCAAGTGGTCGGGAGTATTTATATATAAAGGTGTGTGTGAGATTGCACTTTGCAGTTTGCAGAGTTCTGCCTGCGCTGTGAAATCGAGCGTGGATTCTGTTGTAATGATTTGATTGCGTTGTTGGTTTGCGGGAGGTAAAGAGGGTGAAAGGAAAGCAGGAGGGGGTCTCTGTCAGATCGGAGGATCGAGGGAGGAACAGAGGAGAAGGAGAGGAGGGACAGACTTGCGATGGTACGTGACAGGTTGTGTTCTTGCATGGAGCGTGGGACTCGACTCGGATGTTCCAACAACGCCCCTGCATTTTCTCGCGATATTACGAGGTGGGGACATGACATTGACGTGTATGCGGTGAAATTTCAGATGAGCACATGAGGTTTGTAAGCTCGAATGTCGGGCGCCACCATAGCGGCATTGCCACCGCCACCGCCACCGACGCCGTCCTCCTTTCATGGCCTTCGCACCGTCTTCAGTTACTGCCTTTAGCTACGACAGCATCCTCGTCTCTTTTTTTCGAGATTGCTATAAGGATCTCAAACCAAGCTCGTTGCGATAATCTTAGACAACCTTGAGTTGAAGTTGTTAATCACACCATGGCAATCTAGTGCCGCTATGAATGACCTTAATTTAAGTTTATCCAGGACATCTTGAGATGATTTCTTATCGAGGTCACATCATGGGATCGCGACCTCGACATGTCTTAAAGGTTGCTGAGGACCACAAGGATCTGGATATGAGTTCTCCAAGCGACCTCGAGTCTAGTGGCGCAACGAGAGCCAACGATGGGAAGCGAGTGATAGGCGGGGTGAGAGAGATTAGGCATTGTATGAAAATGTGGCGTGCGACAGCGGTTGAGTTAGGTTAATATACTAATGAATGCACCGTACAAAATAATGACACGGTAAAGTGCTATGTTACCAATTAGGGCTTTGGAGATGAGCTTAATTAATCAAAAGATTTAAATTCCAAAATCGTGAAATTCTAGTGATGTTATATCTCAAGAGGATAATGGGGACTTCTCCCATTTCTCTTTTTGTCGAGACAGGCAACCTGCAGCACTTTGTTTTAGTAACTTTTGATTGGATCTCCAGTCTTATCCGTGTAAGTAATTAGAAAGGATCATTTTTAAATTCCACAGCTCATCGTGCATTTTGACTTTTCTTCAAACTCAAAATTCCCGAATCTTTCACAGCACTCAAATACCGATCGATACGAAAATTTACGTACAACTTTTTCAAAGCAAATATTTAAATTTTGCTATAAATGCTAAACCGAACGGGCCCTAAATTATAAAACGAACTCTCGATCCAATCATCCCTCGCATCCCGAGAACTTCTTGTCGGTGCGGAGTGGGGAGGAGGAGCTGGTGGCGAGTCGTGGGGAACCAGATTGAACAGCAGCCAAAACGTGGCAGCGAGGGAGAGGGGTGGAGAGCGCGGCCACCCGCCGAGGTTCAGGTGGGAGGCGTGGTGTGGCACACGTGGGGGGCGCTGGACGTGAGCTTCTCGGGGATCGAAACGAAAACCCACCGTCCTCCACCCGCCGGATCCGACACCGCATGGGCGGACGATGATCCGGTCCTTGCCGGTCTGCCTGTCCCTTCTCTCTCGCCTCTCCTCAGGACTGGATGTTTGGATCTTGCATCATGCGACCGTACACATGCACTGCACGGATCGAGGATGTGGGGTGTCGGTTCTTTCGAATAGCGGCCCCAAGATCACACTCGTCCCCTCGTAACCTTTTTTCTTGAGTCGGGTCGCGCCTCGTCCGTTAGCGTCAAGTTGGTATGGGTTCGGTTCAGGAACAGGAACAGAGGACAGGGACAAGCCGACCGACGGAACGTCGCTTCCTCATGAAAGATGGGGTTTGGCTTCTGCTCGCTTGGAGGGTGGCACGGGTTGGGATGAGGTGGGATCCCTATGAAAATAATGCGGGTGAGGCGATCGATGGGTCATGTCGAGACAATTCGTAACTTCTCGGCATGAAATGTGGTTCATGCATTGTATAAGCGCACTGGGTGGTCGAGGAAAGGAAGGTTGGTGGGCACCATCGACCGCCCCTGACCACGGAAAATTCGAGCGTAGATTGGAATTGATTGGACCAAGTTTATCACATCCCTTAATTAAGGGACCCTCCCTATGGACCGACTGGTACACGTGCAGTGATGGTGATCAATCTGGGCAAGTAAACTTGGATACGAAAAAGAAATTACCCTTAATAATTAGGTGTCCGTACGTCGTGTTTTAGTAGCGTAAGTTTTGTGAAGAACGAGTTGTCTAACACGGTATCGTGACATTGATCGTCAACTCTAACTATGACACGAATTCCTCTTGATCTTTTCTTTTTCTAGATTTCCAATTATCTCATTAAGGTGATTATATAATTACATCATGTCTTGCGCGTATAAAGCACTGCTCACACATGATTGAGTAAACTTTTAATAACTCAGAGTTTTTTTTTTTTTGCTGCTATGATAGTAACTCAAAGAGTTACCTAATAATGAAGGTGGGTATCACATTTAAACAATTTTCTCAAAAGTTACTTATACATTTAAAAAAAAGGCATCGGAAGTATGGTATAGAGTAAGGGTGAGCAAGATGGACTAATCGAACGGGGAACAGCTCGAACCAGATTAAACCGATCAGTTCTGGGGCATACCGGTCCAATTCCAGGTTTCTATTTTTGGATCTAGTATCTAATCGGATTGGTTCCCGATTTCAAGGTGGAACGGCACTCTTCACTTTTTCCCTCTCGCCTCTCTCTTTCGCTCTTCACTCTTTCCGCAACTTGGCTCTCACTCGACTCTTAGACATCCCTCTTGACTATCGCTCAACTCTCAATCTCAAATGGCCCTTTCCTTGTAATCAATAAGTTTTTCTCGTTCAACTTTCTATTGTCTTTGCTTTTTCTTAGATTTCAATGGCTCATTTTCGAGATGTGAATGCTTCATTTTAGTTGTTGAGATGTAGATCAATGTTTTGGCTTCTGGTTTGCATTGTTTTGGTCCCGTCCTTCTGCGCCGGATGTTTTGGCTTCTAGTTTGCTCATTTCTGAGATGTGAATGCTTCATTGGACCATATTGGTTGGACCGGTCCCAAGACCTGTCGGTCCAATCCGTCTTGAGTGGGACCTGATCGGACCGGGAATTAGTCATCCCTACTATAGAGCCTCAGCTTTTTGCTTCCCTAAGTGCAATTCACTCTATGCATTCCTTTGTTTCTTTTCCTCTTTGGTTTAACAAAAGAACTTAAAGTTTAACCATAGACATGCCGAGCTGAGCATCGACCGGAACCTAAAGCTGTATTTAGGTGGACTTAACCAAAGAAATTAACTCGAAACACAAATTCGCATCATGGAGATTTGCATTCCTTTCTTGCAGAAACTTCTTGATACAGTAAAAGAATGGGGAGATCACTGTACATCCTCTGCCTCCCAGTATGCACCAGAGAGGTTGCACGGGCAGCCCTCAAATTTCATATGATCAGTTAATTGGTCCAGCACCAAGTACAAACTGCTTGACATTTCACCTCTCTTGTCATCAACCATGAATTTGTAGACATTACCATCAATCTCGACGAAGCTAATGGCCCTGCATTTAGCGATACCGCTTTCGTTCATTATCTTCCTTATCTTCCTCACATCGTCCCATCTTCTGGCTTCGGCATAAAGGTTCGACAAAAGCACGCAAAGCCCCGAACTATGAGGCAAGAGCTCCAACAGCTGCTTCAGAATGGATTTCCCAATTTCCCAGTAGTGATGAGTCCTACATGCGGCTAACAGCGCACCCCATGTCACGATATCAGGTCTCATCGGCATATTTCCAATCAGCCCAAGCGCTTCTTCTAAGAAACCTCCACGCCCAAGTAGATCGATTAGCAAAGCATAATGCTCTATTTCGGGCGATATGCCATAAGCAGAACTCATCCTTTGAAAGTAATATCTTCCCATTTCGATGAGACCACTATGACTGCAAGCAGAGAGAAGTCCTGTGAAGGTAATCTCGTTGGGGACAATTCCGGAAGCTTCCATGTCCTCAAAGAGCTTGATCGCTTCAACCCTGCATCCGTGCAATGCGAGGATCCCAATTGCTACATTCCATGACACCAAGTTCCTTGGCTTCATCTTTTTAAAGATATTGACAGCAATTCGAACTGCACCACATTTTCCGAACATGGTCATCAAGGCATTAGAAAGGGTAACGCTAGGTCTGATACCGGATTTGGATATGTAAATGTATATTTCTTTTCCTGTGGCCGCATCACCAATGTGACTACATGCTGAAAGAACTGCAATAAGTGTAGTTTCATCTGGGATGACTCTTGAGCCACACATCCTGCGGAAGAGGTTCAAAGCTTCCTTGCATCGACCAAATTGAACATAAGATGAGATTAGTGAGTTCCAAGAGACCACATTCTTCTTTGGCATCTGATCAAAACATTGTTGGGCCAACGCGAGGGAACCGTGGTTTGCATAGGCATTTGCCATGGTAGTCCAGGAAACAACATCCTTTTTGGGTATTTTGTTGAAAACTGCTTCAGCCGAACGCAAATCCCCACACTTTGCATACATGTCCAATAGAGAATTGCTCACGATGACATCAACTTCAACACCGGTAACCTCGATGTAGAGATGCACATACTTTCCCAAATCCAACTGACCAGTTTGGGAAGAAACTATAATTAGACTAGCCAGCGTAAACTCGTCTATCTGCAACCCCAATTTCCTCATCTCTCCAAACAATCTAAAAGCTTCCCTGGAGCAACCAATCTTAGAATACCCACCAATCATCAAATTCCAAGAAACTAATGTCCTGTCAGCTATTTCATCAAACAGTTTCCTGGCATCCCCTACCAATCCACAAGATAGGTACACCGTGATCAGAGCGTTCTGCACACAAACTTGAAACCCAAATCCCAACTTAACAGCCTGACTGTGAGCAAGAACCGAAACCCAGTACAACGATTCGCCGGCGCAAGCCTTCAGAACAAAAGGAAAGGTGAATTCGTTCGGCGAAATGCCCGACCCAATCATTCGGCGGTACAAGAGAAGGGCCTCCAAAGGGCCCTCACTGTTCGAGTAACCCCTTATCAGGCTATTATACATGAACCTATTGGGTTCCCGCATTTTGTCAAACAGGTACCGAGCATACGCGAGATCACCGGCATCGTCGACGGCGCAGAAGGAGATAAGCTTCCCGAGCAAGAGAATCTCATCGGCCAGGCCGCGAAAGATTATCTGGGCATGGATCGCCTTGAGCTCTCTCACGGAAGAGCATCTTTCGAGTCGATTGTGGAGGGCCTGGGCCGCGAACGACTCGAAACCGAGGCTGCTCTGTATCGCGCGGCGATGGAACAGGGACGGCTTGAGGCGGGAACAACCAACGGTCGCGCGTTGGAGAGCGAGGAACATGAATTGGGCATTTGGTCGGGTGAATGGCACCAAAGCAGCCGATGATGTCTTAGCTTAGCTAACATCTGTCATCGTGAGGCATGCAAAGAAATGGAATGTGACGAGCTGGTAATTGCCATTTCTGAATGCCGCACAAGAAGCAACAACTACGTATATAAAAAAGGTAAAAAACACTTTTTGAATTTTGGCTCAATATATAATGTGGTCTCTGAACTTTTAATTTATTTAATATAGTCCCTAAGCTTTAACCCAATATGCAATGTTATTCAATATGTTCAATGAATTTTGGTACATGTTCAATTTAGTCACTGAACTATATGAAAATGTTCAATATAGTACTTTCATTAATTCAAGTTCAGGAATTATATTGAACAAATTAAAAATTTGTAGGTTATGAAGTTTAGGGACCATGCTACATATTGTGCCAAAGTTCAAGAACCGTTTGTGTCATTATCATTATGAAAAAAAAATGCCGTAAATATTGTCAAATGCTTCGCATAGAGTTGATCGGGCCTAAGCGGGCTTAGCCGGGCCAAGTTTGGCCGAATGTACGTTAGAAGGGGATGGCTTGCCCAGGCCCGCCCGTTTCTCTTTTCCCTCTACCTTTTGGATCTGTCTTCGTTCTATTTCTTAGAATAATCATACGTCCCCGTGTCCATCAAACTCGAGCAAGTTCCTAGAGTACTCTTGCATCTGATTTTCGGTTTGCCAACTGAGTGGATCGAAACTTGTTATTCTCGAGCCTCTTCGATCAGGAGCCATTGCGACGTCAGAAGGTAATACCGCAGGCCCTAGAAGGTTTTGCCGTGGGGGCATGCTTCACTATGCATCCGCAAACGAAAGGCGTGAATCACGCAAATGATGCAATCCCTCTCGAGCTCGAAAACTGTATCGCACAAGTCAGATAGGTCTCCGAGAGTGTGGAAGTCGATAAAAGGGTGTCTTAAGAACTCGAATATTCAGATTCTGAAAAGGCGCTTACAGCGAATCAATCTGTCAGGACCGGCGTCTCGCCAATATCCCTTTGATGGGAATGGGGTAAGGGGGGTAAACTCAATGAAGATTTAGTCAGATCCAACATCAGCTGCGTATGCTTCTGGTGTTGATGATTGAATGAAAGATATCAGAGTTTCGTTCATCAAAGTTTGAATATGCAGCATCCAACATCCATCACACAGCCAAAAACATTGAATCTACCAGCACAGCTACAACGAATCATAAACAAGGAAAAGGAATCCTAGAAGCTCACTACAAAGCACCTATTCATATGTACTGATCTTCTTTTCTTATTTGGGATGCTGGATTTTCGAACTTTCAAGTTTCTTCGGCGATGGTGCTCAACTTCTTTTCACGTTCGCTGCCACCGCTGCCACCAGGGACAATGACGGGGGCGGGCAGCCTACCTTCCAAGCACTCCTGCAGGATCAAGGGGCCAAACTCCGCGCCGCCTTCGCTCAGATCAACTCGAGACATCAGCTCCCTGAGCTGCGCCCGTGTCATCCGCACCTTAACTCGGACGCCTCCGGGGCTCGGTTGCGCTCCAGGGTGCACCTGCGCTTTCTTCCCAAGCCAGTTCCCCATCCCCCCCTCTCTCTCTCTCTCTCTCACTGTCACTGATTGAGGGGGGCGTGTGGCGAGCACAAGAGATGGTGCCTGAATATTAGTTTTCTCTATTTATGGAGTCGCTGTCGTCGTCGTAGGAACGCGTGAACAGGACCACGATTCTGATCTGGATGTGCCATGATGGATCTGTGGATGTATTTAACTTGACCACTGGTTGGTTTTTCCATTGTATTAACCTGGTGGGGGCTCTTAGCAGGACGAGTTCTTCTCCTCTTCCTTGAATTTTAGCTACTAAAATAGCAGGATAATTACAGTGGGCGCAAGAGAAACGACAGAAATGGTGAGTGGTCCTCGTTACTTTTTGGCCAAGAATAGAAAATGGTTCTGTCTGTCTACTTTGTTTTGGCCCCAAAATGGTTTGCCGTGCCTCCTCCTGTTTAACGTTTGACCATTCGAGAATGGTCCGTCGTGCTTCCTTCCGTTGAATTTGACCGCTCGGAATGCTGAGCTGACCGCCGGAATCTCGAGTCCGGCCGATCTAGAAGCACGCGTCGCTTCTTTTGTTTGCACATTCGGCGTGTTACCGTGGCATGTCATCGAATTTAAACGGCCAGAGGAAAATGAAAGCGTAGAGAGACTTTTCCGAGGCCCGGCGACCGCTGCCACTGGCCCGAGACCGCCTTGCGATGACGGGGCCCCTCGAGGGGGGTTGACAACCACAGAGTGACTTCAAAGCCGCGCCGCTGTTCGGGGCGGCCGGGGTGGTCTGTGAGTGCGAAGCGGCGGCAGCCAGGACGTGGCGGTTGCCATCACCGGCGCTCTCCGATCCAAAGTTAACCGTGGACGAAGCAAGTCTCTGGGCCCACTGTGTGGCCACGACTCACGGGTCACTGTCCTTCAATAGAACGAATTACAAGCGAGACTTCCTATATGATCACAAAAGAACGTTGAATGAATGATATGAAGTCATGGAAATGACGGACGCCACCCAAAGAATCATGAAGATTGGAAAAGTACCAAGTGTTTTTCACAATATTTACATCGAAGAGGTATGTCAATGTAGTACCATTCATCCACGCGAAAAGAACGTTTACATTTAACTAAATAGCGCCTTCAACGTAACACGTTGAGTTCTACATCGAATGAGAAAGATCTTATGGAGACCCAACAGATCGCCATTTTGCGTGATTACCCAAGATACTCGTCTCTCTCTCTACTAAACGATGATTGGAGGACCACTTGCGACTTACCGCCGATTGCCACCTACTAATGATTGTTCACTAGCTCGTCAACGCCGGTGGCGGGAGAGACAATAAAGATCGAAAGCCGTATAGCATTTGAATATTTCATCTCTACTCCGACATCAAACCAAGCGATGCAATAGCAATCTTTCCCCTTTTTCATAAGAATGGAATAGCTAGTGCGTTACAACACCATCAGTCTTTGCAACCTAACCCATTAAGCGCAACAAACGCATAGCGTACATCATATTTTGGTTGTCCATTTTTCTAAGAGTCTGTGTTTTTGAAGATCACATTTTTAACGCGTATATTTTCTAACGACTTAAAACTTTCGATGAGGAAAGCAATTCGCCAGAATCGCGCATTGAAGAATGTTATATAACACCAGCAAATTTGCACTGAACCACCCGACTTCTGCGCGCGATTTGCACATAGATCCTATTGATTTTGGAGAAATCTTTGTTCAATTTCTCGTCGCACTTCTCTTAACCCATCTGCGATTTTCTTTCCTTCATCTTTCGAGTTCTGTTCCCTCCACACGCTCGTAATGACTTGAAAATTTTGTACACTTCAAAGATTAAAGTTGAAACTTGCACGTGTGTTGCGTATGCACTTTGTATATCCATCCATATCCCTAGATGACACCTCCCAAGATCAGGTCTCTTTCCTTTATTTGGTCAGATGCTCCAAATTCAAAGTGGTCAAATTTGGGGCCACGCGCTTGCCTCTGCCTTTATCTTTTCTAGGCAGCATCAAGGGTGATGCATTTGCCCAAGGGAGGCTACAACACAGAAAAAGGTTATCTTAGCAAACTCCATCAGCAGCTACAATTTCAAAAGTTGTCACCTTTGCTATGGATTGATTCTTCAATTCTTCTTCACTTCTTTTCCCTTCGGCGTCCGTAATGGGTTGAACGCACGGGGTGCGGACTCATTCTCGTGGTCTTCAAGCTGGTGAAACCCCAACACAAGCGCAGTCTCATTCATGGGGCTCGCTTTCAAACCAAGCTTGCTCGGTTCATGGGGTCGCTCACCCCTGGCCACTGGTGACCGAGAGGTGCTTGTTCGGTGAGTAGGTCTCATGCTGAAGCTGCACATTTGATCAAAACCGAGGCGGCTTGAAATTCATCGATTCAGCATTACATAAGTAAGGAAGTAAACCATAAAGCTGAAGCAAAATAAGAAGTTTCCAGGCCTGAGAACGACAGATTCTAAGACCATCCAGTCATTAGCATTTTCATCAGAAACTATCTCACGATTCTCTGATTGAAAAACAATACAATACCCGAGAATCTAGAACTAGAGGAGCTTATGTTGGAAGAACAATAACAATCCAAATAATATTAAATTAGTGCAACGAGATAAAATAATCTCCCCTCTTGTGCAAACCTAATAGGAAACAACTGAATCGAGAAATATAAATACCAAACACGCAAACACAAGGCGATTTTTTACGTGGAAAACCTCTTCGGTGTGAGGAGATCAAAAATCACGGGAACAGAGTCCATCCCAAAATCTTCACTATCGGCAAAACTGGGTAACAAAGTTCTTCTCTAGTAAATACTAGAGGTACATAGCAGCAAAAACATCAAGAACATCATTCTTGACAATAGACATGAACTTTTATTTTTTTTGATAACCACAATAGACATGAACTTCACAAAAGATAAAAAGATAAATCTCACAAAAAAGGCACTTTTGATGCAACCCACGAAAACCTGATGTAGGGAACTTCAACTGAAAATCAAACCGATCAGATTTGAAAAGAATGCGGTACGAACACGCTGAAAAAATTTCAGATCAATCGGGCCACGAAACGACCTCCGACGTTAGCATCAAATACATCCTCAAACCCAGATTTTCTGTTCTCCTCTTTTGCTACTGTATCTCTCAAAAAACGTTATTTTTGCGGCCACAACATAATAGTAGTGAGAAACCCTATTTCTCCATATGAATAGACATACGGGCTTAAGCCTTGGGCTTGTGATTCATTAGGCTTCCTCCACATGGGAGTGAACCTAGCCAACAAATCTCCCCCTCACGATGATGTGGAGGGTTTCACCATCCCTGCTATAAATTTGCAATGTTTAAGCTTCTCCCTTGATAGAGTCTTCGTCGTCATATCGGAACCATTATGGTTCGTATGGATTTTCTCAAGTTCCAACAACTTCTCATCTAGAACATTCCTTATCCAATGATATCTAATATCAATGTGTTTTGATCTCAAATGAAAAGATGAATTCTTACCAAGATGAATCGCACTTTGGTTGTCACAAAATAACTCATACATTTTTTGCTTGAACCCAAGTTCTTCCAAGAACTTCTTTAGCCATAGCAACTCTTTACTAGTTTCGGTTGCTGCAATAAATTTAGCTTATGTTGTAAAAAGCGCAACACACTTATGCAATCTTGACTTCCATGACACAGCCCCACCTACAAAGGAAATCAAATAACCAGAAGTAAATTTACCGGTATCGATATCTCCAAGTCGGAATCTGTGTATCCAACTAACTCAAGTTTCCCGATCCCGAAACTGAGTTTCAAACTAGAAGTTGCCCAAAGACACCTCATGATCCACTTCACTGCATTCCAATGCTCTCTACCTGGATTTGATAAATAACGACTAATAACGCCAATTGCATGCACCAAGTCTGGGCATGTACATACCATCGCATACATTAAGGTTCCCACAACAGAGGCATATGGAACACTTTCCATGTCTTTCTTCTCTTTATCAGTCGTGGGACTTTGCTTTGTATTCAACTTAAAGTGAGCAGCAAGAGAAGTGCTAACCACTTTAGCCTTGTCCATGCGAAATTTCTGAAGAATCTTCTTAATGTACTTTCCTTGCGACAAGAACAACTTCTTGGCATTTTTGTCCCAAGTAATTCTAGTGCCAAGAATCTGTTTCATTAGGCCAAGTCTTTCACGGCAAAAGACTTGCTCAATTGTTTCTTCAACAACTCAATTCGTGAAGTATTCCTGTCGACAATTAACATATCATCAACATAAAGCAAGAGAATAATAAAGTCATCATCAAAAAAATTTTGGGCAAACACACAGTTATCTGAGGAAGTCTTCTTATAGCCCTACTGTCATAAGTGAGGTAAAATTTTTGTACCATTGTCTCGGCACTTGATTTAGGCCATAGAGACTCTTCTTTAGTTTGCACGCATAATCCTCTTTTCTTTTCACTTTGAAACCTTCTGGTTATTCCATATATATCTCTTCCTCCAAGTCACCATGTAGCAAGGCCGTTTTGACATCCATCTGCTCAACTTCCAAGTCTAGGCTAGCTGCCAAGCCTAGAACCACATGAATAGAAGACATTTTTACCACCGGAGAAAATATATCATCAACGTCAATACCCTTTCTTGACCAAATCCCTTAACAACCAATCTAACTTTGTATTGTGGTTGTAAAGTATGTTCATCTTGTTTCAACTTGTATACCTACTTGTTCTTCAAAACTTTTTTACCTTTAGGTAACTTCACCAGCTCAAAAGTATGATTATCATAAAGTGACTGCATTTCATCATCCATTACATCAAACCATTTGCTTTTGTATTCATCTTCTATTGCTTCTGCATAGCACTCTGGTTCACCTGCATCAGTCAATAATACATACTTATCTGCAGAATATCTGGTCGAAGGTCGTCGGTCTTTGACGGATCTCCGAATTGGAATATCTAGTGGAGCATTTAATGGAGTCTTTGGTTCAGGAACGGTATCATCTGTCTCAACATATTCAGGAATATGTGCATTGTCCAGAACATTTACTTCCTGTTGCTCCTCATCAACCTGTGCAAGAACATGTGTATGAGGGACTGGATCCAAGTCAATCAAGTCATCACTAACCTATGACACTAAAATCATCTCCGATTTCTCAATATCCTGTATTGTTTGATCTTCCATAAAAACAACATCTCTGCTTCTTATAATTTTCTTCTCAACTGGATCATAGAACTTGTAGCCAAACAAATCCTGTCCATAGCCAATGAATATGCATTATCTTGTTTTCACATCAAGTTTAGACTTCTCATCTTTGGGAATATGCACAAATGTCTTGCACCCAAAAACACGCAAATAATCATAAGAAACATCTTTGCCTGTCCAAACTCTATTAAAAACATCAAACTCTAAAGGAACACGTGGAGTAAGATTTAATACATGTGCAATTATACTCAAAGCCTCACCTCAAAAGGATCTTAGTAGCTTTGCTTGTAAAAGTAAACATCTTACCCTTTCGACTAGTGTCTTGTTCATCCTCTCAGCTAAGCCATTTAACTGAAGTGTTTTGTGAGGTCTCTTTTGATGCTGGATACTCTGTTGCTTGTAACATTCATCAAAAGGTCCAGTATACTCTCCCCCGTTATTAGTTCTGATGCATTTCAACTTCTTTCCAGTCTATCTCTCAACTGATGCCTGCAACTGCTTAAAAGAAAATATAATCCTTGATCTTTAGTTTTCAAGGTATAAATCCAAAATTTCCTTGAATAGTCGTCTATGAAAGTAACAAAATAAAGAGACCCACCAAATGATTTTGTCTTCATATGACCGCAAATATCAAAATGCACTAAATCAAGAATACCTAACTTTCTTGAAGGAGGGGAGCTTTTGAATGCAACTCTATTATGCTTTCCTGCTAAACAGTGAAAACACTTCTTCAGTTCTAAACTTTTCATTCCCGAAAGGAGCTTCGTCTTGGTCAATATTGACAAACCCTTCTCACTAATGTGACTTAGCCTCTTGTGCCATAACTCAACTGTTTCTCCGTTGTTTATTGCATTAATTTTATCTATGGACAACTTTGCCTACATAATGTACAACAAAGAACATTTTTTACCTCTAGCCAGAACCATAGAACCTTTAGTGAGTTTCCATCGGCCATCACTGAAGGTATTGTGATACTCCTTATCATCCAACTTACCTGTGGAAATCAAATTCAAACGAATGTCAGGTATATGCTTAACATTATTCAATACTAAACTCGTGTCATTATTAGTCTCTAGGCACACATCACCAATGCTTACAACTTCAACAAGTCCATTGTTTCCCATCTTCACAGATCCAAAGTCACCTGACCTGTAAGATGTAAAGAAATCCCTACGAGATGTAGCATGGATAGATGCATCACTATCAATTACCCAACTGTTCTCATGACATACAAAATTCACTGCATCACCATCAAAGACAATGAGAAAGTCTTCCACAATTGCAACAGCACGATTGTCATCTCTGTCATTATCACTTTTCTTCTATTTACTTTTCTCTTTCTGTTTCTCTCTTTTCATCTTACGACAAAACCTCTTAATACATCCCTTCTGATGGCAATAATGGTACTCAACATTTGCAAATTTACTGCATTTGCTTTTGCTTTTGCTTTTATCTCGGTTTTTATCTCTATTTCTTGGACCTTGAGTCTCACTTCTTCCCCTTTTCTCAACAACTAAGGCATCAAAATGTGAAGAAGAGGACCCCTGTGTCTTTCTTCTCATCTCTTCATTTGAAATACTACTCTTGGCCAAATCCATGGTAATCGTACCATTCAGGGCCGAATTAGACAAAGACGTTCGAAACATCGCCAACAAGTCCAATAAAGTACCAAGCAACCATAATGCTTGTATTTCATCATCAAACTCGATACTCATCGCAGCCAGCTGATTTATAATTCCTTAAAAAGAATTTAAATGATCAGTCAAACAAGTATCATATTGATATCTCAGAGCCATCATTTGTTTTATTAGAAATAACTTGTTATTCCCAGTTTTTCGAGCATACAATTGTTCGAGCTTATTCCACAAACTGTGTGCATGTATTTTCTCAATGATATGATTCAAAACATTATAATCCACTCACTACCTAATGTAACCACACATTTGACGATAAAATAGAACCCATTCGGCATCAGTTTTATTCTCGGATTTCTCATCAGCAAACATAGGTAAATACTAATCCTTAACGTACAAAAGGTCTTCTATCTTTTCTTTGCACAAGTAATAATTCGAACCATTCAATATAACCATTCTACTCGTATTTGTTTCCATCATTTAACACAAGGCAGAAAAATCCAGCAATAACCAAAGCTCCGATACCACTTTGTCCGGAGAACAATAACAATTCGAATAATATCGGATTAGCGCAACGAAATAAAATAATGTCCCCTCTTGTGCAAACCTAATAGGAAACAACTGAATCAAGAAATATAAATACCAAGCACGCAAACACAAGGCGATTTTTTACGTGGAAAACCTTCTTGGTGTGAAGAGATCAAAAACCACGATACCGGAGTCTACCCAAAAATCTTCACTATCGGCAAAACTAGGTGAACAAAGTTCTTTTCTAGTAAATACTAGAGGTACATAGTAGCAAAAACATCAAGAACATCATTCTTGACAATAGACATGAACTTCACAAAAGATAAAACGATAAATCTCATCAAAAATGCACTTTTAGTGCAACCCATGAAAACCTGAAGTAGGGAGCTTCAACTGAAAATCAAATTGATCAAATTCGAGAAGAATGCGGCATGAACACGCTGACAAAATTTCAGCTCAATCGAACCACAAATCAACCTCTGACGTCAACATTAGATATATCATCAAACCTAGATTTTCTGCTCTCTCTTTCTCTCTTGTTACTATCTCTCAAAAAACGTTCTTTTTGCTGCCACGACATAATAATAGTGAGAACCCCTATTTCTCCGTATGAATAGACATATGGGTTTAAGCCTTGGGCTTGCAATTTATTGGGCTTCCTCCACATGTGATTGAACCCCAGCCAACAGCTTACTTGATTGCTTCTCCAAAAACCTTGTTCCTGGCAATCCTAGCCCAATTTTATATCAGCAGAAGATCTAGCATAGTTTACTTGAGACAATACAAAGTACTTACAGTGACTTCTAGCCCGAATCGTATTGAGTTTTCATTTCAGCCTGCTTCAATGGCGAAACAAACTGCAAAATACTCGACGCTTGGAAGGCAGGACCGAACCATTAATGCTTTAACCAAGTCACCCGCTCAAAAGCCACGACGCAGACCAGCCAGTGATCCTATATATGAATCCAATGTGTGCAAATACATAGTGTTCGTGCTTCAAAATTCACAAAGCTTTTCATGTTGGACATCCCTTATGTGACTGAGAGGTTTCACCCATCAGTTGATATATAGCACAAAAAACTGGGAGTTATATCGAGACATCGCATTAATTGCAAGAAAAGCTTTAGCAGGGATTTGGCTTGCCACAGCATGTGGACGAAAACCAAAGCAGGCTGACAATCTCAAATCAACTCCCTCTTAAACAAAAGAAAAGGTCGTGTTCAATTCAAATACAAAACAAAACCAAAGTGCAACATTGCAGTTTGTTCAAGTGCACTTCACCTGGTGATTTAATAACACTATGGGTCCGAAGTGAAGAAATCAAAACCAATTAAACAAACCTGGCTGGAAAATTTGGTCAGGTTTGTAACCAAAACCAAAGGTGTGAGCATATAAGAAAGAACGAGGGTTTTGCAAGAACCAGGCGATTATTTTTTGTAAATGGAAGCACTTACAATTTGACACTTGTCTCAAATGAAAAAAATTTAAATCACGTCTTTTTTCTCTCTCTTCCTCTGCCATCTAGCCACCGCCGTGCTCGAGCTCTATGCTTACCTCGGCCATCACCACGGGCAAAGTCACCGGCACCACATCCAGACCCACCACTGCCTTTCTTTGTGGTCGGCTCTGTCTTCTGAGCATGACCTCTATTACGCTATATTTCCTTTTGCCGGCTCGTCTATGGCATCTCACTATCTAGACTTGGGGCCATTGACGAGCCACCATCGCCATATTTTTAGTGATGGGTCCAAATCTATAACTTTGGCTCTGTTTGTGGTCTTACATGCATATTTTGTGGTTGGCTTCGTCAAGCGTCTTTGCCAAATCTGTATAGTATCGGAATCTCTGTGGCAGGCCACGTAAGCGTCGCAGTCATTGCGGTAGCCCTAGATCTATAAGTTCGGCTCTGTTTGTGGTCTTACATGCATATTTTGTGGTCGGCTTTGTCAAGGTCTTCGCCAAATCTAAAAGTTTCCGTCTTTGCATAGTACGGCTACGTGTAAGGGTCGCAGTCATCGCGGCGACTTCCGTCAAGTCAAGCCATTCCCTCTATTTTTTCGTCTAGCTCGCAGTCTCCATTAGGATCGTCCAGGCTAAGATTTGAAGACGATGAGGGAGGTGCGACAGTGAAGGTTGCGCAGTAGTCACGATGCAGCTGTGGGCATCGAGGATGCGGGTTGCGGCAGCTTGCACGGTGGGGATGGCCGAGCAGAATTCTCAAGCAGCCGGGTAGACAGTGATTGAATGGACGAGAAACTCGCAGAAAAACAAGAATTTAACTTTTTATTTGAGCCATGTGTCAAATTATAAATTGGTTTATTCAGAAAAATGCTTGCCATATCAGCTAGTGACGTGGCAACATTGAGAGAGTAAGATGGTTTTCCATCATGGCCTCCATCAACCTTCTCTCTTATCAAAACCTGAAGAACAACGAACAAGAGCATTGCAGAAACCGGAAAAAACTGAATATAGAAGAGCTATATCCAAACAAAAGTAGCAAAGACCCACAATCTTCACAGAACTTAGAAACACAAAGTTTGGTCACTTCACATCAAATCCTTCTTTTCACCAAGCTAACCCCCAAAGCAAAATTAACAAAATCAAAATAGATCAATTTGCGTCATAAGAGGACTGGTTGAGACAAATAATTAAAAACAGAAGCAATCCTTCTTCTCTTGTTTGGTTATGACAAAATAATGCTGTTGCAATCCAACAGAACTGGTATCTAAAAATGTTAAATTTGCCCCTTGAAGTAAGTTGAGAGAATAATAAGGGCAAAGAAACAAAAAAATTAAAGTGGAATTAAAGAAGGAAGGAATACCTACTCATTCCTTTGATGGAATTAGGCATTTACTTCAAAATGCTTGATTTCCTACACATGCCAAACAATGGAATAAAAATAAGTGCAGGAACAGCGATTCCATTCATTTCCCACTTCCCCGAAAACATGGCGGAAGTCCTAGCCCTTCTCCTACATCGTGGCTGCTTTTATGCTAATGTGTGATCACATAAGCAGAATTGAGAAGGAACGGCAAAGATTTCCCCCTCCAATTTTTCAAGCAAGCAAGCAGAAGTACAGCGGTTGTGTCAGATTTACATATTTCAGCACCTGATGCATCAGCCAGGGATAACTGTAATTTCTATGTCTCATCATCCACAACGCTTTTGCTTTCTCGAAACAACAATGAATAGACAAAAGAAGAGGACCAAACAAAACAAGACAATTGTTTGACTCTTATTTTCCATTTGTATGGTACTGATCAATACCATCTATTGATTCAGTAATGGAGGAAACAATGTGTGTGTGTATAAACACAGGTATACACAGAAAAAGCCTCAGACCGTCCTAGTTCAGAAATTTCAACACCAAAAGCCAAGCCCATAAAAACTTGCCTTCAGGATTTTATTCCAATTCGTCATCACTGGCTTCTGTTTAAATTGATAATGAAAAACAAAACCAATACGATGAGAAAAATATCAGAGAAGAGAAGCATCAGATCTTCCTATTCAAAGTGTTGAATCATTACACTCAAAAGCAGAGCATGAGTACTCAATCATTATAAAAAGCTCGTCATTTGCCCTCTTCAAAGACAGATCCTCCCACTGTACAAATTAAAACCAGCTATAAGCAAGCAGGCAGATAAACACATTACCTGATAAAAAAATATAGTAAAGGAGAGAAGATGGGAAAAACGGTGGTTTTGAATTCACATCGATGGACGATATGAGGGTACTCCATTTATAGTGATGGTGTTCTAGGGTTCTCGGTTGCCATTGATTTGGACCAGAATGCTTTTTTTTCCTCTTTTTTTCTTCTTTTTCGAGTTTTTCTTGTCTACTTTTGCAACTTCGGCACTGGAATGAGGATGGGCCAACATATTCAGGCAAATACAAGACATAAGTTAGGCCATGGACCATGGTTGGTGATTTGAGGGTGGTGCTATTTCAATCCTATATGACTGAAGCCACCTCATTTTCACTAAAAAAAAATAAAGTTGCTCTCAATCATTCAATTCTATATGGAAACACTGGCATTAACAGGGATCTCGTCTTGGGACAGCACGTGAATCTAAACCAAAGCAGGCAGACAACTTCAATTCAACTCTCTCTTAAACAAAACAAAAAGAAAACCATTTTCAATCCAAATGCGAAACAAAACCAAAGCGACCCAGTGTCGAATAATACCATGTTTCCCGAGAGAAGGAATCAAAACCAATTAAAAACAAACCCAGCTGGAGAATTTGATCGGCTTTGCAACCAAAACACAAGCGTTTGAGCTCAAGACAAAGAAACGGAGAGAGAGAGAGATGGGGAGAGAGGGAGAGAGCAGCTCAAAAGTGCTTGAAACACAATCATTGGGTGCTCCTCAAAGCAGTATTGAGAGAGTAAGATGGTTTTATCATCACGGCCGCAATCATCCTTCTCTCTCAACCAAACCCTGAAGAACAATCAACAACAGCATTGCAGAAACCGGAACAAACCGAAAAAACAAGAGACCCACCAAACCAAAAACAGAGCAACAGCAGCAAGAGACATGCAAAATTTAATTTAAAAAAAAAGCCTTTTTTTTGTCAAATTTCCATGGGAATCGAGCGGCAATTGTTCGAGGCAGGCATTCAGTATGAGTAGGAGGTTAGAAAATCATCAAATTATTCATCAGATGATTTTTCTCGTCATCATCACTACGCCCAGCTACACACACACACACACACACACACACCCCCCCAAGACTATTCCCACCCAAAAAAAAAAATTCGAAACAAATATATATTAAAAAAAATAATCATCTGCGACATGGGAATCGAAGGAGCTCCTCTCAGACAAATGCCTCTTTGTCGTCACGATTTTTTTTTTAAAAGAATGGATTTCGATCGGACTCGTCATCTTAAATTCGTTCATCACCGAGAAACTCCCCCGACTTGCAAAAAAACACGACAAAAACAAGGTAAAAATCCGAACTTTAGCACGAACAAGGCCACCCCATAATTGGACAATGACGGAACAAAACACGATTGCATCGGGAAGCGACCGAGCTCGGCCATAGGCAGAACCGGAGCAATCATAATTCAAATGCCGAAAAGCCCAATTCCGATTCGCTGCGGCTTTGAACAAATCAAAAATCCGGCACAACCTAGACGAAGAGAGGGGGCCACTGAGTACCTGAGAGAGAGCCAGCCGAGGAGTCACGAGGAGCTCGACGCCTCGGCGGTAAGCGCGAGGGGATGGTGACGACGCCGTCCGCTCTTTATAGAGCGCCGCGGGAGCGTGGACTCTAGGGTTAGGGTTTTCTGCGCTTCGCGAGCTTCCTCCAAGAGGCCGAAGCGCACGGGGCGGTGAGGAAAGAGGCGGATTGGCGCCGCGGGCCAGCCCGATCGAGGCCTCTTGGCCCGATGGGCCCGTTCAGGCCCATCGGGCCGGAAGAGCGATGGGCGTGGGCTTGGACAAGCTTTTTCCAGTTTGGGCTCGAGTCCGGCTCCCAAATAGGGAAAAATATCCAAAAAGTCATAAACCTATTACATTGGTATCACAATTCAGTTCTAAACCTTTTAATTAGACTAATTTAGTCTTAAACCTTTTTCGCATCGGTACCAATTCAGTCTATCCAGCCAATTCAAGCCAGAAATTGATGATGTGGACGCCGGCGGTCCTACGTGGCATTGTCTGCGCTGAAGCTGACAAATTTTCTAAATTTTGTCATAGTTTTTTTTTCCTTTTTTTTTCTTTTCCCAAAACTGGTTGGCCGACAATGGTCACCGCGAAGGCCCCCACGACCTCGCCAAGGGCCGAAACCCTCGCCCGTCATAGGCGAGGACGTCAGGCCGTCGCTCAGATCCAGGCGAGGACGGCGAGGCCCTCCCTAGCCAACAAACAAGGGTTTCACCCCTCGCCTAGATCTAGGTGAGGGTGCTGGGCCCTAGCTTGTGGCGGGTGAGGGCGCGGAGGCTCTCGCCCAAACTAGCCTATGGCCGGCAACCAGTTATGAAAAAAGAAAAGAAAAAAAAAAGAAAAGAGAAAAAAAACATTAAAAAATTATAAAATTTGTCAACATTAATGCCCGCGATGTCACGTAGGACCGCGGACGTCCCCCAATTTAAAAGGTATTGGATTTCTGCTGCACATTCCCGACATTATGTCTAAAAGGAATACGAGCTTGCTATTGAATTTAAAAGGGACAAAAAAAAATACAAAAGTTTATGCTCGAGAGTCCTGAGCAATATGGGCAGACACATGATGACACCGATGTTGGCATCATCATCTGGTCTAGTCATGGCCACGGGCCGGGTTGGGCCCGGAACCGGCCCGGAACCGGCCCGGTCAAACCCGGGACCGGCCCGTTGACCGGGCCGGCGGTTCGGAACCGGAACCGGCCCGTGCCCTACGGGCCCGGTTCCGGTTCCCGAAATTCTTGAACCGGCCCGGAACCGCCGGTTCCGGGCCCGGTTCACAAAAAAAAAAAAAAAAAAAACCGAGCGCGCAGCCGGAGGCGGAGGCGTCGCCCGCCTCGCCCGACGCCGGCGAGGGTCGACCTCGCCTGCAACGGGCGAGGCCGGCCTCGCCCATTGCAGGCGAGGTCGACCCTCGCCTGGGCTGGGCGAGGCCGACCTCGCCTGCAACTGGCGGGGCCGGCCTCGCCCGACGCCGGCGAGGCCGGCCTCGCCCGTTGCAGGCGAGGTCGACCCTCGCCGGCGTCGGGCGAGGCCGGCCTCGCCCGTTGCAGGCGAGGTCGACCCTCGCCGGCGTCGGGCGAGGCCGGCCCCGCCAGTTGCAGGCGAGGCCGGCCTCGCCCAGCCCAGGCGAGGGCGGCCCTCGCCTGACTCCGGCGGCCGGCCTCAGGCGGCGACCGGCGGACGCCGCGGAGTCGCCGTCGGCCGTCCTCTCCTCGGCGCCCGGCGCCCGTCGTTGGGCCCAACCCAACGCCAACGGCGTGAAAAAAAAAAAAAAAAAAGTGCAACTTTGCACTTTGCAGGGCAGCAGGGCCTGCAGACGTGCAGGCCCTGCTGCACTCTGCAGTGCGGGGCCTGCGGGCGCCCGGGCGGGCCCGCCCTTGCGGCCCGTTGCCAAACGGGCAAATTTTTGCCCGTTTGGCAACGGGCCAACGGGCAAATTTTCTTCTCTTTTTTTTTTTAATTTTCTTCTCAATTTTTTTTTATAAATACTCACACAATTCTCTCAATACTCACACAATTCTCTCAAATTCTCTCAAATTCTCTCAAATTCTCTTCTCTCAAGTCTTAAATTTTCTCAATACTCGAAATTCTCTCCAATTGCCAATTCTCTTAAATTCTCTCAATTTTCTCAATCCACGTAATTCTTTCTTAATTCTCTCAATTAATCCGCTCAATTCTCTCAATCCACTCGAAAAATGGCAAGTGGAAGTCGAGTGCCGTCTGACAAAGGTAAGAATATCGCGACGGAATCCCATCATTCTTTTGATCCTCGTGAATATGCAGATTTTCAAGATGATGAAATCAACATTTTTCCCGATATGGAGCGCGTCCCGACTCAAGAAAGTTTTAATCCTCCTGGAGAAATATCTACAACAAAGGAAACGGAACGAGAATTTACATCTGACATTTGGAATCACTTCACGAAAACGGAAAGGTTTGATCTTGGTGAAAAAAGGTATGATATAATTTGTAAATATTGTGGGAAAATATATAAATATACAGGTGGACAAGGATATGGAACATTTAAACGACATCTTAGGAGCAAACATCCAACCGAAACGGGAATCGATATCGGGCAACAACAAATTTCCGGGTACGTTAATCCTAACAGTTCCCCTTTATTTCGTTTTAATGACAAAACTTATAAGGAAGAATTAGGCAAATTTATTTCCGTTGAGCATTTAGCATTTAATTTTGGAGAAAGATTTGGTTTTAATGAATTTGTACAAAATGCATGTGCTCCACAAGCAAAACGTGTTCCTAGAAATTCAGTTAAACGAATAATTAAAGATCTTTACAAAAAAGGAAAAAAAGATTTACAAAATTTTTTTATGCAATTTAATGGATGCGTGCATATAGGTAGTGACATTTGGACTGATCCTTGGCAAAGTCATTCTTACATGGGCATAACATGTCATTGGATAGATGACGAGTGGAGTATTCAAAAAAGAGTCATTGCATTTAGAGTTTTCGATGATAATCATACGGCAAATAATATTTATAGATTAATTAGGCAAATTTTAGAAGAATATTATTTGCTTAACAAAATTTTTTCAATCGGTTTTGATAATGCTGCAGCAAATACCGCTTCAATTGTCGAGTTAGAAAATATTTGTAGACCTGCTTTTGGCGGAAAATTTTTTCACGTTAGATGTGTTTGTCATGTTTTAAATTTATGTGTACAAGATGGTTTGAAAACTCTCGATATTTTTCTTCAACCAATAAAAATGGCGATTCAATTTTTATGGAAACATCCTCAAAAAATGAGAGAATGGGGTAAATTTTGTAGAGAAAATGGCAGAAGGCCAAAAAAATTTCCAAAAGATGTTCCGACTCGTTGGAATTCTACTTTCCACTTGCTTACTGAATCTTTAGCATATAAAGATTTATTATGTACATTCATTTCTAATAATGTACCTCAGATTAATTTATACCCACAAGAGTGGGATATTTGCCAAAAAATTTTAGATGTTTTAAAGGTTTTTAATGATGCAACTTATACTTTGTCTGGTGTTTATTATCCTACTACACATTTATTTTTAGTAGAGTATATTAATATTGTCGGAATTTTTGATGAATGTGAAAATGATGTTCAATTACAACATACTATACTTGCAATGAAAAGGAAGTGGCTACATTATTATATGGAAATTCCCATTATTTATTTAGTTTCTTCTGCTTTTGATCCGCGTTGCAAAATTGATGGCTTACATGATTTTTTACGTGTGTATTATCAATGTTTAAATTGTGATGATATAAATATTACAGCTATAGTACGTAATGTTAAAAACGTAGTAATAGAATTATATAATGAATTTTATACTAAATATAATTTAGATGATACTGGATCTTCTCAATCAACGGAGATACAAAACGACGGTACAGGTAAAATTAGTAGAGGGTACCAACTTTTATTACATAGACAAAAAAAACAAAAAGGAGTTATGGGAAATATTTCTGAATTAGAGAGTTATCTAAACGTTTCATTTGAGATTACTGAATGTGGTAAGGATTTTTTAATTTTGGATTGGTGGAAGGGGCACGCAAGCCGATACCCAATCCTTGCTCTTATTGCAAAACAGATTTTTTCAACCCCTTGTTCCACAGTTGCGGTCGAACAAGCATTTAGTGCCGGAGGTAATATTTTGGAAGAACATCGTTCAAGATTAGATCCAGAATCAGTGCAGATGCAAGCTTGTGTTGCTGATTGGACGAAGGCTCAATACCGGCAACAAGAGATAGATCGCAATGCTGAATCCGAATTCTTTAACGATGGAGGAGATACTACCACTACCGGTACTGGAACGGGTAGTGACGATTGAGATTTGAGGGTAAAAGAATTATTGGAGTTGGCAAATATTTCGGGAACCCTTGTTTCTCATATCGGGTACGCCCACATGAGCTTAGGGAAACCCGAGTATAATCCGACGACACGTGACCTCTGATCCCCTATGCATTGTGCACGGAATGTTTTGGTTTTGCCGTTTTGGGATCATTTTATTTTTTAGGGCATATATATTGTGCTCGTTTTTTTTATAAATCGTTGTAACGAATTGTAATGTGTTTAATGATAATTTATTAAGTTCAAGTCATGTATTTTTATCCCCAAATTTAATTACAATTTACATTTTAATTACAATTTATATTTAATTTTCTTTTCTTTTCTGTTTTTCCTTTTCTGTTTTTTGTTTTTTTGGTCTTCCTCCGCCGGCGCCGGCGAGGGCCGGCGGAGGTCGCCGGCGAGGGCCGGCGGAGGTCGCCGGCCTCAGGCGAGCCTCGCCGGCGTCGGGCGAGGCTCGCCTGAGGCTGGGCGAGCGAGGCGAGCCTCGCCCGACGCCGGCGAGGCTCGCCCTCGCCTGGATCTGGCGAGGGCGAGCCTCGCCGGCGTCGGGCGAGGCTCGCCTCGCTCGCCCAGGCGACGGCGAGCCTCGCCCGACGCCGGCGAGGCTCGCCCTCGCCAGATCCAGGCGAGGGCGAGCCTCGCCGGCGTCGGGCGAGGCTCGCCGTCGCCTCGCTCGCTTGAGGTGGCGAGGTCCGGTTCCGGTTCTGAACCGGTTCCGAACCGTTTCTGAACCTGACGGTTCCGGTTCGGAACCGGAACCGTCCGGTTCCGAACCGTTTCTGAACCTGACGGTTCCGGTTCGGAACCGGAACCGTCCGGTTCCGAACCGGAACCGGAACCGCCTCTGGCTGTTCCGGTTCCGGTTCGTTATTGGCCACGAACCGGAACCGCCGGTTCCGAACCGGAACCGGTCGGTTCCGGCCCGTGGCCACCACTAATCTGGTCCACCCTCACGTTTCTGGCCCCCATGAAAAACGTTCCTTTGACGGGACTCCAACGCAGCAAAGAGAAGTCACTGCAGAAAACATATATTTGGTGTATGAATTCCCTTAAAAAAATCTCAACTTTAGTTCAAGTTCCAAATTTGCTTCGAACTTTTTGTTGTCTTAAAAAATATCCCAAACTTTAGGTTAAGTCCCAAATTTGGCCCGAACCTTTTTTGTCTCAGAAAATATTCTAAACTTTAGGGCTCCGTTAGTTTGGCGGAAAATATTATCCTTTTGGAAATTATTTTCCCGAAAGTCATTTTCCTGAAAATATTTTCCTGAAACACAATTTTCTGGTGTTCAGCTAAAATCTGAAAAAGTCTTACAAAATATTTTCCGTTGTTCGACATAGAAATGATTTTTCTTCTTGCAATACTTTTAATATTTTCTTTTTTTTCTTTTTCTTTTGCTTCTTCTCCTGCAGGTCGCCGACAACGGCTGCAGCTGGCAGCCGGCTACCGGCCGAAGGCGAGCTCGAGCATCGCCCTAGGCCAGTGAGGCTCGAGCTCGCCAAATTTCGGCGAGGTTGAGCCTCGCCGGCCTGTAGCGATGTTCCGCCTTGCCAGATCCGGCAAGGCCCACAAGCCCGACCTCGCTAGATCCGGTGACCTGGGCGAGGCTCGAGCCTCGCTCGAGGTTGCCGGAGCCTCGCCGATGTCTGGTGACCTCAGGCAAGGCTCGAGGTCGCCGGATCTAGTGAGGCCCAAGTCGCCGCTGGCGATCAAGCAACCCGAGGAGCCTCGCCCTCGAACAAGAAGAAGAAGAACCCACGAACAGCAACACCAAAATACGAAGAAGAAGAAGAAGAACCCACGATTCCTGTCACATCCCGATTTTTGAGGCCTGGGAAGCCGCAGGTAAATGGTAATATCCTCAATTTCAGTCCCTGGGGAATGGCTATGAGTTAAGTTTGGCGGTTTTCCAATCAGAACTGAATTGTTTTCTCTTGTTTTGGAAAACCTAGTTTTCGGATCATTTATACCCTTTCGTTTTGTTATTTTTGGGGAGACATTTGTGATCCGAAATTCCAAATGATTTCTTCTGAAAAGTTGTTCCAAACATTTTGAAGTTTTACGTGATTTAATTTCAGAATTTTTGGAGTTAATATGAGTGGTACGATGGCCTGATTTTCAGACTGTGTGAAACTGCCCGGAATGGGAATTTCGGTGATGTTTACACCGTCTTTATTTTCTACGAGCTTTTCTCGGCTGATTTTGGAAATTGTTCCTTCATGAAAGTTGTTGAGAACTTCCTTTTCTATAACGTATGTAAATTTGGAAATTTTCTGAGATGATTTGGATATTGGACAGAGCTTATTTTGAGAAATAAAAATGCTGTTCCAGTAAGCTGTTTTTAGTCTGTCTTTGAATGACTGAAAATGGTATTTACAGAGAGAATTAGATTTTGTGTTCTTCACGGAAAATGTTTATTAAGGTATTGTTTATGACATATCCGAATTTGAGAATTTTCGGAATTCATTTACTATGATTTTAAGTCCGGATTCGTGAACAGTGCAAAACTGTTCGGTTTCTCCAGATTTCAAAGATTTAGCATTTTCTATATGATAAAGTTGGAATTTGGACTTGGTGTCTTCTGGTGATTTAAAGTACACGTTCCAAGCTTTCAAATGAGATATTTTATGCCTTGATCAGAGGTCGGATCAGGGGAAAACGAAATTTGGGAATAAATAGCCAAGAGTGAAGCTTGTTCAAGAAGCTTAATTAATGGCTTGCATTAATGGCTGCATTTATGATTCTTGACTTTGATGGCCTTCATGATGGCTTGTGAGGTAAGCGCTTACCTCATTGCCCTGATGACCTAAGTGCTTACCTCATCCTTTTCTTTGGCCCCAAGCTTCCCCTCCCTATTTATAGAGAAGACCATTCGGCCAAAGGGGGGGGGGAAGAGAAACGAAGAAGCCGAGAGGAAGAGAAAGAAACGGAGAGAGAGAGAGAGAGAGAGAGAGAGAGAGAGAGAGAGGGCCAATGGGAAGAGGATAGGGTTGGACTCTTCATCATTTTAGTCCATTAATAGCCATTAATGGCATTAAATACAAGTCATCATGACTTTTGACTATTGTGCGCATTCACACTTAGCTTCTTTTCCAAGCTTATTTGTCTATAAGAAGCTAGAAGCCTCACATGAAGCTAGAAGCCTCACATGAAGCTTCCCCACTCTCTCCTCCTCTCTCATGCCATCCTCCAATCTCACGCCAACATCTTCTTCTTCTTCCCTTGTTCTTATTTTCTCACTTTAGCCAAGAAACTCACGCCCGAATCAACCCCGAACCGGCCCGTGTTCCTACTTGTTCCCATCCAAGAGCCACGGTTTGGCCTTGATAGGCCTCGTTTTGGTCGGCCAAGCAAGAGGGAAGCAAGGAGAAAGCCCGAAATTTCTCGAGCTCACCTATCTCGAACCCTGTTCTCTGGTTTTGTTTGACGTTGAGTAAGTGAATTCCCTAATATCGGGAAAGGATGTTGAGATACGTTGTGACGTGGTTTGCTTGGACCGTTTCTCGGTCGTTTGGTTGGTCGTGGTTGGTTCATTTCTCAATTTGATCATGTTTTGTGTTTGATGTTGTTTTGAGATAGAACCGAGCCGTGGTTTGTAACGTGTGCACGATGTAGCCGTGCTTGATGTTCTCTTGTTGAACTTTGCTATTGATCTGCCATTGATGCGGGTGCGGTAAGGGCCGACTTATGTTAACGGCGATCGATATATCCTCGCTTGATATTAGTGCTTTCACTTGCTGAGTCTCCCCGACTCATTCCCCATTTTTCCCACCCTCAGGTACATAGGATGGTCGAACGGACGGCGGCGACAGGGGGAGTTCGAGCCATGTTGAAGTTCGGGGAAAGCGAGGAGCGAGAAGTCATAGTGGGGATAGGAAAACCCAAGCCACGGCAGCCTGTAATTAGAAAAGCCTTTGGAGTAGGCTTATAGATTATATGTGTTATTTGCCATGGCCCGAAGAGCTTATTAAAACATATTTGCATGCACTGTAATAATAAGGTTTGCTCATGATGCTTGTCTTAATCCCGCTGTTTGTTGTTATCGTGATCGTCCCGAGTATGCTTCCGCGTGTGTATAAATAAAGATAATAATGAACGGGACGTCATGTTAATGGCCCCGAGGTACAGGGCGTCACAATTCCCCCCCCTCTCTCTCTCTCTCTCTTTCTCTCTCTCTCTCTCCCCCACAAACACCAACATCAGAAAACAAATGAATCAAAGCATCAGCAGATCCAGCGACCTCGAGCCTAGCCCAAGGTCGCTGGAGCCTTGCCGATGTCTGGCGAGGTTGGAGCTCACCGACCTCGGGCGAGCTCGACCTCGCCGGATCTGCCGACCTGGGCGGGCTCAAGACTCGCCCAACGTCGCCAGACGACGGCGAGGCCAAGGTCACCTGAGGCCAACGAGCTCGGGCCTTGCCACTGGCCGGTCGCCGGCCACAGGGCTGAGGAAAGAGAAGAACGAAAAAAATGAAAAAAAAAATAGTGAAGAAGAAGAAGAAGAAGCTCCGAAAAATGACTTCCGCTTTTGAGAAGTGAAAGTCATTTTCCACATACTTAGGCTATTTTGTGAGGGGGAAAGGAAAATATTTTCCCACGAAAAATGTTTTTCGCCCCCCAAACACCGGAAAATCTGGAAAATATTTTCGGGGAGAATATTTTCCACCAAACGAACGAAGCCTAGTTCAGTCCCAAATCGCCCAAACTAGGCGAGAGTTGTTGACCCTCACCTATGGTTGGCAACTCATTGGCTGACCAGTTCTGGGAAAGAAAAAAAACATTAAAAAAATATGAAAAATTTATTTAAAAAATTATAAAATTTTTCCATGTCAGCGTCGGCGATGTCATGTAGGATCACCAGCGTCCATGTCGGCGATTTTTCGGCTTAAATTGGCCAAATGACTGAATTGATATCAATGCAGAAAGGTTGAAGACTCAATTGGTCCAATTGAAGGTTTAGGATTGATACCAATGTAATAGGTATATGACTTTTTTGGTACTTTTCCCGCCCGAATCCTATCAATTTATTTTGATGAAGAAAATGTTCCCTTTTTTTTTCTATCTGAAATGTGGGTTATAATTATTATGAAATAGTTCCGTGTACTGCACCAAAGCTTGCGGAGCCTATGCTGGCAAGAAACGAACTTCTGGACCGACTACAAGACTACGAACTACAATCTAAGTCATCAGTGATAGCGAAGCCAGAGGCATTCCAACTTCAGAGGCAGGTGAGCCGGTTCAAGAAGGAGTTCAATTCCAACCCCTGGCTGGGCTAGTTTCAGAGTCTCAATAAAAGATGACGAAATTTCATTAGGAATAAACGTATCATAAGCATACTAATTCGGGATTTTTATAATTTAAAATGTAATTTGAGGTAAATATGTCTCGAGTGTATTCGATATTAGATAGAAACATGCGCTCCATTCAATTTAATAGAAATTTGAATAATTTTTTGTAAAAATTTTTGGTGCTAGTGGGTAGTCAATTGAAAGCTCCCATCTACAACTTTCCATTCCACTTTCCCCATTGGTTTTTTTAAATTTTTTTTCCTATTTTTAATGATAGTGGTGCACATGTATATTTTCAATATTACCTACCACATAATCACGAAGAAAATATTCGATGGGGAGCGATCATTGGATATTTCGGGGATGGAACCAATTCAAAAGTTAACTTTTACATAGGATAGAGATCGAAAGTGCTCGTGGAGATGAGAATAAATAGGGGCCGAGAACTAAATAATGTCATATAATATTCATAATAATGTTCATAGAACCCCAAAAGATACTATACGAATTGTCCAAGGTAACATAATATCATTATGTGTTAAGAGCCGTTAACATATTCAATTTGACCCATATTTATTTAAAAGCTTAGAATTATGGGCCAATTTGGATGTATTATATATTCCACACCACATTAATTTATTGATATGAGACTTCTAACACAACTCACACGTATGATCCTCCTTAATTCAAATATCTTCGGCACGACCATGTCTTAGCTTGAATCTCCATCAATGTCTAGTGCCCCAAGAAGCGGGTTGGTCACCAGATATCCTCCTTGAGATATCTACCAAACACCGGAATAGATTGGGGAGCCACTAATCAACCATTGACTCTGATAAGTGTGTTTGCGAGTGGCTCTGATATTATCATTCATTGAGAACCTTCACATGGGGAGATTGCCGAGAGGAAGTGTGAGTTCGAGCCCATTGATATTTTCAGTTGAACCCACATTTACTCAAAAGTTTAAGCCAATGAGTTATGGGCTAATTCGGATATATCAATAGCTTCACATTGCACCAATTCAGATATCTCAATAACTCCACATTGTACCAATTCTCTGATATGGGATGTTTTGAACACAACTCACACGTGCATATCAATACTATTAAGTTTTTCACCTAATTGGGGTTATCATTAGTCAATTTGAATTATAAGACAATATATAAATAAGACGGACCAATTCGTGGATGATTAGGAAGGACACCACAATTTTTCTTCAGCCAAAATCTCGATAATAACCCGCATTAAAAAAATAAGATGAGGCTTAATATATTAACACCGGGACTCCACTGATGATTCAGTGTTTTGTGGCAGATTATAATCAATAATTGCAAGAACTCATCCATCTCATATGACTAACCAACCACCAAATCCATAAATTATGATGCGGACGCCAACCACATGTATATTTGATCGTGATTATTGAAACGAGATTTTTCTTGGAGCTAAAAAAAATAATTGTTCGGAAAGAAGAAGTCTCTGCCGAAACGGAAAAATAGAATCACGTAGTCCAATTATTTGTTGACATGTCTTCATTACTGTCGTTCGCACTACAAATAGAAAAAGAGGGTCTATACGCCGACTCGTGTATCTCGATGTCTTTATATGATTCATCAAGGATGACACGTCATGTTATGTATTGAGGTGGACATGTGAGTTGTCTTAAAGAAAGCCCGACATCGGAAAATCGATGTGGCATGAAGCAGTTAATATATTCTAGTTGGTTCACAACTCATTGGCTTAAGCTTTTAAATAAATATGATTTCAACTGGATATGTTAATGAGTTCGGACTTGGGCTCTCCTTGGCAACCTTTCTGAGAAGATGGTATCGGGTTTCTGCTGCGCATTCCCGGCATTATGTGAAGGAGGAATACGAGCCTGCTATTGAATTCAAAAGGGCAAAGAAAAAAAAAAAGCACACAGAAGTTTCAGCTCGAGAGTCCTAAGCAATATGGCAAGACGCATGATTAAACCGAGGTCGCGCACCATCATCCGGTCCACCCCCGCACGTCTCTGTCCCCCACGAAAAACGTTCCTTTGACGGGACTCCAACGCAGCAAAAGAGAAGTCACTGCAGAAAAAACATATATTTCTTTATCGGCAATCATGACGAAGCAAGAGAGAAGGGGGAAGAAGAAGAAGAAGAAGAAGAAGAGAGCAGTTGAGCGCTCTCCATCTCCCGCTTCACCTGACTACGTTTCTCAGTCCCACATCACCTTGCATGGCGACAAAAGAGCAAAAGCGCAGAACTAATCATCGTTCATCGATCTTCTTTCTTCTTCTTTCCCCGTCTTTCGTCTTCGTCCCTATTCCCACTTGAAAGCTAAGCTCGGGGGGACCAGGACATGAAGTAATAGAAAGCAGCGCCACCCAACTGCGACCCCTCGCAGAATTCGCACCCCGAAAAAGCTTGAATTTTCTCTCCCACTTTTTCATACCACCAACAAAGCGAGAGCCACGAAAGTAACAGTGAAACCTGCTCCACTCAGGGAAAGAGGAAAGTTTGGCTTTTCTTTTCCTTCTACTGTTTTTTTTTAGTGGAACTTGGTCGGCGAAGAGCGGATTTTTATGTGTGTGAATTAGGTGCGCGCGGGGCGCGTACATATTTACCTCCCTAAATAGGAAGGATCTCGAAAGTCAAAATCTGGACGGGTTTAGAGCGGCGACCGTGCCGAAGGTCGCAATTTTTCTTCCCGGTAGCTCGGGACGTTCTTCCCAAGCGACACCCCGATGTCGAGAGATCAAATGGGAAGCGAGCATTTCGGGAAAATTGACGTGTCCGGTCAATCCGCAAATTCCTTTCAACTTTATCGTAAAGGTCCAATAATAACTAATACGGGGATGTTCGTATCAAATGGTACGTCGGGATTATCTCACGTCGGTCGCAAAATGGACTGTCCGTCGGTTCACTAGCACGAGGGAAGGAAGCGTCACCTATTGAGCTGGCTTTTCAGGCGAGAGAGGCCCGGAACCGTCCGACACGATAACTATTTGGTCCGTGCTTAAACGTACGGACCCCCTTTAAAACGGTATCACCAGAGCATCACGAAGGTCCGGAAAAAAGGGTACCCGAAAATCGCTCGGCTATGTCAGCAACCGGGTCCTCCCGATCATGTGAGCTCATGGAAGAGAATACCAACCTCATGCCACTGGCACTAGAGCTCCCCCTTCCCAGTGGAGCTTGGTCACTGTAGTTTTACCTAAACAGAGAAGCAAAAGTCGGTACAAGCAGCCACCGATAGTTCTTTCACCACCACCCCCAATTAACAACTCCCACTTTTTGACGCTTTGACGACCCTAGTGGTCGGAGCTAGAGCTGCAATTATTAGCCACCACTTCCGCGGTACAGAACCGAGTAATTCGTCACATAATTTCAGCCCCCCCAAATAATGTTCCCTAGCCTCGCCAAATTTCGGACGCGCCCGAAATTACGTCCGTCCCCCATCGTGATCCTTGCATTGGCGGAAAGAATGGTCCCGACAACTACGACAAATTTCACGCCCGATTTCCAAAGGGAAGTGACGAGTGAGCCCACCATATGCTCCGTCTTTTAGCTCCCGCTTTGATCCCTACGCAGTGTTCTCACGCAAATTTTCAAGCGGCGAAACCGTGCTCGGGTGTCAACCCAATTTCCATCGCCTCAAAAGGAGCATTGAATATATGGCGCGTCCCGATAATCATCACAGTACTCATCATCATCATCAATGTCTTTCTTCTCAAGTTAACTTTATTGGAGCATTCGATGATTCCGACTGAAATTTCGTGCTGCGGACCATCTGGGGTTTCGATCGATCCGTCGAGTGAAAGAAGGGGAACTGTTTTAGGTCTCACGAAACGGCGCCGTCCCGCGTCCACTGCGTTGCTAACTACGAGAGGGGAGCAAGGGTTGGGTTCTCTCTTTCTTTCTTTCCTTTCTTCTTTCTTTTAAAGGTAATATCGGGCGAGAGCCGTTCCGAAAATGTCGTGAATGGTTCGATGGGACTGGGGACGGAGAATGTTGAAATTAGCTCGTTTCGATGGACTCCGGGGGCACGGCGGAAGGGAAAAACCTATGGATAAAGAGGGCGTTTGCCGAGATCTTGGCTCGTGGCATGGGAGATCATTTTCGGTAGGCGGAAGTTCTTTCAACCGGGAAATGACATGAATGGATCCCGAACTGGTAGTCAAATGTGCAAGATCGTTCCTGAAATTTTAATTTGTTAAATATGGTTGATAAGCTTTGGTCCAATATGTAATATTGTACTTGTACTTTTAATTTATTCAATGTGATTCTCGAAATTTGATATAATAATCGATACGATCCCTGAACTTTTAAATACTTTCATATAATCTGGGATCTATATTGAACATTTACTAATAACTTAAGGATCATATTTGACGAATTAAAAGTTTGGGGACAACAAATTGCACATTCGATCAAATTGCAAGGACCCGCTTCAAACAAATCAAAAATTCAAGAACAACGTTACACATTGAACCAAAGTTTAGTAATCATTTATTCCGTTATCCCTCCTTTCGATGGTTAGGAATCGAGAAGCTTGCTTAGATTCCGCGGTGGCGCTGCGAGCTGAAAAGATCGTGACCCGCAATCTCTTAGTTTTGCCCAATTTTGGCAAATGAATCCTAATCTCAAAGGTGACATTTCACAACAAACTTTAATTTTTCCGTTTGCTCCTCTGAATTATTTGGCATTATGAAAGAACGAATCGAGATACAATTTCCGGCGTACCAAATCGGATTTTAATGCTCAGATGAACTTTGATGCGTGCACGTAACAATTTCTCCGTGCCCTAAAGATGCAACATACATGGCGACGGGTCGGCCTATTACGACGGCAGTGGTTGGGGGAGGTTACGACCCCGGCACGAAGGAGGTCCTGTCAGTGGCGATTCCGGTGCCTCCCCTTCCTCGTATCGACCACCGTCGGCTCGTGCGAGTCGCACACCTGGGTCTTGAACTTGCACCCGAACTTCCTCGTCAACGACCCTCTCCACCCTCCGTTGGCGCGACCAACGCCGCCGCCATCGTCATTGCCGTCCTTGTCGATCTTCTCGATCGCCTTCTTCATTGTCGAGCACTCCCTCTCCAGCTGGTGGACCCTCGTCTGCATGCTGTCCATGTCCAGCCTCAGCACCTGGTTCTCCCTCACCGCCGACCTCCAAGTCGCGCTCACTCTCCCCTGCCCCGTCGCTACCGCCACCGCCATCTCTCCTACCGGCTCCTGCTCCACCACCTCCGCATCCTCTTCTTCGTCTCCGCTGCCGCCATCGTCGTCGTCGTCATCACCACATCTCGATTCCGACTGCCGGCCCGGCTCCAGCGCCGCCCCCGTCTCCGCCGCGAGCAGCGTCCCGGCAATTGCGTGGCGGAGCTGGAGCTGTTCGAAGAACAACACCTGCTCGACGGCTAGCGAATTGAGTACCCGACCCGATTCAAACGATTCATAGTATCAAACTGTTTGATGATCGAGAAAATCGAACGCCATCGATGGCCGGCCTACCTGCACCACCACGCGCAGCGGCAGCCGCTCGTTCTGCGCGGCGTGGGTGCACGCCTCGAGCGTTAGCTTCTGGCAATCCATCAGCCCGCAGATCTTCTCTCGCTCCGCCTCCGATATCCATGGATGCGCCTGAACACAACAAAGCTCCGATCATCATGTTCCTACTGCAATGGCAAAATTAGCTACCAGAAGTCTGCTCAAAAGCCTCGGCTAATTGAACTCGAAGTACCTTGAGATAGACGTCGACGGCGCGGTAAAGGCCGTCGTCGTAGAGCCTGGCCCGCTCGGGGAGCGAGATCGCGAAGCCGTAGAGCTTCTCCGGCTTCAGGTTCGCATCGGAGGCGATCTCCGAGAGGTAACCGTCGATCAGCTTCCCGACCAGCATCAGCACCGGCGACCTCTCGAGGCGGCCGTCGGCTCCGGCGGCGTCCAGGAAGTGGCCGAGGATCCTCTCGACACAGTCCACGTCGTAGAGAGTCTCTACCAGGTAGGAATAGCTCGGGATCAGGAGGTCGTCGAGCGTCGCCTCCTCCAGCTGCAACCCGACCTTCCTCTCGAGCGACGCCCGGCAATCCTCCGACGCGTTCAGGATGATCGCCGTCCGGAGGAGGCCGAACAGAAATCTCGTCGTCGTCGTCGTCGGCGGCGGCCCCGAAGACCGCAAGGCCGTCTTCTCCGGCGGCAGGTTCGCGATGATCGTCTCCAGGAGCTCTCTCTGTTCGCTCTCCGAAGGTGCCGAAGAAGCAGAGGACGACGACGACGGCAATGCCGGCTTCCTGCTGGATCGCGAGACGCCCGGGATGTACCGCTTCGCGTAGTGCATCAAGCAGGTCTCGACGAATTCAGAGCTCAAATCGGCCTCTTTCATGGCGGAGATCAAGCGCTTGAACAGAGGCAAGCTCAGCAGCGCCAAATCCTCGAGCCACGAGTCCGCATTGTTCCCTCGAGCCTCCCTCTTCCTCCGGTTGTTCGTCTCGATCCCGTTCCACAGCGCCTGGCTCGCCAGACCGCGGCCCAGATTGGCTCCGTCGCCGACGGGCCAGCCGAACAGCGACGGATCGGCGGCCGAAGCTTTGGCGACTATGGCCGCCACGCATCGCTGGGGAATCTCCAGCGACTCCGCCAGTGGCGGCGCCACCCGGTCGCACGACCTCAAGGCCCGGATCGAGTCCTTGAGGCTCTTGAGCACGGACTGAGACAGGAACTTCTCCGTCTTGGAGATGAGGTTGTCCTCGGAGTAGTCCTCGGTCATGTCGAGGAACTCGCCGGCGCAGCGGAGGGGCGCGGCGTTGAGGGCGGAGAGGTCGATCTTGACGCCGTAGCAGAACTTGGCCGCCATCTCGAAGGTCTCGGATCCGCCGGGGAAGTCCTGGAGCGCTATGTGGCACTGCTGCACTTCCTCTATCTCGTCCCCGTCGCCGCCCTCGCCGCCGCCGCCGCCGCCGCCGCCGTCGGCGCCTTCCTCCTCGCGGCGGCCCGGGGCCTGGGTGGCGGGGGCGGCGGCGGGGTTCGCCTCTTGCTCCGCTATCAGCTGGTGGAGCTTTCTGCTCTTCGACATCAGCGGGAACTGAAAGAAACGAAACAGAGACGTCTCGCGTTAGCGTTCGCAGCGCTGAGAAAAGATGGGCCCAAAAACAGAGGAGGAGGGTTCATCGCACGGCGGGCGGACCTTGTGCAGGTGGAACGTCATGTCGTCCACCTCGACCACAATGTCGCTGGGCAACCCAGTGGTGCAGAACCTGCGAACAAGGAAAAGAAAACCCAGAAAGAAGTGGTCGGCGCCTCTGTTTTTTTTTCCGGGGAAAACGGAAGAGAAAATCTGCAGGACAGACAGAAGGGAGTGGGGGGGGCGCGTTTTCAGGGTACCATGCTTGGCCTCTGGAGCTGGTCTTCTCAGCAGCCATTTTTCCCGGGTTCCTTTTCTCCTCGGGGAGAGAGAAAGTCTGGATCCGCACTTGAGGCAATGCTTCCTCTCACAGATCCATCAGCAACGGCGGCTCATTTGCTTGGCGGCAACCGCATGGATCTCTCTGATCGAAGCTTTGGTCGTGAAAAAACAGAGCAGAGAAAAAAACACGAGGAAGAAAAACAGGGGAAGGGGAGGGGGGGAGAGAGAGAGAGAGAGAGAGAGAGAGAGAGAGGGGAAGTGGAGAGCAGGGGAAAACACAGAACGGACAAAACAGGGGGTTCTAAACAAAGGGCAATTCCACTTTTCCTTTTTCGTGTTTTCTCTTTTGCTTTTTTCCCAAAATCTCCTTTTGCTTTGGGGGAAGAACAACAGGAGTCAGAGGCAGAATCTCACCCACTTCCACCCCCCCACTCCCTCTCCCTCTCCTTTCTCCTCTCGAATGTCAAAAAGCCAGGACGAGAAAGGCGAGAGGAAGAGAGAGAGAGAGGGAGAGAGAAGGAGAAGGGCAAAGTCTCTCTTTGAGAGCTCTTTTCTCTTGCTTTTTTGCTGGGAAGATGGAAGGCACTCACCATCGTCATTATCCATTCAGCTCAGGAAACTTTGGCAGATTAGTGTTGTGCTGGAGAAGTGTCTTATGGGATAATTAATGCGTCGCGGAACACTTGACATAACTTGTTAGCTTAACGTTTTTTAGAAAAGCTTTGGACAACGATTTCTCCGAACCAAGGTATCGGGTTTCTGCTGCGCGCTCCCAATAATCAGTTTTACAGTATATTGAAAGATGAATTTGGGGTTCGCAAGGGATCGCAATTCCTCAAGTGTTCTCACAATTCCTATGAAAAATGCCGCAAACATATTGGCATATGACGTGCACGGCTGCAAACATTTCTCGCCAATTGGATTTGATGCCTATTCAATGCTCGGAAAAAAAGCGAGACTTAGACAAACAAGAAGAACGATCAAGGTTCAATGTACCGATTGGGAACGAAAACATGTGTTATTACATTTTGCCCTAGCAAGTACATACACTAGTCACTTTTTTTCTCTGGCCAATGCTTAGCTACTACACTAATCTAGGCATGTACTTCCAAATCACCTTGCTTATCCAGGCGATTTAGTGCGCCTCCCAACGCCATAGCCATAGGTCATGTCCCTCTCCTAGATGTCTTGATTACGAATACAAACTTTGTTTTGCCTAATATGAAAGACAAGAAAAAGAAGAAAAAGACAGATTTCATTACATTATTGTTTCCCTATTTTTCTCGTGCCTATGAAAGCTTTTGTTTGTTTGTATTTTTTCGAAAGGAGGTCCTTATTTGAAATTTGAAGTGATGGGCACGAAACTTTCTATGCGACCCATCAATGTACTGAACAATTCCTTTTCTTGAAAAAAAAATGGTGATTAAAGACTTTAAATTCACCAGAGGGTTCATCAGTTTGTACTATGTTGAGCTCACCCGTATCCATCCATCCTTCCACTCTCCCGTATTCATCCATCCTTCCACTTCTCATCTTTGTCTAGTTCGAGAGGTTTTCCTAGTGATGCAACTCACAAGTCCAAGGCTTGTGTCTACTATGATCTTAATTATAAGACTTGGATCTCAGAAACGATAGTATAGACATCTGATTTGGAGCTTATTACGCCTCGGTCTCACATGTCTTGCCGCGTGTTAGACAAGTAAGTGGTCCTAATTCACGTGCATAGTCAAGATAATCGGTGTATCTTAGTGTTATACCACAAGATCCTTTCACGACATTGATTGGAAGACAGATGATGAATTCGGACATTCGGGGTAAAAGCCAATTATGCCTGCCCCTACCTCGCGCAATGCTTTTGTTGCACAAAGTTGTCTCTTCCTTTTTGACAATGGCCCAAAGTCTTTGTCAATATAGAATTGCAAGACTGTTGCTACCGCTAACGAGAGGAAGAGACAGAAGGGCTTTTGCCGAAGGCCAGCTGCCCTCTTTCTTTGCGTGGTCGATTCCCGGGTGGGTCATGACGGGTTTCCTGGGTTTCACATCGAAGTTCTTGGTCGGACCGATATGCGTTTTGATTCGTACCATGAACGTGGTAGGGGGGTGAATAATGCTCACAGACACCTCATGACCCCATGTAGGGATTAGACTGCTCAAGAACATCATGAATGCTGCCCCCTGTCGATCTTTTCTGCGTCTCAGAACTTGCCTGATTCTTACTACCACACCAGCAATGAATTCGAGCTCGGGTCTATTGCTTGTTTTTGAACGTTTCTCACTGGCGGTCCTAAGCCGAATCCGAAATGCTCCATTGAATTCCACCTACCAGCAACGGGCGACCCATTATTGCTCCCGCATTTATGGTCTTATTAATGAGGTGGTGATACAGAGAATCTGAGCAGAACCGGGAATGCCCCCACAACATGGCTTGGTGACTAGGCTTGTCAAAAGGCTTCGGAAGATAGTACTAAGAAGGGCCCTTGAAAGCCATAATTAGCGTATGATTAAACCATGAGCTGTGCTTGTACATGGCTGTGATAATGACCATAACGATGATTAGGGGAAAGCAAAAGGAACCCCACCCGATGGAAGCTGGACATGGCCAGATGGTCCGAGTGCTACTTGGATGTCGTGGAAGATAGGGATGTGTAAAATTCACGCGACGAGGCCTTTTGGTTTTTGCTCAAGTTCACGTGCTTTTGGTGGCTAATCATTGGGTAGGATTAGCTGGACAAAAGCAAGAGGGTGGGCGGGTTTTGGGAGCAAACCCTTGTGTGTTATCTGCACGTAGGGTTCTTCCCTTCCAGGAACAAGACACGGGGACAGTATAAGGCCAACGGTTTGAAGCCAAAAGAGCCATAAACAAGAACATGCTTTGCTCCTATAATCCGTGCCATGCCATGTTCTCTTCTACTAATCCTCTCTCGAATCCTTGAATCTGAGTGGGTTTTAGGGCAACTTTTTTAGCGCCTCAATTTCAAAACCTACCTCTCTCTCTCTCTCTCTCTCTCTCTCTCTCTCTCTCTCTGTGAGTCTGTGTGGGGGCGGCTGTCATGGGGTTATCTTAAGACAACATCAAGTGGGTTTTAAAAAGAAATGCTAAAAGAGCACGAGAACCACCAGAAACCGTCCAAGAAAAAGCACCAGAAATCGATGATTGAGTGGGGTGTTCATGCATTATATATTAGTACAAGGCACTCTGCACAAAGCTTCAACTTTTGAATATTTTACATGCATATGAGTAGCACACACTGATTCGAGCATTATTGGTCAATTTACGTTGACCACGCTCAAACCCCATCATTATTCCGTCTCTGTCTACCGGCACACCAGCCTTCCAAGCCAAGCATCGAAAAATTAGAAGTGCGTAATAAAACAAGGACACGATGGTATCCACACTGCTACGTTTATTCTCTCTCCTTTACTTAGTGCTTCTGATTTCATTAGCCCCACCAAGACCCCAAGAGCGTTGGGACTTCTTGCATCTTGGGGAGGTCTCTCACGCCTTACTTACCTGCACAAAGTGAAATCATAGGAACATGGTGAAATTGCACAAATTTCTCGTTTATGCGAGCAAAAAGATGAGAATAAAGATTGAAAACAGCATGATCTTTCGTACGTTTTCAGTCGAAATGGAAATTAAGGATGTCTATGAGAATTGAAAACATGCCATTCAATTATATTCCTACATTAGATCGGCCTCTAAAGAAGTAAATTGGGGTGGAAACTAGTGCACCTAAGCGAAATCAACATTAATTCACGGCCTCGGGAATTACCTACCTGAGGTAAATTTCCTTTGGCTTAGAGAGGAAAACAAACGAAAAACCAACATGGCTGCTTTTAAGAGTGACGCCAGATAACTACATCTTCTAAGCAAACTTCCAATTTCTTTTCGCCCCCATCTATGTAATTTCTATGAAAGATCACATATACGAAACCATACCGGCGGAAGACGAAGCCGATGCATGCCCCGCCGACAACGAGGGCATGACCACGCCGGGCCACGAGTTGCACATGCAGTGCTTGCCCTTCTCGATGCTCTTGTAGAGGGTGGTCAGGTGCTTCCCACAGCCGCCCCACGTGTACTTCCCACACGTCTTGCAGTCGACCCTGTAGCACATCGTATCGACGCTTCTACACAGTTTCACAAGACACTTTCAATGTAGAACTCATGATATTCACTTCCCCTCAATACCTCTCCATATATAGCGAATGCCGCATCATGGGAATCATCGAGCTCTCGTGTCTTTACTGAAACAACTGATCTCCTTGTTCATATCTTCATGTTTTTTCTGCGCACAATGCACCATTGTGACTCACACTGCATTGTCCACTTGATCAACGTCCTTGTCTGGCCGCTGGAAGTCATGGATTAGGTTAAATCCTCTTTAACTCCATCAAGAATTGGACAGTAACATATGTTGGTTTGTGGATCGTCAACAAGACGCTATGTCATTGTAAGAACCTCATCAGCTCAGCCATTATTCTTATCATCCTTCTTTATTATTATAAGTTCTCGTGGCACGGGAAACAGCCGACAAATCTCCAACAAATCTCCAATGGATGTCGATGACAGCCACGGAAGGCCAATGAAATTCGCAGAAGGGACCTACTCTTCTTTGCTCTTGACAAGTTTCTGTCGGTTCTTATTTCCGCAGCATAGCATAGAACTAAAAGATCACTCGTGGACAATCTTGCAGACAAAACAGAATGGCCTTTACGTCACATCACTTTTCCGTTATCATGTGTTTGCTTAGAAAAAGGCTCACTCGCTACATCAAAATCGAAAGTCCCTCTTCGGCGATAAGGCAAAAATAATATATACTTTGTCCTTGTTACTAGCAAGTGCCGTATGCCTTTCGTCAACCTTGAAGAGTCCGCACCACATCGAGCGTATTCACAGCCCTCGTAACTCCTGTCGCACCGTACATGGTACGCGCCTTGACGAATTTGAAAGTTCCGACGTGCAATCAACCCTTAATTGACGCTGGAATGATCCATTAAATCTAGGAAAACTTGGAAGCCAGTTCAAGACCGAGTGTCTCGACTTACATGAGAAAAGTTCAACAGCATGATCTGGACACTATGTTCACGCACACGCAATACTCCAACAAAGGAAACAAAGACGGAGAAGACAAAGACAAAGCAAGGCAGATTATGTCGTCCGGCATTACCAAGTAAGCAAAGAAGAAAACCACCTGGCACGAGAGTAGGCTTCAAGCTTCACGAAAGAAGAATCAATAAAAACCAAACCTTCCCTTCTGACCAAGCACGCACAGGCCACTACAGTTATTTGAGCCTATTTCTTTGACTCATTCGAAGCCCAACAGGCAAAAGGGTATCGTCCTGCTTAAGAGCTTATAAACAGGGGTGCTTACTTGGAACGAGACTGACTAGCATTTCCCAATCATGTAAACAAACTAAAGTAGAATCACATGAACAAACTCAAAATACACTGGAGGAAGGCAACTGCCACCCAAACATTTCCAGGAGCGTTGTCTGATCATGAAGTTGGAAAACTGGTTTCACGGGACAATTGCCTTTCTACACGAATTTCCTTCGAATTATCCAAATGACTTTCCAGGATGTGAGTTGTTAAAAAACAAGGATCCTCTAACAACAGACAGAACCTAGATGCAGTCAATTAAGTATGCAGTACAGCAATTAACCAAGGTTCACAATTTAAAAAAGTAACCCATCATAGAACCTCCAAATATATGCTAGGCTGCAGGGTTGAGCATGGACTATGTCACATTGGGAATCAAACAGCTTCAGGAATCATTACTATCTCGTTTCTCCTCGGACGAATCAACTGCAGGTTTCTTCATTGGGCCAGATTGTGCTGTCATTGACACTCGCTTGACGCCTCTTCCAACCACACCAAGATGCGTGACTCCCGCAGCACCATTAGTGTGAGCAGTGGATGCTGTCGGGGAGTCAAAATCTCCATTGCTGTCGACTGTTCCTATACGAGAAGAGCTCATAGCAGCTGAGGATGCCTTCTTCTCAATCTCTTTCGCCTTGGCAGATGCAATTCCAAGAATTTCAGTCAGAATCGATGTCGGATTTGCAGCGAGCTGTTGCAGATCTTCCAACTGCATGCCAAGAAGCATACTTTACACCAGAATACAGGAAAAAAGAATTTTATAATATAAAATTCCTGAAGAAAAAATAAGCTTGCCTTCTTTTCCAGCTCACTCGAGAGGCCATTTAGTGTTTTGATCTCAGCTTCCTTATCTGCTGAAGCCTTGTCTGAAGGTGAACCACTGGACGATGCGTTGACACCTCCATCTGATGAACAAACAGCTGAAAGTGCTGATTCAGAAGAAACCTTCACTTCATCCATTAGACGTTGAACCCGCGATTTGCAGATAGATATAGCCTTCTGGCAGTATGGTATGGCTTCACCTGGCTTAGAGCCAATCTCCAAACACAAGCATATCCGAAAGTTTCTAACGACATAAGGTTAAGAAATTGCAAAGAAAGGCTCAATTGTCCAAAGCTGACATTGTGAATTCAGATATAACTCACAGAACAAGTTCAGAGAATTATTGGTATGAACATTATGAAAAAAAATCTTTCATGCTTGGAACGTTAATCTAAAGTAGGATACATTTCCGCTATCTGTCGACTATCTGGTTCGACCAGTTTCTCTAGAATGGATAGAGCTCTTTGATAGTCACTGAGAGAAGTTTCGATGTCCTCTGCATGGTAACCAGAAACAACGACAATAGTCAACCACCTTGTTCAAATAGAGAGCAAATTACACAGCCAATATAAAATATGACCCACCTCTTTCCAGTGCAACTTCTGCCAGAGCTGACAGTATGTCCACCTTCTCAACTGTTTCGACAGAGTATTTTTCAAGGATTGCCCTTGCAATATCCAGCATTTTCCACGCCAAGTCCAGATCAGACTCATCTTCATCTGCTTCAGCAAGATCCTCAGCATCAGAATCCTCATCATCGTCTTCTTCTTGGTCCTTCCCTCTAGAACCTATTTAAAGGTTAACAAAACGGTAGGCCTTAACCATATCTGGACATCAGCAGGAAAAGAAGAAAGAAATGCTTCTCACTCCGCCGTATCACCCTAAGAAAAAGCGCAACTGATAAATATAACAGTGTTCCAACATACCTCCCTCAAACATCCTGTTCGGCCAACACAACTTCCATCAAATTACTCATCTAAAAAGTATGACATTAAAGCCTGAATGACACCTACTGTATTTGGCAAAATAAGGATCGTGCCTGACTCCAGAGGACACAGTCAAGAGCAGATCCAGCAGACAAGACAAGCTTCGAAGTATGTAACTGGAAAATACACCACCAGCATGGCTAGCATTAAGATATCATGTGTCAATTACACGGCTAATGCAGCATCACCAGCCAATCATATTGCTCACTTGAGACGCATCCAACCAGCATTTGAGTTTTCGAAAATCTCTCTTCTTATTGGCCAATTTCTCCACTGTGTTGTCGCTACATGATATGATCGACGCGCTATAATTTTTTCTTAATGAATGCAAAGTACCAGCAAGGAATGCCTGAAAAGCAAGTCATATCACTTGCCTCCTGTATTTCAGGAGGGAAGTCAGATCACAATCATCTTTTTCCAGATTTTTTTTCCTACTAAGCTGACATGATATATGGTAGCATTAAAGTCCTTATCTAACAAATTACTTTCCAAACATCATGAACCGCCTAAAGATGTCTGGGTTGAAAAATATACAGTTTCATCCTTGAAGAAGATAAACCACAAATGTCCGATGCTTTTCATGATAGTTATGCTAATAGCAAGGGACTCAAGTAGGCACCCATAATAAGTAACGAGTATTGGAATACTGGTTAACAACACACTGAGCATCGTCTAGCTTGCACTTTGGGCCATGTTGCCTGCTAGCACATGAGCACATTTTTAAAGTTTTAAAGGAAGACCTACAAGGCTACAACATTCGGCTTTCTACTTGACTTTCTCTGACAAAGTAACCAAAAAACCCTGCATTTAATTGCTTGAACCCCAGCTAGTTTCTTATGTGAAGCTCTAAATATTGGTTAGGCATGTAACCAAGAAGCAAGATATTTCTAATGGATCCATTATTGGGTAGCACAAAAAACCAGTTATCATAATCCGATAGTAATATTCCTGATGAATATCCAACTACCCTAGAGAGCTTACTGATTTTTCATCGATAGGTGCTGCGGAAGAGATGTGGTGCTTCGTGAAACTACCCTAGTCCAAAGACCTCTTAGGTAAATTGTGCAGTTGAAGAGCAAATTTCAATGTCATGTATCATGCACTATAAATATAAACATAGTTCATCGACAAAAAGACACATTGTAACAAGAAATACAAAGGAAAATGATGATTCATAAGCAAGACAAAGGCACATACCATCATCTGTCGCTCCATTCTGATGATGTGAACTTCCGTCTTGATCAATATTACTAGAAACAGAAGCTATAGAAGATTCACCACGTATGGTATTTCTTTCTCCATCTTTATCAGATACTTGACTTTGGGCGTCCTTTTTGGGTACAGTGCCCAATGGATCAGCCTCCTCCTGAGCCTTATATAGAAGTGCACATCCATACTTGTAGTATGAACTGACACACTCCAGGGCGAGTTCTCCATAATGAGCCACCCTAATTTTTTTCGCAAAAAGTTGATGACAGAGTATTCACATGAAGGGCAGAAAAAATAAAGATGAAGCAATGAATCAACAAGCTACAGCCCCCAAAAACTGAAGATATGGTCAACCTTTGACGCTGAAAGAGAGAATCATCGACAGGTACATAGTTATCATGATGAGAGTGACCCACATTCACAAGTTTTCAATATATCAAAAACTACGCAAGTCATCAAAGGTAGAGTTAGTTGTGCTACGCATTACAATTAGGTCTCCCATTCTTTTGTCCCAAGTCCTAATCAAGGCAAACTCAAACATTATGCACAATACCTTCACATAGCAGAGAGAAATTCTAGAAGTAGCTTCCAATCTAGATAGGTCCAAAGGTCCACATCCATAATTCGCAAGACAACACAAGCTGATGCGCAAATTCAAAGATAGCGCGAATGGTGCATACGATCAAATCCGCACCGAATTACTTCTACAACAAGAAAATAAAGGGGCGTGTGCAAATTCGGTTCCCGAACATCAACGTATACGTAAAGAGTAACAGAAGAAGATATAAAAATCACATAAAAGAAAAGCCTCCACATGTATAGCCTTGTTGTCGCGTTTTCAGACATTACTCCCTCTAAAGCTTTCGCCCACACGTTTCCGAACAGAACAGAACAGCAATTCTATCTGACGAGAAAAGACACCAGCACTCGCCAACATCAAGTTAGCAGTAAACGCAGCAGAGCTCGACCAGCATCACGGAAAACTAAAATGATAAATAACCCAAATAGCTATCAAGAAAAACAACCACGAAAAATGGGACGAAAAATAGAAAAACCAAAATTATTTTTGCAAAAAGTTGTTGACAGAGTATTCACATGAAGGGCAGAAAAAATTAAGATGAAGCAATGAATCAACAAGCTATAGGCCGCAAAAACTGAAGATACAGTCAACCTTTGACGCTGAAAGAAAGAATCATTGACAGGTCCATAGTTATCGTGATGAGAGCGACCCACATGCACAAGTTTTCAATATATCGAACACTACGCAAGTCACCACGGGTAGAGTTAGTTGTGCTACGCATTACAATTAGGTCTCCCATTCTTTTGTCCCAAGCCCTAATCAAGGCAGAATTCAAACATTATACACAGCACCTTCACATAGCAGAGAGAAATTCCACAAGTAGCTTCCAATCTAGACAGGTCCAAAGGCCCACATCCATAATTCACAAGACAACACAAGCTGGACGGGCAAATCCAAAGATTGCGCGAACGGCGCATACGATCAAATCCGCACCGAATTACTTCCACGACAGGACAATAAAGGGGCGTGTGCAAATTCGGTCCCCGAACATCTACACAAACGTAAAGAGCAACAGATAAAGAGAAACAACATCACATAAAAGAGGAGCCTCCACATGTACAGCCTCGCCGTCCTGTTTTCACACATTACTACCTCGAAACCTGTCGCCCACGCGTTTCAAAACAGAGTAGAAGAGCAATTCTAGCTGACGAGAACAGACATCAGCACTACGGAGCGGAGCGAACGGAACACAGAAAACCCAGAAAAAGACAAGTAACCCAAACAGCTACCAAAGAAAAACAACCGCGAAAGAAATGGGCCAAAAAGAAAAGAGAAAACCGAACCTGATCTCTAGGGCACGGCTGAAGCACTCGGTGGCCTCGACGTAGTTGCCGTCCTTGAGAGCTCCGGAGCCGCCCTCCATCAGCTCGTCCGCGAACCCTAGCGACTTGTCCCCCCCGCCGCCCCCGCCGCCGTCGCCGTCGGAGGTCAGGACGGAGCTCTCCGGCTTGTCGCCGCCGCCGCCGCTGCTGCTGTCGCACGCGGAACCCGCCGCTCCCCCGGGAGGGTCGGATTCGGCGGCCTGGCGGCCGGGAGGCGGGAGGGGATCCGGGGGCGTTGCGGCCGACGCTTCCGATTTGCTGGAAGCTGCTCCTTCTTCTTCCACCATTGCTGACGCTCTCCCTCCCTCTCCCTCTCTCTCTCTCTCTCTCTGCGCACGCTCTGATTTTTGCAGAAGAAGAAGAGGAGGAGGAGATGAAAGAGAGGGTTTCGGTTCCGTGCGCGCCCCCCTTCAAAAACCCTTTCCGGCGCAAATTCGTTAAAAGAAAATTGTGGGAAATTATGTTCCGTTTCCAATAAAGCAAAAGGAGGGAAAAAAAACTAGAAAAGAAAAAAAGAAAAAAGGACTCCCACTTTGGGCAGGCCCGCTGGGCACGTTACTGAAAATTTCTGTTATTTTGTTTTTAGAATTAATTTGAGAATAGAAATTCATTTGTTAAATTTTTTGTTTTTGAGCATAAAATTGCAAAAAATTATTTCTAATATCAGTTTTTGAACAGAATCAAGAATAAAAAAAAAAGTAACTTCTTGATTCTGGAAACAAATTTTCCGTTTATGTTTCTTCTTAGTTTTCTTCGTCTTTCTTGATTTGTTCTTTTTCTTCCTGACTTGTCGCCGGTGAGGGAGTCACGCCCCTCGCTGCCTGGGCGAGGGCGACTCGCGGCCGACCTCACTGTCGCGACCCAGGCGAGGGAGATGGGTCACGACAGTGAGGGAGATGGGTCGCGATGGTGAGGTCGAGCCTCGCCCAACCAAGGCGAGGGCCGCGACGCCCTTACCGGCCTTAGCCTGTGGCCGGTCACCAGCGCCGGCGCTGGCGACAGGCCATGGCCAAAGAAGGGAAGGGAAAGAAAGGAAAAAAAAAGAAAAAAAAGAAAGAAATATTAAAAATTTCAAAATATTATTAATAAAAATAAATTTTATATAGTTACCAAGCACACTTTTGTTCTTTTTCTATTCTAAGAATAGAAATTTTGTGTGGTTACCAACGCCTTCAAATGCTTAAAAATTATTCCCGAACATGGAATAAAAAAAATTATTTCTGAGCAGAATCAGTTCTCGAGCACAGAAAATTTTTTGGCCCTCGAAAATTTTTGTTTTCTTGTTTTCATCTCAATCCCTGGGGTTTTACAACTTGCGTTAATAAATGGGTTAATATAACGAAAAACTTCAAATTTATATATTTATGGTAAATTTATTTAAATTAATCTTTTGACCAATAAAAACCACAAATCAGTATACCCGTGACGAAGTTACATTAATTTCCATTAAATTAGATACAAATCGGTACATCTGCAACAAACAGGGGATAAAACCCCAAATTGATACTCTCATCAACTGTCACATGTCATTCAACTTAGCAATTTAATGGTAAAATTTAATGGAAACTAACGAGGAGTAAAATTATCAGATTTGTACCGATTTAGGGTTTCTGTTGGTTAAAATATTAGTTCGGAGAAAATTTGTCATAAGTGTGCCAATTTAGAGTTTTTTATGGTATTAATCCTTACCTATTCCCTCGAAATTCAACCCGTTGAAGCACCAGATTAATGCTTTGTTTGTCTCAGGAAAAATGAATGATGTGAAAAATATTTTTCTAAAAATGATAACTTGTTTCACTTATAAAATGAATGAATGAATAATAATTTATCGTCAACAAAAATTTTAGACATAAATGAATATTTTCCATTGACTATTTTTTTCAAGTGATACGTATGATTAATTTTAAAATAGCATTTTTCAAATTATTTATTTTTTGCGAATGGAGCGAGGGTCGTCAAGCTTCGGCGAGGCCCAGGCAACCTCCGCCAGGCATTTCCAGTGATGGGCGGTGGCGACATCCATCAGTGAGGGCTTATTTCTCCTTCTTTTATATTTGGTTGATCCTTTTTAAGTAAAGTTTGAAAAAGAAAATAATAAAAATTGAGAGAGAAAGTAAAAAAAAAACGCTTCGTTAGCATTTCTTGTTTATCAAGTTGGACAGACTAAAGGTCAGCATTTTTCGTTTGTCAAGTTGGACAAAGTTAACGAAATAACTTAATTGTACAATGTGCGTTTATTTCACGGAAAATGTAACGTTTTTGGAAAATGTTTTCCGAAAAATCATTTCCTAGGAAAATAGTTAGTTTTCCTTTATTTGGCGATATGTGATCGAAAATATTTTCTAGTATTTGAATCTCATTTGGAAAATGATTTCAATCCCATGATATTTTTTCTTTTTGGTAATCAAGGATTCGCCACCATTCTCCGTGGACGAGCCCGTACAGATAATCGGAGCACCTATACCTCGAGAGAGATTAGCTCAGCAACTCACCGCTAGGACCTCCCACTTAAATTACGAAACCGAGCGGGGATTCGAACCCAGAACCTCTGAGGAGGGAAGGAAAACGCCCACCAACTCGGGCATACGCAGGTGAGTTCAATCCCGTGATTTTATCTCGAGCAAAAAATAAAATTCGAATTTTTAAATTTTTTTATTTTTAAAAATAAGAAAGAAATAGAAAAACAGAAAAGAAGAAGGGAAAGAATAAAGTATTCAAAAAAAGTAAAGGGAAGCAATTCCGGAAAGTATTTGCCACACTTTTAGATTAGGAAATTCATTTTCTTAATTCTATACATAAACATTTTCTTTGATCGAAAAGTATTTTCAGTTGATTAATCATTTTCGACGAACTAAACGAGTAAAAGCATGAAAAACCGGATTTTCGAAAAATACTTTTACCCGAAAGAAAGGCAGCCTTGGGACTTAAATCTATTATATCATTTTCCCGCGCGCCATCACCAATTTGTGGACGTGTGGTCAACATGCGCTGGTAAATTGTATGGAAGAACTTGGGAAAGAAGCGATGAACCTCCACCGCACATTCCTCTCTCTCTCTCTCTCTAATCTCTTGCCGTCGCCACTTCTTCCACACCACCCACCAGCAACAAGCTCAAGCGGCATTCCAATGGCTTCCACAGCATCCGCTCTCGTCCGAACTCTCTCCCTCCACCGAGCCCGCGACGAACAGCGCTCCCCCCGCGGCGAATCCCGCCCCCTCCCCGCGCCCCTCCGCCCCACGCGCCCCGCCGTCCTCCTCCCCGGCCGCCGGCGGATGGCGCTCCTCCTGGCGGCGTCCGCGGCGCTGACCGCGGCGCCGCGGCCCTCGCCGGCGGCGGCGCAGGACATCCCCCTCTTCGGGCTGCGGAAGAAGCTGAGGAAGGCGGAGGAGGAGGCGGAGGAGATCGTGAGGGAGGGCTTCGAGGTGGCGGAGAAGGGGATCGAGGCGGCGGAGAAGGGGATCGAGAAGGCGGGGAGGGGGATCGAGACGGCCGAGAGGGAGATAGAGGCCGCGGTGAGCTTCGGAGGGCTGGCGCAGGCCGGGGCGGTGGGCGCGGCGGAGGTGGTCGGGGTGCTGGTGGCGACGTCGGTGGTGAACGGGATCCTGGGGCCGGAGGGGCAGAGATCGTAGAGAATTCGAGCGACAATGGGCTTCTAGTGTTTTTCAGATGGTTGCGTTGGACATGATTGATTTGGTTTCATTAAGTGTATGATAACGTGAACAATGGTTTTGACTTTTGGTTGTGATACAATCATGTGTTATTCGGTAGTTCTTGTGGTCGAAGTAATGTACATGTTATGTGGCTTTGGTAGTGACACAATTGGAACATTTGGCATGTTCTTTGTTCATAGTCCCCTCGTGGGTCTTCGCTACCAAATGTCCTAAGCAATCGATAAAGGTTCAAGAAAAATTCTCAAAAACGAACGGAATATTTTCAATGTACGAAAATTGAATACAAATCTTTTTCTTCGGAGGAGAAGGGAATTTCGAACTACTCGCCTTTTCATTTCAACGTGAGAATAGTGGCCATCGGGTGTGGTTGACTTACACTTTGGTTTTCCCAAAATTAAAAATAATTTTAGGGAAATGAACTTTTTGCTTATCCAAGTAAGCTTACAAAGTTCATCATAATGAAGTGCTTTTTGGGTCGTCCTATTTTCCACTATTGCCCCTTAATTTTTCCCTAAAATCTGGACAAAACAAAGAGTATTTAAGTAAGTTTACTGAACTTCATATCTATATTCTTCAATCCACATCCAAACAACATAAGTTAAATTAAAAGCTTTGCTCCATTTTCTTTCCTTCCACTTCCTTCCCTTTCTTTTTCCTTCATTTCCCTTGCAACTTGCAAAACCCAAGTGTTCATGATCTCTCTCTCTCTCTCTCCATGCCCTCCACTCGAACCAAAAATTGTCACACATCTCTTGAGATCAACCACCCATAGTCCTTGTAATTTCACAAAGACGACATGCTGTTGTTTACACCAAAAATCGATACAAATATCAACAGTGATAGAACTCATCGCTGACTACAAATAATGATTATTAATGACCATGAAACACAGCCATCGATGCACGATGGTGAATGGTCGATGGACATATTGATGTGATGACAAAACTAATATATAGCCAATGTTACAAGAAATTTGGCTAAGGGTTGAATGCGGGGAAATAAGAAAGGAGACTAAAGTGAGGATGCCAATTGAAAACAATATGTCGATTAACGGTTGAGCTCAGTGGTACTTAAGGAGTTATAATCATGTGCAAATAAGATCGACGTGCCATCATGAGGCCTAAAATTGTGGAATTGCAATTGTAACCGCATTTTGAGTGTTAACTACTAATAATGAGAAGTTATGTTTAGTAGATCATAAAAGGCAACATGTAATTGTCATAAATGAATCGACACTTATCAAGAACAAATTCTCTTTGCATTTCCAATTTATCAATATATTTCCAACTTTCAGCTTCTTTTCCTTTAAATTTATGGTTCTTCATCCGTGTCACACAATTCAATTCCCGATCGAATCGCCGCCGCCCGAACCCGTTAACAAATAAACCCCAAAGATCAACCACTCGGGCAAGGTTTTTCACTATTTGGATCAACACCCGACCTCTGGCGAAACAACTGTTCTCCAAACTTGGAGCATCCAAGGAAGACGTGGTCTCTCGTTTCACTTTACACCACCATTGCTTTTGTTTTGCTTTTAGCAAATCCAGCCAAACATTCTCTCCATCATCAAGAGTGAATCTTGCCCGAATCATTCCCCGTCCACAGTCACTTATCAGCTTCATCAGGCTTATATGAAACGCCTTGCTCCAGATATAGGAGGGAAACGTAGCTCGCTCACCGCAATAAATCACGAATAGAGAGTCAGAGTCAACGACATCACATTCACGAGTCTCTGTGTCAGTCAGAGCTTCGGACAAAGATGAACTGGTGGCGTCAAGATAATCACTTGTTTTTCCCACGGCGCTCGATTTATCTCCCCTCGTTATTCCCTCTCTCTCTCTTTGCCCCCGTGGCTTTGTCGTCTTCTCCAAGTGCCCTGGTTCATCATCCCCTGAAGATATCCCACTTCCCAAATCCAGCAAGCCGGCCGTTATCGCGGTCAAGATCGAGTTTTTCGATTCGGGGAGGAAGACCCAGTTGCGGCAAAGGCTTCCATGTCGCGGGTGGCTTCCAATCCGCTGGCGCTCCACCGGTTTAGGCCCTGCTTTCGGGCAGCTCCTCGATCCTCGTCGCTCGTCGCGACCCCACCCGCCGTGCAATCTCGGCCCAGGAATCGCGGGCCGCGGATCGTCGCGTGTGAGGCGAATCCTGATCCTACCGGAAGTTCCACGTCGGTACGTTTGTCCATCGACCGTTGCGCTCTTACGTTTAGTTCTTGCTGCTCATGGAGTCGGTCGGATTTTCCAGTGCCCTGTGCCTTCTAGATTGTAGGGGATTGCTGAATTTGACGGGAAAATTGTTGGAGGATTGTAATTGCTGCTCAATTTGTCTGAGCTTCGAGTTTCCCCGACAAGGAACTTAGTTTAGAACAATTTGCGTATGTTCGTGCTCCGTGTGAGCGTGTTTGTGTGTGTCTTGGTTCTTCGCACTGCCACTGATAGAGATTTGAGCTTGCATTTTCATATCAAGATGTGATATCTATTCTGACCCTCCTCGTATTGCCGTTTTGAGCTGTTTTGTTCAGCTAAAGTTCTACGTCTCTCGTTTAAATGCGCTATGCAGGAAAAGTTGGTCCTTGAGCCTTCTTCAGAGAATGACAGTGCTACTGACCAATCAACAAGTCCCTCTCCAAACGTTGGGCTCCCAGATTTACCCAATAAATCTTTCAATAAGCGAATAGCTGTAGTTTCTGCTCTAGCTGCAGTTGGACTTTTCTTATCTGGGCGGTTAGATTTTGGTGTTTCTTTGAAAGACCTCACCGTTGCTGCATTGCCTTATGAAGAGGTATGCCTACTCATGCTTGTCTCTTTAAAAAAAAAAAAAAAAAGAAGGGGAAGCTTAAATCGCCGAATATAAGTTTCTCTATGGACGCAGAGGCCTTCCAATGAATCTGAAATGCATTATAAGTTGGAGAATGCGGAATCAAATTTTAAGCCACTTTTCTAAATCTGATTTGTCAACAAGTGCGATAATATATACTGGTGGCAGTATTGTGCCAGTGCCAATTTATATGTGTTTCATATTCTATAAGAGAACCCAAATATACCCATAATTTACTAGTCTGTCAATTTAAAAAACTTGCCTGCCTTTTCTATGGTAAATGATAAAGTTAACTTACTGATTTAATTTCTACTGTAATGTTCATTCCGCCACTCTCTTGTGTTAATTAAACGTTTATCTTCAATGTTTGATCCCCTAGGCTCTTGCAAATGGGAAGCCCACTGTGGTGGAGTTCTATGCTGATTGGTGTGAAGTTTGTCGAGAATTAGCTCCCGATATCTACAAAGTCGAGCAGCAGTACAAGTAATCGTCTTTACTTTTTTATTTTCGGACTTTATTTTATGGGTCGACTTATAAGAACATTATTTGAGCCAGATCTTTCTAAGTAGGGTAAGAAGGGGATCATGTAAAGATTGCAAAGACTCGGCTTTAGTCGAAGCTTGAGCTTTCCATTTTCAATAAATCAAACTTGTATCTGTGAAGTTTCTCGTAACTCACATGACAATTTTCTTCATCCAGGGACAGGGTTAATTTTGTTATGTTAAACGTTGACAACACTAAGTGGGAACAAGAGCTTGATGAGTTCGGAGTTGAGGGGATCCCACACTTTGCATTCCTTGACAGGAAGGGAAATGAGGAGGGCAATGTGGTGGGCAAGCTTCCGAGGCAATACCTGCTTGAGAATGTGGACGCCCTAGCCCACGGTGAAGCATCCATACCTCATACTCGTGTTGTCGGACAATATTCCAGTGCTGAAGCAAGAAAGGTACATCAGGTTGCTGATCCAAGGAGTCATGGATAGGATTTAGATTCACTTGGTTGAGAAGCAACGAATCAAGTTGTTGGTACCATGTTTATAGAAGGTAATGTTTCTATCTCATTGGTTTTATCTGATTCAATTTCATTGCATGATTATGTAATCCTGTTGCACACTCTTTCTCGGCATGATTTTACCGTTGGGTTACTGATGTTTAGAGATGACTCTCCTGGTGCACATTCTTCAAGAGCTGTGAGGCAGCTTATTCTTCTATCTCCTGATAGAAATGCTTCTCCTCTATATAATGGCTGAAAGAGTGATCGATCTATTTAAATGACATTTGGATTCTATTTAGCAAGTAGATATTGGATAGGTGTTACGTGCAACTTGCAGATTGGATTATCTGTCTAGATATTTATCACTTGACCGTGCAGATTCAAGAATGGATAATTTATCGAGTTTTACGTATAATTCCTGTTATTGAAAAATGCCCAGTGAAATGCTCAAAAAGGTTGAATAAATCTCTTCGAGGTCATCAAGAAAAAGCTTTTGTGTTGGTGCAGGGAGATTCTTCAAAAGTTCTACAAAGCTGAGTTTGTGCGCGATGTTGAAGGCAGGGGTGGCCGAAGGGATTATTTCTTTGCTACAACGTTACTTGAACTTGCATTCATATTCATCTAACCTTTTAAGATTTTAAAATGTGTATTTGTCGAGAAAGATAGATGAATATCGAGATTTATGGGTACACGATCTTTCCAGCTTTCTGTATTAGTCTGCAATGAAAACAGCAAACTGATTGTGGGGAGTTCGTGTGATATCTTCTCGATTTTCTAGTTTACCACCCGCCTGGGTGGCGCTGCTGGAGCGCGCACTCTTCCTCTCGCAAAAGGTTGAGTGTTCGAATCCCGGGCGCCGCAGGGTGACTTAACCGGTGGCACGTGTGTGGTGGCTAGCACGTGTCGCCCCCAGGGTTTACTCTCCGGCTGTCGGCCGTGCGGGGGTTCCCTGGGTTACCAAAAAAAAAAAAAAAAAACAAGAGCTCTTGTATGAAACTCGGGGAAAAAAAGTAGCCTCGTGTTCTGCAACTTAAATTTCTTAGAAGATAACTTCCGGTAGGATGTCGACGTGGGCGAGCGAACCACGGCTGTCGGGCGGAGGCAAGAGCTCTGCATCACCCTGTGCACTGATGCCGTCTTCTCATCTGTTATGTGCGAGTGTGAAATGTAGTTCTGAGTATTGCGGTGAGGGTGTGGATTGAGAAAATGCGCTGCAGGAGACTTCCTATCTCGTCTTGTTTCTGTTTTTACTGTAATATTTCCCCGGACCTTCGCAAATCCTTAAAGTTATAAGGCTTCTGGCCTCGATCGAACTTCGGGATCGTCGAAATGTAATATTTTTATAGGGTATTCTCTCTCTTTAGGGAAAACATATGTACGGGGAGAAATTAAGGATACAAGACGTGCGAGCATCGGTATGTTAAAATAAGGAACATATAGATAAAATGCACTGTCCCTATAAATTAAATGGACAGGCCGCGGAGGCTTTCGTAGGAACTTCGGCTTCCATTTCTTGATGAGGTTTTCTCTTAATCGAATGCCAAAGATCAACTCGTGACGGAAGTGTTTCGGTCGTTGGGTATATTAATAAAAGAACACTTGGAGAAATCATTAAATGCTAATTGGTTGAATATAACTTTTTTCCTCTGAAATTTAGTAATTTTATGAACAACTTACTAGTTACTGATAGGTACTTTTTTCTAGTATGAAAAGTTCTTAACCACGTGGAGGAGGTTACCAAGATTAACTAATTGATATATATATAAATTTATTTTACATGAAATTATTTTAAATATGGGATGCATTTCGAATAGATAACTGATTAAAAGTTATTGGTCCGGTCGAAAAATTATCAATTATACCGAAAGATTTTAAATTACAGATAAAAAGTTTGTGTACTTTTTCAATATGAAAGTAACCAATCAAGTTTAAAAGTTGCTTTCGACCCAAAAAAAAAGTTTAAAAGTTGCTTGGTATGATATTGGTTGTCCTGATCCTTAACTTTCACTGGACCCAAAGTCAAGAACAAAGTAAATGAGCAACTAATTACCAAGCAAAGCTTTTGGCTTTGTTCGTTTCACAAAAAATAACTTTTAAGAAAATATTTTCCGGATATTTGAGCATTCGTTTCACAAAAAATAAATTAGTTATGAAAAATATTTTCCATCAATGGAAAAAAAACACCTTCAAAAGTGGGAAAAATGTTTTTCGCCGTTTCTTACCTTTAACAGAGTGAAAAACATTTTTCATATCTTCTTTCAACTCAGTTTCTTTCAAATATCACATTTTCCTTTTATTTGTATTTTTTATTTTCCAATTCATTTTCAGGTTTTAGCTAAACATCGAAATATATTTTCATTTTTTTGGAAAATGGCTTCTTGGATAACATTTTCAGAAAATGTCACATTTTTTGTGAAATGAAAAGAGCCTTAAATCCTTTATTAGTTGATAAGACTGGTAACCTTGCCTATGCACATATCCAATTTGAAGGTTATTTAGTCTTAAATAGTCCCTAATTACGACAAGTAGAAGAGTAAAAAATTATATCTAGAATATAAGGAAGTAAATCAAATAAACATAAGAAATATTGACTAATTATTTTAAGCGATAAACACAATCATTTTTAGGAAAATATTTTTCAAATCATCCATTTTTCACGAAACAAACGGAGCCTGAAAGTAGCTAGAAAAGTTTGTCGCCCATGCACTGCGCACATTTTCAATTTCTTTCCCTCATATTGGAAAACTGGAGAGGGAAAGAACAAAAGAAATGGGTGTGGAAAATTAGTAAAATATGAATTTTTTCTCACAAAGGCTTTCCAATACCTTCTACAGTTTGCACTCTCAATTCCCATTTTCCCTCCCTCCTTTTTTTTACAAAAAAAGAATATAGAGAGAGAGTAAATATCTTCCGATCATGGAAAGGTTGTTGTCAAAAAAACAAAAAAAAATCAAGGGAAACTTTCTTGTGTTGGTAATTGCATACATGAATATAAGGAAGTGAATCAAATACTTACTACATATAAAGCCATCATTCTTGAAATGCAATGACCATCTTAAAAAATCTTTCACAAATGGCGGCATTTGGGACGCGCACGACAGGCCAATTTGTTCTGCTGACTTGCGTTTCCTTTGTCGTTCTCATGGCTTTCCATCAAGGTTAAGTAGACTAGAAGGCCGAATCCTCTTTTGCTTCAATTTGTTTGTCTTCATGGCATTGATGCACACGTATATCTCTTGATACCATGACAATACCTTGTATTAAGAACAAATTGAACGGAAAAATTATCCAATCAATTAAAAACTTATTGTACGGATGCCAATTCGGTCCTAAACTTTTCAATTTTGCCGATTTTTGCACATACATACACGTCTTTTTCGATGATAACGCCATACATGTCTTTTTCGATGCCGATAGGCGGCACGGCGGCACGTGTTGAGGTTTTTGGCACCGGCGAGAATTCGCGTGGCGCCATGGAGGACAGGGAAACCGTCCCCTCTGGCGTGAAATACGGCAGCAAATTAGACATTCCTTCGTGTGTAAAGACGGGTTGCAGGGATTCGAACGACTGGTGCTATTGCTGCGTGACCGACCCCAGCAAAGGATGTGCCATCTCCCTGTACGGTTGTCTCACATTTTGCCCTCCTTTCTCCCCGTAGGCCATGGACAGTGACGTCGCTGCCTTTCAAAGTTGTGCTCAATTGTTCCTGAATAAAAACGCCATTGATCCACGCTTAACTCCGCTAGATGTTCTCGAATAAAAACTACACTTTGGCTTTCGCGTTTAGGCTTAGAAAAGAGGAAATAAAACGGGAAAGAGAATGCCTTCTCCAGTGTTGGCGCGCACGCTCCAAGAAATAGCAAAAATTGAGGCGAAATTTGAAAGTACGGGGACGTGATTAAACCAATACCCCCACGTTCCGAGACCAACGGGCATTTCAAAAGACGCCGTGCGTCCGCGCGCATGACATAGCAAGTGTGAGCAAATTCGGCCTTAAATTTGAACCATTTACTCTCTGCAATCTCTCACATTCACTCAGCTTAGTCACTTTCTGTCGCACTCACGCACTATCGATGCACTCGATGTCGACGCTCCCCCTGTTGTCAATCCAATCGATTCCTTTGCTTGGTGACCAACCCATACGTAACAAGAAAAAAGTTGTTTTTAGAGTGAAGACATCTGTCTAGATGTGAGACAACGTGTGCAAGGGACTTTTTATAAACAATTAAAGGTATGACTTATAGTTTAGAGATAGTATCTACTTTGCTGCGTGCACAAATGTGAGATCGTCCAATAGTTGCCTCTTCTATATAAGTTATAACGTAATCCTTTTATGCAGAAAATTTATAAAATCTAGGATCTTAGATTTTCACAGTAAAAGGGATGAGGACATATCTTTATCCGTATCATTTTCCTTGAAGATAATTGTTACATAAAATAGAAGAAACGAAGAAATCCGATTTCTTTCCCTTAACGCACTTTTCACTTAATGTATCTTATCGATGGAGGATAAAAACACAACGTTCTTTTCGTACATTATCGTGGTTGGAGAAAGGACCAGACTCTTTTTATATATACCCATTTAAGTAGTGTATTCCATCAAAGCATATCCCACTTCTTAAGAGTTGCACCTCTTTGGAGAAACTTTAACTTTTCAATAGAATTACACATTTTCATCTACTTTTCATAGCCAGTACGTTTTAGCACTTAAATATTTATTAAACTATTAATTCATAACATCATGTGGGCCACATTATTCTTACATTCTCCCACTTGGTCTATATAACCTTCCTTTCATGGTTTAATAAAGGGGTTAATACTACAAAAAATTCTAAACTGGTAAACTTGTGACAATTTTGCCCCGAACTATTTTTTTGACCAAAAAAAATCTCAAACTGGTACACTTGTAATAATTTTACCCCGAACTATTTCTTTGACCACCAAAAACCCCACACTGGTACACCTGTGATAATTTTACACCTGAACTAATTTTTTGACTACTAAAAAGTCCAAACTAGTACATTTGTGATAAATTTACCCTCTGTTAGTGTTTGTTAAATTTCATTAATATCACAAAAAATCACAAATTGATAAACTTATGACAAATAGAGGGGTAAAACCCAAAACTGGTACACATGTCAATTATCACATGTCATTAAACTTAGCAATTTGACAGTAAAATTTAACGGAAACTAACGGAGGGTAAATTTGTCACAAGTATACCAGTTTGGGGTTTTTGATGGCAAAAAAATTAGTTCGGGGGTAAAATTGTCACAGGTATACTAGTGTGGGGTTTTTTATGGTCAAAAAAATAGTTCAAGGTAAAATTGTCACAGGTGTACCAGTTTAAGGTTTTTGTGGTTAAAAAAATAGTTTGGGGCAAATTTATCATAGATGTACCAGTTTAGGATTTTTTGTAGTATTAATCCTTAATAAAGACCATAATGTACACAATAACATTATTCTAAAACCTTTCTTAAATTGTCTATCACATAATGATCACAGTTAAATAAAGAAACTAATGCGAGTTATAGCACTTGCATGTCATTAATCGACATAGTCCCTTCCATGTGCTACAATTATAGCTCCCTACTTAAAATGATCCATAAATGAGAAGTATAGTAATGGTCCAACTATAATGTCTCTGTTAGAGACTGTCCTATTACACATTCATCTATTTCCATCATGTATACCAAATAAAAAATAGGAAATATCAAAAACACATAATTGAGCTCACAGTGTCAAACAAATAAACTTAATGCACTCATAATACAATCATTAATGACATCCAATAATACCCATCCTTTCAACATGTTCTTTAAATATTTTGGGCGGCAGTCCTTTTGTTAAGGGATCTGCAATCATAAGGTTGGTGCTAATATGCGCAATTGACACTCTTTGTTTCTGAACTTCTTCTTCCATGGACATGTATTTAATCTCCATATGTTTAGCACCCTTAGAGTACTTGTCGATCTTAGAGAAGAAAACTTCTGCAGAGTTATCACAATAAATTTTCAGCGGCTTGGCAATATTGTCGACAATCACAAGCCTTGAAATAAAGTTCCGCAGCCATAGCCCATGCATAGTGACCTCAAAGCATGCCATAAACTCAGCCTCCATAGTAGATGTAGCAATAACTGACTACTTTGTACTTTTCCATGAAATTGCACCTCCATCCAAAAGATACAAGTAGCCAAAAGTTGATTTTCTTATATCAGCACATCCGACTAAGTCTGAATCTGAATATCCAATTACCTCAAGATGATCAGATCTTTTATTAAGTGAGCATGTGATTATTCGTTCCTTGTAAGTATCTGAGAACTTTTTTTACAGCTTTCCAATGATCTAATCTTAGGTTACTTTGATACCTGCCCAGCATTCCGACAACAAAATTAATGTCTGGTCTGGTGCAAGTTTGAGCATACATTAAGCTTCCGACAATAGATGCATGAGGAATACTTTTCATCCATTCTTGTTCCAATTCACTTTTCGGACATTGCATAAGACTAAATTTGTCGCCTTTCTGAATTAGAATTGCTCCTGCTGAACATTTATCCATATTAAATCTCTTTAAAATTTTATTAATATGGCTTTTTGAGACAACCCTAACAATCGTTGCGATCTATCACGGAATATTTCTATTCCTATCACATACGTTCTCTCCCCTATCTTTCATTTCAAAATTTTTAGAGAGAAATTTCTTGGTTTCATGTAACAAATAAAGATCATTAGAAGCAAGCAAAAGGTCATTAACATACAGAACTAGAAAAATAAATTTGCTCCGATTGACCTTCATGTATATGCACCGATCAACAGTGCTTTCCTTAAATTCAAAAGAAGTTATGGTACCATTAAACTTAAGATACCATTGTCGGGAAGCTTGTTTAAGTCTATATATTGACTTCTTTAACTTACACACCTTGTGTTCCTTTCCTTTAATTGAAAAACCCTCGGGTTGGTCCATATAAACTTCTTACTTTAAATTCCCATTAAGAAAGGCAGTTTTAACATCCATTTAGGGTAATTCTAAATCGCAATGAGCCACCAAAGCCATAATGATTCTAAGTGAGTTTTTCTTGGAGACTAGTGAAAATGTCTCCTTATAGTCAATGCATTTTTTCTGAGTAAAACCTTTAGCAACAAGTCTGGCATTATATCATTTGATATTACCTTTTGAGTCGCGCTTGGTCTTAAAGACCCATTTACACCCGACCTTTTTGCATCCTAAAGGCAATTCAATGAGATTCCAAACTTGATTCTGATACATAGATTTTAACTCTTCTTCCATGGCATTGAACCATTTAGTAGAATCATCAAATTCCACGGCTTCTGAAAATGAACTTGGATCATTACCAATTCCTAAGTCAATTTTTGACTCTTGTAGATAAACCACGTAGTCATTAGAAATAGCCAACCTCCTTTCCCTTTGAGATCTTTTTAATGATATTTCTTGTGGCTCAGCTATTGTAGGTTCAATGTTGATCATGAAATGTTTGATCATTAATTTGTTGTTATTGATTATTGTTGGATTGAACTATAATATCATGAACAACAACTTTAGAACTTTTGGGTAGAGGAGCTTCCACCGTAACTTCTTGAATGCAAACATCACGCATTCTTTCACTCCCACTAATGTCAACATTTTCAATGACCCTAGTATTTCCAGATTCAATAATTCTTGTACTATGATTAGGACAGTAAAACCTATACCCTTTAGATTTCTCTGCATAACTAATGAAGTAACCACTGGTTGTTCTTAAATCCAATTTCTTTTCATGTGGATTACAAATTCTTACTTTTGCTGGACAACCCGAAACATACAGGTGTTGTAAACTAGGTTCCTTCCCGTCCACAGTTCAAAGGAAGTCTTTGGAACTGCCTTACTAGGAACCCTATTTAATAAATACATAGAAGTCTTTAATGCTTGCATCTACAATGATAAGGGTAGACATGAATAATTCATCATGCTCTTAACTATTTCCATTAAAGTACGGTTACGCCTTTCTGCCACACCATTTTGTTGTGGTGTACCTGGCATTGTGTATTGAGCACATTATACCATGTCTTTCAAGGAATTTAGCAAATGGATTCGGATATTGTTCCGATTCATTATACTTTCCATAATATTTACCACCTCTATCCGACCGTACTATTTTTACCTTTTTATCTAATTGCCTTTCAACCTCTTTAATATACACCTCAAATGCATTCACTGATTGAGATTTATCACGCATTAGATAAATATAACCATAACGTGAAAAATCATCAATAAATGTGATAAAATAATAAATGTGATAAAATAACTTTCTTTACCAAAAAATGGAACATCAAAAGGACCACATATATTAATGTGTATAATTTCAAGAAGCTATGTACTTCTTGTGGCACCTTTCTTAGCATGTTTTGTTTGTTTACCCTCAGTACAATCAATACATACTCCAAAATCAGTAAAATCCAAATTTAGAAGAATTTCATTCTTCACTAATCTTTGCATTCTTTCTTTGGATATGTGACCCAAACATTTATGCCACAAGTAAGAAGAATTCTCATAACTACTAAACTGCGTTTAGTGTCAACATTATGATGCAAGGTCATTAAGGTCTCAGCAAAAGCATTGTCAAGTTTAAAGTTGTAGAGACCATCACATAAAATTTCAGTTCCAATAAGATTATTATTCTTATACAAATTGAAAGATCCACAACCAAACTTAAAAGAGAATCCCGTTACATCAAGTTTTGGCAAAGAAACTAAATTGCGAGAAAAAGTAGGTACATAAAGGGTTCAAAACAAATCCAAATAATGCCCAATATATGAGATTAAACAATAAGTGCCAATGCCTTCAATTGGAGCTTTGTTTCTATTCCCCGTGAGTACATAATTCTTATTTGGCTTTATGGTTTCGATCGAAAAAAATCACTGCATTGTATGTGAAACATGAGTGGTGGCACCAGAATCAATCCACCAAGTATTACGAGGAATTTCAGTAAAGTTTGATTCAAAACATACTAAAGCACAAGGCTTACTTTTCTTTTCGAACCAAGCTTTACGCTTCAAACTATCTTTCTTCAAGTATTCAATTTTATTACAAAAGTGACACTTAATAAAATTGTGTTCCTTCTTGTGGATTTGAGAAGCCTTAGAAAAGCCATTCAAGTTTTGATTCTTTGTCCTTGTTTCCTCTTGAACAAGCATACTGGCCAATTCATTTACATTCCACTTGTCCTTTATAGTATTGTAATTAATTTGAAATGGCCCATATTGTTCACGGGCAAGGAATTAAGTATGAACTGTACTAAAAAGTACTCATCCACGTTCATTCCCAAAGTCCTTAATTTTGCTGCTAAGTTTGTTATCTAGTATAAGTTCATGCATGGTACGTGAACCGTTATATTTCATGGTGGTCAAAGTACTCATTAATATACCAGCTAGTGACTTATCAGCAGTTTGAGAACGTTCTTCCACAAATTTCATAAATTCCTTAGCATTGTGAGTTTTGAGAAGAGTTGTCTTCAAGTTGTTTGCAATTGTCATTCGCATAAACATTAGCTTAATCTATTTGATCTTTCCCAAACTTTATGGAAAGACTTTTCATTATCGTTGCTCTCAATAGTAATAGCAGCCGATTTCTCAATTTGAAGTGCTAAATCAAGATCCAAAAAACCTAGGTGAAATTGGATTTGTTCACTCCAATTAGGGAAATTCATTCCATTGAATAAACAAACAGACGAAGCATGCAAACAAAGAGAAACACGTACAGATACTGCAAACATGCAAGAATATACTCGTACATTAATGCTTTAAGAATATCACATTATCATATTCAAATTAAACATTACATGTATATCATAGTTCTCCTTTGGGTGATTCTATAATATACAAACATACAATAAACCACAATGATGCTAATAACTTTTATTTGGTAATTATAAATACACCCCATTAAAATTTGTTTGATATCTTTAGATATACAAACAAATTTAACAAGACATATTAATTACCAACTATTATGTTCATAAATTATAAGACATTGATTAACCTTTGGGTCAATCCCTTAGTTCTCATAATAAATGAACTTCAATATATCCATGACACCAATAAGGATATGTAATATATCAATTCCAATCATAGCATCAATTAATCATGGGTAATTGAAAGAAACATTACACAATTTCAAAAATTCAAGACATTATGGTTCGGCCACTTTGGTGACTAACAAACCTCTCATAATTGAATTCTTGAAATTGTAAAACACTATAATTGTTTCATTCACAAACATTTACCAAATTGCACATAAGGGCAAAACCGTAAATTAATGTGTAAGGGCAAAACTGTAAAATCAGAATTCGAAATGGGTAGAACCGTAAATTCAACAACAATGGCAAAATGGTAAATAAATTGGTCAAGGGCAGAATTGCAAAATCATGCGGAGAAGGGCAGAACCATAAATAACCTGTAGAGAGGGTGCACGCGCCTCACCTGCTGTGTGGGCACGTGGGGACCACGTGCCTATGCATGCACTGGCGCGTGCGTCACATGCGCCTGTTCCTTCACCGTGTAAGTCACGCGCTTGGCGCGTGGATCCACGCGCCTGCATCCGCGGTGCGTGCGGGGCTTCCACGTGCCTTCTTCATCGCGCCCATTCATTTTTTTTTTGGTGCCCCGTTTTGCTGCACCTTCCATCGTCGGGGCCTCTTCCAACAGCCCATTTTCGACCAAATTAACAAGTGGGTTTTGGAGACCACGCCGACGCCATCACAGAAGTTCAAGATTCGACGAAATGAATCGAAATAAGAAATCATTTCAACCACTTTGGCAAATAACAAAAAGACCAACATCGTTTGGCGAATCCAAACCCAAAAACCATAATCGAAAAATCATGAGACCCTAAACCTTGCTCTGATACCAACTACAAGTTATAACGTAATCCTTTTATATGGAAAATTTATGAAATCTTGGATCTTAGGTCTTCATGATTTTCACAATAAAAAGGATGAGGACATACCTTTATTCATAGCGTTTTCTTTGAAGATTATTGTTGCACAAAATGGAAGAAATGAAGAAATCTGATTTCTCTCCCTTAACCCACTTTTCGCTTAATGTATCTTATCGATGGAAGATAAAAATACAACGTTCTTTTTGTACGTTATTATGGTTGGAGAAAGAACCAGACTCTTTTTATATATATCCCTTCAAGTGGTGCCTTCCATCAAAGCATATCCCACTTCACGAGAGTTGTATCTCTTTAGAGGAACTTCAACTTCTCAGTAGAATTATACCTTTTCATCTATTTTTCATAGCCAATACGTTTTAGCACTTAAATATTTATTAAACCATTAATTCATAATATCATGTGGGTGACATTATTTTTACATTCTATAGCCGGGTTGTACTTCCACCCGGTAGGTAGTATTTGTACTTTTAGCATGAATAAGGGAATTTGATCTGTTTGGACCGATAGAGCTAAAAGAGAGGAGTAGGCTCAAAGCTTAGATTTCCTTTGTAATTTTTCGTTCTCTAAACTTGTTAATTTCCGCTATTGAAATTGTTAGTTCAATTTGCACGTAGAAAAATTATCTTTATAGGGGTTGTGCCTTGAATCAATATGTTTATTGTGATTAGTTCTACTAACTTAGATTGTGTTTTCTTGAAAAACCAATTCATCCCTATCTTGGTTGCTTATTTGGACCTAACATATATTTATAACTTACAAACTTTTCTCTTGTTAAACTATCAATTAGTTTTAAATTACCAACTCCAACTTGAGTTGCTTGCCCACATTTACATTTTCTTTCTTAAATTTACTTACTTTCTATTGAGCTACAATTTCTATTTGCCTGGCTCTCCAAGTTTTTAAATTTGTTAGCTCATTTTAGATATTACAAATCTCAATTAAAGTGATTATTAACTTTTCTTTGATGAAGTTGCTAGCTAGTTTTGCATTACCAAGTACTAAAACTTGTCGCGTAAGTGTAATTGAGTTTTAAGGGTGCATTTGTTTCGCGAAAAATAAACATTTTTGAAAACATTTTCAAAAAATGATTACATATATCTGTTACAAATATGATGAATGCAAATTTTTTTCATCGAAATTGTTATACATTAATTGTTGTTGATAATGAAAATATTTCTTATTAATTAATTATTCTAAGCGTTTCAAGTGATCGTTTTTTTGGAAAATATTCAAATCAATTACTTTTGCGAAACAAACGGATCTTGAGACTTAAAAAAAGGTGCAATCAAGTCATAAAAATTATCAAATTTGTGTAGTCGAGTAGCTCTATTGCTTTGGTAAGGAAACATTTTCCGTTAACTAGGAAAACATTTTCCATTGACTCATTTTTCTAAGCAAACCAAACGCCGGAATATAAGCAAAGTGTTTTCCAAGAAAATGTTTTCCGCAAAACAAACGCACCCTTAACGTGGCTTGATTATGTTGAGGTGAGGACAAGGGTCCGATCAAAGTTTATTTACTTACTTGCAATAATAACCCTCGCAAAAAATGTTCAAAAATGGTAAAATACCATATATGGAAAATTTTGAATATCTTACATGGAAGATTGTTTATATCAAATATTAAATGAGGCCAAATTAAGGTAAGGACTAGAGTCAAAGTTGGTTTTTGGAATTTATAAATGAATGCATGCATGGGAATTCATCAAGAACAATGTCGTTACATAAACCCATCATCATTGAGAAGCATAATGACCACGTACAAAAGTTCTTCAAAAGATGGCATTTGGGAAGAAATACACAGCAGGTCAATTTGTTCGCCTCAGTTGCGTTTTCTCTGTTGTTCGCCTGGCTCTTCATCAATGTGAGTGAAACCAGTAAGCTGGAAAAAGTTCCTATTCATGTCTTTCATCCGTCATTCTTGCTATGTTTTCTTTCCATCCATGTCAATGATAACTGTATTGTTTTATCCAATGCGAACAGGTACGGCAACCATGCACCATGCCGGCATTTTCACGGCCAATGGCAAAACGGGTGGTGGTATGACCAGGGTGTCGGGACCCCTGGCTATGATGGGGGTGTCCGAACCGCTCGCTATGACAGGGCGATGGGAGTTTAAGAACCGCTTACAGTGATGGAAGTGTCCGAACCACTCGCTTCTTCTCAGATCAAAGATAGTGAAAAAAACGGCCTCAATGTTTGTCTTGCCGGGTTGGCAGGTCGATTGCTACTGTTGCATGGCGGACCCCAAGAATCCAGGTACTAAGTCCATGGAAGATTGCATGAAAGAGTGCCCTCCCTCATCCAGAAATGTCATTGCCTTGGAAATTGTACTGATGGTTTCTGATCAAAGAAGCCACTAATCCAAATTAAGAATTTGAGTTTGTTTGTCTTCCATTAAGGTCGGAGTCGAAACCCGAACTAAAATTCAGGCTTTTTACCGAAATTAGGCCATCTTTTTCACATTGTTCACTTGCTATATTGAATCAAATTCTATACTTAACTTGTCCCTTTTCTTTTCGCCTTTTAGTTCCCTGATAAACTTGAGCACTGAAGCATATTGCCAAAAGCGTATACTTCTTCAATGCAAATAGGTGGTGCCATGATGCGTATCAATGCTTTTGCCACTGATGACGACTCACATTGTACTTTAAAGGAACAAGAACACGTCCCTTCTCAAATCAAAGGCAGCTTAAAACCGCACATTCCTCAATGTTCGTAGATGGCTCGTGGGCATTCGAAGTACGAACGCCGTGTTGTATATCCCACCAAAAGAAAGCGAGTGTACTAAGGAGTCTTGGACCTTGGCTGCTTATGCGAGAAGTTGCCCTCCTTTTCCTCGGTCAGCAATTTCATTGCCTTGAAAATTTCAAGCAACTCCTCTGAATAAATAAGTAAGAAGCCATCGATTGAAGTTACCTTGGCCAGAGTACTTATGTTTTTTTCGGGCACATTGTTGTGTCAGCTTAAAAGTATATTTTGCAGAGAAGATGCTTGAGATGAAGAATGAGAATAACATATTAGTTGTCAAATTGCTTTGCCTGCCTAAAAGTAGATGGAGGAGCAGATTTCTCCATATTAACCTTCAACCAAGAGGCGCCTACAATCCATTGTGAAGCACTTGCAAAAGCAAACATATTCAGCCAAAGGTGAAAAGCATACAGAAGCGAGATGAAGTTACAAGGGAGTCCGACCTCAAAGAGAGAAAAACCTTCATATCCACCTGGATTGCAGAAAGTGAATATATTTGTCATGCCCGGTTGCATCTTTCCCCATGTGATGTATGTAATATCTTATGGACATCTTGGTTGTGATAAGATACGATGGATCATGAAACCTGCCACAATGTAAAACGCCATTCTTTTCACAGTCTCAAGACTCATCAATCATAGATTTCAACTCTTCGCGGAATTGCGTAACTTTCTCTGCTTTTACTGCCATGACTAACCCTGTCAACTGGTAATTCTTAAGCTGCATGTAAACAATATCTCTCAATTAGTAATAAACATGACAATGAACATCGATGGTCAAGTCCCAAGGCTGCAGTAGCGGGAGCAATTTTTAATTTACTGGCAGCCCAAATCAATAATTCATTATATTCTTGCCGGTCCCATCAACCCACAGTAATGCAGGGAAAAGAATCCGGATAGAGTAAGGCTTTCTTACCTCATGATTTGTAACTGGCGGAGTGCGCAAAGGAAAACTGAAGGACCACGAGCTGAGCTGCATTAGATAGTGGAGTAATAATCAACTACTGAAGTAATTGGCCAAAAACAAAAGGAAGTGGCATACTTGACCAAGTTACTGATTTAAAATATCTGTACCTTATAAAAAATTTCATCTTCGAGCTTACTGAATAAAATATCTGCATCTTTGTCACGATTGCCGTTTTGTTTACTTTTCTTGGTAACACTCTTTAGCTGCATTAGGAAACATGAAGCAAAGCACAGCAGATAAGAACGACGTGAATTCACGAATCTAGCACCAGATTGAAGAGAAATGAGTAGACCAAGAGGAGCAGCACTTTTACCTTATAAATTTTGCTCACTAGTAAATAATTACTAAACTTGAAAGAGTTCCTAAGCTCCTCGGTGGGCTTCAAAAATATAAACAAGATACATTGATCACGGAAAACTTTTAACTATATAGCATGTAAGAAAACATATTCACCAAGCTCACCGACTTCATACAATATTCTCAGCTGACCTCATCTTCTGTAGCCCATGAGACTTCATCAAAGAGTGCATCATAGAGAGGTGGCACAAGCTGGGGAGGAAAATTCATCACGTGCTGAGACACCAAAAGACCAGTACGCTGGGCTTGCTCCTTCAAAAGTGCTCTAAGATCGCTTATCGCATCGTTCTCTGGGCACACTTTAAGGAGGTACTCCTTCAGCTCGACAATACATTTATGATCCTGGTCACCGAATATAGCATATATTAGATCTTGTTTCCTCTATAACAACCAAATTTATGAGCAATACACAGAAATTAGCCAGCAAACGACTGCAAAGAATGCAACGAGGAAGTGCCATCTAAAGAGGGGGGAGATTGAGAAGACACCTTCATATCTTTCACATGTTCTGTTTTGTCTCATCTACTGTATGTTTCGATAAGCTATTTCGTGAGAGCAGATTGATGTTGGTGTCGACATTTACAGCTAAGATGCATATCATGCGATTAATTGACAGCAAGGGTTAAGATTCCAGGAGACAGATCGACGTGCCTTATATCTGTCCAGGTTAAGTGCGGAAACAACGGAGAAAAGTCCATCATCTTCGGCAGCCTCTATCTTAACGACAGTCCCCACTGTTGTCTGTCCCAATATCAAGTCTACAAAGCCACTCAAGTCCCATTCCTCATCACCAAGGTAGTTCTGTAGCAGAATCTTCACCCCATGAAAGTCACCCGGTTTCGGGTCGAAAAAGGCAAAATCAGCTTGAACGACCCCCTTCAGATAAATACACGAATAAAATTCATTACATGAAGGATAACACACCCAATATCACCGCCGAATCAAAAGCTATACTAACGATGCTCTTACTTCAATTTCACCATCATCACCACCATCATCAGAAGACTGGGAATGCGTGCTCTCCTCGCCAGAGGATTCGGTCTGTCTAACCTTCTCTTTCTGAGCATTCTTGCCGAACCCATCATCTGAAAGCGATCGTCCAATCAAAAACCCACATCAAAACTCGAGCTTGAGACCAGGTTAAGAACGAAAAACAGGGTCGGAAAAAAGCAGTCTTGATCACCCAACACGAATTGCGTGATGGAAGCGACATCGACACGGAAGAAGTGAACGTACCAGGAGCGCCTGCGCGGCAATTGGACTCGTGGGCATCATCCTGCTTGCCCCTCGAGCTCGCGGAGGCGGCGAGAGCGAGGGAACGAGCGAAGGGCGAGAACGTCCGAGGGCGAGAGGACGACGAAAGGCGGCGCCTTTTGGCTTTGGGAGGCATCTTCTTCCTCCTTCTCGAGCTGATCAGGGACTGAACGGAGAAGAGAACGAAGCTTGCTTTGCACGCGCCCACCGATCTGCAGATGCACGATGTTAGATTAGGGTTTAGGGTTTTTCCATGGGGTGAAGAGTAAGACAGGGGCTTTTTGTTTCATTTTTTTTTTCCTTCAAAATATTAATGGGACAACGATATAATTAATTCTTGAACTTTGAATTTTGACGTAATGTATAATATGATTTTTAAATTTTTAATTTATTTAATATGATCATTAAGCTTTTGATATATTTAAATTAATTATTATATTATATAAAAATATTTAATATGATTCTTGAATTTTTATTTCGTTCAATATTATTTTTAAACTTTTGATAAATATCATCATTCTACGATGAGTTATTAGTTCTAGAAGAAGGTATAACCTTCTACCATGACTGAACACCAGCCTCCTGCTGTTGTTGGTGCTCCTCTTTCTTTTGATCTCCCTGCTTTTCGCAAGTCCAATGCTTCCAAGGTTGATTATTTTTATGAGGTTACCAGCCCTAGTGAAGATGAAAAGATTTCAAGTACTCAACTTTCTTTGATAAATCCATATTTTTCTTTTGCCAAACCACTTTCTTTTTCACCCATTCGTTCTATCAAGAAGCTTGCTCAGCACACTCCCAAGGATGTTAAGGAATATGCCCAACCCACCCGTTTTGATCAGCATCCTATACCTGCAACTTAGCAAGAGCACCTTGTTAATCTTCAAATACCACCTGAGTTTGTGCAACAGTGGCATTCTCAGGGTTGTACTCAGCAATTCGCCTTGCTCTAACATTTCATGGTAGAAAGGATCTTCTTGTGGCTGACCGTATGGCTCTCCTTGACACCAAATTCCTTGCGTAACAACATGCTTGCATAGGAACCGTGGAAATCACCCTAAATGCTACCTTTTTTCCCATTTTCAACATACGAGGGTCAGATAGTATTATATTGAAACTAGTCTCTGAATTATAAGAAAACATTTAATGATACCATTTCATTAATCTAAATTTAGGGATAATATTGAACATTTTCATATAGTTTAATGACTTAGTTTAAATATGATCCAAAAGTTCATGGACCATATTAAACAAATTAAAAGTTCATAGATCACATTGCAGATTCGGTTAAAGTTCAAGGACCATTTATATCATTATTCCGAAAGAAAACTTGCGCCGCCCTCAGTTTGCTTTGTGAAAAATTACTTTGGTTGGCCCAAGAAAGAAAATGTGTAAAGTCATATTTCTTAAGCCGAAAGTTATTCAAGGATGTGAAAATTTTACTCCTCACAATATTGAAATTGAAAACCACTTTTAATTTGCAAAATGTTGCTAATCGCATTTCAAAGAAACTAAATTCTTCTAATTCAAAGTTACTTCTAACAAGGAAAAGTTATTAAACACGCATCGAAATTACTAATCACTAACAGGAAAACACTAGATCCTCGTCCCAGCTTGATCTACCGATACTATTATTTCAGGACAGAGAGTAATGTCTGTGTAAGTTAATTATTCCTGTTCTATTGTCCAAAGTGAATACCAATGGGAGGCAATGTATAGTTGAGAGCAAAGCAAAGTTCCGGCGAGAGAAAATCGACATTTCGGGTCTTGTTGAGCCGTCTTAGACGGGAGTGATCGATCCCGGCTGAAAGCCGTCTATGACAGATGTATCTCAACCGAGCCGAGAATATTTGCAGCCGTGGCTCGGCGTACCATAAAGAGCATCATCTCGAATTTCAACTCGACATTTGCTTTACATGATTAACTCGAAAACAAGTACAGCTCATAGGTTGCCCGTTTACTTTGAACGTAATCTACATCTTGCGAGTACTGGAAGAAACAGTATTGCTAATGATACATAAAAAAGAAGTCATTCTTTAGATAGCTATGCTGTAGTGGGAAGCCGAAACCTGTAAACTGGACCTGGAACGATATGCACAGGATGCTCGGAGAGCGAGTCCGCAAGCTGGTGGTCAAAGCCGAGCTCATCAAACCACGTTACTTAGCAAGCTGGTGGTCGAAGGCGAGCTCTGCTCGCTCAACCAAGATTCTTGAATCGAAACAGGTGAAGAGTCCTTCAACTCCTCCACCGAGCCCAGAGAATCGGCCGCCCTAGGCGTCCCGACCAGACGTTGACTCGTGGGTGCTCTCTTCGTTGACATGCCACCAAAGGACCTCTCGCTCCCATTATACGGCGAGGAACAAGAGGATGCCACCGAGGACGCTGCGAATATGTGCTCTTCTAGCGGCGCCCACCCACTGAGCCTTATCTGCTCGAGTTCCTCGGCAACTTCTGTCATGGAAGGCCTCATGTCCTTGTGAAACGCGAGGCATCGAAAAGCCAGCTCGGCCACCTTATGAATGGAGGAGAGCGTCCATGCATCCCGTTGTGGGTCGAGGAACGGGTCGATGATGTCATCCACGCAACCTCTACCTATCCTATCAACAGCCAGTGCAGCCAAGTTCACCTCGCTGTGGGGTCGGGCGAAATCCACCACTTTTAGTGCAGTTATGATCTCCACAAGGACCACCCCAAAACTGTAGACATCGCTCTTGTCAGAAAGATGGAAATTTTGATGATATTGAGGATCGAGGTAGCCCGGAGTCCCTTGTGGGGCAGTGGAGATGTGGGAATCCCCAGTCTCCGTCATTCCGAGCCTGGAAAGGCCAAAATCTGCTACTTTGGATCTATAGTGGTAATCCAAGAGTATGTTGCTAGACTTGATGTCTCTATGATAGATGGGCGGGTTCGCAGCCGAATGGAGATAGGCAATGGCACGAGCAGTTTCGGCCGCGATGGTGAGCCTTATCGTCCAAGGAAGTCCTTTCCCTCTCTCTCTTTGTAAATGCTGAGACAATGTTCCGTTTTGCATGTACTCGTAAACAAGGATCTGTTCACCCTGCTCAATGCAGCAACCCAAGAGGCGGACAAGATTGGGATGACTCACGGACGATAGGAGCTTGATTTCATTCATGACTTGGTCAATGCTATCCGTATCCCTGTGCCGGATCTTCTTAATAGCGACCAATTCGTCGTTGTGGAGCTTTCCGGCATAGACTGTGCCGTAGGCCCCGGTACCCAGCCTCTGTCTCTCGGAGAATCCATCGGTGGCTCTTGCGATGTCTTTGTACTGGTACAAGGGAAGACTGGAGTTGCCGGCTGCTTCACAGAGAAGGCGCTTCGCACTCATCCGGTTCCGCAGAGCAGCGGACCGGCGACGTGCAAAGAAACAGATGACAGCAAGAGCAGCCATTAAGGAAGCTCCAGCAGTAAGCCCTAAAACACCAGATGAACGTGGACATCAGTACAATTATCTTTACACACCAAAAAGTTGCCGCTACGCCTTTTTCTCCCAACAACACAGAAAAACCACCCAGAGAGAGAGAGAGAGAGAGAGAGAGAGAGAGAGAGAGAGAGAGAGAGAGAGAGAGAGAGAGTTATTGTCCCATATCCCTCTTTTGCTGAACTTACTATGCTAAAAAACAATACAGGCTTATTTTTCCATCTATTTAGTTTCTTTCCTTCCTTGCTCTACCTGTTACATTACTTCTTTTGATTGATAAGGTAGACTCTTTGTTCATTTGCCTCTGTCAACTGATATCTGACATAGAAGAAGCACCAGTACAGTCTAACCATAACAAGGCGTAGAAGACTCACCTCCAATGAGTATGCCGACTCTTGTACTTCCTCTGCAGCCCCTGGAGAAGTACTTTAAAATGCCACAACTTGAAGCTACAGATAACAAAGGAATGAAACTGAGCGTTCCAATTTCGTAATGCAGAATGACAATATTAATTATTCCAGAAATCAATGTCACTTTTGAAGAAAGAGTATAAACAAGTTAGACAATATTTTCACAAAAAATTAGTATTAAAAAAATGTATATATCTAAAAGAAGCTTGCAATTGAAGCCAATATTGAAATGAGCCAAATGTAGTGTTTCCTTGTTTTTCTTATTTCAAGAAAAAGGATTTGTCAGACATGACCAGTCCAATGACCTAGTAATATAATATGTCAAGTTATGCTTAACTGCCACATCATGTTTCATGAAAATGAAAAGCTCTTTTAACTTGGGCCAAAAAGAACAAAATGCGACTACTCTGATTACTCTGAAATCGCTTAAGGTTTTACTGTTTATTTTGTTAGCAAAAATTCTACTTCTGTGCCAATCTCCCTCTCCCTCTCCCTCTCTCTCCCTTCCCTTTTTACTCTAATGAGCTAATGCTCCTCCGGTATCCTCAGTCAGGAAGCCATACTGTTTGTTTTGCAAAAATGGGGAATTGCAGCCAATACCTAATCCTTAACATGCCTGCCTTATATATCATGGACCGTTTTCTGACAGCTTATAGGACAAACGGTCGTCCAGCATCTATAAACATATAGCAGAGTGTTGGACCAACGATTAGCTCAAACTGTAGCCTACTTGTCTGGTCTTATGACCTCCTGCACCCCATGTATTTGAGGGAAAAAGAAGTATCTTTTTCAAGTGGGCAGTACACCATTCACATCCTTGGATTATGCTCCCATGATCTAGCATTCATTTTGATCTTGGCCACACTTCTTAGCTAATACAGATGCAAAGTCAATGCCGATCATGTAAAGAAGCCGACAATCACATATTGGCAGAGTTGATCAAATATATTGACAGAGCTCCAAGATGTAGAATCTTTTCCCTCATAAAGCCCATGTCCCAGTCAAAAGTGAAACTTCAGAGATTCAGAGGCTGCTTTCAAATTAAAGAAGAGAACAGTCATCCTAACAAGAAAATTCAAAAAGTACAAAAGCAAAAGATCATCTTGATTAATTGACAATTCGCACTCTCTATTATTTACCAATCTCGCACTTTTATTGACCAAAGAAAGGACATCCCTGTATCCTATTGGATGACAGTTGAATCTTACTTTTCCTGCCTTTTCATATGTCCTCAACAAAAGAAAGTTAGACCCCAAGCAGAAAACAAGAGATGAAACAAAGAAAAGGCCATTTGATGAACAAGATTGGATATTTCACGTGGTCAGCTAACTTTTGGGTCTTTCACACTTAAAGGCATGAACTAACTTAGCAATTAAGACTTGACTTTTCATTGTATCCGAATAGGTCCCTCAATTCGAACTTTTTTTGCCCCGCACTGTCTATCAGCAAATCATGTGACAATTTCAATCTGTTCTGGAGTCCGAAGAGAAGAAAATAACAAGATACATGACAACTAGCATCATCCCAGATGACTCTACTTTGCAAGTATTATGTAATAGTAAAACGTGTGTATTATCTACGATGGCTATGTACGTACGCATGCTCCAATGAGTTGACTCACCTCTCCGGCAACCTTCACCCTGGACGAAGCCATCACCATCAAAACCAGGATCACACTCACACCTGAACCCTGAATCACCATTAGCAAGAGAAACATTCTTGCAAGTCGCATTATTTGAGCAATTACATGACCCATTGAGCCACCATCCCAACTCCAGAGCTTGAACCTTGAGGGAGTTCTTCTCCGGGTCAACAGCAGCAATGGAAGAAAACAAGGACTTACAACCTATACCAATCAATTTCTCATATGCAATCAGATCAACCCCCTCCTTACTCTCTTTCGAGTAACAGGTTATGTTTTCTCCTCGGCAGCTCACGTTCTCGAATGGGTTTTTCACAGACCTTGCCGGCACGAGGCATCCACTCGAAGGGGCTTTGCATTCCTGGAATAGAAAGCCATTTGTCCAAGTGGGTGCATAATTTTTGCTAAAAAGAGACTTGATCGAAGCGACTGAGCGGTTGCATTTCGCTGGGAGGTCGATGATTATGCTATATGTGGTCAAGTTCAGGACTCGAAATTCCCCGATTCTGATCTCGGAGTTGTTGGAGCAGTTGAGCTGGATTTCGCAATGGCTGGAGAATCCAAATGGGAAATTCACATGCTTGGCAGATCTTCCAGTTCCACATGATTGGTTGCACTTCGAGGCATTATGAGCTTCTGCTAGACAGATGATCGAGGTAGTAGTGATTATTGCAAGAATTGCTCGTTGAAAAACCATACTCAGCTGGAAATGGACTAAGCTGAACCGGGTTGATGGTATCCTGGGTAATCGTCAGCTTTCTGCAACCAAGTAAAGAAAAGGTGGAAACTGGCTGATCACGGATTTGGAGTCAAATCACAAGCTAGGAAACAGAGTGATAAATAAAAATGAAAGGAACCTTCTATGGAAGACGTGACAAAAGCAGCTGACTCATGGTTGCAATTTGCTGAGAAATTAAAAGCTCTCTGTACCGTTGGGAGACCATCCATCACCATAAATGCTCATAGAACAGAGAGAGAGAGAGAGAGAGAGAGAGAGAGAGAGGTGTCTATTTGGAGCTTTTAATTCGATCAGAGACGCAGTGAATGGTTACCCATCTTTGAGGGAAATAGAACCAGTCAACCCTTGGGCTTGTTCAAAACAAGAAGAGAGAAGAAGGAAAAAGAGAGCAGCTTTGGTGACCACACCTCTAAAGCTTTTCTCGTTTCAGATTTGGAGAGGCTCGAGACTCAAGCTGTGCAGCCGGCTGCTCGGTGGTTTGAAATTCGAAAGCCTGCAATTTGAATTCTTGAAATCTCCGGTCTCAGCTCGGTCCCCTTTTCCTCATGCTGGATCAAAAGAGCTCAAGAACCCAAAAGGAAAGCAAGAAAAGAAAAGGGCTTCACTACAAGATTCTCTCTCCCTCTCTCCAGACACGCACGCACGGACACCCACGAGAGCCTCGACTAGCCCAACGTCAAAAGAACGACCTTTTCTAGTAAGAAGAAGAAGAAACGTCAAAGCGAACAACACCATCGTCCATGTGAGCGATAGGGTTGAGTCATGGACGGGAAGTGGAACAGAGCTAATACGTGAACGACAAGGTGGTGGGGTGTGTCGAAAGCGACGGACGAGAGCTGCACATTATAAATGGGTTGACCCGGGGAAGAAGAAAATGCAGAGGTGGAGAGGTGAATATGTGGACAGCAAGCAGCTTCACCACCACCTCTCTCTCATCTTTTGCTCCTCCATGATTCGACGAAGGTGGGGAGGTTGAAGATACACCGCGTACGCAGTTTTGGCTGGCATTGGATCTTGGGATCATAATGGAATGGGATATTTCGAACCACATTTTAACATGGGTTTATATTATTCAAAACCAATCATTTAGCGTGAAAAATCTTCCTTTCAAAGTGGGAATTTTCATTATTGTAAAGTAGGGGCGGATAGAGGTCACCGATTCTAGCTATTTTTCCTTTGGGCCTTACGATAAGGTTCCTCACGCCCTCTACAGAATGTTAGGTTAGAATTACGGATACTCCGTATCATTCATGACCTAAGGTTCGAAATTGACAAGTCTGTCGTCGTGATCCAATTAAGATATTTTTATTTTAGATCGAAACCCTACTAAGACGTGAGTAGCTAGGAAATCTCCTTACATGAAATAATGCCATGGCTAGCCGATGTATGTTAAGCACCTGTGGAAGGGAGTCGCACATTGCTTGGTAGAAGCCAAGCCCCTCTGTTTAAAAGCCTCTGAAGCTGCCCTCACCTCACAAGAGCTCTTTTAGGGATGAGAACCTTAGTTGGTATTGTAGATAGATTTTGGTGGATCTGGATGTATGTTAAGCCCCTATAGAAGGGAGTTGCAAATCGCTTGGGAGAAGTCAAGCCCCCTCCTTTTAAAAGTCTCCGGGGTTGCCCTTACCTCACAGGGGCTCTTTTGGGGACGAGGACTTTAGTAATCAGTTCTCTTATTACGTGAATAGAACCCACTAAGCACGTGGAGGACGGTGGTATCGAAAAATAACGACTTAGGTTTTATTTTTTGTGGGATTCAGTATGGGGTACCACGGTCTTGATATGTGATTGCCTGGTCTAGTGAAATTACTTTAGAAAAAATAAGTTTGAAAATTGGGGAAATGCTAAAAAAAATTGAAATCAATCGTCGCTTGCGCAAAAAACCAATCCATGGTCGGTAAAATGCTATGATATCGGTGAGTTTCAAATATTATTGGTAAAAAAAAATGAAATTGCTAAATTGTTTGTATGGTAATTGGTCAATAATTTAGCAACATTTATCTCAAATTGCAACATTTATTAAATTAATTCCCAATTACAAACTTCCATAATGACTCGTCAACTTTTATTATTTAACTTACCAACCTTTTAATAACAACTACTATATGAGATTGCAATCTTAAATGGAATTGTTATCATCTTTTATCCGATTAAGTTACTAATAGTGTTAGGTTACTTACAATTTAGTTTTTTCTTTTTTGGTCGACTTACCAATTCATACGTGTTTCTTTTCAAATTACCTTGGCAACAACTTATCCACCTTCATTTAGGTCACTTGTCAATTTCAATATAAAATTATCCACCTCGATTTAAGAAACTTACCAGCTTTTGTATGATCAAGATATCGAATTATTTTAGGTTGCCAATTTTTATATGACTGACTTACCATTGGCTTTTTAGCTATTTTCAAATTACCAACTTTTATAACAGGTTACCATCTTTTGCTTTCACATTATTAACATAAACATAGGTAACTTCATAATAGTGTATATATTAAGCAAATAAGCTTTTCCGTCATAATAAAAGTAGTAAATTATTAAAATTTGGTAATTTGGAAATGCTAAATAAAAATTTGGTAAGCTATTTAATTAAGAATCATCGATAATTGTCACTCAAATCGATGCTGGTAATTAACCATAAGAGTTAGTAACTCTAAAATAATGGATGGGAAGATGCGGGAATAAATGTTGGTCTCCTGTGCAAAATTGATAAGTCATTAAAAAAAATTGCAATTTGGAAACAATCAAATACACCTAGGTTTTCAAGGGTTAATACCACCAAAAACCCTAAACTGGTACATGTGTGACCATTTTACCTCGAACTTTTTTTTTACCATCAAAAACTCCAAACTGGTACACCTGTGATAATTTTACCGCAAACTTTTTTTTTACCACTAAAAACCCCAAACCGGTATATTTGTGACAATTTTACCCCAAACTGGTAAACCCATAACAAATTTACCCTAAACTTTTTTTTTACCACGAAAAATCTCAAGCTGATACACCTCTGATAATTTCACCCCGAACTAATAATTTTTTAATATTATTTTTTTTTATTTTTTCGAATTTTTTATTTTTTTTCTTTTATTTTCGTTTTCTTCATCTTCTACCTTTGGTCAGTCGCCGGAGCAACGACCGGCTCGGCGAGGTTGGCCCTACCGGCGTCGGGCAAGGGCCGCCCTCGCTGGCGTTGAGCGAGGGTGCCCTCACCCGATGTCGGCAAGGGCCGACCTCACCTGGGCGGGTGAGGACAGCCCTCACTTGACGCCGGCGAGGGCCGACCTCGCCAGATCAGGCGAGGGTTGCCCTCGCCAGACGCCGGCAAGGGCGACCCTTGCCTGAGTCGGGCGAGGGCCGCCCTCGCCAGCAACTGGTGGGGCCGACCTCGCCGGCTTTCGCCTCTGGCTGGTCGCCGGAGGAGCGACCGGCCAAAGGTAGAAGATGAAGAAAAGAAAATAATTAATAAAAATTCAAAAAAATAAAAAATAATATTAAAATTTTAGTTCATGGTAAAATTGTCACATGTATATCAGTTTAGGATTTTTTGTGGATGTTCAGGGTAAAATTGTCGCAAATGTACCAATTTAGGATTTTTGGTGGTAAAAAAAAAAGTTCGGGATAAAATTATCACACATGTACCAGTTTAGGATTTTTGGTGGTATTAACCCTTAATTCAAAGAAGAGTTGTTACCCGCATATCTCGATAACTTCAGTAGATAAATACTGGCAAATCACACAAATCAGGGTTGATAAATTAATATAATAGTTTGTAATTTAAAATGTGGAGTGAGATACGCAGATAATGTTGGTGGGTTATGCAATTAAAAAAATGCTAAACTATATTAATCAAGAGTTGATAGCCTAACATGAATTGGTAACTTTATGGGATAAGTCACCTAGAACAGCAATGAAAATTTAATGCAAGAGTAGGTAAACTAAGATACAAAAATAGTTAAATTACATAAATAAAGTTGGTAACCTATTACAACTTTTAGTGATTGGGAAACAATGAAGTAAACGTTGTTAAGTTGTATAAATAAGAGTGGATAACCTAATATTTATTGGGAACTTAATCAGAGAAAAATTAATAAATCAATCAAATCATGAATACTAATATGATCAGAGAGTTGGTAACTTTGAAATGACAAATAACAAAAGCAAATTAAATGTTTGATAAGCGACACAAATAAAAACTTGTAAGTTTCACAAAATTTGGTAATTGGGAAATAAAAGAAAAAGTTGATAACGTTTCATAAAAGTTGATAAGTTATTCGAGTAAGAGTTGACAATTTAAAACTAGTTTGTAAATTAATAAGAGAAATATTGGCAAGTCATTCAAATTATGATTGGTCGTTTAATGTAAGAGTTGGGCGCATCCACGTACGCTATAGAGAGAGAGATTCACCAACCTTTCACGCTAGCTACTTCATTTGGATAGCTTTCGTTATTAACTTCTATGGCCTTGTTCAAGCTCCGACCGTCTTCCCTAAAATCTATTCCTCTGTTTTCCTTTGTGTTTTTTCTTTTGCCATTTGAAGCTCGCAATCCATGGCCGTCTTCCCTCAAATATATTCCTTTGTGTGATTCTCGATTTTATATTCAAGTCTCACGAAACAAAAGCGATGCAAATTAATCTAAGGTTCCTATTGTGATTTGAACATATGGCGAACACTTCAGCTAACATACTTAAGCAACTCTCTCAAGTACGCTTCACAACTTCATGGAGACATTTCAACCAACAGCCTGCGTGCAAAGAGATTACCAAATCTAGTCATGAAATCGAAATTGTTTTCCATCTAAAATCAATATTTAGAACAAAAATATCGTTATCAATCATCAACTAACAACTCAGATTTTCAGCGATTTACGCATGAGTTACGTGGACGGAAATTGGTCTCACACTTATCTAGAACAAGGAAGAAAAGAGAACTATTGAATTACCTTGTCGAGAGGGATTCTCGATTGCGCTTACTATTCGAACTGCATGAGGAGGTACAACTGGTTGATGCTGTTGGTTTGTGCTTGCACTAACACGTTTTTGTGTAGCTGATGCAAACACAAAATTGCACCAACACTTGTTTATGCTGGTGCATGCTTGGCAATGAAATGATTACTTTTAAACAATGACTAGCATTGAAATAATCGCTTTTTAATAACGATTGGAATTGAAGTGATCATTTTAAAGAAAAATTGACACTTAAATGATCGTTGCTTATTAACTTTTAGACGACGTTGTTTAGGGGTTATATGTTGACTAGGCACACTAATGAGCCACGTAGGATTGAGAAATTAATAAAATATGATCACCTCGGATTTCCAACAATCAATATCGGAGTTGACACTTAAGTGATCTTTTTTTTTTTTAAAAGCGGCACTTCAATGATCTGAAAAAAAAATTGACACTAAAATGAGCGCCGTATACAACTTTTGACATTTCTACTATCATTCTCCCGATATATTCATCTCTTAAGTTTGGTAGGGTGAACTAGCAATTTTCAAAAAACGAAACATCTGGCAATATTCTTCCATATATAGCCATGGATCAATGAATTCGTTGAAATTTAGATTCTAAATGTATTCTTTTTTATGCAAAATGTTTTTGAGATCCTAATATCCTATTTTACCCTTTTATGACCAATGTATATGCCTATATATGATCCTTGTATCACATTGATATGAAGTTGTGTAAAGCTCCAAAGCAAGTGGGCAGGCTCAAAATTTCCAAACTAACGTCAAGAGCAGTGCCGTGTAAAAAAAACACTTTTTTTTTTCAAATTGTCACATGTATGATTAAAGCATCAATAGATAATGAATTGTTCATGCAAGTAGCCTTTGTCCATTAATGTTCCTCGGATCCATTCATAGAAACAAAAAAAATAATATATCTTCCCATGAAAGTGCAAGAAGAAAAATTTAAAATAAAATAATAGTCTAACGAAGTTTCACAAACACGTCCTTTTTAAGACAAAAGTTCGAAGAATATTCATAAACTGATTACGCAAAGACATGGTAAAGTAAAAGCCAACACACGTTATCAAGAATAAGATCCAATAGGGTATGAATACACCGTCGATGGATCAAAGATAAGCTCGTATATATATCCGACTTCGTTTTGCCACACTTGAAAAAGAAGGCGATGGCTTGAAAATGCATATCGGACATCGTTATGACGCGCAAAAAAAAGCTCGATATCTCATTTTCAGAAGATGAGATGCGAAAGGAAGCCTCTCGAGGTTAAGCACGAAATTGAAACCGAAGGCCATGAAAAAAAACACCATACAGGCATAGGGGACAGAACAAACTCAGAAACTTATCCCAAAAAACCTATTCTTAACAAAAGAAAGAAAAAGAAAGGACAAGAAGCCCGACAAGATCCAGCAGCACTCTTTGACAATTTTTCAGCAGCACAATCAATGTTTGACAGGGAGTGCAAGGAAAATGAAGAGCATGGTCAGACTTTTTTGGTAATGATATGCGGCCTACAGACAGACATGCAAGACAGGTGTCATCCCTATCAATCAATAACATTACAGAGATTATTATTATTATTATCGTTATCGTTGTTGTTGTTATCAAAACAATGTGTTTTTTGGTTGAAATTTGCAGCAGATTTTGACTTGGCGGTCCATAAGAAAAACGGGAGTCTAATTTCAATTAGCATCGCAAATCAAGAGACCAGCTTTCGGACAAAGGCTCGAGCTCGGTGGCCAAACTTAGTATATTTTCTGGTAATTGTTAGGCAGATACACCGGTAATCACTGGTAAACCCGCGCGACGTTCCCCTTTTCTTTGTTGTTATTCGATGAAAGCGATACGTACTCCTTTTTATATGGGGATTGGATTCATCGCGGGTTGACGACGACTTCGATTTCTTTCGTTCCTTATACTCTGCGGAAATTTGCCGTTTGCTAAATGACGAATGGACACTGTAGATCTTTCGAAGCGTGTAGATGCTCGATCACGTGGCGATTCACGAATTCTTTCTGACAATTTTTACTGGTTCCATTCTTTTTCCATCGTTTGTCCGGGAATTCAGGGAAAGCAATGAGTAAAGTTCATGGAAATGGCATGCGTTATCGTGCTTGACTTGGTCCATTGCAAGTCCCTAGTCAAACGGGAAAGTACAGTCCAAATTACGTCGGTCTATCTTCTTGGAGAGGGCAAAAAATCTTGAAAATGAAGGCCAACCAATTCACGGGGTCATCATTCAATTGCCTTTCCATTTCAAATTTTAGGACCACCAAGGCGATCCATCTTTCAATCTTCCTCGAGGACCAGAACGAAGTAAGCGTGGCTCCTTTTGCTCTAAAATTGATGCTATCAAGCTCCTTGATTGATTGCCCCTCCTTTTACGCGTCCATTGACGAATGTGTACCTTTTTTTCCAAGACCAAAGCGATGAGGGGTGGGGTCTCAAATAAACATTGTATCTTTGTAGGAAAAGTCATCCGAGAAATCATAAATTTACTGTACGGTTATCAATTCAGTCTCGAAACTTTTTAATGTGACTAATTCGGTCATGAACTTTTTGACGATTTGGACGAGGGTTGTGACCCTGTGATTGCATGCGACACGTGGTCGAGGTCCCTCCTTAGTTTTGTTCCTTAACTATGTCTTGACGTCGTGTTTTTTCCTTCACAATGTCTCGGGCGTATAGCTCGGTTGCTTGGCGTTCTTCCTATGTCTGCAACACGCGTGCAAAAAGGTAGACACAAGAAGATGAGATGGTGGAACAAAATCCAAAGCCATTCCCCACAATTCTTGGTTATCCAAATATGATTACCCTCGGGAGGAGGGGGGCAATTCGCAATTTTGCCTACCGACTGCCTATGACATCGAAAACTTTGATTTCTGGTGGGGGAAAGAACGACACACGATGCTTGGACGTGGGTTTGGAAAGCCAAATGCAGAGATTGTTTAAGAATGTTTCGTGTAGTCATGCGCTTGTGAAGGTACCTTTGCTGGGACAGAATCGTCTCATCAGACGTTGTACGGCATCTTTCGCTTCGTGCGGTGCTTGTAGTCGGGTTTGTGGCTTACTTATAGATAGTTCGCGATTGCATGGCGACCGAGAGCTGATTGGAACCCCTTGTTTCTCCTGGCGGGATGGTGTCATGGGTGATCGCTGAACTTTCACGCAATATTAAACGCGGTCCCTAAGTCATTTGTTATCTAATTCAATATCCCGAACATTTTAAATTCGGGTTCAATGGTATTCTTATGACCAACAGAAATTGTCCATGTCCAATTGGACAGGCCAGATGCTTCCATATCCTCATTGAAGAGGCCCACTTACATCACAAAAGAAAAATTTCTGTTCTTCTTTCCTTCTTTATTTTGCCCATCTCCTCCTTCCTTCCAAGCCATGCTCCACTGTCGTTGCCGTGCAAACCATCGTCTTCCACACCATCTCTGTGCCGTGGTGAACCGTCAGCCTCCATCGCCTCATCATCTTCGCCACCGTGGCTGACCCGTTGGCCATCACCACCCCCCGCACACCACCCAGCTTCTCTCTCTCTCTGTCACTCTAAAATACGCAAATACGAGGCGCTGTTGTCTATGGCGTCGCACCTACAATCTCACCTGTCGTGCGGCATAGAAATAGAGAGAACAGATACTACCCATTTTTCATAGGCATTAAACTTCGCCAACATGTTTGTGACACTACAAGCATCACAACCGACTTCCATCGGGAAAAAGGCAAGAAGGAAATTTCCCCTTAGCTTTTGAAATTACATGCATTCGGCATCTTTCGAAGCACCCGAACCACATGTCGCTCAAAGGAACAGAGTCGACTAGACCTGATCATGAGCCGAGCAGCAGCGGCGGCGCAGAGTTCCAAACTTACAAAACCTTGGCTGGCTTGCTCATGAATTAGCTTAACATTTTGGGCGGGCCTGTCGAGCCCTAACAACCGATTCCTCCTCAAGCCCAGGCCCATCGGGCCGAGAGGCCCGTGTTCGGGTCCTCCTCGTCCTCCTCCGACGCCGTTCCGCGGCCTCTCTCTCGTCTGCGCTCGGCCCCCTCTTGAAGTTGGAGAGGCGAAGCGGGAACGGGAAGAAACCCTAAAAAAGCCCTAAGAATCCCATCCGCTCCTCATCTCGTGTCTCCTTTGAAGATCCGCCGGAATCGTCACCGCCGTCGTGTTCGTCGACGAGCGCCGAGCTGATTCCCAGGTGGGTAGCCCAATGCGATCTTGTTTGCATCGCCGATGAATCGCTAGGACAATAGATGATCGAAGTAGCTTTTTCGGCTCGAATTGCGGTGATTTCAATTGCTCCGGTTCGTCTCTCGTGGGAGCTTTTGCGATTCCGATGCGTGGTTGTTCGTCATTGTGCGATCGTGGGGTGGTCTTGTCCGTGTGGAAGTTCGAATTTTTAAATTTTTTTTTTGAAGTTTTTTGGTGGTGACGAGTCCGATTGAATCCGTTCTTGTAGAATCTTGACGGCGAGGAGGCATTGTATTGAAAGGGGGACAAGAGGAAGCTTGTACTAGAGTCGGGTGTTTTTTTTTTTCCTCTTGGGGTTTTATGTCGGAGATGGAAGAGAACGACTCCGATGCTCCGGAGGAGCTCACGGTTGAACAGGTCTGAACTTCTTCTTTTCAAAGTTCAAAGTTTGATTTTTTTTCGGTGACCCATTTCTTTGGATTTGATTTGGGGGCTGAATTGATTTGGGAATGGCGATGCGACGTTGTTTCGGTCTTCTATTTTGCAGGGTTTTCATCAGGACGAGGAGATAAGGAAGATCCAGAAAGACAATAAGGCCAGGTATGTGTGGCAGAGAAGTTCTATTGCAAGGATTAAAGATATCGTAATATTGGTTTTTTGTATTTTATAAGTATATGATTGGGTTTCTATGTTTTGAAATGCCTCCTCCATTTACATTACTGATCACATTAGATACGAAAGGCGTTTTGGTTCACGTGACTGTGCAATGGCTCTATGCTTAGACAAATGCTAACCTGAAAAGCTTGTGCGTGTCATAAACTGGTTTCCTCTTGGAGAGTCCTCTACGTCGTGATTTGGGTTTTTAATCTCGTGTTCGCTTTCGTGAAAAACTACCTATTGAAGTGGAAGATGTCGTTTTATCTGAGCACATGATGAAGTAAAAAAAGATAATACAAATGATGCCTCAGCTACTTGGCTCGAATTAGTAGGATACACATGGTGGGTTTTGGTTTGATTCGAGTAGGTGTGCCTTTATACTAGCTTTCATTTCTATTCTCCTCTGGATGTTTATTCTCACTGCAGCATTTTATGATGGACTTTTTCCATGTAGAGTTACTCGCGAAGGAAAAGAACGCCGAAGACTATGGGCTCAGAGGAAAACACCTCGACCTTCTAAAAAGCCTAAAGATGACCAAGAGATTGCAGAAAATGGAATTGAGGAGGATGGCAATGAATCTCCGGAGAGGAGGGGAATGCTCCCAAACGAAATCGTCAACCTGCTTGCTGCGCGTGAAAAGTATGATATTTTCATGTTCCTTGTAAATTTTAACCATAAGTTCTCTATCTTTGGATGTTGTGTATGACCTAGAAGATATCATTCTTCTGCAGGCGAGTTTTCTCGTCAGACTCGGAGGATGAAAGGGCTGAAATGAAGCCAATATCACGAAAGAAGAAAGTGAAAAATTCGGGGTAAACACTTCATCTATCAGGGGAAGAGATTTCTTTCTGCGTTGTAATGCCTTTAAAGTTGCTGTATAAAATTTGTTGAATTCGGTTATACAGGTCAGGACCTATTATTTTGAAGGAGATACCACCTCCTCAGTGCTTGCAGAGTTCCTTGGAGTTCTTGAAGAAAAGGAAGATGCAGGTTTCGAGGTCATCCTCCGTTTTGAACAACCCAAACCAAGCCTTACGATTTCTCTCTAATTCCGGCGTGTTGAGCAAGAAATGAAATGCTCTCCAATTTTGTTCTTTTTTTGTCGGAATAGAACCAGGGAGAACTCGTTGTGATGATAGGTTATTGGAAATTACCCTCGGTATACTATTTGTCGTGATGAGGGCATGGCAGAGAGATTTGATGGGATATGCTGTGCCATAGTTGTTGCTTGACCGTCGTCCCTGCTTCCCTCTTTTCAATTTCCTAAGCGTTGTAGTTGTTTAATAACCTTAAATTTATCAAGCCAGAATGGCGGCCCTTTTTTTAAGCATTTGATAGTGTTCGGTTGTTACATACCCCGAGGTTATATTCAAATGAGTGATCAGAATATAGCGATTTGTGTAACAAAGAGGATTGCTAATGCTCGAGCGGGCTTGGCATGAGGTGAACCGTAGCGATTCAAAGTGATGCGAGTAATGCTAGCAGTGGAGGTGAGAAAGTAGGCGGAGGTGGCCATTGTTGTGGCAGTAATGCTAGCAGTGGAGGTGCTCAAATGGCCGTAGTCACGACCGCCAAAACAGTGCAGACGGAGCTGCTGAAATGGTTGTAGTCACAACCGCCACAACAGTGCAGACTACGGTGATGCTGTGGTGTTGGTGATATGGAGTGTTATTATGGTGTAGGTGACACCGATCGCCCTTGAACACAACAAATGTAGTTCTTAACCATTCGACATTCAATTGATGAAAGCGTCGAGGTTGATGAGAGAGAGAGAGAGAGAGAGAGAGAGATTGGATCGTCACATATAATTCAGTCAATGGGACAGCCTGAGGCAAAGCTATTACAAAGTTTTTTGAAGCTACATTTACCTTGATCATCTGCAAAGAAAATGTCCGCTGAGCATGCATCCATTACATGCAACTCTGCATTTCATCTGGTATCATCTTTGTCGAGGAAACTCAATACAAAGCCGCTCACAATCCTACGAACTATTGGATTCGGAATACACCGGCAAAGCCGACCATCGACATAGGCTACAATTCCTGATACCACAAAATGGCCTATGCCCCATCTCCAAGTGAACCGCACCTTCGGCTGTTCTATGACGTCTTTGGCGGGAAGATTGTCTTCGTGATCATGCTGTTTCAACGTTTTGAGCTTGATGTTGGCTGTATGTCTCCTGGCTTGGTTTTTCAGCATGCGGATTGCAAAGCTCACAAAGAGGTGCTCACACAATGTCAATACCATCGGTCCAATTTTCCATTGCTGCAGATAATGCTATAGTGATTACTAAAATCTAAGCAGTGGGTCAACGTTATTTCATATTATATTCGACAGATAAAACTATCATATGGAACCTCCGGCAATTTAAGCAAAGCCAACTTGTTGCCCAGTCATTTGGGCCTTCTTTTGCCCCAATAGAGCAATTGCCTCTCAAATTTACAGGAAAATTGTCCAAAAATTCCTAAACCTATTGTACTTTCGTCAATTCAGTCCTAAACATTTAAATTGTGCCAATTGAGTCTTAATCCTTTTCAAGTTTTGTCAAATAAGTCCATTCAACCAGTTTTGGCTAGAAATAGCATAGACTCGATTGGCAAAAGTGCAATAGAATTAGAACTTTTTGAACAATTTCCCCCAAATTTGCATAATAACACACTTGGCACACAAAGTAGTCTAGCGGTTCTATGGACTTAGAGCCATGCTAAAGGTGATAAGTTATTGGAACCATGCCAAAGGAGGAGCCTAAATACTCTGAGATGTACTGGCCACTGGTTTTCCTAAGTTGCAGATGTTATAGAAAGCTAGCAGCCAAAGGGGCGCAGAATGTGCCGTGTAAATTGGGCAGGCATTTCGACCAAAAAAAAATAAAAAAAATTGGGCAGGCATTGCAAAGCGAATGTTCTTGCAAATTCAGGATGGGCGATTGGCTGATTCTTTGTAAATTAAGTTCTCTTGTAGCTTTTGCTGGAGATGTCTAAATGCATAACTCTTGAAAAGATTATAGAAATCAATGCAAGCCAACACTTACACTTTCTCCTCGGACATGGCGTAAAGGGCGAGAAGTAGTGGAAGGTTCTCCTTTTAACAGGGCTTTGCTTACAAGGAACCCTCTCACTCGGTCCATGATCTCCTCTATAAGTGAGCTGCTAGGAGGCAGGTTCTTTAGGACAACCTGTCATTAATAAACACGAATGCAAACTTAAGGCATCTAGAATGATAGTTGCATATATCTACTATCGAGCACGGAGGAAATAGTCTCTGGGAGTGCTGTCCTCAATATAATGCAACTGTATATAAAGGCATCCTGTGTTGTAAGTGGGAAAACCTTTTTGGCTATTTGGTTGCCACTTGTCTGACATAGCCATTGGTCCAAATATAACGTAAGAGGGAAAAATGATTTCTACTTCCTATTCCTAATGAAGGTGCACCACGCGAATAAACCTTTTGAGACTCTGAAAGCTTCTGTACAAAGGCGTTTTGGATTTACATTAGTCTTTCCTATATGGAATAGTCAAAGTTCAATTAAATAGGCAAATGAAGTACATGAATGAGTTTGTCTGAGAGCGTGATATACTTGGCATAACTATAAGTAAAGTTCCCGTTACAGATGAAAACAGAAAAGTTTTTCATGTTCAGAGTACAATATATGTAACTGACTGGAAAGATGAAATCCTGGAACTTTTATTTCCATGTACCTGATTGTCGATAACTCTGACTCTCAGATATTCCTGTTTATAGATAGTATCCAACATAGCTTGCAGGTACCCCTCTATATATAACTGCAAAATTGACAAAACCACTATTAGTCATTTTGCAATAGTAAACAATACATAAGGACCATTCCTACGTCGATGGAAAAGCAGTCCAGTAAGTTTCCATTATCTCTTTTATCCTATATCGATTCTGCCCATTTCTAACTAAATCCACATTTGAACAAAACTCTTAATGTTTGTAAGAGAAATTTCCTTGAAATACGATAGCTCTTTCCATAAATACAGCTAGGGCCGACTTCTTACAGATGCAGGAAAGATAGTTTGCCTGTCATGAAAATATAGATGGCTCTACAAGCTGGTAGTTGGTACAGCATACTAAATCCTACTCTAATTTGGTTTTTCTAAAGGCGTGAGCGATATCTACTAGAAGAAACTTCTCACATGGATTAACACCCCCTTAATACCTGTCCCGGAATTATCTCTACTACTACACCCTCCCTCCCTCCCTCCCCCTCCCCCGAAACCAAAAATAAAAAGAAGAGAGAAAGGAGGGCAGAGAGGAGGGTGGGAGTGGGGAGAAGGTTCATTCATGAATGACCAAGATAGTACCTCATCCACTCCGGGACTTTGATGAAGCTTTATCGTCCTATCTGGGCCACCTTCCAATAGAGCACTACCCAAAACTGATGGCTCCATAGCCAGAGTCAGTATTCCTTGGTGAAAACCCTTGATCTGAACAGTAACAAATAGATGTCATGTCATCATAATGTCCCAACAAAGACGATAACTCATACCTCAGGAGAAACGCAGGACAGCGATAATATTAGAAGTTGGTATAATGCTTCACATTATAGTACCATTCCATCAAATCCACTTGTTTCTGCTCCCCTAAGAACAGAATCTGATATTTCAGTGACTGCAGCAAATAGCACGTTTGATCCTGCTGTTCTCAGCTGCAAGAAGCACCACATGTTTAGAAATCCGGTGAGTACAGAAGAAATAACACCTTCGATTTGGAAAGACATATAAATGCTTACAGTCTTTCCTAAGTCGCCAAAGTAGCGCCTTGTCCCTGAGAATCCTTTCCCGCCGATTCTTTTACTAATCAATTTGAAGGTATCTGTGGAGAAGGTTTCCCTAGAAACAATAAGACAATGGGGAAGCTTTGGCTCCTAAAGGAAATAAATACAGCTGACATTTGAGCACTTTGTGGTAAAATCAGCTTAAAAAGTCCACCAACACGTCATTTAAAAATGCAAATTACACAGCAACCACAAGAGCTGCTCAACTTTTTCCTAAAGGAAGTAAGTAAACCATTGCAGTTCACCAAAGAGTTTAGGATATGAAACACAAGTGATCTACGGATGCAAATTAATCAATTCGCTGAAGCTCTTTATTTGCAACCACAGTATATGAGCATTCCACTAATTTTTGTAATGGTGCAAAATGTCTACCAGATTAAGGAAACTGAATCAATTTGAACACTTCAGGACACAGCTTCACAAATTGAAATCTTGAGAAGAAGTTATCCTCTTCACTTTATCTGGTGGAAACAAATTGAATAGGAAAGCCAGGCTGGCAAGCTCATCCAGAATTCTAAGCATGCACAACAATGCCATCTGCAGCATTTAATCCAAACCCCAGGTATTTAGCAATTGTTTGATGATGGACCAGAAAGGATACCCTAATTACCAAAAGCCAATCCCAGTAACGGTGGGCTAGTCCAAGGCCCAAGGCCATATGAAGTACAGGCTCATGAGAAAACCCAGATGGCAGAGTTTAACTGTTACCCTTGAGGGCATGCTGAGATGGTCCATCGATCACTTGCTATATGACAGGGAAAGAGACAACAATACAAGCTTAACAAGACGCATGCTGAAACAAACATGTGTCAGTCAACAAGAACAACCGAGCTGCTCCTGTACCCACGAATGAGGGATACGTTAGTCTTCTATGCCATTGTTTTAATTTTTTCTTTCTAGTATCACAAGTTTCATATAACTCGGGTCCTAGAACTTTTACCTATGCCACTTTAGGTCGTTTACCCCTTTGGGACTGATCCCCTACCAGATAATTATATCCTCTTAAAGAAGGCTTGAAATATTCTTCATCAGCAATTGAGGAGAAAGTCTAATAGCATATCCAGATAAAGAATGACAGACGGAATGAAAGTAAAAATGAAGTACCTGATGTGAAGCCTGGAAGCTTCATCAAACCACGGGATGGATCAAAGAAGACATCAAGGGATGATGAAGCCAAATCATCAAAAATTGAAGCAAAACCCGGTGGAAGTAGTGGGCTTCCTTTTGCAATGTAGATAGCCCTCATGACATACCTGCACAATCTTCTTTAAGCTACGAGTTGGGAAACTATAAGAATAAACATAAGGTGTGCGATGGGGCTCACCATGAATAATGCTGTGCACATCTAATGCACAATTCACGTATGGTAATTAAGGCATGAGTAACCGAGACACCATTAAGCTCCACAACCACATTTTTCATGGGAGGAACCTACATTGTACATATAGGGATAAAAGTTTAGAAAATATAACCCACCGTAACACTTTACATTTGTTGAGTAAAAAAAAACAATAGGAAGAAAAGTTCTCACACCTTTATCACACTGTGTATAAGAGATCTTAAAGTCTCCTGACCAGAACCATAACTTGTATATGAATCTCCAGGTAGAAAGTTGGCAGTAATCTATGGATGCACAAAAGAGGCAGCTACCCTTATAGGCAGATGCAGATGCTTAAAAGCTAGATTATTTAATTTAAAGAAAAGACTGATACCATTATTGGGTGGATTTCAAAATGATCAAAGTAGTACTGTTGAGAAGCACTCTTTGATTCATTAAGAGATGATCTCCAAAAAGGGGCAATTCTCATTAGTGTCTCCTCATCAATGTTTAAATCAATTGGCTGTAAACAAACACAGTGATGTCAGAATGCTGTATAGTCGCTATTATAAGCCAAAAAATACTTCAGGAAGTAAATATATAAATGATTTTGAATTATTCAAATACTATTGTAAATTAGAAGACATAAAGACAAAATGTTCTTTTGAGTGGAAAGAAATGTAGCTGTGAGAAAATATTACCTGCAGCACGATGGATGAATATCTGACTTGTTTAACGTTTGAAGTGGAGGAGCTTAGGACAAGGACAACTTTTAGCATGCAGTCAGCTGTGTTATCACACTCTGCATGATGTCTCCTAAGAATTGCTGCAAAGGGTGTTCCCGACCACTTTGGTTCCACATCTACTGACTGCGATGACAAGGAAAGGAATTAGCTGACGGTGTCTACAGCCCGGTGGATATTATCATACCAAGGCAGAAAACACCGATGAAAACGCTATATTACCTGTACAGTGGTCTGGATATACCTATGAAGATCAGTAAACACAGCATCCATGCTAATATTCACAAGTCTTGAATTAAGAACAGGTGTAAAAACAGATGTTCCACTATCATCTCCATCCTTCAAATAGACACAACAACAAATAATCACACTAAGATATAGTATATCATTTCTGGAGGAAAAAGCAATTGCAGCCACAGCTCTAATAGCTCAGTCAAAACACACTGTAACCACACATTAAGTGCATTATAGAACCTTTTTATGTATATGTAGGGTCTTTATGTCAATAATATTACTGATCTAATTTGGGTCACCCTCAAGAAGAACACTAAAAAGATGGTTTATCAATTTATCTTTGAGACTGTCTGTCCCATTTGCATGAGATCGTTCAAACAGAAGTTATTTAAAGTGAAGAGAACCATAGTCCTGTTTGGTTGCCTAAAATCAGAAACTACTAATACCATGAGGAAGACCAGACCAATCACATTGTCAAACATTCTTTTCAGGTTGATCTAGAACCAAGCGTGACATGTGTTTCTGATAGTTTAATAGTTCTCTTCTTGTCCCAATTTTACAGGAAGTCAGTACTAGCATCACTGATTACTTCGCAAACAATTTGTCATTTCAAGAAACACTATCAAATATGCTTAGTGGTGCGACCATTAAGTAAAAAAGCATTCAAAAGAACAGTTATTGCAACTCAAGATTCTCTGATCTGAATAGTAATCATTAAATGCTAACTAACAGTAACATGGCCTTTGCTACTGTTTCATAGCGATTCCTCATAGACCACAGGTATCTTAGCAAAGAAAGGTCAATAACTTTTTTCTCAACTGCCGACTTGTAGCAAGTCGATAACACAGTTTCTCTAAGAACCAAAAGAGTATAATAAGTTATTTCCTAAAAGGTTAATCAGTTAATAACCAGCAAGAGCTTCAAAATGCTCACAGGCTCACAGTACCCAGACATTTTTAACTTGCAATTACATAATACTGGACCTTAAAGATAAACATTACCTTCTATAAAGGTTAAAGATTCTTAAGACCACAACCTATCATAAAATAGCATGCACTCTAGAAGATGGCAAGAAGAAGAAAAGCATAAAATGGCAAGAAATCATCACCCGTCTTGATCTAGTTATTTAGGTGAACCATGTACTTCTAGAGTTTGGTGAATATGAGTAACTGAAGGATCCGTACGAGAATCCCACATGACCTGCTTTAAATATAACCTCCTAAACTTACAATGTTCGAAGAGAGATACATATCTGACATCTTATTGCATCACACAGGGACTGTACCTATGACATGAAGGCCTTAACATCGCACCAAATTCAACCCGTTCAAATGTTATTTCCTAAGAGAATTAAAATAATATCATAAAGAAAATGCTGATTCATAGATCAAATCAATCCAGATATTTGACAGCCAGTAGAGAATGGGTCATCATTACTACATTCATAAAAGTATATTTTACCTTGTTTTGTTATTCTGTAAAGAGAAAGACAAATCCTTTTCTATAAAAGAATTTAGTTCACTAGAGATGACTACCTAATCCCCCTTCAGAGTTTACCTAAGGGATATCAGGCAAAAGGGCCTAAAGGAATCATAACTAGCACCCATTACTTTGAGATAACCTGGTCAATCAATTTGTATGGAGATTTAAATCTCAGACCTTAGTTTCAAGAACATGGATCGTGAAACAAGGAACTCTTAGTCGAATCTTCTCACGTGAATAGAATCGCAAATATCCCTTCTGACTGTTTGATTCCTCACAAACACGTAGAACTCTGGTAGAACCATCTGCATATACTTCATATCCAATCTTGACCATGTCCTTGTATCCACTGTACTTACTTTTCTCATCTTGTGATTTCTTGTCTTGAAGTAAACGAGATGACAGCCTTTCATACTTCTGGACCTTAATGAAAGGCTTCCATTCCCGAACTTTATCCAAGTTAATTTCACGTATTAGTTGCATACCTACAAAACAAATGAACAAGTCATTAATGCAACTCAAACTTATTGGATACCATGAATTTCCAGTTTCACAACTCGAGAGAGTCCAATGGATGAATATCCTTTAGTCTAATACTGCATTGGATTCTCGATGACTTGTTACAACATAAGCATATCCCATCATCATGCATGTCTTTGCATCAGTGCAATTCCATCATGTCCATTATGCAACACACAAAGCTATTCGCTCTCAAATCAACATAAAAGCAACTCAATTGCCCCTAATATTTATGTACTAAAAGGTAAGCAGACCCCAGTGTTTGGGACAAGGCTCGGTTGTCATCATCCATCATCATTGTTGTAAGAAGTTCTGAGGAACTAAATTCACATTGCATACAAGTAAGCCACCAAATATTTAGCTCCGCACAATTCAATGTGACAACCATAAGAACCTATATATATTGTTAGATTATATTGACATATTGCATGTTTACGGAGTTTGACTTTACGTAGTTTGACTGGGCCTTATGTATGCAGTTTTCCTCCACGCAATGGCTTAAACTGTTGGGTTGGACATACTAACATGGTATAAGAGTCAGGTTTTAATTCTTCGTGTTCCATTTAATATTTCATTTCGCATGTGATTTTTGTTTGTCTAATTTCCATCTGTCAATTTCACATGTTTTTTGTCTTATTTACACATGAGGCAGTTTTGTGATAAAGTACTTGTTTACAAGGTTTGACTAGCCTTATATCCGTTTAGTCTTCGTCCACTCAATAGTTTAAGCTTCTGGGTCAAACGTTTTAACACATACTCATCAAAAGACAGCCGCTAAGTAGATTGATACTGTCTTTAAACAAGAGAGTATAACTAACAGCCTCAAAATGCATAACATTTCCCAGGTCCTCAACAGTTTGTGTTTGTAAAACAGTTTCAACAGCCTCTTGTGTTAACATGCACATTCCAAGTTGTCAATGAATCTTCTGTTATGTGCTTTTCTTTTTCCACACAATACATAGTTCAGCAAGTCAACAGGTACTCTCAACTTCTTTCCACATAGAGCAGATGCAGAAAATTCTCTGGTGGGGGAAAATTCCACAGTTTAACCATAATAAATCCAGTTTATTCAGTCTAATGATGTATATAGTAATTTTTTGCTAAGCAAACCGATAGATGTCTACAACAAAGTAGAATTTGCTTGCAAGTAGGCACTATGCAGCACAATATAGATCTGTATCAAAAATTTTCAAAGTAGATGAGGAAAAATGCAAGAAATTGTTGGGCAATAGCTAGAGCTAGTATTATCTAGAGAATTTTAGGGGGCATAACATGAGAAAGTATTTTCACATGCGCATTAAAAAGTTCCTGTTTCTTTGATTATCAGCACTAATCTTAGCTACTGTAGATCTAGTAAGGTACCTGACTTATTTTTATCACTGGCATCAGACGATCATTCATCAAATATCATGCATGCGGTATGAGCTGTTCTTATGTGATGACAAATAATTAAAATCTCCACCATATTCTCAGGCATGTTTCTTCTCCACCATTCCGATTTCAGGCAATTTTTGGAGTACCAAGAAGGAAAAGAAAGTAGCTACCATTTATCTGCACAATGAGTCTACGTGGAAGAGTCAAATCATCCCAGACATAATCAATGCTGTGCTCAGGTTGAAGAACCTCAGGCTCTGAGGTTTCCTGCAAAAGTTCAAAATCATTGAAAATAAATTCAAATACATTACACTTCCTGTGATAAAAATGTAGCCCCTGACCAATAAAAAGTTTAAGTTGATTGTCCAACCTTCTGATAGTAAGTGAGCAAAGAATCACGCAAATGGTTTTCAATCCTGTAAGGAATTCTGACATTTGGAGGTCTATAAAACTGCAAAACAAGTGAAGAACTTTCTTCTATCACATGAACATTAGCGTACTGTGGAGTGTTGTTTGTTGCAGGAACTTGATTTGCTTGTCTTCTGAACTTCAGGAAAAAGCATCCAAGAGAAGCTACACAAATAGGTCCGGACCACCCATATTCAGGGTCATTTAAATGGAACTGGGCATATGTCATAGAATCATCATTAATATTTCGGTGCTTTCTAATGAAGTTTTCAAACAAAGTGAATTCACTCCTTTCGCTGATTCCACTACGCAACAGCAACATTGCTCTTTCCTTGCTGTTAACAGTAATTATGCCTGCCATGTCATCCTTTATGCAAAAGGGTGTTAATGCAAGTTAGATAATCAGACAAACATATGAACAGAAAGTGGTCCAAAGATTCAGAACAAACCTCCAAGTAGCATTGGCGCACAATGATGTTTTCCTGAGAATCATTCGCTACTACAAACCGCGGGACAAGTGTTATTAATCGTGCAGGAACATCCACTTTACCCAAAGTTGGCTCCACAAGCACCCCAAACTTTGCGAAATATTTAACATTATTCCCTTCCTTGATATCCACCCTTACTTCGGAAAGGCCTGATAGAGCATCTAAATCCAACAGTGCCTCATGTGAATCAAGTTCCAACAATGTTACCCTAACCTTGCTAGACCTAACAACAGCATCAATTCAGGTACATGTGATGGCACAAGAAAAATGAAAGATCTATTTAATAGCCCACTTACTTGGAATACCACGATGCGCTCGACTTTGGAGGCAAAATTAGTCCGCTGTCAGGAGAAATTTTGAAATCAACCTTCCTTGCTTCTTCCCTGGAAGAAACTTGAGACACTCAAACTCAATGTAGTAGACAAGAAAGATGTGCTCATTAGCTGTCTGAGCTACAGTAATTACCTACATAGAGGTTTCTGTTTAAGTCCATAGATATAAAGGTAAAAGTCTGTCTCATTCTTCAGGGAATATGGTGTGAAAATTACAGCCTGCATGAGTGCACTATTGTTAGTTTCATAGGATCCTGCTGGAAGAACTAACTGTTTAGCATGGTAAGCTAGTGGTACCAAAACCAGAAAATTGAATATCTATGGCTAGCGGCTCTAAAGGCAGAAGGTTGAATATTTGCAAACCTCTAATATTCCCTTGTGTCCACGAGACAATCTCAAAGATGCAAAGTACTTTCCACCATCAAAATCCAAATCAATGTCCAAGAACCTGCTGTGTTTTTTTTGCTTAAGTAATTTCTTCACCCAGTCGCTGCTTTTCAGTGGTTTGCAACATGAACCAAATGCAGTCACGGTTATGTTGAAATACATTTCAGTAGGATCAGCATAAAAATTGACTGTGGAACCACATGTTAAGATTGCCTGATTCCCAAAGTGGCGTCCAACGTATTCACCTGGATCTGCATTGAACTCAAATTTAGTAGGTCAGATAATTTCATCTGCATAAAAATTGTTTCTGCCTTTACCTGTATTAGTCAAAAGCACATCTATATCTGACTGCAATAAGTTGGAAACTTGGACTGTTGGAAGAAGAACAATGTCTCTTTGCACTTGTAAAGTAAGATGTGAACTTCCAGAGGTCCTGTCATTTAATTCATCCGGCTGTTGAACAGGCACACTTCTTCTGTAGCTTTGAATCAGAAAATGTAGCTTCGTAATATTTGAGTCATTCAATTTGACTATACAACATGCTGTGCTAAAGGAATACTTTACTGAACCGCTGGAGAAGGCCCTACGCACTCTAAAACTCAATTTATCAAAAACTCCAGAGAGATGTTTAGCCTTGCCACCCTCAATATTATCTGACCATGCCACTGATGGCGACCCTTCAAGATTCAAAAGACCTTCAATGTCTGGTCTGAAAGAAAATAAGAAGTTTCCTGCAAATTAAAACAAAAAAATGAAAAAAAAAATTGCATGAACTTTACAAAAATACATATGAAAGAGAGAGAGAGAGAGAGAGAGAGAGAGAGAGAGAGAGAGAGAGAGAGAGAGAGAGAGAGAGAGCGGGAGAGAGATGTCTAGCTCCAACATATATAATTCTAACTACAATACTAAACAATTAAAGAATGATTGACATAGAACACTCTAGCGGTTGAAGAATAAGAGTTTTCAAAACGGGAGGGGAGAGGGGGGATGACAATATATAGGTGGTAACAGAAAATATACTACGGCGCATAGACAATGGCAACACTTAGCCAAATGCTGGATGATCACTTCATTAAATAATCAATTCATCAAAGGAAAACCTTTAGTAGTAGCCTACCGTAAAATGACTATGCGTCCAAGATCTAGTAACATGAGAATTCTATATATAGGGATATAACAACAATCTGACAGTAAGAATCAATCCTAGATTATGAATATTATTAATTTGTTCTCTCAGTCTCTCTCTCTCTCTCTCTCTCTCTCTCTCTCTCACACACACACACACACACACGCACACACACCCACCCACAAGCGCATGCGCAGCTCTTTTCTGTCTTTTTACGTTCTGATATAGGAAACAGGGTAAGTATCTTAGAAGGAGGTGAAAAAAGGATGGTGCAGACTGCAAATATTTCACGTAGAAGGATAGTGAAACAACATGATAACTTCCTTGCTCCTAATCCAATACTGCAGATTGAAGAGAAAGAAAGTAGTTTCATGCTTGGAGATGTGTTTCTGAAATACAGTCAGAGGCTTGTCGTCACTTATCCCTTTCAGCTTTATAGTTTCACAATAAAAAAGCTAGAGGCAAATTGCCTCATATTGTTGACCAGCTAACATAAGATTCCAGGATAATCACCACCATCAAAAAGTCCAACTTACTGCAACTGCAGTTAGGAAACGTCTAGCAAGACCGTTAATAAAGAATCTACAGACAGATGTATACAATGCTCAGACTGTTTGCAAATCCTAAAACGTATTAGGGTTTGGGTGCTATGGTTTTCGGCCCAGTAGGGAATTATGGTTTTTTGGGGGTTTTTTGAAGGAAGGTCTATTTGGTCATTTTTGCTATGTATTTTGTCTTAAGATGCTAGACAGTTGTCTTAAAAATAGAGGCTGCAAAATGGAATAGGTGCAAAAGGTCAGTAGGGTTTATGGCACTTTCCTCTAGAGAAAATGATGAGGGCTAGATATCATATAACAAACGAAATTTGGCATGGTTCCAACAGAAAATAAGATGAGAAACTCAATTTAGATGGTTTAGATATGTGAAGAAACAAATGATCCATCCTAGAGGACAAGGTGGAGTCTTTGGCAAATTCACAAATCAAAAAGAGGAAAGGATACATCGCAGGGGACAAGGCTTGAGAAGATCTAGACAGGTGTGGTGATAGGATTTAGTTTGTTGTCTACGCAAACAGCTGAGGCTACGTTCTGCTCACCGTAAGATTCACACAAGTCTTTAAAGCTAAAGATTCAATTTCAAGCATATGACTTTTTGTGATGTCAAAACAACATAGTTAAGGATCCACTTAGTAAATAACATAGCTTTAAACACACTCATTGATACAGATGAGGCGAAAAAGTAGTTGATAGAATGGAGAAGGATCAGAATGAGAGAAATAAGTGGGAAACTAAATTCCTTCTGACCCATTGGGTTCATGAAAATGTTCGGTTTTGATTTTAACTGAATGAAAACAGAAAGGATACAGATTTCCATTTACATCTTTCAATTTTCTTGAAATGTGTTTGGTGTGTGAAAAAAGAGAATTCCCTTTTGAAAAGAAAATTGTAAAACATGCTTGTTTGTGTTATTTTCACAAGATACATATTTTCCTTAAACTTTATCAACTGCAAAATTTATGTCTCAATTGAAATTCTATATCTGTAATAAAAAGTTGCATAACTGGACAACATATTTTTTTGGACCAAAAACTACCAAACATACTCCATTTTCATACTTTGGACCCTCCAATGGGCTTTCAAAATAGTTCATCATCATTAAGAGAAAAGGGGAAAGAAGGGTTGGGGGGGGGGGGGTTGGCAATGGCGGCTTCACTTGCTGCATCATTAACAAAGAACAAAAAGAAATGAAGTCATCAAAAAAAAAAAAAGGAAAGGAGGATCAAACAAATCTACAAGCTTTTGGCTGCCCAGAAGCTTCATCGAAGGAAGAAGCTTAACGGGTCTTGACCATCCTCAATTGAGGTTACATAAAGCACTGCCAATTCCAATTGATGCTGAGGATGCTTTTTCCATGATTACTTGAAGCACAATGTTTTTTTTATGCATTTTCTCTTGAGCCTTCTCGAACAAATAAGAAAAAAATGTATTTCAAGATTCAGTAGCATGACCTTGTTTTTGATGATGAAGAAATATTGTAAAACTACTTTTACTACTCTTCACACTTTACAATCTTCAAACTTTTAGACTTTTAGAGCAATAAAGTATTAAAATATTCCTTCATCTCGCAGCTTAACCTTTTTCAACATTTGGCAACAGTCCCGCAAAGTTATACATTATATGAAAGCAGGAGTCCTAAGTTCAAATCTTCTCAGACCCTTTATTTGCATCCTTAATTACATATATTCATCCTTCAGTCCTAGGCAAAATTTCAGTCCGCATGTGAGGGGGAGTGTTCGAACATTTATATATTAAACACTGCATTCATCTATCAGTTTAAACTTTCAAAAGCAGTCAAGAATGATCCAACAAAATTATGTCAAAGCCTTCGAAGGTTTTCAAACCGTGTTTTAAAGTCAAAACTAGGGAAAATGACAAACAGCCCCTTAACTTTGGCCAAATGTACAATTTGGTCCCTGAACTTTTAATTTGTTCAATGTGGTCCTTGAACTTTAACCCAATGTGCAATGTCGTCCATGAACTTTTAATTTATTTAATGTCATCCCTAAACTTTTGGTACATGTTCAATTTAGTCCCTGAATTATATGAAAATGTTCAATGCAGTCCTTTCCATTAATTCAAGTTCAATGACTGAATTGAACATGTACCAAAAGTTTAGGGATGACATTAAACAAATTAAAAGTTCAAGGACCAAATTGCACATTTGGCCAAAGTTTAGGGACTATTTGTGTCATTATCTATCAAAACTATTACCATGTCCTCACCAAACACATTTTCTCTTTCTCAAATGAGAATGGAAATGGGAATTTAGAGAATGTTCAAACAAACATGCCCTAAAGTAGATAACATTGAGGTTTAAATCATTTCAGAAATTGGAGTAAGCAAACCACACCTAAACTCAACGATGTTATCACTTTTTTAGATCCCCCAGACATCTTTATTGCATCAAACATGGCAGTGGAATCATCCATCGTATCCCCCTTCTTCAGCAAAACCAATGCAGATCCATCTCTCTCCTGTTCAGGCCGTTGAAATTGAAGCTCCATGGAGAAGTCAGTTTCATTTTGTATTCTTGTTAAAGGAGAAACCACAATTGATAAGCCATCCTACAAGCAACAACAGAACATTGACTAGATTGACTATTTTTCAGAAGCAAAGCAAAACGCATTAGGACTGCTCTGGTGATCACCTCAAATTTCCGGACAACGTCAACTATAATATATGGTCCTGGAAAAGTCCTGGAATCTGCTCCAAAGTTAAAAAGATGAATGATACAAAATGAACTTTAGGCTGTAAATGCTTGTCAGCAAGTATGATAACTTTCTTAACAAAATTATATATGCCAAAAAAGTTGTCATTTTAACCTCATCTCTATGTTCACGACCAAAAAAAAAAAAAACCTCATCTATATGTTAATCTACGCAGAGAGTAATTCACAGCCAAGAAACAAATGCTATTTCACCAGCAGGATTTATACATCCATCTATCAATTTATTGCTCTATAGAAATTTGGATATGCAGCATTATCAAGGTGATGTCCTGAAATCCAACTTCAATAATTTGAAGTAAGACAACAAGGTCCCATACAAAATTTGTCTTATTTCTATTTTCCCCTTCAAACAAGATATTTCTCAGTAAAGGTGGGACATTCACATTGCAATGAGCAACCATAAGAACACCTGGACCTCAGTTCTTTCAGTTTCTAGAAAAAAAAATGCACACTGCCCTCACAAGTCAACTTAACTAATTAGCGAAACAGAAAATCAATAGAGCAAATTGCATCATCTCCAGACAGCGGAAATTAGTATACCTGCTCAACTTTATTTCACAATAAGTTCAGATTAACAATTCCAATTTAACAAGTACGCCCTACCTCTATTTCAACATTAGCAAATTGATGTCACTTCTCTTTACCAATTTATTCAAAATTTTACAAACCCTTTTGCCACTTAATTATAATTGTTAGTTCTCCTTCTTTTGCTGATATAAGCACATCAAGAACTTAATTATCTGAATTACTGTTTAGGTCTATACCGGTAAACAATGAGAAGGATAAGTACTTATTCATGATTTTTTAAGTTCATGGAGACATACAAATTATTGGGTGCTATAAAATGTCTGTCATGTAAATTTTATTGAATAAAATAACCATATACCTTAAATGTAGCCATCTGCAAGTCTGCTTTCTTAAGATAATGTAAAACCACTTTTTGACCCATTTTTTTATTCTAATTCTAGCGAGTATAACACAAAAAGAACATACCACAAGATGTTGAACTCTGGGTCTGAGATTAAACTATAATGACTTTTTGTTGAAGGTAAGATAAGGCCTAAGGTCCTAGAGTCAAAGCCTCAACCGATAGAGCTTCAAGCACTCCATGATTACAATCACAGTATCCTGAATTTAATGAATTAGTAGAATTTGTCGTCCATTCTTCAGCAATTTCATAAGCTAATTTGACTTGAGCATGTTTCAAAGAGATCTACTGTTTTTTTGGAAAAGTTCACCATTGTTCTACAAGTCCAGTGAATTGTAAAATAATTAGTTTGGCCATTTTGCTGATTCACATTTTAAAATTTAATCACAATGAGATACAGTTACAAATTATTTAAACAATGGTCAAAGAAAGCTAGTTTGTACATCTAATCCAAATTTAGGAACTTGCAGTTGAATGAATTTTTTTTTTTAATTAGATCATACAGGTGTTGACCAGGTTCAACTGGTCCAAGACCAGACGGTCAAACCTGGTGAGGACTGGTTTTAGAAGAAGTAATGTTATTGCACGCCCAAGGATTTAAACCAGTAAACTCCCAGTCCCTGGTTACAGTTCCAGCCACAACACCACATTTATACTAGCTAACCAATACAACAACAACATAACTAATTCCTCTTGAACAAGAGATTTAATTATTCATGATGATGTTGTGAAGCGTAGACAATTAAAAGCTAGAATTTTTAAAAACAAAAGATTCAACTATATATGATTCTGTACGAAAAGAAGATATCAATGGCCAACCTTGTGGTGACACAATCCGTGTCCTCCATGCAATTGCTTGAGTTTCTAAGTATGAAAGATGTATGGAAGAAGTTGTATATGAATCTAAAGCAAGTTGGACTGAAGCAACAGCTGCACAATCTGGATCTTGATCATCAAGGCATCTTCCAAGAGTATACAAAAAAACTGTGTCATGTTGCTGTTATATGCTTGTATTGGCTTGTATGCATTTATCTGTATGTTGTGGATGATTTTGATAGGCAACTTCAGATAATATAAATGCCATGGTAACCAACCAAATCCAGACACAATAATATTATTATTCCATATCCACAAAATTTCATCTGTTATTTCCTTCGTCTCTAATTCATCCATTATCTATGTTTAAGCCTCTTATTGTCAGCCACAAAGCTGCAAACTTTGGCACATATCACAGACTGAAAGGAATATAACAAGCTAGACCTCCTATAGCTGTCAAACATATCAACAAAACATCAAGGCTTAGAGCATTTTTCCCTAATATAATGAATGTCTTGAGCTATCCAACCACTGATTGTGCTGATATTTCAAACTTTTATCTTTTCAATGGAAAAAAAAAAACTTCCCTGCTTTAAACTGTAAGATTACTAAGCCTCTAGGAATTTCATGCTATAAAACATAGTGGCAGCTCTTCAGACACAAATATATTCTAGCTTGTAAATTGGAATTGAGAGGCACCCCTTTAATTCTTTTTTTATCACTGCTTTGGTGCTCTTAATATACTTACTCATCAAAAACTAAAGGGAGCTAGCACTCGGTGAATTCTTGCCTCAACACTTGTTAAGAACATCTCCAAAAAATCTTAAAATCTATAGCATTCTTGGTGCAATGAATCACCAAATTTATCTTCGTAAAAGGTTAGAAAAAACACAACCAACAAAGTGAGGCGTGACTCTGTAATAGAGGTTTATTCTTTATTGCATAGATGCCAGGGGAATCATGCTCATACATTCTTAGAGAATCAAATCCTAGTAAAAAACCCTTTTACATAGGGACTTCCTATAAGTTCCACCTCAGATGTATAATGAAGCCACAAAGGACATGTTATGGTTTTGGAACATTTTCCTACAACAATAAGCCCACACCAAGATAAAACTTTTGACAGTCAAAAAGTACAAAAAAAGATAGGACTTTGACCTTTAAGGCTCTATTAGTTTGCTTGACTTAGCATACTTACCAGGCACATGCAAGACGACATTCCCTGGTGCATGCTATTGCTAGAAAACAGGGTACACGGCAAGCAAGTCTAGTAAAGAGTGGTGTACCAATCGAGTAGTGATGAAAATTAGAAGATATGCCAAATTAAGATTCATACCTTGGGTCTATGTTATAGACTATGTGAAAAATTGAAAAAGCACGTTTTATCATGTGTGATGGCATAATGTTGATTGAGCTCAAGGGGAACTTTATGCACTTTGCTAAACAGCTAGGTTCTAATGTACGAAATTTTGAGTGATCAAGTGTAAGAGCGTTCAAATGGAGTGTCGCAGAAGTGAGAATGCTTTGTTTGAGATGTAGACATATACAAAAATGAAAAAAAGCATGCTAATGAATCCATGAAAATTGAAAGAGCCCCAAGTGAAGCTAAGAACACAGTTGAATAAGGTGATATTGACTTGCGAAAGAGACAACTGTTATGAGCTCTGATGAGAAAAAAGTGACTTTAGGGTAAGAGAACAAGTCAAAAAGGGTGGAATGAGGTCAAACATAACTTGGGAATCCTAAAGAGGATATGAGTCGATGGACCTCCTGGAGGAATTGATACTTCGTTGGAAACAATGATGTAAAATGTATTTATCTACTCTTCAAACAAATTAATCCACTTATAAAGAAATGGATGAGGCCAATATAGGAGCCTAATGTGTGCGAGAAGTGAACAAAGTGATGACTTATAGTATAAGTATTTACATGATGAGTTGACTCAAATGTTGTGAAAATTTTGGTCATCCACCAACTCCTCGTCTAAGTCAATATAAGCCCTGTAAGAAGCAGGAACATGCGGATGGAAAAAGTCCCATACGGAGAACTAATCCCTCACTTGAGGGATGTTTTAACGAACCTTGGTTCATGACAACTTCATTCTAAAGAAAGATCTTCTCATTCCAAGAAAGTTTGGCTCCTTTTGGGTCACATGCTTGATCTTGTGCCCTTTGGAGCTTCCAAATCAAATGTATTCATCTTGATTTTATCAGTACTAGGGAAAGTTTAGAGCACAGGTAGAGGGCCTTAACTTCAGTCTAAGGAAGAACTTCCCATTATAAAAAAGTTTGGCCCCTTTTGGGTCAAATGCTTGATCTTGTGGTTTTTGGCGCTTTCAAATCATCTAATTTACTTATAATTGTGTAATGAGCTTGGTAAAGTAGTCAGCATTCCTAAAGGGATCAAAATCGATTGCATGGGGTTACGACTCATCAGTCACATACACTAGCATTTAAGTATACAGGGCCAAAATCGTCGCCTCTGCCCTCCTCCTATCACCAAAGCTTCCTTCTAAAAACCTTTGAATTAGTCACAGGTTACTTGCTTACACTGCTCCTCATTCACTTAAAATGGAATTTTATGGTTCACACGATACAAAACTGATAGTCCTTACTCCATTTTCACACAATTGTTCAAGTGGGAGCTGGCTTCTACATTAGCATTGGAACTCAAAATGATTCCCTACTTCTTCCTCCTATATCAGTTCTTCCCTTTTAATGTTAAAGTAAATCCCATATCGCTTGTTTGGGGGACTTATAAGGACCATATTCACGTTGTCTCTCTCCACCTACAAGCTTGAACTTTTGGATGGGACATCCTAACATGGTATCAGAGTCAGGTTCTACCCCAATTCATTTCGCGTGTGCGACACCCCACTCATCAATTCCACAGGCCGTTCCCTAATCCGGGCGGGTTACACGTGAGAGGGGGTGTTAAAAGTATCCCACATTGCTTGTCTATAAGATTAATATCTGCCTTATATTCATGTTATCTCCCTCCATCTATTGGCTTAAGCTTTCGGGTTGAACATTCTACAATTGCATGCATAAATAATCTTTCCAAAAGTCCCAAAAGAACAAGATTTGCAATGTTCTGGAGTCCGGTGTTCATTTTAGAGTTATTCCATTTCAACTCGTACAAATTTCATGGGTCATGAACATTCGATCTTCCCATGCATACAACTAGCAATGCAACTCAGTTATGGCTTCCATCAATCTTCGCTTTAAGTATGGATTTGTGATGCAATTGTACCCTAGTTGGCCTCCACATTAATTCTTAAGATTGGGATTAAAAAGTCTATTTTCCCAGCATAATTAATCTAGGAGTACTCATGTACTAGCTGGGAGTTAATGCTGAAGTAGATGAATGACAGTTCATCAGGACTTCAGGAAAAAACATTAATAATGGTGGTAAGAAGCGACAGTATTGCTTTATGGTCATCCTCAATGCATTTGTCAAATATTTTAAAATCTTTCCCAACTAACTTAAGCTAAGTAGGATCCTGGAACTGAGAAACTGTATAAAGAAGATCATAGGAAGATACAACAGTAAATTCCCAGAGACTATTGATAAGAGAGGATGTACCTCACCTCAAGTATACAGAAGCAGACTGCTTCCCAGCTATCTTTAAAGTCTGGTTGCCATAGAACTGACAAAGAGCATTAGCACCTGTCTGGTTTTCCACCTGGAATTATTCAGATATTAAGAGATCAACTTTTACAGGTTCATTCCTATAGCGCATGTAATACTCTATGAGAACATTGGGTGGTTGGTCATAACATGAAGGGACAATATGTATCACATGCAGATCAACTATATCTAAACAATCTTGGCAAATCAATAAAATCAGGCACATTAGGGAGATTTGATCAGCATATTGATGTATGGACAAGTTCTCTTACGAATATCAGGAAATAGGAATTCAGCATAGATGGTTTTGTCACCTGGTGCATGGTGAAGCATGCAAGTACTATCACCATCTATTTAGACAGAAGGATACTAACTTTCAGATTTCATGCCTATATTAGGTACTTGATTCAAGCATCCCATATGTGAAGCATGACTCTGAAGATTCAGAATCCACTGGCTTTAACTTTCAGATGACTTCAACTATTACATTCGAATTCTTGCAGGATGTTTATTTGAAAGAAAAGGATGCAGAAATCAAGTTCCTCTATAATTCACTTGTTTATTAGCAAATCCAGAGGTAAAAAGTTGCACGAGTTGGCTAAAATCACACTACATAGTCCCAATACATTATTGACATTCCAAAATCATTACTTGAGTGCATATCTAACTTATTTATTTACAGTTCCCTTCTAGTATCAAATAAAACGTACATCACTATTGTGACGGACTAAAATGGATTACACTGTGTTAAATTTTTACCACTGATTACTACTGACAAGTTAGTCTGTTGCAAGTGAAAAAGTATAATTGAGAGAGAAAGAGAGAGAGAGAAGGCTAAATGCTATGATCCTATGTAGTAAATTCCGCATTCCGCTTACACGAGAGAAGACACACTTGGACAAGTATGCTAACATCATGTCGTATGCCACTGTACTCTATACCAGAAAGTTCATGAGTTTTATACTGGTCCATCATGCACACATAATGAACTATTCCTCCAACCTCTGGAATAACTTTTCATTAACTGACAGCAGTAGTATGCTAGAATAAAAATGCACATCACCCACATTTAGGTGTTCCCATGTACAACTGGTGCCTGGAGATGATGCCATTTCTTGAGATACACAACTTGTGGCATATAAGCATACAAATTATTATCCACACATGTAAAGAAGCAGTGAATTGTTTAAAGAAACACATAGTTGCTTATATTAGCAAAAAACCTTGCAGAGGTTGGATAGAACCAAGGAAGTTCTAACTGTGTATGGGCCGCCTATATTCAATTCTCCGACCACAAAGAGAAGTACATCCAACGAAAGCTCGGTTAGAGACAAATCCAACTGTGGATAGGAAAAATATAGACTTTCAGATATATGCTGTGGTAAGTCGAAAAAAAGAATTTCGCATAAGATATCATGCTTCACAACCTCTTTTATCTTGCAGAAAAATGAGATGGGAAGTCCACGCTTATTAATATCCAATCCATGAATCTGTAATCTAGAACGATAGTATACACCTACTTCAACAGGGTGCATAAACTCTCTCCTGCACCATATAAAACAAACTTAGGGAAAATCAGAGACTCCAGACATGCATAGACAAACTTGCAGAGAGAGAGAGAGAGAGAGAGAAATTTTCATCATAAACAATTACCATGCATTCTTCTGCGCATCAAAATAATCTAGCAAAGCCCTACATGTGCACATAATTCTGACTTTAACAGGCAGACTTTGCACAGTGAACTTGGTATCAACAATGTGACCTTGAAGGAGAGGAATAGTATCCACTGTGCCCAAAAGTTCATGGACAATTGTCACAGAAACCTTGTCAACTTTAACATCAATCCTAGGAAGAAGTATTCCCTGCCTAGACTTCCTCTCTTCAGGCACGTGTTCATTGTCATGCAGATCCCTCCCTGAGACATCCATAGAGCCCCGCATATCCAACATTGCACAATCATCAGTTCGAGTAGTATCTTGAAGCACTTTAAACTTGAATGGATTTCCAGGTTTCCCCACAAACTCGGGAACCCCATCAACAAAAGCAATGGCACTGTCATTTTTTTTGTTTACCAGGTAAAATGTATGTTTTACCAACTGATTGTAAGGCTCCCTCTCAATATTACCCTCAGAATTGTCAGACTTACAGGGATCTGCTCTCCAGAGTGCCCAGTTACCATTATTACTGCTGGAGACTTCAACAAAACCGGAACCTTGACGATGAGCTAATTGGACTGGGTTCCCAGACTCATCCTTCACATGCAGCGATGTTAAAGAGAACCACAGTATAGAGGACCGCCACCTCTTTTGACTGTGGTGTTTGACCTATGTGAGAATTAAGAATAGGTACTTCAGTTGCCTTAGCATCAATAACAGGGAACGGCTAATGCACCAAAAGAAGCAAATGTATCAATTGGATAAATCATGTTGCCTAAGCAGGAGCTACTTTTAGATCCAAATTATTACTGCTATTCGCCATGCATCAAAATTTTCCAAAGCACTTGTAGCATATCAATGTACGTGATGACTTGAGGGAAGAACTTTTTTTCTATTTTAGTGAAACAACTCTAGCTCAAGACCAAAGATTGCAATGAAAGTTTCAAAAGACAAACATCACATACCCTGAAAAGAGCCCGTTCTCCAACAAGAGAATAATGAATAGAACCAACTAATTTGCACTTAGTTCTTTCACCTTCAACAGTGAAATACATGTGTTCATCGATGTCTTGGATAGCAACGATTGCTCCTGTATAATAGTAAATGTTTCTGGTAAATCACCATGACATTGCAATAAGAAGTCTGAACCATCTAATCAAATTACCATCTGGTACAATTTTCTCGAAAGTTTCATCCACTCCCTGGTTGTTGGACCAATGCCTCAGTTGTAACCCAGCAGTGGTCCCTTTGGTTGCTTCTCCAGGTAAGGCCCCAACAGCCGACAAGAAAATCTGATGGGTATGAAAACTAATCAAAGGCAGCAACAGAGTGATAGTCCAAAATAAAAGCATGCAGATGCATTATAATACAAATCGCTAGCTTTATGAGTTTATCATGTCGCTCTCAGCAGCAAAACTTAATTAAAACTCCAGCGGAATTTATGTGATGGACCAGACTTGGGACATCTGCAACATTACTTTCCAACGTATGACCGTCAACATTGGATCAGACTAGAATTTCCTCAGTTCATTTTCTGATAGCAATCTGCCTTTAACTGTTTAACATAGCACATTGAAAGAGCAGATCTATACTTTCCATTTAAAACCTTCTAAGAAAGATTTCTACAGAACTTGATTCCTTGCACTTACAATCTAATTCTAAAATAGAAAAAACAGATGCCTTCAACTTGAACTAATTATGTTCCATGTCTCTCCAATGACCGCTAGATTTAGTCTAATACGTTCTTTTTGGGGAGAAGGGAATCTGGAATTTGGAGCTCATACCTTCCGTTAGAGTATTAGAAAATTCCCAATAGATCAAGTAGTCAGTCACTGATAAGTAGGAATGACAGACAAGAGAGCTTAAGTATATTGAAATCTTTTTCCTTCTAAATATTAAACAGCTCAAACGATGCAATTCTTGGAGTACAAACAGATTAGAAGAAAATTATCTACTTACCTCGATTTCAGACAACGAAATGTTCATGTCAAATCCTGAAATTGAACCATGACCAACCAAAGGGTAATTTAAGTCCCCAGGACCACAGTAGGCCTTCTCCACATGTATCAAAGCACCAAAATGCTTCAAAATGAACTTCTTATCTCTTGAATGGAAGACCCTCATTGAGGAGATATGTGCAACGGAATGACTTGAAGATGGAAAGTCTTCTGACAAGGTGGCATTTTCAACTGAAGCAATACCATCTTCACCTCCATATCTCATGGTAGGATTTCCAGATGACAGTTGTCTTGAAAGAGAAGGAAAATGAGGGACATGATTCTCACCATCGACATTTTGATCATGAACTTGAGAAAGGACTGACAGACGAGAGAAGTCAAATACAAGTTCTTTTCTCTTATTTTCTATTACCAGGTTCAAACCTATATCAACCTCAATCGTGATTTCCCGAATAACACCTGCATCACATGACTATAGTATTATTACCTGCATCATGACTAAGGGATAGTAAGCAACAAAAGGATGAAAATACCGGATTTGTCTTCAGCCACAAGAACTAAGGATAACTGAGATATGACAAAGCAAAAGGCTTCCAGTTCCAGAAGTGACAATCTTGTTTGGGCTGACAAATGAGGCACAACTTCATCACAATCCATGATGATTTTGTCATTAAAAATTATATTGTCTCCACCTGGGTCACTTTTTCCAACGTATGTATCATGTGATTGTACACGAAGCAATATATCTTCCACATGATGTAGAAAGGAAGTATAATAACCAAGGAACACAGCCAAGGCTGTCGTTTCAATCACCAGAAGACCACCCTGCTCATTACTATCATAAATTACATTCTGGACAAGAGTATGGTCTAAGCTTACATGTTAACACAAGAGAAAGGGGGATGAGAAAGAGCATTTCCAAGCATTAAAGAAAATTAGTTTTTTAAGATTATGGATAAAAAAACAATTGATTTTTTTTGCAAATAAAATGACCAAAAAGAGAGCAGATATTAGAAGCATCTAAAGGAGGCAGAATTTATCTAATAAGTGAATTAGCACCTGCATTTTACAAAAAATTCTCTGAAAAGTTCCCCCAATAGATATTGAAAAAAGCAGCTCATTCATCTGGTGTGCCCCAAGAAAGAAACACTTCATTGAGGATTTTCCCATCCAAATTTGACTAACTTGAGTATTTATGACTAACCAGTGACCTGGTTCAGGAGCAATGGAATGCAAAGGAGATTTCAACTTGTCAATGAGACTAAATGACCGCAGACTTGATGTTCTCGACTCAGCCATCAATGATAAATTCCTCAATATCATTGACCAGCTGTCTCCACAGATGGAAAGAAGTTCATCACTCATTATGTCCTGACAGGGAGAACTCAACGATGCGGTAAACAGCAAGTTTGAAAGACATGTTTCATATAAGCAGTCAAGAGACTGTAGGACCATATTCCTTAACTGAGAGACATCAGTAGTGGTTTCTATTTGGCTGTCATGCCTGAAAATGACAAAACGCACCCCTGATAGATTGAGAAGAACTTCCAATTTCCCTTCTTCACACGATAACTCCAAAAATATTTGCTTGGTAAGAATCCAGATGCCAGAATTAAAGGTATTATGTTCATCCAGCTTCATAGCATCAAAAGTTGTCGTAAGATTATCCATACTATAGCATATTCTTGATTTCTGAATGACTAAATCCATGGAGTTAAACTGGAAGGTGCTTCTAAGCATATATAACACACATTTATTTACAGAAGCTGATTCTTTTATGCTATTCTCATAAAAATTACGTCCATCTTCCCCCAGATCTTGCCTCACAAACCCTTGAAGCTCTTGAAGAGGTATACAGCCAGCAGAAGCAGTGGATAGAGTATAAGAAATTGCAGAAAATAAATCTGCAACTACCTGTCATGAAAAAAAAAATTATTAGACAAACAAATGCATAGAGAGTGCATTATATTGTAACCAAATTTGATGAACATATGAAAAGAGACAGGAGAAGAAGTGAAAATTTTGTTTTTTAGATGTACTAATTGTGACGGCCAACTGTGAAGGGAAGGACAAATACATATTACATTTATTCTCAAGAACTTGAGAATATTGCAAACAAGAGAAGAGGGAAATGCACTCAAGTTGGAAGCTAACAAAATCCATATGTAGGACCAAAATATCTCAACCTTCATTTCGTGAAAAACTCAAATACACAATCAATCCTCTGCCCATCACCTTGTCCTCTTGCCTGTTATGATATTTCAATTGCAAGAAACATTCATTGTGTTGAATGCCACAACTAATTCTAGTTATCTAATAGTGTTACAAATCAAGGTACATAATATTTATCTTCAACTGTCACAAAGGAAGTACATAAAGAGAAAGAACATCAGTTAGTAAATGATAAGAATGATCATCTAGAAAGAGTCATTAGACAAATCAACAGTAAGCACCTATTAGAATACTTGAAAAAGAAAAAATAGAGGACCATAAAAAGCCAACTATGATAACCTATCAAACAAGAAAGAACTCGTGCATTCATATACATGTGAATACCTCTACCTAAATGGCCTAGAAGAATGGTTGAAGGCAAATTTTCAGTAGACAGTCTCAAGACATCCAACATGACACACCAGGTAATGGTGTGCTGAAGTTAAAAAAGCATCAACTATCAGAACTCAAATCTTCATGAGAACAGACCAAAAGGAAACAACAACGACAACAAACTAAGGCTTATCCCACTAAATTGGATAAGCTACATGAAGGGACCGATTCACTCTGAGTGGATTGACTGAACACAGAAAGCCTTCCACTGGCAAGCGAGCTTAAGTTAAAGAATCAAAGGGGATCCTACACCAGAAACTTCTAACAGGAATTTTACGAAAATATAAATAGGAATGCTAGAAATTGGGATCCTAATAAACTATTCCGCTAGATTCTGTATTAAGTATTCTAAAAGATCCAAACACTCCACATCTTTTCATTAACATCTCCTTCCAAGTCCTTTTTCGGTCTTCCTCTACCCCTTTTTACCCAACTCTGCATCTCATATTTGCAAAGGGCCAACAAGCACTCATCAGAAGAAGTGCCAATTTGAGAGCTAAAAGAATTTTGATTATGAAGGTTACAGACATCAAAGCTTCTTTAAGTATTGAAGGAAAAAAACAAAAGACTGCAGTAAAAAGGTGTCAAAGAAGATCCCATCTTATCAACAAAGATCTGAGGCTCAGGGTTGTAATGGTGCAACAACAAACCAACCATCTTCCTGAGATCTCTTCCAATGAGAAACCAACAATTCATGACTCAATGAAATTTTCAAATATAAAGGATTTTGTGAATGAGTGCCCTTAGGGCACTTGTTAAATAACCAAATAAGAAAGTTTATAGTTTCTAATGTGGTGCTTTTCTCGTGCTACATGCATTATCGTTTGGAAATCAAAGTATGAGTATGCTTAACAAGTGTCCTAGGACAACTAGTTAACAAGACTATTATCACAAAAATCCTAAACACCAAATTAAATTGGCATTTAAGAAGAAAGTTTTCTATGTGGGTGTAAGAGAGAGAAGCTTGTTCTTCCCCCATATAACAGTGTCCACTCAATTAAGGTAGTTTAATGACGACAGAGTTTTTAAATTTTCAAAAGAAAAAGTTAAACCTTCTTACATAAATTTTACCCATTTAATGAGGCAGTTTGTCAACTAGAGAGACTTCTAAGAAATTGATAATTACCAATTAAAAGTTATCTAAAAATGTAATGCCTAGTATTTCCCATAATTCCACCAAAATGGATTAAAAAGATGAGCCTCTTCCATTAAATAAATTTTTTCAAAGGTATTAAAGCATTTTACTCAGAGATTTACTAATTTGTGAACAGATGCATGCAACACATAGGCAAGTCATTAAATTTGCGAGACCTGTGAAATGAATTCTTACATTAGCATTAGTTTTATTTTCCTAAGACTTTGATAAGATGTGCTAAGCTTTGGCCTGACTTTCAAAAAATATGCACAGATATGGAGCTGTCAGTTTGAGTATTGTAAAGACTAGTTTTAGAAAATAATCAATTCCTTCTCGACATATTTTTCTTTTTTTAATGATAAATAAGATTTCATTGAGAAGGTATCAAAGTGGTACCACCCCAATACAAAACAGCTTCAGGAAGAAGCCACCCATACACAAAATTATAGAGAAAAAAGGACTCTTTCTAACATTTCCAAAAAACTAGATGTATGAAATTGAACTTCCTGCTATACCAAAAGTGAAAAGTGTACCACCCATTATCCCTAAAAGAATTCCAAGAGGATTCGACACCTTGAAATGTCATTTTGCACCTCTCTCTTTGAATGAGCCAAAAAACAGGGAGAGGAATCATCTCACCAATCTGTTTCTTTCTGCTGCATGAGCTAATAGTCCCTCTCCAAGCTCAAAGTTCGTGTTGCACTGTGCCTGAGCTCACCAAATATACCCCCAAAAATTGCGAAAAACTATAGTCCAAATCTTTCTGGTCCAGCTACAAATGTAAAAGTAAGTGATTCACACTCTCTTCTTCAGTCTAGCACAAAAAACACCTATTAGCCAGTATTTTTCCTCTCTTCTGAAGATTATCCAAACTAAGAATATGTCCCCAAGCAGCTTCCCGTGAAAAAAGAAACCTTCAATGGAACCTTGACTTTCCAGATAGAATTCCACAGTAAGATGTGCTCTATTGTAATTGCAACTGAGCTAAAAAGAGATCGGAACAACAGGATTTTACAGAAAAAGTTCCGGAGGAGCAGCAATTTTACATAGCCTATCATCCTCACTCATGTCTAACATACAACTCAAAAAATTTCGAGCTCCCAATCTTGAGCCCTATGCAAGAAGTTAACAAGCTACACTGTTTCTCCGTTATTTTCTCTGGCTCCCAAACTTGAGCCCTATGTTCTTACGCATCCACAATCCAGTCATTTAGTGTAATTAATGACTACTAATGAGGCCTCACTAAGAGGGGCTTGTCTCTGAAGTCCATGTATGATATAGATCACTTGTAGTTGGCAAGTGGGCTGCCCTTGACTCAAACAGATATGAAAAGCCTAATTATAAACAAAGGACATATTCTAAGACAGATTTATCAGAGACATGAGGAGATCAGCTCCCAAAGAAGCAAATCAGTCGATCCAAACAAAACAGGCTCCAATCAACCAAACATAAATTTTCTTGCTTCAAATTTGTTCCACACACATCTCAACTTGAATGAGCTCAATATTTACTATGTCACCTGGAAGAAGTCAAGGACTCACAGAATCATAGGGAAACATTGGCAGACAATGTGCGCATGCATATGCCGAGAACAAGAGATACTTCTCCAGGGATCAGAATCACCTGAGAGAGAACATACAACTCGTCCATGTGTGTTAATGCCACAAATCCAGACGCCATCCCACACAAAGCCGCAGAGAGAGTAATGGCAGTTCTGCTAAATAAATGAAAGTATTCCCTGCAAAATACACATTTCCAGAAGAAAATAGCCACTTATTAGAACCTTTTCCAGTTCTGTCAACTTGCTGTGGATTTGGGAAAAGAGTAAGTGCACTTCAATGTTCACTGAGGTGTTTTGTTGAAGTTGTGACCTTGTCACAAATAGGAAAAAAAAAGAGTGTAATTATGTACATCCTTGAAACAAATTACTAAACTCCAAAACTGCACAAGAGGAAGAAAAATATGAAAATGACAACAATGAAGAGAACGGTCCCTCTGCTACTTCATGCTGAATTATCCATTGCGCATTACCCTGTGAAGATGGTAAAATGTATTTGTCCAAGGCCTAAGGAATATTTGCAACACGCTGAGCAAACTCACTATGTCTTAGTTTTGTCAGATCAACCCATTGCAGATTGGGGTTCTCCATATTCATGGATGAATTTCGAAATAAATCTTTAGGAGCTAGTCCTCCTCTGTTTAATACAAGGGAAAGACTTCTCCTGGAGGAACTGTGGATAAAGGTTCAACCAAAATCTTGTACCAAAAAGAGGATGGAGGTCAGAAGTTCATATTAATTTTTTCAAGATATCATTCAAACCCAGAGACTAAAGATGCAAATTGACAAGGAGACTATCATCAGAATGTTGCAGCAGATGTGACTCCATTTGTGGTATTATATTGAGCACCAGAGATACTCGCCAGAATTCAATAAAATGTTCTTCCCCCGCCCCTTAAAATTTATTTTTTTCCTTCACCATCGCAGAGTAACCACGTGCCAAAACCTGCTTCCACTGAAATCTATCATCCTGTCCGCCAGAAAACTAACCAAGGTCTTAAAGCACCAATAAAGAAAGTCTAAATTAATCGACCATGTGATTCCGTCCTGCATATCTACTTTCAAAAGGCTGTCTGTTATGAATCATGACTGTGACACCAGAGAGAACATCCAGGCTGACATGTGCCAAAATCAATTAAACATGTTCTCTCTGTTTTGCTCCTCCGCAAGTAGTCTGATTCACCGACGATGTTGTGATCAACAGAAGGCAGAGAATATTGCTGTTAGAACTCTTGAGGTTGGTAAGGCAGGGATACAGACTCACACAAGTGAGTGTGGCTGTGATTTATGTAAAGTGCAGACCTCTGATAGCAGTGATTCTGCTTGGATCAGGATTGCTGGTGGTGGTCAACACTAATGTTGGGTCTCTCTTCTTTTCAGATCTCACTGCCACGCTCAATTTTTGGGAAGTGAAGGAACTTCACTCACGGATGAGATTCTGAATGTGGTATGGCAACTTTATATTTAACTGAGTAGGGTAGAGAGTGCCGGCGTTCGGTCATTGGACCAAAGTTTGGATAACACATAGATCTAATTAGATACAGCTATAAACCAGATACCATTGCTAAACATTCGATGTTTGAGATAACAAATCTGGAAAAACAAATTTCTTTTGAAAAAAGAGCTAGATGTCAATTGGGCTTGGAGGTTTGGGAGGTCATCTGGCATAACAAAGGCTAGAAAAGCAATTCATCAGCAATTGCAAACAAGCCAAACTTAAAGAGAGTGAGATCTTAAGTCATCACCACCAAAATAAACCGCGATAAAACGTAACAACTTTCCGGAAAAGAAAGACCACACAAAGAACTGGTGGCATTTGATAGTCCAAGCACGCAATGTTTTGAAAGTAAAACACTGACTGATCAAAATTTATCAAACTGAGTGCCTAACATCATTAGATAGAGTAACAACTTGTTCACTCAATCTTTTTCCGTTTCTTTAAAGAGAAAGTTAGAGTAACTCAACAAGACATCTCTCACGAGATCTCCCAATACAAATATAGCAGAGACAAAATATGAACACAAGGGGCAGAAACCATATCCATACCCAGAAGATGATAGCTGAAAAGTTAGTGGATTCAGTACAAAAGCGTGGCTTCGTTTCTTCTCTATCAATTCTTCTACATAGGCATTTAAACCATTAGCTCTGAAAAACAGATGCTGTGAAAGATACAAGCGGGACACATGTCTATCATCTTCCACTGTTGGAAGATGAAGATGTTGGAATTCCATCATCAAAGCACACTCTGATTCAACAGCTCTATGTTCTTGGCATCTGAGTGATTTATCAGATTCTGAACTAGGACAAAGAGCGAACTCAATATCACGAATATCAAAGTCTAGGTGATACAGGTTCTGACTCAATGCGTGTCTCAACGAGCCATCCCCCAGGCTTGAGTTGCCCTTTTTGAATGTAACACGAACACTGGGGCCGGTAATGAATGCTCCAACCTGAACATGCTGCTCAGGAAGCATTTTTAGCAACGCCTTCTTCATGTGACCGGAAAATTTTCTACATTCACCATCCCAATTGCCATTTGGTTGATTCAAAGAGTTGCTTGGTTGATAAGAAAGTCCAGTTTCCCTACCATCCTCTCTGCAGAAAAGAGCAAGCTGTGTATGCCTCAAAAGCACAGCCACCGAGACTATTGATGAGTGATCCAAACATAAATTCAACTTTCCAACTGCCAAATTGTATTTCCAAAATCCAGAAATTCTATTTTCGTCTCCTGGATAAGCCAAAAAGCTGCTGACCTCACACAAAAGGAAAGGATTTTCTTGAGGTTCCATGGCACTTTCTTCAGACTTCCCCTGATTCGTCTGCCAACTCAACCACATCTCTTGCAGACATTTCTGCAGATACTTAGTCCTGTCACCAGATGCTCGACCAGCGACCTCGGCTTCACTAGCTTCTAAAGAGGCACTAATTTGTGCCGGCTCACTCCAAAGAATGATTTCCTTACTAGTAGGGCTCCCATCATGATGCCTATTTCGGCGGCGTTTATCATAATTTGAAGTCACTCCCCTTGCAGGAACATCTGCCGCAGTTATTGCTGATACGCTCACTTTTCCACAGTATATGAATGACGACTGCCGAAAGACGTCTTCAACATACTTCAACGAGAGTGCAGCAACCAACAAATGGAATGAGAGAAAACTTGAGTCGGGAATCCCAGTAGGTGATACTATATGTTCAGAAAGAGAAGCATGAACTTGATTAAGTTGCCAAACAGTAACTACGACTTTGTCGATGTCAAATATAAAGAACTTCCTTATACAAGTATCAGAAGATGTAGTGCTCTTCGGTTCTTGAGGTGGGATTTTCCTTAGTAAAACAAGAAGCATGGCCTTTTGAAGCACTCTACAAACCACTTTCCAAATAAATGCAAGAACGATACGTATCTTCTGAAAGCAGCAGGTGAAAAAGGATTCTGCAAAATCATTCTGCCCTGTTTTCTCTTTTGACTTTCTACATCGGACCACTCTCCTGGCTTGTACTATAGCATAAGGTGGAAGCTCTTTCTCAATGTCTGAGATCTCTAGCCAGAGCTTCTGTACATTACTCCTATACTTGATGTCCATAGACATCTTTTGCAAAGATTCCTTTAATAAATCAGTATCAGGATATCCAAGTAGCAACAATAGATGCTCATAGACCCGTATACAACGCAGCCACAGAGTGAGAACACTAATTAATCTATGCAAAGACAGTATTGGAGCAAAATTTCCTTTCCTAATTCTGCTAGCAGCCAGTTTCCAGAGTTGCTTACCATCTCTATGATGCATCAACTTTCTAGCAAATGCTTTACTAAACGCTAATAAAAAGGAAATATCAACTGGAGAAAAAGAGAGAGTTAACTCTGGAATGCAAAGATGGAGATGAACCACATGAAGTTTATTCAAATCAGCACAAATAGACAGAACTTCACAGGTGAAAACATTATTGAAAAGACCATTCCTCTTCAACCCAATCTTAAAGTTACTGCAATTGATGGTAAAAGAGCCCTCTTTCAAAGGTACGAAGATAGAACCAACAAGACCCCGAACAAAACTGCCTCGCTCGTGAATTTGAGAGATTGCAATGAATTCCTTCATTTCCAATGAACACGATACGGAGTCGGTAATGACAGGAAACTGCACTTGAAGATCTACATCATGTATGCCAATCTGACAGTGCACCAATAAAAGGTTTAACATTGACATTTTGATCCTGCTTGTCGAAGTAATGGCACTGAATATTTTTTTCAGAGCATCATGCAAAGCAGCACCCTGAAATTATCATAAAGATCAAGACCATAATCAGGTAAGCATATAAAATAAAATAAAATAAAATAAAAAGAAGGGAAAGGTAAATCTGAGTTCCAGTAAGAAGATCTCATTGTCACACATCCGTCGTTCGAACAAATGACTAAAATTGATTATATTCATTACTGTCCAACCTGATGGCAATGCGGGCAGGAAATTATTACAGGTTGAATAATATTCACGGTACTATGGGATTACCTAAATTGATTTGACCATACTACAAGATGTCATCTGTATTTTGAAATAAAACATTCATCATGATGCTATTGAAGGAAATTTTTTAACATAAGTAATGGCATACACATTCCTGCCGTGGTTGGCTTAAACAGAAGGCCCGCCAGCACAACTGCGACAGCGGCAGTAGATTGGTGTAATTATCATTTCAACGACATTTGCACGTGCTACAAACAGGAAATTTCGGATTGTTTTGGAGATTCGGTCCATCCAAATGAACAAAGTAGATCACCTCGGGATCAATTTCAGAAAGCGTCTTCTCCAAGTCATCCAGAGCCGAGTCCTCCAACCCATCGACGCTACTTCTACGTCTCTCTTCCAACTCACTTTCACCAAAATAACACAAAAACAACAAGTCAACAACAGAAGAAACAAGCCGTACCGGAGCCCGTCGCCACACCGGACGAGTACCAAAGTACACTATCATCCACGCCAATCCCGAGAGGAAGAGACAACTAACCCGGCCGATAGCACCACGCGCACGCCGCGGACATCGACCGCGAACGCGCCGGCCGACCAAGCCGAGAAACGAAACCTCAGCTCCTCGACCGCGACTTCCTTGAAGACGAAGTTGTAGGAGCAGTCGCCGAGGAGGAGCTCGTTCAGCGCGGAGGCGTCGAAGCGGAGGCCCCTCGCGACGGCCTGGGACCGCACGATCCCGACGCTCAGGTCGAGCTCCGCCTGCTCCCGCAGCCACGGCCGGAGCAGGGACAGCACGCGCCGTCGGATCGCGCCGTCCAGGAACATGGCGGAAGCGAGGAGATCGCCCGGGAGAGGAGGACGGCGGCGGCGGCGGCGGCGGCGGGGGGCTTGGGTTCGGTTCAGGTGACCATAGGCGGGCGAGGTGAAGCGAGCGGAGGAGTGAAGGATTTTCTCGGGAAACGAAGGGAAAATGCGCCGCCCTAAACTTTCCCGGGCGGGAAAATTCACGGGTCGCGTGTGCTGGCTCTCTGGTCCACGATCGCCACGTGGCGGTGCCAAAACGTGGGAACCGAGCGTTATCTTCCACGGGCTTCGATCTTATAACGACGACGGGCTACTTTTCGGGGCAAATACTTTTCCTGACCCGGGTCCGGATGGACCGCCAATCATTATTCGAGAAAAATCGGAATTTTTGGATTAAATTACAAATTAAGTTTATGTTGTCGATTCGTATTCGATTGCGATATTTATGGATTAACTTAATCGAGATATTATCCATTTTGGCTTGCCTTATATCGAGTCTCACAATTTAGTCCTTCGATGTATACAGTATAGGTGCACACTTTTTTCAAGAGGTCACCTATTTAGGTAGTGTTTCCACCTAAGCGCACTTAACATTAGAATCCAATTTAAGTTTGCCATTACATCATAAGGATGGCTTCATAAGTTAATTCCATGCGGATCCCAAGAATGTTCTCCCTTTATTTAATGCGCAATACGATTCATTCCTATCTCTCGCATTCCTAGAAAGTCAGGAATCGCTCCTTGTCTAGGCCTTTAGCCTCGGCAATTACTTCCCACCTTCTTCAAATCAAATCGTTACGTGATCGACTTATAAACATTTTTTGATAGATAGAAGCGAGATGGTACGGATTTTAAAGGATATTAATTGGGTTTTCCTAACTTAAATTATGTCACCTTATCAATAATAACCGTGAAATATTTGTATTAAAAATTAAAAAATCGATGTTTTAAGTGCAACTAAATATTTAAATTTTTTTAATTAGTACAATCAAGGATGTTTGTTGAGTCATCCGAATGTTAGCGCGGCTTGGTATTTTTCATGACACGTGGTGTTGGTATGGCGTCAAAGGAATGCCATGCCAAACAAAGGCAAAGAAAAAAACCAAAAAGAAAAAATAAGAGTTAGAGGAAGGAAGGGGAGAGAGAGAGAGATCGCGGGGACCGCCCCGCCTTTTGTCGGGGCCTTGGCAAGGGCCGGTGACCCTCGTGCGGTGGTGGCGCGCAAGCGCAAGAAAAGGATCTGCAAGTCCTTCAAACTCTATAACACTCTCTCTCACTTGTTCATGCTCCTCACGCCAAGCTCGATACCCGGGGACAATCCCCACGACGGGAGGACTCATGCGATGCGCGCGATTTCCCCGGTCGTCTCCTGCAAATTCAAAGAAGAGAAGAGAAAGACCAATTCGATTTCTTTTATTGAACTTTGGACATTGACATTGCTTTCCACTGAAAATTCGTAGAAGCTTAACACATCAGCACCACCTATCTTTAGAAAATAGAAAAAAGAATAATGATGCATCGGCATTTTTCATTGGTTAACATCAATGGAGCTAAGATTGAACTTTTTGGACGGTTTTGAGGGATTGATTGAACTATTTAAAAGTTTTAAGACTTGATTACATTTCTGCAATAAACTTTAAGGATGTCTGCTGCACTTATCCCAATTACTTGTGAGGGACAATAATAAGGGCAGGTTCATGTTTGGATTCGGGTTTACATGGATCGAATTTATCATGACCGCTGATCACATGAGCTTCACATAGGAATCTTACATGAATAACATCTGTGACTTATTTGGGTCCATAGATCGATATTGATGCAAGACTTCATAATAAGGGAGGAATTCCTCTTTTAACTTTTGCCTCCGGTATATTAAAGTGAAAGTATTTTTGTATTGAAAACATTATCCATTAAAAGAAGTACTCTCGGCATATACATCGTTGTCCAACACTAAATAATTAATTTTTTTTTGTTGGTTCTTTAATGCACGTGTAACTTGTTTTCTTAACACAAAACGCGCTTTGAGATGTTGACATTTATTCTCCTAAATGATTACTTGACACGGTAATAGACCCATGTCCATGTCTTGACTTCACCAATCCCTGTGTAAAGAATAAATTATACCAACAGCATTCCTATAATACTTGGGATAGGTGCAATCGTGTTCTAAAAATTATTATGAAAGTGTAATTAAATCCTAAAATTTCAAAAAGTGTAATCAAATTTTAAAATTTATCATGAAAGTGTAACCGAGTCCTAAGATTCTTTATAAAAATGCTATCGAATCCTAAAACTTTCAAAAAATGTAATCAACGGAAAGACTTGATTCGATCAATTCGATAAGTTTCAGGATTTTCAATTTTTCGTAATAAATTTTAGAACTTCTAATGTACTTCTCTTTACTTAGTTTACGAACGTTATCCAAATTCTCCTTCTCTTAAAAAAAAAAAAACGTTATCCAAATTCTCCTTCTCCTAGTAATTCGCCATTCAAACACACGCACGGGTTGACCTAATCAAACGTCAAGCTTTCCACAGTCGCGAAAATTCCTGCGATGAATTCTGTTCCTCGCCAGAAAATGATCAGTGTCGACAAGGACAGCAATTGATCGACCAACAATAGACCAAGATCCTCCGCGCGTTTCTCTCCTCCAACCGTTCTTGAAACAGTCTCCTCCCCCCCGTTTGTTCTTCGGTCGCTGGAAGAAACCTCAGATAAGATAACACGTTCAATCGTCAAACTCTCCTAATGAACCTCGTCTAATCCGAGGATTAAGCGCGTAATCAAGACTTGTTCGGACACACTAATCATTCGAACTTAGAAAAATCCAAGTACCCAAATTCCTCCCGAGGCATCCCAAAGCTTTCACACCGGACCACCTCCGCCTTTACACACCATGTTTTTTAGCGCAAGAAATGAATAAAAAATCAAGAAAATCTGTCACTAAACCGATCTTAAAGAGAAGAAATCGGTCATCTTCTTCTTCTTTCTCTTCTTCTTCACATTCTCTTTGAGGCTCGCCCTTTTCTTTCCATGCAGATTGCTGCTTCGACGATGAAGCCGTTGATGTTGTAGGAGATCGTTTGCGTTCAGGATTTGGAAGGCGCGCTCCATTGGATCCGAGGGTTGTGATGAAGAGCTCGCGAGGAGGCCGCATGTTCTCCGACGAGAGAAGCGTGCATGGACAGGGATTCGACCGGCTAAAGGCCACGGAAGAGCCCGACGATTACAGCGCCCGGGCCAGCCATTCGTCCGCGACGAGCCCCCGCGACGTCGAGTCTCCGACTGTCGCGGACTCCTCTCCCACGGACGTGGCCACGTCGCCCTTTGCCAAATCACCGTGGTCGTGTCATGTGGCGCTGGCGGACGAGAGCTTCGACTACTCGCCGAACGTCCTGATGGGATCTCTAGTTCGTGAGGAGGGTCACATATACTCGTTGGCCGCGTCTGGGGACTTGCTGTATACCGGCTCCGACAGCAAGAACATCAGGGTATGGAAGAATCAGAGAGAGTTCTCGGGTTTCAAGTCGAATAGCGGGCTGGTCAAGGCGATCATCATCTCCGGGGAGAAGATCTTCACCGGCCATCAGGACGGGAAGATCCGCGTGTGGAGGGTGTCGTCGAAGAATGCGAGCATCCACAAGCGCATCGGCAACTTGCCGACCTTGAAGGACTACATCAAGTGCTCGTTGAACCCGAGCAACTACGTCGAGGTGAGGCGGCACCGCAATGTGCTTTGGATCAAGCACTTCGACGCCATCTCGTGCCTCAGCTTGAGCGAGGACAGGTCGCTATTGTACTCTTCTTCTTGGGACAAGACCTTCAAAGTATGGAGAATCTCGGATTTCAAATGTCTCGAGTCGGTCATGGCCCACGACGATGCGGTGAATGCGATCGTCGCAGGCTTTGACAGCTTAGTCTTCACCGGCTCTGCGGATGGGACCGTCAAAGTTTGGCGGAGGGAGTACCAAGGGAAGGGGACGAAGCACTTCTTCTCGCAAACGTTGCTCAAGCAGGAATACGCCGTCACGGCATTGGCAGTGAACTCGGATGCGACCGTCGTGTACAGCGGCTCCTCGGACGGCCTCGTCAATTATTGGGATCGCGAGAAGCATCTCACGCACAGCGGCGTCTTGAGAGGCCATAAACTGGCGGTCCTGTGCTTGATCGCAGCGGGGAGGTTGGTGCTGAGCGGATCCGCCGACAAGGGGATATGCGTGTGGAGGCGAGACGGCGGCGACCACACGTGCCTGTCCGTGCTGACGGGGCACAACGGGCCAGTCAAGTGCTTGGCCGTAGAGAAGGACCACGACACTCAGCCTTCAGGCGAGAGGCGGTGGATTGTGTACAGCGGCAGTTTGGATAAGTCAGTGAAAATGTGGAGGGTGTCGGAGGCCGCCCCGCCGATGCAAAGAGTGCAACAACACTACACATCCGACGGGGACGCGTTGCCGACCACCTTACCGAACGCTCCGAGTTTCTCTACTCAGGGTAGGATAAGCCAAAAAAGATCATAGAAAGAAAGATAGCACATTAAACCAACTTGTTCGTTTGTATATTTGATTGATTGATGCCTCTTAGTGTTGACCCAGGAAGGAGATTATCGCAATTAATGTAATTTGTGACGTTTCCATTGTAATGTTCTTTGCATGGTTGGATTGTTTGCATGACAACGAGCGAATGGCCACGAGAATTTGTTCATTGGAGCCTCTCTCAATGGTTAACATACACACATGCACTGAAGAACACAGAAAGACAGACGAAAGAGACTTGGTGCGCTTGCTTCGTCAAAACAAACACGTTGAATTATATAGTACGTCTCTGCAAGCCAACTTTTCGCATGATGTTTGGTTTGATTTCTATATCGTGTGTAAGGGAAGAGGAGGGAAGATAATCATCATTGCGCAGGACATTTTGAAGGAACGAGAAGAGTTATGGTTGACTTTTAGAGCGCAAACTGTTCCTCTGCAGGCGATGAATTGTTTAATGGAGTGGGCGAGCGATCGATCTCGTGAACGATCCGGAGCTACAGAGAGTCAAAGGGGGTTGGCCAATGGAGGAAGCGACGTTGAGATATTCTGGTTCATTAAGGTTGACAAAAATGGAGTGATTACAGCATAATCCAAGAGCTCCTGGAGGTTGAATACGATAAAAAAATCTATCTTGTAAACAACTTTATTAGGAAATGAAGAAGCCATGAACGTTCGGGCTTCATTATATTATAAAGAAGGGAAAAAAGTCATTGGAAAAACCCAAGGATTTCATTTCTTTGAACTTGAAGATCTGGAAATGGAATCAAGATATGGAGTTTGTCGGTCGAAATTGCAGCATCGTCTTGACAATTTTGTGCATACTGGCGTCGGCCTTTTCATTTTTGATTTGATTAAACAGGTTGTAAGTTAAGCTGTAGTTTTTGCTGTTGACTCTGTAAAGCAAGATTTCTCACTGGGCAACAAACAGTAGGAGCCTGATAGGGATCGACCACCGGACGCTGGTTCGACTTATCTGTGTATGAAAATCTCATGAAATACCATACTGACCTCATGATTCGAACAATACATATTATTCAAAGAATACTAACGTTATACTGATAAAGTAAGATTATATTCGACACTCAGTCAAGAGTTTGCCAAGCCACTTCCTCATCCAGGTTTGTAAATTGATCTTAATATTAGTATAACCAAAGACAAGTCCAAGTTAGGCTGGCAGTACTATTGATACCAATGATCCTCACTTTTGTTTATCTCCTTTTGTCTTGTTCTCTTCCGGGTGACTGGAGTACAGGGGACAATACTTTAAAAAGAGTAACATCACATCTAGAATTCACTATTGAAACAAATGCACATTTGATTGAGAACCTCCCAATGACCACTTTGCCTCAATGAAGAAACACTGCAACCCAGAGCGAGAGAGAGAGAGAGAGAGAGAGAGAGAGAGAGAGAGAGAGAGAGAGAGAGAGAGAGAGAGAGAGAGAGGACTTATCTTACATTTCTCCATTCATAACATAAAACCCTAATCCAACAGCCTATGCTGCCACAGCCGAAAAAAGAAGAAAAGAAACGGCCTATGCTAAGTATGCTTCCCATTGCCAAAATATCTCTATCAGAGGGAGACACTGCCTGTAACTCCACAAGATGCCGCCCAACGTCTTCAGTCATCTATGAAGCTGTACCGAGCCTGCTCCCGTGTGCTCAACAGAATATTTTTAGCAGCCCAACCCATTTCTGCAATTTGGTCACTCACCGCGCAAACACTTCTTTCAGCGCTCTGCTTGCTATCCTCAGCCAATCTAAACCACTCCTTGAAACCCGAATCAGATACATCACTGGCCCCTAAAATCCGCTCCCATCGATTCTTATTCTGAATTAGGGCCTTGCGGATGTAACATGCCTTCATTCATCATGAAAGACACAAGAAAATGATAATCTCATAGGTAAAGGAATTGTACAGATTGAATTCGACAAGCTCCAGTGAATGTTAACCAAGAATGGTAAAAAATATGCCATTAAAAAATATAGGATGATGAAATTTATGCAAATACCTGCAACAAACCCATGATAACATCTGAAGTGCCAGCTCCTTCTCTCAGACAAAGCAGGATATTTCGCTGAATTTCAACAAAATAATTCACGAAAGATTCTATAGAGAGTTAACAGGGGAAGTAGTTCGACCAACTCTTGATTCAAGTACTCACTTCTGCGGTTCTTGCTGATCCACCAAAGGTCTCCAAGCAGATGAAGTAATAATCTTTGCTATTCACAGATTTTATGGCCAACAATGACAACTTGGGAATCTGAAACTTGGTGCCCAAGCTCCCTATTCTTATGGGCCAAAAGTCTTTGCCTGATAAAAAACAACATTTTCTGTTCAATTACCCAGCTCTTGAAAGAGTTCATTTTGTCAAAAGGCAGTCAAAATGCAATCACAATACTCACTTTTTGTATTAAATATGTCAATCCCCTCCTTTTTGCTTACTTCAGCAGGTGAAGGCACGTAACCAAACTCAGTCCATGTATTTAAGATGATCTCAAGCCTGTCCTGAATATTTTTCCCCAGGAATGTGTGAAAGAGGAGAGAGGAGGAAGAGAAACAAGGAACCTTTAGCCAGTTAGTTGAAGATTCTAAGGAGGTTTCCCTCGTGCTCATAATACAAAGAGAAAAGCAATAGAACCTAGATGTCATGGGGTTTGGATATAATCATTGCCTCTTTTGGAAATACAGACAGAGAGAAGTATGACCCGGCTTGGTACCATTGTTTGTCATCAATTATGTATATGTCTGAAGGCTATATGTTTTTTTTAATGAAAAATGCATGCAAACAAGGATAGAGACTTGTAGTACTTTTCCAAAACAAATAAACAGGGGGCCCTAATGAGCTTCTACTTGTTCACTAGACAACTAACTTCAAAACATATTCTGAATTAAAAGATGTTTATACATTATGCACCATGATAAAACGAAGAAACAGTGAATCTGACTATCGCAATATAGAGGAGGTTGACAACCAAAAAGCATCTCCTTAAATTCAATAGCACTAAACATCTAGGAATTAGGACTACAGTTCAAAAGTGGTGCTCATAAAATGTTGTGGATGTAATAAGAAATTTTCTTTTCCATTGCCTATGTATAAAATAAAAATCCTAAAAGTTATAGCATGATACTAACCCACCTTAGTTAGAGTTTGCAGATGGACATACTTGAGTCCCTGATATATTCCCAAAAGGTCTAGTGCTGCGAAGATAGGGTATACTACAAAAGGTAAAGCTGCAAGCAATCTAGCACATATGAAGGTTAGAACCGTAAAAAATCAACTATTATAAACTCCTGGTTTGAATCTGGCCAAGAAAAAAACTCTACTAGTTTGGTTGTTAAAACATTCCCAAATTAAATCAAACAAGATCATCATATTAGTACAAAATTGAACAGAACACGGCCAGTAGAAGCAATTTAAGGATGTTAAGATTCGAATTAGGCTTCAATTGCTGGCAGCCTGAGTATAAAACCATATAGTCCATTTTGCAATAGCTGTGACTGGCCCTATCCTATACAAGTTCCATGAGCGTGGTATTAAGAGTGCTTTGAAGCACACAAATAACTTCGCCAAAGATTTCCATTTATGACGTAAGATATGCGTGAGAAGTTCTAGCAGCAGCAGCAGCACTAACTTGCAATAAAATGAATTATGGTTCACTTAGCTTGAGCCAAAATATGAACAGAACTTGAGTGACTTATGTACAAAATATTGACCAAAATAAAAGGAAAGGCAGGAAATATGAACCTTTGATTGTTCTTGAATGACATGTTAAGAAGTGCAGCAAGCATAAGGCCAAGATTATCAAAGCACACTAATTGAATCTGAAAGCAAAACAAGAGGAAATCATGAAAACTTCTTTTTGCAGAAAAGCAAGCAATGGCAAAAAGGAAGATGCTGGAGCCTGACCTGTGCTTTCGCAGAAACTTCACCAAGGTTATCAGCTACAGCAAAGCTCCGATGAACAGCAGACTTTCCAAAGAGAATGACAACCACAAAGCAAAATCATTCGAGTCAAAAAAGAAGATGACATATATAAGGCAAGATAGCTAACATAAAAAGCTTTCTCTGTCAAGAGTAAGGTTCATGAGGTGGATAAAGATGGTGGAAAAATACCACGAAAAAATAAATCAAGACCATGGATGGATCTCATGGTGGCAGATAATTAGGCCATGAAAAACTAACAAACACGAGTCCAAAGATCCATTTTTGGTTGATAGAGCACAAGAAAGGAACTCAACAAGCTATATGATGTCCACACAGTGTCAAATCAGCCACCATTGCACAGGAGCTAGAGTGAACATTCACATTCCAGTAAGCCAAATGTCATGCTTGTGATACAGATATTTACATGACCACTTTGCGAAAAAAAAGCAGGAACTGAGAAACAACAGAGAACTAAAACTGCTAGAACTCATTTATCTCGTTCAACAACTTTTTGAGCTATCTTTACTTTCTGTGTTACCAGATCTTCTCATTTCTATTCTAGAGAGGACATGCAAGCTTTGGCCCCTAAACCCCAAGTTCCAATCTCTCACCTTCTTGACTTGACCCAACTTATGATTAATTTTCCACAAGGCCCCTAAACCCAGGCAGTAGGGAAAGCACTTTTCACACACAGACATTTGGCTTAGCATAAAAAATATAATCTAACACACACATATAAATAGTTTTACTATATTTTAAAATTAAAATTGCATATAGATCTTCGAGGCATCATATTGACAAGATACATTATAGAGGATCCTTTTCAATATCTGGAACATCATAAATGAACTGGGGCAGAATTCTTACACCAGTGGCCAAATAGCATGCAAGGCTGATTTGTTTTGCGATATTGGCTATGGATGCAAGAAGCAGGAAGTATTGCGGGAATACAGGAGTCAGCAGCTCCACACCAATACTCAAACTGAAGATAACTGATGTCGAGAACCGAACCCTCTTCAAATAAAATAACTCATCATCAAAGATATATCAAGACATGAGTAGTAACACAATATTGCCATCATAAAATGCAAGATTTCTGCTCTACTTGTCACTATTATATCTAACCACCATATAGCAGTGAGGTATCAAGTTAACATCAGAACTATGCATAGGAATGACTATTGACAAGAAGAACGAAAAAGGTTTTTACAACAATACAGAGTGGAAGGACGCTAAAACTAAAAGTGAAACCTTCAAGTTGGTATCAAAAGCAGATGCCAGGCTAGCAGTGTAAATGCACCTACTCAGCCGTCCAAGTCCATCTTTCAAGACCCAATTCAATGCGGCAGCTGACGGCAGTGATCGAGAGTATCCAATCCCTATAGCTCGGAACATCGCCTGAAATTCCAAACAATTGATCATCAAACCAACTTCTTAGAAGGCAAAATCTTGCAAATAAAACATCGACCATATGCTAAATATGCACCATACATTTCGAGCACGAAAAAAAGCATTGCAAATACATAATCAGGTCAGCCGAGCAATGATTTTTAAGGTCCAACCCACCAGGCATCAATCTGAGAATATAAACAATCAGAGTCAAAGAAACCCACCAAGCTAGCGTTTTTCAAACATCTTCAAACGAAAATTTAAAAAAAAAAAAATCCCCGATTACCTGAGTAGCAAGAACCTGAAGAGCAGAGCTGAAGACGCGGTGCAAGAGCTTCCATTTCACATAGTCCAGGTAACTCGCGCTCACTCGCTTCGGAATGAAGAAATCCCTCACGAACAGCCTGCAGGCCCTCCCCAGCTCCCGAACGCCACCATCGAAATCGAGGCCAAACGACGCAGCCCCACCGTCGACGCTGACCAGCCGCAGGCAGCCCCCATCCCAGACGTACCTGGACACCCTGCCGGACTTCCGAATCACCACCGGGAGCTTCCCCGCCGCCGGCAACGAAGTGGGCCCGAAGCCCTTTTCTTCCCGGAGCTTATCTTCCTCTGGGTCGGAGTGGAGGGGAGTCCGCAGAGAGCTGGTGGCGATGATTCCGGGCTTTCTTGAAATAGGTGTCCGGGGTTCACGGAGCTGGCGAGGAAGGCGGAAGCGGCATGGGTGCGGCGTCGTGTAGAGAGTGGATTGCATGAGAAAAAATCGAATCGTGTGCGTTCACAGAGAGGGCAGAGGAGATTGCCGGAGACGAAAGTGTTCGAATTGGGAAGTTTGTGATGGCGTGAGGCGGCTGCTCCGACTGCTTCGCTTCGCCACGAACGCGCAGAGAGAGAGAGAGAGAGAGAGAGAGAGAGAGAGAGAGGGAGAGGGGAATCACTTGAACGTGCGTCTATTTTGTTTTATGTGTGTTTTCCCTCGCAGGTTGCGGGGTTTTCTATAATTATGTTGCCCGAATATAACTCGGATTAATACGGGGAAAAATCTCAAATTAGTATAATTATGATATAAAAATTTTAAATTGATATATTTATGATAAATTTATTTTTTATTAAATTTTACTGTCAAATTGTTGAATTGGATGACATGCGGTTGTTGACAGATATATTAGTTCGGGGTTTCACCCACCGTTTATCATAGGAGTACCGGTTCGTGATTTTCCGTGATATTAATCCAATTGAACGAAAACTAATAGATGGTAAATTTATCACAAATACATCAGTTTGGAGTTTCTTGTGATCAACAAGTTAGTTTAAGCTAAATTTGTCATAGGTATACCAGTTTGAAGTTTTTTATGATCAAAATATTAGTTTGGGGTAAATTTGTCATAGACACACCAGTCTGGAGTCTTTCGTGGTATTAATCCGTGTAACTTTACTATATAGTTCACAATATAAATATTAACATAATGATTAATTAGCTGATTCAATATTGACCGCATTGTGAATCAACACGATCAACATGTTATTGCAATTACTGTATTATCTACATATTGCAAGAATTACATAAGCACGCCATTTGCACAGTTACATATTACTCATTCAAACATTTCATTGGGGAGCCGGCTAATCATGATAATAAAAATATAAGATACATGTGATCACAATAATAATTTGGTCAGAGCTAAGAGCATTTTCGAATATTTTACAGTATGGAAACCCAACAAAGTAATTACTATTTTCGTTACTTTAAACCAAGCAAGATGATATGTCTGTTGCAATGCTACTCGTTACTGTTGCTGCACCAGCACAGCATGTCCTATTCATCCTCACTTTCTCAGGGCTGTATCAAACATCGAACTACCGAAAGTTAATGTTTTTCGTTTACCAAGAACTTCACGGGCTACAAATTTGTGAGTTCAGGTCTTGTACAGTCAGCCTGTTGCCATGTCTGACCCCGCAAGATCGTGTCCGGTCAAGGACATCAGGTTGGCAACCGCAAGAAGCTTCTTCCTGAATGTCTCGAGCATCTGTATCCAATGATCGAGACCCCGACAGATCAGAATCGATGTGCTACGCTAGACCAAGCCTCATGGTAAAAGGAAGTCCTTACATTCTCTTTTGTTCGCGAAATGTTCCGTTAAACAGAGAGACAAAAATTTATCTGGGCAAAGCTTCAGCATCAAGTAGCGCACCTTACTTTGTTCTGGTGGCGTTGCAGTTGAGGGCTCAATGTATGGAACGACTTCATGGGTATTTACTAGTAGTTACCTGTCATTAGGCGTCCAATTTTCGGGCAATACCCTGGATGTTCATCGTAACGAGAACTATATCGGGTGATTTGGCGACTCGTGTCGCCCAACTTCTCTCTAGCATAGTCCTTGTCCTGCACATTGATGTGCAGTGCAATTTAAATCTGCACTACCATTCACTTTTTGTATTTGGCATTGAGCACCATAAACTATTGATGCACCAACCCCATATCTTGCCGAGCATTACACTGCATGATTACGTTTCAAATCAATCCATATACAGATGACCTCCCAATAAGCTTTTGAGAGGACTTCAAATGGAGCACTCTTCCAATTTGGCCGAGCCATTGCTCTCAGTCGTACACACAAAATCATCATCTTTCACCAATCCAACTTCAAGTCTCTGCAGCAAACTAGCCACTGTTGCCATCCGCAGATCGAATTGAATAAGTTACTTATCAACCCCTTTTGCAGTTGTACGCCTTTTTTTCGTGGTCCGTTGCACCAGCTTGATATGATAAAGTGAATCATTTGAGATGAAGTTCAATCATCATGATTTTGCGCATCGTCAACAGGCCCTGTAAAGACCGAAGCCAGGCAAACATGACAAAGGACATTCCCAGAAGTGTTGATGCGACTATTCTTGCTCTGCCAAGAAAATCTTCACAATGGGACAGTGAAGCAAACTGTGCAGACCTAGTCTTATGGCGATTGAAATTGGTCATTACTCATTAGACATAGTCAATCCCAGAATCGTCGATTGTGAGAATTCTTGCTCTGTCCAAGAAAAACTTCGTAGTGGGACAGTGAAGCACCCTGTGCAGACCCAATCTTTTAGCCATAGCAAATTGGTCAATACTTATTAGACATCATGCCTTACATTTTGGCGATCCGACTATCTTTAATAATAGGCCAACCTAGGCCTACCGGCCTTGTTTTCGGACATGTTGCACTGGCTTCTTGACTTGTATCACCATTAGGCAGAGAAAGGATTTACCTAGGTCAAGCATGAGATCGAGGTTATCAGGATCTGAAGCAGTGCCAGAATGCATAATTTAGGTTCAGAATTAGGATTTCTGCGATAAATCAATCCTAAGACTTCATATGCTAATGTCCATCTTCCAAAACCATGAAACTTTCACACTTTCCACTTATTCAATTCGATTCCTCTGCCTTCTCCCATTAACCAAAATGGTCAAGACAAAGGGAAAATCGATCCACAATGTATATTTCTGAAAATGGATGCATCATAAGCCTACAACAATGAAGAGTAAACCAGAATAATATTTTTTGTAGACGGCTTCCTTGCCCTTGAATCTCAAATTCGCAGTTGCAGATTTTTCAAGAATGAGTTGTAACATGTAAAACGTCATGTACCAGGAAAAAAAGAACATACCGCTGTCGTGAAAGTACACAGTAGAAATTTATGTTTTGGAACGATCCGAGGATTCCTCAACAACATATGAAACACCAAATTCCAACTAAAGAGCTAAAACAATTGCCGTTCCCACAATAAAATCCATCGAGGCTTTATAATATTACATTTGTTAAAATTCTATGTACCTAGATTTGAGGAAGATGAAAACCGCACAAAGAATCATTCCCTAGCTAACTGCCAGAACTTCCAAGACACCATCGTTTTTAGGATGTCAACCCCACTACACACAAATCAAGCCTTCATGTCGAAGTATGTAGGATTCTATTGTAATTTAAAGCCCCGTGGAAGAACGCTTGCGATTGTTTTGCTGCATGTGTTCCCCTCTCCAAGGACAAACTCGAACATGCATCGGTTGCCTATTCTCAAATTGTTCTCCTTCCTAAACTTAGTCCACCCGGAGGACAGAGAGACCCGGCCGTCTTTCCTTGCATTAATCTGCATGGGCCACGTCCTCCCATTTTGATCATGCACAATCATCTTCTCATCGGGAGTTAGCTTTATTTGATTTCTCTTTAGGAATGAACTAGGGATATTCTGCGTTATAGATGAGCAGACAAAATGTAAGGATAATTGAAGCAGCTAGATGGTCAATAAAAAAAATTGAAGCAACGATGTTCCATTACATATATAGAGCATGACTACATTATGTTTTGTGTTATGTTAATTAGATTTCCCAAGTAATCGCTCATCTCCCTTTCTATGTGATGATGGATTCATTGCGACAACCGCTTCCAAGCTTTTAAAACTATTTGGCGCTGCTGAAATGCCTCACAGAGAAGCAGACTCTGTTAAACTTATCAATTTGCTGCACAAATCTAAGGAAACTATTACTCGGTGATTTGGTCATGATTATGATTGTTCAAGGTCATTAAACCCAAAGTACCTCAAAACTTTACGAAGCTCCTATTAGTTTTTTATGTATCACCCATTATTCTGCTATCAACAGTCCATTAAATTTACGATGACTTTGAAACGGTTTTATGTGTGACATGACTCCAAGATTAGCAAACTTAGGGTCCTGACGTGTTCCTACGACAAGATCTATTAAAGAAGTATTCTACAATCAAGAATGCAGACAAACCAGGAACAATATTACTGAAATTATGGAGCACAAATAAGTCTTATGTGAAAGACTAACCATGGCTTTCAGTGAATATTTTGAGATGCAAGATATGAAGTGCGGATTCTTCGGCATGGCATATGTCTCCAAGGAGCACTTGCTAACAGTTTCCCCGTTGAACTCTAGTTTCGTTTTGAAGTGGGAATCTCCATGCAAAACTGTAGAGAAAGGAGATCATGCGAAGGTCAGGAGGCAACCCAAATATACCAGAAAAAGAAGAAGCAACAAGCAAGTACCATGATTTTCCATTCCATTGATATTCAAGTCCGAGAACTTCCGCTTACAAGCCCGAACAGGCCTCTTCTTTTCCTGTTCTGCCCCATTTACTTCGTCTGCCGGCTCTTCCGTCTTCACAACAGCTAATGGTCTATTGACTCTGCAAGTCATTTCTTTCCTGCACCCATTCTTACCAAATATTTTGACAAGGAACACCGAATCCCTATTGTATCTGAAAATGAGAAAATCAGCAAACTCTAGAGAATGGTCGATCACGAAGTCCCGCCAACCACTCTTAAAGAACAATTTATTTCCAACTTCTGCCATTTTAATTGGCCATGATCTCCCTGTAGTATCCTTAAGAAGCGCCATTTTTGGCACAACTCCCTTAAAATGCTTCACGAAATCCAGTGGTATAAGCTACAATGAAAAATTGAATTCCATATACCAAGTTAACAGATAATAAAAAGCAAAAACATATAAAACTAAGATTCTAGGTAAGGGCCTTTTCATCAGCGGGAGCACACAATGCAGTTATCTATTCTCAGATTTTCTTGCTAGTCCTGATTGCGAATGCCACTTCATGATTATGAACTACTTTCAAATTCATCAAAGACCGAATGCCGCACAAAAGAATGTCCACGGGACATGATAGTACATCGGCATCTATCACATTCAAACTATGTGCATGTTCTTAGGGCAATTATTTAATCTAGAACATTTCTTCCATGCATATCCACCCGAAACGCATAACCTCTCCCACTTGACAAGGCGATCAAGAAAACTCTTCACACGCAATTTGCTAGGTTTCAACAAGATAAGTGGATCATCACGGTCCAGTTCAATGGCAAGCCAAAAGAAGCACGCTAGGGTTTCATCAAGCTAGTAACATTGCATTCATGAACCGTGTGATCGTATAAGATTTCCCTAATGCTCTAGAAAACACAAGAAAGTTACAGAAAGCCGGCATTCGTGAACAAACGTGCATGTGCATGTATATGTGCAGGCAGAGAGAGAGAGAGAGAGAGAGAGAGAGAGACCAGTTGGTGAGAACTGAAGGAGGGGAGATAAACTTTGAAGAACTCAAGAGGCTCGTCAGAGGAAGAGGCCTTCGCGGGACGACGGGGGTCCATCGTTTTCCTGCTTTGCGAGAGGTGGTTTTCAATGGCGGTCGCTGTTGCGAAACAGGCAGATACTGTTCTTGCGTTAGGTTTCGAAGAGAGACGAAGGAAGCTGAAAACGTCTAAAGAAGATCATGGGTTATCGCACAAAAGAGGTAAAAAATCCCCAGATTTCCCTATCTTATTCAATTTCATATTTAGACCTTATCTTTCTTTCCTTTTTTGGTTGCCAAACACCTACGAGACAGGATTAAAATTTATAAGCATGCATCTTTATTATGTGATGAACATCCTATGGCAAGTGATTTAATACCATTTCATTAATGTAATGGGAGTTTTTATAGCATGCAATTACTGTGGCTGTAGTTATGATATAAATCCGGATTTTATTGAGGAGAAGCAAATTGAGTTTCCACATTGTTTTAGAAGTATTCAAATAAATCCAAAAAAGTACTTTGCTAGTGGTTGAATTCCATGAAATGCTTTCCAATACGGCGATTTGAAGGTCCAGCATCATGCCGTTTGCATTGCCCACCAAACTACGTGCGCTTTTTACATGAGTGGATTGGATTAGATTTCGTGTGCAAGTAGGTTATGGGTAGATGAATAGACCAATTATTGAGTAAAACTAGAATCTATATCTTAATCATTAAAGTTAATTTAGAACAAACCGTGTAGAAATTAAAATATTTGAAAGGAAATTATGCAACTTCTATGCTGGGTTCTGTACTTGAAATTTAAATTTGGTTGGAAGTTTTTTTGAAAATCATGAACTTATCTATGCATGCAAATGCCTATATCTATGCAAAGGATAATTAAGAATATTACAGGGAAAAAGGAAAAGTTGTTGATTAAAGATTGGATGAGAGGTTAATTCTCAATTTTACATATTTGTGCTGCGTATAATATCTTCTAAATAGATAGTTAGAGTAGGAAAAAAAGCTTTCACAATAAATATCCCAGATTCCCAATTTCTTTCCTATAAAAGTACGGAATACAAACGGATATAAATAATATAAATTAATGATCAGAAACCTTAGACAATTTCAATGCCAAATAGTATTGTAAACTAAATCGGTCTATCGATTTATATATCTTTCTAGCTATCGATACAAAAATGGTAAATCTTGGGCGAGATTAAATGGCATACTTCTGTGCAAGTTTACCCAATATTTTGCTTTTACTGTGCGAGTTTTACCCAATAATTTGCTTTTAATGGTCACTTAATCCATCGCGGGCAAAAATCCATCTACATTTCGATGTTTAAATCCAGTTACTTAAGTTCGTAAGAATAAAATCCTACATTTGATATAACTCCTATCACCGGTTTTCTTCATATAGATTTTTTTCGCCTATCATATACTTCACCTCAGGAGCTCATGTGTTTGCAAACGTATTTTAGATGTATCTATTCTCCTTTTCATATACATATATGCATATTTGGTGTTGTTATCCATTGAGCGTAGAAAAAAAAAATCAAATAAAAAATTTGTCAAGTTGGACATATAAAATAATAATATATAGCAAAAAGAATTATGGTAGAAAAAAAAATTAGGAAGGAGGAGCTTGAATACTGTTTAGTTTCGTCCACAAATTCAATTTTTTTTTCCCTTTTAGAGTATGTAGATTTCCTTATTCATTGTCTTATGATAGAACAAATTGGAAGAAGAAGAGCTTGATTACCATTAGCTTCATCCACAAATTCAATTTTATCTTTTCTTTGAGTATGTACATTTTCTTACTAAGTGCTATACTCTTTAAATGTACATTCTCTATTATATAATTTTGGGTTAATACCACGAAAAACCCTAAATTAGTACGCCTGTAATAAATTTATCCAAAACTAATTTTTTGACCATCGAAAACCCAAAACTGGCACACCTATGATAAATTTATCCTGAACTAATTTTTTGACTACTAAAAATCTCAAATTGGTACATTTATGATAAATTTATCCTATGTTAATTTCCGTTAAATTAGTTTGATACCATGAAAAATCACAAACTGATATATCTATGACAAGCGGAGATTAAACCCTAAACTGGTACACTCGTCAATTAGCACGTGTCATCCAACTCAACAATTTGACGGTAAAGTTTAATGGAAACTAATGGAGGGTAAATTTATCATATGTGTACAAATTTGGGATTTTGGGTGATCAAAAAATTAGTTTGATGTCAATTTATCACATGTGTACCAGTTTAGGATTTTTCGTGGTATCAACCTTATAATTTTTTGGCGTGGGGTTGCATCACAAATCACATTCAAGCGTGAACTTTACCGAAATTTGGTTTTCAAGGTCTCTTTAACATATTTTATATTAAATTCAAGTATATGACAAAGTTTTGAAAGATTTTAATAATGTAGGAATACCTTTCATAACTTATATGGGGATACCTTCTAAAGCTTATGAACTTCTCCCTATTATTATTTTTTTTTTCACGTGAGATTGCACGACACGTCACATTAACATGAGAGCATTACCTATGGCATGACTGATAATCATTCTGTTTCTCTGTTTTTCTATTTTTCCGTTCTCTAGAACATATTTAGAACATAAATCCGTTCAGCAATGTAATTTCATTTTTCTATATTTAGGACAAATTTTTAGCCTAGAAATTGGTTTAGAATAGAAATGAGAAGTAGAAATTTTATACTTTTTTATTTTTAGAACATAAATAGAAACAACAATTCTTCTAAGAGCTCGCCCTCGCCGCCCATGACCACCACCCGCCGACCGTCGCTCATGCTCGTTGACCGTTGCTCACCAATGTACGAATTCTACATCGATGCTAGCAAATGAATTTTTGTTCCAGGAATAGAAATTTTGTGTCGTTATCAAAAGTTACGTTAACTTGTCTAGGGTATAGAAATAAAAAATCTATTGCTAACCATATATTATTTCCGGGAACAAAATGTCATTTGCGCCCCTATGGCCAATTGCCTTTGGCTTCGGGCACATCCCAGCGGTCTTTGGACTCGTGTGATCGGTAAGAGATGGGCAATAGCAAGACCGTGGTTGAGGTCAAAATCATCAGCAATTCAGTCGGAATTGGCATGATGAGTTATTCCTGGAGTATAGCAGGACACTTTACCTGGAAAGTTTTCCTTTTAAGAGTTCATTTGCTGCTTTCTGGCAGTTTCTAGGGGGCAAATTGAGTGTTTGGAATTTTAGAGGACTAAATTGGAAAATAATCAAACTTCAGGGAACATATATCCAGAGGAGGTGGCATGTTCCCATCATCTTGTCATCATCTCCTGTCATCGTTCATTAAGCGTTGGATTTGCGCCCTGTAGCAATCAAACACCAATCAACAAAACAAAAAACTTCAGGAACCAATGCACTTTTGTTGCTTTTGCTTCCTCTTGTTGCACGAGCACAGCGTAACCTATTCATCCTTACTCTCTCCGGGCTGTATCAAACTTTGAATATCAGACTTCCGAAGTTTACGTCTTTCGTTTACCAAGAACTTCACGGGCTAGAAATCTGTGAATTCTGGTCTTATTCAGTCAACCTGTTGCTATGTTCGATCTCATAAAATTATGTCTGCTCGAGCACATTGAGTCAGCAACTGCAAGAAGCTTCATTCTGAACATCTCGAGCATCTCAATCCGGCGATCATGACCTCAACAGACTGAATTCGACGCGCTATACGAAACCAAGTCGTGTTAAAAACAAGTCCATATATCTTCTTTCGTTCATGAAATGTTCCATTAAAAAGGAGAGAACAAAAATTAGGACGGCCAAGATTCAGTATCGAGATCCACAGAATTCAGAAGCACCTAAGGTTGTTTTAATGGTTTAGCAGTACAGTGCTCAATCTATAGAACGACTACACTACGACCTATTAGTATTTACCTTTTACTCGACATCCAATTTCTTGTGGAATACCGTGTATGTTCATTGTAAACAAAAATTATATCAGGCAATTTAGCAGCTCATGCCTATAATTTTGCTCTAGGACAGTCCTGGTCCGGCTCATTGATGTGCAATGCAATTAAATCTGTACTACCATTCATTTGTACTATTCAGTACTCGGCAGGATAAACTATTGGTGCACCATCCCTATATCCTTCCAAAGAGAACACTTAATGATTATGCCTCGAATCAATCCAGATACGAACAACCTCCCAATTAGCTATTAGGAGAGCTTCAAATGTAGTTGTCTTCATATTTGGCCGAGCCATTGCTCTCGGTTGTACACACACATCGTCATCTTTCACCAATCCGACTTCCAAGTCTCTGTGGCAAAGTAGCCAGCGTCAAGCGCAATCTGCAGGTTGAATTGAATTGTTCCTCATCAACCATTTGCAGTTCTACGCCTTTTTTTCGTCATCTGTTGCACCAGCTTGATATGGTAAAGTGGGTCTTTTGAAAACAAGTCCTATCATCACAATTTTCCGTACTTCTTGCCAGTAAGCCCCGTAAGGACCGAAGGATAGTCATTCCCAGAATAGCCAATGCAAGCATTCTACTCTGTCTAAGAAAAACTTCAAAATGGGACACTGAAGCACTCTGTGCAGACCTAGTCCTGTAGCGATTGAAAATTGGTCAATACTCGCTAGACACTGTGGCTTATATTTTGGCAGTAAGCTTGTCACCGTCAAACACATGTGACTTTGTTTAATAATAGGTCAACTGCCTTCGTTTTCGGGCATGTTGCACTGCCTTCTTGACTTGCTTAAAAATTAAACAGAAACGGATTTAACAAGGCCAAGAATAAGATCGAGGTTATCGGGATCTGAAGCACCGCCAAAATGCATTATTTAGGTTCAGAATCAGGATTTCTGCAATAAATCAATCCTAAGACTTCATGTGCTAATGTCCATCTTCCAAAAAAAGTGATACTTTCACACGTTCCAGTAATTCAGTTCAAGTCCTCTGCCTTCTCCTCTTAACCAAATGCTCAAGTCAACGGGCAGCTGATCCACAATGTATGTTTCTGGGATCTGGATGCATCATAAGCATACAAAAATGAAGAGTAAACCAGAATTATACTTTCTGTAGTTGACTTCCTTGCTGAATCTCAAATTCGCAGATGCAGATTTTTCGAGAATGCATTGGTAATATGTCATGTACCCGGGAAAAAGGAACATATGAATGTCATAAAGGTGCACAGTAGAAATTTAGGTTTCAGAACAGTTCCAGGATTCCTTGAGAACAAATGAAACGACAAATTACAAGTAAAGAGCTACTGTAATCACCTCTCACACATCCACTTGGGCCGAGCCATTACTCACACAAAGTACCTCAAAGCTTTATGAAGCTCCTAATAATTTTTCATGCGTCAGCCATTATACTGCTATCAACAGTCCATTGAATTTACAAGACGTTTAGTACGATTTATGGCATGACTCCAGGATTAGCAACATAGGGTCCTGAGGTGTTCCTATGAGCAACTCAAGATCTATTAAAGAAGTATTCTATAATCAAGAATTGCATACAACCAGGGATGATATTGAAATTACAGAGCACTGAAAATTGAACAAGTCTAACGTGAAAGACCAGCCATGACTTTCAGCGAACATTTCGAGATGCATGATACAATGTGCGGATTCTTCATCGTAATATGTCTCCAAGCTGGACTTGCTATTGTTTTCTCTGACGAACTCTTGTTTCTGTTTGAACCGAGAATCTCTGTGAGAAACTGCAGAAAGGAGCGCATGCAAAGGAAGGAGGCAACACAATTTTGCCAGAAAAAAAAGTAGTAACAAGCAAGTACCATAATTTTCCATTCTATTGATATTTAGGTCCATAAACTTCCGCTTACAGGCCCGAACAGGCCTCCTCTGTTTCTGTTCTGCCTCGTTTACTTCGTCTGCCAGCTCTTCCGTCTTCACAACAGCTGACTGTCCATTGACTCTGTAAGTGGCTTCTTTCCTGCACCCATTCTTACCGAATACTTTGACAAGGAACACCGAGTCCCTATTGTATCTGAAAATTAGAAAATCTGCAAAATCTAGAGGATGATTGATCATGAAGTCCCGCCAACCACTCTTAATGAACAATTTATTTCCTACTTCTGCTATCCCAATTGGCCATGATCTCCCTGTAGTATCCATGAGAACGGCCTTTTTTGGCATGGCTCCCTTACATTGCTTCACGAAATCTGGTGGTATAAGCTGCAATGAAAAAATGAATTCCATACTCAGAACCCAGGTAAGAGCCTTTTCACCAGTGCGAGCAGACAATGTAGTTTTTTATTCTCAGATTTCGTTACTGGTCCTGGCTATGACTACTACAACATAATTATGAACTGCTTTGAAATTCATGAAATCCCGAATGTCGCACAAAAAAATGTTGATGGGACATGATTTTGCATTGGCACATTTCACATTAAAATTCTGTGATGTTCACAATCTAGAATGTTTCTTCCACGCAAATTTCCTCAAAAGGCATGGACAATCTCTCCCACTTGATAAGGCAATCAAGAAAACACTTCGAATACCATTCACTAGGTTTCAACAAGATATGTGGATCATCACAACACAGTTCAAAGGCAAGCCAAAAGAGCACACTACGGTTTCATCAAGCTAGTAACATTGCATCCATGAACTGTGATCATATAAGCTTTCTCTAATACTCTAGAAAACATAAGAAAGTTATAAAAGCCAGCATTTACGAATAATCAGGTTAGTCCTACAATTCATGTTGTGAACAAACGTGCATGCGCATGTGCATGCATGAGAGAGAGAGAGAGAGAGAGAGAGAGAGAGAGAGAGAGAGAGAGAGAGAGAGAGAGAGAGAGAGAGAGAGAGAGAGAGAGAGAGAGAGACCATTTGGTGAGAACTGAAGGAAGGGAGATAAACTTTGACGAACTCGAGAGACTCGTCAGAGGAAGAGGTCTTGGCGGGACGACGGTCGTCCATTGCTCTCCTGCTTTGCCGAGGTGGTTTCAATGGCGGTCGCTGTTGGGAAACAGAAGATATTATTCTTGTGTTGAGGTTACGATTAGAGAAAATGGAAACCGAACATCCGACAAGATCGTGGGTTACCACAAAAAAGAAGGGATAATGGTGCAAATGATCCCTAGATTTTAGTCTAATATACAATGTAATTTATAAATTTTTAATTTATTCAATATGGCCCTTGAATTTTTGGTAAATGTTCAAACTAGTCCCTAGACTGTATGAAGATATCCAATATTATCCTTCCATTAATTTAAATTTAGGAACAATATTGAATATTTTCATATAATTTAGAAACTGGTTTGAACATATATTGAAAGTTCAGGAATTACATTGAACAAATTAAAAGTTTAGAATGATATTACATTTTGAGCTAAAGTTCATACATCATATTGAACAAATTAAAAGTTCATAAACCACATGGCACATTGAGTCAAAGTTCAAGAATTATTTATGTTTTATCCCAAAAAAGAATAAAAGAACAAATATTATCCATAGATATTCTATCTCATTCAATTTCAAGTCAGATCTTCTGATTTGAGTGCGAGTAAGTCACGGTAGATGAATAAATCAATTTTTGAGTAAAACAGGAATGTATATCCTAATCATGAAGGTTTAATAGAGTTAATTTACAACAACCCATGTAGTATGATGAGATCTATATTTTTAGAGAAAAAAGGGCAACCAGGGGCCTTATCTTTCGGTTTATGTAAAGAAACACATCCGAAAGTGATAATAGTCAAGCAATAACAAAATTTGTACGAAATTTAAGGGCAACTCTTAAACGCATAATCGATCTTGCTCAATCAATTAATAACAACATCTAGTATCATGAGATCTATTTTTCTAGAGAAAAAAATCTAAGCGATAATATTCAAACAATAAGAAACTTTGAAGGATTCAAATGCAACTTTTAGGCTATGTTTATTTTGCGAAAAATGAATAATTTGAAATACATTTCCTAAAAATGATTGCTATTATTGCTTATAAAATTAAATATTTTGATCGCCCATGAAAATTTTTAGATATAACTTGTTGTCAATGATGAAAGTATTTTCCATTGTTTAATCATTTCAAGCAATTATTTTTAGGAAATTATTTTCCAAACCATTTATTTTTGAGAAACAAATGTATCATTAAATGGCAGATAATTGTTCCTTGGCCAAAAATAAGATTTAGTGGATATAGGTTGAAAGAATCTACAAAATGTAGGACAGCGAATATACTTATACTCTGAAATTGTGATTATTTTAGAATTAGTCCCTGCTTCTTGTGATTGCAAGAAGGTAAGAGGTACTTGACGACAACGAAGTTTAGTTAGTAGTCATTATATATATAAGGTAGATATATTAGCTGGTGATAAAATTAGATTTGCTCTAAAATTATCTGTTTCATTTTGTTGTTTTTTCTTTCTTTGCATTTAAGGAATCTCACTCGGTGTGATTTCCCTCCAATCCCACAAAGTGAGACATTCCAATTCTAATTTTTCCACGAAACCGTTTAAACGAAAGGAAAAGTGGCCACTCAATGATTCAATAAGTAGTTCATTCTCAATTTAACATATTTGTCCTGGTGTATAATATCTTCTAAATTCTCAAGATTCGTCTGGACTTGAGGATGTCCTTAAAAGGTTTTGTCTGGGCCACTTGTGGGTCTCAACATCCCCGGATATAAAACACTTAGAGGGTATTCCCTCCTTTTAGGGAAGACAAATGTACAAGGGGAGCAAGGGGGCCTTGGGTTGTCTGGCCACCAGGATGTAAATAGATAGTTAGAAAAAAGAAACTGCAATGGTAGGAATATATAAAATAGAAAAATTATGTACCGTAAACCTTAGACCCTCGAAAGACAAAATTGAAAAAAAAATGCCTCCACAACCTTTTCCACTGTCTAGCTCATAAAGTATGGTCATAATCTTTTTAGGCTTCTTCCAATCTGCAAAATGTTTCAATTTAAAGTTCAACAGTCCATAACAAACATGTCACTTGACAAATACTGTCTCCGACCTCCGACCCCACAAAGTAGTAGAGCTTGCTTGCCCAGATTGCTGCTACTTCTTCTCTTCCTAGCTCAATACCTACGTAAAATGATTATATACATCAATTATGTGTTCAAAAGAGATGCTAGTTTGAAGGAATTCTTTGTTGTTTTTCTACTAGATACCCTCCATAACCTAATACTGAAAACAGTTCATTGATTCAACATAAACGAACACCATGAAAGTTACTTTTTGAAAAAAAAAAATGGGACTTGGTTACACTTTTTGAAAGTTCTAAAGCTTAATAATATTTTTGTGACAAGTTTTGAAACTTCTAGTGCACTTATTCCTGGAAACAAATATTTAAGTTGCTGGCTTCGAGTTTAATATAACTGAAAGTCTTTGTTTTGATCCTAGTTGCAGTCCTTAGTAGCCACTTAGGTGGGAACATTGTAAGGTTTTATCGCAATTCTTTTATGCGGAAAATTTAAACATTTAGGATCTTAGATCTTCAAGATTTTCACAATAAGAGGGACGAAGACATACCTTTATCCATAGCGTTTCACTTGAAGATAATTGTTGCAGAAAATAAAAGAAACGAAGAAATCTGATTTCTCTCTCTTGACCCACTTTTCTCTTAACGTATCTTATCGATGAAGGATAAAAATACAATGTTCTTTACGTGCGTTATCGTGGGTTGATCGAGAGAGGACCAGACTCTATTTATATATACCCCTTCAAGTGGTGCCTTCCATTAAAACATATCTCACATTTTAAAGAGTCATACCTCTTTAGAGGAATTTTAACTTCTCAATAGAATTACACCTTTTCATTCATTTTCATAGCCAATACGTTTTAGCACTTAAATATTTATTAAACCATTAATTCATAATATCATGTGGGCCACATTATTCTTAAATTCTCCCACTTGGCCCATATGACCTTCCTTTCATGGTTTAATAAAGACCATAATGTGCACAATAACATTATGCTAAAACCTTTCTTAAATTGTCTATCACATAATGATCACAGTTAAATAAAGAAACTAATGTGAGTCATAGCGGTTGTATGTCATTAATCGACATAATCCCTTCCATGTACTACAACTATAGCTCCCTACTTAACATGATCCATAAATGAGAAGTATAGTAATGGTCCAACTATAATGTCTCTATTAGAGACCGTCCTGTTACACATTCATCTATTTCCATCATGTATACTAAATAGAAAACAGGAAATATCAGAAACACATAATTGAGCTCATAGTGTCAAATAAATAAACTTAATGCATTCATAATACAATCATTAATAACATCCAATAATACCCATCCTTTCAACATGTTCTTTAAATATTTTGGGCGGCAATCCTTTTGTTAAAGGATCTGCAATCATAAGGTTGGTGCTAATGTGCTCAATTGACACTCTTTGTCTGAACTTCTTCTTTAACGAACAAGTATTTAATCTCCACATGTTTAGCACCATTGGAGTACTTGTCGTTCTTAGAGAAGAAAACTGCTGCAGAGTTGTCACAATAAATTTTCAGCGGCCTGGCAATACTGTCGACAATCTTGAGCCCTGAAATAAAGTTCTGCAGCCATATCCCATGAATAGTGGCCTCAAAGCATGCCACAAATTCAGCCTCCATAGTAGATGTAGCAATAACTGATTGCTTTGCACTTTTCCATGAAATTGCGCCTCCAACCAAAAGATACAAGCAACCAAAAGTTGATTTTCTTGTATCGGTACATTCGGCGAAGATGATTAGATCTTTTATAAGTGAGCATGTGATTCTTCGTTCCTTGCAAATATCTGAGAACTTTCTTTGCAGTTTTCCAATGATTTAATCCTGGGTTACTTTGATACCTGCCCACTATTCTGACAGCAAAACTAATGTCTGGTCTAGTGCAAGTTTGTGCATACATTAAGCTTCCGACGACAGGTGCATAAGGAATACTTTTCATTCGTTCTTGTTCCAATTCACTTTTCGGACATTGCATAAGACCAAATTTGTCACCTTTCTGAATTGGAACTGCTCCTACTAAACATTTATCCATATTAAATCTCTCTAAAATTTTATCAATATAGGCTTTCTGAGACAACCCTAATAATCCTTGTGATCTATCACGGAATATTTCTATTCCTATCACATACGTTGCCTCTCCCATATCTTTCATTTCAAAATTTTTATAGAGAAATTTCTTGGTTTCATGTAACAAACTAAGATCATTTGTAGCAAGCAAAAGGTCATCAACATACATAACTAGAAAAATAAACTTGCTCCCACTGACCTTCATGTATATACACCGGTCAACAGTGTTTTCCTTAAATCTAAAAGAAGTTATGGTATCATTAAACTTAAGATACTATTGTTGGGAAGCTTGTTTAAGTCCATATATTGATTTCTTTAATTTACACACCATGTGTTGCTTTCCTTTAATTGAAAAGCTCTCGGGTTGGTCCATATAAACTTCTTCCTCTAAATTCCCATTAAGACAAGCTGTTTTAACATTCATTTGGTGTAACTCTAAATCGTAATGAGCCAACAAAGCCATAATGATTCTAAGCGAGTCTTTCTTGGAGATTGGTGAAAATGTCTCCTTATAGTCAATGCCTTCTTTCTGAGTAAAACCTTTAGCAACAAGTCTGGCCTTGTATCGTTCGATATCACCTTTTGAGTCACGTTTGTTCTTAAAGACCCATTTACACCCGACCCTTTTGCACCTTTCAGGCAATTCAACGAGATTCCAAACTTGATTTTGATCCATAGCTTTTAACTCTTCTTCCATGGCATTGAACCATTTAATAGAATCATCACATTCCATGGCTTATGAAAATGAACTTGGATCATTACCAATTCCTAAGTCAATTTCTGACTCTTGTAGATAAACCACATAGTTATTAGAAATAGTCGACCTCCTTTCTCTTTGAGATCTTCTTAATGCTATTTCTTGTGGCTCAACTACTGTAGGTTCAATATTGACATTTTCATTATGGAGTGTTTGATCATTAATTTGTTGTTCTTGATTATTGTTTGGATGAACTATAATATCAGGAACAACAACTTTAGAAGTTTTGGGTAGAGGAACTTCCACCCTAACTTCTTGAATGCAAACATCACGCATTCTTTCACTTCTACTAATGTCAACATTTTCAATGAACCTAGCATTACCAGATTCAATAATTCTTGTACTATGATTAGGACAGTAAAACCTATACCCTTTGGATTTCTCTGCATAACCAATGAAGTAACCATTGGCTGTTCTTAAATCCAATTTCTTTTCATGTGGATTGTAAATTCTTACTTCTACTGGACAGCCCCAAATATGCAAGTATCATAGACTAGGTTTCCTGATTTAATAAATACATAGAACTCTTTAAAGCATACATCCACAATGATAAGGGTAGAGATGAATAACTCATCATACTCCTAACCATTTCCATTAAGGTACTATTACGCCTTTCTGCTACACCGTTTTGTTGTGGTGTACCTGGCATTGTGTATTGAGCACAAATACCATATCTTTCGAGGAATTTAGCAAATGGCCCCGGACATTGTCCCGATTCATCATACTTTCCATAATATTCACCACCTCTATTCGACCGTACTATTTTCACCTTCTTATCTAATTGCATTTCAACCTCTTTAATATACACCTCAAGTGCATTCACTGATTGAGATTTATCATGTAATAGATAAATATAACCATAACGTGAAAAATCATCAATAAATGTGATAAAATAATTTTCTTTACCAAAGGATGGAACATCAAAAGGATCACATATATCGGTGTGTATAATTTCAAGAAGCTCTGTGCTTCTTGTGGCACTTTTCTTAGTGTGTTTTGTTTGTTTACCCTTAATACAATCAATACACACTCCAAGATCAATAAAATCCAAATTTGGAAGAATTTCATTCTTCACTAATCTTCGCATTCTTTCTTTGGATATATGACCCAAACGTTTATGCCACAAGTAAGCAAAATTCTCATCCACTAAATTGCGTTTAGTGCCAACATTATGATGCAAGGTCATTAAGGTCTCAGCAAAAGCATTATCAAGTTTAAACTTATAGAGACCATCACATAAAATTTCAGTTCCAATGAGATTATTATTCTTATACAAACTGAAAGATCCACAACCAAACTTAAAAGAGAATCCCGCTACATCAAGTTTTGGCAAAGAAACTAAATTGCGGGAAAAAGTAGGTACATAAAGGGTTCGAAACAAATCCAAATAATGCCCAGTATCTAAGATCAAACGATAAGTGCCAATGCCTTCAACTGGAGCTTTGTTTCTTTTCCCCATGAGCACATAATTCTCATTTGGCTTTATGGTTTGGATCGAAAGAAATCCCTGCATTGTATTTGAAATATGAGTGGTGGCACCAGAATCAATCCACCAAGTATTATGAGGAACTTCAGTAAAGTTTGATTCAAAACATACTAAAGCACAAGGCTTACCTTTCTTTTTGAACCAAGCTTTACGCTTCAGATAATCTTTCTTCAAGTGTCCAATTTTATTGCAAAAGTGACACTTAGTAAGATTGTGTTCCTTCTTGTGGATTTGAGAAGCCTTAGAAGAGTCATTCAAGTTGTGTAAACCTTTATTCTTTCTCCTTCCACCTTTCCTCTTGGAATTCTTCTCAGCTTCTTGATGACTTAAAAGATGAACAGAATGAGCCTTTTGATTCTTTATCCTTATTTCTTCTTGAACAAGCATACTGGCCAATTCATTTACATTCCACTTGTCCTTTATAGTGTTGTAATTCATTTGAAATGGCCCATATTGTTCATGAGGCAAGGAATCAAGTATGAACTGTACTAAAAAGTACTCATCCACGTTCATTCCCAAAGTCCTTAATTTTGCCGCTAAGTTTGTCATCTCTAGTACATGTTCATGCATGGTACATGAACCATCATATTTCATGGTGGTCAAAGTACTCATCAATGTACCAGCTAGTGACTTATCAGCAGTTTGAGAACGCTTTTCCGCAAATTTCATAAATTCCTTAGCATTGTCAGTTTTGGGAAGAGTTGTCTTTAAGTTGTTCACTACTGTCATTCGCATAAACATTAAGCTTAATTTGTTCGATCTTTCCCAAGCTTTATGGAAAGACTTTTCATTATTGCTGCTCTCATCAGTAATAGCAGTCGGTTTCTCAATTTGAAGTGCTAAGTCAAGATCCAAGACACCTAAGTGAAATTGGACTTGTTCACTCCAATCGGGGAAATTCATTCCATTGAATAAAGGAACAGACGAAGCATGTGAATGAAGACAAACAGGTACAGATGCTGCAAATATACAAGAATATATTCATACATTAATGCTTTGAGAATATCACATTATCATATTCAAATTAAACATTACATGTTTATCATAGTTCTCCTTTGGGTGATCCTATAATATACAAATGTACAATAAACCACAATGATGCTAATAACTTTTATTTGGTAATTATAAATACACCCTATTAAAATTTATTTGATATTTTTGGATATACAAACAAATTTAACAAGACGTATTAATCACCAACTATTATGTTCATGAATTATAAGAAATTGATTAACCTTTGGGTCAATCCCTAACTCCTTATGATAAATGAACTTCAATATACCCATGACACTAATAAAGATATGTAATATATCAATTCCAAACATAGCATCAATTAATCATGAGTAATTGAAAGAAACATTGTACAATTTTAAAAAATTCAAGACATTGTGATTCGGCCACTTTGGTGACTAACAAATCACTGATGATGATTGAATTCTTGAAATTGTAAAACACTATAATTGTTTCAGTCATAAATATTTACCAAAATTGCATGCTGAGGGTAAAATCGTAAATTAACGCATAAGGGCAAAACTGTAAAATTAGGATCAATGGGGGGCAAAATCGTAAATTCAGCATCCAGTGGCATAATGGTAAATAATTCGGTCAGTGGCAAAACAGTAAATTAACCGGTCAAGGGCAGAACAGTAAATAAATGGCGGAGAGATTGCACGCGCCTCAACTGCCTCGCGGGCTCGTGGATCCCACGCGCATATGCGTCACACGCGCCCGTGCCTTCACCCGGGCATCACGCTAGGCGCGTGGATCCACGCGCTTGCAACCGCAGCGCGCGCGTGTCTCCACGCGCCTTCTTGATTTCGCCCATTCGCCAATTTTTTTTTTTATTCATCCCGCCACGCCTTCCATCATCGGGATCTCCTCCAATAACCCCATCTCCGCCCAAATTAATAAGTGAGTTTTGGAGACCATGTCGGCGCCACCGTACAAATCCAAGATTTAACAAAATGAATCGGAACAAGAAATCATTTCAACAACTTTAGCAAATAACAAAAAAAGATCAACATCGTTTGGCGAATCCAAACTTAGAAACCATAATCGGAAAATCATGAAATCCTAAACCTAAGACTCTGATACCAACTATAAGGTTTTATGGTAATTCTTTTATGCGGAAAATTTAAACATTTAGGATATTAGATCTTCAAGATTTTCACAATAAGAGGGACGAAGATATAGCTTTATCCATAGCGTTTCACTTGAAGATAATTGTTGCAGAAAACGGAAGAAACGAAGAAATTTGATTTCTCTTCTTTGACCTACTTTTCTCTTAATGTATCTTATCGATGGAGGATAAAAATATAATGTTCTTTACGTGCGTTATCGTGGGTTGAGAGAGGACCAGATTCTATTTATATATACCCCTTCAAATGGTGCCTTCCATCAAAGCATATCTTACCTTTTAAAGAGTCTTACCTTTTTAGAGGAATTTTAATTTCTCAATAGAATTACACCTTTTTATTCATTTTCATAGCCAATACGTTTTAGCACTTAAATATTTATTAAACCATTAATTCATAATATCATGTGGGCCACATTATTCTTACAAACATATCCATGCAAGTTTGATTTTCAAGAAAAAATGGAGCTTCAGGATCTCCTCATAGTGAAGTACTAAGTATAGACTAAAGATTACATATTCTCCTACTCGTTTCTCTGATAAACTTTCTGATCAAGGCGTGGAATGAGCATAACTTCAAGCGGGCTCGCCTTCATATTCATCAAGCCGGGGCTCTCGGTCATGTCCACAGCTTCGTCTGAGGCCGTGCCAATTTCGAAACTCTGCAGCAAGCTAGCGAGCATCAAGTGCACTGTGTGAAGAGCCAGCGAGGTTGCGGGGCAGGACCTCCTCCACGTGCCGAAGGGGATGAGCTTGAAGTTCTGACCTCTCATGTCCACATTCTCGTGCGTTGTGTGGAACCTCTCGGGCTCGAACTGGTCCGGGTTGGACCATACGTGCTCGTCCCTCTGTATTTACCAGATGTTCAACAGCAATCGCGTACCTAACCAATCACAGGGTATAAGAGCTCTTGCAGAAAAAAAGTGCAAACACAAGAAAATTTTACCCCATGATAAAGACATGGACTTCACGCTTATTTAGTGTACTGGGTCGGTTTATCACGTCGGTTTCAGAGTATGTTTTTCCAAACTACTAAAGGGACCATGCTATATATGAACGTCTTATGTGCGATCGGTTTCTGATGAAATGCAAGGGCCACATACCTGCAGGAATGCGGAAGCCAGCGGAGAAGGTGCACTCTTCCAAGGACCTTCTAGGACCGCTCATTGGCACCGGTGGATACAAACGCATTGTTTCCTTGACGATGGCTTGGAGGTAGGTCAAGTTCTTCACATCGGACTCTTCCACGGGCCTACTCTTGCCGACGTGGGTGTCCAGCTCATGTTGTGCCTTCTTCAATGCGCGGGGGTTGTTCATTAGCAGCGATAGCGCCCAAGTAAGCGCCACTGTCAAAGTATCGGTCCCCCATATTAGCATGTTCTATATAAAAAAAAAAACAGAAGGGATTAACTCAAGTGCTTTAACATGAAAAGGGTGGAAGATGTCGGATGATGATGGTGATATGGTTAGGATCATATGTGATTTTGACGTCATATATCATTTAAACGCGGTATTTGTTAATCTGGTAGACAAACAGTCTCCTTTATACCGCAAAGAAAAACAGAGATAGAAACTTACTGCTTTGGCTCTTTGTGACATTTTCTTTCTGCTTTGGACATTTTATAATGACGATAACAATGAATTAATGCCATCTTCCGAAAGCAGACGAGTGTTCCTCTCTGTCTTAAGATGTAGACAGATAGTTACAGAAAAGATGCAAACTTTGACCGCTGTATATTTTCTTAATTGATTCAGTTTTTGGAAATGTAATAAACTATTGCCCTTCTAGTCTATCCTTCTGGATGAATGCGAAATGTAATGAACTATTGCCCGTCTAGTCTATCCTGGATTCTAGACGAGTACAAAATGTCAACATCAGTACAACGTAAGTAAACAAAATAATGCTAGGTAGGAAAAACTTTTGAGGTACTCCCAGATTAAACATCTTGTATTTGCTCTAGATAAACATACTAAAGCTGATTGTTTGCCAGATGCTGAAACTAGATTACTACATGATGTTTAGACTTTTAATGGATGTTAGAGGAAAAGAAAAAGAGTACAAACCACTCATTTAAAGACCCATTTGCATTCAATGGTTTATCTTAGCTTTACTGATTTAGTAGACCGATCTTAATATATCCTGCATTGCTCTTCCTATCTGTTAGAAATATAATCTGTTAGAAGAACGAGATTATGATCTAAGAGTACATAGAATCAAATAATATATTTCTAACACTGTTTCTGAATTAACAATTTCCTCCAGAGTTTCTTGCGAAAACTAAAAATTTACATTGACTTGATCGAAACTAATAATTCTCTTACTCCCTAATGCAGGTAGTCTGCACAAGTTTAAATGTTTCTCTATTACCTGCCAACATCAATCGCAAATTCTTGATATGATCAAACTGTATTTGGAAAACATGTGAACAGCTAATAAGTTTATTATCATTAAATTATAAAAAATGTTGCTAAAAATTCTACACTTCTGCTGCTTATGGATGAAATGACTCCAACAAAACTGCATTCATATGAAAATGCTTGAGGTTTTCGAGAATTGATGGGGCAGAAGCTTTAGTGAATGCATTAGCATGACTTCAGATCAACTTTCATGCACACGGTTCTAGATTCAAAACACTATAAGTAGAATTACTCACCAAAAAAGTCGCCTTAATAACTGCATCGGGCGTTGAAATCTGAAAAATTCCCACCTTCGAGGACGTTCATCATCAAATCCATGAAATCTTGCTCTCTATTGCCTTCGGGGGAGGAGAACCTCTTCCTTCTATGCTCCTCTAGCCACCCGTGAGCCAAAACATCCAACTCTTTTGCGGTCTTGTCCATTGATTGTTTATAGCCACCTAAGTCCAACCAGCTGAGAGCTGGGATCGCATCTGACAACACGAGGACCCCAAACAGATCGGAAAACCTCATGATCGACCTTTTGCACTTATTTGCCTCGGTGTCATCGCAGTCCGTGTTTGAATCACTGTATCTCTTCCCTCCTACCATTTTCATCGATATATTGAGCATCAGGTCTGCAAGCCAAGACTTCATTTCCACCCAGACCCCACATCTGGGCTTACCCTTTTCGATCCAGGCCTCGAATAAGTCTTTTATCATTGTCTTGACTTCAAGAACTCATGTGTGCTTCAGTGAGTCAACCCGGTGGTTTGAGAGGAGCTCCATCATCCCAATCTTTCGCATCTCTCGCCAGTATTCGCTGTAAGGAGCAAAGCCAAACATGGCTCCGTTGTAGCCCAGGAGCCTCGTGGCAGTGATCATTGGTCGATTCGCGAAGGCCTTATCATGGACGGGGAAACACTCCTTAGCCACTTCCCAACTGCTCACGACAATTGCTCAATGAGAGCCTAATCTTATTGTGAAAATCGGTCCGTACTTTGCAGCCATGGAACCCAACTTTTTGTGCATCAGGTCCTTACTGCCGAACAGAGGAAGGTGGCCGAAAATAGGCCAACCACCTTTGGCTTCGGGCACATCGCGACGGTCTTTGGACTTGTGTGATCGGTAGAGAGAGATGGCCGTTAGCAGGGCCAAGGTTGAGATCAGAATCATCAGCAACTCAATCAGAACTGGCATGATGAATGATTCCTGAAGTATAGCAGGACAGAGTTTATCTGGAAAAATTTCCTTTTAAGAGCTCATTTGCTGCTTTCCTTGCAGTTTCTAATGGATCAAATTGAGTGTTTAGAATTTGAATTCCAATGGAGTTACGTATATTCTGAATGAAGTGCTCAGATCTTTGTCTTTTTTGGGAGGCTTTGAGAGTGTGGGAACAGAAGCCACAAGTCAGCCTAAGCAAGTTAATCTTTGACCACCACCAAAATAACTGCTCGCTATTAAATATATCTTCTGTGGCATGATGATCATCACTTCGAATTGGTTTTTCTATGTGGCTTCTGCTTAATTTTTTTTATCATGTGCGTCGAAATACTGTGGAGTCGGGTGTACTTCACTGTTCAACCTGATGATTCCATTTCCTCTCGTATCAGTAACATTTTATATGAAAATTTACCAGAAACTGTAGCTGCCTCAGATTGTTTGTTAGTCATATAAGTACCTGGTTTTGGTTCTGTTTTGTTCTCGGTTTTAGTTCTGTTTTGTTCTCTGATAGTCACATACAGTCAATCCTGGTATGATCCTGTAGAGATGCTCTCCTTCCAGATCATGTAAGTTTGACCTTAATTCCTAGGAATCTTCGATTTTTATTTCGAAGTGACATGCACGTCCTCCTGTTCATCCTGTGTGTGACGAAATGAAGGGCCTGAAAAATGATTTCCAACTTGTATATTGCCGCAATGAATACAAAAAAGACGTAGACCATTACCGAAACTAGCTTCAAGCGAACCTGTGCAAAACTATTTGAGATATTTGGTATGTACTCTGCTTAATGACTCATCATTCATGACTTCGCTGAAGTGCGTTCGACATATCCACCGAAAACAGAGAGCTACATCCTACTCTCACTGTGTGCAAATGAGCTCTCGGACAAATCACTCTTATTCCATTGCCAGTATAAGCGCAAAAGAAAGATACTCGGAAATTCTTGGAATGAGACTATAATTCTAGTGTATTCTATACAGTCATTTGACATCACGCACATACTCCAAGCTCTCTCAGGATATAATCAAGGGCGAGAAGGTTCAACAACAAAATGTGCTCCATTTCAATCCAACTTTCCTGTCCAACTGACTCGTCCAATCAAATGCAGGTCAAC